>OY755247.1:51560686-52923186 GCA_963576725.1 Azorinus chamasolen
TATTCAAAGAGGTTGGATCTAAAAACATCCTAGGAGAGAATGAGTTAAGGGTAAACAGATTCTCATTTGTTTTGCATGTAGCTTCAAAGCAAGTGCACACTTTAATAATTTTGTCAGTTGTGTGGTAAAGGTTGAATATGCACTTAACGCTCGAATTTTTGAACTGATATTTACTATTACCAGTGTCCGTCTGTCTATCCGTCTATACAATAACATCTCTCTATACCTGATTTGTAATAAAATAACAATTTAGGTCATTTTAGGCATGTGGCTTCTTGATGCAGGGTGAACGTCTTGCAGAAAGCTGCGTTTAGAGTTGTCTGTATTACTCTCATCCTGTATAACCTGCTACCTGTGCGACTGGGTGCTAGTGATAATTATGTCTCCCCCATTTATGGGGAGATATATTGTTTTTGCCAGAGTTGTCTGTCTGTCCGTCCGTCCGTCTGTCTGTCCGTCACAAACTTGTGTCGCGCGTATCTCTGAAACCAGTAGGGCTAGAGTCTCCAAACTTCACAGGAATGTTCACCAGTATGAGTTGTTGTGCACCTATGGTTTTTGAATTGTCTCCCCTTGATAACTTTCGAGTTATTGCCCCTGATGACTTGAAATTAGAAAAAACTTTGTGTCGCGCGTATCTCTGAAACTGCTAGTACTAGAATCACCAAACTTCACAGGAATGTTGACCAGCATGAGTTGTTGTGCACCTAGGGTTTTTGAATTGTCTCCCCCTGATAATTGTTGAGTAATTGCCCCTGATATGAACACTTAAATTTATAAAATATTTGTGTCGCGCGTATCTCCGAAACTAGTAGGGCTAGAGTCACCAAACTTCACAGGATTGTTCACTAGCATGAGTTGTTTTGCACTTGGCTTTTTTGAATTGTCTCCCCCTGTTAACTTTGGAGTTACTGCCCCTGATTACTTAAAATTAGACAAACTTTACTTAGTGTCGTGCATATCTCTGAAACCACTAGGGCTAGAGTAACCAAACTTCACAGGAATGTTGACCAGCATGAGTTGCTGTGCACCTGGGATTTTTTTAATTGTCTCCTCCTGATAACTATGGAGTTATTTCCCCTGATATGATTACTTAAGAATATAGAAACTTTGTGTCATGCATATCTTTAAAACCACTAGGGCTAGAGTCATTAAACTTTACAGGAATGTTCACCAGCATGAGTTGTTGTGCACCTGGTGTTTTTGAATTGTCTCCCCCTGATAACTTTGGAGTTACTGCCCCTTATGACTAAAAAGAAGAAAAACTTTACTTTGTGTCGCTGGTATCTCTGAAACTAATAGTACTAGAGTCACGATACTCCACAGGAATGTTGAACAGCATGAGTTGTTGTGCACCTGGGTTTTTTGAATTGTGTCCCCCTGATAATTGTTGAGTTATTGTCCCTGATATGAAGACTTAAACTTATACAGACTTTGTGTCATGCCTATCTCTGAAACCAGTAGGTCTAGAGTCACCAAACTTCACAGGAATGTTCACCAGCATGAGTTGTCTCCCCCTGTTAATTGTTGAGTTATCACCCCTGATATGATAACTTAAAATTAGAGAAACTTTGTGTCTTGCATATCTTTGAAACCAGTAGGGATAGAATCACCAAACTTCACAGGAATGTTTACCAGCATGTGTTGTTATGTACCTGGTGGTTTTGGAATTGTATCCCCCTGATAAAATTGTAATTATTGCCCCTGATGACTTAAAATTAGACCCTGATAACTTTGGAGTTACAGACATTACACTTGTGTATTGGAAAAAGGATGGGAGGGGGAGACATCTGTTTTTGTGACAAAAACAAACCTCTAGTTGTATTGTCCGTTTTAGATGCGTTTTACAGTATATCTGTTCATACCAATACACTGTGTCTTTAGGCCGGTGTTTAGTTGTATCTTATTTAATCCATTTATTGATAATGTCTTCGTCTAACCGTATGACACACTTGTTTGTATCATAGGTGATTGCTGACTACCTTTGCCAAATGACACACACTGTCAATAATATAGACACGGTAACATTAAATTTTGTGTTATGACCCTAGTCGTAGGCCATACACCGCAAACGGGTGGTACACGTTTATGGCAACTTTTATTATATTGGCACATGTATGTTAGTCTCCAGAATCGGATATTTGGAAGACAAAACTTTTAGTCTCCAGAATCGGATATTTGGAAGACAAAACTTATTTTCCGTTTGTACATACTAGACGATGACTCTCGTGCCTCATCTTGCTCAAGGCCGTTTGCACATACTAGACGATGACTCTCGTGCCTCATATTGCTCAAGGCGGCTTGCACATACTAGACGATGACTCGTGCCTCATCTTACTCAAGGCCGTTTGCAAATACTTGACGATGGCTCGAGTCTCATCTTGCTCAAGGCCGTTTGCACACCCTAGACGATGACTCATGCCTCATCTTGCTCAAGGCCGTTTGCACATACTACACGGTGACTCATGTGCTTCATATTGCTCAAACCCGTTTGCATATACTAGACGATGATTCTTGTGTTTCATATTGCCCAAGGCCGTTTGCACATACTAGACGATGACTCTCGTGCCTCATCATGATCAAGGCCTTTTGCACATACTAGACGATGACTCTTGTGCCCCATCTTGCTCAAGACCGTTTGAACATACTAGACGATGACTCTCGTGTCCCATATTGCTCAAGGCCGCGTGTACATACTCGACGACCAAAACAATATGCATAGTTCGAACATTGTTGCTGATTTTGAGCTTTCGCTGTTTCAAAAGTTCTAGTGTATTTATTCCGTAATAACGACTAAACAGTCCCAGGCAGTCCAGATGTAAATGTATTTACCCCATCAATGCTACGGATCTGAAGGTACGTATCAAAATACTAAAACGTTATTTCTCCCCCAAACCCTTTACTGTGACCATCTTTAGTATCGTCTCTGAGAAATAAGGGAGTTATTCTTGAAATTGTTTAAATTCAATCATCTTATCCGAACCTCTGTCTCATCATGTGGTACATATACCATATCTGTTCAAATCCCGACCAGCTACAACTTTCAATTGTTCCTGCTTCTTTCAATGTTTTAGAAGCAACTCACCAAGAGCCAAACATTCTGAAACCTGATGTAATGCCCGGTACGGTTACACTTCATGTTTTAACCAATTCCCTCATATTGACGCCTTTGGGCGATCCTGTTATAAATAGAGCATTTGCTCTATATGCTTCTCTATATATCACAGGGGTTTCAAAACTACATGGCACTAATATTTCCCTTTCTGCTAGTGAGTGCTCCTTTTCAGTTGATTTATTGAAAGAGGTTGGGCCTAAAATAGCCTATAATATAACGGGTTAACCATATCAGGGTTCGAACAGTGTTGCTGATTTTGGAGTTTCACTTTTTTAAATGTAAATTTATTACCTTTTATCAGACCTTGCGTACTCAAATACTAAAATCGTCATTTCTCCCTCAAAGACGATTCAAAAGAGTTATCACAGTATAGGGTTTGGTATAGAAATAAATGAAGTTTTCTGAACAATGTTTATACAGTAGAACCCCTCTCATTCGACCACCATAAAGGGGCAAATTTCTGGGTGACAGCTGCAGGTGGTAGCTTAATGCAGGGTGAATGTTATGCAAAAAGCTCTTATACTGCATAACGTTCGTCCTGCATTAAGCAACCACCTGCTTATTAAGACAATTATGGTTATTTTTCAAGTAGTCGCATTAGAGGGGTTCTACTGTAATTAATCATTTTATCTGGACCACTGCCTTATCACACATATATCATCTTTGCCCAACCCCCGATCTGCTTCACTTTGTTCATCAACTATGTTAAAAAAATCATTAAAAAGGGATAATTTTATGAACCTGTAGTACTACAACATACTGCATGTTTGGTTGTCAACCCTTTTACAGTTGGCAATCACGCTGGCCTCTTTGCATGTACGCCGACAAGAATGGTTTAGTACTCTATGAAGGCGACCTCTTAAATCCAGAAACGGAAGGAGAACGTCGGATATCTGTACTATTTCGTTTTTGTCGTACCCTTTATTACTTTTCTACAGTTACTCTGTTTGCAGCTCAATCATTGAGTACACTAGCGATAGGTGGATACAGTTTGTTCACTTAAATGTTTTCGTTATACATGAACTTTACCACTGTATTTACCGTCGCGGTTGTTGTAGATTAGTCAGAGAGGGGATACGTTTATTTACACTGTTTTTCTTTTAGGATGGGGATGGAATAAGTGTGAGGTTGGGCCCCCATAACCCGGTTTAACCCCCCCCCCGTGACTTTTGTCACTGTCCGTTCCAAGGCGGTACTTCCATCTTCCCCCTATTGTATGTTTGTTTTGTCTTTGTGCGTCTTTTGATGTTTTTATAGTTATGTACATTTGCTGTTTCCTTTGTGTTGCTGTTCGGGCGACTGTTTGTTCTGTATGTGGTGTTTCCTGCATGACTCATTTTGTTCAATGTTTTTAGAAACTAACGACCAACCTGATTAGGTGCCTGTGTAATGAGGAAACGTGACCCCCGTAAGAGATCGACCGGGAGGGTCGATATATTATTATAGTATCACCGGTCATTTTACTATAAATTAAAGTAACTCCATTGCCATAATATAATGACCCCCCCCCCCTGATAATATTGTGAACCATTCATTTTATCGTAGTAGATGGACCGAGAGGTCTATATATTTAATAGCACTATGCCACCCGGCCATTTTACTATAAAATATAGTGACTCCCTTGGCAAAATACACCCACCACGGGGGTCGATATATCATATAGTACTATAACACCCAATGCCATTTTATTATAACATAATTATAGTGACTGCCTTGATCAAATACTTCCACCAGGCTGGTCGATATATATTATAAAGTACTATGACCCCGGGCCATTTTGTTATAAAATAGAGTTACTCCCTTGCCATATTATAATGACTCCCTTATGATATTGTAACCCACTCTTTTTATCATTGTATGTCGACCGAGGAGTCTATATATTTCATAGTACTATAACCCCTATACAATTTATTGACTGCCTTGCCTAAATATAATGACCCCCATTATAGTATTGTGACCAAATTTTTTATCGCATTAGGTCGACCGATGGACCTATTTATTGATGGTACTATTATTATAACACATAGTGATACCCTTGCCAAAATACATCCATAATGGTGGTCGACATATTATATAGTACTATGACCCCCATGCCATTTTACTATAAAATATAGTGACTCCCTTGCAAAATTTCATCCACCACGGGGTCGATAAATCATATAGTACTGTTGTGCCCCCACAGGCGTTATCTCAGTTTTCAACATTTGTCAGGATGCTGGACCTGAGGGACATCAACACACAATTCTGCTAGATCAGGATCTAGCTTTGATAATAAATGTGGGCTCGCTCTGAGATCTTATTTCAGAGATTTAAGGCATGAAATAAAAGACAAAGTTTCAAATATCAGTCATATTAGTTTGTATTTGTATAATTCTTCAATAATCCTAAACTCTAATTATTACAATTCTATAAACACAACAATCTCATTAAAATACAGATCTAGATTCTACTGTATCAATTGCATTTGTCATCTTTTCTATCCCAAACTATTGTTCTGACACCTTAACACATATTAAGAGTTGAAATTACTGTATTGAAGAGTTGACCGAATCTGGTAATATATTTACCGGATCTGGTAAAATTACAATTTGACCGGATCTGGTAAAATATTAAAAATGATAATATTTATGATTTTACGTAACAGTTTTCATATGTAATTTAGTAAAAGGTGATATTTACTCATAAACACACATTTGGAAGCTAAACTTAAGGTATTAAAGTGTTTAACCGAATCTGGTGATATTTACCGGATCTGGTAAAATTACAATTTGACCGGATCTGGTAAAATATTCAAAATCACAATAAATAAGGTTTTATGTGACCTTTTGTATATGTAGCCTATTATAAACTAATATCTATTGAAAGTATGTTAACCTGCAGTCTAGATTTGCTCTTATTGATAGCAAAATAGAGTGTTTTGGTAGTTTCACCGGACTGGGTAAAAGTACAAGAGTTTGACCGGATCCGGTAAAGGTGCTGATAACCGCTTTAAATGTAGAGTGAGTTTGTGATTCTGGGTAAATTATGACTGTTATATATTCCTATATCATTTTGGGTAAAAATACCTCAAGGTTCCTATTCATTGTGAACAGTTTTCAATTGACCGAATCCGGTCGACCTTTCTCTAAGTGAGTAACAGACATACTGACGCTCCGTCAGAATGGGCCGCCTTTTATACCCATCTTGACGTGACGTCATCAAAACAACAAGCAAAGTGCACGTAGCGTTGTCGAAAGAACATCAGCTTTTACATGGAAAATAGAGCGAGTTGAGACATTTCAAGTGAGTTATAGATTCTATGTGACTTATGTAAACTATAACTGTCGAAATCTCAACAAGAAATAGCGAAATGACGCTAAAATATGACTTTGTAAAAACCGGAAGTCAAGATCGAAAATTACGGGAAAGTTTACGTGGAGCGAACGATTCTACGTGACAGTTGCCGAAATCTAGGTTGTACAGGATTTGATGTCATTTAAAAGGTATAGATATCGATACGATATGCAGAATAATAAGTAGATTGTGACACGGCACATCAGTACTATGACCCCAGGCCATTTTACTATAAAATATAGTGACTACTTGCCATAATATAAAGACCCCCTTATAATATTGTGACCCACTCCTTTTTATCGTACTAGGTCGACCGATGAGTCTAAATATTTTATAGTATTATGACCCCGGTCATTTTACTATAAAATATTGTGATTTCCTTGCCAAAATACACCCACCAGGGGGTCGATATATTATAAGGTACAATGACCCCAGGCCATTTTACTATAAAATATAGTGACTCCCTTGCCATAAAATAAAAAAAATCTTATGATGTTTTGACCCACTCTGTTTAGAAGGTCACCTGTTCTCGTATTTTTAAGTCTCTAAGCGCGGATCTAGCGGGTTTGTGCTCCGGACCCCATCGATTTTCTCTTGGGAATAAAACTTGGTTGACACCCCCACTTTCGGAAAAAGATCTGGATTTGGGCATTGTGTCTAAAATTAACTTTGAACTATTATCACTCCCATCGGCATATTTGAACATTACACTTAAAGGATCTCATCTACAAACCGTACTCAATAACACAATTTTTTTCTGTTGTATCAACACTTATTTCATTAAAGAAGTTTGGTTCCAAATGCTGTTGTTTGTTCCCCGAGGAGAATGTGGTATGTATTGCGTGGTGCTGCGGTTTTGGGTAGAAGGTCCTTGTGGCCCAGCACCACCGATTTCGGCTCTATTGGGTTTTCTGTCAGGGCCCATATACATTTGGTGGAGAAACTTATAATGATAACTAAGTAGGAATTCACTTCACTTTTATGCACCTTTTTAGGGTCAGTTTGTTATCTCATATGTGAGGTCAGTTTCTTATACGTAAGGGGTCGTTGTACTATGACCCCGGTCGATCTACTATGGGGTCAGTTTGTTATATGAGGGGTCATATTTTTATATGTAAGGGGTCATAGTACTACGACTACCCCGGTCATAGTAGTATGAGTGGGGGTTATAGTACTATACAATAAATCGAACTCCGGTCGATCTACTACAGGGGTCACTTTTCCTCATTGCACCGGAGCTGGTTACGTTTCATGTTTCAATAGTTACAGAGCAACAGATAAGTTGCGTACCCAAATGCTAAATACGTCCTTTCTCAATCAAACCCTATTGTGACCACTCGTTAGAATAGTGTCTTCGACACGATCCTTAAGAGTTGTCACAACATAGCCTTTGGTTTTGGAAATAAAGAAGTTGTCTTTAAAATGTTTTAATTTACGCATCTTATCTGGAACTCTAGGATAAGTTCAAAGACAAAATGAAAATTACGATAAAGACACTATACATTTATAAGAAATATCCATTCTGTCTAGACGGTTGTTCCAACAAATGATTAGGCAGAACTTGTTATATTGCAGAAAACAGCAAACAGTCCATTTCCGATCGACGAGCAATATTCCGGAGCTATCGGAATAAAATTCTTGCTGTATATAAACTGTTTCTATTTCAACAGAAAAATGTCAAACTACCATCCCAGTGACATATATGACCTATACACCTTGTGAATATTTCTAGAGAAGAGATAGTAATTGCATGAACGCATATAAGACTATTACGTTACACGAAACAAGACGTTTTGGTCATAGAGGAAACTGTAGAAAAATAATTTCATAAGCAGACAGAGCACTCACTGAGTCGTGTGACACGGGTCCACTCTGTTTGCCAAAGCGTTTAGGCGTCCATAACATGGGAAATGTTAAACAAAGTGAGACAATTACACGATTAAAACGATACGGGTATAGAACACACAGTCATTAGTATTTAAACATTTAAAGGTTTGAAAATCAAATCCCAAATCCACATACATATGGCACGAATATCAAGCTTATAAGGTTTACGGAAAATAAGCATAAAGCAGTACTCCAGAAGAAAAACTATATTAACAGTCTATCTAGCTGTCTATGTACATGTATCTGTCATTATTAGTACATCTGCCTAGCTTTGGATTCTAGGGGAAGACTCATCCATAATGCTTTCAATACAAAAATCGCCCGAAAAAGCATGTCCAGAGGTCTAGATACAATGCGTCTCGTAAGGTGCGTAAATTACAACCGTTTCATGAATAACTCCTTTATTTCTCCACCAAACCCTATGTTGTGACTACACTTTAGGATCGTCTCTTCGAGGAGAAATGACGAGTTTAGTTTCTGCGTACATGTACGTATGTTGCTCTGATGTTTATTATGGTTAGAATCTTTAAGGTCTATCAATCTTCTAGGATGATGGTCTATTCTACTCCACATTTATATACTTTCCAAATACAGACAAAAACTCTAAACCGGAACTCTACTAGAGACGAATCTATATGCTTTTATGCAGGTGGCTGTTCAATGCAGGGTAAAAGTCATACAGAAAGCTCATAAAGGAGCTTTCCGCATGACCTTCACTCTGCATTAAGCCGTCACCTGTCTCCAAGACCGATACTTATATTATACTAAATCATAAGTCCGGTTTAGAGAGTTTTAATGGTATGTCTCGCCATATATGGCTTCGTCTGGAAGTATGCGTAGGTTTCATATGCAGCTTGTAATCCACACGTTGGCGGATGTATTTATAAATTCATTTGCAAACCGTGTTTTACAAAACCACGGTATAGAGAAACACTAGTGGATATAGTTCACTGTCAAACTTTGAGCACACGGCATGCTAGTGTGCAAATCATAATAATTTACCCAATTAAAACTAAACATTTGAAAAAAAAAATTTATGTTGGATGCAACGTGTAATTTAAGAAGAGTGCAATTATAACATTGGCGCTGAAGAAACAATCTGCGGGTTGGTGCGATTTAAATGCCAATACCCCGAGGTGCACAAATGTTGAATGTAGTTTTAATAAAATAGAACTGTTCTTGGTAATTGTTGTAAAATGTACAAGGGAGAATTTAAATGATGAAATGTGTTTTCATTAAGAATATTATATTCATCAGTTCCGGAATAACAGCACGTCTGGTGCATACAGCAAAACCCTTCTACATCGGAATACTATTAGAGAAGAATTTAGATACATTTAGACACGTTCTTGCTGAATTCAGGGTGAAATTATTGCAGAGAGCTCTTAAAGTAGCTTTTTGTGTGACTTTCACCCTGCATTAAACTGTCACCTGTCTCCAAGACCGATACGTATACTAAACCATACATGCGAATGATAGGAGGTTTACTGTATTGGAATTCGGCTATTGCCTTCGTTCTGCTGTTAACACTTCGTATTTGCGTTTTAACTAATGATTTCTGTCGTTTGTTTTGCAGTCCCCATAGAACTATAACATTCCTATTAAACTCGGCATTCGCAATCCGCAACTTTATTTGCAAGTGCCAACACCTTCGATCCAGATTGGACGCCGAGTTACTCGACCTCTCATCACATCTTTACCAACTGAATGTCCATTTAAGAAATAATAACATCGTTATTATTATTTGGATTTGTTTATAGTTGCATATGGACACATGGCACGTTGGCTCAAGCAGAACCAATATAGTCACATCTACAGTACAACCTCTCTATAGCGGCTACTAAATTACATGAAGTGTTTTGTGCTAAAGGCAGGTGGCTTCTTAAAGCAAGGTGAAAGTAAAACAGAACGATCCCATAGGAACGTTCTGTTTAACTGCCACCTTGCTTTAAGCAGCCACCTGCCCTAATTGCCAACAATTCAGATGCCGTTATAGAGAGGTTTTACTGCATAAGCAACATAAGCAGACTGGTACATTAGGATTCATCTCAAAACACACATGAGATACCGGGTAACTGTATACTATTTACTTGCATCAGCCATTGACACATATTCTTCAAATAGTGCAGACCCTGGTCCGGGGCTCTTTCAAGAACCATCGGATCTGTGTCTGCTCTATTTGCCTATGTCCATTTTAAGGGAAACTAAATACAAATGGCGTCTTTAACGAGCGTCTGATAATTGCATCATCTTACGCGCCACGGTGCTCGTTGAATGCCAAACGCCAGTCACGCAACATATCTATAATAATTGCATGTATTAAACAGTCATTCAAACAGTGTAATACATTCATTTAACACTCTTCTCCGTAAACGCGCCTTTCTACGCATTTGCAAACAAAGTAGACCCAGATCAGGCGGCTCGTGTAGGGGTCGTCTGATCTGGACCTGCTCTGTTTGCTTATGGTGTAATGTAGATAATAATATGATTCTAAACTTTCTACCAGGGCCAGCACTTCCTTTGTTCGTATGATATTATAACAATTTAATCTACTTACTATTCATGACGTCACTATTTCTTACATGAATATTCATGGCGGAAAGCGTTTAACATTTGAACGGGGGTTTAATACCGATTTATTTGAATCTCGTCTTTCTCCATTAGACATTATTGTAATCAGTGCTATTGAGTACCGGTATGACAATGTTTTAATGACAATATACGAAACAACTTACCTAATTTTATTTCCCGACATCATCTCATCATCTGTATATAGCCCTGTTCTCTCGAATTAGTTTGGGCATAATCAATTAGGTACATGTCAATCACAATTATGGGTATCCTTTGGTATTAACACTGAATGTGCAAAAACCGAGTATAAAGTACCTTTGCATAAGTGTACACCCAGTTCAAAGGGCTCTTGGGGGAACCATTTGATCAATGTCTTCGCGTTTCGTTATACACGTCAGTTCCTTCAGTGATAAAGTCTGATACAATTTATTTGTGTAATTAATAAAGCAATAGGCCATTTTAATAATTCAGAAGATTGATGGTTAAATAGCCGAAAGGAAACTTAAACGAGAATAACTTTCAAAATGTCAACAGAGCTGCAGACAAAGGTGCGTACCCAAATACTTAAATCGTCATTTCTCCACCAAAGCTTGCACTATGACAACTCTTTAGAATCGTCTCGAAGAGTAGTCGCATTATTGAGTTGGTCGATACGATTCTGAAGAGAGGTCAAAGTATAGTGTTTGGTGGAAAAATAAAGGATCTATTATTGAAAATGTTTTAATCTACGCATCTTACCTGGACTTCATGCTAAGATATGTTACAGAGCTGTCCTTAATTAATCTAACACACATCTAACACGCATGTCGTGGCATACCGGTTTCAATCATGGTGTGGATTAGAATGAAACACGCATGTCGTGGCATACCGGTTTCAATCATGGTGTGGATTAGAATGAGAACCGACAACGCGGGATCAAAAAGAATATAGGCATTGCCCAACTGTAAAAACAATGTTCAAATTTTGATATGCTGCTTTTGCAATTTTGCCTTGCTACGCAAAACAACCAAGAAACATAAGTACAGTAAAACCCTCTGACGTGACCTCCCTATGTATAAACATAGATCTTTAGAAAAAGTGTATGCTTGGTTTAAGCATAGCGAAAGTAATGCACAAAACTCTCATCAGAGCATTTAGCATAAAGGTCGTAATGTATTTAGCGGCATGTACCACTAGAGGGTTAATACACGTTTTTTCGGGCAATAACATATGCAGTGTCCCGAGGGACTGTTGTTGGCCCGAGCCCGAAGGGCGAGGGCAACAACATTCCCGAGGGACACTGCATATGTTATTGCCCGAAAACAAACGTGTATTAACGCTATTCTTGCATAAAACCCATTTTCTGCTTTCCTGCATCAATTTAATTCTTCCAAATACAAGCAAAACTATACACTTCTTTGACACACTTCGTTCGATTTATGCTGTTTCCGGGCCACTGTTTTCTTTCTGACGTCATTTCATGACGTCAAATACCGTTTACTCGGAATTTCATTCAATATGTCTATCACTACAGTAGTACAACTATCAGATGACGTTGTTTACAAAACAGTACGTATGTAAACACAGAAAATTAACGATAAATTAAACTGCGACATGTTGTAAAGGTTAATCCAGGCCTAAAGGCATAACCACTACACCACTGCTTCCTATCCTAATATACATGCCACAGTTGTACTTATCGTTAATTTTCTGTGTTTACAACTTAACATAATTATGCTAAGGCCATAACGCTATAGCATTCGCGTCCATTGTTTACCTTAGGCCCCGAATAGGTATAATTAAAACCGGTCAACAACAGCGCGTGAGCACGAGAATCGCCTTGTTAATACATGGTCTAGCGGGACTACAACAGCACGTTTTGTGCATGAATTGCCGTTAAGACATAGACTTGGACCGTTTTTGGTAGCTGCTTAAGAGGGGTGTTACTATACAATCAAAACTCATTTGGTTTTACATTGTGAAATATCTCATGCAAACATATAAATTAGGAAGGTACCTCAAGCAACAATATATCTATTTGACATTAATTTATATGTTGACTTCACGACGAGTTTCAATTTCAACCCGATAGACTGATGAATATTGTATTCTGCAAAGCAATATTAAATCATTGCTCGGAACTTCCTCTATCCTTATTTCATCGTCCCCGTCTGTAACTCTAAATACAAAGCTTACTAGACATGTGTTCAAATGAACATGATTGCATTTGTAAACAACGTAGACTCAGATCAGAGCCATTCTCTCCTTTTGACGCCATTGACGGTAAATGTCATTTTGAAGCCATTGTGATAAATAGAGCATTCTCTCCTCAGGAACAAATGCTCTGTTTATCACAATGGTTTCAATACTATACAATTTTATGTTTTCCTTTTCTCAGATAAATGCCACTAATCGTTAGATCTATTCAACGAGGTTGGGTCAAAAATAGTCTAGGAGAGAATGTGTTAAAAGATACCTTTGGTACCGACATACACTACATGACATTCAGGGATCTCTCGCAAAGTATATACGTTGTAACGCTGAATGAACTTTATCATTAAACAATGATGGACCAATCCATTTGAAAGTTCACCCGGCATATAGTTACCGCGTACCATATTATTGACCATGCTATTTCGTGATGCTATCGCTTACCTAACAGCAACCCTAACCTGATTTAATATGTTTGCCAATTGAGAGAAATAAAATCACCGTCCTATACAGATACGTATCTTTTCATCTAAACCAGAATTATCCATAATCATGATATACAGATCTATACCACTTCACATTTGATGCTAGATATATAATGGTATAACAGCTGTACATATTTCCAGTAAATATCAGTTTACGCGACCTTGAACTTTTACATGAATTTAACCCTAGAAATGTCTTTCTTTTTACAATACGTCTCGATCGAAACTCATGACAAATTGGTCTATATATAGTGGTTATACAATAGCCCTGTATTAAATTTAACACATATCTCAACAAACGGTTTTGGTCCTTATCAATATACAGTCGAAAGTTTCTTAATACATCGAGGTAAAACCTCGGTTTCTTTTAAAATATGGAATACAGAATCATTGTTTTTTTTCTAAAGTCCACAGCAACACATGCTTGTAAAGGCATACGGCAGCTTAATACAGGTCGCAAGTGATTCTGAAAGTTCCTAAAGTAGTTCTCAGCATTACCCGTGAACTGCATTAGCTGTCATCTCGACAGAGTTTCCAGGTTAGAAATTAGAAAGACTAGAACTCATGCTATCTAGGACTAACTTGTATGGTGCCTTCTACCTTTTAATCTTTGTCAGAAGCAATGTGCTCATTCTTCGCTATCCGATACAATATACCCATTATCCTTAATGGCAAAGAGCATGTGTGGTTACATGTATGAGCTGTAGCAGTTCAATAAAGATTAAACTGCCGTTTGTATATTGTTTATACTCTTTGTAGAGTATGAACATTAAAATTACAATTAGGTTCGAGCACTGTAATTCGTGATCAGACATGTCACCTATACAGTGTCTACATTGATTGCATCATCGAAACTATAGCATAACTCATAGACCACAGTTCTACTCCATTAGTGCCAAGTGTCTTCTACACATACATATGTAAACTGTGCAGGCCCTCTGAGAAGAGTCTGCACAGTTTGCCGAATCCATCGATGTCAATGGTTTAAACCAGTAAATATTTTGTTCCATGTGCCCCATCCCCATGAACACTGCATGCGTTCCACAATAAGATGTGAATGCTTTTTCCTGAAACAATGTGGGAATACAGTTGGCATCGTTTGCATTTGAACAGTCCATTTTAAGTTTAACCAGTATAAAGATTGCTTCCGATTGTTTAAAAACTAACGTCCTCAATCCTTATCCGGCTGTACAAAATGTCTGTTTAAGTCGGGATCTGGTGCATGTTAGACCTCTTCTGATTCTATCAACTGTTTATCACGTATTAAACAGTTTGGATCCCGATGAGAGGCCGAGTGACTCGGCGTCTGATCGGGGTCCAAAATGCGAATGAGATCGCGGATGGGTGGGTAAGAGGTAATCACTTCCGATGTACGACATATTACCAACAATATATCTCAAGCATAAATGCCATTTTATTCATAATGGCTCACGCACACGCAATGTAAGCAGTTTGAAAATTAAACGTTATAGCCGTAAGGATACAAGTAATTAGTTCTAAATTGAGGTAGATTCTAAATTTGAGTTGCTTAACCCGTTTCACTCTGAACGGTCAAACGGACTATTCCGAAATACCAATGGGTTAAATTAACCGTGTATGTTCAAGGAGTTGTAAAAAATAGTAACATGACAAAAAGTGAAGAATCTGATGAGAGGTGTAGGAGTCCTCTGAACCGAATCTACGCTGTTTGCCAAGGATACAAGAGATTCGTTCCCCGGATTGAAAGCGTTATGTATTTCTACTGTTTCATCACATAATTTCCTGCCAACAGTATCGCTGCATTAAGGCGTAGATACATGTGAAATATTATATGAACACTTTGCATTCCTGTAAAGTGAAGTAAATATGCATTGGATATGTCTTGTCACTTTGTAGACAGAATGTTGTTTGTTATCAGAGAGATTAGATGACACGTATTCACCGCATGTTCACTTGTCAACATGCTTCCCACCAACCTCTCTTCAGTTGAGCCGTTACCTGATATAATCGCCTTTCCAATCCACAACATAGATCATGATCAGAAGAGTGGTTATGGAATTACATCGATCTAATGATAAGTCAGATAATGACTTCATGATGTCAGTATGTCTTCCAAGAATATTCATTAGGTAAGTGGATAAGCAACTTTATACAGAAAACGTCCAGGAATGGGTTTGCAGTTCGTAGTAGAATGGCCTGGACAGTGGAGGTACTATTGAGTCTGAATAGTTAAGACGCGGGAATTATCATTTATAGTGTTTTTATTTTTGTTCTAATAACAGACATCTTTCGTAATCACGGTAATCAAACTCAGAGGCTGATTTAAGTTGATAGAATACGATATAATTAGTTGCCAATTAAAGTGCAGTAAAACCTCTCTATAACCGCGACTAAATTACACCAAATATTTTGTGTTAAAGGCAGGTGGCTGCTTAAAGCAAGGTGAAAGTAAAGCAGAACGCTCCTATAGGAGCGTTCTGTTTTACTTTCACCTTGGTTTAAGCAGCCACATGCCCTAAATACCCACTAATTAACACAATTTAGTGGCCGTTATAGAGAGGTTTTACTGCAGTTTAAACTGTCATTATGATTGATTGAATTCGCTGTAAAATATTCAGTTTCTTTAAAACTGTTCATCTCACGTTTCCAGTGATGTTAAATGGGATTCAAAAACTAGCTAGACATTTTCGGACAAGTATCAGCCATAATGCGCATCCAACAGCCGACGTACTCACCCCTTTAACACTTATCGGGCTGAAATAATAATGTCTTCAAAATATCTGGTATGTTGCATTTTTACCTCTGCTCGTACGGCAGTCGTAAAAAGTCGCCCGTACTTCATTCTCAGTGTTGTTATATTTTCTGGCCCTTCGGAATCATCAATTTCAATCGTTTAGTTATGGACATTGAACACCGCTTAAGCCTATGCTAGAGGGCATAAGTAGCGTGGCACTTGAACAGAATCAATAAATATATCCTGAAAGTGGGAGATCCTTCGAAGCAAAAGTAGCAATGCAAAAAAAGAACATTGCAGACTCGGTTTTATTTCGTCTGTTCATGAGTAGTAATTCAAAGTGCAACACTACTCACACCCCTAACACCGGCTGAAGTAGTATTCATTTTCAAAACTAATAACATCAAAACTAATTATCTCGAAGGACCAGAAAATACAACAACACTGATAATGACGTACGTGGCGACTTTTTACGGCCGCCACACGAGCACTTAACACCTGCTGTTGTGAAGTAAATATATTCTGAAATTGGGAGTTCCTTTGAAATCAAAAGTTTGCAAATTTCTCTTTTCGCATTGCTGATTTTGCGTTCAATGGACATCCTACTTTCCGAAATTATGTTAATTTCAACCAGATGTCAGTAATAACCCATTATTTTGCTTTACGAGATCAGACTTGCATTAAAATTATCCAACAGTCTGGATCAGTTGAGGTGCCGAGCAACTCGGCGTCTCATCAAAATATAAGTTATCGACATCCGTTCAATATTTCCTGAAACGCTTGATCGAATCGAAAGTCGGCAAAAATATCACCTGAACAAAATAATTTATAACAGGAGTAAGGGTTGAAATAGGCTCGTATGACAGCACCGTATCCATATATGGTAGTTTCGTGTCTTAATACCAACGCGGAACGTGAGGTACATTAACCGATGTAATAAAATTATGTAACAAATAACGGTTTTGATCAATCTGAAATGAAACGCTCGACCGTTTACAATTTTCCCGAAAACCTAAGCATCCTACAGCGAACCCTCATTATACCGGCATTCATTACAATGGCACCCTCCTTATACCGACAGTATGCATTGAACCAACATTAAGGTTAATTCTATGAAACAACCACTGAATAAATAGGTGCAATCCCAATAACATAGATGATTGCTTAATGCAGAACACAACAAGTGCAAAAAGCTCCCAACGGAAACTGGCCATATGGTTCCTATTATATTTAAGCTCGTTATAACGGCAATCTCGTTATACCAGCACACTGTCTGGAACACCTCCGCTGTAATAAGGGTTAACTGTACAATTTTGAAATGTAGCAATCGTTACAGGGGAATAAAGTACGAATAATTTCCCGACAGCGTCAATATTTAAGAAATAATTACATCCTGAAACAAGAACACCAGTACTAAAAAAAAATTCAGATTGGATCTTTAGGCATATGCTTTGATTACAAAACAATTGCAATCATAGAACTAATGATACTGAAAGCAAACCTTTTGATAATTGTTTTAACTCTTATCCCGCTATCCAATACCGAACTGGCATTTGCAAAGAGCATGTCCTGGTGGGACTTCAAGTAACGTGGCGTCTCGTCAAGATCCAACTTGTTTGTAACTCGATTGTTTGTTCTTCAATGCTTATTTAAACCATTCCCTCATATTGACGACTTTTGGGGACTCTGTAAAAGTTACTTTGTGAAACCATTGTGATAAATAGAGCATTTGCTCCTATAGGAGCAAATGCTCTATTTATCACAATGGTTTCAAACCACAAAATTCTAAAAATTTCCTTTTCTCTGGTTAATGCTCCTTTTCGGTAGATTTATTCAAAGAGGTTGTATCTAAACTTAACCTATGAGGTAATGGGTTAAATCGGTATATAATGATTGAATTGTAATCATGCAACGAGCGTGGTCCTGATGGGACTCCAGGTAACTTGGAGTCTCATTAAGATCCAACTTGTTTGACACCCGATCATTTTCTTCTTCAAGGCTTATTTGAATCGGCATATAATAATTGTATATTAATCATGGTGATAAGCTTTGTAATCTAATTGTCATACAAAACCCCTCGAGTACTCCGCGGCTCGTGAGAATACCACGGACAAACAACCACACATGTGATCTTTAGGCATATGCTTTGATTACAAAACAATTGCAATCATAGAACTAATGATACTGAAAGCAAACCTTTTGATAATTGTTTTAACTCTTATCCCGCTATCCAATACCGAACTCGCATTTGCAAAGAGCATGTCCTGGTGGGACTTCAAGTAACGTGGCGTCTCGTCAAGATCCAACTTGTTTGTTACTCGATCGTTTGTTCTTCAATGCTTATGTAACCCATTCCCTCATATTGACGACTTTTGGCGACTCTGTAAAAGTCACTTTGTGAAACCATTGTGATAAATAGAGCATTTGCTCCTATAGGAGCAAATGCTCTATTTATCACAATGGTTTCAAACCACAAAATTCTAAAATTTTTCCTTTTCTCTAGTTAATGCTCCTTTTCGGTAGATTTATTCAAAGAGGTTGTATCTAAACCTAACCTATGAGGTAATGGGTTAAATCGGTATATAATGATTGAATTGTAATCATGCAACGAGCGTGGTCCTGATGGGACTCCAGGTAACTTGGAGTCTCATTAAGATCCAACTTGTTTGACACCCGATCATTTTCTTCTTCAAGGCTTATTTGAATCGGCATATAATAATTGTATATTAATCATGGTGATAAGCTTTGTAATCTAATTGTCATACAAAACCCCTCGAGGATGCACTACCTAGTTAGGCGCGCACATTTACTATACATCATACGTTTCCATCGAAATGAGTGCTTTTAACATAGTTAACCTTTTACTCCATAGATACGCCTTTTAAGCAATTGTAAGGAGAGTAGACGGTTCATGTTGAACTCTTTTGATAGAGGATCTGCTCTGTTTGTTTACGGGGAAGCATATAGGTAAAATTCTAAAGTGTTTTACCAGGATAAAATCTATTCTCATTCACCTGCCATTATAAATATAAGCATAGTAAGTTTTATACACACATTTGTTTACATGAAGTATCATTTAGTAAACGATTAAATGCATGCCAGAATTACAGCGTCCTTAATGTTACATAAGGACGTATAGAATAAACGAAGGCACGTTCATTTTGCATCCGAAATGTTATATACAGTATAATCTGTCTTAACCCATCTCTTGGTGAATTTTAAAATATATTTCTCCTTCTTTACCCATGCCCTGTTGTATAATTGCATATATCTTCACTGTGTCCGCCAAGTATTTCGCTGTGCAATCACTGCTGTAGAGTGCACTGGTTGCACAATCAACTTGTACATGTAAATAGTGCAGACCCTGATGAGACAGCTCCTGCAGGAGCTGTCTCATCTGGGTCTACATGTAAATAGTGCAGACCCTGATGAGACAGCTCCTGCAGGAGCTGTCTCATCTGGGTCTTCACTATTTACTGGTATGTATATTAACATGAATAGCAAGCGAATTGTTAAACCAATAACAGGTATGTGATAGCTTAATGCAGGTCAAAGGTAATCTCCTACAGGAATGTCCTGCAATACGTTTGCCCTGTATTAAAAAGAACAACCATCTGCTTTGTAAGATACATAATTATGTCCAATAAATGCTTGGGCCAGGTTATACTGTACTCGTCTTTTGTGTTATTTTATTTATTTGTTTACCCCAATTACGTTAAGCATTCGAACAAGCAGTCACCAAAGGTATGTTAGTCAAGCCGAGTAAGTCATCTTGGTTTATATGGGTATGCATTTATTTTGATTGATTTATATACATGTATATGATGTATCTACCCTTATTACCCTAAGTACTCAGAAATAACAGTTGTCCTTTCTTCATGTTTGTAAACTTGAATAAGACAATATTTTAAACTTTGAATTAGACACATACAGTTGCAAATAGCGTAGACATTGATCAAACGGGTCTGGGCATGATCGCTTGTTTTTCACATCTACGACGGGTTTTCCTTCTATATAACGCATCTGGTCCTACGACGTCCGTGCAATACACTAACTTGTAAAATGTCCGAAATAACAAATACCTAATGTCACAAACACACTAATTGTCTCTACGCATCCGTTTGATAGAATCATAACATATGTATGGAATGCGGGTCGGGACATGCCAATTGCTACTTTGCCAGTTGCCAAATGCTAATTGCTTTTTTGCGAATTGCTAAATGCCAATTGTTTATTTGCCAGTTTAGTTGGTCAGGTACCGCCACCTCATTGCCTTTTCGGGATCCAGATCGGCGGGCTTCATTCCACAATATGTTTTGTGTTCTTTATGAATGATATTGTCCAAACATTTTATAGATGTAAGATCCTCGTCGATACCGCATTGAATGCGGATCGCACCATGCCAATTGCTAATTTATCAGTTGCTTAATGCCAATTTGCCAAATGCAAATTGCTAATTTGCCAGATGCCAGTTGCTAATTTGCCAAATGCCAATTGATAATTGCCATATTGTCATTAATTCTAGTTTCTTTTCTCTGAAAAGTGCTTGGCGGATCCAAGGATTAGTCAGATCGGCGGGCTTCATTCTACAATATGTTTTGTATCCTTATCAAAACAATAATATACCCAATTTCTGTACATCTGTACGCGAGAAGAACACGTCCGTAAATTTTTCATTTGGGAAATGGCAGTTTAGCAAATGGCAATTGGCATGTCCCGACCCGCATTCCATACATATGGCATTGGTTATTCTCAACTATTCTTATGCATTTTGTCATTTTTAAAATGCATGTATATCGAAATATTATCTAGTAATACAAAAAAAATCATCGACGAGATTTATAATTTTATTGCACGACAAAGCATTATCGGCCTATTTAGAACAATAACGAAAATGAAACCCAATCCGAACAAATACAAATACATAAGAATATAATATCGGGTCTCCTATATCAAACACATGAATGTTTAGTCTTCTACATCGTTTATTCGATCGACACTTTTAAAACGCGATACGGGTAAAGAATAGCATTGTAATAATAACTACATACATATCTTTTATTCAACATTAAACGTACATAGTCGTTTATAGTCTACATTCAATAAACATAGTTGTGAAGTACACCGTAGTGAAAAAACGGTCTCATCGGTTAACAGAGAAGTTCCTGCATATGAAATTTACACCAGTAACAATTGAGAGTGGATCTATTATATATATACATATAGTTGGTATTAACAATCTGTTATTTGACAAACGGAGATAATCATTGGAGTTTTAAGCATTAGTTTTATGCATTCTAATATCGGTTGTTATCATATAAAAATAAGCATGATATATTTATCTAAGGAAGTTATTTATCTGATACAGACTATTGTCTTAGAAATCGTGGCTTCCATATGTGTTTAGTTAAAACTGCTAATCTCTGAGATATACTGTTCCCTTTGTTTAAATGCAAAATAGATATATTTCGATAGATTGAAGAGGGTTTTCGTGGATTTCGTTATCATGAGATTGTCAAATTTGTTGATATTTGGCCATCTACAGTAATATCGCTTGAGGTATTTTTCTCTTATTTCTTTAAATCTTGGGCAGACTAATAGAAAGTGATATTCTGATTCTATGACGTCTAAACTACATAGTGTGCATTTTCTATCGTCACGTGGTATGTTTTGGTAGCGCCCGGTTTCTATTGCAAGTTTGTGAGACGATAGTCGAAATTTACTTAGCGTAATTCTGTACTTGTTATTTCGTATGCAGTTAATGTATTTTTCTTGCGTTAGTTCGTGTTTATATCTGCAATATGAGTCTAGTCTTGTGGAGTTATTTATGTTGACATACCATGTTTGTTTATATAAATCTTTTATTCTCGTTTGTATTGTTGTGATGTCTGTTTCATCGGTCAGCTGATTTAACCATATATAGGACAATCCTAGGTTATCGAGCATGATTTTTACCTGCATGGCCCAGTTACCGCGGGTATGTGTATTGTTATCAGTGTCATTTTTTAGCATTAAATATACCTGTTTAAGTAACGTGTTATCATTCATTTGTAGGAGTCGTGACCAGTATTTGATTATGTTTAGTTTTCGGATTATCTGTAAAGGGAGTCTACCTAGTTCGCCATATAGCCCTGTGATATTTGTTGAATTTTTAACACATAATATTCGTCTACAGAATTTATTATGTATAATTTCTATTTATTTTCCTTCGTGCATGCCCCATACTTGAGATCCATAGTGTAGAACAGGTGTGACCAAGGTGTCGAAAAGATTGCATTTTTCTGATATTGGTAGATTTATTTCATTAAAAATACAAAATAAATTATGCATGGAGTATGATGCATGTTTACAAGATGATATTGGCTTAGTTTCTGCACGGAATGTCACGCAGAAACAAGAAGGGCAAATAAAAGATTTTCATGAATAACCCCTTGAACCCTTACAGTGCGGGCACGAGCCACTAATGTCCTTTGCAAACAGTGTGGACTCAAGATCTGCACTGTTTGTCAAGTTACACTTTTTCTTTAGATCACAAGTCCCTAAAAATATTCATCATAATATTGACCTGTTTGAATTTCGGAATAGCCCATTTGACAATTTATCGTTGTAAGTGTTTAGTTCATATACCAAATAAACGAAACTCTCTCATAAATTATGACCAATCCTGTGTCTCTTTGAAATAACGATTCGAGCCAACTTGAAATATTCTAGGGTTTGGTGGAAAACAATTACGAGCATAGTACAGTAAAACTATCTAAACCGGGCGTTAAATTTAATTTAAATATCGGTCTCGGAAACAGATGACAGCGTAATGCAGGGTGAAAGCCATACAAAACGCTTCTCTATGAACTTTCTACATGACTTTCACCCTGCATTAAGCAACCACATGCCTAACGGAATCTATTTTCATCTCTACTAGAATTCCGGTTTAGAGGTTTTTTTTGTTGTATATGAATTACGCCAGCTTACCTGTGGTTGTGGGTATGCGTAAGAGATACATTTTCATGATATTTCCGTGATTCAGCAAACATTTAATTGGCATCCAATTGTCAAATGTAATGTTTGATTGCATTTTATGGACAGTGAAATGTTGCTGGTTTCACACACACATTGTTATATTTTGGCATTCACTTTCCTAGTGTATAGTTTCCGGTGACGCCGACCATGTATCGTGGATTTGCCTTCTGATTGTTTGATGTGCTGAGTGGACGGATGATCGTATGTCCTATTCATATGAATACATGCATAATATATTTCAATTATCTATTTACACTTATCCAAATTGTTTTGACATTTAACACAGTTTAATTAATCACTGTTGATATGTTTAATCTTCATCCAGCTTTTCGCGACCTGACTCGCATTACAAGCAGCATTGGTTACACCATGTTGTGCTTTGTTGATTTTTGTTGCCATGTACCTTCATTTATCTATAAACCTTCAGTCGCTAACTGCATCCAGACTCGCATTTGCAAACATATTTAATCCCGTTGAAACTCCAAATAACCCGACGTCTCACAAGCATCGATATTGTTGATACTCGGTCAACACTTTCATAATGGAATGATCGAAATGTAAGTAGATACAAGTGAACTAGATCTACATTTAAGGACTAATCATGTTTTCGCAGTGGGGTAAATGTTAAAATTATAATTGTACCTTCAAACAAACACGGTGCATTGGTTGGCACTAAGGTGCATGCAGACGTTTTGCATATTCATAAACCATACATATATCTTCCCACGTGCCCTTCGTGTAAATATATGTTGTAAATCACAAATATAGTTTATTGATATACACAAGACACAATCAATTTGGAAACAATTTGAATTGGGTTTCAGTGAATATAATTATACATTTACTTACAAAGGCATTTTATATATGTAAGATATTACACGAGTGTTCATTTGCTATTGGTTTACCATTGAAGGCCAAACTCGTACACTAAGATAATATGACACGAGGCTTACGATAAATAATTGAGAGAAATAGTTTTATTTTAGGCATATTACTAAATTTTTACAGACTGAACGTACAGTAAAACCTCTCTATAACGGCCACTAAATTGTGTTAATTAGTTGGTATTTAGGGCAGTAGGCTGCATAAAGCATGGTGAAAGTAAAGCAGAATGCTCCTATAGGAATGTTCTGTTCTACTTTCACCTTGCTTTAAGCAGCTACCTGCCTTTAACACACAATACTTGATACAATTCAGTGACCATTATAGAGATGTTTTACTGCATACTAATCGCCTACGCAACGCTGCTCTCGTTCCCTGGCTGATTGTTCCAATAACAATAAAGTCATTATTTCATTCCTAAAAGCATATTCATAATACTTTACCATTATCATACAGTGAAAAATAATTGTTACATGTGTAGCTCAACTTTTTAATCTGATGCAACGTTGACGACTTCCTATTCGATGAGGCATTTGAGAAGCGATGTGCCAGAAAGCTTTTATTCTATTGAGACGACGGGTTATTCAGCGTCTCATCTGGATCCAAACTATTTGAAAATTTGACGCGCGTGGCTGACAGCGGATAATAGTTAATGCGGCTTGTTATAGACAATGGGTATGGGTAAACACATTTTGGTCTTGAATATATACTCAGAATGATTCTGTTTATGTTGAACTTTGCAATAATTGTTTAACATCACACTTATTGTGTCTGTCCTTAAACAGAACAGAGATCAAAGACATGAGATACCAAACGAAGATCCACTTGAATCCACGAACTACAAATCAAGTACATCCTTACCAACATACACACCCGTTACAAACATTTTTCTAGCCTGCACGCCATCAAAATACATCTGCGCCATATGACTATAATGTTTCGCAGAGTAAGCCCGTATCCCTTTAACCGCAAAGGGATTCGCATTGGCAACAACTTGAATCCAGATGAGACGCCGAATAGATCAGCATCTCATCAGGCTAAAACCTTTTTGACAATTCTTGAATATTTTCCCAAACAGTCCTCGAATCAGTCGTAGCCAAAGTTACACTACATCGACATTTGAGCGAATATTGTCTTTACTTTTATTGTCTTAATTTTGACAAAGGGGCAAAATTATATATAACTAACACTTGTACAGATGTTAAGCATGATAATGGTCAAATTGCTGACATGACTGTTGCGCAAGGAGGCAACTGGTGCAATACTGTTTATCTCTTGGTTATACTAGTATTATGTATCCCATTTATAAGGGCTCAAACGTAATAAATGGTCGTATGGTCATTAACCTATGCCATATATAGGGTATATTACACGAAGTGATGATATGAAGGGTTGTATCACATGGGTAGTTGTTTGGCCGTAGTACTCCGCGGCTCGTGAGAATACCACGGACAAACAACCACACATGTGATACAACCCTTCATATCGTCGCTTCGTGTAATATTCCATTTATTATATACCTGTTTTAATAAAAGAACAAAAAATAACATCAATCTTCTAACTCCTTCAATTCAGATACATTGCTTTACTAAAACTAGACGCGTATCCGGTACGTCACGGAAATTTACGGCTATTGCCGAGCGAAAGTAATCCCACATTTGACGTGCAAATACGGATCTTGTATTACACGCTAATGTAATACGGAAAACATTATCTGAGAGGATGTATTGCATGATCGAATAAAGTCGTATTTTACTGCAGAAACTGACAGGTATATAATAAAATTATACATATAATACCCCACGCCCTTAACCGAATATAATTAAGTATAAATATCGGTCTTTGGGACAGGTTGCAGCTTAATGAAGGATGCAAATGATGCAGAAATCTCCTATAGGAGCTATCTTCACGACTTTCAATCTGCATTAAGCAGCTTCCTGCCTAAAATTATTATTATCTTCTAGATATCCGGTTTAAATCGGTTCTAATTGCGCGTTGTTTAAAACATCAACATGTCGGGATACAATGACCAACCCCTCCATATGACCATCAAACTATTTACCTGCGACCTTAGTCGCATTTGAAATCCACTTGCATCCTGAAGAAACACCGACTAATGCAGCATCTCACGGGGACCCAAGTTGTTTGACACGTAGTCAATGAGTTCCAAAAAGGCTTGATCGAATCTGGGAAGGTTCCAACTTATGGCGGGATTAACGTTTATAGTGAAGAGAGGGCAAATAAATACTCGATTTACCGTATTAACAGATAGCGTGTGATGCACTTTTATGGGATGGCTCCTGTAGGAAATATCAGGTCAAGGTTTGTTCTACTTGCTTGTTTCTATTTGCTTATGGAATAAACGAAATGTAGATCCGATTGTTCAGTTTCATCCAAGTTCAAATTTTTTTGTATTATAAAACGGTAGCTATTTGATATCCATGATGTCGTTATTTCTATCATGAATATTAACCCTTCACTTGCTATTCACGTCCATATACCTACCTGTAAATAGTGAAGACCCGGATGAGACAGCTCCTGCAGGAGTTGTCTCATCAGGGTCTGCACTATTTACAAGTTGATTGTGCAACCAGTGCACTCCACAGCAATGATTGCACAGCGAAATACTTGTACACAGTGAAGATATATGTAATTATACAACAGGGCATGGGTAAAGAAGGAGACATGTATTTTAAAATTCAGCAAGAGAAGGCTTAAAGGGTAAACCGTTATTTGTCTGAAATATAGGTGTCAACAGTATTTACGCGGTGTTCTCTTTCTTATGTATTAACCCTTTCCCTGTTCTATTTTTATGTCAAATTTTAATACCTACTGAATATTCATTGACAAAATAGTCAAAGTGAAATATGGAAGGTAGAGCATTGTAGCCATTTTAGAAAGTAAAGAAACATATCTATCAAATCAATAAGAAAATAGAGCAGACCCTGATCAGACGGCTCCTCTAATCTGGGTCTACTCTGTTTGCAAATGCGTGAAAACACGTCTCTATGAGGGAAAGGGTTAAATCACTCCAAAATAATTAAGTAGACAGCTGTTTCCTGAAAAGAAACTGTGATATCGAGTAATTTGCAATAACAAAATCAGAATGTCGTCAGTATGTTACGCTTCAGATGTAATTAAATCTTATGGAAGTACGTCAGAGGTTTCCAGACGAAACAGTATAGAGTCCTCATCGTATTCTTATTCACTTTAACCCTTTCGCCGTCGTCTGCCGTAATTTTCTTTTTTTATTTTCGTCATTTTTGTTTCAAATATTTAGTCACAGTAACAAACAGATTGGATGTTGATATTACTCGGCGTCTCATCTGGTTCCAAACTGGTTGTATAGGTAATCACAAATTATAGTTTGCATAGGTATTCACGAATGATCCAAACTGTTTGCATAGGTACTCACAAATTATCCAAACTGTTTACATAGGTAATCACAAATTATAGTTTGCATAGGTATTCACAAATGATCCAAACTGTTTGCATAGGTAATCACACATTATAATTTGCATAGGTATTCACAAATGATCCAAACTGTTTGCATAGGTAATCACACATTATAGTTTGCATAGGTAATCACAAATTATCCAAACTGTGTGCATAGGTAATCACAAATTATAGTTTGCATAGGTTTTCACAAATGATCCAAACTGTTTGCATAGGTATTCACAAATTATCCAAACTGTTTGCATATGTAATCATAATTTATCCAAACTGTTTGCATAGGTAATCACAAATTACAGTTTGCATATGTATTCACAAATGATCCAAACTGTTTGCATAGGTAATCACAAATGCGACATTTGCAGCGAAATGGCCAATGACTTATACAAGCAATATTTCGTTTGCTGTGTCCCATCTAAATAAAACAAATGATATCTGGAAGGGGTTTCCACAGATAATATTGGGCTACGTCTGCAAATTTTGGGTTAACCCTTCGCTTGCTGAATTGTAAAATACATTTCTCCTTCTTTATCCATGCCCTGTTGTATTATTACATATATCTTCACTGTGTACAAGTATTTCGCTGTGCAATCACTGCTGTGGAGTGCACTGGTTGCACAATCAACTTGTAAATAGTGCAGACCCTGATGAGACAGCTCCTGCAGGTATTTACAGGTATGTATATCGACGTGAATAGCAAGCGAAGGGTTAATAAACACATAGGGGTAGCTAATGCACTTCGTTTGTATTAGTCGTGTCATTAGTTCTGGTAGCAGTGTTGTTGCATACGCAGGAATCCCGTTTTTACACACCCCATGAGTATTCGTGTGGGACATTATACAGTCGAGGTGTTTTTAGCAGATGTTGTATACTGGCATTGTGGATGTGTTTTAGCTGATGTTGTATACTGGCATCAGAAAACAGTACATTTGAACAATGGCAGAAACTGTAGAAACATATTATATCATTTAATAAGAATATATATCCACCTATTCTTGGTCTGCTCTGTTCGCAAATGCGTTTCAATGTGCATCTTGTAAAGTGTTTACTGTTTTAACCCTTCGCTTGCTGAATTTTATAATACATTTCTCCTTCTTTACCCATGCCCTGTTGTATAATTACATATATCTTCACTGTTTACAAGTATTTCTCTGTACAATCACTGCTGTGGAGTGCACTGGTTGCACAATCAACTTGTAAATAGTGGAGACCCTGATGAGACAGCTCCTGCAGGAGCTGTCTCATCTTGGTCTTCCCTATTACAGGTAGGTATATTGACGTGAATAGCAAGCGAAGGGTTAACAATGTGAGGCCCAATTTATGAAGAATTGCACAAACACCATACACTTTTAGAATTGCAACAGACGACTTTTGTACAGACGAACGTTATTAAGTATTGAAAGAATTAACCCTTCGCTGGCTATTCACGTCAAAATACCTACCTGTAAATAGTGAAGACCCAGATGAGACAGCTCCTGCGGGAGCTGTCTCATCAGGGTCTGCACTATTTACAAGTTGATTGTGCAACCAGTGCACTCCACAGAAGTGATTGCATAGCGAAATATTTGTACACAGTGAAGATATATGTAATTATACAACAGGGCATGGGTAAAGAAGGAGAAATGTTTTTTTAAAATTCAGCAAGAGAATGGTTAACATGGTGTAGCATGACACTATTCCTAGCGGTTATGGTCATATTTCGGCAAGGTGAATGTAGTGTAATAAACATAAATAGTAGGACGACCAACAAGTTTTGCACGCACTGATGACCGTTGGACACAAATATAAATTCTGTCTGCTAAGAGTACGGTAAGAATGGATTTATCTTCCATTTTATTACAAACACACTGAACTTTAAACTTAAATATTCGGCATCGCATCTGGATTCATAGTAATGGCAAATATAATCACAGCGTCACAGACGTTACTGTAGCGCAAAGGTATCGGTAGTTGGTAGTCACTGATATAAAACTATTATTGGATTCAATAAGACCTTTGCGACTGATTACTAAATTTGCCACCTGAAGCCGGCAAACGAGCGTATTGTAAAACCTGTCTAAAGCGTCCATTGAAAGTCCGTGTCATTTGCTGCCAGTGAATTCTTCTATGTTTCTATATTGGATTAGTCCATATTTTTATCTACGACGTACATGGCCTAAATGTTCGATTTTGTTTTGTTTTATATTGAAATTCCTATCAACAAACAGTGTACACTCTGATCAGACGCCGCATAATGCGGCGTCTGATCAGAGTCAACACTGTTTGCCTATGTCCCATATTTGGGATCGTGGGGGCAAATGGGTTTAAAGACATGGAAGCTTAACGCAGGACGAACGTTATGCAGAATACTCTTCTAGCAGCTGCTATCTACATTACTGTCGTTTTCGTATATACTGCCATACTTATTCATTACAGTATGACTTCCTTCTGCAATAAGCTGTCACATGTCTCCAAGACCGATATTTATAGTCAAGTTAACGTCCAATTTGTAGAGGTTTTACTGCATATGGTCGGTATAGGCAGAATGTTCTGATCTGGATCTGCATGATGTGTCATTTAAAATCTTAAAACCTTTCGCAAATTAGATCATTTCATACTGAATGGACTCTCTAATCATCAATTAATGCTGGACTTTTCAACATTGACAATTCAGTATTCTGAGGGTAAATACAATTATATATTTGGAAGAAAAATGAATGCCTCGAAACTGGTCGGACGTCTTGTTAGGCCCTAATGACCCCAATATGTGGCGTGTTGTTCATTTGATAGATAACAGATAATGTACCTCCCCGAATTCGTAGACAAATGAATCCTGTTAAAATGCGATACAGTAAATTTGGATACCGGAGTGACATCCTATTTTGTATTGTCCTTCAAGACACACGCCACTGGTGACCAACATTGATGTTAATGATTTTCCTTCTGCTAACATCAACCTGACTAGCATTTGCTGAGAGCTTGGCTACGGATGAGACTACCGGTAACTAGGTGTCTCATCGGTAACAATATTAGTTATACAGTTCTTTCCCAGGGTACATGACGATTTATTCCCGGCTGAGGAAAATCATGTTGCCCGAGCCGTCAGGCGAGGGTTACATGATTTTACCAGCCGGGAATAAATCGTCATGTACCCTGGGAAAGAACTGTATAACGAATTTATTATAATGCAAAGTTTTACGGTTCGGATAATTTATATAAATCCATTTTGGCATGTTGAATCACTAAACACGCTAATTCCCCTAAAAGCGCCCTAAAATACAATTATTTCTACCCGAAGTTATCCGAAGTGTTGTGTATTGTATTTCATCGGCGTTCGTGTTATTATAGATGGCTGGACGATATAATAACTAATCTAAAAACTGTTTTATTGGTCATTTCAAACAATGGTGTTTTTTTTAATTCACTTCTGCATTGTTTTCTTTACGTATCAATAGTTGTCTATTATGAGTTTTGCTATTGTTTAGCCGAGTCGAGAAGTCGGTCTTTTGGTTTCTGACCATAATATATAGGGCCTGCCATGGGGAATTTCTATGTACCCTGTCAGCTCACAGGGCACATGGACTCATGTACACGGCTAGTTAACCAATCAAAAGTGAGGATTTTACTTTGCAGTATAATAAAGCAGTTTGACACGGTAGTTTCTTAACCCTTTCCTCCATGAATATTCATGTAAGAAAGAATGACGCCATGAATACATGTATCAATAATTAGATTAATTTGTTATAATAACACATTTAGGAGCCGTCTGATACGGATCTACTCTGTTTGCAAAGGCGAATTTATGGAGTAAAGGGTTACACTATCGATCGATACGAATGTAGTCATAATTTAAGCATGCGTTATTTTTACACTAGGATATGGTTTATGCCTGTCTACTGTCAACACGAATAACATTATTCCCTGCAATTTGAAAGCATTATAGAAACGGGGATACAGAGGGAAATATGGATATGGACATATCGCTTATCCGTTAGAAAGGTAATTTGGGTAGAATTGTAACGCCTTTGTTTATTATGTAGATGCATTGTAGATCCTTCGAAAGCAAAGGCAGCAGTGCGAAAAGAGAAAATTGCAGACTCGGATTTATTGAGTCTGTTCATGCGCAGTTATTTAAAATGCAACAGTACTTATACTACCACACCACCGACTTAAAGGGGATGTCCCTACATTTGACGCGTTTCATAAACACTTAAAATATACAAAACTCATTTATTTATATGCTGAAAAGTAGTATATCGCAAAAAGCCCCATCCAATTACCGTTTATAATGACAAAACATCCATGTGTTTGATATCGCCGATCCCGGTTTTACTACCCGAAGTTTCAGTTTTATTCGGGTTGGGTTTTAGTTTCGTAACTGTTCGATCTATTCGCGATTCTCCGACCACTTCCGAGAAAGCTATTACGTAAACAATGGAGGGATCGGGTGATCATCGGCAAAACGCGGAATAATTTAACGGAAAAGGCAAAACAAAAATTATCAGTATTGATGAAATCGGTCTATTTGTATCACAGGGGCATTTTTCGATATAAGTTCAAATTGGGAACCTTCATAATAATGATAGAGCATAACAAATACAAAGTTTGAAGATATTATTGAAAATATGCGATCATTGTAGGGACTTCCTCTTTAAGCTGTATTCAATTTTCATAACTAAAAACACTGAAACTGATGGTCTCATACGCCCAGAAAATATAACAACGCTGGGAATCAAGTACTCGGCTATTGTTTACGGCCGCCACACAAGGGTTTATGTTTGCTGTTGTGACGCACATCAATTCTGAACGTATGAGAGATAAGAGTAGGGGAGTGAGAGTAGGAGACCCATATCAGGATCTACATAGAATCTGTATCTACACGTTTTAAAATGTCAGGCATACTAATTCAAATTTATACTATTAACCCTTCGCTTGCTATTCGCGTCAATATACCTAACTGTAAATAGTGAAGACCCAGATGAGACAGCTCCTGCAGGAGCTGTCTCATCAGGGTCTGCACTATTTACAAGTTGATTGTACAACCAGTGCACTCCACAGCAGTGATTGCACAGCGATCTACTTGTACACAGTGAAGATATATGTAATTATACAACAGGGCATGGGTAAAGAAGGAGAAATGTATTTCAAAATTCAGCAAGAGAAGGGTTAATCAGATTCTACAGTTTATATCATGGGAACAATGACATTGTACATGACTTCAGCTATTCTATTATATAAAAATCACCTATGCAAACAGACTTAGAAATTTCATTAATCTTAAAAACTTAAAATCTTAAAAACAATATTAGAAATATAGTCCATTTTAATTGTAACACGTTACGCATTCTTGTGGTAATTATGGGTTTTACACGTTTTATAATAATTCTCTACAGGGCTATATTTCTTTATTCTAAAATATCAAGTTTGATGTAATCTGCTGGGGGAACACACTGTGATAATAAAGACGGAATTGAGAGAAAAGCAGATTGTTTACTACTATGGTAGCGATACCATATTAAATGTTCCTTATGACTACTCAAATATAGATACCAGCCCAGTTAGTTCAGTAGGTCGTTGGTCTAGGGTTAAGAACGTCACGGGTTCAACCCAAACCGTCACCAACCAAAGTCGTTAATATGGATTTGGATTTTGATTGTGTCGGGTTTTACGTCGTTTAAATAGTATTTCAGTCATATCATGACGTCCAGCTAATTACAGGTGGAGGAAGCCCCAAGAGGCTATTCTTTGCACGGAATAAATTGCATTGTTTCGTGTAAAGAAGAACATCCAGGTAGAACAACCGACCGACCGCAAGCCAGCCGGAAGGCTTCCTCACTTGGAATTCGAACCCACAGTGGTAAGGAGACCCCGTTTAAATGGACGTAGCAGCTATCTTACTAACGTTCAGCATTATTTGGTGGGAACTACGAAATATGACTGATCGGTCCGAAGTAAGTTTATCACATGACTGACTGTGGTACCATGTCATACGTCTGGTTCATGCTATTACAGCATGACAATACCGTATCTCTTTCAGATGCACATACCGTCTCTAAAAGAACCTGCAAACTGTCGGTAGTAAGTTAATCATTAACCTGATGAATGATTAAGATTGGACCCTGTCTTTATTTGATTAAAAATAAAACCGTATCAAACTTTCAACGAATGGTGATTTGTATGACAGACAGTGCAAACACTGATCATAGGCTGCCCCAGGAACCCTTTGATCAGTGCCTACACTAATTGTAGTCGTCATATACTCGGTTTCAGCATATGTAGGATTATGCAGCAAACACACATACACATGCATGCATGTACGCATTAATGCAAATACAAACGCACACAGTGTAGCGCACGCACGCAGAGAGATAACTAGAGAAGAGATATATGTGAGTGATTAAGGGATAAATGAGAAAATACATTTACAGAAAAAAGAGAACGATACAGACAGACAGAAACATAGAGGGGATACGGAGAGTCAGTGGCAGAGCCATAGATAAATAGCGACAGAGACAGGGAGAGACAAAAACAGAAGGACTGGGATACATATAGACAGAAAGATGAAGAAATGGGGAGAGGGGCAGATAGAGAGAAGAAAATAGATGGGAAGAGATAAATAGCGAGTGACAGGGACAGAGTCCGAAACAGAAACAAAAATCCGTTTTAGGGAGAGAGGAGGGAGATATACATAGAGAGTGGGAAAGAAAGAGAGAGACATACAAAGAGAGAGACAAACATTATAGCGAGAAACAAATTCAAACAGAGACAGAGAGACGATGACAGGCAGAGAAACAGATAGACCGACAGGGGCAGAGACAGAGAGAAAGAAAGACAAAGAGATAGTGAGTGAAGGGATAGACAGAGAGACATTCATGTTGCAGACCATTCTTTGAAGGTAATGCACTCCGTTTCTTTTCAATGCCGACATTTCTTGTAAAACTATATCAAGTAAAATAGGTTAAATCACATGTTATTGTTGTCTTGTTTAAACAGCTCGAACGTTTTCGATGGCTTTAAAAGCTAGAAGAAGAAGTGACGTGCTCTGGTAGCATGCCCTCCGGAGATGAAAGTGCTGCTTTCAATCAAGAAATCATTTGCTGAAATGTGTTCTAATAATTTTAAAAGAACGGTTCCACCCTTTGAGATTTGTTAGTGGTGCCTTGTCGTAGAATAATTCTGATTTGAAACAAGACTGTAACAATTGTATTTGATGTTAACACTTTAACCCTTACTACACGGGATACGAGTCACTAATGTCCATTGAAATCAGTGTAGACCCAGATTAGAGGGCTCATGGAGGAGCCCTCTCATCAGGGTCTGCATTGTTTGTCATGTAACATTTTTTTAAAGAAAAAATCCAAAATATTCACCATAAGCTAAACCTGTATGAATTTTGAAATAGTCCATTTGAAAAGTCAGCGTTTCAAGGGTTATTGCCGCGTTTTCCAACTACTGTTCATTTCAATTTACTTTGTCAGTGAATTTGAATCGATATTTGTTTTCATTTCTTACCGGATTGAGATCAAATTTAATCCACTTGTGTCATCGTTTTTCAGGAACTCTGTGCCCGAGTTTCCCTTGAATTCATCTTTAAATAAAGAGTTCATGCATAAAACAATGATTTCCCCTTGATTTCCCCTTGTAAATATGTTTATTTCAAATTGCAAATGGCGGACGATTGACGTCGATTGGAACGTTCGATTTTAACAGAGGGTACAGCTCTTAAAAGTTGACGTCATACACAACATTACATCATTTATTTCACATCAGTATGCAAATCATCAATTAATGCTGGACTTTTCAACATTGACAATTCAGTATTCTGAGGGTAAATACAATTATATATTTGGAAGAAAAATGAATGCCTCGTCATTTATATCATACATAATTTATTTCACATCAGTATGCAAATCACCCCTGTTAAAAAATGATACGTTCCACTATCCAATCATACGGCGACCATTTGCAAAGAAACAGCTGATCGAATTAGCATGTAGAAAATACATTGTCGGCATTTTCTTCCTTGCTACTGCATGACATTCAGGGATATTTATAATGGAAGTTCCTGAAAAGCGATGCGATCATATTAAGTAGATTTAAGGCCAGTCTAACTCGAAATGAAAAAAATATCGATTCAAATTCAGTGACAAAAGTAAATTGAAATGGACAGAAGAGTTGTCAATAATGTTTTAACGATAGTTTTTGTTCAGTATAAAAGGGTAAACATGTAATATGCGAGAAACCTTCGATTGACAAACATTGTGGATCCTTACCAGAGATCATTATAGAAGTTCTCTGATCTAGGTGTAAACTGCTTTAAAATGCCTTTATATCCGTGCCAAACAGACTAAGGAGACATATAAAGTTGCCTATTCGAGACAAATGCCACTCTTCGAATCAGAAAAAAGATCGCTTAAGTTTCATGATTGTGTTATCATGTAGCTTAAACTATTTGTTCTCAACTCAAAGGGCAAATGTCATTATAAGACAATGCGAAAGTAATATTTCCATTTCAGCACATAACCTCAGTTGTATTCGAGTTAATATGACCATCGTACATCTCTGTATATTACACATGTTTAATATAAGCTGTGACGACATGTAGAAACATCATGCGTTATCGTGTATTCCTACGCCTACTCGAAAAAAACATGGATGGCCCCAGTTTTCCACCAGGATGCATAGACGTATATAGGGGGATCTGTATTCGTTAATCGTTTCAACAAAAATGTGAATTATGGTGAAACACTATCGAAAAACATTAGCATATGGAATTTGGAACGGATCAAGACCAAAATGATTGAAATCGGAGTTGAACTGGCTTTGCTGTAATATTTTAAAAAAAATGACTGTTGTATTTTCCGCCGCTGATCTCGCGTAGTTAGACACCTTTCAATACATATATAGAGCCGAAAGGAACTTTTTATCCGGGTCGTGTTTTTCGTGTTTTTCGGAGTGGTTTAAGGTTCAAATAGATAGTTTTAGGCTAGTTCAACATACTTAGATCACATTTTTTTTATTTTTATTTTTATTTTGTGTGTGTGTGGGGGGGGGGGGGCGGTGAGGGGGGTGGTTCCGGGTTCCATCGATGAGTCCAAGCATGCGTCGGGCACCTTTGTTCTCTCATAGGCTAGTTTTAGGTACAACCTCTTTGAATAAATCTACCGAAAAGGTGCATTAAATAGAGAAAAGAAAACTTTTAGAATTTTGTAGTTTGAAACCATTGTGACAAATAGAGCGTTTGCTCCTATAGGAGCAAATGCTCTATTTATTACAATGGTTTCACAAAGTGACTTTTACAGGGTCGTTAAAAGCCGTCAATATGAGGGAATGGGTTAATATGCATGACTTTAGAACCTGTCGAACCGCATATATTAGTCGAAAAAACACTATGTGATAAGAAGAATGTGATGTCCTTAGTTATTTTGTACCAGCTGATATTAAACTCGATGGGGGTTCGCTTAATAATATTTTACAACACTCGTTTGATATCAGTCGGTATCAAATGATTACTCGGAACATATCTTTTCTTTTTTTATTTGCAATCAGCATACTTTAAACAACAAAATATAAAAAAAAAATTATAAAAAAATCTTGGAAGGAAACAAACTGTAGAAATCAATCAATAATATCTACAATGGGAGTTTCCTTGCCTTAAAACATGCACGTTGGGTCTCATGTCTTGAAATTTATTCAAACAGGGCATGCTATAGAGGTGCCACTATATGTTCCTAATGAATATAGAAGAATTATGCATTAAAAATAACATTGGACCTACTTTTAATTCTTTGTTGGGCAACACGTTTTCATTCAGTCTTAGTTACTAAAATATTATTGAAAGATAATGCAATTTTCAAGAACATGTTTTTAACCCTTTCCTCCAGAAATACGCCTTTCTATGCCTCTGTAAAAGTCACGTTTTGAAACCATTGTGTTCAATAAAGCATTTGCTCATATGGAGCAATGCTTTATTTATCACAATCGTTTCAGAACTGCAAAATTCTGAATTTCCTTTTCTCTAGTTAATGCTCCTTTTCAGTAGATTTATTCAAAGCGGTTGGATCTAAAACTAGCCTATGAGGGATTGGGTTAACGAATATGCCTTTTAAAGAAACAAGGAAAAGCGAGAGAAACGAGACATAGCGAGCGTAAGTAATGGTCGAAACGACGTTTGACGAATTCCTTAATCGTATTTTGAGCGTATGTCAGACATTGCTATCTTATGACCAACACTTGCATTTCACGTGACGCGATACAATAGAGAAAATATACAAAATAAAAAAAATGAAAACAAGAAAGAATAAACTATGACTGCAAGAAACTTGACTTATACCAAGTCATACATTTCAGTTACCACTGACGAAAAGACCATCATTTCAGACCATGTCAAAAAGTGTGAACAATTTGGAACCGATATTAAAATTACACAACATAAACTTCCTACTATGTATTGGTTACCAAAACTACATAAAAAACCATATAAAGCGCGTTTCATTGCAAATTCTAGTTCATGTACAACTACTAAATTGTCTATAATTTTGACTTCTTGTTTAACGAAGGTAAAGGAACATGTAAAATTTTACTGTGATAAGACTTATGAAAATTCTGGAATAAATCTCTTCTGGTCTATTAAGAACTCTTCAGAAGTCTTAAACAAACTTAAGAACAAAAGGTATCTTGCATCCACTGTAAGCACTTACGATTTTTCTACTCTGTACACAATTCTTCCTCATATTTTAATTAAGGATAAGCTTACTAGCTTGATCCAGAAAGTATTTGCCCGAGAAAAAACATCGTTCTTGGCATGTAATGCTGAAAAAGCTTTCTTTACTGACGAGCAAATGAAATATTACACCAATTGGACTTGCTCAGAAGTTTGCGAAGCACTAACCTTTCTTTTGGATAACATATTTGTACGTTATGGGAATGCTATATACCGTCAGGTAATTGGCATTCCCATGGGTACGAATTGTGCACCACTTGTCGCAGATTTGTTTTTGTACTGCTATGAGAGAGATTTCATGTTGAGTTTGAATCCTCAATCACAAGAAAATGTTATAAAAGCCTTCAATGATACTTGTCGATATTTGGATGATATTTTTAACTTAGATAACCCTTTCTTTAATGCTCTGATTCCTACAATTTATCCTAAAGAACTCAAATTGAATAAAGCTAACCCGTCCGACAATTATGCAGCGTTTCTTGACCTAGACCTTAAAATTAATAATGGAATGATTTCTTCTAAAATATATGACAAAAGAGATGATTTTGATTTTAATATTGTAAATTTTCCTCATCTTGACGGGGATGTTCCCCGTGCTCCATCTTACGGGGTTTATATATCTCAACTTATTCGTTTTGCTAGAGCTTGTTCATCTATTGACGATTTTAACAGTCGAAATCTCATTTTAACTGAAAAACTGCTTAAACAAGGATATAGATACCATAAACTAAGAAAAACTTTCTCTAAATTTTACTATCGAAATCTCTCGCTTATTGGCAAGTACAAATGTAATCTCAAGGTGATTCTGCGACACGGTATTTCACATCATGAATTTTATGGTGATGTGATTTACAAACTTCGTAAAATTATTGGACATACGCATTTTCTCACTTTGTTCATCAAATATGTTAAAATATCATTAAAAAGGGATATGATCCTGTAGTACTACAACATACTGCATGTTTGGTTGTGAACCCTTTTACAGTTGGCAATCACGCTGGCCTCTTTGCATGTACGCCGACAAGAAAGGTTTAGTACTCTATGAAGGCGACCTCTTAAATCCAAAAATGGAAGGAGAACGTCGGATATCTGTACTATTTCGTTTTTGTCGTACCCTTTATTACTTTTCTACAGTTACTCTGTTTGCAGCTCAATCATTGAGTACACTAGCGATAGGTGGATACAGTTTGTTCACTTAAATGTTTTCATTATACATGCACTTTACCACTGTATTTGCCGTCGCGGTTGTTGTAGATTAGTCGGAGAGGGGATACGTTTATTTACACTGTTTGTCTTTTAGGGTGGGGATGGAATAAGTGTGAGGTTGGGCGCCCATAAACCGGTTTAACCCCCCCCCCCCCAGTGACTTTTGTCACTGACCGTTCCAAGGCGGTACTTCCATCTTTCCCCTATTATATGTTTGTTTTGTATTTGTGCGTCTCTTGATGTTTTTATAGTTATGTACATTAGCTGTTTCCTTGTGTTGCTGTTCGGGCGAGTGTTTGTTCTGTATGTGGTGTTCCTGCATGACTCATTTTTGTACTTTTGGTATATTTTCCCATTGCGTCTGTTTAACAAACTTTATATTGACAATACTTCCCACTGTTTAACAATATTTAACTTGAAATTTCTTTCCATGTCCTCGGTTCAACAATATGTAACTAGTACTTGTCACTCATCCCGTTTAACAATGTTTGACTCGATAATTTGACAAAATGTTTAACAATGTTTAACTTGACAATTATACCCACTGCTCCCGCAAAACAATGTTGCCTTGTGCTACTCCCATTTAACAATTTTAAACCTGATAATTCTTCCTACTTTTTCCGCGTAACACTGTTTAACTTGACACTTCTTCCCTCTGCATCAACCTTACAATGTTTAAAATGACAAGTCGTCTCCCTGCTCCCGTTTTGCAATGTTTAACTTGATAATTATCCCCACTGCTCCCGCGAAACAATGTTTGACTTAATACTACTTCCTACTGTTCCCGTTTAACACTGTTTTATTTGACAAGACTTCCCACCGCTTCCTACTAACATTTGTTAGTTTGATAAAACTAACGATTTCTAAATTTTCATTCAGTGAACCATGAGGCAAATTACTGTAGGTGTATCTATTGCTTAATTGTAACTGGTATTCATGATATTTGGTAGTTATTCATCTAGAAATGCTCCTAGATGGCAAAAAGTAAACGGTCCAATTATTTGCAATAAGCCCTGATTATCATGCCATAATAGTGTACCCGCAAGTCTGGATATCCGTGTAAAGTATTGTACATTGCATGAGTGCATATTTCCTAAACAATGATTATCAACAAATCAAATAAATGAACCATAAGAAAGTACAATCAACTATTTTGTGTCAAATGATTTGTTAAAATACTTTCTGATATTTATGGACGTAATAGAAATGTTCTGAGAAGTGTCTCACATCACTTGGCATTATTGTGAGTGCACTAATCTTGTCGAATGTGTGAGAAAACATTTGTATACCGGAAGTGTGGCCTAAACGTCGCTTGTCCTTCGAAATCCACGCCACTGGTGACCAATTTTGATGTTAGTACTAAAAGCCTAACGTAAAACAATTCCGCCGTTTACAAGAAGAGTAAAATGTTTTGCTTATTGAATTTACTGAGAGAAATTGCCAGTATTGGACGAAATACCTTTTAAACATTGCGAACAGTGTTTTGTTTGAGTCCGAGATCGTTCTCGTGCATCTGACACATGAGTTACTTGAGCATGATCTCACACTCAGACTCAGAAGTTCTATAACCTTTCACCATGGTGTTTGATTGGTAAGGGAATGCCAGATAAACAAATTGAAAACCATACAATTATACATGCACGATAATGTAAAACGCTTACATGTAACTGGAAGGTATTAACAGTTCCTTTATTTCAGGGTTAAGTTGCCCGCATATTTCTCGTTGAGCTTCTTACAAGTTGGGGTGGAGAACAATGTGTTTATTTACTATGAGTATGGAATTTCAGCTAATAAAAAGCATGATGTCATTATTGTTTTACATGATTGTTCATCAGAAATGGGGTAAAGGTGTTCAGCCATCCCCGCATAAAAAGAAGTATTTTCTGATAAAAACTATATACAGTTGTTGTTTGGGTTGTGATTGTTACACAAACAGAAAAAGTTACCTTTCCAATAAAAATCGCAAATTTGTGAAATTTTATCACTTTTTGTATTAAACATTTAGATAGAATTTTTTTCAGCCGAAACATTACATTTAATCTAAATTATGTGGTGTTGTGAATTTTACCAAAAAACTGTCCCCTTGTACAGTAAGGTTTAATGCGACAGCATATATGTTTTTAAAATAGGAATCGTCACAAACAGGTGGTTGCTTAATGCAGGACAAATTTAATGCAAACTACTCCTATATGAGCTTTCTGCATGTTTCTTGTCCTGCATTAAGCTACCACCTGTTCCGAAATTCAAACATCATACTTCATTTGAATGATCGCATTAGCCGGACTTTAACTTGTACAACTGTTTACCAGACAGTGCTAATAACGATTCTGTACTATTGTAGTTCATTGTATGGTTATTTGCTAATAGAGGGGAGGAAGCATGTTCAAACTTTACCTTCTGGGAAAGCACGTTATTATCAGTTGAAAGAATTACATGTTTCCCTGTTATCGGCGATACTATGAATACCTACATAAATAGTTTGAATCCAGATGACATGACAAATAATCGGCTTGTCGTACGGATTCAAACTGTTATTATTTTGTAACTATGTTTGTTAAAAAAACGTCGCAGAAACGATAGAGGAAATTGTAGCAGACGACTACATAGACAAATTATGGCAGTGACAGTTATAAAACTTTGCCGTCGCAAATATAACAAGAGGGCCAAGATGGCCCTTAATCGCTCACCTGAATACCATAGATTTAAGATTTTTGCTGGGTAGCCCATGGGTAGGGTCAATATTGCCCATAGGGACAATATTTGAACAATGTTGATAGTGGATTATGAGCAGTGGTTCTGCAGAACAAGATTTTCAAAGATTTAGTATATTGATTTTATCAAGACAATGATTCTGACCAATGAAGATTGGGCTAAAAATGTGCCCTCTAGAGTAATGTTTCTAAGATTTGACCTAGTGACCTTCTTTTTATTCCCACCCCACCCATGATCACACTCAACCTTGATATCACCAAGACAAACACTCTGAGCAAGTTTGAGGAAGATTTGGCTAAAAATGTGGCCGCTTGAGTGTAAACTAGATTTTTCTAAGATATGACACAGTGACCTACTTTTTGACCACACGTAACCCACTTTCAAACTTGTCCAATCTTTTATTAGGACAATCATTCTGACCAACTTTCATGAAAATTTGTCTATAAATGTGACCTCTAGAGTGTTCACTACTATTTGACCTAATTACCTAGTTTTTAACCCCACATAACCCACTTTCAAACTCGTTCGAGGTTTTATCAAGACAATAATTATGACTAAGTTTCATGAAGACTGGACTAAACTTGTGACCACTAGAGTGTTCACAAGGTTTTTCTACTGTTTGACCTAGTGACCTAGTTTTTTACCCCACATAACCCACTTTTCAAACTCCTCAGAGAATTTATCAAGACAATCATTCTGACCCAGTTTCATGAAAATTGGGCTAAAAAATGTGACCTCTAGAGGGTTCACAAGGTTTTCCTACTATTTGACCTAGTGACCTAGTTTCTAATCAAACTTGACCCATTTTCAAACGCGTCCGTGATTTCATCAAGACATTCATTCTGACCAAGTTTCATGAAGATTGGACTACAATTGTAACCACTAGAGTGTTCACAAGCAAATTGTTGACGACGCACGACGCACGACGGACGCCGGACATTCAAGTTTCCCTAAAGCTCACCATGAGCTTTGCTCAGGTGAGCTAAAAATAAAGTCCACAATAAGACAAATTGAACAATATAGCCCAAGTATTAAGTGTAGAGCACTATATGTTCTAAACATCTGATACAGAAAGTGGTGTTACATTTTGAAAGGATCTGGTATCAACACATTTAATGGTTGGAAAGTTTCTTGAGGGTTGACGTATGTGTCCTATTACTTGTCAAATATATCAGGAAATAAAGTTCTCCAATATAGTATATGTGTCTGGTATGAGACAGCTGGTACAACTAACACTGTGACCTCTGTAATTAACCCATTACCTCATGGGCTATTTCTAGATACAACCTCTTTGAATAAATCTACCGAAAAGGAGCAATTACTAGAGAAAAGAAAAAAAATAGAATTTTGTAGTTTGAAACCATTGTGATAAATAGAGCATTTGCTCCTGTAGGAGCAAATGCTCTATTTATCACAATGGTTTCACAAAGTGACTTTTACAGAGTCGTCAACAGTCGTCAATATGAGGGAATGGGTTAAGGAGAAAGAAATGGACTAAAATGCACTTTGTTTCCTCTAGTTACTAGCATTGCAAACAGTGTACAGCCATACCTGCTGTCAAATTAAATGATCTGATTAGTCTTCTGGCTGCCACATTATTTGCAAACAGTGCAGGCCCATACGAGTTGACAATGGAATGATCGGATCGGTCGCCTGGATACTATTAGGTTTTTAAACAGTGTAGACATATAACAGCTTTCAATTGCATTATCTGATCAGTCGTCTGGTTACTTTGAAAACAGTGTACAGTAAACCCGCTCGTACGATACATCGATACATGGTATCCTGGAACATTCTTTCGTTATCACTATACAATTTCAAACAATGAATGTTCCCATATCCCAGGTACCTACGTTCCAAGATCCCTTCTAACATTACAGATTTATACAGAAAGTATGAATTTAACCCTGCATTAAGCAGTCATCCGCCTAAAAATATATAAACTCTTCTCTACTAGAATTCCGGTTTGGAAGGGGGGGGTGTACTGTGCACGCATACCAACTATCAAATGAAATGATCCTATGATTCTCCTTTTCCGTTTGAAACGTTGTAACTGATGACGAATGGTGCAATTTATCATACATGTAACGAACATTGTAGTGAATAAACCTAATCTAATGTATGTTTGCCCCTAGAAATATAGATACATGTACAGTAAAACCTCTCTATAACGACCACTAAATTACATCAAGTATGTTGTGTTAAAGGCAGGTGGATGCTTAAAGCAAGGTGAAGGTAAAACACAACGCTCCTATAGGAGCGTTCTGTTTTACTTTCCCCTTGCTCTAAGCAACCACTTACCCAAAATACCAATTAATTAACACAATTTAGTGGTCGTTATAGAGAGGTTTTACTGCATTATGTCATACTTTCTCCCATGGACAAATGTCCTGTGCAATTAGTTTTTAAACACCGATAAAAACTCCCAACAGGTAATTTATATTCACCAGTACATTAGTGTTTACATGGATACTCATCAGATATAGCTACCATCGCCACATCTGTTATTACATAGGCAGACAGTTTGGATCCAGATGAGACGCTGAATCACTCAGTGGCTCATAAGGATTCGGATTGTTGTGTTACTGTGTTAATGGTTGTCGTTTTAAAGACAAGATGAGACATTTATACAATTGAAAATTATAGCAGACGACATAATCTGCAGACGACACTATTTGGCATCGAATGCGTTAAACAGTTGTTTTAAGTATATCTCATTTACCTTCCTCCCAAAAAAACCCCCTCCAATCACCCATTAGAATTATCACGACGAGAAGGAAGTATTATATAAAAATCACCATACAGTAAAGTATTGATACCCAAAAGAAGTCTGATACTGGATTAGGATTTTGTAAAACAGACAGTAGCATAATGCAGGAAAAGGTGATACAGTCTAAGGAGATTTCTGTTTCGCTTTTGCCCTGCATTAAGCAATCACCTGATTTAACACTTTCTTTTCTTAATAATTCAAGTGATCGCTTTAGCGACACTCTGCTGTATTATATACGAGCTTAAATGTGTGCTGACATTAAACGTAAAAAAGTCCCTAGATACTTGTAAAATGATACATTTTGATGTCATTATCACCGATTAAATGCTGTTTTGTAATAATAACTCTTTGCTTCATATAAACGTATTTTCACCCATTTCCAAACTGAGTTGACTCAGATATAGGAGCAGTCTGACCAGGGTCTGCTCTGTTTGCTAATGAAAACTAATAGGAATGGTTCCATAGTTTCTAACACAGCTACAATGTTCCAACTTCCAAATTTGATTGTAACCATTTTGTCCATGTATATTCAGTACGTATTGAAATCTGAAAAAAACAAACTATATAAAACAGGAACAGGGTTAATCTGTAAAAATGCATACGTATTAAAGCTTAGTCCACCATATATAAATAATATCAACTTAAATCAGAAAATGCTGCAATTCTCAAAATTTCCGATGCGAGCGAGTATTTGAGAAACTATAGACCAGGTGTGAAACAGTTTTGATCCTGACGTGTAACGTCTCACGTCTTATATTGGTCTAAGGTGTTTGTACATGATACTCTGAGCGCGGATAATGGCATAAGGATTAATGGCGGAACATACTTTTCTAGATTTGGTTTTAGGTTTTAAAGTTTAATCAGATGAATATGACGAGTTTTTATAATGTGTGTTATCATTCATTATTTCTTTAAATAAATTCTGGAATATCACGGTAAAAATACACAACGGATATTTTTTCACGCTAGATTTTACTTAACAAAATTACTTATTTGTTGAGCGGTTTATTCTCTAACAAACCAGGATATAAATCGTGTCAAATTACATATAACGACTAAGCAAAGTCATGCAATTTTAAATGTTTGAAATCTAAAACCTGATACGGATATATCCACACAGAAGCTGCTGTAAAACAGTCGGGTATAGCGTATACTTTTAGATACACCGGCTCAATATAGCAATAGTGTTCTCAATAGTTTGGGTACACAAGTCATTTCAGACATGCAAAACAATGAGTTGTTAACAGTACTGAGCCTTTATGTATTAGCTGTTCTACAAGTCAGTAAAATGGCACAAACCTGTAATCCCTGGCAATATCGCATCTCTGGTTATAGGCTAAGATCAAGATGCTACAACGAATAACTTGTCGTCTCATCAGGAGCCATACTGTTTGTTACTGTGATAATGATTGTGTAAGATACTGGGTGAAATATTAAACAAACGAAACACACAGCAGACAGCCAACTTGCCGACGAAATATTTGGCAGATGAAATTCATCAAGATATATAAACAGCTTAAGAATAATTGCTCACAAGTGTGGTATCGATATCACCGACGTTATTCGCAAGCATTCTAGACAACTCTATTTTATTTCCGTATGCGTACGCTATGTTGCGATATTATTTTACAATGTTAACCGTTATTATTGACACACAAATGCGTTGTTCTGGGAACAATTCATAATGTGCTTAAAGGAGCATCATCAAAGGCATGCCATTTATAGATACATTACCTTTAACGCTGATTCTGAATTAGCATTACCGGAAGTTATCAAATACATCCATTTCTATATTTACTGGGCAACCTCTATCACGTCGCTATGGAAATATAATGTTTATTAATATTTTGATCTGGTGCAATTTTGACTACATTCGCTCAATCTTTTGCGAAACTATTGGTCGAGTTACTCGGCATCTCATCTGGGTGCAATCTGTTTGCAAACGTGATTCAGGTTGCAGAAATGAAGGTCAAATACCGTTACAGCCAGTGCCAATTTATTTCACATACTTGAGTTAAAGTGCGTGATTCTTTGAATTTGTAATTATGGACAATTAGTATTATAGCATCAATAAACAACATTGCCGTTATCCTGCCAATGATGGTATTAGTGTCATTTGCAAACAACTTGGAGCCAGATGGTACGCTGGGTAACTCGACGTCTCGTCATGGTCCCATCTGTTTGATGCTCGGTGATTAGCGTCTCAAAGAAACAACTACGGATCGGCAACAAGTGCAACTGCAACATATAGGAGTTTAGACAGATATCATATTGACAGTAGAATAAGGATTAAAGACAGGCTATAATCAATAAACCTCTCCCCTATATAGTATATGGGAACTGTTTAGTTCGTATTCGATAACAGAGTCGATAAAAAGCATCCAACCATTAGTTTGTTAATCGCAATATTAGGTCATTTTCAAACTTTCTGTTATGTAGTAACCGTTCGTCTGATGGGCATACACTTATGCTGCCTTTAACTCGGCCAAAGGTTTCTAAACCCTAGCAGTTATAAAGAAGTTATTATTGTAAATGTTTTAATTTACGCATCTTATCCGGATCTCTGACATGAGGATAAAAACATAGGAACTGTTTCAGTTGACTATATATCTTTGTAGTACTCTAGATGCCATTAGTGCTTTGACTGCATCACACGGGTCTCTCACCCGCCACATGCCTCTGGGTGTATTTTATGTTAGGACTACAGACCAACCGTATTGCTGGTTTTGTGTAAGATTCTGGGAATCGGGTAGTCGCGAAATGAAATGGCGAACATGTGACGAAATAGGAACCGTCATGCAACTTCACTTGATTGACTACATACACAATAATCTAGAGAAACGATCAAATAAGGCAGTGTAATCGCCATGTGTGTATATCAATTTAACACGAAAGTTGCCAGGTCCATCAACATCACATTTGCAAAATACATATAATTAGAGTAAAACCTCTATACAACGAACTTTTAGCAATGAAGACTTATGTATTTGTAGGCAGGTTATTGCTAACTGCAGGATGAAAGTCATGCAGAAAAGCTCATAGGGGAGCTTCCTGCACGTATTTCACCCTGCATTAAGCTACAACTTGTGTACGTATTTGATTGTTCGAATAATCGAGTTTGTTCCGCACTTGAAGTAAGTCAGAGATAACCTATATTAGTAAACTTGCAATTGCAAATATCATGATACGCCGGCAATCTCAGGGTTCTGATCAAGATCTAGATAAGTAGACACTTGGACAGCAGTTATGTTTTTGTGTAGATAGATATATTTTTTTCGGCAAGGAATGTATACATAGTCATTTAAAAAGCATGTACAATACATAACAAACATTATGCATACACGTGAATAAATAAACCATGAAATGCACATCCACACCGAGGATAACACAAAAAAGAGCTAACTATTATTTCCATTGTGGTCCTCTGTGCTGGCGGCATAACATAGAGAGGCATATGTATTCATTCAACCAATGTTTGTTATATTGCACTATATCTAATTAAAGTAAATTCGGTCACTTAAACGTAATTGTATATTCACATACAATTAGGATCCATTGACAATATATGTGATATAACTATTTGTTAATACTAAGATAATATCTTCTATAAATACATATTATCATAATTATATTAGTATCACAGATGGAAAAATAATATAAAACCTATCACAGAACTTAAAACTAACGTTATGTAATTGTAGTACCATGCAGATGATGCATACAAGTGAACAACTTATAACTCTCATATAAAATGTATTTTCTATAGATAATGTATATAATAAAATGTTTTAACTAATACATATGCCCCAAGGCTAAAATAAACTTGTAAAATGATTAATAAGATAAGTGTTTAAAAGCTTATAGTTGGTCTATCAGCCAGGTCTTTACAGCTGTTTTGAACAAAGGCAACTTGCCAATATGTGTAATGTTAAAAGGTAACCTGTTCCATAATGAGCAGCCTAAAAAAAGAAGGTCTCAGATCCAAACCGTTTGACTTTTGGTATGGCATAGGCACCTTATTTTGGTTAACCTAGTTTTATATGAGACACAAAGTGTTCTCCCATGTTATCAGGTGATAAACCATGTTTAATCTTAAAACATAACATAGAATAATCTGTTCTACACGTTTATCGACAGGAAGCCATTTAAGTGAATGCAAATGTTCTCTGCCAATATGTTGCATTACATCAAGGTCAAGAACATACTCGATCAACTTATTCTGTGTTTTGTGGAGCTTGTTTTTTAACAGTTTTGGAAGACCATGGCCCAAGGTTATAAATGTTTTTGCTTGAGTCTGAGATCATTCTAAAGCATCTGATTGGCCAGATTCTGAGCCTGCGCAGACTCTGACCAATCACATACTTGAGAATGATATCAAAATCAGAATCATAGTTTTATAACCTTGGGCCCAGGTACCATATAGAACAGGCATAATCATAATGACAGTGAATCAACGATGTAATAAGAAGTTTCTTAGACTGCTGTGTAAGATAATCTTTTCTTACGATATACATATTTCAATCTAGCATTAGCTTTCTGTAGAATCGTGCCTGCCATATTATCAAAATAAAACAAGAGTCTTAAAAACTATTGAGTGTCAAACAGCTGAGATCATGATAAGACACCGGAGTACTTGGCGTCTCATCTGGATCCAAGCAGATTTCAAATGCGACTAATGTTTCGGTTAGCTTGGTAATGGTTACAATACAGATATGGTAATCAAGTGCATCCATCAATATTCTTGTGTCTATTATGAACTTAACATCATTAACCCATTAGTGCCCAGTGTCCATTTAAAAGGACACACGTAGACTCAGATCAGAGGGTTCCTGCAGGATCTGCAAGATCTGTCCAACCGGTTAATGTCAATAGCTTATTCCAGTAAATGTTATGCGTGTTGTGCCCCCTCCAAATGGAAAGTGAATGGGTTCTAAAATAGATAAGTTCTGGACGGGTTCTTAAATGATACGGGAATAATGGCTTAACTGACTAGTGATGATTTATATATTGTAATAGCATGCAGGCAAGTGATATGTCATTCAGTTGATGCAATGTTAGTTTGGGATTCCTATGTAACTACATCGCCTAAACATTGAATTTTGAATAAATGACATCATTGACATGAGTTAAACCTGACAATGCGGGACAGGAGTCACTAATGCCTTTTGCAAACAGTGTAGACCCATATCAGATGTATCCTAGAGGAGCCTTCTCATCATGGTCTGCACTGTTTGTCACGTTATACCTTTCTATAGAACAATCCCTAAATATTAATCAAAAGCTTGACCTGTTTTATATTTGGAATCGTCCATTTGGAACCTTAACGTTGTAAGAGTTAAAGTTATACAGCAATACCTATCTACAGAGACCATCCAGATACATTTTAAGACATGTAATAGCTTAGTGTAGGACGAATGTTATCCCGGTGTTGCTTTCTGCTTTGCATTCGTCCTACAGTAAGCTATCACCTAGACAGACTATTGCATTAGTATTCATTAATCAAAAAGTCGATTACGTATGCTTGTGTTACCGGTGCATTTGCCTTTTTTTCGCTTCTCTGTTCATGACATTATATACAGTGAACTTGTTTTGGGCAAAATCACGTTCGTTTGAAAATGTATCGTCAGCTTTCTGTCTCAAAGTTGACTTTCCCTCAGTTTTATTTTCTAAAATGTAGGTGGTGTGTCCAACGGCTTGGCTCCAGGAGAGACGACGAATTACACGTTGTCTCATATAGACCTATTTGGAAAGGTAATCACATATTGCCTCGTTGCATTCTCCCTGTGAGTCACTTGTTAGCAAATTTTGAGGTGAAATAGTTAGATGTGCAGCTGTTGATTTACCAGGTACAAGGTTGAACATCATTTGCCGTGACTACCCTTTGGTTATACCTAGTTATTTTGGAGATCTGAAACCTGTACACTGAATGTCACCCTCTCCAAAAAGGTTACTATGTGTTGTATGACTTAATGCGTAGTTGAGACGATCTTTTGTGACACAACACGAACTAACAACATAGCGTTGTTGTATATGATCAAACGAAATACATTGGACAACTAAGGTATTGCATCTAAAAGTTATACAGTTTTGTGATAAGAAAAGAATAGTGTTAAAAGTTCAGCTCATTCCTTACATATTTATGTTTTTAACTAATTTCGAAATGCTTGTGTTTAAGAAATGAGATCCAATTCAAATGTGTATTGTTTTCTCAAACACGACCGAAAATATGTATTTGTTTTCCACGGCAATTGACATAATGGTAGCTAAGTTCGGCAGTGAATCAATAATTTTAATTTTGTCCTGTAGGCTACTTTCCTACATTGCTGTAATTGTATTTAACATCATTTGTTATTTCAAATTATTTGGTGCGAATCCTCCTAAATTTAATCGGGACGACAAAACAAAACAGAAACAGATGAGTAATCTATTTTGTGTGTCTCACGTATGCGATTATTTTTATTGACTGAAAATCAAATAAAATAACCCTGTTATATTTTTGGGACATTTTCAGCAAAACTTGTACAGCGGCTTGATGCGTAATATTGACTAGTGTTATTGTTGTTTGTAAAACAAAACGTGTAGTTGGCTTTATTTGTGTGTGCAGTTATTGAGACGTTAAAGAGACAGTTCCGAGGAACCTGCATTAAAATGGCATAGATATGAGTGTAAAAAATATGGTTTACCTAATATATGTTATGGTTTGACACATTGGCACCCAGTGACCACCGGAAAGGTAATATACGAATAGTTTAAACCCAGATCACTGGGCCCCTGGTTGGTGTGCCTATTAATGTCAATGGCTTCTACTGCCAAATCATGTGCGTGTTGCCCCCCCCCCTCTCTCACCTCAAAGTGTGAAATGGATGGGTTTCAAAATATGGCCTGGACGAGTTTTCCGTCAATAATATGGAACTGTTGTTTTGAAAATAAAATATATATTTTTACACCACATTTGCAATTTAATTGTTTAATGCACTGACAAAATTGACAAACCATAGCATGTTGCATTTCTTTATGTTACCATTGCATACTACATTTGACTTGTCTAATAAATGTTTGGCCATGGTAGAAACAGTAGAATTAGATATGTACAGGTGTCGTCTCATCTGTGTCTGCTATGTTCCGAAATGCATGAGCGGCAAATCTCTTGAGTATAGAGCTAAACTTTCTGCATCTTAACCCATCGCTTGCTGAATTTTAAAATACATTTCTCCTTCTTTACGCATGCCTTGTTGTATAATTACATATATCTTCTCTGTGTACAAGTATTTCGCTGTGCAATCACTGCTGCGGAGTGCGCTAGTTGCACAATCAACTTGTAAATAGTGCAGACCCTGATGAGACAGCTCCTGCAGGAGCTGTCTCATCTGGGTCTTCACTATTTACAGGTAGGTATATTGACGCGATTAGCAAGCGAAGGGTTAATGTTCTCAGTCATTCTCACAGCTATTAAAATATATTTGACATATCGATTAGAGCAAATTGACGCCAGGTAGGTTTCCAGTTGTCAACAGTTAGTGACAGTATTACCTAATGCATCTGTACGCTACTCTGCCAAATTTGCACTTAACCCTTACAACGCTGAGTTTTCGAATGGACTCCAATATGCACACAGGTCAATTCTTATGGCGAATATTTAGGGATGTTTTTAAAAAATAGTGTAACATGACACACAGTGCAGACACTGATGAGAGGGTTCTTGGTCTACACTGTTTGCACGGGACATTAGTGACTCGTGTCCCGCACAGTAAGGGTTGGCATTGCACCTGTTGAAAAATTAAACTGGTTCCTCACATTCTGATTATTAATAATCAAAAGCTATCTTTTAAGGGTAAGGGCAAGGTTGGGTACCCGTAAACCAGGGTTAAGCCCCCAGTAGCCGATTTTGGCTACCGACCGTTCCAAGGCGGTACTCCTGCTTTCAGCCTATGGTCAACTTTGTTGTTTAATAGGCTTAATTTAAATGTAAATTTTCCTCATCTTGACGGGGATGTTCCCCGTGCTCCATCTTACGGGGTTTATATATCTCAACTTATTCGTTTTGCTAGAGCTTGTTCATCTATTGACGATTTTAACAGTCGAAATCTCATTTTAACTGAAAAACTGCTTAAACAAGGATATAGATACCATAAACTAAGAAAAACTTTCTCTAAATTTTACTATCGAAATCTCTCGCTTATTGGCAAGTACAAATGTAATCTCAAGGTACTTTTGCGACACGGTATTTCACATCCGGAATTTTATGGTGATGTGATTTACAAACTTCGTAGAATTATTGGACATACCCATTTTCTCACTTTGTTCATCAAATATATAAAACAATTCATTAAAAAGGGATATGATCCTGTATTATTACAACATACTGCATGTTTGGTTGTGAACCCTTTTACAGTTGGCAATCACGCTGGCCTCTTTGCATGTACGCCGACAAGAAAGGTTTAGTACTCTATGAAGGCGACCTCTTAAATCCAGAAATGGAAGGAGAACGTCGGATATCTGTACTATTTCATTTTTGTCGTACCCTTTATTACTTTTCTACAGTTACTCTGTTTGCAGCTCAATCATTGAGTACACTAGCGATAGGTGGATACAGTATGTTCAATTAAATGTTTTTTTGTTATACATGCACTTTACCACTGTATTTGCTGTCGCGGTTGTTGTAGATTAGTCGGAGAGGGGATACGTTTATTTACACTGTTTGTCTTTTAGGATGGGGATGGAATAAGGGTGAGGTTGGGCGCCCATAAACCGGTTTAAACCCCCGGTGACTTTTGTCACTGACCGTTCCAAGGCGGTACTTCCATCTTCCTCCTATTGAATGTTTGTTTTGTCTTTGTGCGTCTCTTGTTGTTTTTTCTACCCATGTACATTTGCTGTTTCCTTGTGTTGCTGTTCGGGCGAGTGTTTGTTCTGTATGTGGTATTTCCTGCATGACTCATTTTTGTACTCTTAATGTTTAATGTTTGTCGTCTTGATATGCGTCCTGTTAAGTTTTGTCTTGTGGCTATACCGTTTCTTGTTTGATGGTGTTTGGTGCGGTGTCATTTCGTATGTGGCTCTCCCTGTTTGACTATTTTTCAATATTTGAAGAAAATGATTTTATCACACACAGTACAGACTCTGATCAGATGTCTCCCCTAGGAGGAATCTGATCTGAATCTACGCTGTTTGTAAAATTCTAATTCATACACTATTCAAATGATGTTAAAAAAATGCAACAGCGGTTCGCATTAAAGTTGAAACTTGTTTTGACGTTTACTTGATTCCTAGATCATTTGATTAAAGAAGGATTATTCGGGGTTACGCGTCAAAATGATGTTTTGACATTTTTGTCGGAATCGTCTGCTTTTGAATTACTTGGTGATCATTCAAATTAAAATGTCGAGGGGCCGTTCTATCGATGTTGTTGCTTGCTATTACAAAACAAGAAACACACCAGACGGAATAGTAGGAATATTATGTAAATACACATGTGCATGTATTCATTATAGAATGTAGTTAAACGGTGATAGTACTATGCATATATTTATGGATTTTGTTTTCAATTTACATTATATCTTTCATCAGTCATTATCCACGCTCGTGTGTAACTTTTTTATGGGAAAGTGGATAATTAGACATCATGACATTCTGGCTTTAATAATTTTGAATTAGTATTTCCCAATTGAGGCATTATTCCTATCCGGATCAGGTTTTTTAGATTGTTTTTATTGTTTTGTTATTATATTGTATTTGCAATTTGTATTTCTCGTGAGATGTTATTTGCAAAAATGCAATTAAAGCAATTAGTGGATGTTTGCAGAAACATTATTGTCGGTATGATCAAATGATATACTTTTTACATTCTTTAAGATATTTCGTTTTGAACAATATTTTTCGCGAAATGTAATGCTTGAATTTAATTAAAACGAATAAGTGGGTGTACGCAGCACTTCAGAAAAAATCATCAAAGGACATCCTTATCCCTTTCATCGCTGACTTTTCAGAGAGGAATATGCCATTAGTGTTGAACTATAGAGTCCTCTCTCTATATGAAATGTTTATCCCATTCCCTCATATTGACGAATTTTGACGACTCTGTAAAAGTCACTCTCTGAAATCATTGTGACAAATAGAACAAAGGAGAAAATGCTCTATTTATCACAATGGTTTCAAACTACAAAATTCTAAAGTTTCCTTTTCTCTAGTTAATGCTCCTTTTCGGTAGATTTATTCAATGAGGTTGTATCTAAACATAGCCTATGATGTAATGGGTTAAACGTGCTAGAGTATTTTGTATTACAAGCAGTGTATACCCTAATCTAGGGACTCACATGGCAATCCTATGATTGGGAGCCATACTGTTTGAAAATGACATAGCATACGTGCGCGGTAGTGTCTGCTTGCCTTTATAACAGCTATTCTGAGAATACTTAACCCTTCGCTTGCTATTCAAGTCAATATACCTACCTGTAAATAGTGAAAACCCAGATGAGACAGCTCCTGCAGGAGCTGTCTCATCAGGGTCTGCACTATTTACAAGTTGATTGTGCAACCAGTGCACTCCACAGCAGTGATTGCACAGCGAAATACTTGTACACAGTGAAGATATATGTAATTATACAACAGGGCAAGGGTAAAGAAGGAGAAATGTATTTTAAAATTCAGCAAGAGAAGGGTTAAAGGGTATAAATATGGAGCTGTGCACATGCAGTTACGTGTGTCGGCATGTGTACGTATATATATCTGTATATGTGTATAGATCTGTGTTAATATGTGCTAAGATAGATAGATAGATAGATAGATATATTTATGTCAGTATCAAGCAACAAGACAATATTTAACAGCACATAAATATTGTAAAATTATAACACTATATAAAATAATTATGATGTCATATGTGTGTTATGAACCATGTCAGCCGCATCAATATCCATGATGACACAAAATATATCTCTTATTTCAATAGTGATCCTTGAATGTATATGTCTGTTTGTGACAGTATGTAAACTTGTGTGTATTTATGTGTTCATGCCCGCCTGTGGCTCTACACACATGTGTCTTTTTATGTGTACGTATGTGTGTGCATAAACGCGAACACCTAAGATAGGGAGTCAGATGGGGATAGATGCACGTTTTATTTAAGATTTCGGTTTCAGATAGAAAGCCAGTGTCTACGGAGCGTGTTGATGTTGAAATAAAAGCAGTTTTTACGTATGTGTTGATTAGGCTAGCAATTCTGGATTGGAATTAGCGGCCAACAAACTTTAATATCTTCAGGAAAAAACGCCGCATGTCTTTGCAATTTCTGTGAATAGATGTTTTATTAGATTTGTGTACCTTATCTCTCAAATATATATAACAGGGTGTTCAATGGTCATTATCAATATCGGTTAACGAATATTCATGACGTTGTGCATTCTTGTATAAACACTCACAATGTGTTAATACTTTCCTCCAAGACAAGGCATAATGACGTCATGAATACTAATTAAATTAATTTGTTATAAAAACACATGGATACAGGGAGTTTTGGCCATGGCGAAAACTGTAGATCATATCTATATTATATAATAAGCAAACAGAGCAGACCCTGATCAGACGGCTCCTGTAGAATTTGATATGGGTATATTCTGTTTGCATATGCGTAGAAAGGTGTATTTATTGAGTAAAGGGTTAATATAATGTATACATATATTAATATTGATCGGAATAGCACATTCAGTGCTTTCTGTTCCTTACAAGCTGCCCCAAAATGAGCGTGTGCGTATTAAGATCTACCTTTGTCCGAAAATATATCTACGCGACCGACGTTCGGTCCGTATGTCCATAGATGAATGACTAAATCTGCCGCTTATTTAACATTTGTATCTAGAAATAACGGAAACCAATGAGCTGATATTTAACAAGAGGTCAATTATCCTTAACGGAAACAAAATATACCATTTAGTTAATTCTTATGCAGCTAAACACGACTGGACACGAATATGCAAACAACTTGGATTCGGCTGAGAGGCTGAGTAACTAAGCGTCTAATCAGGATTTAATTGGTTTGCCACTGGGTCAATCATTTCTCATAGCTTTTTCGAATCGAAAGTAGTCAAAATGGCATCAGACCGAAAATTGAGCAGACATTATTTATGTACAACTAGGTGAGGGTTAAATCAGCGTGAAATAAATTTGCTTAGAATGTGTTTGCCAATAGTAATTATGCAAATGCCATGTACTGATTCAATTGCCGTGGCGCTTACAGTTATACTAGCAAAATATAAGCAAAAGCACAGCTGGTGTCGCACGATATCAAGTAATTTGCCATAGCAAAATGAAAAAGCACCAATAGGCCAAGTCCTAAATTAAACTAAGTAAACATATATAGGTCACTGAGACTCCTAGAGTAATTACAATAACGAAAGGCTTTTGTATTAGTTAATGTACAGTCGGTTGAGCGGTCATTCGGACTAAACATAGAATATTATTAGGTACTTTACTATTTTACCCTGCATTTAGCAGTCACCCCGCCTAGACTTATATAAATTCGTTTCTACTAGAGACCCGATGTAGTGGGGTGTCGTGTAACTTGCGTTCTGATTAGACGCCAAAATACTCGGTGTCCTATCTGGATCCAATATGTTTGTAAATGTAATTCATGTCGTAGATAGCGGACTAAGGGTTAATTTTCCACACAAAGCAACACACTACATGCGTTTGCAGACTTTACTCTGTCAATGAAGACATTATCAGAGTTTTTTCCATCCACTGTTATGTTTTGTGCACTATTATTGGACTTACGTTGATAATAAAATCACATTTTACTACTGAGCATGTTCATGTAATCCCTGCTGGCGTATTAATACCAGCTGCTCCTGTCGTGTTTACTGCACTTTGATTGCAAGACGAGGTCTTCAACGTGACATTCCATAACTGCGAAATGTGATTGTGTTGGCGAAATTGCGACATGTGACAAAAACTAGTTTATTAACTTGTCAAAAGCAACAAATCTTAGATACTCATAATTGATATACGAGCCCCGCTGGATGCCACTTATGTTCAGTCTGAAAATATTCCTTCTTGGTATTGTTAATGGTCTTGGTCTATACCGTCTGCTAATGTGGTTAAATATAGTAGAGTTCAAACATGATTTAATCAATTATCAAACAACCGTGGTTAAAATATAGAATTATTGCGCAATAAATCAAGTCAATTTCCGAAACATGTATGCAGTCACAACAAGTGTCATGTGAAGGACAAATGTATTATACAATATCATATACAGTAAAACCAGTCTAAACAGGACGTTTAATATAGTTGAATATCGATATGGCAGACATACGGCAGCTAAATGCAGCATGAAAGTCATGCAGAAGGCTCCTGAAGCACCTTTAGCAGCCACCTGTCTAAAATATTCAAAGTATTCCCTATAAGAAAGCCGGTTATAGAGGGTTTTTACTATACTGCAAACACCATCCGAACTGGATTTCTATTTATAGAAGAATGTAGACATCTATGCAAGTGGCTACTTAATCCAGGATATGAAAGTCAGGAATGAAGCTCCTATTGTACCTGTCTGCATGATTTTCACCTGTCTTCCATACCGGCATTGGTACCAGTTTGAGGGGTTTTAGTATATCAACTTAAAAGGTTAATACACAATTGAAACTATTCGTTATACAGCTTTCTTACTTCCACGGGGAAGATTGGAGCCTCTAAAAACTAAATTAAGATACCATAAACTCCTTTGTGAATGTAATATTTTGGTTTATAAATTAATATAACTCATATGCATACATAATAAACCAAACCTAGTTTTCCCTCAATAACCAACGGACGTTTCACTTCACATTATCTTATTTGTGTCTATTTATTACATGGTCCGATGTACGCAGTGAATGTTCGACTGCATTTTATTAAAGCTTGTGAGGTTATTACAATGCGTGGCGTCCAAATAACAAGCGCGTCCAAAGGGTAAGCATAAAATTTCGTAAAATAAAATAGGAAAAAAAACTAAACAAAAACATACAAACGAATTAGAGTTGTCACAATTTACGATTCGTGTATACATGTATCATAGTGAACTATTTATTTTAAATGTGACTAATGAGGGCTTAGTTTTCTTCAGAAATAGTGTTACGAATCAGTTATCATTGACAACTGTTATAAGTGTAATAATGTGCCCATTGTAAGTTATTTTATATTAAATTTGACTGATGAGCAGTTTGTTTTCTTCAGAAATAACTAGTGCTACAAATGTATTACAACTGCTATAATTGTAATGAGTCCATTATACAAGCAACATGGTTTGCACATCAAAATACATGTAGCAATCAGAACATCAAATAATTTACATCTACATAACTTGGTATCTGCCTGAGTGCCAGTGTGGGTTTTCCTTCAGTTTATTTCCTAACACGTAAGTGGTACAGTAAACCCTCTCTATAACGGCCACTAAATTACATCAAGTAGTTTGTGTTTAAGGCAGGTGGGTGCTTAAAGCAAGGTGAAAGTGGAACAGAACGCTCCTATTGGAGCGTTCTGTTTTACTTTCACCTTGTTTTAAGCACCCACCTTCCCTAAATACTAATCAATTAACACAATTTAGTGGCCGTTATAGAGAGGTTTAGTGGCCGTTATAGAGAGTATATCGAACAGTTTGGATTCTCATGAGACACCGAGTTAATCGGCATGCCATCTGCATCCAAACTGTTAGCACATATTTGCCTATGCCTACAAGTTTATGAGGCGCGTTCTGGCGATAAGGGTTAAGACTTAAGACTGTGGATATCACTCAATATGTTTTTAAAGTAATCTAATACCTGTTTAACTTTAAGTCTGCTGAGCAAACATTTTGGTAAAGAAAACATTAAATTCATTAACTTCATTTGTTACAGTTGGCTCATCATATATTTCATTTCGACAACATGGTCAGAATGTCAAACAGTTTATATCCTTCCTGATGAGCGGTAAAATTACTAATGATGTTCATTTTAGCAAGTTTAAAGTAATGGCACATCTCGCGTTCTCAATAGATAAATAGAGGATCTTACATGAGTGTTCTTGAATATTGGATTTATTAAATGAGTCTTTTTAAAACGATACAAAACGAGATTTAGCGACTATAGAGGTCATCTAGTGGTCATGACTAATCACCACGGCAACTTTGAAGATCCTAAGCCAAACCACTGATCATTTATTGATCTGAAAACATTTCACAAGTTAAGGTCATGGTGACCTGGACCTTTGACCTAAGACCTCAACAACTATAGGGGTCATCTAGTGGTCATGACCAACTACCACAGCAAGTTTAAAGATTCGGAACCAAACCATTGAGCAGTTATTAATCGGAAACCATATCATCAGTTAAGCTCACGATGACCTTGATCTTTGACCTAGTGACCTAAGAAAAAAATAGGGTTCATCTAGTTGTCATGACCAACCACCACAGCAAGTTTAAAGATCCTAAGCCAAACCCTTGAGCAGTTATTGATTAGAAAACATTTCACCAGTTAATGTCATGGTGACCTTGACCTTTGATCTAATGACCTCCAAAAACAATAGGGGTCATCTAGTGGTCATGACCAACCACACAAGTTTGAAGATCCAAAGCCAAACCCTTGAGCAGTTATTGATCGGAAACCATTTCACCATTTTAGGTCATTGTGACCTTGACCTTTGACCTAGTGACCTCAAAAACAATAGGGTCATCTACTTGTCATGACCAACCACTACAGCAAGTTTGAAGATTCTATGCCAAGTCGTTTATTAGTTATCGTTCGGAAATCATCGATTTACCGACCGACCGACCGACCGACCGACCTACCGACAGACCGACCGACCGACCAACCGACCGACATGTGCAAAGCAATATACCCCCATTTTTTCAAAAGGGGGTATAATAAATCCAATAATCAAGAACACGAATGCAAGATTCTATTTATAACATAACACACACAAATGTTTTGTTGCAGCCAATATTTCAGCAGTAACGTTGATTGTTATAAATTCTCCTTACATATAGAAGTGATGAATGAAGGGTGTTATTAGGTTCGCTAAGTGACTGGTACACAGTAGGTCCAACAAATCCAACTGTTTTTTGACTTACTGTCATATCAACCATGATCTAATTTAGACATCTCTGGTATTCAATTTGACTGTGATGGTTTATGATAACAAATTCTACAGAAACACGTCAAAGTAAACTTTGAGTTACAGTTTCGACATACAAACACGTCACATTATGACGTCACTGTACACATGTGTCTGTGTAAAGTGCGCCATTTGCTCATAGTTTAAATGAAGACCCACAAATAGATCGCCTACATGTTTGACACTCACTGTCAATGGGGTTCAAAATGCGCCTTCGTTTTGGTATATTAAACCCTTTATCAGTGTTGTATACACATGGACATGGGCATTTCCACCGAGAAAAAAATCTCGATTCAAATTCAGTGAAAATGTTTATTGAAATTGGCCAAAAGATTCAGTACGAACTGATGCATTAAACTGTGTCGGAATAAAAGGACGATTTTCGCGATCAGCTGTTTTGGAGTATAACATAATTATTTGAAATATGTTTGTGCTGTGCTGGATTCAGATGACTATAGTTGTTGATTGACGAGATATTTTTATGAGTAGAAATCTGCATAAACAAAGGGACAGCCGGTGAGGAAAATGTAAAGTTGTGGAGGCAATTTTTATGTAGAATGGATGGTTTGGATCAGAGTAGCTGGTAGGCTTTTTTTGGCATTGATTTATAGATATTTACTAACAGCGATTATACATGTAATTTGTATTATTGTATCGAAATTAAGGCGCAAGTGCCAACAGTCATTTGCCATATATCGTGACTTAATCGTTGGCAGGTAGGTCACCGTCCGCCAGTTTATTTGTTTTGACAGCGCATATGAATACAGATAGGTCGTTCGAATATTATTCACTAGTGAATATATGCCCGTGAATATCAATATATATTATATATGATAGTGTTACGTCATGCTGAAGTCACGAGTTATGTTATAAATACGTTTATTTGATTGACTTAAAACATTAATTAATACTTCCCATACCTAAATCTGGTAATAAAAAAGACGCGACAGTCTGCTTAAAATAATATAGATACGATACTACATAAATACAACTTTTGACGTCCATGCAAACATAGAAGAGGCAGATTATACAGCTCGTGCAGGATATGTGGATCCAGGTTCTACTCTGTTTGTTCAAATAATAATAGCATAGGGTCTATGTTATATCAATGTATTCACGTTTGAATGTAACAATATAAGAACATGCTAAATCAATAAATATTCATAGTGGTCTACAGAAAATAAATATGACGTAAAGGGTTGCTCTAATCAGGTCACAACAGTTAGAGTTTACTTACATTTAGGCATCATGATTCGAGCAGGTCAGCAATTATAAGGCTCAAGGAACATTTATAACTATGAGATGCCTACAAATTATCCTAAATATTCGGTCACCCGATATCCTCTATCCATGTGTTTGTGAATCTGAATGAGTCCTGAATGAACCAAAATGGCACAGTTCCGATACATTTATACTAGATTGATATATTAGCAAACAGTGTAAACATGGATCAAACTGCTTCATCATGGACTATTTGATCTAGGTATGCACTATTTGTCTATGTTTGCTTATCAAGATAAGTATGGAAATTAAGGGAGTACTTGTATAATGACGCCCTGTAGTTGTTCAAGTGGTAAACTAGTCCAATTATAAAAATGTATTTATATGGTATCCATGTCAAGAAGTGTGTATTTCAGGGCAATTCCTCGAAATAATAAATTCTAATTGCCTCAAAAATGCCATCCTTAGGCACTGTACAAGCTCATTTGTTCACCTCACGGATCGTGTAATACCTCAGCAATAATGTGGTTTCTACAACAATAATTATCTGAAGGGAGAATGATACTTAATTTGACCCCCAGTGGTGGTTTTGCCACTGACCGTACCTAGGCGGCATTCTCTTTGTCACCCCTACTTTTATGTTTGTCTTGTGTCTTTGTGTTTCATCCAGTGTGCGTGCGCGCGTGTGTGTGTGTGTGCGTGCGTGTGTGTGTGTTTGCGTGTGTATGTGTTTGTATGTGAGTGGTTGTGTATTTTGCTTTCTATCGATGTTTTGGTGATGGTTGCGTCTCATGTGTGGCTTTTCCTGTTTGACCTTATAACGTTTTCATTAGCTATTAGTACTAACATTGTAGCTGTATTGTAAATGGTGTATATTAAATGTTTAACTTTTTTATACTAAATATTGTCCTATTTGAAACCCAACGCATTGTTAGGCCTTTGCAATCAGAGTAGACGCAGATCGGACTGCTCCTATAGATGGTGTATTGATAGTATCTGCTCTGTTTGCGACTGGAATGTTGTAAAACGGATTCTAAATTTTCTATAGTGTCATTATTTCTTAATTGAACATATTCATGAAGTAAAGGATTAACCGTTGTCATCGAACTTAGAATTATAATGGTTGGCCATTTACTTCATAAATATTTGCTAATAGCTTCGGCTTTTCAGTTATTTACTTGTGATTTTGTCAGGTTGTCCAAAATATATTGTTATACGTTTTACTATAAGACAATGCTGCTACATCAAAGAGTTCAGCTATCGAATATTGATATTATTTGTAAATTAATATTGCAGTACTATGGTGAATTTTTCTAAATTCATCGAACCATACACACAACCTCGAAAATGTCGAATATATTCTATGCTAGTATAAACAGTAAACTATAATTGAATAATTACAATCACTATATAATATAATTTTTACCGTTGTTTACTTTCATATTCATTTGTCACAGACGATTACACATCTAGTACAGTGAATGCTCATGCAACAATAAGATCCATAACGCATACTAAATGACTAAATTTTGAAGGGAGGTGATCCACCGAAAGCAAAAATTGCAACACAAAAAGAGAAAATTGCAGACTCGGTTTTATTGAGTCTGTTCATGAGCAGTAATTGAAAGTGCAACACTGCTCACGCCCCCTAGCACCGGCTTAAGTGGTATTCAATATTCAGAACAAGAAGTACTGACATTCATGATCTCAAAGGATCAGAAGGTATAACAACACTGAGCATGAAGTACGGGGCGACGTTTTACGGTCGCCACACAAGCACTTAACACCTGCTGTTGTGAAGATTATAAATTCTGAAGGGAGGTGGTCCACCGAAAGCAAAATTTGGAACACAAAAAGAGAAAATTGCAGACTCGGTTTTATTGAGTCTGTTCATGAGCAGTAATTGAACGTGCAACACTGCTAACGCCCCCTAGCACCGGCTTAAGCGGTATTCAATTTTAAGAACAAGAAGTACTGAAATTCATGATCTCGAAGGATCAGAAGGTATAACAACACTGAGAATGAAGTACGGGGCGACGTTTTACGGCCGCCACACAAGCACTTAAAACCTGCTGTTGTGAAGATTATAAATTCTGAAGGGAGGTGATCCAACGAAAGCAAAAATTGCAACACAAAAAGAGAAAATTGCAGACTCGGTTTTATTGAGTCTGCTCATGAGCAGTAATTGAAAGTGCAACACTGCTCACGTCCCCTAGCACCGGCTTAAGCGGTATTCAATTTTCAGAACAAGAAGTACTGACATTCATGATCTCGAAGGATCAGAACGTATAACAACACTGAGAACGAAGTACGGGGCGACGTTTTACGGCCGCCACACAAGCACTTAACACCTGCTGTTGTGAAGATTATAAATTCTGAAGGGAGGTGAAGCTTACGTTGTATAATTGTATATGATGGGGGGTGAAGCTTAGGTTGTATAATTGTATATGAAGTTAAATACATATATGTCTAGCCATCACATAAACTGTAGAATCAAGTCTATTTTAGTTTAAGGCAAAAAGAACGGTCACTGGTCAAGTCATCTCTACAGACGCCGCTTGAGCTGAGAGTACTATGAGTAACGTTTTTTTTTGTTTTTTTACCATTCATGCCCTGCAGCGAGGGACCTCGTTTATTTCATAAAACATAATTTCCATACGGGTCAATTATTTCATTATGAATATTAAAATCACACTTTCTGAAAAGCACTGCTACACCATGGCTATTTGAAGAATTACAGCTTAGGTAAACTTCAGATCCCCATTCTGTATAAACTGTTTTTTATAAAGCTTGGGTAAAATGGGTATCTTGTAGACAGAATATATCATATTTTAGGGATATGGGATGATTAAAAACATTCAACCTTTTCTGTTTACCGTGTAGTCCTCTACAATTAAGCGACCAATTCTTTAGACTTTCCATTTTGGTTTTGTTGAAAGGGGAACCATACTTTTATATGCAGAAAAATATGTGTTGCATTGACCTGGGCAGCAAGATTAACGACAAATGCAAAAACATAGAAATACAGGTACAAAATAAACACACACACATTTCACCAAAGAAAGTCAATGGCAGAAATCGCACATTAAAAAGACATCTGGAAAATTATTCAAATATTATAATACAAGTAATTCCCCATGCAATATTTTGTTTGTCTAATTTTAGCTCACCTGGCACAAAGTGAGTGGGCTGTGTCCGGCGTCCGTCGCCGTGCGTCGTGCGTATGTGCGTCGTGCGTCGTCAACAATTTACTTAAACATCTTCTTCTCTGAAACCATAAGGCCTAGAAAAGATTGAAAAGGCCTACAAAGATTGTTCAAATTATGACCCCCGGACCAAAAAATGGCCCCGCCCCAGGGCTTATAATTTTTTTCATAGGAAAATATTTAAAAATCTTCTTCTCTGAATCGGTAAGGCCTAGATATTTGATATTCGGTATGTAGCAATAACTAATGGTCCTCTACAAAGAATGTTCAAATTATGACCCCCGGATCAAAACTGGCCCAGCCCCGGGGCTTATCAGTTTATAGGATATTTTTTTTTAAAATCTTCTTCTCTGAAACCGTAAGGCCTAGACTTTTGATATTTGGTATGTAGCATCGTCTAATGGCCCTCTACAAAGATTGTTCAAATTATGACCCCGGACAAAAAATGGCCCCGCCCCAGGGCTTATCAGTTTTTCATAGGAAATTTTTTTAAAAATCTTCTTCTCTGAAACCATAAGGCCTAGATCTTTGATATTTGGTATGTAGCATCATCTAATGGTCCACTACAAAGATTGTCCAAATTATGACCCCCGGACCAAAAATGGCCCAGCTCCAGGGCTTATCAGATTTTCATAGGAAAATCTTTAAAAATCTTCTCCTCTGAAACCGTAAGGCCTAGACTTTTGATATTTGGTATGTAGCATCATCTAATTGCCCTCTACAAAGATTGTTCAAATTATGACGCCGGACCAAAATGGCCCCGCCCCAGGGCTTATCAGTTTTTCATAGGAAAATCTTTAAAAATCTTCTTCTCTGAAACCATAAGGCCTAGATATTTGATATTTGGTATGTAGCATGATCTAATGGTCATCTACAAAGATCGTTCAAATTATGACCCCCGAACAAAAAATGGCCCCGCCCCGGGGCTTATTAGTTTTTCATAGGAAAATATTTAGAATTCTTCTTCTCTGAAACCATATGTCCTAGACCATTGATATTTAATATGTAGCATGATATAATGGTCCTCTACAAAGAGTGTTCAAATAATGACCCCGGACCAAAAATGCCGGGCCGGGGCTTATCTGTTTTTCATAGGAAAATATTTAGAATTCTTCTTATCTGAAACCATATGTCCTAGACCATTGATATTAAATATGTAGCATGATCTAATGGTCCTCTACAAAGATTGTTCAAATTATGACCCCGGACCAAAAGTGTCCCCGCGCCGGGGCTTATCAGTTTTTCAAAGGAAAATATTTAAAAATCTTCTTCTCCAAAACTGTGAAGCCTAAACTTTTGATATTTGGTATATAGCATCATCTAATGGTTTTTTACAAAGAAAGATTGTTCAAATTGTTACCCCCAGGGCCAAACGTGGTCCTGCCCCATGGCTTGTCAGTTTTTTATAGGTAAATCTTTTTTTTCCAAAACTGTAATGCCTAGACCTTTGACATTGGTATGTAGTATCATCTAATGGTTTTCTACCAAGATTGTTCAAATTATGACCCTAGGGCCAACATTGCCCCTACCCCTAGCATCATCTAAAGTTCTTTTATTAAGATTGTTCAAATTTTAACCTCCAGGCCTAAAATTATGGCCTTTGGTTTCATATTGGCCCCAATCTGAAGCTGACATATTTTTACATAGAAATACAGTGTATACATAAGTCTATAGTAACCAGGTGAGCGATTTAGGGCCATCATGGCCCTCTTGTTCTTAATGCTGCTGCTTTGCTTGTAGACCATTATGTCTGAAACATATTGGTCTACGAACAAATAAGCAGGCTTATCGTGCCCATGAAACAGGTGCACTCCGTAACTTTACGAGGATATGTAGATATGTATGCAATTATAATTTCCATTAAAAATATTATATAATAATAAAAAGTAGACGACTGTCATGATATCTATTTGCTTACCAACAGTTCTAATCACACTAGTTGTGATTGAACATCTAAATTTCCTATAATACTGTTACATTCCAGTACGTGCAGTATGAGTAACGTTAGTAACTACAGTATATTCGTTCTTAAGCAGCATAAAAAGAAGTCTAACCATGACTGAGAAAGTAATAAAGTCAAACAGGAACATACATACACAGGACGTAAACACCACTACCACCACCACATCGATAGAAAGCAAGTAAAACACACTTATGAGTCTGTAAGATAGGTGGTCGCTTAATGAAACTCACAAGTAATGCGGAAAGCACTGTATTAACCAAGCACCTGTTTTGTAACACGCCTATGTCCAATAAAATGAATGACCGCTTAAGACTGTAGTAACTATTTGGTATGATGTTCAGGATAGAAATGTTTTAAGAGTAGACGCATATCTATTTCAAAATAGACATGTATCCATGCTTGTAAAACTTTAGTTGAGTCTGATTTCGTTCTCAAGTATTTGATTGGTCAGATTGGAGCGTTTTGCTCAAATATGACCAATCAAAAGCTTGAGAACTCAAATCTGACCAAAATATCTGTAATGGCTAAACATGTACGTGTTTAACTTCATATACCACTATACGTCAATACCCATACCTTTAGAGAATGCAACACTTCAAGCTTGTGTTATAAACCAGTCAGTCACGTCATTTATCTTTAATAATATAAAAATACCAGTAATGATTACTGGTAATTTTGATATCATTAAAGATAAACGTCTCGTCTCAGGAAAGTCCTATTTAAAGGACCTAAATATAGATTACCTTCCCTTATTGGTTCTAACGCTGGTCGTACTCATATTGCGGAAGCTATTCAATAACTCTGCATCAAATTGTGTCGACGAGAACTTGCTGACGTTAATGCACTTTTGATTTGAAGAAGCGTATTTTTTTTACATTATTGATACGCGTATTGCTTTTTACAAATCTATGTATCAGCTAATGCCACGTCGACCTAGACTTACATTTCGATATTTGAAGAAAAGCATGTCGAGTTTTCATTCAAATTATGTTCTGGCTGCGGCTGACAATGCATCAGATAATGTAATCATTATTTAAATAGTGTAATATGTTGATGTTTTAAAGAAGGCGTTAACTGGTTTACAAACAAATATAACTGTTCAAACCCCTGAAAAAGATACCAACTCGGATCATGTTAAAACTTGCAATAGTTATAAGTCTGATCCTTACATACACAACATAAACTTTCTACTATGTAATGAATCCTGAACCTATTTAAACTCCTTATTAGGAGCGTTTTATTGCTAACTGTATTGTCTGGTCCTTCGGGATCATTACTTTTGATGTTATTAGTTTTGAAATTAATTTGAAAACTGCTTAAGCCCATGCTAGGGGGCGTGAGTAGCGTTGCACTTTTAATTACTACCCGTGAACAGACTCAATAAAATCGAGTCTGCAATTTTTTCTTTTTGCAGTTCTACTTTTGCCTTCGAAGGATCACCCATTTGATGTTATTAGTTTTGAAATTTGAATACTGCTTAAGCCGGTGCTAGGGGACATTTCTACTTTTGCTTTTGAAGGATTACCAATTTTCTGAATATTTGTTGCACTAATACTAAACTATCTAAACTTTTGACGCCGTGTCTTACTACTATCAAAGAACATGTAAAACATTACCGTGAAACAAAATATAGGAACATTCTGTTGGTCCATAAAATTTTCAAATGATATTTTAACTAAACTTGAAAATGAACAGTACAGCATTTCTTCATTTAACTCTTATGATTTCTCTACACTCTATATTACTCTACATCACCATCTTATAAAGGATAAACTGATTAAATTAATAGAAAACCCTTTGCCAGAGAAATTACAATGTTCGGTGCTTGTACTGTTCAACGTTCATTCCTTTCGAATTTAGAAGTTGAACATTAAATAATGTGGACTTGCCTTAATGTTTGTAGATCTCTAACGTTTCTTTTAGAAAACATATGTGTGCGCTATGGGGATACCATATATCGTACATTTGTCGGTATACCTATGGGAATAAAGTGTGCCCTCTTGTTGCAGATTTGTTTTTTGTATTATTATGAGAGGGATTTTATGCTAAGCTTAAAACCTAATACACAACCTAACATTGTTAATGCTTTTATGTATTTAGACGATATTCTGAATTTCGATAATCCTTATTTTGAAAGTATGGTTTCCTCTATTTAACCAAAATAACTTATTTTTTAACAAAGTGAATCGATCTGACATTTCGATTCCATCACAAATGCTAAAGCTTAAAAGTCGCCCCGTACTTCATTCTCAGTGTTGTTATATTTTCTGGTCCTTCGGGATCATTAGTTTTCATGTTATTAGTTTTGAAAATTGAATACTGCTTAAGCCGGTGCTAGGGGGGGGAGGGGGGGGGGCGTGGGTAGTGTTGCACTTTTAATTACTACTCATGAACAGACTCAATAAAACCGAGTCTGCAATTTTCTCTTTTTGCATTTTTACTTTGTCTTTCGAGGGATCACCCATTATCAGAATATATGTACTTCACAACAGCAGGTGTTAAATGTTTGTGTGACGGCCATTAAAGGTCACCCCGTACTTCATTCTCAGTGTTATTATATGTTCTGGTCCTTCGGGATCATTAGTTTTCATGTTATTAGTTTTGAAAATTGAATACTGCTTAAGCCGGTGCTAGGGGGCGTGAGTAGTGTTGCACTTTTAATTACTACTCATGAGCAGACTCAATAAAACCGAGTCTGCAATTTTCTCCTTTTGTATTTCTACTTTTGCTTTCGAGGGTTCACCCATTTTCAGAATATATATATTAATTCGTCCAAAATAAAACGGACGATTTTAATTTCAAACTTCTTAATTATCCTTTCTAGATGGAGATGTGCCCCGTTCTACATCTTATGGCGCATACAAGTCTCAACTTATTCGCTTTGCCCGAGCCTGTTCTTTCTATAAGATTTTAATAGTCGTAATTTAGTTATAACTCATAAACTTCGTAAGCAATGTAACATATATTACAATGTTCGGAAAGCTTTTTCTAAATTATCGAAATTTACCTCTGTTCAGTAAATATAATTGCAATCTACTGCCGTTACTGCAACAAGGTATTTATCACGCATAATTCTAAGGTGATGGTATTTACAAACTTAGGAACATTCGGGGTCATATCCATTATTATGGTTTGCTTATTAAACACATTAAAACTTTTGGGGATAAAGGTTATGACCCAATTATATTGCAACGCACTGTATGTTTATTTATTAACCCCTCTTCAGTTGGTACCTTCGCTTTCTCATTTGGTTGCGCGATGACAGGCCGACGATAGTACTCTAAGATGGTATATTCTTAAACCCAGAAACGGGATGCACTGCATTTTCTCTTTCGTGCCCTTAACGGTTTTCCCGTAGTTGCCCTGACTTCAGCATAGTCATTGAGTACATATGTGATGGACTTTCACAGTTGTTGTTATGCTATGTGTTATATTTTGTCCTGTTTTACCGGCTTCTATGTTGTGGTGAAGTCCGGCGATGATGCCGTTATATACACTGTTTGTTTAGCTAGAGTGACTTTGAGATAAGTGTGAGGTTAGGACGTCCGTAAACATGTTAAAACCCCCAGTGTTGTTTTGTCACAAACCGTTTCAAGGCGGTGCTCTCTTTGTCACCCTTCCTTTTATATTTGTCTGGTGACTTTGTAATACATGCACTTTACCACTGTATTTGCCGTCGCGGTTGTTGTAGATTAGTCGCAGAGGGGATACGTTTATTTACACTGTTTGTCTTTTAGGGTGGGGATGGAATAAGTGTGAGGTTGGGCGCCCATAAACCGGTTTAACCCCCAGTGACTTTTGTCACTGACCGTTCCAAGGCGGTGCTTCCATCTTCCCCCTATTGTGTGTTTGTTTTGTCTTTGTGCGTCTCTTGTTGTTTTTATAGTTATGTACATTTGCTGGTTCCTTGTGTTGCTGTTCGGGCGACTGTTTGTTCTGTATGTGGTGTTTCCTGCATGACTCATTTTTGTACTTTGTGTATTTGTACTCTTGCGTTTGTTCATATTTAATGGTTTTTTTCATCCCCTGATTGTTTCTGTGTGTCTGTATGTCTGTATGTGTGGGCGTGTGTGGGCGTGTTTGGTTCTATCGATGGTTTTGATGATGGCTGCGTCTTGTGTGTGGCTGTTCCTGCTTGACGTTCCTACTTTGTTAATAAGGTGTATTTGGGCGTTTGATTTATGTTTCAAATAAACGTAATGAATTTCATTCACGAAACACGTTCGAATGCTAAAAACAGTATCATTGCCGTAAGCAAGAACGGTTCTATAATATTATATATCAATGTTTCGCTCTATGAATTCCAGAGTTCAGAGGTCTAGGAAAAACTCGCAATTGGCTATATATATTTAGATTTCCTCGCCATTGATCGTTTGGTCAAGAACTTGTTAAGGGTCAGATTTGGTCAGATTTGGTGATATCGATAATTAAAAAGTACTACAATTTATAACCAAATTATCAATGATATTAATACAATTTTTTTTGTATCCAAATGCATGTCTAAAACGATCAAACATACATTTGTTATTTTCCATCAGTACTTCTCCGGCAGCACGGGACTCGAATGTCATTTGCAGACCCCACACCCAATCTGAATCCACATGACACGGACAGTAACTCGATGTTTCATCAGGATGGGATTTAAGTTGTTTCTGCAACAGTTTAACCAATTAAACCAGAGTAAAAACTATCATTGAGTACCTGTGAGGGTCACTCGCCGGTACTGCGGCTGCATGATTGTGCCATATGTTAGCAGTGCTCAATATTGTAGGCCAATGACTCAATGACCAGGGGAGTAAATGTACAGTCGGCTGAGCGGTCATTCGGACTGAAAGTAGACTATAACTAGGTACTGTACTTTTTTTTTTATATCAGATCAATGGGTCTTTATTCATCTAAAATCTCATAAAATAGCAATTAATATTTGTTCCGTGGCTTTTCCGAGTCAGACAATATCCTAGGTAGCTTAAATCTTCGGGCAATCAAACCCGGGATAAAACCCATCCTTTGCTTGTTCAACGGTCTAATACAAAGTTTCTAAACGGTTCCTAACAGATGTATTCGGTTGTACAAACTGGTAGAGAATGTATGTGTGTGTAGGAGGAGGAAGTGTGGGGGGGGGGGATTGATTCGGTTCGGTGTGGTGTTTCGTCATTATTTTAAAAGATATTTCAGTCATTATCGAAAAAGTATAGCAAAGCAGAATTTTAGTTAAGAAGACTGCATTAATCTGCAGTATGTATATAGACCGGCATTGAAACTACTTTTACGTCCGGTTTAGTGGGTGATTACTGTATTTAAGTTTGGAACCAGTAATGTTAACCTTTACTCCGTTATGACAAAAACAACGACAACATAATGCTTCGCAAGTTTGGGTCTGGTTTAATGTGGATTACTTTCTATTCGTCCAAGCTTTTAAAGGACTATACTGTCTCAAACAGCTTGGATTCTGATGACACTTCGTATTACTCAGCATCTCATCGGGATGACAGATGGTAACAAATTGAAGTCTGGCAGTGGTGAGTGAAAGAAAGATTAAATCTTGCTTATCTTGCATTTGTCTTCAATTAAGTGTTGTTTTAAATGGCAATTTAGTCGTGCGTTGATTAAACACTGACACACACTTTCGCCTTTGTAACACACTGAATTTGTGCTAGTTTTCAGTTAGCTTTACTACAAATCGTGCCAAATAATTATAATGTTTTTCATTTATCTATTTATAGTTTAATAATAGGGAATTTCGTTTAACGCTTAACATTTCATATTTTAATGCATTTACTAAGTCAGACTCGGTGCAGAACAATTGATTATAATTCAGTCTCCTTTTATCAAGCATGTTTCCGAAAATAGACGTTCAAACTAATGCAAAACACATTATTAAGTCCTCTAAGAAAATTACTAGAACAGTTTAAAAGACACTCCGACGAATGGATATACATAATTGTATTTCCGTCTGTAAAATGAAGCTTTGACACAAACAACTGTGCCATTGTTGCATAAAATGGAATTTTGCCTCTCTATACGTGCCAATTCAAGTCTTTATATGGCACGCTTTTAGATAATTACCACTTCGTCAAGGTATAAAACTATCAATAGAAAGTTTGCCTTAAACAAAACGCCATCCTAACCGTGATCCCCCTATTCTCGGCCTGGCTCACATTTGCAAACAAGTTGGTTCCAGACAAGACGCCGACAAACTCGGCATCTCATCAAGATCCAAGCCGGTTGACACTGAAAGCTAGACCGATTATAAAATAGTCCAAATCGCACTAGATCAAAAAATGAGTAGATAATATAGTTTAACCTTTAGTCTGATATGGCCGATGAGTGAAAAGCGATGCAAACAATTTGGATCCAGATAAGACGCAGAATAACTCGATGTCTCACCAGGATCCACACTGTGTGGAGTTTTATAGACAACCGGATTATAGGGTGAATTTTGAAAATGTATGAATAATTTGCTCAGCAGGCTAGAGGTAATGGATAAATGCTTTATGGCTCAGTTTTAATCCGACCGAATGGGCAGGTTGATAAATAGTTCTACGCACTGATCCATTGAATCAAGAAAAACGTTTCTCTGAAATACCTACTTTCTCGTTAAATGTTTCCAGTTTATCCGAGACTATTATCTCTCGGTAATACTGTACATATTTTCATCTGCACAGCAGCCAGATCTGTTGACATAATTAATTATAAAAGTATTTAAATAAAAGATTTAGGTATAAAGGACGCCCTTTGCCATATTTATTTACAGTTTGTTACTGTTACTCAACAGTGTTTTCTTCGTCAAGTGCCTAAGTGTTGCCTGCCGCAAAAGCACTGAGGTAAACAAATGCCATGGCAATAAACAGCAGACATAGCACTAGACGATGCATTAAGGTACTCTAACCATGTAGTCCTAACCATGTAGTCCTTTATCATATTCCGTATTGAAAAAGCGGTGCATGATCTGGGACTACACTGTTTGTATTTCCTTCATTTAAATATTCAGCCACACCCTAAGGCAAGTATAAAACTACTTTCTGCGGTTGTCCCTTACACGCAATTCACCCCAGCCTATGCAAAACTACTATTCCTTGAGTGCAAGTCAACTTGGATTCTGAGACACAGATATAAATTGTCAGGTAGCGATTGGCAATCAAACCAACAATAACAGAACTTGCCGATGGAATATTCGGAATTACTCCCGTCTAAAAGGACACTCTTTATGCCGGCATTTCAATGATTTTTATGCGTTTTAATCCGAACTGAATAATACAATTAAGACATGAAGCAGTTTCAGAAAGTTTCCTGATTTTGAGTTAGATTGCAGTCCGCACTGGCTTTAATGACTATTAGGCTGGAAAGGATTTAACCCTTCGCTTGCTATTCGCGTCAATATACCTACCTGTAAATAGTGAAGACCCAGATGAGACAGCTCCTGCAGGAGCTGTCTCATCAGGGTCTGCACTATTTACAAGTTGATAGTGCAACCAGTGCACTCCACAGCAGTGATTACACAGCGAAATACTTGTACACAGTGTAACTATATGTAATTATACAACAAGACATGGGTAAAGAAGGAGAAATGTGTTTTAAAATTCAGCAATAGAAGGGTCAACTTTGTTGATGAATATGCTTAATGTTTAATGTGTTTCAAGCTTACAAGGTAAGTAAAAACGTTTATAAAAATCTAACCCTCCCCTTAGCCTTCGATAATCGTTCCATTATGACCATAATAATGTTTTCATCTTTCAGATTGATGTTACGCACATGCGTAAGCGCGTATCGCTAGCTACGCCTATTGTTAGTGTGGACATAATGAACCACTTTCGCAGTTGATGGTTATCTAATTGCCATCACAGATATATTTATAATTATATAAAGAATATTGGGAATCTTCAAAATACATTATATTGCTGAAGCTGTGTCATACAAATAAGACTTTATGCTAAGTTGTTTTAATATATTTCTTTTAATACGTGATGACATAGTTCTATGGCCTGAGTATGAACAAACTATCAACAAAAATAGAATGTTTATACCACACTCTTGTTCGAATTTTTGGGACAACTATCCTTTTTCAATGGCGTTATATTATGAGGTTATGAAACATTGTGGATACCCGTACTGGAGTACACAGCCGTGAAAAACTCTATTGGACGAGGTTTTGTCAATACCTGTACATGCATAGTTTTAAGCACGTACAGGGGGTTATTTGTTCAGCCTTTTCTGTCTTTTTGGTAATATAAGCTGTCTGCTTGAATAAAACTATATATTTCTTTAGGTTATTGCACCAAATAGGATATGCATGCTGGAAGCTGACAAAAGAAGGAAGCAACATCAATTCTTTACTATCTTACAACAGCATATTTTATTATGTATGTAACTGCAAATTGCTGAAGAAAGACATTTGCATAAACATCGACACATTGAGGATCTGCTTTTCAGATAAGATTTATTGAGGATTGGTCTGGTAACATCAGACGTTTATGCATGGAAGAGGGGGATATGAAAAATGAATATAGAAATACAGACCCTTCTTTATTTTACCATAGAAATATTGATCAATAACATTTGTTTTTTGTTTAGGAGAACTTATCGCGATCTAGAGAGTCTTACGCTTTATGTGTATAGCGGAAGGTGATTTAATATTCTGTTGTGAGACAGTCAGCTTTGAATAATGTTACTTAAAATGTACTTTACGCATTAATTTATTTAAGGATGTCGTAATTTCATTAAATTTGTTTAAAAAATGGTGATTTATGTTATTTAAAAAGAAATGTTCTGCTTAATGTTAAATTTTATGTATGTATATACACATAAATAGTAAACATAGTAAACAAAACAAGCGTTACTGACGATAACGGTCGAGATATTCCACATGAATTTATATTTGAGTCGTGCCACGTGATGCCAACGTTTGGATATGGACACAAAGTACATTGGACTGTCATGTGATGCAAATGCTTGGCAGTTATTCGTTTACATTTATAAGGTGTATAATAAACTCGGTTACCGCACTTTAAGGGTTAAATCATTGAATGTTTCGATGAGAAAGTAGTAAAGTCAAGCAGGAAAAGCCACACACAAAACGTTACCATCACCAAACCACCGACAGAAAGCAATTTATATAGCAATTTATACACATACACACACATACAGCCATCGACAGACAGCAACCAATCACGCACACATTTATACACACACATACAGCCATCGATAGACAGCAAGGAATCACACATACACACATACGAGAAGAACACAAAAAAACACCACCAAACACACGGGCACCAGAAACAAACATGAACAAACACACAAGCTCAAAGACAAAAGACAAACAAAAGCAATGGTGACAAAGAGAGTACCGCATTGGCACGGTCAGTAGCAAACTCACCACTGGGAGTTTAAACCGGTCAACGGACGTCCTAGCCTCACACTTATCTCAAAGTCACCCTAGCTAAACAAACATTGTAAATAAAGGTATCTCTGCCGGACTTCCCCACGACATAGAAGAAGTAACCACAGTATAAAATGTAAAACATAGCATAACAACTGTGGCAGTCTGTCAAATATGTACTCAATTACTTTGCTGAAGACAGAGCAACTGCAGGGAAGCCGTTAAGGGCACGACAGAGAAAAGGTAATACATGGGTCTGGTAAGCTCATCCCATTTCTCGGTTTAAGAGCATACCATCATAGAGTACTATCCTCGGCCTGTCATCGTGCAAGCAAAGAGGGAATCGTAGCGACCGACTGTAAAGGGGTCGATAACCAAACATGCAGTGTGTTGCAATATAATAGGGTCATAACCTTTCTTCCTAAAAGTTTAAATGCGTTTGATAAACAAATCGTGAAAATGGATATGACCCCGAATTTTCATCAGTTTGTAGATAACAGCACCCTTTAACACAGCACACAAGTGTGTATTCTCTCTACTACAGAATTAATTATGATGACCGTTTGCAATAGCTGAATACGAATGAGATACGCCTCAACGATTTCATTGCCAATGTCGACTCACAATGCGAATCTTTAATTAGTTTTGCAAAAACTTTAAATACGGATGAAACATCGAGTGACTCGGTGTCTCATCAGTATCTAAACTATTGGACACCACTGTTAGAGGAGACATTGATGGAACGTCCACAACATTGTTAGCGACAATTATTACAACAGAAAAACAACTGTCAAATTATATGTTATATACTTACTCGGTGTAAGAAGGAATTTGATTAATTTGATTCGCAATCAGCTTGAAGCATGATCAAACGCAAATCAGAATCAATGTTGTTTTTGACCCTAGTTCAGTAGTTTCTCAGATGCTTGAACGATACAATGCAATACACAATTCTCAAGATCAGAATATGGATACACATCATTCTGGTATACAGGAGAAGTGTTAGCTTCGCTGATATGGTCAGTGAGACGTTGTCAATATGACATTTAGAAATAACAATCGTTTTCTCAGAGTCAGTAGACAAATGGTTTGTTTGAAATATTTGACAACAGTGCGACTATGTAATATATAACGTTGGCTATTCTTCAATACATGCTGAACTATCCTTTACCTCTTGGTTATTTATGTAAGACATAATGACACCAAGACTATCATTTTGTATAATTACAAAAGAACACAAGAATGTCTGGCAGATTATTCAGATTTATATGATGCCTTAAGAAAATAGAGAAGGCCCTGGTTAGACCTCTCCTACAGAAACCGACTTATCTGGGCCTACTGTGTTCCTAAAGACGTGTTAAATTGCTTATATATGGAACGGAACTACAGATAAAGGTGTGCACACAAATACTAAAAGTGTCATTTCTCCACCAAACCTTATACTGAGACCACTACTTAGAATCGTCTCGAAGAGACGATTCTATACAGTGGTCACAGTATAGGAGTTGGTGGAGAAATAATGGAGATATTCTTGAAAAATATTTTATTTACGAATCTTATCTGGACCTCTGTTTGGAGTAAATGGATTCAATAAAAGTGCAAGTCACAATAGAAATGAAAGTAGCAGGAGGACCAACTAAATGGTGCCACTAAGTAATCCCTTCAGGCGACTACTTCAATCGAAACCGCTGCCGTTGTCCCTACGTATGTTTATTGGTCAAATAAACAGTCAAAAGTATATACTGTTGACTTCAAATCTGTTATGGAGTGCTGGAGTATTTCATGGTGTAATCTGTATCCAAGTTGTTTGATATCCAGTCAACAGTTTCGCAAACGCTTTTACGAATCAGACGTAAATAAAGCATGCACTGGCCGTTCCAAGGCGGTACTTCTATCTTCCCCCTATTGTTTGTTTGTTATGTCTGTGCATCTTTTATATACATGTATATTTGTTGTTTATCGTCGTGGTGCAGTGTGGGCGGTTGTGTATTTTGTATGCGTTGTTTCCTGCATGACTCATACATGTACTTTTGCAGGGTTAACCCTTCGCTTGCTATTCACGTCAATACACCTACCTGTAAATAGTGAAGACCCAGATGAGACAGCTCCTGCAGGAGCTGTCTCATCAGGGTCTTCACTATTTACAAATTGATTGTGCAACCAGTGCACTCCACAGCAGCGATTTCACAGCGAAATACAGTGAAGATATATATAATTGTACAACAGGGCATAGGTAAAGCAGGAGAAATGTATTTTAAAATTTAGCAAGCGAAGGGTAAGTAGGTTGATCGAATGGGAAGTAGTCAGACGTGCATGACATTCTTTTTCACACGGTGGTAAGGTAAACGAGGTTTTATATATATATATAAATTCAACTTATTTTATTTGATAATTCCACTCGGTCCTAGTCGTCCCATTGTCGAACTTTATACAGTAAAACAAGATACTACGAACAATCAAATTCGTAGAATTATTGATGTTTGACACAGGTGGCAGCTTAATACAGGATGGAAGGCATGCAGAAAACACCTAGAGGAGCTTTCTGTATGACCTTTACCCTGCTTTAAACAGCAACCAGACAACGAAAACGAAACTTATTCATTATTACAATTTCGTAGTACCGAATTATTGCTGTAATTGATTCTCTATCAACGTGCTGTAACCTTTAGTCTGCCTTGAGTTAATCCTTGAACAACATTGCATACAGTTTGGATCTAGGTGAGACGCCGAGTTACTCAGCTTCGCATTAGGATCCCAATTTGACACACAGATTGCATTTTTATTGACAAATTGATCACAGTTTAAACTGTGAAAATGTAGTGGGTGAAAATCTGTGTAAAAGCGTTTGCTTACCAGAGAAAGCTACATATAAAGGTGCCTACTCAAATACTAAAATCGTCATTACTCCATCAAACCCTATGGTGTGCCCACTCTTTATAATCGTCTCTTCAAGATGATTCTAAAGAGTAGGCACGCCATAGGGTTTTGTGGAGAAATAAAGCAGTTATTCTGGAAAATGTTTTAATTTACGCATCTACTCTGGACCACTGTTTACCAGTTTAAATATTATTACATTGCAAAAACGACAAGGGCTCTAGTAACACATACAGAAATAGGTAATATCCATTCATATGATTTCATCTTACATGTTATGGTTGTTTTCAAATATCGATCTAATACAGATGGTCATTTAACCTTTTCACTTGATGAAACATTGACATACAATACTGTTTGTAACATGTATGAGATTTACTGATATGAAACTATTATTTAATTGAAGTTCCAAATAAAAGTAATTAAAATGAATTGAATTGTTATATTTCTGTTTTAATGCCGGGATTGCCAATTAACACCTGAGTGTTATTCTATCTCCCAATCCTTTGTTTGTCCGGATCGATAACGAAACAAAAAGCAATTGTTACAATTGAGCTTCATTTAATTAAAATACTTTCCGATAACGGACTGACAAACTAATAAAACTGCTTAAATCAGTTATGACGCCATTTCGAATGAGTTTAAGGGTATTGAATTTCTTTTCGTGTGTAATTTCAATCGTTGATTCTCAAACGTTGATACTAACGACTGGTCTAGTGTTACAATTGCAAATGTTCTTGCTACATATGCTAATGAAATTCAGTAGTCTTCGAGCTTCAAATTATTTCCTTCTTTTAGGAATGAAGCGATCAATTAAATCAGGTTTCTAAATGAATCGTTATATTAAACACTAAACAGCATAGCTGTAGTCCGACCTAATTCAGTGAGTGGTTATTTAGCACTTAGAGTGCTGGACACAAATCACTAATGACATTTGCAAACATTGTAGACACAGACGAGAGGGCTCCTAGTGGTGTCTGCACTGTTTGTCGTGTTATATTTTTTTTCGGATGCTCCTAACTATTCACCTTAAGCTTGACCTGCCTTTCGAATAGTCCGTTTGAAATTTCGACGTCGTAAGGGCTAAAAGAATATATGAATAGTTCACTAATTCAGTGTGCAGGGAATGGGTCACTAATATCCTATGCAAACATGCTGTTTTCTTTATAATAGACTGTGAATATTCATGGTAAGATCGATAATTTAAATATTGGAATAGTCAATTTTGAAAATTCAGGGTTGAACAGGTTTACGTATAAATCAAACGAATGAAGTGTTTGCAAACTTATCAGCTTTCTCGGTAGATGTATCAAATTTATAAAATATGATTAAGCATTCTCTTCATATAAATGTATATTCACATATTTGCAAACAATTGCAGCATTCATAATAATAATAATAATTCACCTGCAATGTCTATTTCTAGAAGATCTCTAAGTATACCTACATGATAGTGGTCAATGTGGATATACTTCTTTTGAATTATGCATAATCGTACTCTTATGTGCAGATGCTATGGTAATTGTTGGATTTTCCAGCATGAATATTGAACAGTTTGAATAAATTAAACGAATATAATTTGTGGGGCATAGAAGTTATTACTTCAAAAAAACAAAAACAATGTTGTTTTTAGAAAAAGAGGGCGAGTGAGACCTAGTGGATGCTGGGATTATATTAATGAAGGAATTGAAGTAGTTAATGATTTTAACTACATTGTGGTAGTTTTTAATTATACCGGTTAATTTGCTCTTATCAATCAATTCATAATAGGAAAATCACTTAAAGCATTGGACATTTTATTCGTATATATCAATAAGTTTGAAATCAATCCACAACTATATATGCAGCTATTTGATGCTTTTGTAGGTTCAATTCTTAGCTATGCATGTCCAGTCTGGGGCTTTTCAAAGTCTAAAGATTTAAAGAGAATACATTTGAAATTCTGCAAGGTTACTTTAGGCGTAAGACAAAACTCATGTAATAATGCAATATATTGTGAGTTACATGTAGGCCGTTACCCGCTCTATATAAGTAGATATATACAGATAATCAAATACAATCAAGTGCTGAAGATAGATAATATAAAATTGACAAGTATATACCAGTATGCACATGATCAATGTTTAAATGGAGCAGACAGTTGGGTTAAAAAGATAAAATCGCTACTAGATTACGGTTTGTCCGACGTTTGGGACAATCCAGAAAATATACATTTGAAAACGTTTATTTTGCATTTCGAACAACGTGTAAGTGACTGCTGTTGTAACAATAACAATGTACTCAATACACTCTATCTCAAATTGAAACCGATCTTTGGCATCAAAACATATCTAACTATAGTAGTATCTAAAGTTCTGCGACAACGTCTTATACAATAAGTCGTATCTCCTCACACAACCTACGCATCCAAACTGGACGATATGACAGTGATAGGCTACAAACAAATAAAACAGTATGTCAATTGTGCTATGAAAACGACATAGAAGACGAGTTTCACTTTATCGTTAAATGTAGAACATTTGACGAATTCCGAACCAATTACATAAAACCTTATTACAGAGTTAGACCAAATATGCATACGTTCATTGAACTACTAAATTGTAATGATAAAACGATAATCGTAAAATATCGTAAACGCAATGATATTTTACTGACGTCGCCTTGTATAGTGTGGTTTAATCTTGTCACATTATTCTCATACATAACAAAGATGTTACAAAGATTTCCATGGTCATATATGTCTTAAATCTGATGTTCATTCTAATGATCATTCTCCTTAAACCTTAATTCTTAACCTGAATTTATGAGTTTCCGTAAATATTTCCAAAATTGGAAATGCAAGTACATAAATATAAATATACAATGTATATGTGTCTATATATGTATACTGGTGCTATATGAATATATGTGTAGTTATTATCGTAATAAGCACATACACCATACTATATGTTTTATATACTTGTACTCGCATTAAGCGTCATGTGAATTGATGTGTTTTCATTATAATGTATGTAAATGTAATATGCAAAGAGCTGCTTTATGTATTACTTACTAATAAACTATATATTAATCTTTACTACATAGCTACAACCTTGAATGTGTTAACCCTCCGCTTGCTGTTCACGTCAATATACCTACCTGTAAATAGTGAAGACCCAGATGAGACAGCTCCTGCAGGAGCTGTCTCATCAGGGTCTGCACTATTTACAAATTGATTGTGCAACCAGTGCACTCCACAGCAGTGATTACACAGTGAAATAATTGTAGACAGTGAAGATATATGTAATTATACCACAGGGCATGGGTAAAGAAGAAGGAATGCATTTTAAATTCAGCAAGAGAATGGTTAACCTACGGAAACCGTCTGTTCAAGGTCTGCTATCTGAGCATAACATTTTAATTTACAGTGACTGTCGTTGTCAAAATATCACGATAGGTGAATGAGTCACTAACGTAAATCATAAATAATATTCATCAGATCATACGTTCAGATATGAATATTCATGGGATAAATGTCAATACTACGTATACGTCGTGGTACGTTTTATGTACAGTGGAACCTGTCTTCAGTGATCCTCAAACAGATGTCTAATTATTGGTTTGTAAGACGGATGGTAGCTTAATGCAGGTACAAAGTAATATGAACGTTCTGCATTACGTATTCCCTGCATTATGCACCCACCTGCTGTTATAAGCCAAATGTTAAATAAATGAATGGCTGCATAGGGCATGTTCTACCGTATTCAATTCATACGCTTTGTATAATCTAATGCATGAATCACTGTACTGTGTATATATGCAGCAGATACACGTTGTCTAATCAGTATTTACGCTGTAGGTGACATTGTGCTTTGAGCTTATGTAGCCTTTACCGCTTTACGGACGTCCTAACCTCACACGTATCTGATATGCCTTTTTAGAACTTATGTAACATAATTGGTTTGGTTCTTTTCGACAGCGCTTTTTCAGCACATATGCAAACATTATTCTAATAAGCTGCGAAATATGTAAAGTATAAGTAAACATTTCAGTCTACATACTAGAAATGTGTCCACACTGGACACTGATGCCCCAACTTCAGATTTTTTTGTCACAGAAAGTAAGGGCCATAATCATGTATTCAACGACTGAAGCGATTTATGTCAATTTTGAAAATGAAGGGGTGCAACTCCTAAGCGACTAAAGCGATTTACATGGCTATCGAAATTGATCAGGATATAATGGTCACACACATGTGTTTAAAGTTTGGTGTGGATTACCAAGAAAGAGTCTGGAAAATATATTTTTAAGTAATTTTTGCAACTAAAGGGCCGCAACTCCTAAAAGACTGAAACGATTTACATGACTATCACACTTGACCAGGATATAATGGCCACAAACATGTGTGTTAAGTTTTGTGTGTATTGGACAAATACTTTCCAAGAAAGAGTCTGGAAATATATTTTTAAAGTCATTTATGTAACTAAAGGGCCGCAACTCCTAAAACACTGAAACAGTTTATATTGTTTACAAGATGACCAGGATATAATTGTCACAAACATGTGTGTAAAGTTTGGTGTGGATTGGACGAATACTTTCCAAGAAATAGCACGGACAAATTCTTCTGGATGTGCATACGGACGTACGTAGCTAACGGATAAGAGCAACCCTACATGTCACCACTTTGTTGGAGCATAAATATTAAAGCGGTTTATCAACCATTACCATGCTTCAGAATAGTATATCTGGTGCAATTTTGGCTACTTATTCACATGTTAAGTCCTGGTAAGGCGTCCATTTATTCAGTGTGGCATCTGAATCTAAAATGTCTGATAAGGGTTAATTGCAAGACATTATGGTGAGATTTGAGATCACCGAGTTTCAACAAGTTAATAACATTACCAAACAATCATTGTAGTGTTTAACCCTTCTATGTGTAATCCAACTTTCAATACCTAATGAATATTCATGGACAGAATAGTTATAATGAAATATGGAAGGTGTAACATTTTATCCATTTTAGAAACTAAAGAACAGACCTTTAGCAGCCAGAGCAGATCCTTATCAGGAGCCGTCTGATATGGGTATACTCTGTTTGCAAAATGCATGAAACAGCGTTTATGTGAAGGAAAGGGCTAGTGCGTCCATATGGTCACGAAAATTGCAGAAAAAAACAAGTGTTCACTTATTCCTTCTGATATTCATATACTGTTTCGTTAATAAAACGATTTATATCTAAAAGTACAAAAATGAGTCATGCAGGAAACATTACGTACAGAACAAAACGCCACCCAAACAGCACCACAAGAAAACAGCAAATGTACATAACTATCAAACATAAAGAGACGCACAAAGAAAAGACAAAACACAAATACAATAGTAGGTGGATGGACGTATCGCCTTGGAAAGGTCAGTGACAAAAGTCACTGGGGGTTAATCCGGTTTAAGGGCGCCCAACCTCACACTTATTCCAGCCCCACCCTAAAAGACAATCAGTGTAAATAAACGTATCCCCTCTCCGACTAATCTACAACAACCGCGATGGCAAATGCAGTGGTAAAGTGCATGTAAAAGGAAAACATTTAGGTGAAATAAACTGTATCCACCTATCGCTCGTGTACTCAATGGTTGAGCTGCAAACAGAGTAACTGTAGGAAAGTAAAAAAATCAGATGCCCTACGTCCGTTTCCAGATTTAAGAGGTCGCCTTCATAGAGTACTAAACCTTTCTTGTAGGCGTACTTGCAAAGAGGCCAGTATGCTTGCCAACTGTAAAAGGGTTGACAACCAAACATGCAGTATGTTGTAGTACTATAGGAACATATCCCCTTTTAATGGTATTTTTAACATATTTGATGAACAAAGTGAGAAAATGGGTATGTCCAATAATCTTACAAAGTTTGTAAATCACATCACCATAAAAATCATGATGTGAAATACCGTGTCGCAGTAGTGCCTTGAGATTGAATTTGTACTTGCCATTAAGTGAAATATTTCGATAATAAACTTTAGAGAAAGTTGTTCTTAGGTTATGGTATCTATACCCTTGTTTAAGCAGCTTTTCAGTTACAATGAGAGTTCGACTGTTAAAATCGTCAACCATGATGAGTGCTTCGGTGTCTGATCAGGTTTAAATCTATATGACATTCTCGAACATTCTGGCGTTAATTTCTAAAACGGTTGAATGAAATGTAGTTAGGCATCGGGTACGTCCGGTACACATGATTTATTTTCACGATATATCCCTGTATGGTTGGTCTTCAAGGTAATAATAGATGTATGGATAACTGTGAACGTCTATATCAATTTGATTTTTATAAGTTACCACTGAAACGGAGCGTCCAACGATCTCTTTAGATAGTTTTGATCCAACTACATCAGAAAAAGTAGAAGAAATAATTAAGGCATCCCCCTGCAAGTCCTGTGAAGTGGACCCACTACCTACATGGCTGTTAAAGTCATGCCTTAATGAACTACTACCGATTTTGACAAACATTGTAAACTACTCTTTAGACACCGCCTACGTTCCAAAAGATTTCAATATGTCACATGTCAGGCCCCTTCTAAAGAAACCGTATCTTGATTCAAATGAACTTAAGAACTATAGGCCTATTGCCATTTGTCTCCAGGTGTTAGAAAAAGTGGTTAACAAAATCATTGAGTCCCACTTGACCTCAAACAATCTACATGAGCATAATCAGTCTGCATACTGAAAGCACCATTCAACAGAGACTGCTCTCCTGAAAGTTCAGAACGACATCCTTCAATCCCTAGATAAAAACGAAATTACAATTCTGGTGATGCTGGATTTATCGGCTGCATTTGACACCATCGACCACGAAGCGTTGCCAAAACGCCTGGAAACAGACTTCGAAATCATTGGAAACCCCCTTGATTGGTTGACGAATTGTCCACTCCAGTTAACATGAAATTTAGCGTGTCACATGGGATCGGTCCTAGGACCTAAACATTACACCATGTACACAAAACCTGTCGGCTCAATCTGCAGAAACCATGGACTTAACTACCATTTTTATGCCGATGACTCGCAGTTATACATGTCATTTAAGCCAAAGGACACTTCCTGTCAACAAGTAGCCTTAACACGAGTTGAGGACTGTCTGAAAAGTATAGTATCTTCGATGAACCAATACATGCTGAAGCTCAATACCGAAAAAACCCGAGGTCATCCTGTTCTGCACGAAAAACACAAAAGTACCTGAAGACATTCATGTACAAGTAGGATCCTCTAAAATCAAACCATCGCTGTGTGTGAAGAATCTTGGTGCAAGACTTGATTCACAAATGGATATGACACCGCACGTGAATTCCGTGTGTAGATCTAGTTACGCACAGCTCCGGCAAATAGGCCATATAAGACAATACCTATCACCTGATGCTACCAAGACTTTGGTAAACTGCCTGGTTACATCAAAACTTGACTACTGCAACTCATTGCTGCATGGAATTTCTAAAAGCATGCTGCAGAAACTGCAGAAGGGTGCAAAACACAGCAGCCCATATCATAACCAAGACTTCTCGATATAATCACATCACTCCGGTTTTGAAGGAACTTCACTGGCTTCCGGTTCAACATCGGATCGAATTCAAAATGTTGACACTTACGTACAAAACGATGCACAATGATTCCCCCAAGTACATTGTCGACATGCTTGACGTGTATAGGTATCGCAGAGAGTTAAGGTCAGCAAGTAGTTCCGTGTCGTTGGTTGCACCAAGAAGTCGTATGGTGAAATACGGGGATAGGAGTTTCATGCATGCAGCTCCAAAACTGTGGAATGCTCTACCGTCAGGCATCAGGGACGCCAGCTCAATTGCATCCTTTAAAAATGTCTGAAAACGCATTTCTTCAACCTATTTTACTAGGACATTGCAAGGACATGAAAATGTAGGTAATACTATTAATCATGATGACTGCTGCCTTAGCCACGGAGTGTCGATCCTGCCATTCTCTTGTGACTGTCGGACATTTTCAAATCCCTCTCCTTTCGGACATTTCCTGCTTGCAAAATATTGGTTGAGGAGTGTCCTGTCAGTTGTTTTAGTTGCGAACTGTTTGTGGGCGCTTGATGTGTGGCTCGTGTTGTGCGGGTGGTTGATCTTGATGGTAGGGATAGTCCCTGATATCTTTGAAACCGCCCGGTTTGCGGCTCGGGCGGCATTGTGTGCCTCATTTCAGTGTCGGCTGGACTGATTTTATGATACTCCTTCGCCAGTTTTGCATGTTGGGTGTATACTTATATTGGTGGGTTGTTTGTAATGTTTGTATTGCATTGTGTAGTTTATATGCATTAGCTACAAAGTTGTCCTATTCTGTTAACCCATTGTCCTACATAAGTAAGAGAATATCTGATGTATAGTGTTGTATGCCAATCCAGGTGGTTCTGGCGTACCGACACTGACCATATATATAATGTTTCATTACAGTTTCAGTGATATGATTGGACTGACACAATATAGTCACAGCATGCATCCATTTCCTTTAATTTATGCATCCATTTCCTTTAATTTATGGACATAAACACGTACAGAAAATGATGATTTTGATTTGATTTTTGTTCTGTGATTCTTAAATGAATTCCATTTTTAATATTTTTATCGATATCTCTATCTTAAATTTCATTTGTTTGAAATATTCTGTCAGCATTATATATACTCAGTTTTGTACATGCAAATTATTTATGTGAAACGCTTTTGAACGCATACATCCTGTGTGAAAAGAGCGCTATATAAATGTGGTATAATAATAAAAAATAATAATATATGCTTAAACTAATATATTGAACGCTATAGGACACGTTCCAGTTTGATACGCGGGATTGTATGTTGCTTAACTCTGTCGGTGCTAAACAAATTTCGTTTGCAAACGATGTCGTCTGAAGTAGTTTCAGGGTAGACAATGTTTTACCTAAAAAAATGGTATGTCAAATAGTTTAGATCCCGATCAGACGCCATGTTACTAATCTGGATCTATACTGTTTGGAAATAAAATGAAGGACTTAAACAGGAATACAGGTTTCGGCAAAGGCAAGAAATCAAATGTCCGGATGTCTGTAATCAAAACTGAAGATTTTGCAAGTTGCTTAGAGTATTATTGACAAAGGTTTCTTTCTAAAAAAGAAAACATTAGTCTGAGATGGGTAATTGGAGTAAATTCTAACTGATGTCTTAATTGTTTCCTAATTGTGTTTGTCTAATGTGTTTACCCTTTCAGTGGGGGAAACGACGTATGTACGTCATTTACAATAGTCTAGATCTAAATGACATAACTGCGTCACTAGCGTCTGCACTGTTTGTAAGGTTACACTTTAAAAACCATCGGAAAGCTTGACCTATTTAAATGTTAAGTCCATTTGAAAGATCAGCATTTCAAAGGTTAATTGCACTGAAGCTGTATGACTTTGTGTTACTAATTAATGTTTGGGGTGGTTGGTTGCTGTTGTTGTTGGTGGTGGTGGTGATGGTATTACTTTTTTCAAGGAATGGTTTATTGATATTAAAGAGTAAATTAAGAGTTTGAATGCAGAATATGCAATGTTGAATTGACAATAAGTATTTAAGTATAGAGTCTAATTAGAATGACTAAATAATTTTCTGGAATAGACGATTCTAAAGAGTGGTCGCAACCTACGCCGAGGTCAGTGTCGAAGTACATGGCAAATGCCACACGCCCAATGTTAGACTAGAATATATTGCTTTGGGGCTTACCTTCAGATGTCGAAAATTACTGTCTCTGTGTGAATGGTTCATGTATAATAATAGGGTCGGTAAAACATTGAATGCTACACCTTGCGAGATAATTTAGAATTCAAAATAGCATTCTTAAATGGTTTACGCTGTTTGCAAATTTCAACGCACTTATTTCCTCGTATCTAAAAGGCTAAAGGGAATACTTACGAGTGTCATGTCAACGTAAACATACACTACATCATATAATAGCCGAAATCATTTATCCTCCTCCATTATTAAAACAAAATCACTGTTTGAAACAGTGTTGAAACATGTGTATATAGAGTAAAATGTTAGGAATCTAGGATGACGTGTGTGAGGTATAACAATGCGTTAGATATTGTACGAATAATTACGCATACAGCTGAACTTCTATATCTCGAGCTTCAGGAGACCATACATATTAGTTTTAGATAACAGAATTTCGAGTTACCCGTTTTCTGATCAGGGCAATTTATTAAGGTCACAGCTTAATTCGGGTCTGAAAATTCCTGTATGAGCTTTCAGCATTACTTTAGACCTGCATTAAGATGTCACACTTGTTTCTAGATATGCGTAGTTATACATTTTAGAGCAAATATGTATTTTAAGTTTTGGAAGGACTGAAAATTTAGTTCGAGTTATCCCGTTGTTCGAGTTATCCGAGTTCGAGATATTAAAGTTCAACTCGCGTAACATAACTATAGTGAGTGCAAATGAAAAACCAAATTATAATTTCTCTCAACAATAGGATATTCTATCTGATTGAGTTGGTTGTGACCTGTTGAAATGGTCATTATATGATATGACTCCGGAATAGATATAACCATAAACCGTCCTGCTGATGTTATTGACTAATCATTATAGAGACTTATTCAGTTAGTTACAAAAGAGACGACATATGTTAGCCCTTATCCCACTGTGAAAGAAACAATGTCTGCTAATATTTGAATCTGATGCAAGTATAAAAGAGAACTGCGAAACATTCAACTTCACTGTAACACTTTAAAACAGTTATTGATAAAAATATTGACAACAATGTCTTAACCCTTTAGTCTTTACTTAGATACGCCTTTATATGCCTTTTTGCAAACGGTATAGACCCTGATCCGGTTTATCTAACCTTCCATAGAAATAATTGCATATATATTCACATCAAATATATATTTTGAGAAAATAAGTATGCCTAGATGATGCAGGTTTACTCATAAATATTCATGTAGTTAGGGTTAAGCCTCATTCACGACTTGTATAATACTTGTACATTATTATCATATGTATGCGCACACCAATCCCAAAATGAATTTATTTGTCAAGCTGGTACCATGTGTAGCCGGAAATTTCGAGAAAATTTTCGGCTTATAGTTTGGCCAAATCCGGGCGGGTGGGCAGTGTGCTGTCGTTAACAAAACTTTAACATTGCTTATAACTTCTGAATTACTTAAGCTAAACAGTTCATATTTGGTATGCAGATAGATATGAGGATACATGACATCAGGGCAAGATCTTTGTTGTTTTTAACAAACACAGCTATAACTTCTTAACTACAAATGCTAGGCTATTCATCTTTGGTTTGCAGATGTCTTTAACACAGGCCTTTTTGATGATATAAAGATATTTGAAATTAGATCAATGTCAATGTCACTATTTTGACAAGTTGGCCAGCATTGAAAAACTGCAACATTTTGTCTTAACTTCTAAATCACATATGCTAGACAAAGTATATATGGTATAGAGATAGCTTTGGTAAAAACCTTTCAGTTGATACAAAGAAACATGAAATTGAGTCAAGGTCACGTATGACATAAAAATACCTGAAATCAGGTCAAGGTCACTATTTTGAACACTTGGCTGTCCTTAAATTTTGTTATAACCTCTGAACTACATATGCTAGACATTTTATGTTTGGTATACAAATATATTTGATGAATTTATTTCAGTTTCCGCATTGTTTGATTGTTATAACTTTGAATTAGATTGATACACTAGTGTTTGATATATGTCTGCACAATTTGCCTTCGTCTGAATACTTACTGTAAATTAGAGTATTCCTTTTTACATGCATGGCTCCCTTTTGCAATAGGGTGATTGAGTCGACCGAAGGGTAGTGATCAGGTTATGAGCTACACATGATTTCGTATTCAAAACATGCCAACACGTCATTTCAAAGTACTATAGACAGTATACCGTACGTTGTACATAAACACATGTAACCAGAAGCATGACTATGATGTGAACATGAAACGTAATCCTCAATGAAGCTCTCTTTTGTGACTTTAACGAAACGAGTATAAATTCATCGCATTATGTTTAGTGAATAACGATTTCAGTATTTGAAATATGCCCTTCATTAACCGCTCTGTAAAATTGACGAAAACAAGCTGGAGTGACGAAGAGCGACACCATTTGATTAGATTAGCCAACATGTTTCCAAAGCGGCGGCGGCAGGCCTTTGCCGACGATTGTCTAAAGGTTGCTTTCAACATAGCAGAGAGCGTAAAAGTCAAAATAAGTAATAATGTATAATAACCACTGTTGTGTATGCCACATGTTGACATATGCGCTGTCGCCATGTCGCCGTGCAAACACATGGTGCACTATCAAACATGATATAAATATTCAGTTAGCAAAGGGTCATAATGTTGTTAGGGAGTGGGGTACCTATCAATATTAGATGAACAGCTGATTTAAAGTCACACCACATATCAAAATGATATTGTGCAATGAAACCAACCACTAATAGTCGAACTCATGTAATCAAAAGCAGATTAAATCCATTACATACGTCAGCTTCTCTTTAGCCCATTATCACGTGTATATTCAGTTAGGCAATAAGGACACCACAAGTACCAATTTGTTTGAATATTTATATTGATATATGAACACACATTTCCGACGTATAAGTTAATGGCAATTAACGTAAAGATAATATAAATCGCGAGGTATAGACACAATCAAATGTGGTGATAAACACGCCTACCAGTAATTTGCAATTGGGATGATTGATACGATAGGCAAATCTAATCAAAACCATTAAAACAATCGTATCTGTGTCAACCCCTTTACCTGATAGAAACAACCTTAGATGTATGTGCAAACAAAGTAGACCCAGATCAGACAGCTTCTACAGGTAGAATAACCGGCGATTTTCACATTCCGCTGCTATTCCTTTCCAACTTCTTCAATTTCAATTAGTCTTATTTTGGTGCTTTTGGTACGATGAGAAGTGGATAGAACATGAGATTGTCAGCGTTTCATTAATTCAATTTAATTAGGAAACAAATTGCTTACAGAGTGTTAATGACATGACATTAACAGAAGACAATTATCACGACAGTTTGTATAAATTAACCAATCTAACCTGTTTGGGCCTAGTGTCCCTTGGTATGGACATCTGTAAAAGATACATGACAATTCATTGGGATTATTTGACGGGAATGTACAGTGTTTGATTACTAGTTTCCAGGCTTACCTTATAACTAAAACGGTGTTCATCGGAACGCATGTACCGCCTGCCTGCGTACTGACCCTTTTCCCCACCAATTTAAACATTGATGCAATCGCAGTACATTAATTTATAGACATGACCAGAAAATATGAAAAGGGAAATAACTAAAATATATTGAGGGTTGGTATATGGATCTTGTGCATGACATTTCCTCTCATCAGCACTGTCCTATATTTGACGTTTAAATTCAATGGCATCAGTAGAACAAAATTTATTGACCGGACAAACACAATGGAAAAAGGGAATAACTCCAAGTTAGAGTTATGGACCTTTTGCATGACACTTTCATTGATCAGGACTGGTTCTTGTGTGAAGTTTGGCTTCCCTTACATCAGTAGAATAGGACATATTGGCCGGAAAAAAATAAAACGGGGGACACCACGAAAATACAGACGTTATAGTTATAACCCTTATGCATGACACTTCCTCTTGTCCGGCCTAGTCAATGTGTCATGTTTGAATTCAATAGCATCAGTTGAACATGACGTATTAGCCGGACAAACAAAAATATAAAAAGGGGAATAACTCCGAAAATTCTGATGTTAGATTTATGGACCTTGTGCATGAAACTTTCCCTAATCAATTATAAGCCATGTGCCAATTTTGAATTCAGTGGTATCAATAAAACAGCACTTATTGGCCGGACAAAACTGTAAAAGGGGACTAACTCCAAAAATACTGAAGCAACAGTTATGGACATTGTGCATGACACTTCCTTTCATCTAGCCTGTTCCATGTGTGAAGTTTCAATTTAATGGCATCAGTAGAATAGGAGATACAGTCCGGACAATAAGTGTGACGACGATGACAACGACGACGACAACGACGACGACGACAGACAACGTGATTCCTATGTGTCTGCCATGCTTCCCAGGCGACACAAAAATATAACAGAAGTCAGAAGCTAGTATGTGTTCTCACAAATGTTCACAACGAGACTAGAAGCACACACGAAGTGTTCATGAACATATACATACAGAATAATTAAAACTTACTTTAACAACATTCTAATGTTCTAATTAAAATGAATAACTGTAAGAAGTACCGAACTATGCTTATCCAAGGATGGAATATAGATATTCGGAATAAAATGTTGTGTTATAAAGCTATATTTTTAAATGTCATGACTTTGTTTATAGAAACTGTTCCTAACACAGTTATTTTCAAAGCCAACTGTAACCAAACAAATAGGACTTTCCTTTATAATGGTACTTATCATGACAAGCGCGACCCTGACATCTATATTAGTGACCAAACTCTAAGGCAATATGATCATAATCAACTACAACTGGCTCTTTTATACGTTTGACTCTCCCTTATAAACATGACCTGAACCCTGGTATCAGTGAATTACAATATTTGCCTGTACGTTCATATAAACCAATCAATCGTTTTTTTTAAATATGTTTGATCAACATTTCGTCATGTTTTCCTTTTGAAAGTTTTCCAGTAACTGCCTTCTATTTTGAGTAATTGAGTAACAAAACATCTTCCCTAACTGACTGTTTATGTCCATAAACCAATGTTAAAGTATAGGTTTTCCCCTACACCGACAATTTGTACAGGCTATCTTTATATTACGTTTGATCACGATGCATTACTACACATATTGTCCAGAAACTGTTTTCCTCCTTTCAGTAACAATTGTGTCATCTTGCCTAGAAACGCCAAAAACTACACTCTCAATATCTATCTTTATGCAATCTACCTGCACACCAAGTTAAGTCACAAAACTGTTTTTGTTAACTACTTGTAGTTACAGTGAACTTTATCCGACACCTTACAAAAGGCAGTAAACATATTGTGTCATCAAATAAGCTGTCTGTACACGTATGGTTTGAGTATGACTTCCCTAGCAAAACACTTGTCTTGAAACACTTTTTAGTAACGGCGATTTGGAGTGTGACCCCGGAAACCCAAATGTTAGGCAACAAGCGTCTCCGTATAAGCTCTTCAAACACCAGTTTTGAGCGAGCCTCCGTGGCCGAGTGGTTTTGGTGTTCGACCGACAAACACTTCTGTGTTCGACTGTACACGGAACAATGGAAGGAATTCCGCGCAGAGAAAACGTCCGGCGTTTAATTAGCTGCACGTAGAGATATGGCTGAAACATATTCATTATTAACTCTTTCCATGTTCTATGTTTATTCTAAATGTCAATACCTACTGCATGTTCATCGACACACTGGTTATAAATGAACATGGTAGCCATTTCAGAAAGTAAAGAAACCGATCTACTATTTCCATTAGCAAACAGAGCTGATCCTGATCAGACGGCTCCTATAGGATCTGGGCCTACGCTGTTTGCAAACGCGCGAAAACACGTGTATATGAAGGAAATGGTTAAAGCGACGTTAAACCCTATACAAATAAACAAACAAACTGAATCATATCACATTATTAACGTTATACATCACAATCATTATCACAATCACAATCATTACCTCATCAAAGGCTGTCTAAAATCAGTTTCTTTCTATGTCTGTTTCTATAACCTTTTATGTTTTACGTTTATAGTTAATCGACATTGTTCTTTCCTAGTTCCTCGAAATATCGTGCACATATTTGACATCAAGTTAGCTAGTTGTACACTAGTTTCGGTACTGATATCGTATTCCTTACAAAAAGCATTGCGTTGAAACGACATTTAGTACACACATCCGCATACTCCAAACATTGTATGCTATTCTAATAACTAGACTTTCTCGAAAAGTGTGATTAAAATGCCGTCCTCATCATGATGTGTCTGTATCGGGGTTTTACTTCTCTTTAAGAAGTATTAATTCATATCGCAACGTACGGCGAATGGCAAGTGGAGGAAACCCCAACTGTTTGTTGTTCGTACATGGAACATATTGCAATGTCCCATGCACAGAAGAATACCAACCTATCGCAAGCCAACTGGATGGCTTCCTTCACTGAAAGATGGAAAAGCCCAACCCGTTATTGAAACCACAGCGGTAAAAGATGCATGTGTATGTACATCAACCTTGTAGCTCGTAGTCTGTATTTTTAACCCTTCTCTTGCTGAATTTTAAAATACATTTCTCCTTCTTTACCCATGTCCTGTTGTATAATTATATATATCTTCACTGTGTACAAGTATTTCGCTGTGCAATCACTGCTGTGGAGTGCACTGATTGCACAATCAACTTGTAAATAGTGCAGACCCTGATGAGACAGGTCCTACAGGAGCTGTCTCATCTGGGTCTTCACTATTTACAGGTAGGTGTATTGACGTGAATAGCAAGCGAAGGGTTAAGACAGGAATTAGCTTATCACAGACAAAGGTTGTGCAGAAAACTCCAATATATAGCGCTCTTTAACATAGACATCTGCTTACAGAACCATCAGTATTAATCAAATAAGCTGCGTGTTAGAGGGTCCAATTGGAATTCTCTTTCACTGTAGAAATTGCTGATTTTTAGTAAAATAAATTTCGCAAATTGTCTTACTGAAACAAAAAATCATTTTAAAACGCCAGGAAAATTCCACTGAAATGAAATCCTAGCATAGTTTATGGAATCATGATGGGAATAAGGTACGTTCTTGGATTTTAATTGAAATTAGATATCATTACAGGATTTGTCACTTAATGATATATGCGCTCACATGCTATGAACACTAGTATCACAATTACAGTGCTTCGTGTACTTTCTTTTTTTATATTTGTCGCCATTTATTCATGACTTTTTAATTTTATGATTTTGTCAATTTTGTACTCATAAGGTGACTTTCACGGTTTACGTTTTTGCACATATCTCTAAATCAATCATGCAAAATAATTTAAGTCCATGTTTTCTTAAAGTAAGTGTTCCACAAAGACAACCACGTGGTATAAGCCGCGTATTATATACCGCTATCTGCTACAAAACCCAGCTGTTATCCAGATGAGACACCGCTTAACTCGATATATCATCATGACCTGAACCGTTTAATACTCGGTCGATACTTTCATAACGCCTAACACTTTCCCTGCAAATGGGGGATCTATGATAACCTCTGAAGACTGTTCGTACCTAGATGACACGCCCAAGAATGTTCTTCCCTCAACAAAGTCAATGCCATCGGCCTCAAGGAACGGAATCGAAACTGTGAAATGTTAAGTTTTTACGAGGACACGTGGGAACATTAGTTTCCGATTTATGTATTTTGGTGACATTTTCCATTTCTTTATGGTTTATTCATGTATAAATTCTGAAGGGAGGTGATCCCCTGAGAGCAGAAATTGCAACACAAAAATAGAAAATTGCAGACTCGGTTTTATTGAGTCTGTTCATGAACAGTAATTGAAAGTGCAATACTGCTCACGCCCCCTAGCACCGGCTTAAGCGGTATTCAATTTTCAGAACAAGAAGTACTGAAATTCATGATCTCAAAGGATCAGAAGGTATAACAACACTGAGAATGAAGTACGGGGCGACGTTTTACGGCCGCCACACAAGCACTTAACACCTGCTGTTGTGAAGATTATAAATTCTGAAGGGAGGTGATCCCCTGAATCATAAATCATTTTTTCCTTACATAAACGCTGTTTCTCGTCTTTGTAACTGTCGGATCTGTCTGAACAAGATGTTCTACGTTTGCTTATGAAATATTATAGGTATGCATCTACAATTTCAGCTACGGTTAATTGCTGAAGAAAACGGGTGGAACAAGCAAACTCGTAATGACCTGTTTTACATAAAGGTTTATAGTACGTCTAAATGACAAGATAGCTCGTATTACAATAAAAAGTAAGGTTTTACGACATACGTAATAAATATATTACCACAGGAGTAGTGAATAATTCAGATCTTTGCAAAACAGATTACGGTTTTACATATAAAACCAAGCATATGTGACTTCTCAGATTATCAACACTTAGCCCGTTGTAAAACGGTCGTTTGCTTTTGCTTTTGCCTGATTAAATATATAAAACTATGCTTTCACAAGCCCTGTTTAAGGCAAACATCTCGGGGCGAACTATTTCTGTGCCATGCCCATTTGGAAACCGTTTGGACCAATGTGACATGTGGCAAAGAAACAATTAAACCAATAATACATATATCGGAACAAGATATGTAACAGACATCGACAAAATACTCTCTGTGGTTAATTTATTTCACTTTTTATTTTCACCACTTTAACGACAATTTGAAGCTATGCATACCGGTATGTATTTTCTTTACCATAGTTCTGCTGAAAATGTGATGTCATATAAAACTCTAATTTAATGTATTATTTGCATAATTCTGTTTGGTTGAATCACTAGAAAGATATTTCGCGAGTGTCAAAAATAGAATCATGCTTAAAATATATAATGTAATTTGAATCTAATATGTTAGAGCAAGATGAAAACGTGCAAACGATGAAAACGTCGAGAACATTATTGGACAGTTCATCAGACCTTTCCACAATGTTGGAATTGGATGTCGACGTATTCTAAAATGGTTTACAATTTATTTCGAGGAGCTTTGATTTGGGGACGACAAAAATGGTATCACCGTCTATCATCGTAGCTATACACATGCACGAGTTATGGTTATATAAAAGATTAAATGTCATAATGACCTACCGAAAAATGTTTCGACACTTACATTACAAAAGGCGAAAACGTGGTTGAAGTTGAAGCAAAGATCATTTGAATTGAGAATATCGAGCTGTTAATTCAAAAAGACATGATTATGTTCTGCCGGATGCTCTCTGAACAACATTTGAGTCACAGTCGTCTCTTTAGATAGGCCTACTCATAAATTGATGGAGCTGAACAGACTATTTAAGTCTATGACAATTCCTGCCCCTTTAAGAGCTTCTTAATAAAATTATTATGCGAGTGAAAAGTAAATATTCTCTATGTATCCGTTAATCGTTGCTTCCTGACTCGATTCGTATAAAATGTGTTTTCCCAGCGGTGGTTTAAGTTAATGAAACTGATAAATTAGGAATGATTAACGCCTTAGACACTGTCGCACAATAGGTTAGCCCGAAGACTGTTTGTAATTTAAATTCACTTGTGTATGATCCGGCGTTGGTTCGAATCCACCAATAGCCAACACATTTTCTTTTCTTTTCTTTTCTCTGATCGGTATAATAATTATTCTATTGGTAAAAAAATTTTGTCCATCAACATATGCATATTTAGAGACAATTAAAATAGCTCCGTGGTTATAGAATCATTACGCCTTAGAAACGTCTACTAGCCTAAGAAACATTGTACAACAAGAAGTAACCAAATACACCTAATATTATCCACACCCTTTTATTACGTTACTAGAAAAGCCTGGTGACTGGATAAATTCCAATACACACAATACTACTTGCAACGACCTACAAGTGAACATACAGGGCCGACACTGTACGCTGGACAGATCCTTTTCCGTCACTTATATTAAAGTATTTTATCTCCTAGGTATTGCCACTTGATAGGCATCGTCTTCGTTCTGTTTATAGCGCACGTACTACTTGATATGTACAACAGTTATGTATACAAACATATTTACGATCCGGTGACAGTGTTCTTATGTAAAACAACAAAGTTGACCATTGGCAAACAGGGCCTATATATAGCAACAGTTTGATAAGAAACTTCTGCAGACCTCTCTTTGGCATCTTTTTTAAAGGCAGCCAACTTGTACAAATAGTGCTGGGACTAAATGAAGAATCAAATGCACCATGTTCCAAGCAACAGGTATGATTCAGTTCAAGTTGTTAATTTGGAACTAACATTTATTTTAACACAATAGTAAACCTCAATTAAATACCTCACCCAATTTGGAACTGTTTGACCATTTACTCCATGAAACGCCCTTTAACGCCTTTGAACAAAGATGCCTTCTGATCAGGGTCTACTCTGATTGCTAATGTAAAAGTACAAAAATGAGTCATGCTGGAAATACCACATACAGAACAAACACTCGCCCGAACAGCAACACAAGGAAACAGCAAATGTACATGGGTAGAAAAAACAACAAGAGACGCACAAAGACAAAACAAACATTCAATAGGAGGAAGATGGAAGTACCGCCTTGGAACGGTCAGTGACAAAAGTCACCGGGGGTTTAAACCGGTTTATGGGCGCCCAACCTCACCCTTATTCCATCCCCATCCTAAAAGACAAACAGTGTAAATAAACGTATCCCCTCTCCGACTAATCTACAACAACCGCGACAGCAAATACAGTGGTAAAGTGCATGTATAACAAAAAAAACATTTAATTGAACATACTGTATCCACCTATCGCTAGTGTACTCAATAGTATATAAATGTAATCAATAGAGGATCTTACATGAGTTTTCATTACATATTATTTTTATGAAAAGAGTCTACTGTAATAATATGACACGAGCTTTATTATGGTAAACGAGTTTATTGAAAACAATTTGTAATGAACACGAATGTAAGATTCTTTTTTATCACATAAGCCTTAAAATTGCCGTACAAAATGAAACAGGCAATTTATATAACTTTTGTAGAGGACCTACATATGATGCTAAGTGCCAAAGATGAAAGCTGAGAACCCTGTGGATTCAGAGAAGATCTTTAAAAGCTCAAATTGTTGACAACTGACGAAGGACAACATATATCAGGCAATCACAAAAGCTCACCCTGAGCACTTTGAGCTTTGGTGAGCTTAACAAATGAGAAATTGCTAAAATATTGGTACAAGTCAATGAACAGCAATATATAGGAAAATCCATTAAACTAATGCACCAGATTCACTGATATTTGACATAACTTCATATTCAAACAAGGTGTTTACCAAAATGCTTTCAATACAATGGCAGACAATTTAACAAAAATATTAAAAGGCTTTAAGCAATTATTATAGCACGTCCAATTACCTAATGGTGTATTAGTAAAACACTTCCGTACTAAATTGTAATTTTAAAATCATGGAAACATCAAAAGAGTACACTTTGCAAACTGACATATGGAAACAATGTCTCCTGATAGTCATTTTCAACTTCATTTTCAACTGAAACATGTAGAAAGTCCTAACCTATTCGTGAAAGTCTGCAGTCAATCTAAGAACACTTAATTACTGAATCACAATATCTATACCTTTTGAGAAGCATATCCATTACTTTGTCAAAATATGCACTGTTAAAGCAGAATATAGAATGTTCATACTAAATAAGGATTTTAACAACATATTGAAATAAAAAATCAAACAAAATATTCATTAGTTAAAAAATTGTGTAATAAATAAGTAAAAAGGAAAGGGTTAATTAGCTTAAGCTCATGGCTTGGAGCTCTCGGCCAATCAGATGCCTCAAAAAGTGTCGACTATATCGTTTAGTTCGACGCGTTTTGAAAAAACAATAAAAATAAAAAACTGTTCATTTAGTCAATGGGTCCTGTCGATCAATCACCATAATGCAGTTTTTGACGTCACACCCTACACTCTCATGTAATATTTCCCCCAATTATCGTAGCGTTGATCAGCTGGTTACACTGAACTACAGTAAAACTTCTAGGTAAAACGACAAGTCAAAGGGAAATTAATTTGCACTTAAAAATATATATGTACAGGTGACATTTTAATGCAGTAATAAGGTTATGCAAAAAGCTCCTATTACATAGATCCTGCATTCAAGTTGCCTTTAAAAAGCGGTACCATACGTATTGTATTATTTTATTGGTAGTTGCAGAAAACTCCTATTACATAGATCCTGCATTCAAGTTGCCTTTAAAAAGCGGTACCATACGTATTGTATTCTTTTATTGGTAGTTGTACATAAGGTTTACTGTAAACAATGAATACTAACGTTTTTAAGGACATTGAGAAAGGAAATTACACAAATGAGTGGAAGTTGAACACAATCTTTATCCAAAGATTAAACAAAGGTAGACTGCAAAAGGATCTAGATCGCTAAATTAATTCACTATTCAGCAGCAACTTTTACTTTAATGCAACATATTGAAATAAAAATTATAATGCAATATTTAATTGAACACAGTTTTAATATCTTGCTTTAACATTCTGTTTTCCTCCTTTCTCTATTCCCAAATTTTAATGTATTCAGGCACAATGATTTTCAATCTTGTGCAATGAGAAGGGAGGGAAAATCAGCACGCGTTCGATGACGTCAAATTGATGACATTTACTTCTTAATTTTCCTCAAGCCCAGGCCAGTTCTAAATAGGTTAGCCAATGTTTGAGCGCGACTAAACGATAAGTATTCGGGGGCTACGCCCCTCGACATACAGCGTTTAGTCGCGCTCAACCATGGTCTAACCTATACGTAGGTAAGGAGTATATTCAAATTTATGCAAAAGCTATGACAAAACCAATCAATTTCTTTCTTTGTAATTTTTCTCCACTTTCGAATGTTACTGAGTCCGGCACATTTCCTGTGATACCATTTGTTGCACAAATCGGATTGTATAAAATCATCATTTTTGCCTGTTTTACATTTTTCACACTTTTCTTCAAGTTTTTAGTCAGCTGCTGCAGAGGAAGGCACAATTATAGACAATGTCTCTTTCACAATTCTAGATGACCCTGCTGCTGGCAGAGATATACTTGGACTGTTTGCTTTTTTCTTCGAAGTTTTTATAGAGGTGCGAGATGGGCCTGGTGTAAAAGTACAAAAATGAGTCATGCAGGAAATACCACATACAGAACAAACACTCGCCCGAACAGCAACACAAGGAAACAGCAAATGTACATGGGTAGAAAAAACAACAAGAGACGCACAAAGACAAAACAAACATTCAATAGGAGGAAGATGGAAGTACCGCCTTGGAACGGTCAGTGACAAAAGTCACCGTGGGTTTAAACCGGTTTATGGGCGCCCAACCTCACCCTTATTCCATCCCCATCCTAAAAGACAAACAGTGTAAATAAACGTATCCCCTCTCCGACTAATCTACAACAACCGCGACAGCAAATACAGTGGTAAAGTGCATGTATAACAAAAAAACATTTAATTGAACATACTGTATCCACCTATCGCTAGTGTACTCAATGATTGAGCTGCAAACAGAGTAACTGTAGAAAAGTAATAAAGGGTACGACAAAAATGAAATAGTACAGATATCCGACGTTCTCCTTCCATTTCTGGATTTAAGAGGTCGCCTTCATAGAGTACTAAACCTTTCTTGTCGGCGTACATGCAAAGAGGCCAGCGTGATTGCCAACTGTAAAAGGGTTCACAACCAAACATGCAGTATGTTGTAATAATACAGGATCATATCCCTTTTTAATGAATTGTTTTATATATTTGATGAACAAAGTGAGAAAATGGGTATGTCCAATAATTCTACGAAGTTTGTAAATCACATCACCATAAAATTCAGGATGTGAAATACCGTGTCGCAAAAGTACCTTGAGATTACATTTGTACTTGCCAATAAGCGAGAGATTTCGATAGTAAAATTTAGAGAAAGTTTGTCTTAGTTTATGGTATCTATATCCTTGTTTAAGCAGTTTTTCAGTTAAAATGAGATTTCGACTGTTAAAATCGTCAATAGATGAACAAGCTCTAGCAAAACGAATAAGTTGAGATATATAAACCCCGTAAGATGGAGCACGGGGAACATCCCCGTCAAGATGAGGAAAATTTACAATATTAAAACCAAAATCATCTCTTTTGTCATATATTTTAGAAGAAATAATTCCATTATTAATTTTAAGGTCTAGGTCAAGAAACGCTGCATAATTGTCGGACGGGTTAGCTTTATTCAATTTGAGTTCTTTAGGATAAATTGTAGGAATCAGAGCATTAAAGAAAGGGTTATCTAAGTTAAAAATATCATCCAAATATCGACAAGTATCATTGAAGGCTTTTATAACATCTTCTTGTGATTGAGGATTCAAACTCAACATGAAATCTCTCTCATAGCAGTACAAAAACAAATCTGCGACAAGTGGTGCACAATTCGTACCCATGGGAATACCAATTACCTGACGGTATATAGCATTCCCATAACGTACAAATATGTTGTCCAAAAGAAAGGTTAGTGCTTCGCAAACTTCTGAGCAAGTCCAATTGGTGTAATACTTCATTTGCTCGTCAGTAAAGAAAGCTTTTTCAGCATTACATGCCAAGAATGATGTTTTTTCTCGGGCAAATACTTTCTGGATCAAGTTAGTAAGCTTATCCTTAATTAAAACATGAGGAAGAGTTGTGTACAGAGTAGAAAAATCGTACGTGCTTACAGTGGATGCAAGATACCTTTTGTTCTTAAGTTTGTTTAAGACTTCTGAAGAGTTCTTAATAGACCAGAAGAGATTTATTCCAGAATTTTCATAAGTCTTATCACCGTAAAATTTTAAATGTTCCTTTACCTTCGTTAAGCAGTTCAGCTTGTTTGGGAAATTTTGACACCTTGATTTGTTTCCTGTGTGCCATCTTTTTTCTACTTCTTTGTTGACAAAATATCCATTCTGAATTGTGAAAAAACACATTTATTATTATTATTATTATTATTATTATTATTATTATTATACCACATTTATATAGCGCTCTTTTCACACAGGATATGTGTGTTCAAAAGCGCTGCACATGGGTGAAATCAATAATCGGAATGAACCGCATGATTATCTATCCAGACAATGAAAAAAATACAATATATATACAATCACTAGCCGGAAGGAACCACATGAGTGCCCATCCGGTCAATGAAGGACATACAAAAGTACAAAAATGAGTCATGCAGGAAACACCACATACAGAACAAACAGTCGCCCGAACAGCAACACAAGGAAACAGCTAATGTACATAACTATAAAAACAACAAGAGACGCACAAAGACAAAACAAACATACAATAGGGGGAAGATGGAAGCACCGCCTTGGAACGGTCAGTGACAAAAGTCACTGGGGGATTAAACCGGTTTATGGGCGCCCAACCTCACACTTATTCCATCCCCACCCTAAAACAAAAACAGTGTAAATAAACGTATCCCCTCTCCGACTAATCTACAACAACCGCGACGGCAAATACAGTGGTAAAGTGCATGTATAACGAAAACATTTAAGTGATCAAACTGTCTCCACCTATCGCTAGTGTACTCAATGATTGAGCTGCAAACAGAGTAACTGTAGAAAAGTAATAAAGGGTACGACAAAAACGAAATAGTACAGATATCCGACGTTCTCCTTCCATTTCTGGATTTAAGAGGTCGCCTTCATAGAGTACTAAACCTTTCTTATCGGCGTACATGCAAAGATAAACAATAGATAGCATGGACAATAAAAGCCAACAGACTGACAAAGTAATTCCTAAACAGTAAAACGCCTCTAAACCAGATGTTAAATTTAGTATAACAAACGCCGCGTTTGGCACCAACGCTTGTCTATTTTGGTGCTTGTCCACTGAACACACTTCTCCTCAAAGAGATCTACCAACCTATTAAGGTTCATGTTGATACATTATATATTTTTTGATTAATAAGCTACATTAAAGTTTTTGCACGGCGCCGCCGACGACGACGCCAACGCGTACAACTTCGACAATACCTACATTCCAATGATCACAATAGCTCGATTTTTTTTTTCGAAAACAGACAAGCTAAAAATCAAGTCTTGGAGACAGGTGGAAGCTTAAAGCAGGGTGAAATTCATGCAGACAGCTCCTCTAGGTTCTGGTTTAGAGGGGTTCTACTGCATACCATCTTTGCAAGAGTTTAAAACTATCACAATAAAGAGACAATGAAGCAAAAGTACAACATAAAGCATACCTGTAATGGACAGAAGACCAATTACTCAAGTCATAAGGCAGATAATTTATTTAATTGTTTATTCCATGAATATTCATGTCAGAAAAAATTACAACCTTATTAGCTGAAGTTTTTAATGGTATCAAGAATAAGGGAATTTTTATCATGGAAGAAACTGTAGAGTTATATAATCAGTTATATAAATATATGTCCAACAATTCACTGTAAACTTTGTTAATGGCAATATGATCAATGTATGAGATCATTGCACCAGCAGTTGCCAGTTTTTCCTCAGTTTCAGCTGTGAATTATGTTGGTTTTTCATCCGCAAGCTTCATTGTCACAATACTACAGAAAATTTCAAACAGCTGTTTGTCCTCAGATAGTTTGTGGAAAAGAAGTAAAGTCAAGCAGGCAAAGCCACATACAAGACGCAACCACCACCAAAACACCGATAGATAGCATGACACACCCATATCCACACACAACTACACACCCAAACGCACACACACACGAGATGAACACAGAAAACACCAACAAACACACAAGAAGTAGAGACAAACATTCCACACATGAACAAAATCACAAGCACAAAGACGCAAGACAAGCAAAAGCAAGGGTGACAAAGAGAGTACCGCCTTGGTACGGTCAGTAGCAAAAACACCACTGGGGGTTTAAACCGGTTTACGGACGTCCTAACACCATACTTCTCTCAAAGTCACCCTAGCTTTACAAATAGTGTAAAAAAAGGTATCCCCGCCGGACTTACCCACAACATAGAAGACGTTAAACACATGACAATATGTAAAACATAGCATAATAACTGTGAAAATCCGTCAAATATGTACTCAATGACTTTGCTGAAGTCAGAGCACCTGCAGGGAAGCCGTTAAGTCCACGACAGGGAAAAAGTAATACATGAGTCTGGTAAGCTCATCCCGTATCTGAGTTTAAGAGTATACCATCATAGACTACTACACTCGGCCTGCCATCGCGCAAGCAAAGACGGAAGCGTAGCTACCGACTGTAAAAGGGTTGACATTCTTTTCCATGTTTCATAAATGTATCATTTATCAAAAGAGAAAGGCTTCGATTTGTGAGGCAAACCAAAAGGTGAAATACATAGTCTGTCGCATTTGTTAGTCCTCCAATGAGTGATTGTTTTCTTTCTAGAATCAGGATCTTAAGTTGTTTCTCTCAGAAATTGCTCACATTCTTTGAGACAGTTGACTTTGAACTTGGCATTTGGATTCATTATATAAATAATGTGCCTCTACTGAAGTACGAAACATATTGAACATATCTCTTCTTTTATGAGGCAATGCAATATCCTGCCACATAGCGGATTCGCGATTTGGATACATCTGTTACAAATCTCCTTGTCATTCTACTGCTCGTAAATGCAGCAGATTAACTTTTTTCTCAACATAAAATAGCCTAAAATATTCCAGTACTTTGTAACAAATAACCAAATGATCACTTGAAAATGAACCCTCCTTTAAAACAGAATAAGGGAATTCATAGTATAGTCTGGACTTAAGCTATATTCATGAACTAAATGGTAGAACTTGAGAAGGTCTGTCTCAGTAACGCCTTTTGGGATATCACTGTCACTAATACTGGTAGCAAATTCAGCCACTTCTAGAGGCAGCTTTTTTCACAAACAATAACAAAGAAGACTTACTACGTATCTTGTTAATATGAATGTGTGGTGAAGTAACTCCATTGTTTATGTGCAGATTGTCTTTCAAATCGTTGAAACTAAACTCATCTGAAATCTCAAATTCACATGTCCTTTCATCCTCTTTTAAAATTGATGATAGAACTTCATCAAATTCATCATCAATTTCTTGATCAAATTTGTCTTGGTGGTCCTCAGTGACAGATAATGAAGTCTGACTCTCCACAGCGCCAATTGATTTCCTGAAATGAAAACTATTACATATTAAAATAGATACACAATGTTTTTAAATGCTGTGCAAGCTGTTTTCAACTCTGAATCTCCGATATTTAATAATAAACTATAAAAATGTACATCATTTGCTTGACATTCAACAACAGTCCTTTGTTAACCTATTAATCATTATACTTTTATTATCTGCTAAATATTCATCAGCCTTTTTCCAAGACACTTTCAAGAGAACATGGCGTAATATAAGGAAATGAAGTGATTGAGCTATGGAATTCCATGTGCAAATAGAGCAGACCCTGATCACACAGCTCCTGAGAAGTCTTCTTTGCAAATGCGACAAAAGGACTATCTATGGAGTAAAGCGTTAAAATGAAATGTTTCCATGAATTGCATATGCAATGGTTCCAAGAAACATGTACAGTTATGCTTGTGCATTGCTTTCGTAATCAACTTCAAAAGCCTTCATTCCATTGGTAGTCATTCAATAACATTTAATTCTGGTGTCTATATTGTAAGAAGTGCAAACTCTAAATCAAAGGCAAATGACTAATGAAACATAACAGACTGTGGCTGAGATATTTTTTATTGAGTAATCACTTGGTCAAGAGTTTTTTTATCATATTTGTTGCAACGAAATGTAACCGGAATGTAACAGTGCAGACCCAAATCAGAGGGCTCCTGAAGAAAACTTTTTATCGGGGTCTGCACAATTAACCCATGTTTCAGATTGTCTTCAGACTATTATGTTAAAATATATTGGGAAATCCCAACTAGTAGTGAGCAATTCAATTTGTCTAAGCTGGACTTATTGATAATAAATAATGTTGGGATAAATATGTTTAATTTAGACTGGGATACCATAAGTGTCCCCCATACTAAGAGGTTATTGTTGAAAAGATGCTACTTATCTCGGTCAGTACTTTGTGCAAAGCATTTTACACAGTACCATGTAATGTCTTATTTTTGTATTAATATCAGAAAACAACAACAACAACGCAATGTTATCTTATTACAGGCTGCTTTCCATGCTTGTGGAAAATGATTCTTCTGAAGTTGAAGTGAATGTCCTCTATCAATCTTTCAAGTTCAAATATATTGAAGCAGGAAAATCAGACCCCATCACCTGCTGCTTTCATATACTGTATAAAATGTGTTTTTCCAAAAGCACAAAAGTGCAGGGTGAAAAAAGGATACAAAAATTCAACTGTGTATATAAGCTTTGAAGCCTTTAGAAAACACTGATAGCAAGATTGACTTCAGTCAGGTACTCAAACTACAACCATGTGAATTTGCAGTAAAGAACTGCAATGAGAAAGAAGTACTGTTTGAGTTAGACAGTGGGTATAAATCTAATGGAAACACTGTATTCGTACAGCTGACACTCAATTCTTGTTGAAACTTTGAAGTGACTATTGCAGGTAAAAATGTGGATGTAGCAAGAATTGGCGTTGATCCAAATACAAGTTCAATAGTACTGATGTAAAAATCTGTTTCATATTGTACAAAGGTTGAATCTATGCAATGGAGTGAGACTGACAAATTCTGTCATTGTAAGTAGATTTCATACGTTAGACAACTGGACATTTCATGGTGAAACATACAGATCTTTGCGTTCTTTGAATTGTCTCAAGGTTGTTTTATTCAACCAAAAATCTGAAACTTGCAGAATATGTAAAAAAATGACATTCAATAATGATAAAGAAAATATTCAAAAAGAATCACCCTGTCAAGGCACATTGAAAGACACCAAAAGAATGAACAAAATAGGCCCAGTGTACAAGATATAGAAACCTATTTCCAAATGCCCCAAAGGAGATGATTGACCTCTTACTGAAACAGGCATTACAACTATTCTGCCGCATTCCGAAATGCTGTGACTTGCTAGTTGATATCAAAATGTTAGTGCTGCCATCAAAGTATGTTCTTATTATGTACAAGAACTCTATCAAACAGGAACCAGGATTTGATGATTCAGTTTTGCAATGGATTAAGGAGGAAGCAGACAGACTAGGGATAACGGAAATTGGGAGGATAGGGGGCATCATATTTGATGGAATGAGTATTCAGGAGGACATTTAGATTGAAAACAAGTGGAAATGTGCTTAAACTATGTGGATTTACTGACCTGGGTCAAGAAGAAGACTGTTGTTATCAGCTCAGAATAGGTAGCAGAGAAAAAACCATTAGGCACACATATGCTTCAGTTGCTTTTCATAGGCCTGAACGGATTTCGCTTTCCTTTTGCTCATTTTGTTACCAACAACATTCAGGCCTCAGAATCATTCAGTTTGTTTTGGAGAGCACTGTATACGCTATACACATTGGGCTTCAATGCTTTCTACACATGTACGGATGGAGCCAAGGCAAACCGTACATTCATGCATCTGTGTGTTGGAAAAAAATGTTGACGCTTATATTGCACCAATCCCATGCACCCCTACCAAATTGTTTTCATGATAGACATGTTTTGAAAAAAATAGAAACAACATACAGAAAAGTGGGATTCAAAAAACTGCACAAGATTTCTGACATTGCCAAATAAATATACCAGTCAGTGACAAATGTTTATCGATTATTACAACTGGGATAAACAGAATAGACTTTAACTCCATAAGAAATTAACATTGACCACATTCTTTGGACTCTCAACTGAAAATGCGAAACCATCTTGCAGAGCATGTGTTGCATTCTGATATGCTACATGGTGTAAAAATGTATAAGGAATCACTTGGTGATAAAGGCAGTGTCTTCAATGGATAAATTGAACTATTAGATCAGACGTCAGCACTCATACAGATCTTTAAGGATAATAGACCAATCAAAACAAGTGATGATCCAAGACTAATAAAGTTGAAGATTATTGATGATCAGTGGTTCGTTTTGTGGGAAGCATCTGTAGCTTGTGACTATTTTCTATCCCAGAAAGAAAAGGCAAAGTGCTTATTCTCCTATCAGTGTCATGTGGATATACAATGTCATGCATAGATCAGATATTTCATTAGTTTGTGTGTGGATGTGCTTGATATAGACACAAGCGTGGCAGTTACGACAGCACTTATCAACTCTGATGTAATTGAAAGCATATTTAACCAGCATCGATCGACTTATAACGGTGCCAACACAAATCCTAGTGCTTTTCAGCATAAGACCGTTAACAATATAATACTAGGACAGAGCAGCATTTCCAGAATGTCTAATGCAGGGAGGCCAGTTTCAGCAGCCCTGTTTGCTGTTGAGCTAAAGACTCCAGCACAGAAGGAAACTTTGGAGGGGCCATCATCAGGCAACAAGATAAACGTCATTTGAATGTAAAGGTAAAGTAAATTTTGTTGATTTTAATCTAACATGATATGTAAACACAGCTAGGAGTAAGGTCATACACAGAATATTCCTGTATCTCATATGAATCTACGATGGTTAAAATGCTACGTATATTTGGGCTGAATTAGTAGAACTAAAGCAGATATTTACTTCTGTACATGCTATCCATGTGAGCTGGAAAAAAATTACTGACAAAAAAAAAGAAATATAAATATGAACTATTATTCAATGCAACTCTGTACCAAAGTAACTTTGAATTATTAAGATGTTTTACCTAGGTTTTCACCAGTACTATATTTACTATTCAGATCATGACATCATGAGCAAATTTGATTGAATTTTGCGAAAACTTTCAAAATATAAAGCTATACCTTTTTACACTTTTGAAAACCAAGAAAACGGAGTATTTGTTCCATTTATCATGTTTGTCCCTGTTTCTTGTGTGTCTTTTGGTGTTTTCTGTGTTCATTTCGTGTGTGTGTGTGCGTGTGCGTTTGGGTGTGTGGTTGTGTGTGTGTGTGTGTGTGTCATGCTGTCTATCGGTGTTTTGGTGGTGGTTGCGTCTTGCATGTGGCTTTGCCTGCTTGACTTTACTACTTTTCCATTAACATATTTCTCCCATACATTAATTTGTTCAACAGTAATGTAATATACTACAGTCAAACCTATTTTGAACGCGTGCGGCCACTCATTGAAAAGGTGTGGTGGCCTCTGGAGACAGGTAACAGCTTAATGCAGTTCGAAATTAATACAGAAATATCATGTTGGAGCTTTCTGTATAGTTTTTAGCTGCATTAAGCTACCACCTGTCTTTAACAAATATTGTATGTGGCCGGTAAACACAGGTTTGACTATATTTCATCATAGAATCACCTCTATTCCACTGTGGAACTTCCTTCGCCATGACTGGGTAGGCTCTTCCCCCACAGTGGATCTTCCTACACCTTTAGTGGAGTGGCTCTCATCCATTGCGGACCAAACATCTTCTTCACCTGCCATGGCCCTTGGAAGGAAAACTTATAAATGGCGTTATCCATATGATAAAAGAGGTGATTTTTTCTTAGTTTGAGATACATAAATTATATTGAGGTTCAAGACCAAAACAATAACAAGTCCACACAAACAGTGGCACACATTAGCAGAATAGGCTGACCTAGTTTTGATGGCTCTTCATAAGAGCATGTTGCTACATTTCTGCATTATTTTGACATTAAATGTTTTTATTATGGGTGACAATTGTCATTGCTTAAGCAGATTAAACTGATCCTCCTTGTATATTCCGTATATATTCATAATTCTATATATATTTCCGAAGATAAACAACGTTCGAACATTATTGACTATTGACGGTATGTAATTTTGTTCAGTCCCTGTACTAGCTCAGTAGATAAGGGTGTTGTATGCGGCGGGTAAGGTAGCGTTAAGGTAGATTTTATTTCTTAAAAAAGTGAGTACATTACATTTTCCTGGTTTTAAGCATTTATTTTTCATAAAACAGGATCATCCCACTTTCCATAGAAAAAATACGTACCATTACTTTCCATTACACATGATAGCCATACATAAAGAAAACAAAATATAAAAAAGTACTTGAAAGACAACTACTAAATATTACAACAGATATTAATTAATATTAATATATTTTTGAAAAATCAAGTACAAAAATTATAGAAATCAAAAATATTCCAATGACTTCAGTTAGATTCGAACCTGCAGCCGCTGTATGACAGGCGAAGATCTTTCGAATGCGCCACACTTTAGGTCTTGTATTGGTCTCAATACATAACCCATGTATTGTTATGTACAGGTATAGCAATTGAATTCATCCGAGTATAGCCGGACAGGCTAATGGAAAAATGATGAGTCTCAGTTTAAAATGGTCAAGTAATAATACTAAACGTTCAATATTTTCTAATAATAACATTTGACCTTTTTGGCATAAATATAAGGTTTACTTGAATAATGTTTACACTAACACTTTTTAACATGTAATGTGTAGAAATAATGGTAATGGTCTTCAATAACATTTATTTGATATCAATCGATGCAAAATATTACTCTTCTGAAAAATATCAAATTGTACAGTATTATGGTTGAGAAACACATAGAGGATGTATCCAAAATTCTAAACTTTTATTTTTTCACCAAACACTTGATTACATTATGCATATAAATGGTCACACCATAGCCTTTGACTGAGAAATAAAGTTATAGTACAAGGTAATAATTTTATTTGAATATGCTTGCTTAACAGGCTTTGACATTCAATTGTATACAAATATCACCATAACTTGTGTGTTGTTTGATTTAATCATCAAGGACAAATTTAAGATCTTTATGCTCATTTGAAAGTGAACTAAGAATATATCTGATTTAATAATGGGTGTTTTGCCATCATTTCATAGTATACCTATGCCTTTTCCTGCAACAGATTTTATCTGGTGGAATATCCATGGATTTCTGATGCATAATATTCACAACCTATCTAGCAGGCTGCATAACATATCTGGGATGGTAGTTGATCACCCGTAATCCATTGGAGTGTATCACCCTTGAAAATGCAACATTAAGCTGACCAGACCGAAATATGTCCTGGCAGTCCACCTCCACTCTAGAACAAATGAGATTTGTAATTCAGCATAACTATCAATCAATAAACTATCAACATTTAGATTTGGTACAATAAGTTTTGCATTTCTATACAAACAGCTTAGACTCTGTAATCCCTTACTCTATGAATATTTATTATATATTTCATTATCTGTTGAATATTCATTAGCCTAGCTTTTCTTTCATTTACAAGAAAATATTGCATAAAATGAACAACAGTCATTATTGATCTATGGAATTTCATTAGCAAACAGAGTATACCCTGTTCAGATATATCATTTAGGAGCTGTGTAATCACTAATCTGGGACTACCCTGTATGCAAATGCAGTAAAGAGGGTATCTTTTGGGGTCAGTACTCTGACTTTCCATTATTCGTGTCTAAGCACAGTTGTAAGTCGTACCTTTTTTTACAGCATGTCTTAGCTATTGCAATGATATAAACACAGGATGCAGTATTTGGAGGTGTAAGTGGTCAAAAATGCATGATTGTATCATTGTAGAAAATATATTTATTGGTCAGCTGTAAACAGTTCTCTGTAATTTATTTTTTTCCAACAAAACAGATTGACTGTTCTATGCAAGACTTAATAAGTGTATGTGGCATACTTACAACAGTCTTGCATTAAACATTCCTATTGTATTCTGAGATGACTTAAGTTTAGCATAATATTATCTTAGGGTTATACCCTGTACAGAATTCAACTTTTAACAGCAACATAAAAAGCAAAATGATATTTGAACACTGAAATAGCAAGAAATAAATGAGTAACTCACAAAACACATACATTACTGTGATAATTTGTATTTTTCTATTCCGGGTCATTCTGTGAGTGTTGTGGATGGTCAGTCCAACACCCAACTTTAACGGACACTGCTCTCTTTGTACCACTTCTTTACCAAAGGAAGGAACAAATACTATGAATAAATTGGGGGAAAATAGTATTGTGTATGATGGGTTAATAACAAATATATCTGATAGATCCCTATTGTTTACAATTGTGTCTATATGCACTAAGACTGATACTCACCTATAGGATACCATTTGTTTTGTTTTTAATTCATTTTCAAAATTAATGAAATTCAAAATCATTATTACCAACTAAATGTTTACCAATAAACAAGCTGAGTGTTTAATTTTTTTGGATCAAAACCCATTACTCCATAGCTCCTCTGCATCTCCAGTCATACAGATATCTAATCAGGGTCTGCTCTGTTTGCATATATAATTCAATAGATCCATTCCTACATATACTGTTCCTTATATCAGCTACATTTACTTAAATGTAAACTTTGACAAGATATGTTAATTAATATTGAACAGGGAATGTGATCTGCAATTTTCTCTTTTCACATTGATACTTTTGCTTTCGAAGGATCTCCCACTTTCAGAATATATTTACTTCACAACAGCTGGTGTTAGTGCTTGTGTGGCGGCCGTAAAAAGTCGCCCCGTACTTCATTCTCAGTGTTGTTATATTTTCTGGTCCATCGGGATCATTAGTTTGATGTTGTATGTTTTGAAAATTGAATACTGCTTAGGGGGCGTGAGTAGTGTTGCACTTTTAATTACTACTCGTGAACAGACTCAATAAAACCGAGTCTGCAATTTTCCCTTTTCACATTGCTACTTTTGCTTTCGAAGGATCTCCCACTTTCAGAATATATTCAATAGATATTCATCGAGTAAAGGGTTAAATACGCCCCATGCGCGGCTCCATCTGGGTATAAATTGTTTGGACAGGTCATCAGTCGTCTACAAAATTCACAGCTGGCAGGCAAACAGTTACAATAATGTCTCTTTGCTACATTTAATCCACTTTGTAAAATAACATATTTGGTATAACATGATATAACATGATTGGTGATCATTCACAGATTGCTAATAATTAAAATAATTTCCAATTTCCAAACTCACAATGAACCGGCAGTGTCTTGCAAGCATATTGTAGCAAAATATACATACACTGCGTCATTCACATGTGGTCCTTAGCATCATATTCAATGCAATGGTATTTATATGCAAACAACTTGGATCTAGCTGAGATTCTAAGGAAATTGGTGTCAGGTCCAAGCAGATTTCATTAAACGGAGGTTCTTTAAAGCAATAATCTCTCGAGGCATGATACACAGCATTACAAACAGGTAGAAGCTGGAATAAATCTGCACAGAAAATGATCTGCATGCCACCGAACACCTCGTTTCATTCCTTAATGTGCACGCCTTTCCATCAACAAAAACGTCCTCCTACTGATTATGCTGCATTCATCCACAATTAACAGTCAATTTCCTTTAGTCTATGATGCGTTGGAACGGTCCTTAACACATTTCCAGTTTCATCTGGACCATAGCGGCCGTCAAACAGTCTAAGAAACTTGTGTACCGTTGTTGCGTTCAGGGACTTGTAAACAGAGCAAGCTATACCGGTTGAACATGTCACCATGATCCTTTTTCCAGCACTCGCCAAACGTTTAGCAATCTCAGACACAACACAACTCTTCCCAGTGCCTGCAGATCCTTGGATAAGCAAGTTGTGGCCATTGAGAGCGATTTCGATGGCTTGCTTCTGTAGACAGTTAGCCATGTTTCTAGTTACGCAATTTTGACAACACGCGCTATTATTTTCATATCTTGATTCGATAGTTCGCTTTCGTCAGCGGCCAATCAAAACGTTCGTAACAAGAAGTCAAGTGACTTGACTTCGCGACTTGAAAATGAAAGTATCTGACATGAGAGGGGCATGAAAAAACACAGAAAGGACAGTAAAACCACGTTTTTGTGTAAGATCACAGTAAAAGTTATTTCCATTGAATAATTTGCTGATATGAACGCCAAACGTTATTATGTTTGACGTATAAGTAACCCTTCAAGGCTGTCAGCGGTTCGCACTCTGGGACGCGGTCGTGTCCGACTAACTTCTTTCGGCCATTTTGCTCATGTTTCTGATGCCGTATTAAGTTTATTCCTAATTTGACCGGGACGATCTTTGCATATTAGAATAAAACAATGTCTTTGCTTACGGAATAGCTTTTTATCTGATCAACATCGGTGCATTTCTTGCAGAACGAAGGGTTTAAAGTAAAGGGGTGGGTAATTTGGGTCTTTTGAAGTCGGACCCCTTCTTTCTATATATACATATACTGACTTAGACGTGTCTTACCCCTGTGTAACTGACAGCATTGAACACCGATGATACCGAGGAACACGAATATATAACAACACTGAGGTTAACATGGTCTCTGAGTCTGTAATCAACATTATTACACCATTTTTAAATTTGCAGTCGATGTCCTTAGACTGTTTTAATGTTATGTAAGATCAACATATTCTCAAACTTGCGATATTTCCGGTCTTTCCTTTTATAGATTCACTGTCTGTCATGCAACAATACGTTCGTTTCAAGACTACAGTTGTGCTGTGCAACATTGCCAATAGTTTTGAAATGTTATTATACTCACGAATGACACGGCATTCCGTTGAAACAATGTACCAGAGGAAATTCATAAATGTTCAATATTTATAAGAACTCGAAGAAGCACATACCTTTTCGGAAAACATGTTGCCTAGTACATGAGAAAGGAGCGTACTTCGGGGCAATGCTATTTAATTCCAGAATGCATTCTAAGCAGTTCAAGCGCTAATCTAATGACATAGCATTGCAGGTGGACATCGTTTGCTACACCGAAATATTGTTTATTCGTTATGACTTGTTGAAACTATAGAGTGTACATACACACAGTTGTAGAGGAACATTTATCCTTACTCAAATTTACATACATATACAAGTTGGTGAAGTTCGGTGTCAAAATTGTAACACCTTCAAATTTCAACAGACACAGTTTGGTTCACAGCGTGTTAGGAGTTAATGTGCTAGTTGCAACCGTCAATTACTATGCCGATGGAATGCCAAACATATGCTTTAGTGCCAAACATACGTATTGCGGAAAGCTGTAACAGTGTGTGACTATTGGTCATGTGCACCAGTTTTATGATTCTAACACTATACAATAATGCTAGGAAAAAGCAGCGACAAAATCACTGTTTTCGTTGATTCGTCGTTATCTCTCAGGGGTTCGCGTGACAGCTTTGACAAAGCATAGACAAAATAATTTGATTCAAGGTTAGGACGGCCAAAGATGTTTGTATATTTTTGTGAATAATTCTGTTTGCAGCAAATTATTGTTTTTGTTACACTTTCAGTGTTAACACAACATTGTCTCAGTTATTTAGACACATAGCGAAACGTATGAATGACGGTACAACCGTTTGTTAACATTTCTCTATCTGCAAACTGCTTGTGTGGCGGCCGTAAAACGTCGCTCGGTACTTTATTCTCAGTGTTGTTATACCTTCTGATCCTTCGAGATCATGAATGTCAGTACTTCTTGTTCTGAAAATTGAATACCGCTTAAGTCGGTGCTATGGAGCGTGAGCAGTGTTGCACTTTCAATTACTGTTCATGAACAGACTCAATAAAACCGAATCTGCAATTTTCTCTTTTTGTGTTGCAATTTTTGCTCTCGGGGGATCACCTCCTTTCAGAATTTATCGTATATTAAAACTTCAGAATGAACGCTCGTATCAGAAACATAACAAGAGTGCCAGTGGGCACAATATACGCCCATCGAGGTCTTGTCAACGTAAACTGAGGTTAATGTGTTTGCTAAACGCAAATGCTAAAAACAAATTCTAAATCCAATTGTGCGACCAAGTTTCAAGGCTATATCTCAAAGGGTCGTAAATAGGCGTACTTTAACAAAAAAACCTTAACCAAATACTCTAAATTAAAAAGGGCCACAATTCTGTCTAAATGCTTGACAGAGTTATCTACTCCTGTCTACAGATGAAGCTTCTGATGGTGAACAAGGGATACAAGTTTATGTCTGGACAGAGTTATATACTTTTGCCTACGGGTGAAGGTTGTGATGGAGAACAAGTGTTCCAAGTTTCAAAGCTTTATCTCAAAGGGTTATGTAAATATGTGGACTTAACCAAAACCTTAACCAAAAATTCCAAGTTAAAAAGGGTCATAATTATGTACAAATGTTGGACAGAGTTATGTACTATTGCCTACAGGTGAGGCTTGTGATGGTGAACAAGTGTTCCAAGTTTCAAAGCTTTATCTCAAAGGGTTATGTAAATAAGTGGACTTTAATAAAAACCGTAACCAAAAATTCTAAGTTAAAAAGGGCCATAAATCTGTCAAGATGGGTTATGTAAATATGTGGACTTACAAAATTGTGTTCCACATAAATTGAGGTTAACATTTTTGCTTAACGCAAATGCTAAACGCAAATTCTAAGTCCAATTGTGCGACATTGACCTTAGATAAACGTACCGTGAAACATCCATGCTACTGTAGCATGTCCAGATAAATATTGTGGTGAAATTTGAGAAGGATCCACCAAGCAGAATTTGAGTTAGAGATGTTACAGACAGACAGACAGGTTAACATTTTTGCTAAGCGCAAGTTTCTAAGTCCAATTAAGTGTCATTGTCCTTGGATATAAGTACCGGGACTTGGTATGCTACTGTAGTATGTCCAGATAAACATTGTGGTTACATTTGGGAAGGATCCATCAAGCGGAACTTGAGTTAGAGATGTTACAGACAGACGGACAGACTGACGGACGGACAGACAGCGCAATTCAATAATACGTCCCATTTTTTTCAAACGGGCGTATAACAAGGGGGCACAAATGACTAACTCGGCGCCTCTTAAGGATGGAAATTGTTTTCAAGTTAATCATATATTCACCCATTGCATCAGGCGATGCCACATGCGTAGATTTCCGGCGAGTGTTGTGGTGAATAGTGAAAAACTATTTGTCCGTCAAATCTGTCGCTCATCACTCAACTATAATCAAGTCGGAATCACATTGAACATACTAATTGTCTTATATGGCGTTAGTTGTGGACCGCCTTATGTTCCCAGGCTTTTACAATAAATCACATCGTTAAAATAATTCATTAAGACACTAAATGACAAATCATTATATCGCCAAAGCTTCCTCAAAACGGTTTAAATAATTAATTTCTTAAATGATAGTCCAATATACGAAGAATTCACTTTCCGTGAGCTCGATTTGCAAATAAATGTCTTGTCAAAAGAGTCTATTTCTGTACATCTAAAGAAGAAATTATTTAAAACACAGATTTAAATGACAGTTTGTTGTTTCATTACCTCAGTTACGTGACGAATATTGGAAGACATTAAAGCGATTAAATTTCTAAACCAAACATTAGTTGATACTAGAGCGTTCAGTTTTACAGATTTCAAAGGGTAGATTGTCATGTAATATGTCTGCGATTGCAACTACATATTTTAATATTGTTTTATCAAAGTTGTTCCACGATCAAGGACCTTTACAAATGATGTAATTATTTATAACATTAATCCCTATCCCGCTATTCACAACTTGGGCCCATGCTTATAAAACTCTTAGCTGAGTCTGAGTTCGTTCTCAAGTTTTTGATTGGTCAGATTTGAGCCTTTGCCTCAAATCTGTCCAATCAAAAGCTTGAAAACTCAAATCTGACCAATCGAAAGCTTGAGAACGAACTCAGATTCAACTAAAAAGCTTTATAAGCATGGACTCATTTGAAAAAGGCGTAGGTCAAGATAAAAAGCCGTGTAACACGGTGTCCCATCATGATCCGATATGTTGAATACTCGGCCTTTAGTTTCTTTTACACGCTTGCTCAAATAGATAGGAGGCAATATTGCACCGGATCCAAAGTTGTGACATCGAGATAACATATTAAAAGAAAACGCATTTGTGCATAGTATATGAACACTGTCAGTATATTAAACTGCAGTATCCAGGCATGGCGTTTACTTTTTGTTTTGCGTTTTGGTTATACAGTATCCGTTTAGTAAATATTGAATGTCCAGAACAGCCATCGTATGTGCATTGTGTATACTTTTTTGTAAAGTATAAACATGGCTGTATTTTCGATTTAGGTTTGAATTTGGTCATTCCTTACCTATACGTGTACACTGTTTGCCGCAACAAAACTATGGCGTAACTGTTATCGCCACATACATATATGTGTATATATATCACATTATTTTATGATACATAAACAATTCCTATAGTGGTCTGCTATACCTTTGGCATTTCAACAATTTATCTAAAGCTTTACTATTACAAAAATGCAACTGACTAACGTTTTCAGTCCTGGCCCCGCAGTGAATAAAATAATGGCTATTTGAGTTTGGACCTGGTGCAATTTTACTTCCGATTTGATAAAGCTATTGAGAAATTGATGATCCATATAAGATAAAGAGTGACTCGATGTCTCGCATGGGTTCAATATTGTTGCAAAATGCAAACATGGTGAAATGCGGGATAAGTGTTTATCGCTTCCGATGTACGAATATCCAGCACGATGTATTACCAAAGTATCTGCCAAGCATACAGTATCAATTTATCCATAATGGATGACGCACACGCAATGTAAGCAGTATAATCATTAAGCAGTATGTGCAAGAAGGATATACGTAATTAGACCGGAGATAGTTGCATATTTGAGTTACATCTTAATTGTTTCTCTTATTTCATCACAAAAAGGCCTTATCAATATTATGAATTGAAAACAGTTTTCACATCGACGTCAAGGGTACTTACTTGCAAACGGTAGTGGAACCAATTTGCATTTCTCTGTAGCACACTAAGTATGTGTTCGTAATGTCATGTGCTAATTTGTAGGTTATGGACAATAAACAAAATTCTGTTTGCTGTCAAGGATATTTCATTACACATTTTCACTATCTGTAATACCTGTCAGTGTCTTTCCCTCCTTACCTTCTTCGATGGAGCATTTGACTGATATAGCACCTTTCAACGCCCTTGCGCCCTCCTGTTTTCATATACAGAAAATACTTGATTATTCGATCACTGAAATACTTATCATGATTGATCTATAGGACATGTGGCAGCTTAATACTGGGCAAAAGTCATGCAGTACGCTCCCCGTGAGGACATGGTGGACTAAGCACGTGCACCCTTACATTGAAAATATTCAGGACAACTATTCTTGATTCTGAATCGACATGATATATATACATATACAATATGGTTTCAATTATTCCAGCAAATAAAATCCAGCTGTTCTGATTAAGGACTGTTTCGGCGTTTCCTTCAATTTCTTTACAAACATAATTAGACGCCAATAATACCGTTCGCATTATGAATAATATTAAGGGATTAATTCTCTGCAATATATTCCGTTTTTACAATTGTCTATGTCTTAGATATTTTTAGAGATATAGAAAACGAGATGACTATTACCAAACGTTTTCATTTTTTAAAGACATAATGACAGTACTAGTCTATTAATTATACGATCACAAGACGTTTTGGTCATGGCAGTCACTGCATAGTGAGATTTATTTGACTTTAGTATTGCTGAGCAAACGTTTATTGGTGGAAAATATCATCGACTTCAGTAGCCACAGTTGATTTATCTTGCATTCCCTCTCAAATACACGAACAGAGTATTAAACAGTATTAGTCCTTATGAGAATCCGAGTTACTCTGTGTCACATCTGGATCCAAGCTCTTTGCATAGATATTTACTTATCCTCTCACATCAGATCAGGCAAAACAGTCTGCAAATTTCTTTTTTTGCATTTCTACTTTCGCTTTCGAAGGATCACCCATTTTCAGAATACATGTAATAAGAAAACAGAGCAGACCTTTCTCAGGAGTCATCTTATCCTGACCGTTTTTGTTGCTAAAGGCGTTATAATTGCGTGTCCATGGGATGCAGGGTTATTATATAATGTCAAATTATTATTTGAAACCTCAGTTTCAGTGAGGGAAATCAATATCCACATATAAATATGGTATAATAATAATAAATTATAATCCGGACGTAATGTTGAACACAACAACATGGTCAGCATCGTACAAACTGCTTAAATAATGACACCAGTTGCTTCTTCGGTTAGTGCTCAGTTTATGAGGGTAGTGCACGCGTGAGTCTGTCTGTCCGGTGACAGAATGACATGACTGCGATTATGATAGTTTCAATGAAATATCAGTACGTAAATACCATCTTGTTACTCGCGTCCAGCTTGGATCCATATGAAATACCAGTGTATTTGCATCATCAGGAGCAACGCTGTTTAATAATATGCAATTCTGTATCATAAGGATACAAGCTGTTGACAATCAATAGTTCCTGAAAACCTTGATTAAATCTGAAGGTGGCAATACTTGCACTAGAATATAATTTGAGTGGACATAACTATTTACAATGAGGTTGGTTGGGGAGAGGATAAGGCTTAAAATAGGTCCGTGAAACAACAGCATACTCAAGGATACTTGTTTTCCACACACATCTACCTGTATTGTAAATTGTCTCTCAATGACAAAACGAGAGCGTAAGCAACAATTCAATATTTTGATTAGGCTGACATGAAACCCTTCCTCCATTATCCTCCTCCAGAAAAGCAACAACTAAGAATTCTACTCAATTTCGTTTTTTAATGTAGTGGAGATTGCGCATGGGAGTACAGAGCGAGTAATTTCCCCTACAACGTCCACAATTTAGAAAGACCTACTTCCGGAAACAAAAACACCAGTGCAAAACATATTTCCAAATTTGTTTTTAGGCGTGCACTGTGATTACAAAACAATAATTATTCCAACCATAAAAAACTAATGCTAATAAATGCAATACTTGGAGATTAGTTTTAACACTTATTCCACTAATCGAAAGCTGATTCGCAACAGTAAACAGCGGGTATCTAGATGGGACATCGAGAAAATTGACATTTCTTCAGGAACCATTATGGTTGACACTCGATCAATTGTAGTTCAAACGCTTAATCGAATTAGACGTACAAGTAGTTAAATTTGAACTGGTCCAAATTTGAGCAGACTCTACATTGATAGCAATGGTGATTTGTATTGTGACAAGATGTCCAATCCAATTGTTATACAAAAGATGTAGGGAAAGCAATGACTAGATACGTTCACAAATGTCTCATACATCATACGTTACCCAACAGATGAGTAAGTAATAGCCAAACAGAGTACACCAAGACCTGAAATCTTCAAGTTGCAAATGTACAAAGGAGCGTGCATTACACATCCGTGCTTATTCATCTGTTGTTTTTGCTTCTTTCTTTTTCTGTCTTTAGTTATTTAAATGTTCTTCGTTTTTCTTTCTTTCGTTGTCTTTCTTTCCTTTATTCCATTTCGCTTCTTCTTTGCCTATTCATATTTTGAAACATCTGGTATTTCTTTATCTCTATAATTATTTATTTAATATTTGTAAATTTACTCAGGCTTTCACTGAAAATAGGTCAATTTAATCATGAATAATCAACCGATTACTTTATTTACTGATTGATTCATTCATTCATTCAGCATGTCAGTCAGTCAGTCAGTCTAACACCCATTCGTTCATTCAATCATTGACTGGTTGAACCATGTATTGAGTGCTTGATTGGTTAATTGGTTGGTTGATTGATTGATTGATTGCTTACTTGTTTGATCGATTGATCGATCGATCGATTTTGTTATTGATCTATCCATTCATTGATTGATTTGTTGGTTGATTGATTGATTGGTTTATTTATTTTCTCATTGATTGATTGATTGATTCATTCATTCATGCATTCATGCGTTTTATCTTTCATTCATCCATTCGTGCATGCATGCATTCACACACTCATTCATTTATTGATCCATTAGTTCGGTTATTCATTGACTCCAACTTTGAATGATTGATTCGTTTATTTATTGATTCATTCAGGTATTTCTAAATATGTCTATATATTTATTCATTCATTTGTGTATTGTTTGTTTTATTTGTATTAATTTCTTTACCTGTCTATCTATTTATAATATATCTACCCTAATTAACCTAAACAATATTTTAGTAACTGGTAAAGTGGCAAATAGTGTAAACATTGATCAAACTATTTCATCAGTAGTTGTTTCATTGGGCTGCGGATAGGCAGTCCCCACTTTGACAGGTTTCAATGTTGCATATGATTTACTGCGGTCCTGTGTTTTCATAAAATCCACTCTGTTTAATGACTAAGATTTACTGTGAGACTAGCTTTTATTTATTTACATGTATATTCATTTATATTTTTTCCCAGCGGGCGCACATCTTTTTTGTCAGGGTTATTTTTGTTGTTAATGTTATGCAGTGAATGTTAGTGAATTAGGTATAAGTAATTAAAATCTCTGTCACAAGTAAATGAGGCTGCGTGGTCGAATGATTATAGTGCTGGCTTAAGAAAACTGAGGTTGTGGGTTCGATCCTAGGTAGAAGTCAATATTTTGTTTTCCTTCTAAAGGGTGTTTAGTTTTTGTGCTTTTTGTTTAAAATCATTCCTTTGTTTACTCATGTTTTTGTTTTCAGGTGACACGTTTTGCATATTTTTCCATTCTGCATTATTTTATTTCATCTAAATGTGTAATGTAAGTGAAAAAGTTAATGTGCATTGAGTCGACCTGTTGGAATAATTTCATGTAAACTAAATGAAATCTTAAAGAATCGGTTGTTTAGTTCTGAGACTAAAGGTAGTCTTGAATAATCGGTTGTTGTGTTCGAAGTGTAAACTTTTATTGTTGATATGAGTCATGTGTATAGCGGGTACGCATGCAAACATATGTGGAAATAGGTTGTTCGGTAGAGTACATGCTTTACGTTGTATGGGTTGTGAGTTCGAATCCCAGGTCTGGCGCGTTTGTTTTCTTTGCTGTAAGTAAGGGAGTTTCGAATCCCAGGCCTGTCGCGTTTGTTTCTTTGCTGTAAGCGTGGGAGTCTGTATGCCTATTTAGCAGTAGTTATGTGAAGTGTTTGATGAAATTAGTGGTGAATTTCATATCGTGCTAGAAGGGTTGTGATTTAGCATAAATTAATTTTACTTAACAGCACTTAATGTGATAATGGTTTCTATGTCAGTGTGTTTCAGCAAGTGAATAACATATAATTGATATGTGACGTAATGCGCATTATTGGTGTCATACATGGATCATGGATCATAGAAACATCCCCCTGTTCTGATATTTTATATAGACATGTTTTCCCCATGTATCTGTTAATTAAAAGAACTAAACAATATTGCCCCCTCTTAAACTTCTATCCTGCTTAAAGATATGTAAGGCAGCCATTTTATGCTTGCGTAAAACCTTGCTTGTCTAGTTTTGAACAAAGTTTTGTTGTCAGAATTAGTTGACTACATTAGGGGAATATTTTAAACACATTAATGTACTTATCTTGTATCCTGATTAGGCTAAATATTCATACAATAAACATCTCCATGGGCATGTTAAGCTGTATAAGTCAAGTTCACATTGTCATGACTTTAAAGTAGACTGACATACTAAAACGTACCGTAGAACCTCATCAATCGGTTTTACTTTTTATTTTGCGCGAAACGAACGTTGTTGAATATCGTTCCACTTTCACATCTGTGACGGGTTTCTTTCTGTAATTCATCTACACTTACTACGCTCTTATAATGAACTTGTTAAAGAATAATTTTACAAATACATCATAAACTTAGGAACAAATACCGGCAAACACTCAAAGCTTTGCTTGCTTTGTGATATTGAATCTAATCAACTATGCAGTATAAAGCAATTTCAAAAAAATTGATATAGAATTGAAACAAATTTATTTGCTAATATGTATTTTGTTTAACAAACATAATACACGTTTCTAAATGATAAAAAAATGCGATTGAGCGTATCCGTTTTCCCAAGTGGTAATATAGTCGCCTACGCCACACAGATCACGTTTCCAGTTGCTTCCTAGCTGATTGCTCAAATAATAATAAAATGAATGCTTTATTTCTAAAAGCATAACCATAATGCTTAACCACGACCCTGTTGCGAAACAAAATTATATCTGCCGGTACAATTGTGAATACTTATATTTCGATTAAGTTTTCAAATATTATTAATCGAATGACAAGTAGTGTGGATCCTGAGGAAATGCCGAGTTACTCGGCGTTTCATCTGCATACAAACTGTCAGTACATTTGAGGAACAACGCTTACGGCGGGACAATGGTTAATGTGCGATGCGATAGACAATGGATGCGAACATGCAATACAGACAGACAATAGATGTGAACATGCAATACAGACATACCTGTCAGGAAGTTACCTAAGTATGTTTATATATTTACGTGACAGTTGTATAACAACACACTTATTATATTGTCCTTAACTCTTATTCCGCTTTCTGTAAACTGACTCGCATTTGCAAACAGCTTGGATCCAGAAACACGCGGTGTAACTCAGAGTCGCATAAGGATCCAATCCCTCTGACAATCACCCAATGTTTTCTCAAAATCTTAATCGAATCGGCTGAAATATAGTTCTAACATATTGGGGTATTAACTCATTTGCTCCCAGTGGATTCTTCCATGCTTATATATTGGATTAGTATATCTTTTATCTAAGGGATGTCTGGTCTAAATATTCATTTTTATTTTGTTTTATATTGAATTTCCTATTAGCAAATAGTGTAAGACTCTGATCAGACGCCGCATTATGCGGCGTCTGATCAGAGTCTACACTGTTTGCCTTCATCCCGTATATGGGATCGTGGGAGCAAATGGGTTAACTAATTAAGAATACAGAAGTTGCCTGAAAAGAAAAGAATACAATAGCTGAAGTACACTGTAATTGTTTTTAACATTGCATAAAATGTAAAGTCTGATTAATATTATTTGATCTAGTGTACCTGACATGTTTTAAACAGAGTAGATCCAAATCCAATAAAAAACGTCTGATTTTGTTCTACTTTATTTACGAAGGCGTTGATACTTGTTCTCCCTCTCTTTCTTCGTCTTTGTTACTTCCTTCTGTGCCGGTCTGTATCTGTGTTTTTTTTCTGTTTCTGTGTGTCTCTCTTTCTCTATATCTGTTTCTCTGTCTATATCTGTCTCTTTCTAACATTAACTCCACAGCTGGCATTGGCCTACGCTATTAACAATATCAATATTTCAACCACTAATAAACTGTTTACTCTGATACAGTCAGAATACAGGGGGGGCATATATATTTCGTTTGATAATGGACAACTTTTCCCAGGTGGTGCAAGTTTGACTAAGAAATTATTTTCCGAGATTCAAACAGCTTCGATCCTGGTGAGACGCTGAAATACCCGTCGTCTCATCCGTAGCCAACCTTTCAGCAAGTGATAATCAGATTGATATTAGCAGCAGAAGGGTTATCATTAAAATTAAAATTAGTCATCAGTGGCGTGTATCTAGACGGACAACAAATGTTAGGGTGACTCCCGCGGTATGCAAATTTACAGTATCACATTTGAACAGGATTAATTTGTCTTGGCATCTTGTGGGGGAAGGGGGTACATTATTCGTTATCTGCCAGATGACCCAACACTTCACATGTTGGGACAGGGTCTTATGGCCTTGACAAAATACCCGACGAGTTTCGAGACATTCCTATTACTTCCACAAACCTACGTGTATTTATCTTTAGAATGCTGAATTTTCAAAGTTGAAAAATCTAGCATTATTTTAACTATAGCCTCCATTCAATATGAAAATATCTAAATATATATGTACTGTTCGAAAGGATTAATTACAAACCATGCAGATCCAGATCAGAATGCTCCTGTAGGAACTGTCTAATCAAGGTTTACATTGCTTGTTAATTTCCCGAGACAACTACAAGTTTAAACAGGAAATACACCGTGGTTACAGGTTTAATATGAAGGTTACATGGTGTCTTCTAAACATCTGTATTTCTGCAGCCGAGTCATCTGTATTTGACAGCAGCAATTAAAATATCTACCATTTTATCTTCTTTCTATAGACTATTATCCAAATGGTGTAGAGATAAGGACTTACCTATCAGAAAGGTCAGTTGGTGACAAGAGTGATATAGTACGCTATCGCGCCGGGCATATTAGACAGTACAATATCCCACACAAAACTCCATTTTGATTCATGAATCGGACGGTAACCTTAGAAGACAGAATTTGCGTCGAACGGTTTTAAGAATTATTTATCGTCTCTTTATTTATGTATGCTTTACTACATTCACTTTGCCGAAATATAACTATAAGCCACTAGGAATACTGCCACGCAACACATTGTTAAGCCTTTCATCACTAAATGAGGTTAGTCAGAGAAAACGTCAAACATTTATGACTGGGTTTCAAATAATGCCGATCGTGATGAAAAACCGATTTACTTTATTAATTTTGATCTTGATCACAAATTGGTTCTCACATTGTTGAGGTAGCTAACGTTTGATCCCACATATATGCCTTTTGACTAATTTACGAAAAGAGTAGACCGAGATTATACAGTTTGCTTACGAAAGTATATGAAATATGATTAGTCTGCGTGTTCCATTGTCAAACTATTCAGATTCTTGGTTATGATATAATTATGCAATAGGTAATAGATATGCACGGTTGACTTTTTTCACACAATACTTTTGGCGGAACTGTAAAAACTGTAAACGGGAATACCGTGTATGCACCAACACTGCTACCAGTATTGATGGCACGATAAATACAAACGACGTGCATCAGCTACCTATATGTGTTTATTGACCCATTCCTTCCCGTATTATTTAAGGATACCCAGTACAGGTCTAATTTTGAAACATGTCCTTATTTCATGTAGACGGGGCACAGCAAACCAAATATGTGCTTGTATAACTTATTGACGTTGATGGGTTCATAAAACAATGCAGACCCTGATCAAAGGGCTCTTTCAAGAGCGATCTGATCTGGATCTACACAGTTTACCTATGCCCTATTTAAGTGAGATCAGAATCAGAAGTACCATCTGAACAGAGTATGCACTGTTTGCTGAACCCATCAATGGCAATGGCTTATTCCTGCACACATGAAAAAAGATGGGATCCAAAGTAAGGTTTCGGCGGGGTTTCTTTCAATGATATGAGATGAAATGGGTTAATAGGCACACAGAATCCAAATCCATATGCGTGTGATAATGATTACATTAAAACGCGTCTGTCTGCAACTCTGTATCTACTTATTGTCTACAAATGTTGCCAAGCATCAGTAACATATTACGTAACCCTTTCCCTGATGTATATTCATGTAGGAAATGATGACGTCATGAATACATTGTATCAATAAGATTATGTTTTATAATGGCATATGAACACAGGACATTTTGGCTCAGGCAGAAGCTGTAGAATCAGACCTATATAACAACATAAGCAAACAGAGCAGACCCTCATCAGACGGCTCCTATAGGAGCCGTCTGATCTGGGTCTACTCTGTTTGCAGATGCGTCAAAATGCGCATAAATAAGGGAAAGGGTTACCTCGATAATGATGTTAACACTGACTGGCCGCTATGACTGTCGATGTCTTTCTGTCGATGCTCTGAGTGTACAGTGTCCGATAGTTATTTTGCTACCGATATATTTGCATTTGAACACATATTCTGTTGTTTTGGTGTAGATACTATTTACTAAAGGTCTTCTATCGCTAGCTTTCTTCGCAACGTCAACCCTGTATTCAGCAACCAAATGGCCCAGAATATCAAAATCATTCTTTGTTAAATGATGGGTTTAGTAAGGCTGACTTGCCGTTATCGTCATACGATAATGTATAATTTTTGTATAAAACGATTATACGACTTCTAATAATCAGCAACCATAATTAAGACATATCCTATACAGGTCAGTTGTGCCTGAACCTCATTTAGTCGATCATATCATGTGACTAAGTAAATACAGACGAAACAACCGATTCAATATTGATAATTATGGTTACAATTGGCCATGTGTTCAATTATTTGATATAACAAATTAGATAGTCAAATTGAGTGATATTACTGTTCACTCGATAATGTTTGAAATATATATATTGTATTTAGCTTAATCGCAGGGTACAATGTGTATACTTGTAACACAATGATCTAGAAACATCCGAAAGGTCCATTAGCTGTCGGCTTAAAATTTACGACTATTATAAACAGAGAAATGTGTATACCCTTATGACAGTTTGTTTATTACCAAATTGAGACGCTGGCACGCTTTAATTAATATACGACTCTGTCTTTTATTCAACACTAAACCATTTATAAATGAATATTCATATAAATAGTAATGGCGTCATGAATAGTAATTCGACAGACTATTTAGAATACCGTGTGACACATGGGGTCAGGCGCGGCAGAAACTATGTCTAATGTGTTCGCAATGGCATTGAAATCCTGATGAGATGCCGAGTTCCCAACGAATTATCTGTACCGAAACTGTTTCAGTTGCGAGTCATTGTGATTAGCTGGAACATAGTGGACATGACCAAATGAATCCCTCTTTAAAAAATACTTCCCTGGAACATCAATGTCCTAGCTGTTATAAATGGCAATAATTCCATGACTAGTATTTTATTTGGAATTATCAGACGCTAATCAGACAGCTACTATATCATCTACGGGGTTTCTTAAGGGCTCTATTCCGTATAAAGACGTACTCATGCGGAATTGAAGAGACAAGCATTACTACGGTGTAAAAAGATAACAACGTGTGTCACTGTCTATTGGTTCATTTGACCGGTAATGCACATGTCACGTGTTATACACGTGAAAACTATAAGAAAACAAGAATGCGCTGCTTCAACCTCGGATATATTTCTCCAAGATTCAATTACACCTAAAGTATAACATGGTGACATTCTGATTTTGTTACCGCAACTAACAGGGTTTCACAGTTTATAAAATGTCACCTAGTCATAAGTCAAACTAACATGCGTACTTACTTTATTTCAACAAATTAAATTACGACGGCTCCATAGTATTTGTAAAACGAGACACGTAGCTGCGTTAAGTACGGTTTTACACGTTTTATAATAGATCTATACGGAGTCATATTTCCTTATGTTAAATTATCGAAATCTATTTCAAACTTAAATGTAATCTACAAGTAGAACACGTTGATAATAAAGACGGATTTGAAATCAGCACATTCTTTGCCATGACAACGATAAAATATATAGTGTTCCTTAACCCATTCCCTCATATTGACAACTTTTGACGAATCTGTAAAAGTCACTTTGTGAAACCATTGTGATAAATAGAGCATTTGCTCCTACATGAGCACATGCTCTATTTATCACAATTGTTTCAAACTACAAAATTCCAAAGTTTTCCTTTTCTCTAGTTACTGCTCCTTTTCGGTAGATTTATTCAAAGAGGTTGTATCTAAAATAGCCTATGAGGTAATGGGTTAAGAGGACTAATTGAACTAGGTTTGTACAAGTGTATAGATCGAGCCGATTAGCTCAGAAGGTAAAATAAGGAGGCCAGGGGTTAAATACTTGACATCCGCAAATAAAACCATTAGAAATGGACACAGCAACTCTCTTGATGAGTATGGTAAGTGCTGGTGCGCCCGGTGCACATACTAAATATTCCGAAACGACATACAGCAAAACCACTCTAATGCGATCACTTAATGACTAAACATTGGTGTCGCTATTAGCAGGTGGTTGCTTAATGTAGGACAAACATTTACTTTTGTCCTGCATTAAACTACCACCCATAATTATGCCTCTTTTAGGTGATCGCATTAGATGGGTTATACTCTATTTATATAGTATATCACAACTGGTATATGTTACATGTACGGTATCCATGTCCTGGTGAAACAATCTCGTCGATTTTGATATACTCAATACATCATATCAGTTCAATGCATCGATGAGGATATCTATAGAATATTATGCAATGAACTTCGTATTGCCTGGCAGTTTAGGTTGATACTATTCTTACATTTAAGGCTAAACTATGTTAAGATTTCATTTAATAATGAACACTTTAAGAATAAATGTTTCATTCATTCTCGGTAATAAACGCACTTATTGAGAATATAATGTGTCAGTCAGTTTTATGCCCTTTTCTTACCCACAGTTATTGTTCACTGAGAATAATTGTATCAATATGTGTTTTTTGCTAGAAAATTAAAAATGTACATACTAAGAGATAGTTATAACCACTCAACCTTGTCCCTCTTACAAACACGTTTTACGTCTTTGCAAAAAGAATAGACCTGTATGAGTATTCTTATAAAACTTCGCACTGCCTTAAGCAACCAGCTCTTTTTAAATACTCCTATGTTAATAAGATATGTTTTCCGACTTAGCGAGTCTGTATTTTACAACAAGTCTGTAGTGACCTTTATTGTAGTTTGTGTTGTATTTCTCGCAATTGGGTGGTACTAATATGTAGTTGCTGCTTAATTCATTATTCTTCAGGATAGACACAATTTACTCGTTCATCATTGGTACTAAAATGATAAACTATGTATCAAATTCAATGATGGCTATCTCTACTATGTGCTTGTTTCCTGTTGAGTCCGTTACTCCACTATATAGTTTTCCATGTTTAACCGTCTACTTCAGGAATAGTCATGCAAGGACCTAATACATCATGAATTATCAATGGCATATGAACACATGAATGATTGGTCATGGCTCTCTGTCCGTCCAACATTGTGTTGATCTTAAATTTTAATCTCCGGATTTATTAAAACTGACTCCTCCTTTTTTTGAATATAAAATAATTAAAATGTATCAAATGTATTGCAGAAATATATTGTAATGATAAACAGTTCCGATATTGATCAGAGGGTTCCGTCAGGGGCCATCTGATCTGGTGGTGCGCTATTTGCAAAAGTCTGTTACAAAAGTCTGTTCAAATGACGTGCAAAATTTTACCTTAAAGCTGAAATTAGGCATAATTTGTTTTGCGTTTATTAGATTTCTGGATTATTTGATTACAGGGGAATTATTTGGGGTTACGTGTCAAAATAATATTTTGTCATTTTTGCCAGAATTGTCTGATTTTGATTACATGATTATCAAATTAAAATGTCTAGGGGCCGATTGCTATTACATAACCAGAAACGTTACAGACGAAATAATAGGAATGGTATGTAAATATACATGTACATGTATCAGTTAGAGAATGTTTTTTGAAGGGCGAAAACAATATGCCTATATTTTTGTCTCATTGTATACTACATTATTCCATGGTTATTATCCACGGTCGTGTGTAACTTGGTTATAGGAGATTTAGGGAATTAGACATCATGACACTGTGTCTTTAATAATTCTGATTAGTATTTCCCAATTGAGTCATTCTTCCAATCCGGACCTTGTTTTTCAGACAGATTTATTGTTTTGTTTTATTATTGTATTTGTACAATATTTCTTGTGAGACGTTATTTGTAAAACAAAAACAATTAAAACAAATAAGTTGGTGTTTACATCACTCCGGAAACATTTTTTATCGGCCTGATCGAATGACAGCTTAATCTCTTTCATCGCCGAATGTTCAGAGAGGTATAGGCCAATAGTGTTTAAACTTGCTGGAGGATTTTGAATTAAAGACAATACACACCCTCTTGAGAGGTTTCCTCTATGAGTCCTCTGATCTGAGTCTGCACTATTTGCAAATGACTGTGCATACGCGTCCCATACTAAGATAGTTATACGGTCCGATTACCATTATGTATGTGTGGTTCCCTGTGTACTGAGTGCTCTGTAATAGGTGTTTGTGTAGAGCCGTGCAAAAGCAATTATTTATGATTAATATTCACGTAGTAACTGGTTTAAGTGGACACTCATATAATTCTAAACGACAACAGAGTGAGTCTATATTGAAATACTCTTAAACAGGTGCTAGGGGCGCGAGTAGTATTGCACTTTTAAAAACTGCTCATGAACTAAAAAAAACCGAGTCTACTTTTGCGTTCGAAGGATGTCATATTTTAAAGACTTATAGTTTTTTAATAATTTGATCGATCTTTTGTTAAGACACCGAGTAGTTGGGTGTCTGATCTGGATCCTAACTGTTTTCTAAATTTTATCACATAGTCGCTTTCCGGCGACTTCGGCAGTGAAGAGTTAAGAGGCTGTTTGAAGAATGTAGTTATTGGCACAGACCATTGTCATCAAAGCATTCAGCGGTGTAATGGTTTATATTTCACCAATCTTTTAGACAGTGTCAGGAAAAAGATCTTATGAGGTTTTGTTTGTTTGTATTGATTAACGTCAGTTTCTGCTAACTATGGGCTAATTGGACGCCCCAGAGAGAGGATAGAGGATACAGAGAAACCCGGGCGCGATGCCCTACTCTTATTATCGACCGAGTTTCTCTGGTTATTCTCTGGTTATTTAAGATGCCCAGTGTAAAGCACTGATATATCGGACCTTGGTTTACAATCTCTTCCGAAGAACTTGGTCCGGCGGGGGATCGAACCCGTGACCCCTGGTATTGCAGTCGAGCGCGTTAGCCACACGACCACGTCTTACGAGGTATTCCTAGAAGATGAATGCATAGCATTTGCTATATTGGAAATGAAGCGTATACTTAGGTTCTAAACCAATTGTAAATGTAAACAAACTGAACCTTTTTACCTCTCCTGATATGTGCTAATGTAGCAACTATTAAATTATCCACTGTTTGCATGACATGAAAACCCCCATTTCCTTTCACCAACATGGACAGAGAATCAAACATTCATGCCGAGATGCAACGTTATTTCTGCATCCTGTTTACATAAACAATCACTCATCCGTTCGCAGCAGGCCAGAGCTTAAGTACTACTGACAACAGAGTAAAACACGCTGTATCTCAGCAAGTACGTATTTGACCAATTAATTCCTATATTATCTAACCCTGTGCTTGCTATTCACGTCAATATACCTACCTGTAAATAGTGAAGACCCAGATGAGACAGCTCCTGCAGGAGCTGTCTCATCAGGGTCTGCACTATTTACAAGTTGATTGTGCAACCAGTGCACTCCACAGCAGTGTTTGCACAGCGAAATACTTGTACACAGTGGAGATATATGTAATTATACAACAGTGCATGGGTAAAGAAGAAGAAATGTATTTTAAAATTCAACAAGCGAAGGGTTAAAGAAAACTCATCCAGATTTTAATTTGTAACCGATCAGCTTTTCATGTTGACAGAGCACAGCATTTGCAAGTATATACCGTTGATATCTATGACCTCAGCAGACAATGCATACACTGAACAGAGAGATCCTTCTGGAACCCTCTGATCTGGGTTTTCCTAAGCTGTTTGCATGTGCATGGTTTAGGAACACCTGACAAACATATTTGCAGAATCAAATTGAATTCATTTAAACCTGACCCCGCTTTGATAAAACTAATTCTGCTCACATTTGGTTCCGGTTCTCTTCAGAGCAACAGATAAATATGCGTACTCAGATGTGTGGAAGTTATACCTGACCCAGGGTCACACAGTATGTATTCAGATCCGACGCCACACCATTCGATTTCTCATCAAGTTTCAATCTGTTTGTGATTGAGATTCAGGACGCAGCCAACGTGATAATGTTTAACCCTTCGCTTGCTATTCACGTCAATATACCTACCTGTAAATAGTGAAGACCCAGATGAGACAGCTCCTGCAGGAGCTGTCTCATCTGGGTCTGCACTATTTACAAGTTGATTGTGCAACCAGTGCATTCCACAACAGTGATTGCACAGCGAAGTACTTGTACACAGTGAAGATATATGTAATTATACAACAGGACATGGGTAAAGAAGGAGAAATGTATTTTAAAATTCAGCAAGCGAAGGGTTAATGCATCACACCAAGATACAGATTCACTAACTTAACTCTGTCAATAAAGACGTTATCAGAGGAGTCCAATCTGCTGGTATGTTTTGTGCACTATTATTGGACTTATCACATTTACAACTCAGCATGTTTATTTAATCCCTGCTTTCGCTTTAAGACCAGCTGTCCATGTCGTGTTCACTGCATTTTGATTGCCAGGGGAGATCTGCAACGTGGCATTCCATAACTACGGAATGTGATTGTGTTGGCAAAACTGCGACAAGTGACAAAAACAATTTATTAACTAGTCAAAATCACTAATATTTATATTTGATATACGAGCCCCGCTGGATGCCAATTACACTCAGCCTGATCAGATTGTGTGTTCGTTTAAATCTCAGTTATTGGTCTGTACTTTTTGCAAATGTGTTTTAATTCAATGGATCAAGCATGGTTTATTTACAACCGAGGATAGCATAATACAAGTTGGGCGCCCATAAACCGGTTTAAACCCCCGGTGACTTTTGTCACTGACCGTTCCAAGGCGGTACTTCCATCTTCCTCCTATTGTATGTTTGTTTTGTCTTTGTGCGTCTCTTGTTGTTTTTTCTACCTATGTACATTTGCTGTTTCCTTGTGTTGCTGTTCGGGCGAGTGTTTGTTCTGTATGTGGTGTTTCCTGCATGACTCATTTTTGTACTTTTACTATAAACAGGATCATATTCCAAATACGCTCGTATATATTCAGATGCAACACGTTTACGTGAAGAACAAATGCATCATACAATATATAATACAACACAACCCCTTATAAACTAGATGTGGCTCGTTAATGCAGGACGAAAGTCATACAGAAAGCTCCGTTCGGAACTGTTTTTATGACTATTACCCTAACGTAATCTGTCAGACAGCTGCCTTACATACCGACATTGATACTGATTTGAGATGGCTTTACTCTATCCATATTAAAAGGTAATTACATATTTGAAAACATTCTTGAAGTTTATTTTAAAACTTTACTTTATATATACGCCTTCCAATGTCTTTGGAAACGGAGTAGACCCTGGCCAGACGTATCATGTAGGATTAGTCTGACCAGCGTCTGTTCTGTTAGCTTATGATGTAATACAGATATGATTCTACAGATTCTGCCATGGCCAAGCATCTCTGTACCCATATGCTATTATATCAAATACTATAATTAGTATTTATGATGCCAGTATTTTCGTACATTATTACTTATGCAGTACGTATTAGTCCCTAATATGGAATATACACTGCCAGCAAATATTCATATGGGACGATGCCTAGCATATTTGGGACACCAAGCACTGCATAACGAATTTATTTTACCGACTACCTTTACTCTCAAGCATTTACACGCATGATTGCATCATAGGCCTGTATGTATGGCTTTGAGCGGACGTATTTTCCTATTGGAAACAACCGAAAAATGCTATAGAAAAATGGCTACACCATATCTAAACAGTAAATCAAATATATAATCTCATTCACGTATCATTTCGTATAATTGTCTGCCATAGCTCTCTTGCGATCTTGATATGACAAACATATTTTTCTTGCAAATTACCCCCTTTAATAGAACAAAAGAAAGTAATTGTATTTTTACTCAAAATATCGTTTATATATTTGTTTTATATCATTATAAAACTAACTAATATTTAAAATACCAATAAAGCATCAATTATATATATGCATTTTAGAAGCTATGTTAGGATAATATAAATGATTATTATAAGGGAGGAAATGAGCAGTTGCCTATATAAGCCGTGTTTGGTAGAGACAAATACTTAAGAGTCATATTTAATTATGTAGCTAATCATAACATCTTTAGATTGATAACCATACTCAATGTGTTGGTAGTAAGGTTGCACCACGATAATGCTTGTCTTGGATGCAATGTATTGAGTACCGTTGCAACTCCAACCTCTAATGAAGGTAAAAAAAGGGAAAAATATTAACTGTGGAAACACTTAATGCGACCTGGACTGTCGCATCTGTTCGGTCTTACATATAAATTGTGATAACCTATTCAAGTCGGTTGCATATTGGAAAGATATTAGGCGCAACCTATTTAAGTATTAAATCCGTATCTATCTAGTCTCCAACCCAAATGTAGGTATTGAGAAATAAACCGAAGAAAACAGTATCTTGATAAACTATTTTATGCATTAATATTTGCAAGCAATCTATACAATCCAGGCAAAAGAACGCGACGAGCAGTGCAACTGCTGATGAGAAGCTTCCTCAACTGGAACTACAGAATTTTCAATGGGCACTAGTGACTCGTTTCCAGCACTGAAAAAGTTTACATGTCTGACGAATCCTTATTATTCTAGGTTTCCGGACTGACCAATTTAGGCAAATCGTGCTGATCCAGACCAAACGAATCATTCAGGAGCCACTTTAATATGTTCCGTTAACTGCTTATGAACAATAAAATCGAGTTTGAAGTTTTTGTTGCTATTGCTTTCCAAGGATCTCCTACTTCCACTAAATGTTCTGTTTTCCACTACGTCTATATATTTAAAAGTGGCAATTCGATTCCAAGTTGACGCATTCGGCTGTGGGATCCTCATGAGACGCTGATAATATCAATGGCAGGCTCAAATCACAAAGGCTGTCACAGAAACGGTAGCCAGACTAATACCGTGTCCAATGCAGAGAAATGAAGAAAACAATATGAGTTAATTCCCTAAAACAATCTCCTGTAACTGCAGTCAGCGAATATAGTTAAACCCCTCTAAACCGGACGTTCAGAAGGTTGACAGATTAATGCAGGATGGAAGTCATGTAGAATGTTGTTAAAGGAATTTTTTGCATGACTTTTACCCGGCATTTAGTGACCATCTGCCTAAAAAGACATAATTGTTCCTTAATACATTTCCAGATTACCGGGGTTCTACGTTACTACTTTTCACGTGGAATTTAGCGTCTTGTGTTTTTATCTTACTGCCCGCTATTATTTTAATCGTTTCGCTGCCAAGTTTTCTCGTCTGAAAACTTTGTCGTCTGCTAAAGTTTCTTATTTTAAAAACAGCCACATGAACAAACAGTTTGGATCTTGATAAGATGCCTAATCCTCATCTGGATCCAAATTGTTTGCATGGGTAATGACAGATGCGACATTGGCAGCAAAATAGGTAAGTAGTACATAACAGTTAGCATGATATTTTAAAGGTTATCGCACTTTGCACAATATCATTGCTGTGGTTTAATTTTAACCCTTCGCTTGCTGAATTTTAAAATACATTTCTCCTTCTTTACCCATGCCCTGTTGTATAATTACATATATCTTCACTGTGTACACATATTTCGCTGTGCAGTCACTGCTGTGGAGTGCACTGGTTGCACAATCAACTTGTAAATAGTGCAGACCCTGCTGAGACAGCTCCTGTAGGAGCTGTCTCATCTGGGTATTCACTATTTACAGGTAGGTATATTGACGTGAATAGCAAGCGAAGGGTTAATTACTGTCCATTCGATGAAGCTTTTGAGGTACTATTGACCGAGTGTCCTTGGACCATGGTAAGACGCACATTTAATCAACATCTCATGTGGATGGAATTGGTTTGCAAATGCGAGTCCAGCCGCGGTTAGCAGAAGAAGGGTTAAATCATACTTGTTTTCTCGTCGTTTGTGTCAATTAAACAGCTGTAAAAATGACCATTTAATTCCTTGATTAAACCTGTCGGCGCCAAATTTCTAATTGTCGTCTGCAATCCAATTTTTGTGAAACCGTTCGATACAATAAGGAAATGCAAATTTCAAGGGAATAAATCACATATATAGAAATAGAGATTGAGCAAAAGTCCCTGATCAGACGCCAAGGTGGCGTCTGATCTGGGATTGCACTGTTTGTCGTTGTGCATTTATGCGACATCGGCAGTGAACGGGTTAAACGGTAACAGATCACGGCGGCTGTATACTATATAATACTTGTATTACTGTCAGATCATTATTAAATTGGGATTAACTTGTCTATTTCTATTAAAATGTTTTGATGTTAATTCAACGCCATTCCGTCTTTCAAACCATGTACCAAGTCAGATTCGGCACAGGTAGTTATAATTGAAGGAATGCTTCCGATAGTAGACGTTAAAAAACAACTAAACATCATATATATAATATCATTACTTGATCCTCTAAGAAAATTATTAGAACTGTTTATGTCCTTCCGTCGAATGGAACTGTCTATAGTAAAACCACTGTAAACTGGACGTTAAATTCCGTATTGATGTTGAAGACAGGTGGTAGCTTAACTGGTGAAAGTAAAACTACTCTAGGAGCTTTCAGCATGGTTTACACCTTGCATTAAACAGCCACCTGCCTAAAAGTATCTAAACTCATCTCTACTAGAAATGCGGTTTAGAGGGGTTTTACCGAAATCGTCTGTAACTTTAATTGAAGTCATGCAAATTTTGAAACATTTTTTTCTCTTTATTCTTGCCAATTTAAGCCAAGCATTCAAATAATTACCACTTCGTCAATATATAAAACTATCATCACAAAGAGTTCCTTAAACGAAACGCCATTCTAACTCCTATCCCGCTATTTGCTACCTGGCTCGCATTTTCAAACACTATGGATCAAAATGAGACTCCGAGCATCGCCCTTATTTGCAGCTGGATCGAGGTAGTCAAAACGCGCCAGATCCACATTTGAGCAGATGTTGTATTTACAGAGGACTAAGGGTGAAATGCACTTACATCGACCAAATGGCTGACGTATGAATCCATTGAATCAAGAAAATGTTCCTCTGAATTACCTACGTTTTCTTTCAATGTTTCCGGTGTATATGAGACGAGTATTTCTAATGTTGGGTACAATTCCATCTGCATAACAGTCAGATGTGATGTCTTAGACACTTGTTAATGGATTTATCCTAATGTACTTTTGTATAAATGTAATTTATCTTTACAGTTTGCTACTGTAACATCTTTCGTCGTCAAATCCAATTTAAACATTTCGGTAAAATAAAGATTCGAGATAGATCAGCGAGATAAAACAATAGTCAACATGTTTTGTCAAATTAAGCTCACGCAATGCCAAGGACATAAACCATATACATATAATTAGAGGTTGAGACAAACAATAAACCACATACATATAACAATAAACCATATATATAGAACTAGATGTTGAGACATAGAGAATAATAGGTTAGTGCCGTAGATGGGACGCCTTTATCTCTCCGAGTCGGATAAAGGCGTCCCATCTACGGCACTAACCTAATATTCGATTTATCCAGTCAATTTAGTTAAATATCTTTTTTTATAGACTCATAAAACATAACACTCTTGAAATAATTTACATTGAAAATGCGGTTTTTCGATCAACGGATCCCTCCCGTTTCATTTTCATTTAGACGTAAATAGATCTAATGAGCTACCGCAGAGGAAAATTGTTTCGATACTTGCATTACAAGATAGAGGGGAAAGCGTGGTTGAATTTGAAAAATAAGATGATTTGAATCGAGGGTCGATGAGTTATTTCAAACAGACATGGTTATATTCTCTGGTCAAATTCGAGTTCCGTAGTCTCGGTTTCTAGACTCGTTTTACTCATACATCGTCGCTTCCCATGGGAAGTGGTCTGGACACAAGACAAGCATAGAGTTTTGCTTTACAGTTTATTTTTACAGGTATAAACCCTATTAGATGCTAAAATGTAACTTAAAACAATTCAGAGGTTGTCCCAAATATAATAGAACGGAGTCGCCGGCTGCTGGCAGTAGCTCGTGCGACTGTTACACTATAGACTTCTGCACGTGGGGAGATTTGGGGTGCTATGCACAAGCGTTATGCACTGGCAGTGCAATTGCAAGTAGCAAAACACAAATAACCACCGACGGTGGTCTGACCTAAAGCTATATTCTGTAAATTATCCCTTGACAAGGTACTGACAGAATAAAGCTGAGAACCCCCTTCTAAACTACAGCAACAATAACAATAAAGTAGCGTATGTAACGCTAAGTAACTGAATGCAAATTTAGAATTAGAACTTTTGAAACATAAATCAAATAAGAAACAACATATAATATAGGAAGCACGTGTGTACCAACCCGACCTAGTCCAACCTGGACTGTTCCAAGACTGCCAAAAGAAGGGACGAGACACACGTGCAACCGCTTTATATAAGCCCAATTGTAGCGTGACGAATGCTGGTTCCAATAAATCTCATTTACAAGTAATAGAAGAGTGATACCACTGACTATCAATCTGATTGGCTAAGGTCAAAGTGCATCAGAATGGACGACAACACGCTCGAAATTCAATGATGAAAGACAATTTGTCGGATAATAAATGAATTACTAAGTGTACCAACGGAATCTAAAAAGAAACAGGCTTTAAAATGTAAGTACATAATGTTACTGTACCAAAACGACCAAAACTTCAAGTGTAATCAAACGATCGACAGAGTTAAATGGTATAAACACCGGTAGACCCAGCGGACGAAAGCACATCTGCTACACACCCTTCCCCTATCACGAAGAAAAATAAAATTGTCACGCAGTGACAATTATTATTTTTCCCAGCTATAGACAAAGATAAATTCCGAAACCAATTAATTAACCGGTACATGTAGAGGTAGTTTCTGCTTAATATAGAATTGAAGTAATAATACTGTAGACTCCGCTTAATCAAGTAAATGCTAAAATGAAGTAACAACAATGTAGACCCTAACCATTAACAATAACACAATAAGGTATAACACACGGGGTATCCACTGGTAACTAGACACCAATTTAATTCATTGGTCAGACATAAGATCAACATGAACGTTTTCCAACATTTGGTAAACATTAGTTGGAAAAACAACCATGATGATTGAATTTATAAGAAAATAAACAAGCGGCTGGATAAAACCAATAGCTAGTCTACTGTTACAACTTAGTACAACGTTACCAGTGTAAACCCTGATCAAACTGTAAAGCTTTAGTTTCAAACAAACACATGTAAACAATAATAAATAACTCCTTTCCAAGGGTACTGGTTGTAAGATATAACTTTCCATCTTAGTCTATGCAATGCTCAAAACGTAAGGCATGCAAAGTTGGTCATAATGAATCTGAATAAAACTGCGACAAAATGCAGTAATTATCTGTCTATAAATATGTATAGACCCAAAAGTGTAAACATTAGACACATGAAAACAATAATTCATATTCCATGCAGACTTTGCATAACAATTCAATATATTACGCAAGAGCAATACGTCTCTAATTACAAAGATGAAAGTCTCCATTAATTTAATAGTACTGCACCCTAAGAAAGAAAGCTCCTGTATAGAATAAATAATTAGAATGTTTGAAATAAAATTAAACCAAACAAAATCAAAATAAATGAAACAAATGTATTATTGCCCTGAGAGACGTTTGGATACACACGTGCTTCCTATCCCTATTAAAATGGTGCACTATATATGTGTATGATATGTATATATAACTGTTAAACCAGTACAAGGGCTACTCTCGCACTCACTCTCTGACTATCACTATTTTGAGTTTAAGTATTATGGGGAGTATATATCTCTGGGTTTGACGGGTCGCCCTGATCTCGTTACACGAGTAGCGGGTCTACTAGGTTCGCTCTCTTCGAAGTCAAGGGTCACCTCCAAACCCACAGCTTCTGCCCCATCATTGATTGGTGCTTGCATGAGCATACTTTGATCGGGATCAATCGTTTCACCCTGCTCATCAAAAATCCAAGGAGGCAAGTTATTATCCCCTAAGTATGGTTTCAAGCGCACGGGCTTAATATTGCTACCCTTAATCTGAAGCTCACGAATTTCCTCCTGGCTAAAAGAATCGAGCCAATTAGGTCTGAAATCTGGTTCAGCGGCTGAACCCGAGGCAGACGAGGACGGATTGCCCCTCGGACGCGAAGTATCTAATGTGTTAACGGTCGCGACGTCCTCGTCGAGTGCAGACCGATTTGAGTTTGTCGGAGTTTGAGGGTCGGGGCTAAGTCCCTGGTCAGAAGAGCTCGGACTCTCCAGCCAATCAGGACTTTTGCTACCGCAGTCCACACAGCCTATATTTTTGCATTTACGGGGAGGAACTCGTGATAGCGTATCAACGTGATTCATCTGACTAGCCTTCCTATACGTTATTTCATAATCATAAGTCTCTAAAATGCTCAGCCATCGGGATAGCATTCCGTCTGGGTTTTTGAAGTTCCTTATCTTGAACTTCACCTTTTTCCTGGCGAGGTAATTCAGGGATTCAGGTAGGTCTGCACAGTTCTCTATGTACCGACGGTAAAAATTGACAATCCCTAAGAAACATTTTACCTCTGTCTTGTTTGTAGGTACGGGCCAATCTATTATTATCTTTTGGTCTGTTACGCATACTTTACCAACTGAATTTGAACTAATGCTGTAAAGTTGTATCAGACCCGCCTTAGTCTTCCAAAGTAAATTTGACCACTTAAGACTGCGACCTTGTGTGCCAATGAAGTCATATCCCACAATGCAAGAACTTCCCTTAATGTTTGCTACCAAAAGGGGCCACCTGTATGTATGAACATCTGTCTTCAACTCAAACATGCCCTTGCCTAGGATTTCTAACATTGTCCCATTAGCTGCTGTGATTTCTAAAACCACGGGTTCTAAATTAGGCTTATCCTGCAAACTCTCATATACTTCCCGTGAAATGATGCTCACCGGGGAGCCGGTATCAAACAATGGAGGTAAAGGAATACCCCCTATCTCAGCGTGAAAATACCAACTTGCATTTGAGATTTTATGGGAACATTCGTGTTCACTCTGTGTTTTGTCATTGTTTTGTCCTATCTGAACAGGGTCAACTCGAACTTTACAGGAGGCTGAACTCGAACTATTCTGTCCAAATGTATTATCTGCATTGCTTATGCTTCCTTTTTGAACAGGGGTGTTGTCTACACCATTATCAGAAAAAACAGTACTCTTTGTACTTTGATTTTCAATATTTACAATTAAAGGTTCAGCCTTCTGACAGTCGACCTTTGACCCTTCTAATGTGAATGTAGTGCTTGCTGAAGGTAATTGTTTACTCTCCTGCTGCCTATGTGTGTCAGTTTGATTTTGGTTAAGTGTTTCGTCAATATCTTGACTAGGCCTATCATGCAAACCATTAACTGTTACATGCTCATTAAATGTAACTTTTTTGCATGACTCTGTAAGTGCTGAGTTATCGGCCCCTAACTCAGCGTCTCCTAGTTTTCCTGATTTGCGTACCAGCATCTTGAGGCAACATGACCTTTCCTATTGCAGATATCACAAACGATATCCGACCTATAATGATTTGGACCCCTATTGTATTGAGGGTTCCTGTCATAATTTCTCTGAGTTTGCTGTACGGGTCTGGGATTTTGCTGCATAGGCCTATGATTATACTGCATTTGCCTGTGGTTTTGCTGCATTGATCTATCTGCATTAGGCACCGGGTACCTATTTTGCCTATAATAATCAGCTTGATATAAGTCATTTCTAGGCCCTACATGATGCTGTGGTGCATAGTGACTAGGTCTGTCATAATCGATAAAGGGTTTTCTGGGTCTATCAAGTGGACCCCTAACTGCCTCAAAATTGAGTGCTAATGTTAACACCTCTTGCACAAGCGAGTGCCCGCTAGCCCTAATCTTGCTCATTTCCAGTTGCAAAAATTCCCTACATTCCCTATTTCTGATGCCTTGAGTAAACTGATCGCATATCAGTTGATGAAACAGGTTACCTTGCTCTTTAGGAAAAGCTTTGCTGGCTAACTTTTGCAGGTCACCAAGATATGTATTTATATCCTCGCTCTCACGTCGTACACGTGCACGGAATTGTAAACGGTACATATTTTGGTTATCAGGGGATGAGAACCTACTGTCTACTCATGGTAAGTCAAGGAGTCGCCAAACTGGAGAGCGCCACAAAAGTCAAGTGCATCGCCGTCTAAGCAAATTGTGAGGCGCAAGCGTTTTGTGCGCTCATCCCAACCATTATAGGTGGCGATTTGTTCAAACCGGAAGATAAAATTCTTCCACCTCCTTTGCCCATTGAATATTGGAGGCTCAATTTCTTTTTTGGTGAGATCACCTGTAGTGTTGACGCCTGTTCCCAAAGAATGACTATATAAATTTGGAGGTTGCAATGACGTATTATGCTGTGGACCAATTTGTCCAGCCTGACTACCAAAACCTAGACCCGGATTATTAGTACCTAGAGCATGACTGAATCCCTGACCTTGAGTCTCAAAATCATGAGTCTGAGCCCCAGCTCCCTGAGTATGCGTATTAAAAGAGTTCGAGCACTAACTCTAGGAGTTTGAGTACAACAATTAGGAGTCTGAGTACCAAAACTTGGAGTCTGAGTACTATAACTCGGAGTCTGAGTACTACAACTTGGAGTCTGAGTACTATAGCTCGGAGTCCGGGCACCAAAACTTGGAGTCTGAGTACCAACCCTCGGAGTCTGAGTACCGATTCCTATCCCTGTTTGCGTGCCCTGGTATTAAGCCCCAACATTGAGAAATCAATGGATCCAATTGAACTGACTGTAGGTGCTATGCCTGACCTCAACCCACTTGAATTAGTCACAGTAGTTGTAGTACTCAAGTGAACGGGTTGACCATATCCCCCATTAGATCTACTACATATCCCTAATGCCCCTGTGGACCCTGTATTCACAGTATCAGGTATAATTGATGGGTCAAAGGTCACTCTTTTCTCTGGGGTACTAGACCTATAACCTATGACATTTGCTGGTGAAAATGTCCCCACACCCGCTGGGTTTTCATATAAATTTCTAGTCCTATCTACAGGCCCCCTACGAAACTCATCAATTTCTACAAAATCTGTAGACGAAAATATCCCCTGACTCTCTCGGGTATCATATGCAAATCTGGGTCTATTGGTAGGTACACTACGGTACTCACCAATATCTTCCCTTGTATATACTCCCCCGCGCATCGGGTAACGTGTCCCAATACCTGGGTCACCGTCTGGATCACTCCAGTACATTTATTCTATATTGTGTCTATTACCTGTCAATTAAATGAAATAAACACGCCCTAGTCCTGTGACAGCGTGTCTAAATATAGAGTCTTGCTCGCTACAGTAAACTCTCACACAAGTATACCTTAATAATTCCTAGGCTTCTTTCTGATACTATTCCTGAACCTTAGTTACTGAATAGCAAATTCTAAGCATGCATTGTGTCCAACCTGACGATGTCCCGCCGGAGGTTCCAAAAATGTAGCAGGACTCGTTTTACTCATACATCGTCGCTTTCCATGGGAAGTGGTCTGGACACAAGACAAGCATACAGTTTTGCTTTACAGTTTATTTTTACAGGTATGAACCCTATTAGATGCTAAAATGTAACTTAAAACAATTCAGAGGTTGTCCCAAATATAATAGAACGGAGTCGCCGGCTGCTGGCAGTAGCTCATGCGACTGTTACACTATAGACTTCTGCACGTGGGGAGATTTGGGGTGCTATGCACAAGCGTTATGCACTGGCAGTGCAATTGCAAGTAGCAAAACACAAATAACCACCGACGGTGGTCTGACCTAAAGCTATATTCTGTAAAATATCCCTTGACAAGGTACTGACAGAATAAAGCTGAGAACCCCCTTCTAAACTACAGCAACAATAACAATAAAGTAGCGTATGTAACGCTAAGTAACTGAATGCAAATTTAGAATTAGAACTTTTGAAACATAAATCAAATAAGAAACAACATATAATATAGGAAGCACGTGTGTACCAACCCGACCTAGTCCAACCTGGACTGTTCCAAGACTGCCAAAAGAAGGGACGAGACACACGTGCAACCGCTTTATATAAGCCCAATTGTAGCGTGACGAATGCTGGTTCCAATAAATCTCATTTACAAGTAATAGAAGAGTGATACAACTGACTATCAATCTGATTGGCTAAGGTCAAAGTGCATCAGAATGGACGACAACACGCTCGAAATTCAATGATGAAAGACAATTTGTCGGATAATAAATGAATTACTAAGTGTACCAACGGAATCTAATAAGAAATAGGCTTTAAAATGTAAGTACATAATGTTACTGTACCAAAACGACCAAAACTTCAAGTGTAATCAAACGATCGACAGAGTTAAATGGTATAAACACCGGTAGACCCAGCGGACGAAAGCACATCTGCTACACTATTTTTAGATAGACTTAACGTCACTCATAAATCGATGGAACTGAAAGGCTATATTTATGTTTATGACTAGCACCGCCCCTGTAAGAGTTTATCAATCAAATTATCATGAGAGTGAAAAGAAAACATTTACTTTTTATCTGTCAATATTTGCTTCCTGGCTTGATTTTATCAAAAACGCGTTTCGCCAAACTGATAAATCAACGTCACTTTGTATGTGGCCTCAGTGGAGTAATCGGTAAGGACGACGTCTCTAGAGTGATTAGAATTGTTTTTTGTTGGATCAGGCGCGGGTTCGAATCCAGCTATAGCCAATTATTTTTATTTTTTCTCATTTAAATAATTCTGTTGGTGAATTTTCTGTTAGATCTATTCCGTCAACATAATGTTATGCATATTTACAGAAAATAAAAATGGTTATATAATCATTACGCCTATCTACTAACCTAATAAACATTCTACTACCGGAAGTAACCTAATACACCTAAGTCTATCTTCACCCCCTATGCATATACATATATCTAGAAGTTGATATACGTTATATAAAATGATATTCAACATGTTTTGTTAGATTAAGCTCAAGAAAGTGAAAGATATACTAGGGTTCTTCGTAAATAGGGGTTTGATTCGGGATTTAAAACAATTCTTTTTTGTTAATTATTTTCAATTTCAATTATTTTCCAGCCTATAAAAACTATTGCTTGAGTGTCAATCAACTTGGATTCTCAGACAAAAGTTATTTGGCGTCTCGTCCATCTGGATCCGAAAAATATGCTGAAGAATGTCAGGTGTCGATTGGCTTGATAGAAAAACAAACCAATAAGAACATTTGCCAATGGAATATTCCGAATTAGTACTGTGTGGAAGGACACATTATAGCCCTGTCAACAAGTATGCAGGTATTTCAAGATGAGATGCGTTTTAAGTCGAAACAAGTAATACAATCAACACATGAACAATTCATAAAAACTAAGTTGTTGCCGTTTTTTTGTTGATTTTTTGTTGGAGTCCGCCATGACTCCAGTGGAAAGCATAAGGTGATTGGAAGGCCTTGGATGGAATACATAATTATAAATAGGCAGGGTTCAACGTTGACATGTTATAATGGTAGAGCCCATGATCAGTGTTTAAGTATATTGTCTACTCTGTATGATTAGACGAAACTTGCTAGAATATTTTAAATGATACAGTTCATACCCTAATTTACATCCTTCGTGGACCCTCTGATCTGTGTATACATTGATTCCAAATGACAGGTCACATATTCCCTGTATTTCAAGGATTAAAACCAGTTGACGCGTTTACTTTACTTTTTGATGTACTTGCATGTATCTTTTGCCAACTGTAAAAGGGTTCACAACCAAACATGCAGTATGTTGTAGTACTACAGGATCATATCCCTTTTTAATGATTTTTTTTAACATATTTGATGATCAAAGTGAGAAAATGCGTATGTCCAGTTTCCTTGTGTTGCCGTTCGGGCGGCTGATTGTTCTGTATGTGGTGTTTCCTGCATGACTCATTTTGTACTTTTAATTGAACTATAACACACTATCGCTACAATAACCATCGAACATCAAACTTTACCCTTGTCGTACTCAATACGATAAATATCATTAATGATTTCTAATCTTTACAAACAATGTAGACCCAAATCAAATGACTCCTGAATAAGCCTTATGATTAGGGTCTGCACATTTTGTCATACTATCAGTTTCGTCAGTGATCAAATTTGATCCAAATGTTGGTTTCAATAATGTTCAGCAGGGAAGGAGCCATTTTTAATTATTTAGCAGAATAAGCATCAAACCCCGGCCTGCTAAAAGGTTTGCTATTATTGTATAATGAACCACTTTCATTGCAGCTTAATATATTATTGCAATTTTTATTCAAGTTATAATTATCCAACTATCAAGAACGTTGCATTTTGGAACGTAAGACGTTATATTGCTCAAGTTGTTTTAATTTTTGACGGGAATACGTATATCACATACCAGAGGGTGATCAAAGCATAAGCACAGCTTAAATAGTTATTAATCGCACTCTATTTTCGAAAGTTTGAAATAGTGTTCTTTTATAGGGTAACACGTTTCTATACGTCTTAAGTTACATCCATTTTATGTCCCAATATTGAACTTATATGAGTCAACCATTGGTTTAAAATACAATAATGCATCTGCTTTAGAATACAGCAGTCACATCGTCTTTGCCCTTGGATATTCTCATTTTTTCCGATATTCTACCTGTAAAAAACCCTCAGCCATTGGTTTAAATACGACAGTTCATATGTCTTAGAATATGAGAAAATGTCTATTGCCCATAGACAATGTCGATATATCTAGATAGAAAATTACACATATACACAGAGCACTTCCGGGCATGTCCCACCTCGTTTAGTTCTTTTAGCCCGCTGAATCAAATTCAAACTTGTTCTTCCCTTTTTAAATAGTATTGTAATACAATATTGCACCAAAGTGTATCAATAGAACATGATTTTATTACAAACAGTGCATACCTTGATTAACCCTTTCGCTGCCAATGCCGGATCTGTGATTACCTATGCAAACAGTTTGGATTCAGATGAGACGCCGAGTAACTCGGCGTCTCATCAGGATCCAAACTGTTTGATACTGTTATTATGTTTTTAAAACAAAAATGAAGAAAATAAAGAAATGAAAATTCATAGCAGACGACAAAGTTAGCAGACAGAGTTTGGCAGCGAAAGGGTTAAAGGTGTCCCGTTTGGCAAATGTATCATATAATCTGTTCCCGGGCATTAAGGGTTGAACAATTCATTAACTTGATGGACTAGTCATCAGTCAAAGTCTGCCTACTTGTCAGCCTTTTGCAATAATGTCGGACAATTGTTGATCATACAATTAAATAACCAACTTTGAATGCCCGTAGACACCATGAATAGAATGAGACATTCTAGAAATGTGGAATGAAATTGTATTGGCAACACAAAAAAACTGTTTATAGTCACAAGACAACATTGATGATTTCAGTATTCAATATTCAATTAAACAAATATCATATTACGCTTGCCTTCGAATTGATCAGCTTAGTTCGACTTGATTAGACTGATCTTTTCACAGGAGGCAATTGGGGTTACAGTGTGGATCTTAAATAACGAATACAAATTGCACGTAGGAGCCATTTAATCGGGTATACTCTGTTTTCTCTGTATGCTTATGACACAATCTGATTTGACATTATCCGATTAACAGACAGCTGGAGTCTTGATGAGACGGCGAACTACAAGGCACCCGTCTGGAGCCAAGCTGTTTGTAAATGCAAACGCATTTGAAAGGATATAGGCTACTATGGTGGTGTCCAATGACTTGACATGTCTAATTATCATTGATTTGCTGAATTTTGATCGTACATCCAGCATGTAAAGTAGAGTCGTGTTTTTCTATGATACCAACTGTACATAGTTAAAACTTGAAGGCATCCAAAAAGTAAACGTTACGTTAGATAGGTAAACATGTTCATATCTGATATAACGTTTGAACCTGGTGTAATATTTGTCAGGATCTACGCCCGGTTCAATTAAGCGTTTTAGAAATGTTTGTTTGGACCCAGAAGAAAATTATTCAATCCTAAGCTGTTTGGAAATGCCCAGTCCTTGTTTGGTAGATACAAGTTTGGTTATATTTCGAGAGAGTGCAACTCGGACCTATATATTGACAGTGCATCACTCCATTACGTTTACCACATTAACCCTTAAACTCATTACCTCATAGGCTATTTTTAGATGCAACCTCTTTGAATTAATCTACCGAAAAGGAGCATTAATTAGAGAAAAGGAAAATTTAAGAATTTTGTAGTTTGAAACCATTGTCATAAATAGAGCATTTGCTCCTATAGGAGCAAATGCTCTATTTATCACAATGGTGTCACAAAGTGACTTTTACAGAGTCGTCAAAAGTCATCAATATGAGGGAAAGGGTTAAGAGTGAAATTGTCCGCCACTGTTTAACTATAGACTCTACCCAGTGTGAAGTGCATGCACTTACTGCATGAATTTGAATGACAAACACTGCATACCCTGATTTTAGGGTTCAACTGGGATCCTCTAATCTGGGTCTAAACAGTTTGGCATTAACAGTGCATGTGTACCAAAGGGTTAATATTCATTATGGTGAAACAGAACTACATATATTCAGCTAGAATTTCTATGTACCCCCTGTCAGTATTGATATTGAATGTTTATTTCGAATTATTCAAAATGTTCTTTTACCTCGCTAATTATATTACAATTTGACAGTTGTATTTGTTATTGTATTTATACGCCATAGACTTTTACAAATCTAGTTAATTAAGACTTAATGTGATAAGAATTCGATTTCGGAACAGGGTTATGTTTTAAATTGAATTTGTGAGGAGGACTAGAATAAAGGACAATAGTTTCAATCTGGATAAAATTCTTCGGTATTACTTTCAAAATAGCGTTTTAACACCACACAAACGTGGGTATTTTCTCAAGTACAAACTTGTTTATGATGACCGTTGAAATGGTTGGGTACAAATACTATATTGATGAGCTGCAACTCTTTTACCACTGCAGTCGTTGCAAAGCGGCAAACGGGGCATGTTGTAACTGGCAAATCTTATATTAGTATTACAAATACTTTGTATACTAATGACACGCTGAAGTTGTTTGACACTCCACTTACGTATGCAAGTAAAAATGGAAGGAACGTACATCATGATATTACAACATTGACGTCGTTTATTGATGAAAATTGTATTTAGTTAATATAGTGTGTCCAATAGTACCAATACTATCTGAAAAATTGCATACAAACGGCGTCATCAATTTCGTTCCGACTATTTAACAAACATTGCGCAGTGTTGTTTTCAGACAAACCCACACTTGTTATATTCCTTTAAGTTTATTACATATCCAAATTACACCAACTGGCATGCATTTGCAAAAGCTTGATACCAGAAAAAACGCCAGTCAGAATGACATGAACTTGCTACATGACTCTATGTCAGAAGTTTCTTAAAAGCTTCGACAAAACGAAGGAATCAAGATCAGCATCTGTATAACCCGTCTTAAGCGACCTTATAACGATTGGTCGCAGTTATCTTAAAAAGCAGGCGGTTGCAAAGCAGGCGATTGTTTAATGCATGTAATGAAAATGCACAAAATGTAATGCAGAGAGCTCTTGTAGGAATTGTCTGCATTAATTTGACATACATTAAGCTACCATGTGCCTGCAAAACACACCATTAATGAAACCTCACTTTCATGGTACCTTAAATCAGGTTCTATTGCATATTATTTTAGGTACAGAAAAAGGCTTTAGTGTCGATAATATGGTCAATTGAGCGTTGTCAATGATGCATATAGAAATAGCAGTCAATTGTTTCTCCTGTTTCGAAGACAAAATAATGCGGTAATTTAATTTATGATGTTGGTTATTCTTCCAGAGAAACTGCCTGTTTTTCTATTTAATGGATATTCATGTTGGAAATAATAAATTTTCTATCTGTTTATAGGGACAAAAGAACACAATTATGTTTTACAGTGCCAGAACATCTAGAATCATATTTATATGAGTCATAAAGCAAACAGAACGTATCCTATTTGACGGTTCCTACAGGAACAACTCAATTAAAAGTTCTATTCAGATGATTCACCCTCAGACTGTCGTTCTTGCGGGTGAACAGTCTACGAAAGTTCCTATCACTTCAGGCGTACCTCAGGGCACAGTGCTGGGTCCAATCTTATCCCTCATATTGATCAATGATTTTTCGGAATACAATACACTTAGACTCTTCGCTGATGACAGCATCATATACAGAGAGATGCTGAACTTCTTCAACTAGACCTTGAGGCAGCTGGCAGATGGGAATAGGACTGACTTATGCATTTCCACCCCGATAAGTGTCAAGTCCTGTATGTCACTAAACAAAAATATCCTGTTCATTTTCAATATAAATTACATGGTCACTCCCTGTAAAAGGTTAATGGTGCAAAATATTTAGGCATCACCCTTCAAAATGATCTTAAATGGGACAAACATATCAACTCTATCACCAGCAAAGCTAATCAATCTCTTGGATTTCTTATACAGTTAAAGATCACGCTTACAAAGCACTTGTCAGACCTAAACTCGAATATTCATCCACTGTCTGGGACTCTTTCAACAGAAACAAAATCAATCAGATTGAAAAAGTTCAAAGGAGGGCAGCTAGATTTGTGAGTAACAGATACCACAATACTAGTTCAGTAACAGACATGCTGGAAACCCTAGGCTGGCCACCCTTAGAAACACGCAGGACAAGGGCTCGGCTAATCATGTTTTACAAGATTGTACACTACATCGTTGCCATCCATCCAGGTCCAAATATCTTAATTCCTTCAGACCCTAGAACCCGAAATTTATACCAGTCATAGCTTTAGACCCATTAGTTCAAATAAAGATACTTACAAATATTCATTCTATTGTCGAACCATTCCACAGTGGAACCATCTGCCAGATACAGCTCACATAGCATCATCTGTTCAGATATTCAAGTCCATAGTGACTATCCCTGCAGTAATGAATTTGAGCTAGGACTCAATATGTTTTATTTGTTTTGTATGCATGTCACTGTAAAAAGTTCGCACCTACCCTAAATTGTAAATTAGTTTCAATATTTTATCCAGCGCCTTCACATAATCATCGCCTTCACATAATCATCATTAATGATGGAGTGAAGTAAAAGAAAGAAGAAGAAGAAGAAGAATACGATCAATGGAACTCAGTGTCGTTGTCCATACTGTTTTATATTCTTTCAATACATAGTCAGCAATACGGTAATAAACCCTCTAAAGCCGAATTCTAGTAGAGAATTTAGATACTTTTAAGATCCAAGCGGAGCTTTCTGCACGACTTTCACCCTGCGTTAATCTGCAACCTATCTCAAGACAGATATTTATATTAATTATAACGTCCGGTTTAGAGGCGTTTAACTGTACATATCATTGACTTCAAATAGTTGTAAAATTTACTTTTACTCTGCTGAGAAAATATATCTATACCAAACAAAATAGTTAAGATAATACCAAATTTAGATCTGGTAAAGTTGTGACTACTTCCTATCAGGTGAAACATTTCTATATATGTGTTAATCGAGTGTTAAACAGCTTGGATTAAAAGTATTGGTCTCAACCAAATCTACGCTGTTTGCAAATGCGAGTCAGGTAACAATGAGTGGAATTATAGTTAATACATGTAGAAATATCGTCAATCGTCATTAATTGAAAGTTCTGTTTATTGCGTTATGTCCGATAAATCTGTCTGATATATTCATACAAAGGTGTTTCATTCACTAGATCGGACAGTGTTTGGTGTTCATATATTATCGATTTTTTTTTCACGGAACATATTTCTTAAAATATATTTTTGCATTGTATGCCTTGGTATCATATATCGTGGGATCTGTAAAGAAACCACTAATAAACATGGGAGTGTGTAAACGCATGTACAGTAGAACCTCTCTTAACCGGAATTCTAGTAGATAAGAAATTAGACACTTATAGGAAGGTGGCTGCTTAATGCAGGGTGAAAGTCATGCAGAAAGCTCATAGATGAGCTTTCTGAATGACTTGCACCCTGCATTAAGCTGCCACCTGTCTCCAAGACCGATATTCATACTAAATTTAACGACCGGTTAAGAGAGTTTTACTGTATTGTTTATTGTATTACGAACGTTACTGACATCTTGAACTACCGGCAAACAAGGCCGTCATGTGGAACTCAACCCATTGGAGACGGAAACAATGCCCCCACCACAACCGTGGTCATTGTACTAATGAGGGTCGCTGGAGCAACAAACCCAGAAGACAACATGTGTATGAAAGACAGAAGTGATTGGCAGTGTCGGACGACCTCAGCGAGAGAACGTAATACAGACAGTTCATATTAGAGTTGTTCTTCTCATGCTAGCCCTGAATTAGGCTACTGCATGTCTTTAAAGATACAGTTGAACTTATCTGGAACTCAGACAACTCGAACTTCTTGATAACTCGAACTAAATGTTAAATCATTTAAAAACTTACAATACATTGCTTTAAATGTATCACTACGATTATCTAGAAGCACATGTGCCAGCTTAATGCAAGTCTACCGAAGCTGTCAGCATTACTTCAGACCTGTATTAAGCCCTGGACTTAAGAAATTGTCCAGTTCAAAAATCGGATAACTTCTTTTATCTGGAACTAATTTGTATGGTCTCTTGAAGTTTGGGAAATTATCGCAGTTCAACTGCAGCATACTATATCGTTTTAATGGTCACTAAGAGAAGTTTTACGGTAAAGTTATACTGATTTGCACGTAAGTAACATAGGTAACATAATTTCATATACTTTCATTTTATCTTACATGTTATTTCTAAATATCGATTTTATACAAATTGACAGTTAGCAAACAAGGTCGATCCGACCCGGGCAGCAACTATTATTAATAACATTTATAACAAACACTCATGGGAACGTTAATATTTAATTGAAGTTCCAAATCATGATAAATAAAACAAGTCGAATTGTTAACCCTTTCGCTGCCAATGCCGGATCTGTGATTACCTATGCAAACAGTTTGGATCCAGATGAGACGCCGAGTAACTCGGCGTCTCATCAGGATCCAAACTGTTTGTTACTGTTACTATGTTTTTGAAACAAAAAATAAGAAAATAAAACAAATGAAAATTTATAGCAGACGACAAAGTTAGCAGACGACAGCATTTGTCAGCGAAAGATTTAAAGATCTGCTTGATTGTTGAGATTGTTAATTAACGACTGTTTTTTCACCTGCCAATCCTTTGTTTGTCATGGTCGGTAATGAAAATTTTCTAAGTTCTAATTGAGTCTCATTTAATTAAATAGAGTTCCGAATACGGACTTGCAAACAAAACACCCATTAAATTGCTTAAACCAGTTACGACGCTCTTTCGAATTAAAGTAGGGGTATTGAATTTCTGTTTGAGAGTAACTTCAAACGTTGGTACATGTACTACCGACTGGACTAATGATACAAATGGAAACTTCTCTTTACACAAGCCAATTAAATTTAACAGTTTATTATTTGTAGTTGTATTATTTAAGTTTTAAAATTATCACTAAAACAATTTTATATATAAAGCACTGTATTAACACTGAAACACCCAGCTTCAGCGGACCTAATGGAGTGATTGGTTAATTAAAAGTACATATAAACAGTTTAACGTACTGATCAATTGAATCAGGCAAATAATGTCCTTGTTACAGCATGAGCTTTCTCGCAAAATATTTTAGTTTTATCTGAACCCATTGATTTTTATCCTACTTGGAAATGATGTCAGCCCATACTCTGACATCTTGCAATGCCATTCAAGCTATTGAGAAGGGCGCTTGAGAAACTATTTACTTAGTGTCAACAGCTTTGATTCTGATGAGACGCCCAATTATTAAGACACTCGACTTGACCAACACTGTTTGCGATCAAAATCACAGAATGGGTCACAGCACCATTAAATCAACTCAAACAATTAAAATCATCGAAAAGAGGTGGCATTAGTTCTTACATTAATAATCATGGGATAACTAGAAAATAAACGTGACATGAAGTATTGGTTAAGTATTAAGCTATAACGCACCAGCACTTTTACAATGAAAAAATAGCATTTTCGTCGGTTCCTTTACCGGTCACTATAACTAAATTATTTATTAAAGCTGTTCCATAGTTTGTGCATAGTTTTCAGGATTGTGTTTTTCAGCATGCATGAACAATTCATTAATAAACTGCAAATTATATTAGATACAACTAACTATTTCTGTTGCAAAATATTAAAGCGGTTTATTAACCCTTACCACTCTGTAAAATATAAGGTCCGCGCAAAGGTGGATCTACGCAATTGTTGCTTTTCAAGCATGTGAGAAACTATTGACCAAGTGGCAAGAACAGTTTCAATCCTCATCACATGGCCACGCACTCTGCGCCCCATCTGAATTCAAGTTGCTTACAAATGTGAGTCAGTCCGCAAATAGCAGGATAACGGTTAATAACCAGGCATTATTTGAGATTCCAGATTAACGAGATAATTGCATTAAGAAACAATAAATGTTGTTTAAATGTGTCCCAATAGTGTTGTTTAACACTAACGCCTTCCAATATTCAACAACAGGTTTCTTTAATTTAACAAACCATGTCTCAATTATATTTGTATTATTCTACCAAGCACGGGTTGAATGGCATTGGCTAAATATTTCGACTGGGATGAAAACGCGAGTAATTTACAGCCTTTTTCAAAAGTCACTAGAACTTGCTACAGACCATGCCTAGCCAAGCACACTTGTACAGGTAAATGTTACATTTTCTGCATGATTTCCACCCTGAAATAAGCAACTTGCCTAAAAGTATCTGAATTCTGCTCTTCTAGAATTCCGGTTAGGAGTAAGTGTACTGTATATTCGATCAAACAAACATTGTAAATTATAAGCTACTTTATTAGTCTAATTCAAAAGTACAAATATGAGTCATGCAGGAAACACCACATACAGAACAAACAGCCGCCCGAAAAGCAACACAAGAAATCTCGGCAAATATACATAACTAGCTAAAACTTAACGAGACGCATTGTAGACACGTAAAATGAAAACAAAAGAGAAATGAAAAATATTTCAAATCCCTTTAAGAAAGGGGACATCGTAACGAGACATGAACTAGTTTTTCAAATCACGTTAAAAGTGTTTGGCAGCGTAACGTAATTTGAATTATTTTCAAATTCCGTGGACCCTGTGACTATTGTATATTGTGTTAAGTTAATACAATTTAAAAACAATATCTGCTCGTGAGCAGACTCAATAAAAACCGAGTCTGCATTAATTTTGTTTAATGTCTTCCTATTGCTGCAGTTGCTTTCGAAGGATCTGCTATTTTTATAATTCATTATTGCACAAAACGTGCTGTTGTAGTCCCGCTAGACCATGTATGAACAAGGCGATTATCGTGCTCACGCGCTGTTGTTGACCGGTTTAAATTATACATGTACCTATTCGGGGCCTAGGGTAAACAATGGACGCAAATTCTATAGCGTTTTGGCCTAAGCTAGGTGAACGGTGCGAGTATTTCAGGGGCACTGATAATGAACTGTTTTTAGTGATAGACATATTGAATGAAATTCCATGTAAACGGTATTTGATACAATAATGAAATGACGTCAGAAATAAAACACAGTGACCCGGAAACAGCATAACTCGAACGAAGTGTCTAAGAAGTGTATAGTTTTGCTTGTATTTGGAAGAATTAAATTGATGCATGAAAGCAGAAAATGGGTTTTATGCAAGAATAGCGTTAATACACGTTTGTTTTCGGGCAATAACATCTGCAGTGTCCCTCGGGAATGTTGTTGCTCTCGCCCTTCGGGCTCGGGCCAACAACAGTGTCTCGGGACACTGCTGATGTTATTGCCCGAAATAACGTGTATTAACCCTCTATTATTTCATAACAGAGGGTGTTTAATGCTTGTAGTGCGACCGTAAAATATCGCCCTGTACTTCATTCTCTGTGTTGTTATATTTTCTGGTTATTCTGGATCATCAATTTCAATTGTTTTAGTTATGCAAATTGAATGCGAAAGTCCCTACAATAAACGCATATTTTCAATAATATCATTAAACGTGGTATTTGTTATGCTCAGTCATTATTAGGAACTAATTATCAATTTGAACTTATATCCCTGTGATACAAAATTTCATCAATACTTATATTTTTGCTTTGGGGGAGACATATTGTTTTCGTGAGAGTTGTCTGTCTGTCTGTCTGTCCGTCTGTCTGTCCCGCCGTCTGTCCGTCCGTCCGTCTGTCCGTCACACTTTTTGTCCGGACGATAACTTCAATATGCATGATGCCAGTTGATTGAAACTTCATATATGGAAAGAGCATAATGAGAGAAAGTGTCAGGCACAAGGTCCATAACTCTGGTTCACTAATATAGGAGTTATTGCCCCTTGTAAAAAACAACACTTTTTGTCCGGACGATAATTCCTATATGGCTCATGCCGTTTCATTGAAAATTCATATATGGAAAGACCATGACGAGAGGAAGTGTCATACACAATGATTATAACTCTGGCTTCATAAATAATGGAGTTATTGCCCTTGTAAAAATAATTGACATGTTTTGTCCGGACGATAACTCCTATATGGCTAATGCCAATGGATTGAAACTTCAAATATAAAAAGATCATGACAAGAGGACGTGTCATACATAAGATCCATAACTCTGGCTTCACTAATGATGGAGTTATTGCCCTTGTAATTATTTTTCACAATTTTTTGTCCGGACGATACCTCCTATATGGCTCATGCCATTGGAGTGAAACTTCATACATGGAAAGATCATGATAAGAGAAAGTGTCATGCATAAGGTCCTTAACTCTGGCTTCAATAAATTGAGTTATTGTCCCTTGTGCATTTGTTTAACGCTTTCTTGTCCGGATGATAACTCCTGCATTGCTCTTGCCATTGTATTGAAACTTCATACATGGAAAGAGCATGATGGAGAAAGTGTCATGAACAATGGCCATAACTCTGGCTTCAATACTTATGGAATTATTGCCCTTTGTTACATTTTTTGTCCGATCAATAACTCCTGTTTGACTGATGCTATTGGAATGACATTTCATTTATGGAACTAGCATATCATTTTCCTCTTGAAAAATGTGGTATGGAAAGCGCATAATGAGGGGAAGTATCAATCATCATGTCCATAACATTTTTAGTGAGTTCCCTTTACATATTGTTTTTATTAGAGGGGAGACATCCACTACTCACGCCACATAGCACCGGCTTAAGCAGTATTAAATTTTCAAAATTTTATTTTTTATTATCCCGAAGGACCAGAAAATATAATAACACTGAGTTAAAAAAAAACAACATTGTTAAACCCTTTTGAAACTGACTGGATGGTTTTGAAGTTCAATATATGTTCTATATAATTTCTATTACTATGCATATGACCGTAAGTTTTATACCGGTGGCATTGTCATCCTTTAACAAGAACGCATGCTTAACAATACCTCTTCATTAACGAAGTTGTCTTTCGTCCAATGCCTTCCCTTAGAAGGAATTGGTGTGTCAAAGTTTGGATTCTGATGAGAGGTTGTGTTACTTAGATTACCATCTGGATCAACACTGCTGTCAAAAGTAATGACATATTCACCTATGCGAATCGCTTTAAAACGACTTTCGATGTGAAAAACCTACACGTGAATACATATCTTTAGTAAATTGTGACGAAATTAAAATATTCGGATGTCTGTAATCAGGACTGAGTGTTTTGCAATTTGCTGAATGCATTATTGGCACACGTTTCGATACAAAATAAAATACATTAGTCTGAGAGGGGTAATTTGAGTAAATTCTAGTTGATGTCTTAAATTTGTCTGAACTGTTTTCCAGTAATGTTCTTAACATTTCGGTGCGGGAAACGAGTTTCTATGGTCCTTTGCAGAAGTGTAGACCCAGATTAGTTGACTCCTAGAGGAGTCCTGTCACCAGGGTCTGCACTGTTTCACATGTTACACTTTTCTTTCATCAGATGGAATGCGGAAAAGTCTATCTTAATGATTAGCATTGAAAGGGTTACATGTACTGAAGCTAATTGACTAACATACGAGAATTAGGGGGGGGGGTATGTGACATGTCTAATTGCTTCAGATAACCCATTCTTTCCTACGGACGCCTTTTTGGCCATCTGTAAAACACATTTATTGAAACCATTGTGATAGATTAGGCATTTGATCCATAGGAGGAAAATCTCTTTTATCGCAATGGTTTCAAAACTACGCACTTCTAAAAATCTCCTTTTTCTATAGCTAAAGTTCATTTTAGATTAATTCGTTTCAATGTGAAGACTGAATCTTTTTGGACCTGGAACTGTTGTTTTCTGTTGATATTTGGCCCTTTACTCGAACCAAATCATGGTTGCGCCGTATTCTCAGGGGAAATATTTCTTTATTACAAAAGTCGTGTTAGAATCGAAATATCAAATTTGTAGCTTTGCATTATCGTGCATTAGATCACACTCGTTGAGGTGTGGGTAATTAGACCATTTGGCCTAAATGTCTCGTGATCTAATGAATCCTAACTGTGATCTAATTCGCGATAATGAACACCTGCTAATTTGTTATTTCTCAAGTAAAGGATTATCCCGCTAACTGCGACTTTTGTCGGGTTTGCAAAAAGCTTTGATCTAGATGTGAAACCGAATAACTCCAAGGCTCTAAGCTGTTTGACACTTAAATGCTTATCTAAACATAAGTAGTCAAACGTGAATCACAATAAAACTAAACAGACACCATTCACACGGTGATATAACTTATAAGAGTATTGTAAACCATTTATTTACTTAATGCTTGAACAATATTACTGGATTGCTCTGCCAGATATGTGTCCTGCTTCAACAAATTACCATCCAATTTGGTACACTGCTTTTTGATGATTGCTTAAAACAGACTCTATTGATTAGTAAAGGCAAATGCACAAGCATGCATTATATTCAACTGACAGCCTGACAATGTCTGGTTAGTTCTTGCAAAACTGGTAGATATAATTAACACACATCAGTTTAGAAATTATATATATACCCTGAACTATATAATATAAATTATGTACACTTGATTGCCGACACACGTCCGTTCAGAGAAAGCTCGTGCTCCTTAAAATGCATATGAGAGGGAATTTCATCCCGTTTAAAGTGAGGTACGAGTGTACTGGTATTTGCAAATAGTGTAGACGAGGGCCAGAGGGCTCCTAGAGAAACCCTCTTATTTGGATCCCACTGCTTGTCATTCAAAATCCTGTCGCAGATTATGTCGATTTCTACCATTAGACAATTCAGTTCAGTACGGAAAGTTACAATTTGTGAGAGGATTTTGAATGACAAGCAACCCTCTAAATTGGGTTGACCTTCACTTTGCAATTATCAGCACATTCATTTATCACATTATGCCATTTAGACCGAATGCTTATGGGTACCTTGTCCACGTAAACAAATACCATAACATTTAATAGCCAATGTTTTTTTTTCCAAATGACTATTCAATCAAAAACGTTGATAATTAATCATTAATAAGAGTAACATATATACATATTATGATACAAGGTGGGTGTGATGTATAAATATACACTACAGTATCTACACATATTGACGAATGTTTTGCGTAACTGTAGTAAGTAAAAAAGGAAAACCAAATCATAACCTCTATATGCTATAGGAAAATACAATAAGACTTCTATCTGAATGTGTTGGTCTGTTCTGTTAAAATGTCAGATTAAAACATAACTCCAGAATAGATACAGACGTAATAACGTCTTGCTGATGTGATTAATTATTATAGGGGCTTATTCAATTAAAATAAAACCTCTCTATAACGGCCACTAAATTATATAAAATATGTTGTGTTAAATGCAGGTGGCTGCTTAAAGCAAGATGAAAGTAAAACAGAACGCTCCTATGGGAGCGTTTTGTTTTACTTTCACCTTGCTTTAAGCAGCCTTCTGCCCTAATCACCAACTAATTAACACATTTTAGTAGCCTTTATAGAGAGGTTTTACAGTAGTTAGAACAGAGTCGACGTATGTTAGCCCTTATCCAACTGTGAAACAAATAACGTCTGCCAACTGTTGAATCTTGTCGAAGTTTGTAACAATTTCCAATTCGACCAAGGCTTTGGAAACTATTGACATGGTGTCCAACCACTTATATCCTGATAAGACACCAAAATACTCGACATCGCACCTGAATCCAAATTGCTTCAAAATGCTAGTCCGGTCACAAAAAGCGAGAGAAGGGTGTTAAGATATAGCCAACACATACTTACGGCTTTTATATTTACAGAATGAGCATCGGCGGTTTCTCAGTTTGTCTGTCTATTATCTGTATAGATGACTAATGTTATTTGTTGGGTTGCAATTGCAGAATCAAATGCTAGCATATTCGTCTCGTATTATCGTTTTTTTCATTTGTAATTCATTTGAAATACAGTTTCTGTATAGCAATATGTCAAAGGTAGATATAATGGTTTGTATAAAACAACGATATCTTCCGTCATTGATATAATGTGTTGTGGATGAATATGTGAGTAGTGTATATATAAAGAAGTATAGATTTGCAAACAGTAACGTATTGGTGGTAAAGGTGATAGTGCGGAGCCATGTGATGACTGTTATAAACACATTTTTATCAATAGTTCGTTTGCATTAAACCTATAAGGACAAATTGCATCTGAAACTTCAGAGTTTATCTTCAAAACTTATATCTACCAAATACATAATCGCCGAACACACGCCTCGATTTACACAATCAAATTGCTACACTATATCAGTATTTGTGTTACCCTTTCCCTCATATAAACACCTTTTCACACATCTGCGAACAAAGTAGACCCAGACCTAAAGGGGCCGTTTGATCAGGGTTTTACTCTGTTTGCTAATGGAACTTGATATATATGTTCCCTTTGTTTTGTCCATGAATGTTCAGTAGGTATTGGACTTTGGAATAAATATTGAACAGGGAAAGGTTTAAAGCTCTGTATTGCCTCCCATTACCAAGATCGCAATTTACACTTTTCACAAATGTGATCACATTATGATCGGTGCGAAGAGGTTTGGCACATTTATCACGCAAACCAGTCACATAGTTCCCACTTTCTGTGAAATGGTGGTCGATGTTAGGTTTTGATTTGGCACGAAACACAACCTTGTTTATTAAAAATGACAAAGTACCCAAAGTATCTGTACCCCGATCTCGAAGATCCATCAATTTGTCAAGATGGCTCATTTTTCATAACTTTAAATGAGGGTAGTAAATAACGTTTGATCTCGGTTTGCACTATTTGCCTAAGTTTGACTGTCCGAATACTTAGCGTTCACTATAGTGTTTTTTCATGTATGAGCCCTAATTGGATCGAAGTAAATTCTAGTTGATTAACGTTTGGTACATCAGCTATGACAGACGAAGTTAGTCACGTTTAGGCAGAGGGATGCTTAATGCAGGATGAAAGTCATACAGAAGCTCCTAGAAGAAATTTCTGCATGACTTTCACCCTTCATTAAGTTGCCACCTGTCTCCATGACCGTTGTTTGTACTAAATTGAACGTCCGATTTAGGGAGGTTTTACTGAATATTGTAACCACGACGAGACGACTCTAAAGACAGCATAATGTTTGACTGCGAAATAACGATTACGATATTTGGATTATCCCCCTTTATCCACGACTCTCTAAAATTGTAGAAGAGGTGGCTGGCCTTAGATGACATCGTATTGCCTAGATGTTGCTTTCCGTTTATGCACTACTGCCATTGATTAGCATGCCGTATGTGATGTAAGAGTTGACGTTGTTCAAACACTCGGTTCGAATATAAATACCAAACGTCGCGTAAATGTTCAAAAGGCTAAATGGTCTAAGGGGCATTGCATTATCATACACATTGTAAGAACATTGTATTTAAGATACTGATTTTCGCGGTATAATAAGATTTGATATCCGTATGCAATATTCTATAGCGTTGTTTTATGCATTATTTTGGCAAATTGTTTATCAAATGACAACAAATGACACGATAAGAAATATAAGCAGTCATTTGCAGTTCACCTCTTTTAGATACTTTCTGAAGCAAATACTTTGATATGACAAATAACACACATGCTATAAAGATATACAGCTGAACACCTATAGTTCGACCTCGGACAAGTTGACCTTCTGGATAATTCGAAGTAAACGTTCGGTTCTTCCAAAATTTACAATACAGAATTATTCGAATATGTATCACTATTAGAAACACAAGTGACAGTTTAATGCAGGTCGAAAGTAATGCTGAAAGGTCACACAGGAGCTTACAGCATTAATTTAGAACTGCATTAAACTGTGAACGTGAGGAAAGTGTCCAAATTAGAAATCGGATGACTCGGGACAGCTTAAGTAATTTGCATAGTCCATTGAAGTTTGAGATATTGAAATTCAACAGTACTTGTTACAGACAATTATTTACCCAAGACGTATCTCGCTATCCAATACGTAACTTGCATTGGCAAACAGTTTATTTCCAGATGATAATCGTCCAAGCTGCTTGTCAATAGTTTCTCGAAAGCTTAATAATTGCGGCGCAAACATACTTATTATCGTATGCAATCCAAGTTTGTTTAATCCGCCAGTAAAATAAGGAACTAAGACATATAAATGCATATAAACCACAAATAGATAAATATACATGAAGACAAAAATTGAAGTCCCTTATCAGAAGCCGCCTTGAAAAGGCGGTGTCTAATCTGGGACTGCATTATTTGTCATGGTGCATGTATGCGACATTGGAGTTAATTCGAGTTAATCGAATCGTAATTAGCCACAATTGCACGAGATCAACACTTGAGCAGATCATATCTTCTTCTGATAAGCTCACGTTTCCTGTGTACATACTTATTAGCAATTTAACAATATTTGTAACATATGAATGGGTTGCAATTAAAGTGACGATCAAACCAAAATGGTAGACACAACCAAATGTGATGAAAAATACACACACCAGTCATTTTCATACCTACACCAATCGAATCAGAACAATTCGTATAGTTATCAGAGAAAACGTTCTTCATTAAGAACGTATTTAGTATTTTAACCCAATCAAAGAGTAATGTTTGAAATAGTAATTATATAGTTTTTCAGTTTATCCATTACATAGTTTTTTATCAGAATTTTCAAAGTACATGTGTTACTTTTGACCGCTTGAGTTTAGGCAAACTTGAAACCGAATGGTCTGTTACGGTTAATTATGTTTTACTCCATCGGTTAAAGTCGATTAATTTAGTTCAAACTCGGAGCGCTGTTCAAATGCAATGTTTACTAATATTAACAGAAACAATATTTAAAACGAAAACTAAAGGTCGAATTAGAAGTATTTATTGACAAACATGTAATTCGACATTCTTGGTTCCAACTTCCAAACGTTCGTTTACTCGGTTATACGGGATACTATAAACAAACGTCGGTAAACCTGATTACGGTTTGTTGCGCTATAAATGGGACAGGGAAGACTAATTTAAAAGCATTTTCCGACACTAAAATATTGCTGATGACCATAAATTAGTCAAACATAGTATTACAGGAAGTAGCCCGTCGGTGTGACGTGCTTTTATGGATAACTCTGTCATGTAATATATTCATCTTATATAGAAAGACTACATCTTATTAAATTTCGAAACAAGATGCTGACCGGACACGTTGGACTTTACTGATACATATTCGAATAGTATCAACGGATAAACATACAGAACATATTTTTCATCGAACAAACATGTTTTCTAATTCAGATTTCAAAGTAGACCTGTCATTTCTTTCCAGGCATTATCAGAAATCCGAATCAGTTAGAAACCTGATGTCTTGCAGGGGTGATAAAGGATTCGACGTCGGTATGCTTAATGTAATGGAACCGGCGACTATTACCTTCCGTTGCGATTCTGTTTAGCGAAATATTACCCGTCTTGCTATTCGTATGTTGTTGCGTTTGACACGCTTGGAATAGGATAGAAAAGGAAATTATCAATGTTTCCTCAATTCATTTCATTATGTAAGGAATTTAAATTGCAAACAGAGTGTTGATGACATCTCATCAACAGAAGACACATACTCAATTGCGACAATTTGTACACATTAATCTGCCCAATCTGTTCAGGTCTCGTATCCCTTGATAGCGATAGGTAAAAAGGTAAAGAGTCAGACACTGGTGATGATTCTTTGTTGAGAATAAGGACTGCTTACTTTATATTTTCCAGGAATGATTAATAGAGCTGATTATTCAAGATGCTTATTTGGACAGGTCGGCTTAGATAGGTTGAATGCCCACATACACTCGCCTGAATATCTAAAAAGTTGATTTCCAATTAGAAGCAGTAGTTGTAACGTTATTTACTGTTATTAGTTAAACAACATGACATAATCCCAGAGCAAGAAATAAATGTGCGTACACAACTACTAAAATCGCCATGTCTCCACCAAACACTTCGAGGCGATCCTACCGAGAAGTCACGACATAAGATTTTATTCTTGAAAATGTTTTAATTTACGCTCCTTAGCTGGGCCTCTGTCTTATTCCCGGTCCATACACACATTTCCTTCAAGTAAGCTACCTGTCTACCATGTTCAGTCCTCATATTGTATTCCCAACAAAATGTATCGCGCGGAAAAGACAATTAGACACACGCCAATATATACGCCACATTATTACTTAATTCTGATAACCAGTATTCTTCGAAAACTGTTTTAAATATTGCTCGGACTATGACATTCAAATCCAGTAAAATCGTTAAAAAATAAAGGTGAAAATATTGCTCTTTTTAAAGTTAGACAATCTGTATTTGCATTAACTCTAGATCTTACGTCTCTGTCAAGAAAGGGAGTGGGATAAAGGTCTAACTGGAACTTTCAGCATGATTTGTGCCATGCACTATGGAGACACCTTCTTTTAGAAACGCCCGCCTTAATTAATTACATTAAACTTTTGATTTAGAGAGGTTCTACTATACATACATTTCTCGATTGGAATTCTCTTATACTTGTATTGTAGAAATCGGTGACTGAGTAAATTCAATTTAGCAAATTGTACTACTGAAACTCGAAATCAATTTCGAAAGCAATGCCATTCTAAATAATGGCATTATATGGAATTAAGCTGACATTAAGGTACGTGCTTGAACTTTCTTTAAAGTGAATTTAAATATATCGCCGTGCAGGATTTGTTTACTAATGGCTTGTGCGCCAACATGTTATGTTTTCTGATATCTCAATGTTACTGCTTCGTTAAATTTCCATTGGTACTGTGTAACTGTCGTAACCTTTCCCTGGCTTCGTATTTATACTTCGAATGAGATCATTTTAATACAGATGTTTTACAAAACCAGCCACCTGGCGTACTTTGTATATTATATCCCATTATCCGCCAGATGGCTCGTATTTGCAAACAGTTACTACTACCTACTTGGTAATCTTGAAAAAATAGTTATAACGAAATACGGAAGGCGGAACATGGTAACATTTTTCGAAACATAAATTCCAGACACAAACAGAGCAGATCCTGATAAGACGGCTTCTATATGAGCCGCCTGATATGGCTCCAGTCTGTAGTACGTACATGAAAGTGCGTATATATGAGAGAACGGATTACAAGCAAGTAAAAGACGATCACTGTTGTAGACGTTGTAGACGTTATACTTCATTCCATGAATAAACAATCATGGCATCATGAATATTTTGTGAGATTTATTGTTGTAATGGTACATCGACACAGGAACGTTTGGCCATCGCAGAAACTGTGAATCATATCTATAATATAGCATGAGCAAACAGAGCAGATCCGAGCCGTCTGATTCGGTTCTTCTGTGTGTGTAAATGCGTATCTATGGAGGAAAGTGTTATAGCATTCACATAATGCAAACACGCTTTAATGCAAAGTACTAGAAAGTACATGCAAAACATGTATGTGCTTCCTTCAATAATGTCGCTACCACCCCAATCAAAGAACGAAACTTAAACGTCGTTTGACTGGCTTTATGGTCTATCGACGTGTTGGTGGTGATTGCGTCTTGTATGTGACTTTCTACTGTATGTGCGTGTGTAAATTGCTATATAAATTGCTTTCTGTTGGTGTTTTGGTGATGGTGACCTTTTGTATGTGGCTTTCTCTGCTTGACTTTACTACATTTTCATAGCTTTTACTAAGTCACGTGGGTACATGAAACATTAGATTCTGATTTGAGTCCAAAGCAATTCTGGTGACACAAAGACTTGTTATGTCAGCGTGGCAATTGTATTACAACAGGATTGGTGAATTATTCAGATATTTGAAAATCAGATTGCAGTTTTATATTTAATACCAAACATAATTATGTGACTGCTCAGATTATCAGCCCTTAGCCTGCTTTTAATCCGATGCCTGTGTCATTCATTCCAGGAATCTGTGATATACGAGCCTGCTGAGAAACAAGTAGGAACCTTCATAAAACACCGGGTCACTTGGCATCTCATCTGGCTCCAAACAATTTGAAAGTTTATTACATATATAACAAATTCCCATGTAGACTATTTTTAGACCCTACGTCTTTGCATAAATCAACCGGAAAGGAGCATTTATTAGAGAAAGTATTTGTTTAGAACTGTACAGTTTTGGAACTATTGTGATAAATGACAATGGTTTTAAAAGGTGACTTTTACACACACGTCAAAATGCAATAAGAGGGGTTGGGTTAAGGTTAATCTTCAAGTACAATTAATGGTTAACCCTTATATCGGTATCCGCGATTTTAGAAGCATTTGCAAACAAGTTTAATCCAGGAGAGGTGCCGAGTCACCCGGCGTCTCTTTGGGATCTAAACCGGATCTAAACCGCCTGACATTTTCAAAATAATTATCGAATCTGAAGTAGTTGAAATAGAACAGTTCAAAATTGAATAGGTATGTCTTTGTCACAGCTGGATGAGGTTACGCTATCAGAAGCAACATACATTTCAGTTATTGTTCCATTGAAGACATAAAGAGGAAACATTTGCAGAGCATAATATCAAACAATAAACTCTGTTGGAAATGTAGAACTTGTCTAACCGGCACGTCAAACTTTTTTTTTTCAAATATGAAAATCATGATAACAACCAAGCTGTAAATCCTTCCCTTCATGTTAACGTGTTTCCCCTCGTTTGTTTGCAAACAGGGTAGATACTAATGACCAGACTACTCCTACAGGCTGATCAAGGTCTACTCTGTTTGATAATGGAAATTGAAAGATCGTCTGGTTCTGTACTTGGTCAAAGGGCTACAGTGTCCCGCCTTCCATATTTCATTATAAATATATTTTCCATGAATAATCAGTAGGTATTGAACTTTGGAATAAACATAACACAGAACAGAACAGAACATAATTTTATTCAGATTTGTACATAGTACATCATCTTAGTCACATATAAATATTCACAAACATATAACATCACGTGACAATACGAGGATGAATACATCAGTTAATTTTCATTGAAAGAATGTCTTAATCTGAGAGCATCTCTTATATATATAACTAAATTATACAAAACATGCTTATTTGATGCTTTCATTAATTCAATAAATTTAAACATTGAAGGTCTTTGAATAAAGTATTTGTTTATATATTTCACTGTCAAGTCAACAGAACGAGGACAGACGTATATGAAATGGAATTCATCTTCTATATCCCCAGAATTGCAGAATAAACAGATTCGCTCATTACGAATCAATCTATTCTGTGCAAATATACCAGTTTGTATTCTAAGAGAATGAGAAGACAGCCTAATTGTAGAAAAACTACATCTTAGTGAATAAGGTTAAATATCCAAATAGCCTTCATAATCAATACTACTTTTCAAAAATCTGTAAGTGTTTAAAACAGGACTATTATTAACTGAAACATGCCACTGCTGTATAAAATTATCAATGACTCTTTGTTTAAAAACATAAGGAAATGTCTTGATATTCAACTGATCTGCATTATAAAAAGCAAATCCAAAACCGTAATTATTCAACAGATGTTTAACACTCGCAACCCAAATTTTTGCCCCGCTTCACAGTCAATGAGTCCTTGTTGATACAAAGATTTAATTATAATATCATTATTATTAGCTAATTTTAGCCAATACTTAATAATACTAACATAGCGAGATACATATAAAGGATAACGACCCAGTTCACCGTATACAGCATTTGAACTCGAGTTTAACCTTACACCGATTAATCTCTTACAGAATTTCAAATGAATTCTCTCTATTTCCTTTGATTTTCCGAAGCCCCATATCTCCGAACTATATCCTAAAATAGAGCCAACGAAGGAATCAAACAATTGACACAGAATTTTGGGCTTAAGCTTAACTTTCTTATACTTATATAATAAAACATTTAGTGCTTTTTAAGATTTTCCAATTAAATGTTCTTGATTTTTGGAAAAGTTACCATTGTAATTAAATACAGTACCCAAGTAATTAAAATCATGAACCAAATCAATTAATTTACCATTGTAAGTCCAGGTTTCATTTCTTCGTGGTTTACCCCTTTTTCTGAACACCATAATTTTAGTTTTCTCTGTATTCACCCAAGCTCCAAGTAGTACAATAGGTGTATAATACATCTAGATACTTTTGTAATTCTTCAACACTATTAGCTAAAATTGCCATATCATCCGCAAACAACAATAAAATCAATACTATATCGTCAATCAATAAACCTGAGTTAATGTCATCTTGTAGAAACAACTCTAAGTCATCCATGAATAAAGAAACTAAGACAGGATATATTACCTCCCCTTGTCTTAATCCAACTGCATATTCAAAATAATCAGAATAACTATTACAGTGTTTCACGCACGACTTAACTTTTCTGTAAATGTCCCTAAGAATACATAGTAATTTCCATTGAATACCTGTCTTGTAAAGGTTATACCAAAGTGCATTCAAATTATTCTTTATTTTTTTGTGCAATCTTTTATTTTCATTTAGATATTTCTGTACAATAGAAGTAAGTATAAACATCGCGTCAACAGTTGAATGTCCCTTTTTAAAGCCAAACTGAGCGTCGGAGATTTTATTGTGCTCTACACAAAAGGATTCAATTCTATTGTTCAGTATAGAGGTAAATAAGATTGACATACAGGTGACTAAAGTAATGCCTCTATAATTATTTGCAGAACTCTTACTACCTTTCGTATTGACAGGTATAATTACACCTTCCATCCAGCTGTCCGGAAAACCCCTGAATTAAGGATAGCGTTAAAAATATCACATACATGCGATACTAATATGTCGACACTTTCAACAAAATATTCATTTAGAAGAAAATCACGACCAGGGGATTTGCCAGCCTTAAGTTTTTAACAGCCTTTAAAATTTCGGCACAACTAATTGGCGCGTCAAGTTCTTCAAAGCAGCAAGACTTGTCATTAAAATCATGAGTATCACAAAATCATTCAGCTTCATCATTTTACATTGATAAATATCATCGCCTAAAGTAGAGAAGTATTTATAAAACTCATCTATAGATATTGAGCTTTCCTGCTGATTATTATTACTCTTAAAGTACTTCCAAAATTATTTAGGTTTGCTTTTTCGTAAATTCTCAATATCAGTTAGTTTTTTATTTTCGAAATCTCGCTTCTTTTTACGGCAAATGTCTTTATACTTCTTTTTACTTTCACACAATATTTCTCTATTTATTTGCGATTTACAACTGTTGAAGACACGAATAGCTTCTAGATATACAGTTTAAAGTGCATGCATTCATTATCAAACCAATGCGCACCTGCAGCAATCGACGTATCTGAAAATGAATACTTTTTACCTTGTATTATGTGTTTAACAAATAATGGATCCGCAACTTCACGTATATACAGTGCTTGTAAATTTATTAATTAAACTATTATAGATATACGGTCACATGCTTCAAAGTTACTAGTTAAATTATTTAGAAATGGCAATTTCCCTATCAAATTAGATCGAAAGTCATCTTTACAATTATTCTTCCATTTATACCTTACGTCATTTGGTAAACTTTCTTCTGTCGGTACAGAATTACAATGAATAGAGTAACACAGCGGACTGCGATCACTCCATTCATTGACTGAATCGACAGAAAAATTAACAATACTTGAAAAATATTCCTCTTTTGTAAGAAGATAATCAATCACGGAAGCCCCGTGCTGATATACAAAGGTATAAGTTCCTATATCATAGTCATCTCCCAATCTACCGTTAACAATTCGTAAGCACGAGGATTTACACATGTCAAGTAGCTTTATCCCGTGGGAATTACAGGTACGATCTGATGAGGCCCGTGGTAAGGGTTCGTCGGGAACATAATCTATACAATCAATAAAATCAGTATGTCTATCAAAACAACAAAGGCATCCCTATTACCTACACTTGAGTTTAAATCACCACATAAATACACAACCCAGATTATCATAATGAGTAATATCATTTTCAATAATTTCAAACAAATCAACATTCACAATATTGTATGCTGGAGAAGTTTCACCCCAAATATAAGCACCACACATATATACATCATTTTCTAAATGAAAAATATTCTTATCGAGCTTTATCCAAACAACTGTGTCAGAATGGGTTTTTCTACAGTTATACCGTCTTTTAAGAATCTTTATAAGATAAAGCAATCCCACCACTAGCCCTTTTAGCGTTACGGTGCTGAAATTTGCGATAAAAGTTATGAGAGGTAAATCCAGACTGGTTAATATCAGTATTTTTGTTTGACAAAATTTCATATAAAAATATTATATCATGCTGTGATAACAAATTTACAATGTTCACATCATCTCTCTTGTCTCTCGTTAGTCCATGGATATTCCACGATAGCACACTTAGTTCACCCCCTCGTATCCCTAATCGCGCACTGGCTTCCCGTCTATATACAAAGTATCGAACGATACCCAGGCTTTCTTTCCTTCCTTTCTAGCCGATTTCATTTTCGGAAAAAGTTTTTGTCCTTTTCTCTATGATTTCAGCAGGAAACTGTTCATACATCTGAAACTGCGAACCTTCAAGAGCTTTCCATTGTTTCCGTACAAACTCTCTCTCCTTGAAGTCACTAAACTATTCTGCGACATTTCCCATCTGTCATGGATCCCATTATGTGCACTCTATCAAATGACATCTTATCTACTAGATCCGTAGCTACCCTCATCTTTTCCTTAAAGAAACCCCTTAGGGTTTGCTCACAGTCTTCAGTCTCACCGGGGCTGGCCTCTGGAATGTTTACAAATATGAGATTGCTTCTCATTGACTGAGACTGTAAATAAACCACGTCGTCCTTTAAAACAAATAAATGATGTCGTTGACGACGTTGCTTTCCCTTTCTGGTTTATTGTCGATAAACGTTTTATCAAACTATTATTCTATAAGCAAATAGAGCAGACACTGATAAGACGATTCCTTCAGGAGACGTATAAACTGGATCTATAGGAGTCGTCTAAACTGGGTCTCCTATGTTTGCTAAGGCGTTACATGCGTTTTATGGGGTAAAATATAAAACAAATTTAAAGGCGTATGTTTCCCTTTCTTTTTCCTTATCGTTCACCATGCAGAGAGAAAAGTCAACAGCTTCAAATTCATCCTCTACCCTGTGTATCCTTTCACTAGATTTCTTCTCGTTGTCCTGAAAAAACGTCCCGATCAAAGTTGTCAACTTTCTTCTCTAACGTCTCTAAAGATTGCAGCCGTTTTTCCATGTTTCCCATTCTAGCGTCCACATTGCTTACTTGACCCTGAATCTGTTTTAAGCATGACATTAGCTCAGCATTCGATGGATTGCCTTTCATGTCTGAGCTGTTACCAGTTGCCATATTCTTGTTGATTCTTGTAGTGTAGATAAGTGGGAGGGGTTACAAATGTCAACACTGCAATTAACGGGTTCGCTGTCTCGAACCTCTCCGAATAAACTACATAGAGTCAAATCATGCTCACTATCATCATCATCACAGTATATAATATGATTTGTCTGGCTCAAAATGTCACTTACTTTTGCGACTTCAGGCGAATTTGTGAATCTTCCCGCCTTATAAAATAAGTCATTGTCCGATTCCGAACTTTTCCCTTTACTCTTTACTCTTTCGATTCCTTCTCCTATTATCCATGTTATCCATGTTTCACCACTGACATAATCAAACTAATGCATTTCATTTACCACATTTCTGTCTTTGACTGCTGTATTATGTACATACTCCCATTCTTTTGAAGATATATTGCCCGAGTGTCAAACATATAACCATGATATAAAACTATTTAATATTATTTGAATCGTTAATAATTAAGAGACAGACGTAAACATTGACCGCTTTATTAGAATCGTGCATGCACTAACTGAAGAATGAAATACAGCATATTAATTGAATAGAAACTAAATTCAAGACATCAAACAATTTAAGGGCGCATATCATATTATTTCCTAACAGACATATTTTTTTAAAACTTTGCACATATGAAGTTTATGGTTAACTCATTGAAATGCAGGTGGCGGTGGTCTGCAGGTGGCGGTGGTCTAGTGGTAACGCGCTATCAGTCCGGAGGTCCGGGGTTCAAATCCCGGTCCCACCCGGAAATTTCAGAGACAATTTTCCGTGTCTCCCACCCGCACATCCTCTCCACCCAGGGGTTAAAATGGGTACCTGTGAGGGTCACTCGCCGGTACTGCGGCTGCATGATTGCGCCATATGTTAGCAGTGCTTAATACTGTAGGCCAATGACTCAATGACCAGGGGAGTAAATGTACAGTCGGCTGAGCGGTCATTCGGACTGAAAGTAGACTATAACTAGGTACTTTACTTTGTTTAAATTATTATGGAGTCACCGTGTTTGTTTCCCGAGATATGATCATTTAAACATGGCCATTGTCCCGTTAATTTATGTTTATGTCTAAATACCTGTTTTCCTAAACAACATGGGAGAATCAACATATATGTAAGAATCATCTGCAATATATATATAATTTTATTTGAAATACATTCATGTTAGTCTTACAAGTAGAATAGATGTTCAGTTTCAGAATTACAAAATTTTAAGCATTTATTTCGTGACAAACAAATACCAAAATGGAGGTAAATTGACGAATGAAACATTGAAAAGGTGTAAATAAGGAATGTTCTAGCAGACTTTTTTTTCCAATTGTACCAAATATAATTCAAATCAATATGAAGAACTAACGATGGGACCTACCCGTGCTTCTTTTTCAATATACTATGGTTAAGTCAGATACCTGTCGTCAACACTGCACTATTGTTTCTAATGAGAAGTGCAAACCTCAACATTGTGCACCATTATAAGCCACCTTTGTTTAGGAACAAATGCAGAAATGTTGATAAATAAAATAAGATTATACTAACAAGTATACAGGTTTGTTTTACAATGATCCTTAACCTGTATATAACCCTATTCCTATTGCTGAAAATGTCATCTGCTAATCCTACGTCTACACGATGGCAACAAATATCAAGCGCAACGTCTTCAACGTCATCATGATATGTATACAAGTTTACATAATAGTCAGTAAAAAACAGTCATTGAATTGGCCGTAAATCTTTATCTAGTTACTTGATTTAGACATAGACATTGTGTTTTACAACAGTGATTGTGTATTACTTAACTCGGTGTGCGGTAAATATTTCCACGGTGCTCTTATTTACATTACCCGCGTAAAACATTTCACATGCGCACAGTGTTGCGCGTAAACCATTGTCACATACGCCTTTAAATTTGTTTTATATTTTACCACATAAAACGCATGTAACGCCTTAGCAAACATAGGAGACCCAGTTCAGACGACTCCTATAGATCCAGTTTATACGTCTCCTGAAGGAATCGTCTTATCAGTGTCTGCTCTGTTTGCTTATAGAATAATAGTTTGATAAAACGTTTATCGACAATAAACCAGAAGGTATAATGGACCCATGTGGTACAATCATGCATATTGACTTGACACAATGTTGAAGTGGAACACAATTTAGCACATAATCTGCCTTGTGGGAATGCCGTAACTGATTGCCGTAAATCGTGGAAATGCTATAGTGCATTTTAATGCAAATTAGCAATCGTTAGCCAATCGTTGCGCTCATTTAAGCGTTAGCTAATCGTAGCGCTCATTGTGCACCATCTGTGGTATTACTACGCTGTTTGTAAGGAATGGCGGAAACAGCCTTCAGCAATATAGCCTGTTTCATTTCCTCTGCCATTTTAAGGCTTTGTGATAAACCGAATATTACATTCGTGTCCATTACACATTGTTTTCATGAATCTCGTTTACTATTATTAATATGACACTCAATAAAGCTCGTGCCATACCATTATAGTAAACTCATTCATAAAAACAATGTGTAATGAACACTCATGTAAGACCCTCAATATATCAACAAGGGACTCCGATGTAACATAGTATTCACAGTGATATTAGCTTTCCTTTATCCGTCTTCATAAGTCATGCACTATTGACCGAGTGACACATCAAGATACTCGGTGTGTAATCTGGATCTTAAATGTTTGCAGTTAAGAGCTTCCTAGTATTCTATTGTCTAGCAAGTCTATACCAACATAGTTGATATTTAGCAAGAATAATCATTTGTAATGAAAGTGGTATTTTCTCATCCATTATAATGACAAACCTTCGAAATGAAACACAATTCTAATCTTATGGTTGAGAAAAATACACTTGTAATGTCTTATAATTTCGATGTGAAAATGGGAAAATATATTATAATTATCCAACTAATTCACACTTCTTAAAGCAAACAAACTATTATTTTCACACACACTTCAGCTGTATCGTAAATATAACATCAACTTACATGTGCATGTGTGAGTCATGCAGGAAACACTACATACACAACACACAACCGGCCGCCCGAACAGCACAACGACAAAAAGAGAAAATGTACGTGCATATCAAACGGCACAAGGAGATGCACAAAAACATAACAAACAAACAATAGGGGTACATGAACTTAACGCCTTTGAACGGTCAGTGACAGTTGTCACTGGGGATTTAAACCTGTTTTGGGGCGCCGAATCTCACACTTATTCCATCCCCATCCTAAGACACAAACAGTGTAAATAAACATATTCTATCTCCGAATAATCTACTACTAGTGCAATGGCAAAGACAGTGGTAAATTCAGCAACTAAAACAACTCTAAACCGTATACATTGTGGTATTGTAGACATTGTAGCCGATTGATGCAAGGCGAAAGTCATGAAGAAAACTCCTCTATGAGCTTTCTACATGACTTTCACCCTGCATTAAGGAGCCACTTGTCTAAAAGTATCTAAATTCTTCTCTACTAGAATTCCGGTTTAGGAGTGGGGAGGTGGTAACTGTGTAATGATATAACTGTACACATGCAGTGAGTGCATGTCGACTTCAAGCAATATTTGGAAAATATCATAACATAAACAGTCGAATAAGATTTTCTGATCTATTCTAGACCCAAAATATATTAGTTAAAGAAAACCTGTTAAACGTATTTATATGTTTTATTTGGATAGCTTTTTGGATGAAGATACCTAGTTGTTTTAGAAGTGGTTCGCTCTCGCCATAAATGAGTTGAAACAGTATGAGTATATTTGATCTTCTTCTTTGTCAGACTATATTTGGTACTGGTTTAATTATACAAGGTACATTCACATGCATGTCATTAACACAAAACCGCTATTTAGTAGCCTTGCATACATCATTTCTTACATGGATATTCAACAGGGAAGGGGTCAACTCTTTACATGTTTTTGAATGAATTTATGATCAAATATGCAAACAGTTTGGTTCCAGATAAGCTGTAGATTAAGCCTTCATCTTATCAGGCTCAAACTGTTTGACAGTCTGACTGTATGTATGAAGAAACATTAAAGAAAACAGATGACATATGGCACATGGTTAATATAGATGTCTTTTTCCGCTCATCGTGACACGTGTCTCGTATCCACAAAACTTAGACTCGGCGTCTGATCATGATCCAGTCTATTTGACACTTACATATTACTTTTACAAATGTGTGTATCTTGGCTTATGGTTAATAAGTTGTCAAGAAACTTGATCGAGTCAATAGTAGTCACAATTGCATGAGACCCAAATTTGTTTTTGCTATTGACCAAGTGCCATAACACGTTTAGAAAACTATTGACAAAGTGTTAAACTCCGGTCACGGTAAGCATGCTAAGGATCCAGTGTATCTTCAATAAATTTAACTAGTACATTTAAAATATCTTTGTCAGTGAATGATGGAGCAAGATCAGTCCATAATCTTTCAGTGGACTGAGAACATGATTTATTTCTATACAAATATCAATTTTATCATTAAATCCGGTCACTAAGTTTTTAATCAAAATTGGATTAATATTTATAATTTAGCAGTCGATGTTCTCGGATTATATGATGCACTGAAATATCAACAAGAACTGTGAACTACAATTCATATTTTCAAACATGCAACGTTTCAACTTCTTCCTTTTGTAAAACCTTAATCCTGACTCGCATTTACAATATGGTGAACTTCAGTCTTAAATCAGGATCCAAGCTGTTTGACTTTCAGTCAACATTTACTTAAATATAACATGGAATCTTAAGTAGTCAAAAGTGCAGTAAATTTGAGTGGACATGTTTTCTTTTACAGTGTGGTAAGGGATTACCGTCAAGAAAATGAATGCCATAGCACTGTGTCGACGGTTTACCCTGAACCGGGTCATAGTTAGTGACTGGTGGAACACCGTTGTCAAACAGGGCATCCCTATACAGCGCTGGTACATTGGGGGTCCTGCTGGCATAATTTGCTACCCTGCCCTCAACTTGACTAAGTGCCAGGGATTCCTGTTAAACTTACCAGTCCACAGTTCCTTATTTTGGCTTACCAGCGAACTGGGTCATGTAATGTATGGGCAGTGACAGGTTAAACTTGTACGGTCAGATGCATCATCATGTGTCTCAATCATCCTCGATTGGTCCGATATGCTGTATATCTTTGATTGGCCGGATATATACACATGCAGTTCCTTCCAGTTTGTGATTTTATATCTGTTGTATATATTTCATTGCCCGAATAGATAATCATGCCGTTCCTTCCGGTTCGTGATTTCATTTCTATCGTATTTCTACAACCCTTGGTTCTGTCCAGTATATTTGTTTCCATAACTCATTGATCAGACAGGTGATCAATTGGTCCCTTTTGATCATCGATTATTTATGCTTTTCATATATATGCATTGGTTTGGGTAGACAATCACGTGGTTCCTATCTGTTCAATGCTGTTTCATACAAAATATAGGTATTTGTATATTGACTATTGTTATTATCGATATACATGTAATAAATATTTTTTGTTTTAAATAATCTATTTATCCTGTTTTGTACATGTAATGTATCAATGTGAAGCGCCTTTTAACGCACATATCCTGTGTGAAAAGAGCGCGACATAAATGTTGCATAATAATAATAAATATATTAATATATAGCAATATAATCCACCAAATGCATCAGTTTTATTATTTAAAACTATACAGTGGCGTTAAGATTAGCAGAAATGAACACAGGTTTTGTTTCATTTGTCGTTTTCATTCTGGAATCCATGTAACAACTATGACAAAACATAGACAAACTGATACATATCTGCAAATTATGTCATGACAATCAATACATCAACAAATGATGGATAAGTGTGGTATATAAGTCACTTTTCTTTAAGTGTTAACCCTTTCCCTTTTCTATATTTGTTCTAAGTTTCAATACCTGAATACTGAATATTCATAAACGAAATAGTAAATAATATGGAAGATAGGACATTTTAGAAACTAAAGACACAAATCTATCAAATTTCATTAGCAAATACAGCATACCTTGATCTTGATCTACCCTGTTTGCAAATGCGGCAAAATACATTTATACGAAGAAAAGGGTTAACACAAAATGTCGTAATGGTGTTTAGAAACAGATCTTAAACCATGAATGGAGGGCAAGCGGTTTTAGTTATTTGTTAACAGTTCCCTGTCTACAGGCATTGTCGTCTACTTAAAATTGCAGTGTGGACATTCATTTAAAACCTAATCAAAGTCATAGCGGAGATTATCCAATAGTTTGAATTCAAGTGTGACGCCGAGTTTCTTGGCTCCACATCTGGTTCGAAAATGTTTGCAAAGTAATCACAGATTCGCCCATTGCAACATAGTAATTGTATGAGTAATGCCGCAAACAGCACTTACAAAACACACATGAACAGTACCATGATAACAAGAGAACAACACATGTACATGTCTACCAACAGACAAAAAACAGACGCACACACACATAACAAAAACAGTAGGGGGGCATAACCCCTTTGGAACGGTCAGTTACAGGTTCCACTGGGAATTTAAATAAGTGTATAGACGTCCAAACTCACACTTTTCCCACCCCATCCTAAAATACAAACACTGTAAATAAACGCATCCCTCTCGGACTAATTTACAACAACCGCGATGGCAAATACAGTCACTGTGGTAAGTTGGATGTAAAACGAAATAATATTTAAATGAAACAAACTGGATCCACCTATCGACAGTGTACTCAATGATTGAGCTGCAAACAGTAGACTGTAGAAAATTAATAAAGGGTACAACAGAAACAAAATTCGACAGCCTCCTTCCGTTTCCGGATTTGAGAGGGCGTCTTCGTAGAGTACTAAGGCGTTCCTGTCGGCGTAAATGAAAATAGGGCAGCATGATTGCCAACTGTAAAAGGGTTGACAAGCAGATACGCAGTTTAGTATTGTCAGGACGGGCCAGAGTGTGGACAAAAAGACAAATATTTATTTAATTTTTATTTTCTTCTATTATCATACTTCCACATTAAATGTTAATAACATATTAATATAGCTCTATATTTATATTTAAATAAATATAGATCTATACATTTATAAAATCAATACCTTTCCACAAGAATTCATCTTAACAATATTCAACAAGCAATATCGTGTTAACAGTTTTCAAAGTTTGAGAACCTTTTCAAAAAGCAATATCGTGAAGATAACGGACCGTTTGAAATTCGGCCGATTTATTCGGAAAGCCCGGACCGAAGAATAGATCGAAATCTCCGGTTGCTAAGTAGCACAGAGGTGGCTTCAAAGTGAAAGTATTTATTAGCCAATCAGAGACGAGATAACAAATAATTCCACTTCCGCTTCAATCCGTCGATTGAAAGTTGTGTTTGTTGAGAGATACGAATTCATGACTATTTACAAATTCAAAGACAATAATGACGAATAAGAAGTATAGATCGATTGTACAACTTGTATGTGAAAGGATCATATAGACCGTAGACATTGTCATACGGGATTAAAGAAATACGAGGTAAAAATGTATGAACTTGACTTGCTGACACAATCGGTTTTCGTGCATGCAGCAGGTGACATAACAGTATAGTACCTTAGGATCATATCCCTTTTTAATTAAGTTTAGTATATTTGATTAACACAATGTGAAGCTTATGACAGTGAAATATAGTTTAAAATCCTCTTTATTCTTCCAAGCTGTCGCCTCAAGATTTTGATCCAATAATGGTACACTTTTGTAATATATCCAGTTCGGAATCACTTTGAATATTATATAATGATAAAGATAATGTAACGCCCTTTTCAACCGTGTTATGTTTGCTTGCAAAACGAATCCCATCGTTTAAAATATTTTTGAGACACTACATGCAAATATTCTATCGTCAAGTCTTCCTCAAAACAGTTCCAATCGTTTTTTCAAATGATACTCCAATTTATGAAGAAATCTCTTTACGTGAGCTCATCCTGCAAATAAATGTGCTGTCCAAAGTTTCTATTTCAGAGTCACTAAACATTACGTGTAAAGACGAATTTCTTTATTTAAAAGAAGATTTTAATGATATTGCATTGTTTCATAACATTAATCATTTGATGAATACTGGAAAACATTAGAGTGATTACATTTCTGAACCAAAATTTAGGGTTGGCATTAGAGCGATTAAATTTCTGGAACAAACGTTGGAGTTGACAGTGGAGCAATCAATTTGACAAATTTCAAATTGTATATTGACGCTTAATATGTCTGCACTTGCAATTATTACATATCTTAATCTATTTTAATTAGAATTTTGACCGAATCATGTAATCATCTATAACATTAACTTTTATTCCGTTATCCGCGACTTGACTAGAATTTAAGAACAGCATGAGTCTCACCAGCATCCCATCTGTAGGACACTCGGCCAATTGTTTCTCAAAAACGTATTCGAATCGGACGTAGTAAAGACGCGAAAAGAGAATGTTTGCCTTGTAATGCTTTACCTACATGCACATCGAGTACGTCAGAGATGTATAATTGATGTAAAGATAGTGTGTGTATGGCGGACGTGTTATAAAATCCTTTTTTTCGATAAATTACTTCTTTCCTTAATATGTGCATTAGCAGGAAGTTAATTTTAAGTTACACGTATTCTGCTTCTGATGGTATTGTGTTAATAAGGTTGCGTTTGGCAGGATAAGAGTAGAATTGTTTATAGAGCATATAAAGTTGCTTTTGACAGGCTAATGTAAAGGTTGTTTATAGATGCGAGTAAGGTTGTGTTTGGCAGAGTAATGTTAAAGTTTGAGTATTTAGGTTCTTTTAATGTTAAGGATGTTTATCGATGCTAGGAAGATTGTGGTTGGCATGCTAATGGTAAGGTTGCTTATAGATGCTAAACAGATTGTGTTTGGCAGACTAAGAGTAATGTTGTTTTATAGACGTTAGTCAGGTTAGGTCGGACAGAATAATGGTAATATCGAAGAAAAATGTAAGTTTAAGCAGCATGTTGCGATGTTTTAATTACTTCTGATTGTCAATCAGCTTGACATATGATGAAACGCCGAATTACACGTGGTGCAACCTAAAAACAAACTTTTGACGAATTCAAATCAGATGAGGGTAAGATTATTTATAGACGATGTCAGGCTGTGTTTGGTGGGGTTAGGATATGGGTTGTTATATGTGTCAGGTTGTTGATAGACACTGTCAGGATAGGTCACACTAAGCAGTATTAGTATTAAAACAGTAAGAACATATTTACCAGTTAAGGAGGAGTAATGATATAAATCTTGTCATACTGAAAGATGACACTCATTTAGTGGGGAATAAAGTAGCTCAATACCATTCTCTGTCTTTATTTAATTAATAAATTGGTGCGTGTAAAACGCTATGCATTTGACTTTAATTAACAACTCCGTTATTGTGAGAATTAAGACAAAACAATTTAGTGTTTACAATTGTCAGCTCTTTTAGCAAACGTATCCGATAGCTATTGGATTCTAAAAGAGATGGCAACATTGAATATTCTGAGATTTATTGCTTTAACCTTTGACAGCGTGGAAATAAGAAATACCATCATGATTTTAATTAGATTACGTTTTAAGATTGTTTGCGTTTACTCCACACAGAAAAGTGTTACCATGGCAGAAAGTGTAGAATCAGATTTATATCATCTTATGCGGTTGTTGTAGATTAGTCGGAGAGGGGATACGTTTATTTACACTGTTTGTCTTTTAGAATGGGGATGGAATAAGGGTGAGGTTGGGCGCCCATAAACCGGTTTAAACCCCCGGTGACTTTTGTCACTGACCGTTCCAAGGCGGTACTTCCATCTTCCTCCTATTGAATGTTTGTTTTGTCTTTGTGCGTCTCTTGTTGTTTTTTCTACCCATGTACATTTGCTGTTTCCTTGTGTTGCTGTTCGGGCGAGTGTTTGTTCTGTATGTGGTATTTCCTGCATGACTCATTTTTGTACTTTTATAAGCAAACAGATCAAATCCTTAGTTTGAAAACAAATATGTTGGTCACTTAACCCTTTCATTCATAGAAACACCTTTTCTCGCATTTGCAAACAGAGTGTACCCAGCTCAGACATCTCCTATAGGAGCCCTCTGATCAGGATATAATATTTTTGCTTTTGACATGGTGTAGATCTGATTCTACAGATTGTGTCAAAGTAAAAAATATTTCCTTGATAAATTTACATTATAAAAGATCAACTAATAAATATTCATGATGTCATTATTTCTTAGACGAACACTAGACAGGGAAAGGGTTAAATGCTTTTCTACTGTACTGCATATCTTATCTAGAACGAATTACTTGCAAAAAACTACTGTAGAATCTGTCTTAAACTCCCCTACATTAACTGGATATAAGAATCTTGAAAAGCAGGTGGATGCTTAAAATACAGGGCAAATATATATAGGGGCCTTCTGCATTATATTTGCACTGTATTAAGCTACCGCCTGTCTTACAGACCTATAATAATTGTGACATCCATTTGATGGTCGCGTAAGACAGGTTCTACTGTATCACGATGCTGCAACAATTGTAAGTGAACACAGAATATATGTCCCTGGTAGTGACAGTAATATTATTCCTCATACACATACATGTAATTCAATAAGATGTTCACAATGCCTTAAGCGTGCGGCAAATGCAATTGAACAAAATTGGGATATCAACAGAGGGCGATATATTGTTGTTGGCAATAGACAGACTTTTGCCTTAAGCAATGGCAATATTTTAAAGAATTAATTTACGAAGCTGTAGATTAGTGTCATATCAATGTAAATATACGGAGCATGTGAAACAAACATTTGTTCGCTACCATTGGCAATGTGCGATATTCAATGATTTTGTAAATTCTATAAAAGGTTGGTGTACACGATACTTGTTGTAGGCACTAATACGTGGCAGTCAAATAATTAAAAACACCGGTGTTGACTTTCGAAATAAGACATGTATCAACTATCGACAGAATACTCACCGTGATCTCAGGCCGTTTTATGTATTCTGTTGACGGATACGGAAGGCATCACTTTATCGACAGCTTAACCGTTTACTTTGTGAATACGCGTTTCTATGCCTTTGCCAACACGAGTAGACCCAAATGAAAAAGTAGTAAAGTCAAGCAGGCAAAGCCACATGCAAGACGCAACCACCACCAAAACACCGATAGACAGCATGACACACACACACACACACAACCACACACCCAAACGCACACACACACGAAATGAACACAGAAAACACCAAAAGACATACAAGAAACAGGGACAAACGTTCCACAACATGAACAAACCACAAGCACAAAGACGCAAGGCAAACAAAAGGAAGGGTGACAAAAAGAGTACCGCCTTGGCACGGTCAGCAGCAAAAACACCACTGGGGGCTTAAACCGGTTTACGGACGTCCTAACCTCACACTTCTCTCAAAGTCACCCTAGCTTTACAAATATTGTAAATAAAGGTATCCCCGCTGGACTTACCCACAACATAGACGACGGTGAACACAGGACAACATGTAAAACATAGCATAATAACTGTGACAAACCGTCAAATATGTACTCAATGACTTTGCTGAAGTCATAGCACCTGCAGGTAAGCCGTTAAGGGTACGACAGGGAAAAAGTAATACATGAGTCTGGTAAGCTCCTCCTGTATCCAAGTTTAAGAGTATACCATCATAGAGTACTACCCTCGGCCTGTCATCGCGCAAGCAAAGAGGGAAGCGTAGCTACCGACTGTAAAAGGGTCGATAACCAAACATGCAGTGTGTTGCAATATAATAGGATCATAACCTTTCTTTTTAAATGTTTTAATGCGTTTTATAAACAAATCATGAAAATGGATATGACCCCGAATTTTCCTAAGTTTGTAGATAACATCCCCATACAATTCTGGTTGAGAAATGCCTTGTCGCAGTAACGTCCGTAGATTGCAATTATATTTACTAATGAGAGGTAAATTTCGATAATAAAATTTTCCGAAGTTTGTGATATCTGTAACCTTGCTTAAGAAGTTTATCAGTTATAACTAAATTACGTCTGTTAAAATCTTCAAGCAAAGAACAGGCTCGAATCTACAGGAGTCGTCAGACCAGGGTCAGTTCTGTTTCGTTATTCTCGCACATACCCCTCTCTCTCTCTCTCTCTTTCTCTCTCTCTCTCTCTCCCTCTCCCTCCCTGTCTGTCTCCTGTCTGTCTGTCTGTCTGTGTCTCTGTCTCTCTCTGTCTGTCTTAATGTCTATCTGTCTATCTCTCTCTCTCTCTCTCTCTCTCTCTCTCTCTCTCTCTCTGTTTTCGCCTTACATATACCGTTTACTCTAGAAACGATACCGAGTGTCGTGTTTTATTTGCCATTGCAGGCATATTTAAGTGTCTATGTTTTGTAAGAGGAGGGTCGATTCAAATGTCGTAAGAAAACGTTTGACCCGTTTTGACACTATTATAAAAATAAATGTTTTTTAAATTATATACTTTGTCAGTTGTTGAAACAATTTACTGCTTTTGTTTTCAACGTATATATGCTCCATTTCCCATCGAACAAAGTGGCATAGTTTGTTCCTTCAACAATCGGTTTAGAAAAGTTACGAGACTGATCATCTGTTAACATCCTAATTTTACGCCGATATTCTTACCCGTTGAGCGCAGACATCACACGTTTGCTGAATAGATTTTATTTGTATCATACATGCACTTTAACATTTAGCCGGCTGAGCATACATTTCAAATGTCTATTAACTACGATAAACGTCAATTTTCAATTTCATTTCAAAGACCACGTCTCATCTGTATCAAAACTGTTTGCAAAGACGATTACAGATCCTCCCGGTGTCAACTAAATGTTAGTAAATGTTCTAATTAAACAAACACATAATAGGACATAATTAGGAAGAAAAACAAATTTTACAGCCTTGTTTTGTTGCCAACAATGTGTTGTAGAATACTTGGTATGAAACAGTTATTATTCAAGAATGTAATATCATTAATCGAATTCATTTAGCACTTTAATGTTTCAATGGTTATGCTAGTCAAGCGTAATAACCGTGTTTTCTTGGATTGGTTTGGATTTGATCGGATATTGCATCGTTTTAATAGTATTTCTGTCATATCACGACGCCCAGCTACAGGTGGAGGAAATCCCAAGACGTTCTTTTGTGCATGAAACAAAACGCATTGTTTCATGCATAGAGGAACGTCCAGGTAGAACCACCGACCTACTGCAAGCTGGTAGGCTTCCTCACAAGAAAACATGTTTTCGGATAAAGTCCACTAAAGCATTTTCTAATGGATAGGGATGATTCAATTCAAGTCGCAAATTTGTAACTAATGAAGATTTGAACACAATTCTAATACTCCATTCAAGACCTCATGCAATTTTAAATTGTTAACCCTTTGCAAACTGTGGGGAATTTGTACTCAAAAACAAGTATCATATCGAATAACTTATATATATCATCAGGGCTGGTTTCAAACGATTTGACACTCTGATTTGGTCAGGTTTAGATAAGCAGCTGAACTGTATTTATCACTAAACGCATTTTATAATTTTATACAATATCTTAGAAAGCGCCTGGTTTAGTTGAGGTTGGTCGCGCTGTATTGCAAAGACTGATTTACACATTTAGCCAGAGAGAATGTCTCCTTTATGAATCTGAACTGGATACGTGCGTTAAAATGTTGTGCCGAACGTCCCTTGACAAGTACACATGCAATGGGGGTACACCCAGGAGCCCTCTGATCAAGGTATTCACTGATTGCTAAAATCATTGATGTCAAGGGCTTATACCAGCAACTAGTGTCTATGTTCTGCAACATCAATATGAAAAATTGAAGGGTTTCCAAAATAATCATTTGACGAGTTTTCTATAAATTATATAGAAATAAAATTGGTTTAGCCCTTTCACCGCAGCAGTCGCATAAATGCACCAAGACAAATAGTGCAGTCCCAGATCAGACGCCGCCTTTTCAAGGCGGCGTCTGATCAGGTACTTCACTATTTGTCTCAATCTATATTTCTATATATGTGTTTTATTCCTTTGAAAGTTGCACCTATTTATGCCATTTCCTTATTTTACTGAATGATTTAACAAAATTGGATTGCAGACAACAATTAGAAATTTGGCACTGAAAGGGTTAATGGTTAATCGGCGTATGAACTTGATACAACCTGTTTACAAATGTCAGTCAGGTTGAGCTTCGCATTATAAAAATTAATTGAGACCACACCATTGTGTGTCTACCATTGTCACTTATTTCAGCAAATAGTATCCGAATCTTATTTCATTCCCCAGAGAGTGGTTCCAAATATTTAATTTTACGGTTATAACTCGCTGTTAAAGTAGTCCGTCTAATGGAAAATAGTCGATCGAGTTTTAGGGAAAAAAAGAGACACCTTTATCTTCATTCCAGAGCCAGCTGATAAATTATGATACGTTTTAACCCTTCGATTACTATTCACGTCAATATAACTACCTGTAAATAGTGAAGACCCAGATGAGACAGCTCCTCCAGGAGCTGTCTCATCAGGGTCTGCACTATTTACAAGTTGATTGCACAGCGAAATACGTGTACACAGTGAATATATATGTATTTATACAACAGGGCATGGGTAAAGAAGGAGAAATGTATTTTAAAATTCAGCAAGAGAAGGGTTAATATTAATTGCTGTCCCTTTGAGTTGTTTGATATTGTATTATCGACCAGACCCTTGTGAAATGATTGAATTATACAGCAGTTTGTCTCTTTTAAATCTGAAAACAGAGGCGTGTGAGTTATAAAGGACGGCGTTAAATTACAGTTTCAAAATCCAAATAGAAACACAATAACAATTCAACTGATCTGATGAGCTGCATTGTAGCAATTATAATTAAATATCCGCATCGGTAAGACCTGATATAATGGAGATACAAATGTGTGTGCTTAGTCTAAACCTAGACAAAAAAAATGAACATTCATTTTAGCTGTTGCACTGCTTACTGTAAAAGTAATACAGTAATTGCATAAAAAAGATCAGTTCAATTCTAACGTTATCCAATTCGAGTATGCTTTTGGGAAAAAATGACCGATTGTCAGGGAGCTTAGATCTGGACGAAACGTCGGTTTACTCGATATCTGATATGTATCTAAAATTATGTGTAATTGTCGGACAGATCCGGCTGAGCAATACAATGGCTATTTGCAATTCATCTAAGTACATACCATTGAAATCGTCGATAATGTGTTATAGCACTGTAGGCGAATATGTCATCTACACTAGCAATGCCTGTTCTATACTTTGAAAAGTGGTCAAACGTTTAAACCTGACTGAATGTCTTGATGAGACAGCGATTTACTAAGGAGGTCTTATCTGGATACAAGCTGTTTGAACAATCATGCTGCGTTTGGCAATATAAGGACGATTTTGTTTACATATTTCCTCGGTTAATGTCTCAGTATGCATGATAAGCATAACGATTATACTGTAAAACACCGTTCATCCGAACACTCAAATACGTATCACTATTGGTATTTAAGACATGTGGCAGCTTAATGCAGGGTGATTGCTATGCAGAATGCTCCTCTTAGGGGTTTGTGTATGACTTCCATCCTGCATTAAGCAGCCACCACCGTAATAGTGTCTACATTCTTCTATATTAATATTTCGAACGACAGTAAAACCTGTCTGTAACTGCCACTAAATTACACCATTTATTTTGTATTAAAGGCAGGTGGCTGCTTAAAGCAAGGTGAAAGTAAAATAGAACGCTCCTATTGGAACGTTCTGTTTTGCTTTCACCTTGCTTTAAGCAGCCACCTGTCCTAAATACCAACTAATTAACACAATTTAGTGGACGTTATAGAGAGGTTTTACTGAATCGTGGTTTTACTGTAGTTATATAATGAGGAAGAACATTGATTTGGAGATGATAATTAGCCCAACACACTAAAAGGTTAAAGTGAAGATAGTTAGTTATTCGTGGACATAGTCCACGAGGAAGCGACTCACCATTAGGGTGCCGGTATCATTCGACCAATATTTTCCTCAAACACTATTCGTACTGGATGGTAAAAAATGCATTATGCAGACTAATGTTTGAGAAAATAATAGACACCCTAGCTGTTCACTAGTCAACGATCGTTTTTCATTTTCTTCGGTGATCAGAATCCATGCCATTTGACACTTGGGTATATACAATAACCTTTGTTCTGCTAACATACTAACCTGCTGACCACAGCCTGTACCGCATTGGCAAACAGCTCGGCTTCAAATAAGACGTCGAGTAACTCGATAGTAGTCAAACCTGCACCAAAACCAAATTTTAGCAAACATTATTATTATAAGTATAGTTATTATTATTGTTTTATTTGGGTTTTTTTTATTTGTTTTACAATGGTGTAAGGGTTAAGGTAAAGCCATGTTTCCCGTTACGTTGGCAGTACACAACATCAAACGTTTCGAAAATTTTAATCTTGATGAAAATGACAGTAAACTTGTTTGATTCTCATCAGAACTTTTCAATATGTGTTATTTCTATTTTAAACACCCATAGACATTCCTACCTTGCAGTGGTTTTGGGCTTGATTATCACAGGGGATGTTTTTGTTTATTTGATAGAAATTTTCCCCTCTGCCAAGAACTAAAAGGAAGGCAGGTAGGTGGTTCTGATCCCATGCGCTTTTCAGGGTTTAACTTATGCAATGTGAAATAGTCCAAATTGAACCAGATCAAACTTTGAGCATACATTAATTGTACAGCGATTGTTACTTAGACGCCGGGTTATTTGATATATTCCAACTGTTTTCAAATATAATTGCATATTTGTTTATATCATGTCAAACGCCGCATAAAGACGTATATTTGTGTATTTAGGAAAAATAAGTAACATAGTAGTCATAAATCTCAGCGAGTACGGACACCCATCCGAATAGCTACGCTGCGGCTAATAAGTACCAACACAATAGCATTTAGTTGAGAAATAAGAGATATTGACAGATGACTAGATAATATGTATAAATGAAAGCATTTCAAGAATAACCTCTTTATTTCTCCACCAAACCCTATGTTGTAACCACTTTTTAGAATCGTCTTGAATAAATGACGATTTTAGTACTTGAGTAGGCACGTTTATCTGTTGCTCTGTGTTGATATATTGACCCTACAGTTATCTACAATACTGCGAATAACCAATATGTTTGCTGTAATAGTGAGATAACCAATACGGGTCAAGTGCTGGACGTTTAGATAATAATTAATGCAATTTTCTGTAGCGTTTGTACTATGGCTATTACCCAAAATGGAATACGTGAGAGCATATCATTCGTACTTGTTTAACCCATTTAGTCCCATGTTGATCAAATAACCCCGTCCATATCTTAGTTTGGAACCCGTCCAATTTCCATGTTCAAGTGAGCTGGGGTGGGGGGGGCACATCAACCAAATATTTGTTAATATAAGACTTTGCCATTACCAAGCAGTCTAAAATCAGATCGACCCTCAATTGACCCTCTGTCCAAGGTCTGCATTGTATGCTAATGGCAAATGTCCTTTTTACGGGACACTGGGCAATAATGGGTTAAAACACCCAATACCCCCCTCTCTATGGAATGGTAAAGCTGAACAAATCATTTTGGCACCAGTGTGATAACTTTAAAGTAGATTGTCATTGTAGCAAACACTATAGACCATAAAAAACTGCTCGTTCATGAACGGTTTGATGTAGGTCTGTACTATTTGCTTAAACCCGAATACAGTAAAAACCCTCTAGTGCGAACACCTGGTTGAAATTCTGGATGGTAGAGGCAGGTGGTAGCTAAATGCAGGAAAACTGTAATACAGAAAAATCCCACAAGAGCTCTTTGCATTACTTTTGTCCTGCATTAAGCAGCCACCTGCGTATAACGACACTCATGTTTAATCATTGAGTGGTCGCATTAGAGGGTTTTTACTGTATTCGTTTAACTAAGTGAATTAGTGTAGTACGTTCATTTATACAACGAATATAGTCGCTTGAATGATATCTCCATTCTCTTTGTTTCGATAGTGATAATGATTGACCGTAAATATCAAATGGAAATGATGGATAATTAGCCATCGATGAAACTACGTAGCAATAATAAAACGCTCCAAACATATCTCAGAATAACATTATCTGATGCAAAAGGAAACATGTGTACATACGTCTAGTTTTACGGAACTCTTACGATAAATAGTCCGTATCCTGTCGATTATGACTCAAGTGGCATTTGCAAACGCCTTGTCTGTATGACATGTAACCCTTCCCCGTATGTAAGCGCATTCTGACCAATCTGCAAACAGAGTAGACCCAGATCAGACGGTTCCTATAGGAGCCGTTTGATAAGAGTCTGCACTGATTTCTTATGGTGTAATATAGATATGATTCTCCAGCTGCTGCCTGACACAAACTGTCCTGTGTTCATACGCCATTATAAAAAATAATATTATTAATATTAATGAAGTCATTATTTCCTTCTTTGGTATTCATCAGGGAAAGGGTTAAATGATTGAACGAATGCGATATTCAGTTATGTGTCCCCCAACCCGGGAAAATGATAATACAGTAGAACCCCTCTAATGCGACCACTTAATGAATAAACGTAAATGTCTTTATAAGCAGGTGGTTGCTTAATGCAGGACAAAGGTAATGCAGAAAGCTCCTAGAGGAGCTTTCTGCATTACTTATGTCCCGCATTAAGCTACCACCTGCATCTAGCACCCAGAATTATACCTCGTTTAGGTGGTCGCATTAGCGGGTTTTTACTGTACTATTTATAGGTATTTTGCTGGCGGTAATTATATTACGAAAAATGTGTCTCTCTGGCGTATTCTATAAGTATTGTCATTCTTCCTTAATTTATTCAATAAGTGATCGAATCGGAAGTAGTCACAATTGCAGGCCTTATCATTTCCAGCACGATACACTTTATTACTCTATGTGCAATACTTTTCTATCTTATCTTATGTCAATTGCTATACATTTCCTCATTTGTTAATGTCTTTTTTCAATGAAATTAGCATTTATCTATTTCGAACGAATGTCAAAGTAACAGCTAATGAATGCGGAATTAACATGTCTAGCAATAATGTGTTCGGCAATAATGGTTTTCCAAACAAGACAAAACCGTTTCAAAGAGATTGATGAAATTAAGAAGGCTAATGATCGACATGACTTACTAGTAAAATATTATGTTGAAATGAAATGTGTCTGTTGGTAAAGGCAACTGGTATTTTAAACCAAAGGCTGGACAGCATCACACTCACAATCTGTTTTATCTTTTGAAAAGAAATGAATACGACACTAATTAAATAATTGACAGTATGTTCGTATACAAACTTCGAATCGCACAATATCCTACAATTATTATTATCATTATACAATTTCAGTAAGATTGGAATGGCACTATAGGAGATGATGTTGGCATATCACTATAAGAGGATATGTAAGTTGTTCGCAGTGGGGAATGACGGACGGAATGATGGACATGCAAACAGTCTGGGTCCATGCTTATAAAACGTTTAGTTGAGTCTGAGTTCATTCTCAAGTTTTTGATTGGTCAGATTTGAGCCTTTGGCTCCAATCTGACCAATCAAAAGCTTGAGAACTCAAATCTGACCAATCAAAAGCTTGAGAACGAAACTCAGACTCAACTAAAAGCTTTATAAGCATGGACCCAGATTGTATAATTCTCCTTACACGACTTCAGTGTTTGTGTGGATAATTCAGATAAATACCCACTGTTGTCATAGCAATGCAATATGACCCTCTTAAGAGTGTATAACGTATAACATGATGAAAGGGGACCTTTCGTAGAGCTGCCAAAATATATGTATAATAATACTAAACTACTAATAATAATTATATACATAAATGTATTTTAATAAGATGCTTTTTGCCTCTAATGGAAACAATCTGTTTTATTACATGGTTTAATAGCATAAAACTGGGATTGCTTTCTGCTTTATACTGAACATTTGCATTTTAATACCAAAATTTAATAAACGTGGACCCTTGTGTAGAATAAAACAACAGATGTCTGCAAATTACCATTTATATCCGAGATAACTCATTTTTATATCCAAATTGTGATTTATTCCATTTCATGAAAGTCAATGGTTTTTGTTGAACAGAAATAAAGCTGACTTTATATGCAAAAATATTATTCGGAAACTGAACTTTTAATGACCGCGTTTTATGCTGAAGTTATTTGAATATCAAATTATGATTTCTCAGTACACTATGTGCGTTTAAATGATCACATGTATCGTCATGCAACGTTATCGTCAATTGCAAAACAAACTTGGATCCAGATTCGACGCCGAGTCGCTAGACTTCTATTCATGACATCAGCAGCTGTTTGACACTTTATGCAAGTTTCTCAAACGTTTGACCAAATCGGAAATGAATACAATATTGCAACAGTACGGAGTTTGAGCAGAAAATTTGACTTTTTTTGTTTCAGCCTTAAAGCAGATGTCATCGCATGAAAACTAAAACTGACTTGCAGTTTCGTAACCCTGTCAACGATATGTCCGTGCATGATGTACCGACGCCATTTCCATGACCACGTCAGCGCCATTTCCCTGACGATGTCAACGCAACTTGCGCGAGGGAGATAAAAAACGGAAAGGAATAATGAGTTAACTGTTTCTTTAATGCATTGTCTTTTATTTAGTTTTCATGAAACGTCGCCAAATAAAGATTCATATAAGGCATGTCATACCGATGCTACCTGTTGCATTGAATTGAAGATATCCAGAGAATAACTCAAACTACATACTAATTGCAATTATTGTTTTGTCCAAGTAGGAACCGTCATGATAATTAATATTAGAAACATACTGACACATTTTAACAAAAGATTGCCCCAGCAGCTAAATGGCTATGTCCACTCAAACGAGTTGTTATTCTTAATTGTTAACCCATTGTCTACAATGTTTGCCTACGTCCCATATATGGGATCGTGGGAGCAACTGGGTTAAAACAGACGGTAGTTAAATTCAGGATTAATGATATTCAGAAATATCCGTTCTGTATTACATTTGCCATGTATTAAGCAACCAAATGCATATTATATGTGGTCATCTTGGTGATACTTTAAAGCGGTTTTCAAACTAGATTATGAATATAACAAAGGGCATAATACCATGTAAGGCGATCATTTGAATCTAATGTAGATCATATTGTTTGCCTTAACTTATATGTAAACCTGTCATCTGCTTAGTGTCTGTGAAGGCCACGGAATATATAGGATCAGTAGAAAACCCTGGAAGCAACATTGTTGATATAAACAGTTTGTTCTTGGACGTTCTGTTTGGATAATTCTACAGTCGTGTTTTTTCACGAAAACATCCTGTTTACTTCCCATTTTTGGAGTGCTCCTATACGTTCTAGATTGATCTTCTTAGCTAACATGAATAAGACTGAAACGTAGTTATATTGGTCTTTGGTGATACAAACTTACTTAAAAGTTACTTTGATAAGTTAACATTCTCGGATTAAAAGTATCAGATTACCGTTGGTTTGTGACATGTACTATATAAGTATTGGAAGTGAAACTTTGGACATAACAAGGTTTTCTTTAACCCTTCGCTGGCTGAATTTTAAAATAAATTTCTTCTTCTGTACCCATGCCCTATTGTATAATTACATATATATTGACTGTGTACAAGTATATTGATGTGCAATTACTGCTGTGGAGTGCACTGGTTGCACAATCAACTTGTAAATAGTGCAGACCCTGATGAGACAGATCCTGCATGAGCTGTCTCATCTGGGTCTTCACTATTTACATATAGGTATATTGACGTGAATAGCATGCGAAGGGTTAATTCACTCCCATATTTCAGTAAATTCATCTTTGCAATATGGGATAATTAAAACAGCATACAAATTATGTTGCTGGTTTGTGTTTTTGTTGCAATATGTTTGCGTATGCCGATAGCATGTGAATTTATGGCAGACACTCAAACACACCCGACCTTATATCAAAAACATAAACGTATCTTCATCTTGATAACTATTACATATTCGTCTATGGAGGCGACAGTGCTTACCATTCCAGCACTATTAGGTTATCCTTTTACAAGTAATTTGGACTCGGACAAAACGTCTTTATGGCCCAATACAAATGACATACTGACACAAAATAGTTTTTCCATGACAGAAACTGTGGAGTTAGATATTTATTATTTGATAAACACAGGACTATGAGTATACGGCTCATATGGGAGAATACTGATCTGGGTCTAATATGTTTGCAATTGTGTTAAAAGGTGTCTATATTTGGTAAAGATTAAAATAATATACACAGATACCAGATCTGGTCTTTGTCGTCTGCAAAAACTTTCGTCTGCGAAATTTTGAGATTGTTTCTTCCTCCTTTTTGACTACAATGTAATCAGTATGATTGTAGCGGCGTATCACCTGAATCCAAACTGTTTGCAAAAAGTGATCAAAACCTGGACAAGAAAAACATGAGATACATGCAAATGACATGGCAATATTAGTCATTTATGACCTTAGGTAGACAAGCAAAATGTGTCTGACACGCATTACCTTTTCACTGTATCATTAAAATTTTGTAAAAGCGATAATTTAACTGATCGTGTGCAAATACATGTCGTTTCATAGATATTGCCAATCGTATAAAAATGTCTGGATATGATACAGTTCACACACAATTTTACCTGTTTACTGAAACACAGATCAACAAATTCAAACGTCCTTGTATGCAAGGCATTCGATACGTATGTGAATGTTTAGGTCAGTTTAAAATTTTATTTTTCAGTTGAACCATGTACATGCTATATAAATCTGTATGTTCCTCAACAAATGATGCAAAATTCGTTTTGGTTGTAGTTTTGTTAGGTACAAAATTAATATAACCAGTGATAGTCTCAATAAACGCATATGTTAAAAGAAATATCATAAACACAGTATTTGTTATGTTCTATTATTCTTGTGAAGCTTGTCTTAACTTATACCGAAAAATGCCCCATGTGATTCAAAATAAACCATTTTTGTCGAAGTTAATGTTTTGTTGAACAACAAAACATTATCGACCTATCTCGAAAAAAGACGAAAACAGTTCGAATAAATAATAATGTATCCGCGAATATACACCGGAGGTTCCAATATAACACTTGTAAGTTCAAAGAAATACTAATGCATCCGCCGCAAATAACACCTGAGTTTTCGATATAGCACATGCAAAATGTGTCTCATTCGTTTCGATCGGTGTTCTTGCAATATGCTTCTTTTCAGCATATGGACTAATAGTATTTTGTTTTCAAAAGGCGTTGCAAGTAAAGTGTATCATTGTAAGTAGTAAATGAATAAATATGATTGGTTATAAATGCAGTTGCTTAAACCCAAGAATAATGTCTCTTTTTCTGAATCGTTTAGAGAGCTGATATTATGCCTTACAATAAACTCTAAATATGCTGATTCCAAATATAGATAATCTGCAAAATATAATATCTATTCGGTATTCCATGTAGATATCTCTTCAATGTCTTCACCAAAACCAGGACTGTCACAAAGTTTGGATCCTAATTAAACGCTGAATTATTCGGTGTGTCATCTTGATCGAAAATATCAGAAAATCGCCTATGGCAGCGAAACACCTATCTCGTAACAGAAATAAGTCGTATCCCGCTATCTTAACCCTCACCAATCTACATTGACTCTTATCTTAACACGTATCCGGCAACCGTAACCTTATCCAGCTACATTAACCCTTATCCAGCTATCTTAACCCTTATCCCGCTAGCGTAACCCTTATCCCGCTATTTTGACCCTTATCCCGCTACTGTAACCCTTATCCCGCTACCGTAACCCTTATCCAGCTATCTTAACCCTTATACAGCTATCTTAACCCTTATCCCGCTACCGTAACCCTTATCCAGCTACCGTAACCCTTATCCAGCTATCTTAACCCTTATCCCGCTACCGTAACCCTTATCCCGCTATCTTAACCCTTATCCCGCTACCGTAACCCTTATCCAGCTATCCTACACCTTATCCCGCTACCGTAGCCCTTATCCAGCTATCTTAACCCTTACCCCGCTACCGTAACCCTTATCCAGCTATCTTAACCATTATCCAGCTATCTTAACCCTTATCCAGCTATCTTAACCCTTACCCCGCTATATTAACCCTTATCCCGCTATCGTAACCCTTATCCAGCTATCTTAACCATTATCCAGCTACATTTACCCTTATCCCCCAATCTTAACACTTATCCATCTCCATCAACCCTTATCCCCCATCTTAACCCTTATCCGGCTACATAATTCCTTATTTATATGCATTTATCCTTACTCCTATCTTACCCTTATCCATCCACATTAACCCTTATCCCCTAGTTTAACCCTTATCCTGCTACATTTATCCTTATCCCGCTACCTTAATCCTTACCCGGCTACATTAATCCTTATCTAGCTACATTAACCCTTACCCCGCTATCTTAACTCTTATCCTCCTACCCTAACGTTGATCCTGCTACCGTATCCCTTATCATCCCATCTATTTTAGCACTTATCCCGCTACCTTAACACCTGCTATCAGCGATTTGACTTGCATTAGCAAACAGCTTCCATACAGATGGGAATGTCGAGGAACTTGGCGTCTCATCAGGATCCTAGCTGTTTGACTCTTGGCGAATAGTTTCTCAAAGGCTTTGTCGATTCAATCGTAATCAAAGTTGAATCTATCCAAATTAAATTATGTTTGACACAACAGAATAAGGGCTTATTCTCAAATGCAAGTAAAGTTTCAAGTAATATTCGATTGGGTGTAATTGTATCATTCAAATTTGTAATTACATTCTGATTCCACTGAATGGTAAGATTTCTCAATAACGTCTCAAATTTGCTTTATGAAAGCGATGGTTAAAACACTTTTGCCTGACAAGTCAACTTATACCAAGGTCTGGTGTAAACAATCTGCGTCCCATCATGATCGAAAATGTTAGCAAAGCCAGTCGGGTCCAGTGTAATGAAAACCTCAGCCTGGTGCTTGCACCGACGGGGAAATGTTTAAGCTAACATATCTCTTCCTTCATCGCAAAATATAAATTTTGGGATATGCTAGGTGTTCGTAATTGCTTCGTGAATGATATATTATCTCGTTTTGATAAGTTTTTCATGGACCTTTTAACATTAATTCAAAACGCATGTCGTTATGCATTCTCCAATAAATAGTGATTCGGTCGAATATAATTTCATCCGTAAAACCTTTAATAGTAGACCATTATGACACCAGTAAATGAACTGTCATGGGATATACAGTTGAAATGCCACGAGTATGATATGATAGATGTCGCAGCAAAAGATCGATGAGTACTAAAAAACACAAACTTGTCATTCTAAGCACGACTCAATCGCTCCGAACTATATAACTCTTAACGTCTGGGGACCGATTATATAAGACCTCTATAATCGGTGTAGACTTAGTCCAAAGGGTTCACGAAGATGTCCTCTGCCCAGGGTCCACTTTGTCTTAAACATCATTTTCTACAGAGATAACGTTTGGTACAATTGTTTGTTAATTAATATTCAGAAAGGAAGGAGACATATTACTTATTCAAAAGGTTAAGGGACATGCATATCGTTAGTAATTAAATTTATTGCAGTAAGTGTTGTGATAGACACACGTTTAACCCTTATCTGCTTGCTCGCAGTCTGTTACAAAGTTACCTTCGATTCGTTATAGCTGTTGATCAACTGTCAACCAAATGTCAAACAGCTAGGATATTTAGGAGACGCCGAGTTACTCGGCGTATCGCCAGTGTCTAGTCAGTTTGGTTATGCCACTCAGGTTGCAAAAAACACGACAGGTGGATAAATACAAGGATAGATGGATACACTCTGTGTTAGGCTACACCAATGGTAGGTGTCAAGTATAATAGAAAAGTAAACCTGTCCGCCCATTACCATAACTATGTGATGAATGTGTGTTAACTTCCTCGAGTTTCAATTAATGTTCTCTGAAGCATGCAATCAAAAAGTTCTATATAGGCTATCGAATAGTTTTAAAATGGCGAATGCGATTTCTCTTTAAGTCGGTGTTCAGGGATGGTTGCTGACTTAGAACAACATGCTTGTATAGAGTGTTGTGCAATAGAACCAGCCTTAAGCGGCAATTCATTTGTTAAACACAAGATTCTTAAAAAGCAGATAGTTGCTTAATTTAGGGAAAACGTAATAAAAAGCTCCTATAGGAGCTTTTTGTATTATTTTTACCCGCATGAAGCTACCACCTGTCTTACAGATCAATAATTAGACATACATTGTTTTGATGGTCACTTAAGACAAGTTCTGTTAAATGCACTGTTGGTTTGGCCAAATCAAGAATGCATTGGATTGTTTTCAATTTGATAATATTAATATTTTTAAGTACCACATTTGTCATTCAACTACCAATCTCTAAGTTGTAATCACTCCGCTGTTGCAATCATCTGTAAGAGAGTACTCTAACGAAATGTCACAAAATAGGGCATGTTGACAAATAAACGAACGTTTCTCTAAACATATGCTTTAAGTAATGGATCTTAGATATGGCTCTGGTTGGCTATTCCCTATTATTTTATAGTCAACAAGGGGTACGTTTTTATAATTGCATCAGTCTTGGTGTTGTTCCTAACGCGTGAATGAGGCATTATATACGCGTCCATGCCGAGGATGATGATGTGAGGGACCTATAGACGGCTTATATTAAATAGTCAGGTATACTTAATACGACAAACAGAAATTCTGAAAGTAGGATATATCTAGCAGTTATCAAAAGTACAACACTACCTATGCCCGTTAGCATCGGCTTAAGCAGTATTCAATTTCCATAACTAAGAGCATTGACACTAACAATCCCGTAGGACCAGAAAACATAACAATACTCAGACTGAAGTACGGACGACTTTATACGGCCGCCACACGAGCACTTAACACCTGATGTTGTGAAGTACATAAATGTGGCACGTAGGCGATCCTTCAAAGGCATTACAAAAATGCAATGGGAGAAAATTGCAAACTCAGTTTTATTGAGTTGTACATAAGTATTTATTAAAATTGCAATATTACACATACCCCATAGCATCGACTAAAGTAGTATTCAAGTTCCCATGACGAGAAGCATAGAAGGGCCAGAAATATAACAGGACCAGAAAATTTAACAACATTTGGAATGATTTATGAAATTCTAAAACAGGTCGTAATCAGAGCCACCTTATCAGAGTGTTCTGTATGCTTATGGAATAATAGTATACAGATGTAACTCAACAGTTTCTGCAAAACGAACCAACAACAAAGAAACCAACAACTTTGTTCATACGTCATGACCAATTTTAAGCGGATAAATATTCATGGTGTCATTACTCCAGCATGAATATGCAAAAGGGAAAGGGTTAATGCAGGACATACGTTATGCAGTAAGCTACGACATGAGATTTATTTGTTTCTTCTGCCCCGTATAAACGTATTAAGTTTCAATCCGTTTTTAAAGGTTTCTGTCTGGTTTTATAAATGACGTGGTCGCTTAAGCGAGTCTCAACTGGGCAACATTGTAGAAGCAATACATTGTATAAAATCAGTGCAAAAAATGAAGCCAAATAAAGTTTTATAAAATATTCGACACATATCTATGGTGTTGTAAATTAACATACCATACAGCCTGTCTTAAGCTACCATTCATGTGTTGAAAATAGGAGCCTTAAAAGCATAATGGTTTGTGAAAATAGGGTGACAGTTGAAATGTCGACCTTCATGCAGCTATCGCCTATTTTAATTGTCGCTTAAGACAAGTTTAACTGCACCTTGATTACCATCAAATTGAGTTATTTTATGATAACAAGTCATACTACATTTTTAAGCATAAACAGTAACACCTTTAACGCAATACCTCATTAGATATATTAGACCCAGTCTCCTTGAATATACCTACTGAAAATGATCCTTTATTAGAAATAAGTAACTGTTATTTAGAAATGTGTAATTTTGAAACCATTGTGATACATGGGGCATTTGATTTTTATATAGCAAATGCTCCATTTATCACAATGGTGTCAAACACGTGACTTTTACAGTCCAACACGTGAAGGCGTCAGAAGGCGTCAGTATTAGGGAATGGTTTACGGCAAGCACCGAACGAAATCGTATTCCAGGTCCTGAAGACAGGCGTTAGCTTAAGGTATTTTTGTTGCAGGTAAACAACATGACCTGTAAATACTTACCATGTGCTTTTTAATGGACAATTTGCTGTGATTGAAATATAGTGGTGTTCGGAAAAGTGAAATTGGAACCTTTATCATAGAATAAGAATTTATTAATACACAAACATGACGAAAGAAGATAATTGGAAGGATCTTTTTGAAGGTTTATTTTTAAATAAAATTGGAAAAGTGAGTTATGTGACACCTCGATTTGCTTATTTTCAGGTCAAAACTAAAGGTTTATTTAACTATTTAAATGAAATTGGAACATTTATCATATAATAAGGACGTATTAATACACCAACAGGACTAACGAATATATTTGGAATGATACTTATGAAAAAATCTGGAAAAGTGAGTTATATGACACCTCATGTTTGCATATTTCAGGTAAATTCTTGCATATATCCTGGTTAAAAATAAAGTTTTATTTAACTATTAAAAAGTGCTGTCTAACATTTATGAACTACACTAAGATCTTTACTTAATAACTCAATAAAAGTAGTTGCTACAAATTGTTAGAAATACTAATTTTAATTAATGTTTAATGTGACGGTCAAATTGAAAGGAAGTAAACAAACGGCCATTGCTGGAAATACCTTAATTTGGAACCTTTCAGCATTTCGTTCGCTGCATGACGCAATTAAGTTCAGTTATGAAGTGAATCATTATACATTAATAGATATAACTCTTTGGTAGTCTTAAAATAAATAACATTAACTCTTTTAATGCCAAATGATAATCTGTGATAGAATGAGTGAGATTCAGACACAATTCGAAACTGTTTAACACCATAATGGTGTATGTAAACAGACGATGAAATGGAATGAACTTTGACGTCTGAAGCAGACAAAACATCCTATCAGACGATATATGTCTAATGGCGAAGGTGTTTATATGACATCCGCAAATGGAGTCTTGTCTTTGGGGTAAATAAACTTTCAAATGTTTTTGCCACGATTTCTGTCTCTATATTATGTCACTTATGTGTCTGCTAGCCACATGAACTGGAATGACAATCATCTGACAGCTGGAAGCAATCAACAGAACATTAACGAAATGCCAGTGACCTTTATCTACGAAGCATTTATGTTCTTAAATAAACAATCCTGATTTGTAATAAACCGTACCACTCACTACTTCAGTCACCGCCATTTTAACAATGTATTCGTTTTATGTAGTTGTTCGAAACATGACAGTTAGTCACAAGTCTGGCAGCGAATCCTTATATGAACACCCTACTTACGCATTAGCGATTATGACAGATCAGGATCAGACGGCTCCCACAAGAGGTATTTTGTGTTTGCTTATTGAATTATAAAGATAGTATTCTAAGCCTTTTGCCGAGACACGGCAATCACATGTTCATGAATTATTATAACAGTTAAGATAATATATATAAATGATATAATACTTTATTGCATGGACATTGATTAGGTAAAAAAGTGTCATGTTTTATATAATTTTCTTCATTTTTGTGTCCAAATACATAGTTACAGTAACAAACAACAAGTAAATGAAAATTGAGAAGAACTGCTTAGGTGACTGCTTAATAGAGTCTGGAAGACATGTAAAAAGATATCAGCTGAACATAGATATTTTATTACACGCTACAACTAAAATTGACAGTTATATGAATATCAATAAGTCTTTGGACATTGGGATTTGACCTAAAACAGTTCGGTCAGAAAGTATATTGCACTATGTGTATACCTATTTGAAATTTATTGCAAACAGTGACGCGTAATTTAATTACAAAAAATACAAAAATGAGTCATGCAGGAAACACCACATACAGAACAAACAGTCGCCCGAACAGCAACACAAGGAAACAGCAAATGTACATAACTATAAAAACATCAAGAGACGTACAAAGACAAAACACACATACAATAGGGGAAAGATGGAAGTACCGCCTTGGAACGGTCAGTGACAAAAATCACTGGGGGTTAAACCGGTTTATGGGCGCCCAACCTCAGACTTATCCCATCCCCAGCCTAAAAGACAAACAGTGTAAATAAACGTATTTCCTCTCCGACTAATCTACAACAACCGCGACGGCAAATATAGTGGTAAAGTGCATGTATAACGAAAACATTTAAGTGAACAAACTGTATCCACCTATCGCTAGTGTACTCAATGATTGAGCTGCAAACAGAGTAACTGTAGAAAAGTAATAAAGGGTACGACAAAAATGAAATAGTACAGATATCCGACGTTCTCCTTCCATTTCTGGATTTAAGAGGTCGCATTCATAGAGTACTAAACCTTTCTTGTCGGTGTACATGCAAAGAGGCCAGCGTGATTGCCAACTGTAAACGGGTTCACAACCAAACATGCAGTATGTTGTAGTACTACAGGATATCCCTTTTTAATGATATATTTATTTTATGTTTAACATATTTGATGAACAAAGTGAGAAAATGGGTATGTCCAATAATTTTACGAAGTTTGTAAATCACATCACCATAAAATTCAGGATGTGAAATACCGTGTCGCAGAAGCACCTTGAGATTACATTGGTACTTGCCAATAAGCGAGAGATTTCGATAGTAAAATTAAGAGAAAGTTTTTCTTAGTTTATGGTATCTATATCCTTGCTTAAGCAGTTTTTCAGTTAAAATGAGATTTCGACTGTTAAAATCGTCAATAGATGAACAAGCTCTAGCAAAACGAACAAGTTTTTTTTCAAAGGATTCGCCAATGTTATTTGCAAATAGTGTATACATGTACTTTCCTGGATATTCGTGGTAAGCTTGATCGGTTTGAACTTTGGAATAATCCATTTTGAAGAATCAGATTTGAAAGGGTTAATGAAAAATGAGGGGGTAAGCGTCCATGGACTTCTATTGGTTTGTATTCAATGCATTTTGGTCTGTGGTTCTAATGACACTCTGACCAAGATATCAAGCCAAAAGATGGTAAAGCGGTGTTCAACTAAAACACACGATGACAATGTCGAAAAAATCAGTTTGCTTTGTGACGCAAATGATGAAACCACTTCCTATAAATATTAATAGGATTTACACGACACTGATGTTCGTGCAAAAATGTAATTATGAATACGATTAGATGTATGTATAAGTTTCGTGGAATTGTCAATGCTCTTGAATTTGCATCTGTTATAATACATTTTGGAGTCACTGATCTACAAATTATGCATTGTAAATCGAACACTGAGAATCTTAATAACCTAAAATGCTTTTCCTACCAGTGCATTAGCAATTAGAAATGATGTTAACCATATTGAAACAGTTCCTGTTGTCTTTCTGCATATTGATCTGCATATTGATAAATACGTATAGCCGATTTATGTCACTGCTATCGAATTGAACGAAAACATAAGCCAGGTGATTTACTGTACGTCATTAATATTAATATGTTAGAAATAGTCTGTTTCTAACAGCGTGAAATGTGTCTCTATCAGTCAAAAGAACTAGGTTACACCACTCTGTTGAAGTACATGTATGAGTCATACAGGAAACACCGCATACACAACCGCCCACACAGCACCACACAGCACCATGACGACAAACAGCAAATTTACATGTATATAAAGGAGAAAAATAGTAAAACCAAGCGGGAAAAGCCACACATAAAACCCCACCTTCACCAAAACATCAATGGAAATACTCAGGGAGCCAATAGTGCCTACCGTGCACCCCCCCCCCTTAGACTGTTTTTCATGGGTACCAAAATGTTCAGAAAAGTGTCCTGAATCAGAATCGCGAATGTACTCAAACTTAAATTATTTTAGGCTATGTGTATTTTAACCGTTTCCATGGCAACCCCCCAGTTTTCGTAATGATGACCCATACCTACAAATTCGCCCATATCACAGCCAGTTTTTGTCCTAAAACTATAAAACTGGTACCAAATGGAAGATAAGACATTGTGCTTTTATTCCAAACTGTTTTAAATTACCTCATTTGCATACTCATGAATATTAATGAGAACATTAAAAATAGTAAAACAATGTATAGAAATAACGTAAACCTTTCAGTTTTTTATCCTACAAATATCAGAAAATAACTTCAAGTGCAGTTTAACATGATGACGACACGAATAAGTTGAGATATATAAACCACCCCATAAGATAGGGCACGGAGAACATCTCCATCAAGGTGGGGGAAATTTACAATATTAAAATCAAAATCGTCTCTTTTGTCCTAAATTTGAGCAGAAATAATTCCATTGTCAATTTTAACCCTTCGCTTGCTGAATTCTAAAATACATGTCTCCTTCTTTACCCATGTCCTGTTGTATAATTACATATATCTTCACTGTGTACACGTATTTCGCTGTGCAATCACTGCTATGTGGTGCACTAGTTGCACAACCTGCAGGAGCTGTCTCATCTAGGTCTTCAGTATTTACAGGTAGGTATATTGACGTGAATAGCAAGCGAAGGGTTAAGGTCACGGTCGAGAAAAAACGCATAAGTGTTGGATAGGTTAGCTTTATTCAATGTGATTTTTTCGGGTAAATGGTAGGAATCAAACATCAAAGAAAGGGTTATCTAAGTTGAAAATATCATCCAAATATTGAGAAGTATCAATGAAGTCTTTTATGATATTTTCTTGTAATTATTGGTTCAAACTCAACATGACATCTCTTTCATAGCAGTACAAAAACAATTCGGCGACCAGTGGTGCATGATTCGTACCAACATGAGTATCAATCACCTGACGGTATATAGCATTCCCATAACGTATGAATGTGTTATCTAGAAGACCTTCCGAGCAAGACAAATTGGTCTAATATTTCATTGGCTCGACAGTAAAGAAAGATTTTTCAGCATTACATACCAGAAATGACGTTTTTCCCGCTATAAAAATATTTTCCTGATTAAGATAGTAATTTTCTTGTAATGGAACCCAACGTTCATAAACTATCTTAAATAATATTATTCTGCGCTTTATTTATCCGTTACATACGTTAAATATCGATACATATTGATATTTAATTCGTAGTATTTAACCATTAACCTGGTGCCTGCGGAGATCCAAAATTACCTTTGTAAACAGTTTGGATCCAGATGCCACGCCTCATCAGCATCCAAACAGTTTAACGATCTGGTTGCGTTTTTGTAGACAGATTTACTACAGCTTGAATTTTGAAAACTTAGTGCGGGACCAATTGTGTGCTCAGCGCTGAATTTTCAGATGGGCTATTGCAATATTCAAACCAGTCTAGCTTATGGTGAATATCTATAGATTAAAACGACATTACAAAAAGTGCAGGGTCTGATGAAGAGTACCTCTATAAACCCTTTCACCGAGTCTACATTGCTTGCATAGGACCGGCGTAATGATCCGCACAGTAAGGGTAAATGTTAATAATTTGATAAACGAAAGTACAAACACTCTACGAATAACGAAACATTGAACAGGGTTTGTTACAAATATTGACAAAACAAAACAGATAGTTAACATTTTAATAACTTTATACATTCACCAAGAATGTCGTGTTCTATAAACATGGTAACTTGTCTTCAAGATGGATCAGGTGTCGATGGATCATTGATATAACAGCTTTTGTCACTTCATGTTGGACAATGTGTATTAACTTCTACTTTTGCACATTGCACGGATATGGTCTAAGAATTATATAAACATTCCCCATGGGTTCTTCAAGTAGAATAGTCCATCAGTGTTAAACGGTACAGTCCGTTTAGTAAGAAGAAGAGAGCTTCGAAAGATGTAACCGGGTGTTCTTATAAAGAAACATACCCGCTCAGACCCGGGATCGAACCCGGGTCGCCAGGGTCGCAGTCATGCACTCTACCACGTCGCCATAAAAGCGCGCTTGTACAGCAATGCCATACAAGTGATGATAAACCTACACACTTTGACATACTCCCCCAGCAAGTTGAAATTCGTCCCGAATTTCTATGGGTATGAGAACGACTGGAAATCGAACTCGGAGCTCATACAGTCACAGTCCCACGTTGGGCGCCAAATGTAACCGGGTGTTCTTATAATGAAACCTACACGCAGTCATGCACTCTACCACGTCGACATAAAAGCGCACTTATACAACAAGGCCGTACAAGTGATGATAAACCTACACACTGTGACACTAACACACTATCAGGTCCTCACAGCTAATTGCTTCCAAGTGGAGTTGGGCTGTCGAGGATTTCAGAAGCAGTCACTGTGGTGCACTTTCATTCGGGTAACAGCACAGTCCCGAATGAGAGGGATATCGATCATTGCCTGAGAGACTAAAGTCGCGTCATTGTGGAGTTGGAGAATGAAGTAGGAACAGTGCATTGGTGGCTAAGCATAGACAAGACAATACAAAAAATGGCAGATGAGACAGGATAGCAGAACCTTACTATCTCCAAGCCGGGAATTGATCACTTGCGGTAGGCACACCATACGAGGACGCTGTGAGTAAGCGCCGAAACGTCCGGTGAATCTCAACACCAACCTGATAATAGCGATAGTAGCAGCCATTAGTGCTGTATCTTACAACTGAACGGTTGAGACATACCTTTAATGGTTTTACATAATTTGCAAATGTCAGGTCATTCGTTTCTTGCATGTAAAGGATTAATTGTATCAGAGGTTTCACATACCTGTTATATCAATTTAAAGGCATTGAAACAGACATCTTTTTACGCAATTACAATATTGTAAATGCAGTTATGTCGCTCCTGGTCTGAATATTTGCGAAGTGTACAAATAATCAGATATCCAGATAAGATGCGTAAATTTAAACATTTTCAAGAATAGTTCCTTTAATTGTCTACTCAACCAAGCTCTCGAAGAGACGATTCAAAAGAGTAGTCAAAGTATAGTATTTGGCGAAAAGAGCGGAAAGCAAAGTGCATACGCACAAGACAGTCCAAACTGGAATTAGTTATTTAGATTTTCGTGTGCTTAATTAGGACCGAAGAACGCAATTTTGTACTACGGCGACTGAAAATATAAAATATCAAATAATTACAAAAACTGTTTTTGGTATTAAATAGAACTGCGTGATAATGGAATTTTTAGTTTTGTATTCAATTACAAACGAATGCAATTTTGGGGCGAGTATGTCAGCTAGTATCGTTGTTTAATTTGATTTCCCTAGACGTGTTCATATCCAATCGTGAGTTTCTAATTCGACTAAAAACTGTTTAACCGATTTATGCACATGCATTGTATCATTCAATTATTACATAAGGATTAAAGCTCAACCGGTTTGTAATTTAGAACCCAACTATTATTCATGTTGAAGGCGCTAAGCAAACACCATATTTTGCTAGTTCAACGGTATCGGTCAGCAAGTGTGTGATTTACATGAACGATTGGAAATGTGGAAATACTAAAGTCAAATGGCCCCGCTAGCGATTGCCTATAGGATAAAGTGCGTATGGCAGAGTATGAGTTGGTAGAGAAACTTGAATGACAAACATAGCTGATTGTTAGCAGAGTGTTAGGTAACGCACATATCTTTTGAAGACAATCTCTAATATTTTTCCACTCTAACTGGTTCTATGTAACGACCAGCTGGTGTTTAAATAGTTCGCGTGGTTGAAATGTTAAGTTGAATTTACCTCATGTACGTAATATTGATATTTATGTTTCAGGGAGAGACGACCACTCAGTATTATCATGGAGTTTTAAAACAGGGGGTAGTTTATTGCAGGAAACACAATATTGGTGAAAATTTCCATAACTGTCTGCATTACTCCCGCCCTGCATTAAGCAGACATCTGTTTTGATACTTCTATAGTGGTAAATGATATGGTCACATTAGCGAGACTTTATTGTAATAAGCGCAAAACCGAGTCTGATTGACTATATTTAACCATGCCAATGTTTTGTAATGAACGGGTTAATATTGCTATCTCGAAGCACATTGTCCTTTGTTTGCATGGCACACAATACCTATGACTAAATAATGACTGTGGACGTTCTTGTTTAGATGATGACAAGATATATGTGAATGATTGCCGTTCCATTCCTCAAACTGACAGAAATTGATCAGACTAAATCGCTGTAAGACAGACCAATTGTATTGGACTATAATGTTATAGATAAATATCATATAGGAGTATTTGTCGCAAAGGTCGACCGAAACTGCAAACGGCATTTGTGCCTGATTATTGTGTTTAATGACATGGGTCTCTTATCAATAACTTAATATTTGTTCAATGCTCATGTCAGAAGTAATGACATCATGAATATCTATCATCTGAACTTTTATAATGCTGTATAACTTTTCTCGGATTGATTTTGTGTTTGACAAAATCTGCAGAATCAGATGCGTGAACTTGCGTTTACATGAGTTAAAGGGTTAGACAAATATTGGTAAGGCTAAAGGTCAACGCTCGAAACAGGCCGGCAGTCTTAAAAATAACGTTCGTCTATATTCCGCTTACACTTCAATGTAAATAATTTTAATATTGTGAAAATTGTTACAAAGAGAACGGTGTACATGACCAGGCGATCAATCATCACTGTAAAGGCAGAAGGTCGCTTCAAGCAGGGAAAAGTGATACGGAAAGCTGTTTTCAAAACCAAAAGTGGTTGAATTAGCATGCCTTTAATATATCACGTATTTGTTTTTCAAAGTTATATCAATCGGTGGGTTTTATAGCAAATGATTCCTAGTAAATCACCTGAATAGGAAAGAACGTTTCACACGCAGTTAAATAAAGAACTAGTAGCTGTATCTACTTGCAACGTCTTTTATTACAGTACTCAATTGTTTATATGTTGAAAAGAAGTCTATCGCAAAACAACCAGTCAAATAAACACCGAAGAAGACAACGTCCATGTGTATCATATATTGTTCATTCGGTAGATAATGTATTCCTGTAGAACAAAAATGTAATTATTGTTGAAAACGGTTTATTTTGTATTACAGGGGCACTGTTTTATAACTGTTCAGATGACAATCTTCATAATAATGACCTGTCAAGTTTTATGATATTATTGAAAATATGCGTTCATTGCAGGGACTTTCTCTTTAAGTGCTGAAAGCTTGAATCTAAAGTTGGTACCAATCCGAACACATTTTTGACATGCTCCTGTGAGATTAATTTAGGACCGGACTGTAACTTATTTGAAAATTTTGTATGGTGTTATTGCAAAAACCTCGATGCCAACTTTATGTATTACGACCCAGCTGCCTCACTACCTAACCTTTCTCGCACTGAAAAACGGAAATGTCTGCTCGATCTTCGTTTCAAGCACAGTCACAATAATTTAATTTATAGTGTATTCACTAAGTAGGGAGAGAGCTAGGTATTCCACTCTAATCTAAACTTTAATTGAGGTCAATCTATAAACAGTAAAACCCCTCAGAATTCTAGCAGAAAATAATTAAGATACTTTTAGGCAGGTGGTAGCTTAATTCAAGGTGAAAGTCACACAGAAAGCGTCTGCATAAAATTAATTCACCCAGCATTATTTCTGCCGTCTGTCTCCAGGACCGATATGTATACTAAATTGTACGTCCTGCTTATCACTGTAAACGGCTTAGAATATACGTCGGATATAAATATACTTTCTGTGAAGGAGGTATAGCAATGTAGAAACCAGCGTGTATGTATATATACCTACTAGCGTTACAAAGCGCCATTACAAGAACAGAGGCGTGTTTTAATAAGCGTTCAATTCATTTTAAACCGTTCACTGCATCGTATTTGTTTAAGTGCACAAATGAAACCAACTGGTATATATTGCTAAGTACTTAATAAATACAACTATTTCACCAAGTTTGCAAATATGTGGTAATTATCAAGCAATAATGCATGTCGTTGACCATGCGTAAAACAAATGCATCGATTATTTTCAAAACTGTGCAGACCCAACTCAGAACCATCTGACCATTGTGTCCTATAGTAGCAATACATAACAAGAAAGCTTGCCCTGATTTTGTTCTTGGTTCGTTTAGCCCTTTCCTTGTTCAATATTCATGTAAGAAGCTATGACGTAATGTAAAGTTATTAAATGCATTTTTATAATTCTACAATTTTCAAGAAAACTTTTTTCATGCTTTTAAAAAACTGTATAACATATCTATATCATATCAAAACAAAACAAACAGAGCAGACTCTGATCAAACAGTTCCTATAGGAGCCGTCTGATCTGGCTCTATATTTGAATATACATAAATGAAATGATCATTAAATGTGCATAGATGGAAAAGTTAAACAGTATCCAAAAGGTACACAAGTCTTCGGTTCCGTTAATGGCAAGATGATACAATTGATGTCGAAACAAATAGTTAAGAAGTAAATGGAAACACGATCTTTGTAGCGCAGGCGACAATGATCTGGAAAAGCGTTGTTTTCATTAACCGTATGTCTGCTGAGTGCAATGCTGATGTGTTTCCTTAATGAACATCACTATTAATTGAACTTTAGCTTGATGAGTTCATGTTTGCCTGTTTAAAATGTGTATTTGTTTTATTCCTGAAGAATATATGACAGTGTACATATTAGTTAGTTGATTTGTTCATAATGGCTTATGCATACGCCGGACAACACGCATATTTATTAGCTGATTTGTTCAAAATGGCTCATGCATACAGAGGACAGCATGCTTATTTATTAGCTGATTTGTTCAGAATATTTTTCCAAGGTAGGAACTTTATAATCTATATTATGCCAAAAGCAAACGAGACTGAATCTGATCAGACGGGTCCTATTGGCCCCGTTTGATCTTGGTCTACTATGTTTGTTAAGGCATGAAAAGATGTTTCTATCAAGGTAAATCTATAATTATTTCCATATCAATATGCCATTCTCCGACCGTTTTATCGAAGAGTTAAACAGATTGGATCCCCCTGAGAGATCGATTCAATTTGAGTCGCGTTTGCAGACAGAGTTGGTTGATACTTTCTAAAAGTTTTGTGCCATGACAGTTGGTCAGTAGTATATCAAATGCCTGCTCGAATTTGAAGCAGGCAAACATAAATTTGATATAAATTTGAGCATTGTTTTGGGATTAAGATCAAGGGACTCAAGTACTAGGTAGAATGGGGACTGCAGTAAGTGTCTGCATATTGAATAGTGGATATGTTGTCATTATGTAAGATTAGAATAATCCTCGCTCGCGTGTTAATCACACTTTTCTATCATTCTCATAAAACGCAATGTGACAATTTAGAAATAATGTTTACATTGGAAAGAAATAAGAGAACATTTGTTTTCACTATGTTTGTGTATTATGTATACTATCTAGGGAAATACTAACTATGGGTTCTGTCTACTGACAGACTTGACGACGAACCATATATTTAAAAGCAAAACAAGACAATATTCCATCTTCATTCTACACGCCATGAGACGACCTTGAATTTTCTTTCACAATGTTTTGGTCTCATGTGTAAGTAAGGCTTTGATAACATAATTTAACCCTTTCTATTCACGTCAATATACCTACCTGTAAATAGTGAATACCCAGATGAGACAGCTCCTGCAGGAGCTGTCACATCAGGGTCTGCACTATTTACAAGTTGATTGTGCAACCAGTGCACTCCACTGCAGTGATTGCACAGCGAAATACGTGTACACAGTGAAGATATATGTAATTATACAACAAGGCATGGGTAAAGAAGGAGAAATGTATTTTAAAATTCAGCAAGAGAAGGGTTAAGAATGTTCCTGCACAGTTTGACATTTGCAATCAGCTTGGATACAAATCTGACACCGATGTTATAAAACGTTTTGTTTGAGCCTGACATCATTCTCAAGCCGCTAACAATTCGGATACTTGGGAATGATCTCAGACCTGAAATAAAAATGTTAATTACATGGGAAACAGACGCCGAGAAAAACGACGTCTGATCAGAGGTAATGTTATTTAACACTCAGTAAGTAGAACCTAAATGGATATAAAAAGTAAGAATTTGAGCAAACAAATATATGGCGTGATTTTTGTTTTGTATAGCGGTTATTAAAATACGGGTCGGTGTGGCAGATATTTTAATAACTTGTAAGCATGTGTTGACCTAAGAAAACTTAATGTGATTCGTATATAAATTCTGAAAAGGGGTGATCCCCCGAGAGCAAAAATTGCAACACAAAAAGAGAAAATTGCAGACTCGGTTGTATTGAGTCTGTTCATGAACAGTAATTGAAAGTGCAACACTGCTCATGCCCCCTAGCACCGGCTTAAGCGGTATTCAATTTTCAGAACAAGAAGTACTGAAATTCATAATCTCTAAGGATCAGAAGTATAACAACACTGAGAATGAAGTACGGGGCGACGTTTTACGGCCGCCACACAAGCACTTAACACCTGCTGTTGTGAAGATTATAAATTCTGAAAGGGGTTGATCCCCCGAGAGCAAAAATTGCAACACAAAAAGAGAAAATTGCAGACTCGGTTTTATTGAGTAAGCCTTCATTCCACGACAGAAACTGTACAATCTGAATTTGTCTTTTAGGGTGGGGAAGGAATAAGTGTGAGGTTAGGCGCCCATAAACCGGTTTAACCCCCCCCCCCCAGTGACTTTTGTCACTGACCGTTCCAAGGCGGTACTTCCATCTTCCCCCTATAGTATGTTTGTTTTGTATTTGTGCGTCTCTTGATGTTTTTATAGTTATGTACATTTGCTGTTTCCTTGTGTTGCTGTTCGGGCGACTGTTTGTTCTGTATGTGGTGTTTCCTGCACGACTCATTTTTGTACTTTTATAATTACATGAACACACGGAACAGATCCCGGTCAGACGGCTCCTATGTATCTACCCCGTCTGCAAAGACATTAAAATGGGTATTCATAGAGAAAAAATTGAAACATTAAGATTCTGATTAAGCCTTTCCAAAGGGGAAAACCACGGAGTTGTAACTTGCGAGACGAGCTTGACCAACAAATCATGCAAACACAATTGCATGAATCGATTAAAATGACCGTACTTTATTCTAAAAGTGTTAGGCCCAATTAGTACTACAACCTGTGACTGAATGATATATGACAGTCATAAATCTCTTTATGTCTGTGAATATTAGATGTCTCCCCGGAGGTGATTTATGAAAGCCATAGGCCAGATGATTTGTGAGATGGCTGGACGTAGTCATATTACTTAACGGAATTGCGATACATCGTCTATGTGCCTGCTGTTATTTTATTGAGAAGGAATAAGTAGTATAGATGTTACCTCATTATAACGGAGTACTGTACGTTTCCAACAAAATAACTGAACAGAAGTCTCATTCAGGATTATAACAACAGACCGTACGTTAATTCAGGACTGATATCATGCAGAAAATGCCACTGTATATGTAGATTTCACGTTACTTTTCATTGCTTTAATCAACCACATATTTTTAAAACTTCAACTCCGTATGTCGATATATTTGGTATATAAATCATGTGGTTGCGTTAACGGACTCTATTGTAATAAGCAATTGCTCGGAACTACAGTAAAACCTCGCTATAACGGCACTTAAAATATGTTAATTAGTTGGTATTTAGGGCAGGTGGCTGTTTTAAGCAAGATGAAAGTAAAACAGAACGCTCCTATAGGAGCGTTCGTTTTTACTTTCACCTTGCTTTAAGCAGCCACCTGCCCTAAATACCAACTAATTAACACAAAATACTTGATGTAATTTAGTGGCCGGTATAGAGAGGATTTTCTGTATTTACAATTTACCCCAGCAGTGGCATATTGCACGGTCTTACGGCTCATTGGATATCTAAAGTGTTGCTTCGGGATTCATGAAGCACGGTTACAGAAACGTTATATGCAATGGAGATTGCATAAATGCACCTTTATAACTTTGCCATCTGTACTTTATTTAATATTTATTTCAAGGTATACTTTTTCATTGTTCTACAGTGTACATTCAAATGAGTACAATTGCTTATGTAAGGCAATAGGAAATTCTTCACACTGTACTTGCTATGCTGTGAAAAATATAATGTCTGTTCAAAGTTTGACCCTGTTCAAGTTTGACTTCTTCCGATTCAATAAAGCCCTTAATAAAATTGTTGACCAGTGGTCATGACACAAGTTTTTGAGAAACCATGGACAAAGTTTCAAACATACTGAATACTTGTGAGCTTCCGAATTACATTTCCTCTGGAGCCAACCTCTTTGACAATGCGAACCAGGTCGCGAATAACCGGATATAGGTTAATAAGTATATGCATTTTCAGTTTATACAGTACATCCTTATGCCACATGTTAGAAAGAATATATACAGTTCCTCTATCTGTCAACTATCATACCAGATCTCATGCATACGCCCTGTCATAATTGCCATGTTTTGAGATAATTGACATGATATAATTATGCAGTTTGATACTATATCAAATGCTGTATTCATCCTTTACTCTATTAATGTTAAGACAAACATAATGAAGTAATGTATATGTGCATCTTGTATTGACTTATAAACACAAGCGCTGTTGCCATGACAATTGTAGAATCAGACCAGGCATAATTGCATAAGCACACAAAGCAGTGTTTCAGGAACTGTCTGATATTGGTCTACTCTGTTTGGAAATGTGTAAAAATGGAATAAAGAGGTAAAGCCAAAACGCTAACAGTAAATACTGAAAGTTGTAGCAGACATAAGCCATACTTTTATGTTTTCATATGCAGAAAAAGCAAATTCTGATCCGACGGCTCCTATTAGGGTTGTTCGATCTGGGCCTTATTCTTACTTTCAAAAAGGCGACAAAGGGCTTCTCAACCAGATAAAAAGGAGAAAGGAAGGTGATACGACACAGGCAGTACAGAAGTCCCAAAAGGAGATGTTTACATTACTGTCGTCCACTTCTAAAACAATGAATGGTATATAGTAATCCCTAAATTGAATATCAGTCAGGTTGTCCCTCTCTCTTAAATAATGCGTATACAGATATTTTGAAAACAAATGACATAAACTGGAGCTTTTGGAAAGATGCACAGCAGTGGAACTTTGGTATCCCGGGCTGCAAAGGATCATGCAAATTAACAAAAAAGTATCCTATTTCGAACTTAAATATGTCTCGATCTAACAGCTTAATGCAGGTCGAACGTAATAGTAAAAACTCCTGTATGTGTTTGTAGCAATATGTGCGACATGCAATTAGCTGTCATATGTCTGTATAGATATGTGCAGTAGTGTTTTAGAACAACTCTGTATTGCAAATCTAATGTCTGCCTACAATCAGTAAAACACGGACAATAGTCAAAACGGTTACATTCGAACTACAAATAGATACCGATAAATAATCTAATTTGAGTAATACGTTTTTAGTCTTTTCAGGGTGATCCATCCCACTATTTGCGAAGCTGTCGTCTATAAAGTCTGTAATGAAACCTCCTTTAGGCAAATACCTTACACGATAGCGAAATTATGGTGCAGGCGAGTGAACCTGGTCGAACAAGAGTGTCTAGTATGTAATTCTGTATTCTATGACAAACTCCTTCATATGATCTCAGATTGTGTCACTACGTCTACAATACGATGGAAGTTTATATGTGACGTCACTTGTTATGGCATCGACTTTGTAGATAACCTTCTAAGCATGGACTCAGCATCACTGGCCTTAAAACTGCTAGGGGCCCCGATCGGGCCTCAGCTGCCGGAAGCAGAAACACATTGTTTTTAAAACGAGCTTACCAGTATGTCTATCAGTGTGCACTCACATATCTGATTTAACAAACGTCAGAATGATTACATTACTTAACCCTTAGTTTGCTTAACACATGTACATGTAGGAAATGGATTCTGCATAATTTCGTTCTACGAGTATGTTGTAGACGTCGGCTGACCATGATCTATGCTGTCTGCATACGCGATGTAAACATATTAACGGCCATGATTTTAACTTTTAGAATCATAGGGTAAACAGTGGGCGGACATTACTTATACATGTGTTTTGCAAGCTCAGGATAAAGTAACCCCGTATGGAACAGAGCCAACAGACTGTACATAGTTGCATCTACATGCATGTAAAATAGTTTAATCGTGTTCACCTTTTATTTACAATGTTGAATTGTTAATATATGTACTTAACATTGATTGTAATCAATGCAAATCTCCTATGAAGGAGGAAATACATATATTGTATTGTATTGTATTGTATTGTAGTCAAAACGGTTACATTCGAACTACAAATAGATACCGATAAATAATCTAATTTGAGTAATACGTTTTTAGATGTATATTCAGTAACTTGTATGACCAAAACTCAACCAGTCTCATAGAAAACAAAATGCAATAACTCACACAAGAGTAAGAGAGGAGGACATAATTTTGAAAGAGGTTCAGATATTGTATTGTAAGGTAAATTCTGAAAGGAGGTGATCCCCCGAGAGCAAAACTTGCAACACAAAAAAGAGAAAATTGCAGACTCGGTTTTATTGAGTATGTTCATGAACAGTAATTGAAAGTGCAACACTGCCCACGCCCCCTAGCACCGGCTTAAGCGGTATTCAATTTTCAGAACAAGAAGTACTGAAATTCATGATTTCGAAGGATCAGAAGGTATAACAACACTGAGAATGAAGTACGGGGCGACGTTTTACGGCCGCCACACAAGCACTTAACACCTGCTGTTGTGAAGATTATAAATTCTGAAAGGAGGTGATCCCCCGAGAGCAAAAATTGCAACACAAAAGGAGAAAATTGCAGACTCGGTTTTATTGAGTCTGTTCATGAACAGTAATTGACACTCGTTTCCCTGCCTTGAACCCTTGGGGATCGTCTTATTAAAATACTGTTTGGCTGAAATTATCGTATGTTAAAATATACGAGAATTTCTGTTATATACACACGAATGAGGAACACTTCGGTTATCTGAGTAATGGCAGCTACCGTGACTTGCCACGATCGTCATTGCATGTAAGATGGACACTGCAGTCTACACTTCGACACACCTCCTCAAGAACAGACTCAATAATACCGAGTCAGCAAGTTTCTCTTTTTGCATTGCTGTTTTGGCTTTCCAATTCAATTTCAATTCTTTATTTCGTATGTAAGGCCACCGGCCCATATACATCATATATATATATACAAACATAATATGCAATAGGTAGTCAAGGATAGAACGAATTTACGCTGAGTAGACATGTTAAGTAAGTAGGTAATAGCTTTTACTATATCATATATGTAGATGTGGTAGATCCGATTCGCATGTCTCACGTAAGAGGCGTCCGAAGTGGTCCGACCGTATTTAATATAAGTAGATATCTAATAGAACAACATTGTTCATAATTGTATATGACTACGATGAGGCATACTTTTCGTGCCCTTGCATGTCACGACGCTATGTAGAACCAGCTCAGATGGTTTCTCTGAAAGTACCCGATCTTTGTCTACACTGCTTCTATTATCCACAATGTGATATCAACAAAGTTTCATTTATAATACGAAATGTGGTAAGTTAGTAAGTACCATCTGGCCAGTTAGGTTAATATAATAAGACAATGCACACTGTGTATTTGTAGAAACACTGCAGAGACGGATCAGATGCTTTCACTGAAAGCCCCTGATCCGTCTCTCCACTGCCTCAATTATTCATAATGTGGTACAATAAGTTATGCCAATTACAAGTGCAATATATACAGCCAATAAGATAATAGCATAAGGTAATGTGCATTGCATGTACATATTGAAACTTTGAAGATTTCACTCAAAGCGCGTAATCTGTATTTTATAATACGTAATGTTGTAGATTAACAAGTTCCACTACACAGGTTTAAGTTGATATAATAAAACATGCACACGCGTATTTATGGAAACTCTGCAGAGACGGATGAGAGGTTAATCACCCGATCCGTACCTACACAGTTCACCATATACGTATTGTATTAATTAAGCCATACTAAGTGTATACAAATATTATATGATTACTCACTCTACACCTTCTAGGAATTCTTCTCGTTGCGCGAATGCATAGAAGATATACATAGCTAGGTTACGGATTGTATCCACATTAGTGGAGCACATCACATTTATAAAATTGAAATGTGTTTTGTTTTGTATATAGTATCGAGGGATGTATTTCAATCGAAGAGTTTCATACAAGGGACAGACCATGACCAAATGGAACTCATCTTCCAGGAAGCTTTCGCAGAAAATGCATATTCTATCTTCTCGTTCAATATTATAGTATCTACCCATCTCTATCATTAAGCTGTGAGAAGAGCTTCTAAACATGGCTAAAGCTTTTCTGAACTTAGCAACATCTACGACTTCAGTATATAATTCTCTACTGTATGTTTGTTTAAAGTCAATATAATAGGCTAACTTGCTGTTGTTGGTAACATTATGCCTCCAAGTTTGGATATATTGGTCTTTCAGCCTATTAACAAAAATGAACAAAAACTGTCTATGGTTTGGTACATCCTGGTTTTCCCAGATATAACCAAAGCCATTTGAATATAGTACGTGTTTGATGTCCGTAACCCAGTTGCTTTGTCCGATAGAATCATAGTGTTTTAGCATATTGTAACACAGCTTTACATATCTTGAATCCGGCAATGAGAGTAATTTTAGCCAGTATGCCATACACCGTTTTACTGTATAAATGTACATTGGAAAACGACCAAGATCACCTAGGACAGCATCATTACATGAACCTTGCCTTACATTAAGCAATCTTTTACAAGCATAAATGTGTATGTTTTCGACACATTGCCTAGGTTTCAGACCCCATATTTCTAAACCATACATCAAAATAGAACATATTTTAGCATCAAAAGCTTTAAAGAAGGTCTTTGGAGGTAAGTATGATAATTCATTAAAAGAATTGAATAAACGAGCCAGAACTCTTTCAGCTTTGGCACACATATTTTCTGCCATTTTATATAGTGAAAGTCTATTTGTGAAAAACACACCGACATAGCAAAATCCATTAACAGTTTCTAATTTGGTGCCGTTATAAAACCATTTCTCCCTTCTTGAAAGTTGACCACCGTTTTTAAAGACAAGTACTTTTGTCTTTTCGGTGTTAACGGTGAGTTTATTTGTTTGACAAAACGTATTTAAAACATTCAGTTGCTTTTGCAAGCCTGCAACTGTATCAGAGATGCAAGCAATATCATCAGCAAACATTAATTGAAATATTTCTACAATTTCTGGAAATAACTGGATTCCTCTTATTCCATTTGCAGCCATAACATCCTGAAGCTCATTAATGAACATTACAAATATGATAGGGCTTAAACTACAACCTTGCCTGAGTCCAACCGGACATTCAAATGACTTAGAACATGTGGAATTTGAGCGGACGACTGCTTTTACCGATGTATAAATTGCCTGTATTGCCTTTAGTAAATTTCCGTGTATTCCCTTGTGTCTTAAAATATAAAATAATATACCCCTATTTACTGAATCGAATGCCTTTTTGAAATCAATGAAAGCCACGTATACTGGTCTACGTTTTCTACTTAAATATTTAGTCACGATAGAGTATAAGACGAAATCATTATCTATTGTTGAGTATATAGCACGGAAGCCCGCCTGGGCTTCAGAAAGTTTAGACAAAACCTCTACATAAAATATAAGCCTTTTTGTTAGTATTGAAATATATATCTTACTAAATATGTCTAGCAGAGCAATACCTCTATAGTTATCTAGAGAGTTAACATTGCCCTTTTTATGTATAGGAATCAATATTGATTTTGACCAAGACTCAGGAAATTCGCTATTGCAAAATAGTCGATTTAATAATTTGCGTAGGTATGGCAAAAGTGCGGGCATTGCATATTTAAAATGCTGTGGGCAAAGGACACCAGCTGCAGCTTTATTACAGTTCAGGCTTGTAACACAATCAATGATTTCTTCGTCTGTTATAGGCGAGTTAAGTATTATGTCATGGATGGTATCTATTTCAATAGCTTCATCATTGTCTTGCTATAGAGGTTCTCTATTCTGTTCTTCGTTGATTTCGCGGGAGAATAATCTCTGAAAGTGGTCATACCACTGCGTTAGTGTTATATTTGAATTATCTATTTGTTTATTACTTGTAAGGAGTTTAATTTGGCTCCAAAAAATTTTAGTGTTATTTACTGATCCATCTAATTTTGTAATAAACTGTTTTTCGTAAGCACGTTTTTTATTTCTGCATAATAATTTAAACTGTTTTCTGTCTGTGATATATTTATTTAAGTCCTCTACCATTCGACTGGTTCGAAACTGTTTCAAACTATGGATAGCTTTACGTTTTGCCATTTTACATTCCTTATCAAACCAAGTCTTACCCATGCCATGTTTACGTCTACGTTTGATACATTTTAGAAATTCTGAACAAGATAGTAGAACCTCTTCAAATGCATTCAAAACATCATTAACAAGGACGTCCTTCTTTCAGAATTTATATACCAAATAGAATCCAGTGCCTTGATATTTATTCAGCCATTGATTGTAAATAGGGTTTAGCTCGGCTGTCATGACAGCGCATATGACTACGTGAGGCGTTTTGGAGAATGTTTTGTACTGGATACTATTCCAAGAATACCCTTTACACGCTTCTCAGGTATAATGTGTTTTAAACCGCTGACGCTGAAGCAATTTACTGTCAATGTGGCATGCCTGAATGCCTGTGCAAAGCGTTTTGATCTAGTTTAAACGCCGAGAAATCGGTATCTAAACAGGGTCTAAACTGTTTGTTACTGTGGTAACATATTTGAAAAACAAGAGTGTGTTTGTGATACATTTATGCCTCCGACCTTTGACCACGAATGATGACCTTGACCTTTGAATCATTGACCAAGGAGTTGAACGCGACACATCGTCTTTGTGTGGTGAACATGTGTGCCATATTATTTTGAAATCCATTCACAGGTAAAAACAGTTCCAGAAGGGACACAAAATTTGGGACGGACGGACGGACGGAAGGACGGACAATGCGATTACTATATGAAACAGTAGTAAAGTCAAGCAGGAACAGCCAGACACAAAACTCCACCATCACCAAAACAGCGATCGAAAGCAATTTATACGTGCGCGCGCGCGACCACACACACACATACACACACACACGCACGCACGCACACACTCACACACATACACACACATACACATACAATAACACGCACACACTTTCACACACTAAAACACACACACACAGGAGATGGAAATATTAAACCCAAACAAACACATAAGTACAAAGACACCAAACAAACAAAAGTAAGGGTGACAAAGAGGGTGCCGCCTTGAAACGGCCAGTGGCAAAAGAATCAATGGGGGTTAAAACTGGTTACGGACGTACTAACCTCACACTTATCGCAAAGTAATTCTAGCTAAACAAACATTGTAATTATAGGTATCCCTGCCGGACTTCCCCACAACATAGAAGACAGTAATCACAGTACAACATGTAAAACATAGCATAACAACTGTGAAGGTCCCGTCAAATATGTACTCAATGACTTTGCTGAAGACAGAGCAACTGCAGGGAACCCGTTAAGGGCATGACAGAGAAAGGGCAATACATTAGTCTGGTACACTCATCCCATTTCTGGGTTTAAGAGTATATCATCATAGAGTACTACCCTCGGCCTGTCGTCGTGCAAGCAAAGAGGGACGCGTAGCTAATGACTGTAAAGGGTTATATAACCAAAGTGTGTTGCAATATAATAGGGTAATAATATTTCTTCCTACAAGTTTTAATGCGTTTAATAAACAAACCGTCCGATCAGGTTCTTCTCTGTTTGCTTATAATTGATAGTAGAGTTGCCATAGCCAACCATTCTTGTTTTTGTTTTAAATTATGTTAGGACCCAGTCCCACTAGGCCTACGACCACTTATGACCTGTTTACGATTTCTAGCGACCTCTGGTCGCCGATATTCGTACGAAGGTCGCACGACAAGTCGCTGATAATCGCAGATGGTCTTCAGTAATCGTTGGTAATGATTTACAATCGTGCAACCAAGTCCAGTCTTTTTACAGTCGTAGAGAGGTTGTTGACCATGTACAATACCCCAAATGCCCAGTCCCACTAGGCCTACGACCACTTATGACCTGTTTACGATTTCTAGCGACCTCTGGTCGCCGATATTCGTACGAAGGTCGCACGACAAGTCGCTGATAATCGCAGATGGTCTTCAGTAATCGTTGATAATCGTTTCCAGTCGTGCGACCAATTTCAGTCGTAGAGAGGTTGTTGATCATGCACAACAACCTCCTTACGATCGAACTGGTCGCCGGCATTCTTTAAGATTTAACCTTAGAGGTTTTAGGTAATCGTGCAATCGTCGTACGAAGGTCTACAATAATCTTTAACTGGTCGTTGGTGATCTTCCCTACAGTCGTCCGACTATCAGCGACCTTTCTACAATTACCTACCACTGCCGTGTGATCCCGAGCGCCTGCCTAAAGATTATCCGCGACTAGGCATAGATCACGTGACCACACAACAGGTCGGAAGTGATCGTTGAATCGTCGTACGAATATCGTACGCATACCAGTGACTTGACGCACGATCTTCAACAACCTGTCTTAAGGTGGTCGCATATACATCGCCAATGTGACTGCGAATTATTTTTGAATTTAGTCGCCGACAATCGTAGACGATTGGCGGTTTCAGAGGTCTCAATGGTCGCCAGTGGTCTTTAACGATCGCAAGCTCTAGTGGGACTGTATCCTTATGAACATATAACTAAAATTGTTTATTGTGAGATCATTTTTACAGGAATATTTATGGTGTAATCGTGAATATTTATGGGTATATATTGAATTAGTGAATAATTTAGAGTTTGATCGTGGAAAAAGAAAACGCCGACAAAATAATACAACTTTATACTTGAGTAATGTAAAGTAATGTCCCAGCAAAGGACCCCTTTAGTACCATTTACTGACATGATTCTAACAAGGTTAGAAATACCACATGTTAAATGTTCTTGTCCCCTCTACTTCAACCATCTCTTTTAAGATTTAGTCTTTATCCCGTTATCCACGACCCTGATTCGCATTTATAATCAACTATATTTCCGGTTAGATGACGAGTCATTCGGCGTCTTATCAGGATTCAAGCTGTATATAGTTCTCAAAAGCTTTAATGCGCCGGGTGTAGTCATAGTTGAACATATGCATTTTGTGCAGCAATTTATTGTACGAGATAAAGGTTAATATCAAGTTGAGATCACAATCGCCTATTTCAAACGTTGTTTGTTTAGCTTAAGTGGATAGATATACCGTAATTTAAACCTTTCGGTGCCAAACTTCTAATCGTAGTCTGCAATCCAATTTGTTAAAACATTTTTATTTTGCAAAATGAAGAATTGATATAAATAAATGAAAATATCAAGGCAAAAGTCCAACATCATGAGACACAGGGATCGCGCTGTTTGCCGTAGTGCATTTTGTTGATATCTATAAAGTACATTGGCGATGGGAGAGTATAATTCGCGAATGGATTGTGAATGACAACCAATACAGAAATAATAAAATGGTTCTTCTGATCTGAGTCCACTACAAAATCGTTCCCCATTCACACGATACAAACATAATCTGTATCGCTGTTTTGCTTAAAACTAACGCTCTGATCCTTGAATCAAGGGCCTCCGCGGCCGAGTGGTTATGGTTGTCGATTGACCATCGCTTGGCTCCTAACCGCTGATGGCCGAATCTCGGTCTGGGCATATGGATATTTTTATGTGAGGAAGTCTTCCAACTAGCGTGCGGTAGGTCGGCGGTTCTACCTGGACGTTCGTCTTTGCACAAAACAATGCAGTTAAAATGCTGTTAAAGCGACGTAAACCCCCAAAAAACAAAACCAAACCTGACCACGTTTTGGTCTTGCAACATTGCCATGCATTACTAGTATTACCTCTGCTAAGAGTGTCGCATACCTCGTGTCCTGCTAAGAGTGTCGCGTACCTCATGTTTTCTTATTACATGTTAACGCGGTAGTAACCGCATTTATAGGCTGGCAATAGCATAGTTTTGGGTAGAACTTTAGTTGAAAACGGGGCCATATTAAGGCAAACGCAAAAATTGACAATAAATGAGACCATATTTCAATGATATGTGAACATACTTTGTCCTGCTCGCCGTACTGGGATCAATGGGTTTGATGATTTATGAAACAGGTCAGACAATCATGTCACTGATCATGAAGGAGTACCATAGTGCTGTGTACACAAATTAAGGAATACAAAATAACAGGATCTCGTTTACATCGGAACCGATATATCTTTTGTACATCAAGTCACATTTGAACTGATTAAACATGTCCAACAATTATTATCATTATTGATACCGGCGACTAGTTAAATGATAAGGGGGAAACATAACTGACAATGAAAGTAATCAATTTGCATATAACTAATACTTTCGTAATCATTGTAAAATAAAACTAAACCAGTCATCAAGTAGATGCTGTATGTGTATTGACTTTGATGGTGGCACACCTAAGGCTGGATGTTTTCAAAGACGACCCCTCGTTTTTTCAACCATACGATTAGATACGAAAATACTACCATAAACCTTCAAATGACATTTTAGTTAAATGAGACACTCAAACAATATCTAAGGATTAGAAACCAAACAAGCTAGTACGTTTACACTATAGGTAGGATCAATCTATTTCAAGAATCACGTCTTCGTTTAGTCTAAATTCTTTGATCGAACAAAATCAGCATCGAACTGTTCAATTGTTCTACCAATACTTCTAAAACACATCCGACTCGTATGCGGATATGACATGGGTCGGATTCGATTGAACACTTGTACGATAAACAAATGTGTAACGATATCATTAACACGTTAATGCAAAACAAGTAAATGACATCGAAGAACATACCGATAAATTGTACAAGTTAATGTATGACTATGCAAACATATTGGCGGGGTCTGATATAAATTCAGGAAAACGCCCGTTTAGCCATATAGAACTTCAAACGCATGGACATAATGTCGTCAAACAACAATATTATAGGATTTTTTCCACAACGATTTATTTTAAAAGACAGGTCAGGCAATTTAATTTCGGCCAAAGTAAGAACGCCCTCACATTGCGAACGACCGAATCCTTCTATATTAATAACACCTGTATTGTAATTAATATCGATGAACGGGGTATGTCTAAAATGCTTATTACATCTCCACTCTTCAACATTAGCACTAAATTATCTTCCTATATGCGCATAGACAGTAACTCAGTTGTCTTTTTGAATGTAAACATTGACATTCAATGTAACATATACATGTATTCCAGCTTGAATATATAGCTGTTGAATTTATAGCTGAGAAAAAATTAAAAGAATCACCACTGATTTGTTTAAAGCTTATACTTTATAATATGCGTTTGTATGGTAATATTAACATTGAATAGTGCTTAGGCGTATTGTGAATGTAATTGGTTAGATAACTGTGCAATTTCAAACTCAAATGTCTGCCTCTAAAATCAAATTCATTTCAGTTGTAAGGTTTTATTCGTCATTGCTTTTAAAACTGATAGTCCTGATATAAACTAGTACAATTTATATTTCGTTTTTACAGAATATAAGATTCGGGGACGTGTGGTGTCCATGGACAATAGCTCAAATTACCAATATTATATTTCAGCTTTCCATAATGCCATATTAGTTCGATTCGGGAGTACTCATCGGTGTATTGATAAAGTTGCTTACACGGTGTTTCGATCTATTTAGAATATACGTGAATTTTCTACTTACAAAATGAGTAGCCTGTAATGTGACGCCATGCCATTAATTGTTTACTCCCCATTTGTGAGTGTTTAATCGTACATGGGAATGGCGAGAATGTCTTCTTAATAGACAATTTGTAGTGTTCGAACAAGAGGGACATGACGTTCACGTGTCGTTCACCTGGATAATTTGTCAAATTGTATATTATGCACATCTACCAACATTGTGCAGACCGGTGTTTATCACTGAAAACACGGACTTTACACAATACACGTTTGCAAACAATTACTCACATGTCAGTTAGTGATTTAACAATGAATGTTTAAGAAATAGTTCCAATGGCCTACTTATGCTCTGGAAACGTTTATATGACATTCATTCTACAGTGGTCCCTCTCTACAACGACACCCTTTGGGATACGAAGATCGTATGTGTTGTTCAGAGGGAGTTGTTATAGGGAGGGAAAATCAAACATAATTAGCTTGTTTGCAGATCCCCAGATAAGGTGTATTTCGAGAACTAAAACCGTTATGCCTCTATCAAACCCTATGTTGTGACCACTCTTTAGAATCGTCACTGTGAAGAAAATACGATGGAAAAAAGTTGTTTCTGGAGCCTTGTTGTTTCAGAAACAGTGACCTGTGTTGTTGTAAGGAGGGAATCATTATTGAGAGGGCCGCTGTAGGGAGGGAGCACTGTATTGATCATATTATATGCAGCAGTTTAATGGACGGTGTCCGTACTTTTGAATCTATCCCGAGGTTATATAATGTTTGTTGAGCCTGATATCACTCTGATGTATCTGACCTTTTTCACCAATCAGATAGTTAAGGATGAACTCAGATTCAGAGTGTTTATAACCTCGGTCCCTGGTTTAAGTTCCTTTAAGATATTTTGATATAATACAACCTAAAACAATTTCTGACGGAACTTGGTACAACCAAAGTTAACGCTTTAGTAAGAGCAAGTTTATCTTTTAGCTGCAATGGCCTACTCATGAAAGTCACTACTTTCGGTTTGTAAGTTTTTACTTTCGGTTTAAAACCGAAAGTAGTACCTTTCATCGGTATAAATATCAAGCTTGTAGAGATTTTTAGAAGATTATTATTTGAAGAAATTGTGAATACACGGTATCCATTCATGCTATCAGACGGGGGCAATGTCTTATAGACCAGATATAATATTATGGTGTTTCGACTTGAATTATAGCGTATTTCTATTTCGAACCTCAGAGTCAACCTGTGTTCCAGAGAGGTTCGTTGTCGCTTTGCCGACTCATTGTAAACATGTGGTAATATTCTGAGAAAAATATGATGACTGCTCATTAAGAGTGATGATTTCTTTGATTAATAAGACAAAGTTTATAGAAATTGGTGGTCACATAAGCATTCAAGGACGATCGCAGTGAATGAACCCATCGAATTTGAGCAGATTTCGGCCGGAGTTGAATACATTTTACTTATTATATAGAGCAGGGGTGTTCGCATCACTAGAGTCAAATCAAGGATACTTCTCTGTTCATCGGCATGTTTGCTGACATGCAATACGTCCGATTTGGTTAATCTGTTGACAGACTTGTACTTCGATATCACATTCTGTTGTTCCCGTGAAATGCCGAGTTACTCGGTGTCTCATCTGGATTCAAACTGTTTGCATATATAACGATCAGGTCGCAATCCACAGCATAAAATCGCCATGTAAATTCAATACCTGGTTCAAATTGCAATGTAGAATGCAAGGGAAACCACTAAACTGTCTGGATACATACGTCATTGCACCCAGCCATTCATTTTGTCTATCTCTATCGTACAGTCAGTTAAGTGGGCATATTGAGCAATCCAAGTGTTCTAAAGTATGTAAACTTTCAGTTGTCGTGCCATAAACCGAACTTTATGACAGGGCATGTGTCTTCTAGTACTTACGAATCGACAGATATACAGTTTATTTGTCCACATTTCCCTTTGTGCCAAATTGTGATATATGTGAAACTGTAGAATGTAATTGTTATTGACTGGTGGTGGAATAATAATGTTTTCCGTTTAAAGATCGGTTGTATAATGCAAAAAGAAAGCAATGCATAACCTTCGTCCTAACTTTTTTCGCTTCCACTCGCACGGTAGGCCATTTAACAACATTTGTTTGTGTATTTATTTATTTATCTGAAAATGCAAAAGCTAGTCAACTGTCTAAATTGTTGTAACTAGTCAGGCTTACCTCTTCTCATATTTTAATATGCTGCAACTAGGTCTACACCAAGTAATTAGGCGTCTCATCAGTAGCACACCCGTTTAACAATTGGCCAATAGTTTCTAAAAAAAAATGTCAGCGAAACGGAAGTAGTCCAACCTGCTTCAGATCAGAATTTGTGGAGACATTTTCTGTACAGCGGGGTAAGGGCATCACGCTGCTAACGTTCCATGTACGCCAACAGGAAAGGATTAGTTCTCTATGAAGACGCTCTCTTAAATCCGGAAACGTTTTTGTCGTACACTTTATTACTTTTCTACAGTTAATCTGTTTACAGCTTAAACATTGAGTATACTAGAGATAAGTTAATTAAGTTTTCGTTTTACATGCAATTACCCACTGTATTTACCACCGCGGCTGCTGTAGATTAGTCGGAGAGGGGATATTTGTATTTACACTGGCGGTACTTCAATCTTCCACCTATTTTGTTATGTCTTTGTCCGTCTCGTTGTGTCTTTTGATATGCATAAACATTTACTGTTTAGTCGTGGTGCTGTTCGGGCGATTCTGTGGTTTGTCTGTGATGTTTCGTGCATACATTTTGTTCTCGAAACACGAACTGTTACTTGTCTACAAAACACCCGTATTCATGTTCGATCATCCGCTATAGATATTAGTAAACAATCAAGGCTACCACCATGGCTCAGGACTGTAGCCCTGATATATTCATGCAAAACTCTGCAACTGTTACTAGATGATGACATGATAGAGGCAATTACAGCAGCAATAAGTCTCCAAAAATGTACAGTAGATTCCGACCCCTGGTGTAAACACTGTAATCAATTGCACTGCATTTATGTTACGTATGCATTATACAGATGGTGTTTATAGTTTGCATACATTGTTGTCAAATATTATAAAGCCAATTCCATCAATATATAGGACACTGTCAATAGTGACCGCATACTGAATAAATGATGCTCGTCAATCGTGTGGATATCTAATATAGCACGAACGTGTTCTTAGCACAGAATTTAGGCTGTTTCAATGTTAGATTATGCAATATTGCAAATGACATTCAAACAATATTAACAACCATGACTAAAGTGTAGACCTTACCACCTATCGCCAGGGGTATTAGACAAAGCGAGGACGTGGCTAACTTCATGCCAATGGCTTAAGACAAGAGGAGTATGTGTATGTGTGTCAAGGGCCTAGGAAAAGACGAGGATATTGCTACTTGATATCTCCGTTAATGGTAGTCTATTCAAGCAGTAATTTGACCATATTCAGGTCTGGTGCGAAGTTTGACTATTTCCGATGGAACAAGTTCTTGATAAATTGTTGGACGAGTGTTCTGATAAAATGCCGAGTTACTCGGTGTCTCATGTTGATCCAAGCTGTTTACCAGACCGTGTCAAGTCACTGACAGATCGATAATTGTCTTTAATCTAAATATACAGATAGTCTATACTTGTCCATTCAAAGTAAATGACGCAGGAAGACGTGACTTCCAACAAATATGTTACCTAAGTTGTTCCTTTAATGAACCCATTGTGATAATAGCTAACAGCATATGGATCTCTTGTAGTAAAGTAAAAGTTGTTTTCAACGAAATTTTATTTATTTCACACAGAAGACGTGTCTTATCAGAGTTGGAAAGAGGTTGTGTTTGTTCTGCATTAAGCTTCCGTCTGTCGTAGCCCTGTCCCTTATATAAAAATCTGTTCTCGCAGTTACAAACAGAAAACACCCTGACCTGACGATTCCTATAGGGACCGTCTGTTCAGGGCATGCTCAGTTTGCATTTGATATAACAAAGTTCTGATGTTACAGATTTTGCAAATGTAAAACATTCCTTGAAAAGATTACATTTTAACAAATCAGATAATAAATAATCATGATGTCAATATTTCTTGCATGAATATTAAACATGGAAAGAGTTAAAAAGCACCATGTATATACCCTTTACCTGCCGTGTATATGTAAATGAAGAAGTAGTAAAGTCAACCAGGAAAAGTCACACACAAAACGCCACTATCACCAAAACATCCATAGAAAGCAATTTACACACACACGCACGCACGTACAAGCAGGAAAAGTCACACACAAAACGCCACCATCACCAAAACATCGATAGAAAGCAATTTACACGCAAATATTAAACACGGACAATCGCACAAATACAAAGACACCAGACCAACACAAACGCAAGGGCGAACACACACAAACACGCACATGCACGAGACGAAAACCACAAACCCGAACAAACAAATAGGTACAAAGACACCAAACGTATTACACTATAGTTCGATTTTGAGTGCTGAGCCGTGACTGCGCTTTTCTATTTATAGAAGTTGCAACCATTCTAATTTATGGGTAAGTGGACAATGGTTGTCACAAGAAGATCGTAGTAATCGTGCAGTATAAGTATATACAGTAAAACCTCTCTATAACGGCCACTGAATTACATCAAGTTTATTGTGTTAAAGGCAGGTGACTGCTTAAAGCAAGGTGAAAGTAAAACAAAACGTTCCTATAGGAGCGTTCTGTTTTACTTTTACCTTGCTTTAAGCATCCACCTGTCCTAAATACCAACTCATTAACACAATTTACTGGCCGTTATAGAGATGCTTTACTGTATATGCTTATTACTTATTTGTATAACCACAGGTAATTCCGGAACAAATACATGGTTTGTGACGCGTTTTACCTCTACGGGTGGACTGGTCTTAAATGTCACAGCTCACGGATCAAAATTGAACTATATATATGCTACGTGTTTAGTAAATAAAACATTCACAAAATAGTCTAGTTTCTTGCACGTTGTAAATTATATTATACATTGTGCATGTATATTGACTAAAACATTCACAAGCTAGTTCAGTTGCTATGCACATTTTAATATAGATTACTCTGTATGTACACGTAGGGTAATAACAACATTTACCATATATATGTTAACCATTATTCTGCCAACCGCTAAAGGTAATCCAATGAGCAAAAAGCAACTTGGATCCAAATGACAGTTAAGACAACTCGACATCTCACCAATATCCAAGCTGTTAGGAATTGGTCAACAATTTCTCTAAAATGTAACTGAATTGGAAGTAGTCAAAATCGCACTAGATCCAATCTTGAGCAGCGCGACAAGGGCTATTTGTGTTATATGGTGTCTTGATACACGCGAAATAACACGAACATATGGTACATGTCTATTTTATACTAGTATTGGTATCGAAAACCCAATGTAGACCGGAGGATACCGTTACAGCTGCACCAGTTTCCCAATGATGGAACCCTATTATATTCATACACTTGCATCTGTTATTTATCTCATAGATGTTGGAACTCACAATGGATTCCCGATGCAGACATGATTATGGCAATTGCAGCAGCAAGAAGTCTCCAAGAAATCCGGTACAATAGATTCTGACCACTGATGCAGACGCAATAACCATTTATTTTCAATGCCTTACTTGCAGTTAATGTATGCATTATGCAGATGTTGTTTTATCATTCGCATATTTTAATTTCATATATTATAAAGTAGACTTTATCTATACAGAGAATACTTACTATGACGACCGCCTATTACAAATGGACAATCTTTACGCTGGCGACTGTTAAATATAGAAATAAGGTATGCTGAACACTTTAGCAGAACCATACTGTTTGGTGTATTTCAGTTAGATTGTATAACAATACAAATAGTAGCATTAATTCAAAACAGGCATTCATAAAGTGTACAGCTCAATGATTAGTGACAAGAGCCTTAGAATAGAAGTACGGTGGAAGAAATGTTTATCACTGTCCTCATAGTAGGCACTGTCCTCATAGTAGGTCAAATCTTGGATAACAGTGTACAAAGGCCACAAGGCTGGGCGATGGTATGGCTGTGCGTGGCAAAGTCCTACGCATAGCTCAGGGTTTGGATAAATGTGTGTCAAATGCATACGATTAGGTCAGGCCGTGGATATTTATGTGCCGAATGCATACGGATAGGCAATATTGTTGATAAGTGTGTGCATGAAGCCTAAGATTCGGTGACGGCGTGCTACCTGTGTGCGAAAAACCTAAAACTATGTCGTGACTTGACTATCTTACAAAAAACTTAAGACTAGGCCAGGGAGACGCTGGTCTGGAAATGGTGTGCAAAAGGTCTACGGCGAGATAATTGATTCAAGCTGTTAATAAATGCGAGTCATGTTACGGTCAATGGGATAATGGTTGATATTCCGAATCAGACGTAGATACAGCGGTTGAAAAGGGGATTTACTCATCGGGAATTACTGTTTTTAGTTAATCACTAAAACAACTTGAATAACTCGTGTCTAACTATTGGCGACCTGACTGGCTAAAGCACATTAGCAATGACTCTAGCGTAGTATAAATACTTGCGCATGCTCGGTATCGTTGTGTTGATTTCAGCCAAAATTCAGTACTATAACCTATATCTTGTTTTTCACGACTAGACTCACATTTGAAAAACAGTAGTACCCAGATCCAAATGAAACACCTAGTAATACGGTGTTTAATTTTGAGAGAAGTGTGAGGTTAGGACGTCCGTAAACCGGTTTAAACCCCCAGTTGTGTTTTTGCTGCTGACCGTGCCAAGGCGGTACTCTCTTTGTCACCCTTCCTTTTGTTTGCATTGCGTCTTTGTGCTTGTGGTTTGTTCATGTTGTGGAACGTTTGTCCCTGGTTCTTGTGTGTCTTTTGGTGTTTTCTGTGTTCATTTCGTGTGTGTGTGTGTGCGTGTGCGTTTGTGTGTGTGGTTGTGTGTGTGTGTGTCATGCTGTCTATCGGTGTTTTGGTGGTGGTTGCGTCTTGCATGTGGCTTTGCCTGCTTGACTTTACTACTTTTCCATTTAAGTGGTTTGGACACTCTAACAATGACTTCCCAATCAGCCAAAGTTTGTTCTTTCTTATATATAGTACTTTATAGAAGAGCTCAAATTCTATGTTTGTGCTTGTTCAGCGACATTTTTCTGTGTCGTATTTGAACAGACAAAGACACGTACAGTAATGAAAAGAAAAATACCATTGTCTGTAGTCATGTGATAGCTAATATAATTGGGAGCGGCAATTAGTGCAATTAACATGTAATGGGACATTGAAACAGACACATCGTTTTACATAAAAAGTGTAGATCATTTTAGAGGTGTTTTGTTAGCGACCCTTTTTGCTTATGCACTAGTAATAAACATGTTACTATAAACCACTTAACTTGTCTGTATGCCATTTAAACGTTTACATTATTAATCATTTGTTCCATACGAAATCATGTAATGTATAATGACGTAACCATGGAGTGATGGGTGGATATAAATAAACCACCATTTCGTATATGATAATATGAATATTCATAGTGTAAAGAGCTTTACTGACAAACAGGATGTATGTCAATGTCAGGCAAATTTCGTCCACTAAGATTACAATATACCGTTTACCTAAGCTTTCAGAAACTGTCTATCTTTAATTTCCTTTATAAAGAGTTCGAAAACCGCAGAGAAGCATTACTTTTGTACATATTGTTAATTAATTGCAATCTGTATCATGCATTTAGAAGGGATTACTTAACGTCATTTGTAAGTAAACAAAACAATATCCATAGCATTATCAGATGGATCCAAATGTTTAGACACGCCGACAGCATGTTAAAAGTTGATGACAGGTGATAGCTCACGACATTGTGTAAACTATACATCAATCTCCCAATGGAACTATCTAGTTGACCGTCACTCAAATATGTCAAAGGTAATACTCTTATAAATAGTTTATAGCTGCAAACAGTGTCGGCACTTTACCATTACGTTTCAAATATAATCTTAGCCGTTGATGCGACGTTATCAAGCGTTTACGCAGTCGCCGCCTACTGTTTAATCCGGCTTGTACTGCTCACGTAAAGGTAAAGTTGAGGTTTATAGTCTGGAACTATATACAGTGTACATTTTCTCCCGACTTCACAATTTACCCCCCGGTCACTGGGTTATAAGTCGGCCATTAACATTCGGCACCCAAGGCAGCCATGGCACATTGGCTTATTTCCCTCACAGGTACCCATTTATACACCTGGGTGGAGAGGAGCAAACGTGGGATGCATTTTTTGCTGAGAAAAATTCTGATAGTCCGGTGGCAGGATTTGAACCGGGGACCCTTCGATCCTAAGTCCAATGTCCTACCACCGGACCACCACTCACACGTGAGCAGGCCTTATTGTAAGAGGTGTCTTACCATACATCATACGACAGAAATAATCGTATTTCTAATATACGACTTTTAAGCAACCAAGACAGGAACAAAACAGACGATACAGTAAAACTCCTCTAAACCGGACGTTACATTTAGTATAAATATAGGTCTTAGAGACAGGTGACAGCTTAATACAGGATTAAAGACATACAGAAAGCTCATCTAGGTGCTTTCTGCATGAGAGTTCACCCTTCGTTAAGCAACCATATGCCTTAAATTATCTATATTCTACAGGTGGTAGCTATGAGCTCGCTCACTTAAATTGTTAATAGGAAGGGCTAAAACATTGGTTATGAGAGTAGTATTGGTCTTCAAAAGCAGGCGCTTGCTGGGTGCAGTACAAGTGATGTAGACCGTTCCTTGCCTTAAGCTCCCTGTCAAACTTATGTCCGTTCAGACTCTGACATGTATGATTCTACTACTATCGATTCCATCAAGCTGTGGTCTAACTATTAACCAGGTATCATAACGAAAACGTTTGAGAAATGTTTGATCAAAGTCTTAAACAGTTCGAATTCCCCGGTGTCCCATATTGATTCAAGATGTTTACGTATAAGTCTAATGTCGCAGTTAACTCGGTAAAGGTTACCCCCTCGATGCCAGGCATGTTTGCCTATCGAGATAATCACAAATAAACTGTGATCATCTGGTTCTTCATAACATTGATCCAAACCCTTTGCATATGTTATCACAAATATGTATTTATGGCAGCGATTCAAACTGTTTACGTATGATATATCCGACCCTTTTGACCAAACCGTTTATGATATTCGAAACCCCGTTTTTATGATAGTGACCCAAAGTACGTGCATATGATATCAAGGGCTGGTCTTCATTGCCGTCATCAAAGCTGTTTACATAGAGTATAACATTCCTGTCTTCATGGTAGTGAACATGCTGCAGTAACGCTCTGCTCAATGTTCATCAAGCAATATGCTACCATCTGTCAAAGAAACATAGAATATAACAACGTTGAAGTCGGTATAAACTGTACGTAATACAAACCAGACATTTAACACTCTCACTCGGTATATTGCTCCACTTCTTAAAAGCAGGCAACATAATTTGAGGTATCAACTTTACCAAATACACAAATAAGCATGTTAAAACAGTTATTCTACCGATAATATTATAATATAAATTATGACTAGAATAATATATTTGGAGCTTTTGAAAGGTGGCAGCTTTTTCCATATCTTGCTCAATTTCCACGAAATGACTGAGCTCTTAAGAGTACTCTCCATCTGACTGTATACACTTTTCCAGGCCATGCTTTCAGCCAGTAGGATATACGTCATGTATTTTAACTCCGAATAAATTTGCTTTTGCACGTGAATGTAGTGTCATTTCCGGTGAGTTTGACATATAAATATATACACTTCCCATTGATATGTGATATTCGTGTGTGTAAAACAAAAAATGTGGAAATACTGGATTGTTGCCCCTACATTAGAATTGGCCCACGTACATATCAATGTTGGCCCTTGTTTTCTGTCTAGGCCATAACTTCGAGTGTGGTGATATCTGGCTGACTACTTAACCATGGCATTTTAAGGTAAACACAGTTTCTCCGAGATAAATACTCGGATATTGATATGTATATTTTGTTATATATTGTACGCTATAATCAAACTTAGGGGCGTGAATAGTGTTGCACTTTTAATTACTACTCTTGAACAGACTCAATAAAACAGAGTTTTTCAATTTTCTCTTTTTGTATCTCTACTTTTGCTTTCGAAGGATCAACTATTTTCAGAATTTATAGTGGTAGAAGTGTTTCAGCTTTCGTTCTTAGTTATTTTGCAACATCAACAACAGATGTCTACATTTGATGTACTGTGTGACATATATTTCGTCGACGCGACAAAGACAGAACTGTAGAATTTTATGATATAAACAAACAAAGCATACCCTGATCAGACGGTTCGTTTAGCAGCCGTCTCATCTGATTCATTCTGCGATGTTTACAAAGTGAACAAGGCGTATTTATGGAGTAAAGTGTTAACCCCTGCTGCGGGGTATGAGTGATAATCTATGCAAACAGTTTGGATTCAGATGAGTCGTTGAGTAACTAGGCATCTAATCAGGATCCAAACTCATTGACCCATGCTTATCCTCCAGTCTGATGCAGAATAGAAGAGAAAATCAAAGAGGATATGACACACAGTTCCTTGCCTGCACAGCCACGAAGTCATTATGGTCATAATGTTTCGCATCGTCTTTAAATCAAGACTCAACCAAACCGAACGAAAATATAAGACAATATGTGACACCATAACTTACACAAGAACAATAGATGAAACAACATCACAGATGAGCCGTCTGATCAGGGTTTGCTCTGTTTTGCTGATGGAGTTTGATAGATCATTTTCTTTTGATCTTGTTGGGGTCCGCGCGGTTTCTTAATGATACAGGTTCTGTCACGATGAAACGTTCATTACTTCAAAGTTAAATTGTCCCTTCTCCTGCTGATTTTTAAAATGCATTTCACCTTCTTTACCCATGCCCTGTTGTATAATTACATAATTATATATTCACTGTGTACAAGTAGTTTGCTGTGCAATCACTGCTGTGGAGTGTACTGGTTGCACAATCAACTTGTAAATATTGCAGACCCTGATGAGACAGCTCCTGCAGGAGCTGTCTCATCTGGGTCTTCACTATTTACAGGTAGGTATATTGACGTGAATAGCAAGCGAATGGTTAAAGGGGAAGTACTTACAGTTGGCCATTTGTTAAAGAAATAACGTTAACCCTTTCCCGCATATTGACGACTTTTGACGACTCTGTAGAAGTCACTTTTTGAAACCATTGTGATAAATAGAGCACTTGCTCCTATAGGAGCAAATGCTCTATTTATCACAATGGTTTCAAAGCTACAAAATTCTAAAATTTTCCTTTTCTCTAGTTAATGATCCTTTTCGGTAGATTTATTGAAATAGGCTATACGGTTCAGGGTTAAACACTCCTAATAATGTTGCCTTAAGCAATAAACACGCTTTTGTTTAATTTAACAAAATGATGTGTCTCTTGGAGATACTTGATCGAAATAGGGCGACTAATTAAAAACTACCGGGACAACAATTACCTTACACGAATCAAAATAACGAAAACAATCAAATCATGTCTAAAATATTACAGCAATCGCATTTTTGCATGTTTAGATATTAATCCTACTAGTCCCTTTTTCCAAGGTCCACCTGTCCCAAATGTCTCGTTTGATTAAATTTAAATGTCAGTGAGAGGAGTGATTCTAGACGAATGGAGAATCAATGCAGCATACGAGGAACCAACTGGTGAAGTAAAGTATGAATACTGTAACCCTCTACTCCACAGTGAGGCACTTTAACTTTTTCCATCATGAATATTCGTGTAAGATATAAATACATCGTGAATTATAATAATGTTTCTTTTATAATGGCATACGAGCACAGAAAATATTGTTCAAGGCTGAAACTGTATAATTAGATCTATATTTTTTCGTAAACACACAGAGCAGACCTTGACCAGTTGACTTCAATAGGAGCAATCTGATCAGGGTCTACTGTGTGCAAAAACGTATGGGTTTGTATTTATGGTGTAATATGTAACTAGTCCGTTTGTAAAGTATCGGGCAATAGCTTATATCCGGGGAGAGGTTTAACCCTTCTCTTGCTGAATTTTAAAATACATGTTTCCTTCTTTACCCATGCCCTGTTGTATAATTACATATATCTTCACTGTCTATAAGTATTTCGCTGTGCAATCACTGCTGTGGAGTGCACTGGTTGCAGGAGCTGTATCATCTGGGTCTTCACTATTTACAGGTAGGTATATTGACGTGAATATCAAGCGAAGGGTTTAATTTATCCTGGTCACAGACAAAGGTAGGACTGAATTAATGTTGAAAGCTCCTGTAAATTCCAGCATTATTTGCGCTCTACTATAAATTTTCAAATGTGTTTCTAAATATGCGCAATGATGCATTTAGAACAATTTTATATTGTAAGTGTTGTAAGGACTGACCATTTACGTCCAGTTATCCTGAAATTCGAGTTATCCGAGTTCGAGATATCGCGGATAAATCGCAGTATAAGACTAGTGGCATTTTTCCTGTTTTAACTGTTATCAGTTTACCCATTCCCTCATAGGCTATTTTTAGATCCAATTTCGTTTAATAAAATTACCGACAAGGAGCATTAGAGAAAAGGAAAACTTTACAACTGTGTAGTTATGAGTGAGTGAGTGAGTTGGGTTTTACGCCCGACAAACAGTATTTCAGTTATTTGCAAACGGCACCCGCTTGGGACAAGTTATAGTGCTGCCTCACTGGAATACCCCTGCAGCGGGCACATGGCAATGACACCCAACCCAGTAACATGATCCTGACACCGGGCCGATCAGTCCTCGGACTTCCCTTTTAATGTCGAGCGTAGACAAGGGAGCTACTAGTACCAACTTGTAACGACTTTTAGTCTGTCGCTGCCGGGGATCGAACCCACGATTTTCCTTACCGCAGGCGGACGCTCTACCACTGAGCCACGCGGCCGGTGTGTAGTTATGAAACTATTGTGATAAACAGTCACAATAGTTTCAAAAAGTGATTTTTATAGAGGCGTAGAAAGGCGTATATGTTGAGGAAATGGTTAAGTGTTAGCGTTATGAATGTGTACGAAATCAGTTCAGTTGAAATGAAGCATATTCATATGTGCATGAATAATCTATAAAACAAACAACAAAAACAACACCAAAAAACTTGAATTCTGTTTCTAACAAAGCGTCAGTCCGACATTTGAATATCTTGTAAGTGTGTCTGTCACATCTGCCAAACCGGGAAGCAACACTAGATATATGTCAGAGTTTGCGGGAAATGAGCCGGATATGGAGAGCAAACTGGTAGACATTTTAATGATGTTCTTGGCATTACATTAACAACATGTTATATCACAGAAATTAGTCATTCGGATCATTGGCTTTTCTGGCCAATAGATAGAGTGTCAACTGTAATCAGGACAGGACACATATCCACTAGCACTTTAAGTTTGAAATTGTGACTTCGGCTCGAAACAACATTCAAACTGATAAAAACAATTTTCAATATGCATATATGGCAACAGGTGACTTAATTGCAAATAAAAAGACGCATGTTTTGTAACAATGGCGAACTTACAGTAACAACTAACACAGCAGTACAGCAGCTTCTCTAATTCGGACGTTCACTTTATTATTGTTATCGATGTTTCAGACAGAGTGACAGCTTACCGCCAGTTAAAACTAATTCAGAAAACTTTTTGGCAGCTTGCTACGTGGCCTTCACGTTCAAAGACCTGACTTAATCGCGGCCACCTGTATATAGACCTAAACTGTTCTTTAAAAATATACTCTCTAGGTAGACGAGAACATATCTTTGACATAAAACATGTCATGTTGCTCTTAAAATTGCTTCTTTTATTTAGCATATCTCTGACAGGAAAGTAACGATAACTCGTTTATTTATTCAACAGATGTTTCACCTTTCATTGCAATAATGTTTTCATTTTTATGACGGATCGTTTACGTGTGGGTTCAAGTTAAAACACTAATCTTGACTATTTTACCGCCGAGAGATAAGGAACAGCATACAAAAGGTGAATCTGTGATGACTTTTACATTAAAACACATCTCGAAGTAAACGTTTTAGAGAATACATTGCAGGAACCGCAACGGTGAAACTAAAGCAGTCGTGATTGTTTGATTGTTTGGCGCGCAGTTTTGCCAAAAGTGTAGAACCTGACCAGCGTCCGGGTTGAGACACGCTATTCATCCAAGCAAACTATGCTCTGTTGGGTTGGGATGCGTGCACAACCTGAACAGACATTGTGTTTCCAACTGAGTCTACATGGCTATTATAGTCTAAATACTGTTTGTGATATAGCGGGGTTCGTTTGCACCAATGTATGGCCATATCGTTATTCTCTGATACGACTCTCAGGCGACTTGGTCTGCAAATTGGGACATCTATTACAATTTGCTTTTTATCTAGTGTTCCATCATTTACATTCAAACTCAGCAACACCGCGCTTAGACCCGGATGAGACCTCGTGTTAATTGACGTCTCATCTAGATCCAAACTGTTTGCATAGGTAATCTTAGTATTGGCGGCGAAAGTGTCAATTGGTTTAAATGTACCTGAACATCATTGACCATTTAAATGAGGAATATTATTGTAACGATATCATACATGTTTATCAGCATCCAAGGTCAGTGCTGCACAATTGGACATAGAATTACAAAGGTTTATAAACAGAGGAATGTTTGACGAACTATATAATCAGATATATAATAGCTCATAGCCAAGGCTGCAGACCCAGATCATGCGGTTGCTATAACATTATTCTCAGGCGACTCCTGTGAGTCCTCTGACCTAGATCTATTATGTGTTTAAGTCATAAAAACCCTGTATCGATGAGGTAAAGGGTTAAAGAGCTAAGCAAAATGTAAAAGGTCTCGTAAAACCTTTTTCAGTAAGGCCTGATGAAATTCTTACTTGCAACGAACTATTTGTTTCGTACTCCAGTCGGTTGTGTCTGGGGTTATATAAAACAATTTATCCTAGAGGCTGTAGCAACGGGTTAGATCTAGAGGTGATACACAGCGGTTTGAAGCAGACATGCATACCAGATGTGATACCAAACAGTTTAATTAAGAATTGCTAACCACGATTGTGATTCTGAGGTGATATAAAATGGCTCTGACCTTGGTTCATATCAACCAGTTTGACACAGAGGTGATGCCAAACTGTTTGACCTTGGCATGATACTAACCAGATCGACCTAGAAGTGATATCGGGCATTTGATTTGGGTACGGCAAGATAAACAGTATAACGATATCCAGAAGTAATACAAGAATTTGGATCCAAATGTGATAACAAACAATAACTACAGGTGATACACAACAATTTCTTTTAGAGAGGTAGTACCAACCATTGTGATCGAGAGGATGATACCGAACAGTTTGATCCATGGGTGATATACAAAACAATATGATTATTATATGTTACCAGTTTGTTCCAAACTGTTTGTTCCAGATAATATGCCAATCAGCACGATTCATAGGTGATCAGTTTGTTCCAAAGGAGGTATTGATCAGTTCAGCAGAGAGGTAATGTCAAACAATTTTATCTAAAAGTGATACCAGTCAATTTTAATCAGAAATGATCCAGATAATTAAATCCGGTCGTACATTTTGATCCAGATTTGTTGCCGGTATAAACCAGAGGTGTAATCAAATAGTTTTATCCAAATTGATACTAAAGGTCATGCCCATTTGATTAATATGTTATATCAACCAGTCTGATCCATAGTTCGTACAGGTTGTGATTTTGACATAAGGCACGATACATCTAATTAGATATCTTCTTTGTGAATAATTATACTCCAAGAATCTACTTTGTGAATAAGTATACATTATGGAATAATTATTCTGAAAGTAAGTGATCCTTAGAAAACAACGGTAACCCTGTTAAAATATCAAACTTGCTATTGAGTCCGTTCATGGACAACCCATGCCCCATAACACCGGCTTAAATGGTACTCTAATTTCATAACTAAAAGTAGGTTCCCGCTGCCGGTCAGATCAACTCGATCATCCCGATCACCTAGATTTACCGACCAAGCTCGACCGAAGGCATGTACACGAGTTCCTCTCGACCACTACTCGATCAAACACGACCATCTCGTCATAATTCAGGACTCCTCCACGACGTCAACGCAACAAACACTCGAACTCTGCTCGATAATCTCGACCTACATACGATACCTACACGACATCTACCCGACCAATTGGATCTCTGCTCGGTCTCTGCCTGACCAGATCGTCATGGTCGTATTTGGGTCGTTCGGGTATTACTCGAATAGAGGTCGAGATGATCGGGTACAGATCGGGTAAATGACTAAGGTAGGCCTTTGCAATCACCCCTGCCGAGCGAGTCAGACCAGTCCCAGATGATTTGATCGGGCTTGATAGAGTTGATCCGATCGGCAGTAGGAAACTAGCTTAAAACGCATTGAAACGGAGGATCCCGATGGACCAGAAAATATAGCAACGCCGAGAATGATGTACGGGATAACTTTTATAGCCGCTCCATGAGAACCTAGCACCTGCTGTTGTGAAGTACATATATATATATTATATAAAACATTAATATAAACAAAGGATCTTATAAAAAAATCATAAAAACTGAAACCAGAGAATGCCTTGATCGGCAAGCTCCTGTATTTAAAACAGTTTATCCAGGTGATATACAGTTGATATTAAACAGTTTGATCAAGAAGTATTATTAAACAGATCAAACAGTGCGATCTAGAGGTGATATAAAACCATTCCGGATGTAACGTTTTACTCTAGAGATGATACCGACCAACACTGATAACATTTTGGAAACGGCGGGGAAAAAGGTTTGTTTTTGTCGACGACAAGCAAAAAAATCTTAAAGTAAGATTCCTTATTAACCATTTACAATATTAATATGCATGCATGTAATAATGACGCAATGGATTTTAATTGGATTTGTTTATAATGACATATGAACGCAAGAAATGTATTTGAAATGTAAGGATCTGTATCATTACGTACGTAGTCAGAGTAGACTAACGGTCCAGTCTTTGTCTCGAAATACTCAATCAGGATAATATCATTTCAAGGCAAAATCTCATTAAGTTAAATTAAATGATTATATCATGCCATGCATGACGAAATAAAGAATATTAATAGCTTCGGATGAGCTCTACTCTTCAAAACAGTGTCGTCTGTAAATGCTATATCCGTTTGTTTGATATCCTCCTATTTTCTTTAAAAACACCATACCACATTAACAAACTGGTCGGATCCTGGTGAGGCGCTGAGTGACTCGGAGTCTAATCTGCATCCAAACTGTTTGCATAGAATAATTCCAGATGCAATATTAGCAAGGAAGAGTTAATTTCATGAAAACAATGTCCTTTATAAGGAAAATGTGAAGAAGGTAAATGGATCACTTGATGCATTTAAAGTATAATAATTGCAGGAAACAAAATGATATAAATGTGTTATGTTGCTCATGCGCCCACGCTAACATGTGCTATTTAAAGGTCTATATGATTCGGTCAGGAATATTAAACAATTTTCGTGACAGTCCATAGCTCAGGCCTCGAAGGGAGGAGACACGTCTTAGTTCGACAGCAAAAACAAAACACATATTCCAAAAAAAGAATTTGATTTTTTGTTGTTGGTTTTTAATTTTTACTCTTTATTTACTCATGTTACAATATCTAACATGAATAAACATACACTCAATACATTCAATACATACATATACAAACATTCAAATACATATAATCAAATAATATCAATATTTATGTTTTCCCTCACATATTATATCGAAATGCAGTCAGAAATAAAATATCTTACAGATGTCCAAAGATTTCTTTCTTCATTTTAAATCTGGCCATTCTTTTAAAGATGTTTAAGTACAAATTGTTGAGCATATAACATATGATAAGGAGGCGACTAGTAGCTTTAAATCGAAAGCTAGATTTATATCTGAATTAAATTGGATCAAAAAATTGCAAACACCTTTTCCTTTAGGACTGAATGATAATATTTACCAGACTGGAAATATTTCAAAGGAACCAGATATAGATATTTTTTCAATTTTTTCTATTAGAAAACGCAAATCTCGATCACATGGCATTCGCAAAAATGGTAATATTAAACGAAACTCTCGTTTGAAAATGACTCTTCTTGATCTACATACTTTACGCCTAACTTCGGGTAAACACGCCATGCTTTCTAGACTTTCCTCCTTATCTATATGTTCATTAAAAGAAATAGACGAGCAAGCCGATAAAATTATTTTAGATCAGATCCCCTCATAGGAACGGCTAGTTTGATACAAAGCTTTACTCTACATGTTCTCAGACCGCACATTGACAAATTATCTGAACACCAAAGATTCTTCTTGAAAATTCCTTTTATTAATAAAGGTATTGATTTTATTGACCTCCAAAGTATTTTTAGAGACAAAAATGTAATTGACACTATTCCTAAATACTTTAAAAATACAGAACCACCTATCATCTGCTACAAATATAACAAACCCATCAGAAATACAATTTTCAACTATAATAAAATTGTGGCCGACCTTAATATTAATGATAATATTCCTGATAATTGAGATTGCGCCACCTCAAAATGTTGCTATTCTCCGGCTGGTCATGTGATTACTGGTAATTTTGAGATAATTAAAGATAAACGTCTACGATCTCTTTTGAATAAAGGTCCCAAATATAGAATACCATCCTTGATAGATTTTAACTCTTGTCGAGTTCAGATTGCGGAGGCTTTACAAAATTTTAGTATCAAATGGTGTCGAAGAGAACATGTTTAGTTTAATGCTCTTTCTTGTTGGAAAAAACTAATTTTTGATATAATTGATAAACGCATGTCCTTTTACAGCTCTAATAAACACCTTCTTCCACCTAAACCGAGAACTTCTTTTAGACATCTTAAAAAGGGTTTACAGGATTTCCATTCAAATTACGTTTTTGTTCCTGCTGATAAGGCATCAAATAATGTGATTATTATTTGACGATTACATTATATCGATGTCTTGAAGCAGGAAAGTATTAATACCAAGTCATACATTACAGTTACCACTGACGAAAAGACCATCATTTCAGACCATGTCAAAAAGTGTGAACAATTTGGAACCGATATTAAAATTACACAACATAAACGTCCTACAATGTATTGGTTACCAAAACTACATAAAAAACATATAAAGCGCGTTTCATTGCAAATTCTAGTTCATGTACAACTACTAAATTGTCTATACTTTTGACTTCTTGTTTAACGAAGGTAAAGGAACATGTAAAATTCTACTGTAATAAGACTTATGAAAATTATGGAATAAATCTCTTCTGGTCTATTAAGAACTCTTCAGAAGTCTTAAACAAACTTAAGAACAAAAGGTATCTTGCATCCACTGTAACCCCTACAATTTTTCTACTCTGTACACAACTCTTCCTCATATTTTAATTAAGGATAAGCTTACTAACTTGATCCAGAAAGTATTTGCCCGGGAAAAAAACATCATTCTTGGCATGTAATGCTGAAAAAGCTTTCTTTACTGACGAGCAAATGAAATATTACACCAATTGGACTTGCTCAGAAGATTGCGAAGCACTAACTTTTCTTTTGGATAACATATTTGTACGTTATGGGAATGCTATATACCGTCATAGGTAATTGGTATTCCTATGGGTACGAATTGTGCACCACTTTTGTTTTTGTACTGCTATGAGAGAGATTTCATGTTGAGTTTGAATCCTCAATCACAAGAAGATGTTATAAAAGCCTTCAATGAAACTTGTCGAAATTTGGATGATATTTTTAACTTAGATAACCCTTTCTTTGATGCTCTGATTCCTACAATTTATCCTAAAGAACTCAAATTGAATAAAGCTAACCCGTCCGACAATTATGCAGCGTTTCTTGACCAAGACCTTAAAATTAATAATGGAATGATTTCTTCTAAAATATATGACAAAAGAGATGATTTTGATTTTAATATTGTAAATTTTCCTCATCTTGACGGGGATGTTCCCCGTGCTCCATCTTACGGGGTTTATATATCTCAACTTATTCGTTTTGTTAGAGCTTGTTCATCTATTGACGATTTTAACAGTCGAAATCTCATTTTAACTGAAAACTGCTTAAGCAAGGATATAGATACCATAAACTAAGAAAAACTTTCTCTAATTTTTACTATCGAAATCTCTCGCTTACTGGCAAGTACAAATGTAATCTCAAGGTGCTTCTGCGACACGGTATTTCACATCCTGAATTTTATGGTGATGTGATTTACAAACTTCGTAAAATTATTGGACATACCCATTTTCTCACTGTGTTCATCAAATATATAAAACAATTCATTAAAAAGGGATATGATCCTGTAGTACTACAACATACTGCATGTTTGGTTGTGAACCCTTTTACAGTTGGCAATCACGCTGGCCTCTTTGCATGTACGCCGACAAGAAAGGTTTAGTACTCTATGAAGGCGACCTCTTAAATCCAGAAATGGAAGGAGAACGTCGGATATCTGTACTATGTTATTTTTGTCGTACCCTTTATTACTTTTCTACAGTTACTCTGTTTGCAGCTCAATCATTGAGTACACTAGCGATAGGTGGATACAGTATGTTCACTTAAATGTTATTTTGTTATGCATGCACTTTACCACTGTATTTGCTGTCGCGGTTGTTGTAGATTAGTCGGAGAGGGGATACGTTTATTTACACTGTTTGTCTTTTAGGATGGGGATGGAATAAGTGTGAGGTTGGGCGCCCATAAACCGGTTTAATCCCCCGGTGACTTTTGTCACTGATCGTTCCAAGGCGGTACTTCCATCTTCCTCCTATTGTATGTTTGTTTTGTCTTTGTGCGTCTCTTGTTGTTTTTTCTACTTATGTACATTTGCTGTTTCCTTGTGTTGCTGTTCGGGCGAGTGTTTGTTCTGTATGTGGTGTTTCCTGCATGACTCATTTTTGTACCTTTAATATTGGACGATTCATATATTTCCCATGACAGCCGTAAATAATTTTTAATTCCCTCATTAGAAGGCTTAACCTTTTTTATTTTGCACAGGTAAATATATATTATTACTTCTAAGAATAAAACATCTAATCTGAGATCGGTTTGACATGATCCCAGCAATATACTCATGCTGTCAATTTTTATCTCAGGATCATATTGCAACACTTTATTTGAAATAAAATTTAGCATTGTTTTGACTTCACAACATTCCCAGAATAGGTGAACTATGGTTTCTTCTTGAGATCCGCAAAAAATACATAAATTGTTTTCTACTATTTTCATTTTAAATAACAATGAATTTGTTGGTATTATTCTATGCATTATTCTCGTTTGTAGCCATTGAATAGACGTATCCCGTGTACATTTAAACACATAGCTGTGTACAAATTTCCAATTTATATCTCTATTTTCAAACATGGATATCCACTTTATTTTACCAGTAGGAACCTCATCATTTTTAGATAGAGTGCTATATACAAACTTATTCACATCCTTTCCTGTCAATATTGGATATATGTAACAATTTACAGTTGGAAAACCGACAACAGAACCATGATCTTCTTGTATAGTGAAACCGTATTTATCAATAAAATATTTGATAACATTCTTGAAGCTATTATAATCAAGAAAATTCATTTTTCTTCCAGTAATATTTTCTAAGTGTGTTAAACTTACGAACTTTCCTTCGTTGTCTATAATATCTTTTACATATCTAATACCTCTATCATACAATGCGGAAATTTCTTTATTGGTTTCTTACCAATAAGAAAATGTTCATTATAAAATATTGGCACATTATAAATGTCAGTAAGATCATCAAAACGAAACTGTTTTATATACAGTATATATGTTTTTAATACATCAATCTAAAATTCATTGCTTTCTTTTTATCACAATTAGTTCACAGAACAATTTCCCCGTGTTTAAGAGTTTCTTTATATCAATCATGCTTCCTAATAACTTGTACCATTTGCCATTATTATGTATAATGAAGTTTTTTAACCACTTAATTTTCAGACTACCTATATAGCTTTTTATATCTTTAAACCCCCGTCTGTGTAGTCTTTTATTGAAACACTTCTTTTAATTTTTGTTTTTCCATGCCATATAAAATCGAAAAATTATTTTCAAGATTTTCAATAAAATCCGATTTCGGTGTTGGCAAACTTGTAAATAGATGAGTGAACATCGGCAATAGCAATGATTTTACAACCGTTATTCTTCCTAATGGTGTTAGTTTTCTTCGTTTCCAATAAGAAATGCATTTTTGTACCTTTAATATCTTATTTTCAGGAAGTTCAAACTGCAAATGTTTTTCAAATTTACATCGAAAATTATTCCAAGTAATGTGAATCTAGTTTCTCCCCATGTCAGTTTTTGATTTTGTAGTATATTTTAGCGGACCTAACTATATTACCTTTGTTTTGTCAAAACTCACTTTCAATCCCGATATCAATGCAAAATTATTGAGTGTTTCTAGAACGCTTTTTATTGTGTTTTCAGATCCATCTAGTAGTAATGAAGTGTCATCTGCAAAACCGTTATCCTTGATCTTAATTCCTTTTATATTTTTGCAATGGTTTATTGTTATGGATAAAAGTTCAGCAAATAGAATAAATATATACGGAGAAATAGGATCCCCTTGTCTACAGCCTCTTTTTACACTGAAGAAATTTGATAAAAAAACATTTATTTGTACACAGACATCTGTGTCGTGTAAAACAAATTAATCCATTCTTTAAACATATCACCAAAACCGAAAAAGGCTAGTGTTTTCTCAATGAATTGAAAAGACAATGAATCAAAAGCCTTCTCAAAGTCAATTCGCATTAATAAGCCTGGAGTATTATTGTCTTCACAATATTTCATAATATCATACACAAGCCTAGTATTTTCAACGATGTATATGCCTTTGACAAATCCAGTTTGATCTCGAGACACTAAAGTGTTTAATACATTTTTCAGCCTATTGGCAATACTACCGGAAGCTAGTTTGTATAAAAACATTAAGCAATGTTATCGGCCTCCAATTTTTCAAGAATTGTTTTGGTTTTGTTTTCTTTTGGAATACAAGTTATTGTACCTAATTTAATATTTCTTGAAAATTTGTCATTCAAAAAAGCACAATTTAAAGCTCTTACAACAAAATGACCAATTTTGTTCCAAAACGCTTTAAAATAATTTGATGTAAAACCGTCGCTTCCAGGACTCTTGTCATTCTTCATATTTTTAATGTATTTGCGACTCCTTCGAAAGTAAGCAAACCTTCCAAACTGTTCTTTTGATCCAAATTTAACTTATTAAATTTACAACCATCTAATTCTCTTTCCAAATCAATTCTTTATTTATATTTTGTTCATTATACAGGCTCTCATAAAAAAATACTTGTTTCGTGTAATATTTCTTTTTGATCAAAGATTAATGACCCTTCTTTTTCAATAAAATTTATGTTTTTACACGTTGAATTATATTTTTCTAAATTACAAAAGTAGTTTGTGGCCTTTTCCCCATCGTCTATCCATTTAGATCTGGATCTAACAAAAGCCCCTTTAAGTTTTTCATTTCTAATCTTTGCAAGTTTATTTTGTATCGAAAGTAACTTTTCCTTATTTTCCTCCGTCAAACACGACTCAAGGTTTGCAATTTCATTTCGTAAACTGTCTTCTGTATTTTTATTTTCTTTCGCTCTATACCTTGAGTAAGATATTGATTTATCTCGTATTTCCATTAACAGAGTTTCAATAAATAACTGACCATTAATAACAAAATGTATATCAGATTTCTTCATCATAAGTATATTATTCAGGTTATATACAGGTACACAATATTGTAGAATAATATCATCTATTTTCTTATGTATACAGTTAATATATTAAATGTCATTTAACAACGAATTATTAAACTTCCACAGTCCTTTACCATGAGCAATATGTGAGAAACACATTTCTAGCCATATAACAGAATGGTCAGATCTATAGCTGGCATCAACATCACATTTTCTCAAATACTTATTCAAATTATCAGTAATTAAAAAGAAATCAAGTCTACCTTGTTGTAAAGGCGAAAATCTTCTCCAAGTAAATTTTGTATTATCTCCATATAATTCTCTATATTGATCTATTAAATTCCTGTCGTTTATCTGCAATATAACCTTTGCTCTAGCTTTGATGTTATTATTTGTAGTTTTGTAGCCTTTATAGTCTTTGTCAGGATCTAGTACAAGATTAAAGTCTCCGCACAAAATAAATCTGTCTTTTTCAACAAAAGAATCAATAGTGTTAAAAATAGTTGAGAAAAAACCTGGATCATCTTTATGTGGAGCGTAAATATTCATCAATATGAAAATTATATCATTGAACACAAGTTCAGCAGCAATAAACTGTCCATTACTATCCTTTTTAATATTTGATATTTTGATATCTAGATTTTTCTAAATAAAATAGCTACCCCCTTTGCATGGTATTTTCCATGACTAAACGCACATTCTCCGTCCCACTCAGAATATATTGTTTCTTCAATTTCATACGTAAAATGTGTTTCTTGTAAGCATAGTATATCAACTTTTTGATCCTTAAACAAATTAAAAATATCATTTCTCTTTTTAGAATTGTTCAATCCTCGGCAATTGTAAGAATGTATTTTTAGACTACCCGCCATCGTCAATATAGAAAACATATTGTTCTGTAAGAACTACATTTGACTTGTTGAAACAAAAATCTATGATTTGCATGAAATATTCACATTTGTACCTTACAAAATCAATGATACTACAGCACTCAAACACATACACGACTCTACATGAATATATACAAACATGAAGAAAAAACAAGAAACACACAGCAACAAAAATCACATGTATACATCAAGCAACGAAGTGTTTTGTTCATTTACCAAATATCTTTTTACATCTATCATAAACAGGACATTATTTCAATAAACGTATCCACCTTTAATAAAGAAGCGTCAACTGCGGATACGAGCTAAACAAAAACGTAATTATACCGTGTGCAGTGCTATATTGCATACAGAGTAGACCCAAATCAGACGGCTTCTCTATAGGGATTGTATGACAAGGGCCCGCTCTGTTTGCTTACGAAAATAGAATAGACCCGACTTTACAATAATTACTTCCAATACCTAACATTTATGTACAAGTATACCATTATACAACCTCTATTTATAAATATTCTTAATGTTATTCACTGATTTACTCAGTATAATAAATATAATTATGCGCACGAATTACAAATGCAAACGGTTTATTATCATGTACGCATAAGAAACAAACTGGTCTTATTAAACCTCTAAAATTGTCTTCTGCTTCATCTTTTCATGTTCCCTCTTCGGCTATTAGTAACATTTTTCATAATGGACCTAAAATAGTTTTGTCTCCTTTAAAGCAATCTATCATTCGTTATAGTAAAGTCCATCTAAATTCACATTATTTGAACAAAAGACATAGGGTGTATCCAATAATTACTAAGTGCAATAGTAAGAGGTGTATGTGTTGCAATTTCATTTCTACTAGATCAACAATTAAATCTCTTGTTAATGGTAGAGTGTTTAGTGTGAAGATTAATTCTGATTTAGACTGAAACTCATCTAATATTATATATGTTCTTACATGAAATGCGCCACGTTGTGGCATTCAATATGTAGGTCAGACAGGACGTTCTTTAAAAACTAGGTTTCGTGAACACAGTTACCATTGCCGGATCAAAAAAGTACGCAATTTTCTTTACCAGCATTTTCGTCATACAGGACATTCTTTCAAATATGTTTCGGTTCAACCAGTAGAACAAATTTATTATGATTCTAAAACTACTGGTAGTTTAAAATCTAAAGCTCGTTTCATCACAGAGCTAGACTGGATAAAGAAATTACAAACACCTTTTCCTTTAGGCCTTAATGATAACATTTTCCAAAGCGGCAATATTTCTAAAGATCCAAGTATCGACATTTTCTCTATATTTTCTATTCGAAAACGTAAAAGTAGATCACATGGCAGACGTAGAAATGGTAATATTAAGCGTAAATTACGTCGTAATATGTCTATTCATGATTTACATACTATTCTAGAACAAACTGGTAAACATTCTATGTTATCTTGTTTATCGTCTTTACCCTTTTCCTGTCTTAAGTCAATAGACGAAGAGGCTGATAAAATCTATATGCGTACAGATCCGTTAATTAATACTGCCTCACTTATACAAAGTTACACACAGCATGTTCTTCGTCCACGTATTGATAAAGAATCTGAACATAAAAGACATTTTCTGAAACTTCAGTTCCTAAATAAAGGTATCGATTTTATTGATATTCAAAGTATATTTCGTGATAAGAATGTAATCGATGCTATTCCCAAATATTTCATCAACCCTGAATCACCTATCATCTGTTATAAATATAATAAACCTATTAGAAATGTTATTTTGAACTACAATAAAATTGTCTCTGACTTAATTATTGATGTTAATACCCCTATTTCTTGAGATTGTAGCATTTATAGCTTTTGCTATAAACCAGTTGGTCATGTCATTACTGGTAATTTTGATATCATTAAGGATAAACGTCTCAGGACCCTCGTCTCAGGACCCTCCTAACTAAAGGACCTAAATATAGCTTACCTTCCCTTATTGATTTTGACGCTTGTCGAACTCATATTGCGGAAGCTATTCAAGAATTCTGCATCAAATGGTGTCGACGAGAACATGCTGATGTTAATGCCCTTTCGGATTGGAAGAAATGTATTTTCGATATTATTGATACACGAATAACTTTTTACAAATCAAATAACCATCTTTTACCACCTCGACCTAGAGTTACATTTCGCTACTTGAAGAAAAACATTTCTAATTTTCATTCAGATTATGTTCTTGTTCCTGCTGACAAGGCATCAAACAATGTAATCATTATTTGAAGATTGTATTATGTTGATGTTTTAAAGAAGGAGCTAACTGATTCAAAAACTTATATAACAGTTCAAAAACCTGAAAAAGATATAGTCTCGGAACATGTAAAAATGTGCAATGATTTTAAGTCTGGTCCTAACATAAAACAACATAAACTTTCTACTTTGTACTGGATTCCGAAACTACATAAAAACCCTTATAAGTCGCGTTTTATTGCCAACTCTAGCTGTTGTACCACTACTAAATTATCTATACTTTTGACGTCCTGTCTTACTACGATCAAAGAACATGTTAAACGCTACTGTGATAAAATATATGAAAATTCTGGTATTAATGTTTTTTGGTCCATAAAAAATTCAAATGATGTTTTAACAAAACTTGAAAATGAACAGTATAACATTTCTTTACTGAGCTCTTATGATTTCTCTACACTCTATACTACTCTACCTCACCATCTTATAAAGGATAGACTTATTAAATTAATAGAAAAAACCTTTGCCAGAGAAAACAAAATGTTCATTGCTTGTAATGTTCAACGTTCATTCTTTTCGAATTCAGAAGTTGAACATTACACAATGTGGACTTGCCTTGATGTTTGTAGATCTCTTACCTTTCTTTTAGATAATATATTTGTGCGTTATGGAGATACCATATATCGTCAAGTTGTTGGTATACCCATGGGTACAAATTGTGCCCCTCTTGTTGCAGATTTGTTTTTGTATTGCTACGAGAGGGATTTTATGCTTAGCTTAAAACCTGATACACATACCGATATTGTTAATGCTTTTAATAAAACTTCAAGGTATTCAGACGATATTTTGAATTTAGATAATCCTTATTTTGATACTATGGTTTCTTCAATCTACCCAAAAGAACTGTCTTTAAACAAAGCTAATCAATCTGACATTAATGCTTCATTTCTAGATTTGAATCTTTCAATTACAAATGATAAAGTTTCGTCCAAAGTATACGATAAAAGAGAAGATTTTAATTTTAAAATTGTTAATTATCCTTTTCTAGATGGGGATGTGCCACGTTCTACATCTTATGGTGTTTATATTTCTCAACTTATTAGGTTTGCCCGAGCCTGTTCTTTGCTTGACGATTTTAACAGACGTAATTTAGTTATAACTGATAAACTTCTTAAGCAAGGTTACAGATATCACAAACTTCGGAAAACCTTTTCTAAATTTTATTATCGAAATTTACCTCTCATTAGTAAATATAATTGCAATCTACGGACGTTACTGCGACAAGGCATTTCTCAACCAGAATTTTATGGGGATGTTATCTACAAACTTAGGAAAATTCGGGGTCATATCCATTTTCATGATTTGTTTATAAAACGCATTAAAAAATTTAAAAAGAAAGGTTATGATCCTATTATATTGCAACACACTGCATGTTTGGTTATCGACCCTTTTACAGTCGGTAGCTACGCTTCCCTGTTTGCTTGCGCGATGACAGGCCGAGGGTAGTACTCTATGATGATATACTCTTAAACTTGGATACAGGAGGAGCTTACCAGACTCATGTATTATTTTTTCCCTGTCGTGGCCTTAACGGCTTACCTGCAGGTGCTCTGACTTCAGCAAAGTCATTGAGTACATATTTGACGGATTGTCACAGTTATTATGCTATGTTTTACATGTTGTCCTGTGTTCACCGTCGTCTATGTTGTGGGTAAGTCCAGCGGGGATACCTTTATTTACAATATTTGTAAAGCTAGGGTGACTTTGAGAGAAGTGTGAGGTTAGGACGTCCGTAAACCGGTTTAAACCCCCAGTGGTGTTTTTGCTGCTGACCGTGCCAAGGCGGTACTCTCTTTGTCACCCTTCCTTTTGTTTGCATTGCGTCTTTGTGCTTGTGGTTTGTTCATGTTGTGGAACGTTTGTCCCTGGTTCTTGTGTGTCTTTTGGTGTTTTCTGTGTTCATTTCGTGTGTGTGTGTGTGCGTGTGCGTTTGGGTGTGTGTGTGTGTGTCATGCTGTCTATCGGTGTTTTGGTGGTGTTGCGTCTTGCATGTGGCTTTGCCTGCTTGACTTTACTACTTTTCCATTTAGTCTAGAATGAGGCCTATTATGAAATACTTTTCCACTATACAAGTACAAAATGTCTACATAAAAAAGCACAGTAAAGCATGCTTTTATCAGGTCTGTCCTGTTTGCTACCCGTATTTTTACACAAATGTCTGCATTAGGTAAGTGTTTTATGTAACACTATCTCTGTGCTACCCGTACTTGTACACTATTAGGTAAATCTGTAGTTACCTTTAAACTGTGTGTGCAGGCATATATTGCTCTGTATACAAGAGCAGACACCAGACCGCTAATGTCACCCATGTGACTAACTATGAAAACAGTTTAGATCTAGATGAGACGCCGAGTAATCCGGCGCCTCATCGGTATAACATGTATATGGGCATTTACAAGCATGTTAATAATTTCGAAACTGTTGCAGAAAAGAAATGGTCAGCAGATAACAATTTAGCAAAAGATAAAAGTACATATAGCATACAAAGAGCTAACCAATGATAAACAGCAAAAGACAGTTCTTATATACATGTACATAATTACCACAATTTCTCTTCGAAAAGGATAACCCTTTGTATGTGGGACATGCATTTACTGACTGTGTCGGCATATAATGTAATGTGTCATTTGTTATATCAGATTGGTAGATCCGACTTCCGAAAAGGGTCTATATCCCCCAATAAGAAAAACAGAGACAGTCCACAACCTAAATATCCCACTCACCGTTTGATTTGGATCCATTTATTACCTATGCAAACAGTTTTGATCCAAGATCAGACCTCGCAAAAAGCGGGATCTGACCTGCGATTCTAGCTGTTTGTCCCCTAAGCTCAATTTCAGCCGAGAACAAATGTAGAGAAAAATAACAGTTTTCAAAATGTCTTACAGATCAGCAGACGTCTGTTGAGCAAATAAAACAACATACTTAGAACGCAGAGATTTGGACAATAAAGCAGCAGACAATATTTCATGTAAGAACTAATGCCAATCAAGGTTATGGAAAAGCATCTTTACCAATACATTGTACACAAACAATAAAATAACACAAATTATTTGCACACAAAACGTCACAAAGAACACGGATATTTTCTAAACTATTGTAGACAGCAAATGAGTAGCCGACGACAATTTAGTAGTCTAGCAGACAACAAAATTGCTTAACATGCAATGAGTTAACAGTAAAACAGTACTAAATAATAAACAGCAGACGACAAGCCTTTTTTACATACAGTACAAAACTTTGCTCTGAAAGAGATAACTGGCTGCATGCGGGACATTTGCAAAGTAATGCAAACCCAGATCTGAGTTCATCTTATCTGGTTTTACACTATTTGACATTCAATTCAAAAGGTGCGCATGTTTCGGCATACAATTTAATGTGCCATTTCGTAGATCAAATTCGTAGACCCGACTTTCGAAAAGGATCTAGACCACACAGCCAGAAACTTTAAAGGGATTTCATCACAATTCTTCCACACGACCTTTAGCAGACGAAAAATTACCCAGACTGCAAAGAGTCAAACAATAAAAGTTAAAAAAACCAACAACAGCGGACGACATTTCTATATACAAATGTTTTATAAGTGTTTATATGAAGTCCACTGTCCTTTCTGCTCTGGATAACGTCGCTGAATTACAGTAAAATATCATAAATGCCATCACACAACGCATTTATATAGGAATCTATTAAAGCACGTGATTACTTAACACAGCGGAAATGTAATGCAGAAATCACTAGGAGAGAAAGTAATACAGAAAAACTGAATGCTCCTTTTATGTTTCAAGTTACCACTTGTTTTATTGTTTTCAGTGGTCGTATTATCCAGATTTACTTTAGTTTTCAGTAATATTATGTTCAATCCATTACGTTTAACAGACGGCATAAACACAACAACAAATGAAAAAAGGTTGAAACGATTATGATGCTTGTTTTTAAACCTTTAATCTACTACATACTCTGTCATTTTAAACAAAACGATTGCATAACTGAACTGGGTTGCCTGCCGTGTTGACAGAAATTCGTACAAAGTGTCCCATCCATATTGATACGTTTATATTAGTGATATAAGTTAGTTTAAGTGTTCTGTTGGCATGTTCAGCAATTGAAATGAGTTTAAATTTAATAGCCCCATGGCCTTAATGATTTTGCTTGATTGGTTAACTAAAACAGTGAATATTTAATACAGAAGTCTCCTTTAGGAGCGAAAGTAATACATAATTTGATTTGAGTATTACGCCAGGCAAACCTTGTTTGCCGATGATGGGGTCTAGAAATACTATCCTAAGTCATAAATATTTTCTTTTTCCTTTAATCTATGGTTTACTATTATCTCATTGTTCACTTCTAGTTCATTAAGCTTTGAAAATTGATTTTCACCTACTGAAATGTTCATAGGTTAGCTGAATCAAACAGGAGATGAAGCGATCTTAAATACAATCTTAAAATTATATAAATGCAAATGGTACAATTGGGGAAATGTTTTATCAATGTATTTGTTGATAATGACTAATGGATATTTCACGATAAAAACATTATATTTATGAACGGTTAAAATTATGAGGCTTCCAAAGAATATCTGTAAGGAACTCTGTTCAAAATAATGAAATAATGTTGCAGGTGACATCGTGCTTACAATACAGTATTTTATTGATTTACCCATAATCTGCTGAATAGTTGAAACTAGTTAATCCTTTTCTGAAAAATGAAAAAGATGTAGCAATATGTATCACTGATGAAAATGATTTGCATGTTAAACTATGCATATTGTGATATAACGGTGTCATCACAAGTCATCACGAGCCTTTGAACTTGATCTTCACTATTTGAAATGTTCTTATGCAACGCGATTATGACGTAAACATACATATAATGCTTCTGGAATAATGCATATATATTTGTTTACATTGGGATTTACATCCATTTAACAGTGTCTATCTCAACGCCTATATAATAATAAGCGTTGTTTCCGTGCATGAATCATTCTTTGTTTCGTGCACAGAAGAACACTGGGATAGAACCATCGAATTGCCACTAGCCAGTGGATACGTTGAAGATAGTATTATTCCTTATTTACAGGCGCACAGACCCACAGTGGCGTAGGACTATTTTTTGATTACATATAACAAATGAAGCTACATTTGCCATCTACTGTAAGCTATTTTAATGTATTTCAGTAGGTGGGTTATCATGCAGCAGTTATTTTTGAAGAGATAAATCCATTATCAGTTTTAAGGTCTAGATCAGCAAAAGCAGCATATGTATGGGACGGTTAGGAATGGACATGATCCTATAGTACTACAACATACTGCATGTCTGGTTGTCAACCCTTTTTCAGTTGGCAATCACGCTGCCCTCTTTGCATGTACACCGAAAAGAAAAGTTTAGTACTCTATGAAAGCGACCTCTTAAATCCTGAAACGGAAAGAGGACCTCAGATATCTGTACCTTGTGTTTTGTGTCGTACCCGTCATAACTTCTCTACATTTACTCTGTTTGCAACTCAATCATTGAGTACACTAGCAAAAGGTGGATATAGTTTGTTTCACTTAAATGTTTTTACATGCTTGTTACCACTGTATTTGTCATCGCCCCTAAACCGGTTAAACCCCCATGTGACTTTTGCCACTGACCGTTTCAAGGCGGTACTTCCATCTCTCGATATTGTATGTTTGGTTTGTCTTTGTGCGTCTCTTTATGTTTTTGATAGTTATGTACATTTGCTGTGTTTTCTTGTGTTGCTGTTCGGGCGGCTGTTTGTTAAGTATGTTCGTGTTTCCTGTATGACTCATATTTGTAATTTTATTCTATTTGAATTTTGGTAACAAGTAGGAATCATACTATCAAAGAAGGGGTTATATTTAGTGAAGGTTTCAAATATCTAGGTTTCATTGAAGGCGTTTATGATATCTGCATGATATTGCGGGTTCACGCTCAACATGAACTATCACTAATAGCAGTACAAAAACAAATCTGCAACCAGAGGTGCACAATTCGTACCCATAGGAATACCAATCACATGGCGGTATATGGCACTCCCATCACGTACACATATCCTGTGGCAAAAGAGTGCTATATAAATGTGGTTTCAACAGCCTTTAACATTTACAACGCTGGGTTTTCGAATCGACGTCCCAAATTGAAACAGGTGAAGTTTAGTGAATATGTAGTGTTTGTTTTCTAAAGAAAGTGTAGCATGACAAACAGTGCAGATCCTGGTTAGAGGGTCCCCTTACACCCGGGTCTACACTGTTTGCAGAGGCAAGTCAGTTACTCGCGTCCTGTATTGCAAGGGTTTAAAACCCAGATATACTGTGGATGGCAATTGTAGAATAATTTAACTGCACTACTAAATAATAAATTTTAATATTATGATGTTTTACTAACAATATGTTCTGGTCATAAGTTGACCTTCTAGTGTTCACGGCATATATTGTTTATTGTACTTCACTGCCATTTCCTTTCGCAAACATATGGGAGTTCCAATGGAATATAGCAATAATACATTGCAGGGTATCCGTTCTGAACAAAGCCACAGAAAGTAGATGGTGTATTTTGAATGCGCTCATCTTTAACCACTTTCCCGTTGCAGTACAATACCCTATTTACTCCAAGAGTGTTCAGACCAAACCACCATGTCTTCATTGGCACAGTGTCATTAAGCATCCTTTTTTCCTCTTCTGTTTCCATACATGCAAGATGGGACTCAAGAGCTATACAGAGACTGCGACTATCAAAATAGGTTTCTACGAGATGTGACGATGGCCAGAAGTAGCACGTTCCATTCCACATAAGGCCACTATAGCCGGTTCCCCAGCAGTTTTCTAATAATATGAAATTCATAAACGTATGTGTTAATGTTATGGAAAACGAGACGAAAACCAAACTTTAAAAAACGATTAAATGCATTATTTAGTATACTTTACATGGTCAGAAATGTTGTGCACACGTACCAGATGTAAACAGAAGAAACTCGATTTAACGTTTCACCCAATAGTTAGGCAAACTAATCGTGATGGAAAATGTTTTAATTCAGGTGAATAAATATTAAACTTCAAGGCGGTACTCTCTTTGTCACCCTTCCTTTTGTTTGCCTTGCGTCTTTGTGCTTGTGGTTTGTTCATGTTGTGGAACGTTTGTCCCTCGTTCTTGTGTCTCTTGGTGTTTTCTGTGTTCATTTCGTGTGTGTGTGTGCGTGCGTTTGGGTGTGTGGTTGTGTGTGTGTGTCATGCTGTCTATCGGTGTTTTGGTGGTGGTTGCGTCTTGCATGTGGCTTTGCCTGCTTGACTTTACTACTTTTCCATTCAATGTTTTGTGTTGCATTGTGTGTAATATTTCCACTCGACGTGTACATGCACACTGGTTGTAATTGTCAAAATAGGTTTTTCCTTGATATATAAAAAAGATGTGGTTATTTGGGAAAAACTGTTTGATTATTCATTCTATTTACTTAAAAATACAGTAATCCCATCTGAACCGGACGTTATATTAAGTACTTACAAAAGTCTTGGAAACAGGTTTCTGCTTAATGCATGATGCACACCATGCATACAGCATGACCAATAGCTTTCTGCATGAAATGCACGCTGCATTAGACAGTCATCAGCCTAATATCGTCTAAATTCTTCTTTACTAGAAATTCTGTTCTGAAGTTTTACTGTTTATCAGTTAATACATACCTCGATGTCGTATAAAGATGTTCCATCCATTTTCCGTTAAGGTTTTTGCAAGGTGGTGATCAGCATTGTATTCATTCAGCTCACAGTTACCTCCAGAGTGAAAACTAAATGCTTCACATGTGTCTGTCATTTCGCACTTAACTGCACATTCAGACAAAGTGCTTTTCCAATATTTCCTGATATGATTTAAAATTTTTGAATCTTTGTTTCCCGATCTTTTGTATCTGACAAATATTGGACCCATGACGACAGCAGGTATCTCTACAACAGCCATCAACATGCCTATATCCCACAACATTGTGTAAATAACGAAACGTTGCTTGTGTTGTAAAATAGTTGTGCAGAGTTACATCAGATGCTTATTCGAATACGGATTCGGTCAACTGCCTACTTATCGTAGCAGATCTACATTTATAAAGTGATCGTTGGGTGCCCAAGCATATGGGCGGTTGCCATGTCGTAACTCAATATTGTCGTGAGAGGCTGATGCATGTCTAATTATTGATTGTCACCTGTATCATACAGTATATTAAATATTCGTGCCTGTCTATCAAAACGAGGAATTATTAATGACACTAAAATGCGTCAGTAGAATGTGTGGGCCAACATAATGCAATATTTTCAAAGTTCGATTTATATCAGAGAAATTGCAGAGTTTGATCAAATTTCTAATTCTAGGTTACTGTTTAAAATGATACTTTGTAACTGAAGACATTGCACATGCAACGTATATGTTCTCGGTTATCGTTAAAGTTTTAGTCCCTCCTCTAGTATATCATTGACATGCTATTGAGCAAGCTAAACTTCTGACCAATCAGATGTTTGAGAATGATCTTAGACTTAAAGACCTTTTCTAAAGTTTTATGAAAAGGTAGTCCTTTTTGAGTGAAGTTTTTGGTATATAAGGTACAGTGTAATGGTGATTTCAAAACGAAAAAGTAAAATATAGTTCGACGTGTTAGACTTTTTGTAAATTGGCAGTTTCAATGGTAGCTGTATGTGACAAAACTGTCAAAATGACTACACTTACTTTAAATATAATAAAACTGAACCAAAGCAGTATAATATACCAAACAAACATGATTTTACACATGAATTACTGTTATTTATACTGCACGAAATAGATAGTAATTTCTTACAAAAACAGTTTTTCATATTTCTTCATTCGTCAAAAAATGACCTTTAAATAACAACCACCTTGTCAATAAGCCCACTGAAAAAAGTGGAAAATATATGTTTTTCTTGCATAACTAACGGGGAAAGTATCGAATAGATATTCCTGACCGGGAACATGAACTATAATTTGCATTCAAGAGTCATCAATGTATGCAATGTACACACACACACTGGATGTGGTTACAGCTTCATATCCAATTTTGGGGATAAAATTTGAATATATTTTATAATATTCTGTTTGCTGAAATAACCTTCACTTTTCCATTCACTTTCTCAGACAATAACTTGTATACAGCATCACGACCTCCGCGATCAACTGCAAGTGTCATTTATTCTTCTGATCCTTTCTCCCTTAGATCTTTTCGCAAAATGCCCGTTCATTCGATATTGTTGACTTATTATTTGTTTCGTGGCTTTGCGTTACATTTTCCGATTACTATACTACTACATGTACATTCTTTATGTAGAGTTACTATCTGTGATTATCTACCTTGGATGCGCATAAAGATGCGCAGACATTACTACCGAAAACGTCTTTAAAGACGATTTCTACAGTTTGTATCCTTCCAAGATTTTTTTCTATTTGTTCTTATAGTTTGTTGTTTCAAGTATGGTGACTTCATATAAAAAAAAGAAAAGAGGGGGTTACAGACTTTATTTTTGAGTAATTACCATGAAATAAACATAAGCGTGATTCCTGCCTTTTACAAAAATCATGACATCGGTGATATTTTTGTAAATTTCAAAGACACTTATCCAAGAATGTTTTTCAAAATTTCACATTTTGTTCTTCATAGTACCCTTAACATGAAATCAAAAAGAAATGTGTTCGTTTTTAAGTAATTACTCAATTTATCACCTAGTGGTGGTGCTCTCCCATGAAAATTACGCCAAAATGGGCGACGTCAATGACGTCACAATGCTATGACGTCGTACCAATTTGTTTATCATACTCCCGTACCGGTTTTTTCTGTATGATTTTAAGTTTTTATACGTTCAGCTAATCATATTTCAGTAATTTTCTCGTGTAATTGAAATTGTTGACACATTAAAGGTATGTAAATGTTGGTCGAAATAAGTCGTTCGAAATTAGTGTCATCCAGAATACAGGTACTGGTTGTTTCCCTTGTAGAGAGTATTCGGCGCAAAAAGCTGCGCAGAACTTACTACCGAAATCGTCCTTAAGCAAAACCTCCTTTCGTGCTGAAAGAATAATCCCTGAGCGAACTCGTATTTGAAGAGTAATGTTACTTATTTAAGATTCAAACCAGCATATGAGAATGTACCAAATGCAAAACAGCCGGGAGCCTGGTGGCATACACAATATGGGCTATGCACGGTATTCACGTAAAAGGTATACCACATTAACGATCCATTCTCTACAGGGACATACCACATTAGTGTTGTATGCATGCTGATACAAAGGAACACATAGTACATAATCATTGACACAGTAAAATTGGTCGGCAGGACAAGTGTAAAGTCAGCTGAAATTCGAAGGTATATAAAGACTCGATGCTAGCTTGGCATATCTGCGAAGGATATGATGGGTGAATTGTGACATATGCATCGTATGCCACAGTCACAATATGGGTTAAGAAGTTTAAAAGCGGATGTGGCTCTATCATTAATGTATAAACGGGACGAAATTGTAGTGCAACTGCAGATATATATGGTTGATATATATATGTGATGTGATCAAGTCTGATGCAAGACTAACTGTTCTTCATATAGTTGTATTGCCAGCATTTTAGCCACAAGTGTATTCCGCATACTAAAGCGAAATTAAAAAGTGAAACGCATTACAGCTAGGTGTTTACCTCATTTTTGTGGTGGTGGCATTCAGCGTTCAGATGATAACACAGGGGATCGGGTTCGAATTTCGGTTGGACAAGCTCGAAATTTCAGAGACGCTTTTCAATGCCGTCCATCTGCACGAGGTTGCCTTCGCTCAACCAAGGGGCTAAAATTGGTACCTGTGAGGACAGCCGCTACCACGGCTGCATAATCGTGCCATATGTTAACAGTGCTCAATATTGTAGACGAATGATCCAATGATCATAGTAAATGCACATTGTAAATTAATATGGTTTGCAACAATGACGAACTTGCAGTAACAACATTGCAGTAGTGCTTCTCTAATTCGGACGTTTACTTTATTATTCCGTCGGTCTTTCAGACAGGCGACAGCTTAACGTCAGTAACAAAATATTCAGAAATCTACGTGGAATTCATCTTCCATTACCTGTCTTAGGCAGCCGCCTGTATATACACCTAAACTGTTCTTTAATATTCCAGTTTATGGGTATTTTACAGTATTAAAATCAAATTGGGTCTCAAATTTAGACTCAAGGAGCTAGCAAATATATGTCTTGTGATATGAATGTCGTTGTCATCGAATTGCTCTAAATGGTTATTTCAGTTGACAGATTACTCTCTAGTTAGACGAGAACATATCTTTAGCATACAGCATGTCATGTTGCTCTTAAAATTGCTTCTTTTATTTAGCATTTCTCTGACAGGAAAGTAACGTAAACTCGTTTATTTATTTAACATGTGATTTCACCATTCATTGAAATAATGTTTTGTTTTTTATTTTATGACGGATCGTTTACGTGTGGGTTCCAGTTAATACACCAACCTTAACTCTATTACCGCCGAAAAAAGGGAACGTGCATACAGAATGTGAAAATGTGATGACTTTTACAAACATGCTTGATCCAGATTAGACAACACACCACGAAGGAGACGTTTTAGAGAAGACGATGAAGGAACAGCAACGGTGAAACTAAAGCAGACGTGATTATTCACTAGTGATTATAATTTGTCGCGCAGTTTTACAAACAGTGTAGAATCTGACTAGCATCTGGTTTGAGACACGCTATTCATCGAAGCAAACTATGCTCTGTTGGGTTGGGATGCTTGCACAACCTGACCAGACATTGGGTTTCCAACTGCTTCTACATGGGTATTATAGTCCAAGTACTGTTTTTGATATAGCGGTGTTTGTTGTCACCGAAGTACGTCTATATCGTTATTCTCTGATACGATTCTCAGACGACCAGTTTGTTTATGATGTAATAATAACCAGTCTGACCCAGAGGACATTGAGGTTGTTATTTAAACATACGGCATGAGAAATCAAATGTGATATCTGCCTTGTGAATAAGTATACACTTATGAAGTCAGAAAGTAAAAGATCCTTCGAAAGCAAAGGTAACAATGTCAAAAAGGAACATTTTAGACTCAGTGTTATTGAGTCTGTTCATGGGCACTTATTAAACATGCATCAGAACTCATGTCCCGTGGCACCGGCTTAAACGGTATTCATATTTCATAACTACATACATTAAAACAGATGATCCCGAAGGACCAGAAAATCACTGGAATGAAGTACGGGGCGACTTTTACAGATGCTCCGTTGGCACTTAACACCAGTCCTGCTGTTGTGAGGTACATACATTCTGCAATATCATATAACAACATTAATATAAACACAGAATCTTATAAATGGCCACCTCGGAAACTGGAATCAGCGAAGAGAAGGCCCTGCTCGATAAGCTTCTGTATTTTGACCAAGAGGCGATATCAAACAGTTTATCCAAATGTGATATACAGTTGCTAGTAAAGAGATTTATCAGGAAGTAATGTTAAACAGGTTGATCGATGTGTGATATCAAACAGTGATCTAGAAGTGATATCAAACAATTCGTTCTAAAGGCGATACCAAACGTTTTGCTCAAGAGGTAATACCGACCAACCCGGTGTCAGATTCTATACTGACTGATACACTCACGATATTTTGGAAACGACTGAGAAAAAGAAACCAATGTTTTTGTCAACGACTAGTTTGCTCAGAAAACTGAAAGTAAGACACCTCATGAACCATTTACAATATTGATATGCATGTACGTAATAATTGCGCAATGTATTTAATTGGATTCTCTGTGTCATGAAAACGCAATAAGTATAGTTGAAATGTTAATATCTAAACTATTACGTAAGTAATCAGAGTAGATTCAGATCAGACTGATCCAACGGGATTCGTCTAATCCTGGCTTTAATGTGTTTTAGAAGACTTATAACAAAATATCTATCAAGATAAAGGCCAAATCCTTGACTTGAAATGCCCAGTCAGGATAATATTATTTCACCGAGTCAATTTCACCGAGTCAATTTAAAAGGTTATCTCATCTAGTAGTATTGTCATGCACAAAGAGTAAAGAATATTAACAGTCAAACACTGTTGTCTATAGATAATGTTTCCATTTGTATCCATTTCTTTAACTCTTTCGCTGTCAATGTCGAATATGTGGTTACCTATTCAAAACGCTGTGATCAATATGAGACGCAGAGTAACTTGGCGTCTCATCAGAATCCGCACAATGTTTACAAACGACAAAATGTGGCAGCGAAAGAGTTGATATCGACAATCCTAATTTCCTTCAAGAAACCTTACCACATTAGCAAACATTTTGGATCCTGGTGAGACGCCGAGTGACTCTGCGTCTCATCTGCATCCAATCTATTTGCATAGATAATCCGAAATGGGATATTAGCAGGGACAAGTTAACTACGTTAAAATGTCTTTTATGAGGGATGCGTCAAGAAGGTAGATAGGATAGGTTAAGCATATTTTATTATGCCCCCGCATTCCCTTTGTTCTATTTCAAGTTAGCACCTGTTTCATAAATACATAATTATATTTTTTAATGTTTGTACCGATTTACATCTAGGTATTCCATCCACTTCGTTTTACAGATGACATAAAACGCAGCAACAAATGAAACAACGTTGTAACTAATATGGTCCTTGCTTTAAACCTTTAACCTACTACATGCTCTATCATTTTAGAAGAATGAGTTTATAACTGAACTGAAATGCTTGTCGTGTTGACAGTAGTGTGTACAAAGAAACCCATATAAATACGTGTATGTCTTAAAGTTATTTCACTTATTTAAAGTGTTAGATGGGCACTTTCAGCAATTGAAATATGTTTCAATTTAATAGCCAAACCACCTTGATGGTTTTGCTTTATTAGTTACTTAATACATGCACAGGTAAAATGTAATTACAACAAGAGATGTTTGTAAAACATATATACCCCCAGACCCCCTGACTTTTGATCTAGTGACCTCAACTATAGAGGTCATCTAGTGGTCATGACTAATCACCAAAGCAACTTTGAAGATGCTAAGCCAAACCACTGATCATTTATTGATCTGAAAACATTTCACAAGTTAAGGTCATGGTGAACTTGACCTTTGACCTAGTGACCTCAACAACTATTGGGGTCATCTAGTGGTCACGACCAACCACCACAGCAAGTTTGAAGATCCCGAACCAAACCATTGAGCAGTTATTAATCGGAAACCATTTCATCAGTTAAGGCCATGGTGACCTTGACCTTTGACCTAGTGACCTCAAAAACAACAGGGCTCATCTAGTTGTCATGACCAGCCACAAAAGCAAGTTTGAAGATCCTAGGCCAAACCCTTGAGCAGTTACTGATTGGAAACCATTTCACCATTTAAGATAATGGTGATCTTGACCTTTGACCTAGTGACCTAAAAAACAACAGGGCTCATCTAGATGTCATGACCAACGACCTAAGCATGTTTGAAGATCCTAAGCCAAATCCTTGAGCAGTTATTGATCAGAAACCATTTTACCAGTTAAGGTCATGGTGACCTTGACCTTTGACATAGTAACCTCAAAAACAATAGGGGTCATCCAGTGGTCATGACCAACTACCACAGCAAGCTTGAAGATTCTAAGCAAAACCCTTAAGCAGTTATTGATCGGAAACTATCTAAACAGTTAAGGTCATGATGACCTTGACCTTTGACCTAGTGACCTCAAAACAATAGGGCTCATCTAGTGGTCATGAAAAACCACCACAGCAAGTTTGAAGATCCCAAGCCAAACCCATGAGCAGTTATTGATTGGAAACTATTTTACCAGTTAAGGTCATTGTGTCCTTGACCTTTGACGTAGTAACCTCAAAAACAATAGGGATCATTTAGTTGTCATGACCAACCACCACAACAAGTTTGAAGACTCTATGCCAAGTCGTTTATTAGTTATCATTCGGAAACCATCGATCTACCGACCTACCGACCGGCCGACAGACCGACCGACATGTGCAAAGCAATATACCCCCATTTTTTTCAAAAGGGGGGTATAAAAATATCCTAGAGGAGCGAAATCAGAACAGAATTTGATTGGAGTATTACGCCAGGCAAACAATGTTTGCCGATGATGGTGTCTAGAAATATTATCCTTTGTCATAAATACTTTTGTTTTCATTCTCTTATGGTTTACTGTTATCTTTATTCCCACTTCTAAATCATTAAGCGTTGAAAATGGATTATCACCTACAGAGATGTTCATAAGTAAGCTTAATCAAACAGGAGATGAAGCGATTTTAAATACAATCTTAAACGTATACAGATTAAAACGAAAAACATAAATGTACCAGGTACAATTGATGGAATTCTCTATCAATGTATATGTAGATAATGAATAATGGATAGTTCACGATACAAACATTATACTTGAGAACTGTTAAATGTATGAGTTTTCCAATGAATATCTATAAGAAACACTGTTCAAACTAAAAACATTCTGCTGCAGGTGGTATAGCGTATACAATACAGTATTTTATTGATCTGTCCGTAATCTGCTGAATAATTATAACATGCTCATCCTTTTCTGAATATTGATAAACGAAAAAGATGTAGCAACTGATCACTGATGCAAATGATTGTCATGATAAACAGTGCATATCGTGATAAAAGTGAGTCATCACGAGTCATCACAAACCCTTTGAACTGCGTCTACACTGTTTGAAACTTTCTTATGCACTCGACTAGGGCTTAAACAAATATAGAATGCTTCTGGAATAATGCAGGTAATTATATTTGTTTGCATTGGGATTTCACCCTTACTTCTGTTTGTATTGTGTCTTTATACTTGTGCTTTTGTTCATGTATAAAATGTTTATCTCTAGTACGTATGCGTTTGTTAATGTTTCCTGTGTTCATCTCGTGTATGTGCGTGTGTTTGGGTGTATAATTACAAGCGAGACAAGGTTGTTTCCGTGTATGGAACATTCTTTGTTTCGAGCACAGAAGAACACTGGGGTAGAACTACTGAATTAACAACACCCAGTGGATGCCTTCAAGATATTATTAATATTCTGGAAGCGGTTGATTATTCGAAAGCAGAAGTAGCAACGCCAAAAGAAAACAATTGCAGACTCGGTTTTATTGAGTCTGTTCATTAGTAGCAATTAAAAGTAACATTACTCATGGGCGCTAGCACCGGCTAAAGCAGTATTCAAATTTCAAAATTTAAACCATATAAGCTAATGATCCCGAAGGACCACAAGGTCACACAAGCACTTAAAACCTGCTGTTGTGAAGTTTATATATTCTGAAAGTTGGTGATCGTTTGAAAGCAACCCACCAGCCATTGGATGCGTTCAATATAATTATCATTAATATTCTGAAAGGTGTTGATCCTTCGAAAGCAAAAGGAGCAATGCCGAAAGAGAAAGTTGCAGACTCATTATTGAGAATGTTCATGAGTAGCAATTAAAAGTGCAACACTACTAACGCCCGCATTTGCCGTTTATTTCAAGCTTGTTTAATGCATTTCAGTAGGCGCATTATCATAAAGCAGTCGTAGTCGTCTTGGTGACCTTTTACACAATCATCATTACACCATAGTAAACATTATTGATCCTTTCATCAGCTAAGGGAGAATAAATATACCAAGAGGTTTGATGTTTTCATATATATTACTATGGTATCCAGTTTCTATGTTACACATCTTAGTGGAATAGCTAAAGTGTATCAAGAATCAGCCAGCAAAACGTTAATGGTTAATAACATATGCAATGTTGCAATGTTGTATTGTGTTGGCAACCCATTTGTCTATGCTGTCGACACTTATGTATCTTGTCAATGCTGCATTTTCAGGGTGAAATGGTTCATCACTGATATGGGTTGTCCTAACTGTATCAACGGGTAACATATGCGAAAGGACAGGCTAAATCCTGATCAGAAAATCCTATACAAATCCTCTGATCTGGATATACACCTGGTAAATATGGCAGAACAGTTGTTTCCTGCAACCATTTGATTTTCATAAAGGTTTATTCAACGTGTTTTGAATTGTCCTGAAATGGAAAAAATCCTCATGGATTTTGTAATATTTCCATTATTTATATTCTATACATAGGTCATAATTATTGCTTATGTATTGATCAGCAACGGAATACCCCGGCGACGTTTGGCTTGTTTATTTACTAAGACGCTTAGCCAGACCATTTGGATGTCTATATTACTACTGGGTATCAAACTTGTTTCGCTCGTACAATTATTGATGTTTATGATCAGCAAAACGGTAAGAATATCCTATACGTAAACCCCCTCTAATGTGACCACCTAAATGATGTAAATTTCTGGGTGGTAGATGCAGTTGGTAGCTTAATACAGGAACTGTTAATGCAGAAAGCTCCTAGAGGAGCTTTCGGCATTACGTTTGTCCTGCTTATAAAGACTTCCATGTTTATTTATTAAGTTGTCGCATTAGAGGGTTTCTACTGTACTTCTATTTCGGCTCTTTTTGTGTCCTACGATTTTAGCATCTATTATTCTCCGAAAACCCTCCAAGCAAACGATAAGCTCACTTCAGTTTTTATGTCCTCTTGCAAAATCGATGGTATACTACTTGCGCATAACGGTTTGGAGCTCGGTATGGCGGTTGGTCGATCAGTCTGTCGATCGATTGACCACGCCGTCAATTTCTCAATCCATAAGTAGACTAAATGTGTATGATCATAGCCACCCAAGGTTGTTTGCAGTAAGTAAATTATTTATGAGGTTAGTATGCCCAGTTCAGGACACTGTGCAAGATAAATGTTACCTGTATAAGCTGAATGCCCACATTTTATATAAGCATGCTGTTTCCAAGCTGTTTGCTGAGCCAAACATTATTTCCATGTGGCTGTGAGGACCCATGTACAAAGCAACATAGCCAGACGACAGCAACTCTTGATTATATAAACAAATGCTATACGAGTCCAGTGATTATAATAAGAATATAAAACAACAATTCATGACATACTTATCTAGTCATAAACAATTGAAAAGGTAGCTGTTGCGTGCTGAACACTAAAACAACTTCATACGTAAACTAAAAATATGCCTATATGTCTAACCAACAAAATTCAACTACGTTTGAAATTGATTACGTTTCATCTGAACATTGTGATGCCAATGATTACCTATGTATCTGTTTTGGCACCAAATGAGATTTGTCGGTGTGATAAAAACTGTGTATGCGGTGAAGATGTTTCCTGACAGGAAATGGACGAAAAGTGTACAGAGAACATTGTATCAGATGCCAAATGCAAATGTAGTAAAGACAAGCAGGAAAAGCCGCACACAAGACGCAACCACCACCAAAACATCGATAGAAAGCAAATAACACACATACACAAACACGCACACGATATGAAAAAATTAAAAATGAACAAACGCACAAGTGCAAAGACACAAAAACACCACACATTAAAGTAAGAGTGACAAAGAGAGATCCGCCTTGGACTTGTCAATAGCAAACCCACCTGGGGGGGTAATCTGTTCACGGAGCTCCTACCTTCATTAGTATTTCAAAGTCACATTCGTTTAATAGTGTAAATGCTTACAGTCGACTTTGCAGCAAAGGGGTTACCCATTAATACCGAGTGTCCTTTTAACACATAGGTACGCAGCATATGCACCGAGTAGAGGACCCCTTCAGGGGCCGTCTGAACAGGGTATGCACTGTTTGCTAAATCAATTCAATGAAAAAAGCTTATTCTAGCCGGGTTTTTTGTTGCTGTGCCCCTACTACATTAAATAATATGGTAACTAAAGGTTTGTTTTTTGTCACAAAAACAAATGTCTCCCCCGCGCCATCCTATTTCCAGTACACATGTGTAGTGTCTGTAATGTATATTTGACGGATTTTTCACAGTTGGTATGCTATGTTTTACATATTGTAATGTGTTTACCATCTTCTATGTTGTGAGAAAGTCTGGCGGGGATACCTTTATTTACACTATTTTTAAGCCAGGGTAACTTTGAGATAAGTGTGAGGCTAGGACGGCCGTAAACCTGTTTAAACCTCCAGTGGTGATTTTGCAACTGACCATGCCAAGGCGGTACTCTCTTTGTCACCCTTGCTTTTGTTTGTCTTGTGTTTTTGTGCTTGTCCTTTTGTTCATGTTTGGAGTATTTGTCTCTGGTTCTTGTGTGTTTGTTGGTGTTTTCTGTGTTCATCTCGTGTGTGTGCGTGTGTTTGTTTGTGTGGTTGTGTGCGTGTGTGTATGGGTGTGACATGCTGTCTATCGATGTTTTGGTGGTGGGTGCGTATTGTATGTGATGAACACTACTGTGAAGTTTGGTGACTCTAGCCCTAGCGGTTTCAGAGATACGCGCAACACAAAGTTTGTCCAACGTTATCATGAGGAGGCTATTAAAACAAACCCATGGTGCACAACAACTCATGCTGGTCAACATTCCTGTGAAGTTCGGTGACTCTAGCCCTAGCGGTTTCTGAGATACCTGCAACACAGAGTTTGTTGCTTTAAGTCATCAGGGGCCATAACTCCATTGTTATCACAAGGAGACAAGATTCTCACGTGCACAACAACTCATACTGGTAAGCATTCCTGGGAAAGTTTGGACCTAGTGGTATCAGAGATATGCGCACACAAAGTGTGGCTAATTTCAAATCATCAGGGGCAATAATCCCAAAGTTATTAGGGAGACAAATAAAACAACACGTGCACAACAACTCGTGCTGGTCGACATTCCTATGAAGGATGGTGACTCTAGCTCTAGTGGTTTCAGAGATACCCGCGATACAAGTTTGTGAGAGACGTACAGGTAGATAACTCAGATAGAGTTGGGGTGACATAATAAATCGGTTAATGCAGATGCAATTAATAGTCAGTGCATGCCTTACTATTTCTCTATGTTGACAGATACCAATTGCTGTCCGTTATAGAATATCTTACCAAATACCAAATACTCAGTGCATGAGCAACAATGTAATGCTACTGTTACGTGCTCTAACAAAAAAGGAAAGCTGGCAGGGTATATGATAGGACCTATTTAGATATTAAAGTATAATATTTTATTTAATCTAAGAGCGCGTACATTTTGCAATCCAGCAGAACAATTGATAGTGTTGATATACACTGAATGTATTCAGATCGGAAAGGTCCTGTTGGAGATGGCTGATCCGGATGTTTTCTTGCACTTTCAATTACTGCTAATGAACAGACTCAATAAAACCGAGTCTGCAGTTTTTTTCTTTTTGTGTTGCAATTTTTGCTTTCGGGGGATCACCATCCTTCAGAATGTTTTGTATTAATTAATTAATTAATTAATTATTCCCTTCTTGTCTTGGCAACATCTTTCCTTAAAACAGTAACCCTTATCCCATTATCTGTAAACTGACTCGCATTTTCAGACTGTATGGATTCAGTTAAGACGATGTATGTATATTTGATCAATTAAATCAATTCCGCAAAGGCTATTTTAAGACAAAACCTATTTGAATAAATCTACCCCAAAAGATCATTTACTAAAGCAAAAAATGACCATTACAGAAACCTCAAACGTCGTCAATGTGGGGAAAGGGCTAAGATACCAGATATGCGTTAGTTTAAAATAAATGCAAACAATACCTAAATGGGACACAAGTGTGATAGGTCGTGATCATTCATCTCATACGCAAACCTGTATTTACTTTGATCAATTAATTTAACAGATGTGAATCCAGATACAAAATCATGTACGGTAAGTACGATGTATTACACTCCTTATATCTATTTCAAACGCCCTATTTCGGTCGCAAATACGTTTTATAGCAAATACATAGTTTAAGTTAACACTTTCCCTGTTCTATGTTTAATCTAAATGGTGTCGTAGAGAACATGTTGAGTCTAATACTCTTTCAAACTGGAAACAACTAATTTGTGATCGACATGTAATTGACAAATGCATTTCATTTTATAACTCAAATCAACACCTTCTTCCACCTACACCTAGACTTTCATTTAGACATCTTAAAAAGGGTTTACAGGATTTCCATTCAAAATACGCCTTTGTTCCCGTTAATAAGGCACCGAGTAATGTCATTTCTATTTGACTATTACATTATATCTATGTAAACGTAAGAGTCATGCATGTAACATCGCATACAAAACATACAACTGCCCAAACAACACCACGACGACAAACAGCAAGTGTACATGTATATAAAAGACGCAAAGAGAAACACAAAGACAAAACAAACCTACAATAGGGGAAGATTGAAGTACCTCCTTAGAACGGTCAGTGACAAGTCACTGGAAGGTGGAGGGCCGTTAAACTGTCTTGAAGCAGGAAATTATCAATACCAATATTCTGAAAGTGTGTTATCCTTCGAAAGCAAAAGTAGTCATACATGTCAGTTACTACTGACGAAGAAACCGTCGTTTCAGACCATGTTAAAAAGTGTGAACAACTTGGAGCAGATATTAAAGTTACACAACATAAACTTCCTACAATGTATTGGTTACCAAAACTAGATAAAACATACAAAACGAGTTTCATTGCGAAGTCTAGTTCTTGTTCAATTACAAATTTGACAATACCTTTGAATTCTTGTTTAACGAAGATAAAATAACATGTAAAAGTCTATTGTGATGAGACTTATAACAATTCCTGAATAAATATCTTTTGTTATATTACAAACTCTTCAAAAGTCTTAAACAAACTTAAGAACAAAGGGTTTATTGCATCCACAGTACGCAGATACGATTTTTCTACCTTGTACACAACCTTCCTTATGATTTAATTACTGATAAACTTGCTTAATCCCGAAGTAGCCATATGTTTGGCTACTGACCTTTCAAAGTTGGTACTCCTGCTTTCACCCTATGGTCAGTTTTGTTATTTAATACGCTTCTTGTTTATCTTTTATGTCTTGATATTCGTCCCGTTAGGTTTTGTCTTGTGGCTGTGCCGTTTCCTGTTTGTTTCCTCGTAACTAAGTAAAACATTCTCTCAATTTTATTATCGAAATCTCACTAATTGGCAAGTACAAATGTAATCTTAAAGCGTTACTTCGACACGGTATTTCACATCCTGAATTTTATGGTGATGTGATTTAGAAAATTCGTAAACTCATTGGACATACCCATTGCCTCACTTTATACATGAAATACGCATCAAATACGTTACAATCATTAAAAAGGGATATGATATTATACTACTACAACATACTGCATGTCTGGTTTTCAACCATTTTACAGTTGGTAATCACGCTGCCCGCTGTTCATGTACGCCGACAAGAACGGTTTAGTCCTCTATGAAGACGACCCCTTAAATCGGGAAATGGACGGAAGACGTCGGATCTCGTTTGTGTCGTATCATTTATTACTTTTCTACAGTTACTCTCTTTGCAGTTCAATCATTGAGTAAACTATGGATAAGTGGATACAGTTTGTTTCACTAAAATATGTTTTGTTTGTCATGCAAGTTACCACTGTATTTGCCATCGCGGTGCTTGTAGATAAGTCGGAGAGGGGATACGTTTATTTAGATTGTTTGAATTTTAGGGTATGAGGCTTGGCGCCCCTAAACCGGTTTAACCCCCATTGACTACTGTCACTGACCGTATTTTTTGTCCGTATTGCATTTATGCGTCTCTTGGTGTTTTTATAATTCTGTAAATGTGCTATGTTTTCTTACGGTGCTGTTCGTGTGGATGTTCCTTTTGTATGTGTTGTTTCCTGCATGACTCATATTTGTAATTGTGATACCTACTGTATATTTATGGACACAATAGTCGAATCAAAATATGGAACTTGGAATAGTGTAGCCATTTTAGAATGTAAAGAAACATATTTTTGAAATTGGGTCTTCTCTGTTTTCAAATGCGTGACAACACGTGTATATGCATGAAAGGGTTAACAATAAAACATACCACCTCTTGGTGTCCAAATAAATTCGTTACTGGCGTCATTTAGAACTAAATATGCATTAAACATCAAGGTCTGCTAAACAAGCTGTGAACCTTTCTTACTTGCTTGATATATTACAGTTGAAATATACACAGACATGAACAACTTAAATAGTTTTTAAACACTCGCAAGGTTCATTGTATTATACGCGAAGTGAATGTGCAACATAACCTGCCATCTTTTCATATCAATTTTAACATTCAATACAAACAGGATATCCATTCTAGAGAAACATGTTGTTGAATAGGCAGACGAAAATGGCTTATATTATATTTCAAACATGTCTAGCTTGTTCTAATTTTGATCAAATGTCGACATTTGTACAGTGATACTGTTTTCTGTCTAATGGAACTATTTAATTGTTCAAAGCGTGAAACTTATATCAAGGTTTGATGTTTTGTCACACTGTGTCATGGGCACGTGTGTTGTTAGAACATTACATCCATTTCCTTTCACACACATAATTATGGTATCCTCAAACTGTAGTCTCGTATATAAGAACAATCATATGAAACGGGAAAGCCATTGGTCACATAGCCACACCGTATCCCATCTCTAACCCACCAACTGTATAGTGGTACCTTGTCCTTCATCATAAGGAACTCGCCATAGGTCGTAATATCTACCATGTAAGCCCGTTGAGCTTTACAGTCATCGCGTCCATCGAATACGCTACTTTGGATAAAGGCATTGGCCAACAGTAGCATGTCCCATTCAACACGAAACCATCATAACTGCTCCTCCAGCACCTTTCTAGATAAATATAAACCCGGTAGTTGATGTATGAATCTTAATATGGCTCTGAATATAGATATTCAACGATTTATATTCAACACCACATCCAAGTATCAAAACATAGCAACTTCATTGACGTTGACTTATACATACTTGTACTGTTAATCAAACCAACGTTTTGCCAGGCGTCTGCTAAAGGTTAATGCATTCATATACTGTAACTATGTATATAGCTCCTTGCATTGACTGACATCAGTATTACTTATTTGACAGTGTCAGTTACTAATATCTTATCAACATTGAATATTTTTCATTCATTTATGGCGATTAAGATTATACTGTCAGTGTATAAAGCAGTCTCTGACTCATTGCCTAATCAAAACAACAACCCTCAACAGTAACCCTTGCAGTTGTATGCAATAGTTCGCTTATTTTAAGGCTGATTAAAAGTGTAAATATTATTGCATTAAATGTTTGTTATTGAATGTAGTCTAGACGAACAACGTGCAAGACAATATTCTTTATAACACCACAATGATAATGATAAAATCCAAATTGAATGTAGCCTAGAGTATGTTTAACCTTAAGCCTGCTATGGTCGGATGGGTGAATACCTATGCAAAGAGTTTGAATCCAGCTGAGACGCCGAGTAAATCGGCGTTTCATCAGGATCCAAACTGTTTGACACCGTGGTTGTATTTTGGCACAAAAATTGATTATAGTTTGAATTTTGAAAATGTAGTAGGTAAACATTTCTGTAACACTTATTTGCTCAGCAGGCTAAAGGTTAAATTTATCTGCAGACGTATAGAAGACCAGCCTTTGTGATAGTTTACATCAAGGCGTAACTTATTATAAAAATCTTTCAAGGTAGTTTTCTGAATTACCGCAATCTAAAAATATCAAATGGGATTTTCTTTCTCTATAACGGTCACTACAGCCGTCTGTTTGTATCAAACCTCTAAAACTATTTTCGGCTTCGTCGTTTCATGTTCCTTCGTCTGCTATAAATAACGTTTTTCATAATGGACCTAAAATCGTGTTTTCTCCTTTTAAGCAATCTATCCTTCGTTATACTAAAGCTCATCTAAATTCACACTATTTGAACAAAAGACATAGAGTATATCCAATAATTACAAAGTGCAATAGTAAGAGGTGTATGTGTTGCAATTTTATTTCTACTAGATCAACTATTAAATATCTTGTAAATGGTAGAGTGTTTAGTGTGAGGATTAATTCTGATGTAGACTGAAAATCGTCAAATATTATATATGTTATAACCTGAAACGCACCGCGCTGTGGTATTCAGTATGTAGGTCAGACGGGTCGCTCTTTAAAAACAAGGTTTCGGGAACAAAAAAAATTCTCGTATCAAAAAAGTTCGCAATTTTCTTTACCAGCATTTTCGTCATACAGGACATTCATTTAAAAACGTTTCGGTTCAACCAGTGGAGCAAATTTATTATGATTCTAATACTACCAGTAGTTTGAAATCTAATGCTCGTTTTATCACAGAGCTAGATTGGATTACAAACACCTTTCCCTTTGAGTTTGAATGACAACATTTACCAAAGTGGTAATATATCTAAAGATCGTAACACCGATATTTTCTCAATATTTTCAATTAGAAAGCGTAAAAGCAGATCGCATGGTAAACGTAGAAATGGTAATATTAAGCGCAAATTACGTCTGAATATGTCAGTTCACGATTTACATACTATTCTTAAAGAAACTGGAAAACATGCTATGCTTTTTTGTTTATCGTCTTTGCCATTTTCTTGTATTCAGTCCATTGACGAGGAGGCTGATAAAACATTTACACGTACAGACCCACTGATCAAAACTGCCTGTATTATACAAAGTTACACCCAGCATGTTCTTCGTCCTCATACTGATAAAGAATCTGAACAAAAAAGACATTTTCTTAAACTTCAATTCATAAATAAAGGTATCGACTTCATTGATATTCAAAGTATATTTCGTGATAAGAATGTAATCGATACTATTCCTAAATATTTCATAAATTCTAAATCACCTATCATCTGTTCCAATAAGGAACGTTAGTTTTAACTACAATAAAACTGTATCCGACTTAAATATTGATGTCAATACCCCAACTTCTGGAGACTGTAGCACTTCAAGCTTTTGTTATAAACCAGTTGGTCACGTCATTACTGGTAATTTTAATATTATTAAAGATAAACGTCTCAGGACCCTCCTTACTAAAGGACCCACATATAGATTATCTTCCCTTATTGATTTTGACACTTGTCGTACACATATTGCTGAAACTATTCAAGAATTCTGCATCAAATGGTGTCGACGAGAACATGCTGATATAAATGCCCTTTCGGATTGGAAAAAAACATGTTTTTGACATTATTGATACACGTATTTCTTTTTACAAATCTAATTACCATCTATTACCACCTCGACCTAGAATTACATTTCGATATCTGAAGAAAAACATTTCGAATTTTCATTCTAATTATGTTTTTGCTCCTGCTGACAAGGCATCAAATAATGTAATAATTATGTGACGATTGTATTATGTTGATGTTTTGAAGAAGGAATTAACTGGTTCACAAACATATATTACAGTGCAAACCCCTGAAAAAGATATAGTCACGGAACATGTAAAAATCTGCAATACTTTTAAGTCTAATCCTAACGTAAAACAAACTTTCTACTATGTACTGGATTCCTAAGCTACATAAAAATCCGTATAAGGAGCGTTTTCTTGCTAACTCTAGTTGTTGTACTACTACTAAACTATCTAAACTTTTAACGTCGTGTCTTACTACTATCAAAGAACATGTTAAACGCTACTGTGATAAAATATATGACAATTCTGGTATTAATGTTCTTTGGTCAATAAAAAATTCAAATTATATATTAACTAAACTTGAAAATGAACAGTACATCTCTTCATTGAGCTCTTACGATTTCTCTACACTCTATACTACTCTACCTCACCATCTTATAAAGGATAAACTGATTAAATTGATCGAAAAAAAAAACTTTGCTAGAGAAAATAAAATGTTCCTTGCTTGTAAGGTTCAACGTTCATTCTTTTTGAATTCTGAAGTTGAAAATTACACAATGTCGACTTGCCTTGATGTTTGTAGATCTTCAACATTCCTTTTAAATAACATATTTGTGCGCTATTGGGATACCATATATCGTTGTTGATATACCTATGGGAACAGATATTGCAGATTTGTTTTTTATATTGCTATGAGAAGGATTTCATGCTTAGTTTAAAACCTGATACACAATCTGACATTGTTATAGCTTTTAATAAAACGTCTAGGTATTTAGACGATATTTTGAATTTGGATAATCCTTATTTCTTCTATTTACCCCAAATATGAAAAATAGATTAGAAAGACGCCTAATATATATTATTCTATATCGTTTAAAATATACGATAAAAGGGAAGATTTCGATTTCAAAAGTGTTAATTATCCCTCTCTAGATGGAAATGTTCCCCGGTCTACATCTTATGGAGTTTACATTTCTCAACTTATTCGCTTTGCCCGAGCATGTTCTTTGCTAGTAGATTTAAATAGTCGTAATTTAGTTATAACTCATACACTTCTTAAGCAAGGCTACAGATATCATAAAATTCGGAAAGCTTTTTCAAAATTCTATTATCGAAATTTACCCCTCAATAGTAAATATAACTGCAATTTACGGATGTTACTGCAACAAGGTATTTCTCATCTAGATTTCTATGGTGATGGTATCTACAAACTTAAGAAAATTCGTGGACATATCCATTTTCACGATTTGTTTATTAAACGCATTAAAACTTTTAGGAAGAAAGGTTATGACCCTATTATATTGCAACACACTGCATGTTTGGTTATCGACCCCTTTACAGTCGGTCGCTACGCTTTCCTCTTTGCTTTCACGATGACAGGCCGAGGGAAGTACTCTATGATGGTATACTCTTAAACTCATAAATGGGATGATCTTACCATCCGTAGGGCCACAACATTCCAACTTGATTTGAAAATCATTATAATACAGCTAAATACAAAATATCAGTTCTATATTGGTAAAGGTTCATAGACAAAACTCCGGAAATCCGGAAACTTTCTAAGTTCAGGTGCTGTCTGTTATTCCGTGACAAATCAGTGTAGGGTTACACAATTCAAATATCATCTGTAACTCGTTATAATAACGCTGCATACCAAATATCACTTCAATATATGCTAGGGTTAAACAATAATTTGTCACCTCAAGAATACTCATGTACTGATCTTTTATCAGGGAACTCATAGTCATTACAAAAAACATAGAATCAGTTCTGTATATTTGCATTAATAAACAGTGGGTATTCTGATCAGAAAGCTCATTCCGGGTTTGTTTAAACTGGTCTACCATGTTTGCGAAGGCGTAAATAGTGTTTATTTGAGTAATGTTTGCAAGCAGAGCAACATGATATCTGGGGCAAGGCAACTTCACGAAGAGACAAACATATTCTAGTACCTTGGAATTGCCATATAGACAGTATGTATGCCAGTTGCTCATACCCATTTTCATGATACATTTATTAAACGCCTTAAAACTTTTAGCATTTGAATGGTAATGGGTAGGAATAGTGTTCCAAAATTGCTAAACCGAAGTTTATATGCAAACTAAACACAGTCACCATGTGTGGGGCTATATTGCCTTGTATGTCTTTTTGGAAAGTTTTAAGCTTTATTCTCCAAAATGAATGGTCCAATTCTAATGGTATTTCCTTATATGACTCTAGGAAAAACTCCAAAACCGGTGGTCGGACGTGAATGGTATTTTGCAAGACGTCTCTGGTAACTCTACACAGAGGTTTCTTGAACTAAACTTCTGAAGGGAGGTGATCCCCCGAGAGCAAAAATTGCAACACAAAAAGAGAAAATTGCAGACTCGGTTTTATTGAGTCTGTTCATGAACAGTAATTGAAAGTGCAACACTGCTCACGTCCCCTAGCACCGGCTTAAGCGGTATTCAATTTTCAGAACAAGAAGTACTGAAATTCATGATATCGAAGGATCAGAAGGTATAACAACACTGAGAATGAAGTACGGGGCTACGTTTTACGGCCGCCACACAAGCACAAGCCCTAAGTTGATATGCAAAAATACCAACTTTAAACGGCGTCGATACTGGAAAAGACACGACAACCCACTAACTGACTGTACAATGGAATCATAATGTTTTGCAAATACAGAATAAGTGGCACCACCTGTCAGTGTACAATTTACAATCACATGGCCTAACTCACAGTGGGCAACAACCTTTGCTGTTATATTAAAATCAAGATGTGCAGTAAGTACTAAACCAAGGTAAGTACACCAAGTTTGTTATATAAAAATGAAATAAGTAAATAGCATATAATTAATTATTTACTAGTACACGTTTTGTGAAACATGTCTGAGCGTTTGCAAATTGTATTGACCATATACACTTAAATCATGGGTTATGCATTGCCTGCACTCTACAAACTAGTTCGATAGCGGCATGTTGTAGAAACCCCGTGTCAAACAATGTCATTTTGGTTATAGAGAGACAGTTGCTGTGGAAAAGGCCATTACCAACTCAAATATTTAGAATTTGTTAAGTGCGAAATATAATATTTATTTGTCTTTTGATGTTTACCGAGACACTTGTTATGAATAGTATTTGCATAAACTGACACTTTTATATACAAAGCATGTGGTCCGTGTATAAATTGTTTCTTTATGTAGATAGTGGACACATTTGCGAACAAGCAGGACTTGTCCAATAAGAATCTGTTGCTTTTTGGAACAACATGAATATCATCCCGCCGACTTTTGCTGTAACTACTTCCCCTCATCTAAATTATATCCAGGTAATATTCATGAAGGTCAACACGGCTTACATAAGTATTGGTCAGGTGCATGGGCATAACGTTCCTAATGGAATTACAACTGCATTGGTGTCATCATGAATACTAATAAGAAAACAAGATCCAGAGTTATTAAACTTTTGCTTGAGTCTGAGACCATTCTCAAGCATCAGACATAGGGGTCTGTACCGTGTCATGGGAGTCTATATATACTATAAAATAAACAAGGGTACTAACTGACAGAACGGTCACTCGTGTACTATATATACCTCAAGTACAAACAAGTCTGTAATTTATATGATAATTTCGTAATTCTTTCGGCTACTGAAAACCATGATATTTCTCTACCACGTTTGTATAACCTTCTGTCGGTATCAAATACATTACTACAAATTCGACAATGATTTTCTCAATTTTTACATGTTTCCTGTGTCATTGAAAAACGTTCGTTCACCCCGATCTCACCCTATCACGGTGATAAAGCAGACGACCTCTGAAACCGACGACTGTCTGCGATTGTCGGCGACACAATTTCAAAAAATTATTCGCAGACACATTTGAGACGCATCTGCGACGACCTTAACCCTTCGCTTACTGAATTTTAAAATACATTTCTCCTTCTTTACCCATGCCCTGTTGTATAATTACATATATCTTCACTGTGTACAAGTATTTCGCTGTGCAATCACTGCTGTGGAGTGCACTGGTTGCACATTAAACTTGTAAATAGTGCAGACCCTCACTATTTACAGGTAGGTATATTGACGTGAGTAGTAAGCGAAGGGATAAGATAGGCAAGTCACTGGTATCCGTACGAAGGTTCCACACTCACTTCCGACATGTTGTGTGGTCACGTGGTCGATGCTTAGTCGCGTTTAATCTTTAGGCAGTCGCTGATGATCGCACGGCAGTCGTAGGTAATTGTACAAAGGTCGCTGACAGTCGTACGATTGTAGGGAAGATCACCTACGACCAGTTAAAGATTGTTGGATACCTTGGTACAACGATCGCACGTTTACCTAACCCATCTAAAGCTACAGTCCCACTAGCACTTGCGATCGTTAAAGACCACTGGCGACCTCTGAGACCTCTGAAACCGCCGATCGTCTGCGATTGTCGGCGACTAAATTTCAAAAAATGAATCGCAGTCACATTGGCGATGCATCTGCGATCGCCGTAAGACAGGTTGTTGACGCTCGTGCGTCATGTCACTGGTATTCGTACGAAGGTTCCACGATCAAGTCCGACCTGTTGTATAGTCACGTGATATATGCATAGTCGCGGGTAATCATTAGGCAGTCGCTGGTGATCGCACGACAGTGGTAGGTAATTGTAGAAAGGTCGCTGATAGTGGTACGATTGCAGGGAAGATCGCCAACGACCAGTTAAAGATTGTTGGATACTTTCGTACGATGATCGCACGATTAGCTAAAACCCTCTAAGGTAACCTCTTAAAGAATACCGGCAACCAGATCGATCGTAAGGAGGTTGTTGTTCATGATCAACAACCTCTCTGCGACTAAAATTGGTCGCACGACAAGAAACGATTACCAACGATAACTGAAGACCACTCGCGATTGTGCGACCTTCGTACGAATATCGGCGACAAGAGATCGCTGGAAATCGTAAACAGGTCATAATTGGTCGCAGGCCTAGTGGGACTAGGCCCTGATGTTGTTGTACATGATCAACAACCTTTCTACGACTGAAATAAGACTGAAATTGGTCGCACGATTGGAAACGATTACCAACGCTTACTGAAGATCTACCGCGATTAACGGTGACTTGTCGTGCGACCTTCGTACGAATATCGGCGACCAGAGATCGGTTGCAATCTTAAACAGGTCTTAAAGGGTCGTAAGGCCTAGTAGGACTGGGCCCTAAGTTTACCTCTTAAAGACCACAGGCGACCAGTTCGATCGTAGGGAGGTTGTTATGCATGATCAACAACATTACTAGTACTGAAAGTGGTCGCACGACAAATCTAGTCGCGCGACCTTCGTACGAATATCGGCGACAAGAGGACGTTTGAAACCGTAAACAGGTCACAAGTGTTCGTAGGCCTAGCGAGACCGAGCCCTGGGGTTGTTTTACGTGATCAACAACCTCTCTATGTCTGAAATGCGACTGAAATTGGTCGCACGACTGGAAACGATTACCAACGATTGATAAAGACCACCGGCGATTGTCAGTGACTTGTCGTGCGACTTTTGTACGAATATCGGCGACCAGAGATCGGTAGCAATTTTAAACAGGTATTAGTCGTAAGGCCAAATCCGACGGGGCCCTACCATGCCCATATGCAGTTCAAAATATGGTTTGATTCAACAAAACGACTCGATTCAATCACGAATTTCCATCTTTTTAGTCCCCAGCATAAAAACAATGATGTAAAACTAGCGAAAGTTGACAGTTAGCTTCATATCGTTGAGGAAGAAGTCATTGTACGTGACGTCACGGATTTCCCAACTCTTCCTTCGCTCATCCATTGAAATGGCACCATTCGAAATAGAAACTAACGACAGACGGAAAGGCCGATTATAAGTTAAATACGCTTCGAAAAACAATGAAATGAAGGCGGTCAGTAAAGCTATCATATGGATGACGTATCAGTTACGTAATTGTAACGTACCTCTGACGAATGACTAACGTTTTTAATGTATTTCTGGCTATTCATACGCGACTCATGCACTCACATATGCTAAGCATACGTTACTCATATGCTCGCATACCCTACGAATACGCTGATATACGCTACACTGACGCTGACATAAGTTGACACACGATCGTATGCGATTTTCATGCGCTGCATATACGCCAGATATACGGTACGCACACACTATTCATGCGCTGCTAATACGTTCATCGAAGATAGTGGTTGACAATTCGGATACGTACGGTCAAAAGGTTGTGCGTATGACTAGTTTTTCGACATACGCTATCTCCATACGCTATCCATACGTTCCTCTCATATGCTGGAGTGTGACAGGGTCCCATATCTCTGGTAGTACAACGAGTTGTTCCAAACTGTTTGCTAGTTCTTAGCAAGTATAGGGTTACAAATTGTTTAATACCAGCTATAAAAGAATATCAAAATTGACACAAAACCTGTGGCACAATAGGATGGGCATACTACTAACATGTGCATTATAAATTCAATGAAACTACATTATACTATTCGATCATTTTAATTAGCATGACCAAATAGAATTACCCAATACATGTACAGCAATGCCATACGTATATTTAATTTATACGCCGCCAACCACAGTGTGCGTACATTTATAAATTTCACACATGGCGGTCAATTCCACTTGGTGACTTGTATGAGAATAAAGCATGTGCTTACTAGATACACCTCTTTATTTGGCGGGTGTGTTTTCTCTAAAGGAACAAAACTAGAAGTGATTAATATGTTCTAACAACATATGTTGTATACACGTAATATTAGATCGTAGTTAAATCCCACCATCATGACCACTCAGAAGAAGTAGTAGTATAAGTCTGTATATTTCAATTAGATGGTAGCTTTATGAAGGATAAAAGTTATGCACACAACTCTGATGTGCAGATTCTGTATAACGTTTGTCCTGAGACGAAAGTTATTTTGCGGAGAAAGGGTTAACTGTTGTGCAGAATAACTAATTATTCACTAATCGGTTTGAGACTGTATTAGATCTATTTATCAATCAGAACAAAAGTTCTCTACTACAGTAACACCTCTCTATAACGGCCACTAATTTACATCAAGTATTTTGTGTTAAAGCAGGTGGCTGCTTAAAGCAATGTGAAAGTAAAACAGTACTTTCTCCTTGCTTTAAGCAGCCGCCTGTCCTAAATCCTAACTAATTAACACAATTTAGTGGCCGTTATAGAGGGGTTTTACTGTATACTGTAATTAAGTATGCATATTGTCCCTGATTGATAGAGTAGTTTCACGTATCTATTTAAAACTATTACACAATATATTTGAAACGGTTCTGGGGTCAAATGTTCAGATTTTTCTCTACGCCTAATCAGGATCAGAAAATAGTGTTATCGTTCAACGCTGCTTTTTTTAATTGGACTATTCAAATGTTCAAAGCGTCCACGCTTATTGAGAATATCCAGTAATGTTTAAAGGAGATTAGAGAGCCCTTAAATGAGCGCTCTAGATCAGGGCTAAACTGTCTGTGTAAGACATTAGTTACTCCTTTCCCTCCCGCGCTGAGAGGATTAAAACTGATATGACATATCTATAGTATTAAACCCCATTATATTACAACGCACTACATGTTTAGTTATTTACCATTTTACAGTCGGTAGCTACACTTCCCTCTTTGCTTGCGCGATGACGGGCGGAGGATAGTACTCTATGATGGTATACTCTTAAACTCAGAAACGGCATGAGCTTACCAGACTCCTGTATTACGGTTTCTCTGTCGTGCCCCTTAACGGATTCCCTGCAGTTGCTCTGACTTCAGCAAATTCATTGAGTACATGTTTGACGGATTTTTCACAGTTGTTATGCTATGTTTTGCATATTGTCATGTGCTTACCGTCTTCTATGTTGTGGGTAAGTCCGTAAACCGGTTTAAACCCACAGTGGTGATTTTGCTTCTGACCGTGACAAGGCGGTACTCTCTTTGTCACCCTTACTTTGTTTTTCTTGTGTCTTGTACTTGTGCTTTTGTTCATGTTCGGAATGTTGTCTCTGGTGCCTGTGTGTTTGGTAATGTTTTCTGTGTTCAGCTCGTGTATGTGCGTGTGTATGTGCGTGTAGTTGCGTGCGTGCGTGTGGTGTGTTTGTGTGTGTGTGTGTGTGTGTGTCTGTGTGTATGTGTGTGTGCGTTTGCGTGCATGTGCGTGTGCGTGTGTGTGTGGCATGTTGTCTGTCGATGTTTTCGTGATGGTTACGTCTTGTATGTGGCTTTTCCTGCTTGACTTTACTATTTTTCATATGAAAGTTGTGTGACTATCAGTAACTTACTGATTTAGTATAAATTATATCATTATATACTTCGTCCTTATTCATATTAATGTCCAGCTATAGTAGCTTCAAATACAAACCTTTTTCTAAGTTGCCAGTTTGCTTTATGAGGTAACAATTCCTAATATACTCTTAGGGGACAAATAGCAGGATGTATGAGCTGTTATATGTATTCATGCATAATTCAACGGTCATTTGCGTACAAAACATGAGTTATAACATGTTGTTGCTGAATCCGCTATTTGTTGACATCTGGTTGTCAAAGTTACACTCGAAGGTGCCATTAAATATTTACTTCAACTAAGAGCAAACATGTCTCCTAGTTTGCGAATATGATGAGGTTTAAACCACCCAACCGGCTGTTAACATACAGTCTCAGATTATGGAACGAATATCCATCTTCGTGAAAATGGTTCGAATTAGTTGAAGTCCATGACATCCTATATAGTGGTTGTGTCTGCTTAACAACAAGAACATAGCCGGTTCAAATGTCGGAGCATTGCCTTAGTGTAATTCCATATTTCATACATTATTAGACCAATGCTCATGACACTTCGCCAATAGACACACCCCAAACGGAAGATGTGCAGAAATTAGTCTATACGTGTGCCAGGTAATTATCAAAGTCACATAGTAAAAACAAATCCGCCGACATATAGTGTGTGTTCGATCCATAATTTATGACCGTTAACGCATGATAAATTAAGTGAAACTATACTTAACATTTATTGCTATAAGATGGTGCATAGGGTCTTTTTAAGCTTCGATAGCTTAAGGCAAAAGTCACAAGGTTATGTCAAAGGTCACAATCCTGTCATATTCATTTTATCCATTGGCTGATGTGTATGCAATGGACTGCTTAGTTGGACTGGCCGTTGGATACATTTTTCTATGTTATATCAGTATTTTTCTGGATAACAAAGTCAGAACGAATTCGATCTATCGGTCTATATGGGCTTATATCCGTAGCATAGTTCAATGAAACGTTGCAGTAGTGTTTCGCGTAATCGAAATCCAAGTAAAGTGACAAAATATAGAAAATGGTGTTTTCTGATAATTAATTGAATCGTGCATCAAAGAGATCTACTGTGCGCGGTCATTTGCAAACGATGTAAACCAAATCAGAGAGATCCTATAGGAGCCTTTTGGTCAAGATATGCACTGTTGTCATTCAGTATCATCTGGCAAATTTCAACCAGTATGGACTCTACCAATAAACAATGATGACCTATTTGCAGCGTTAGAACGGTTTTAACACGGATAATATATGAATGTGGTACATTAATAATAATAATGACGCTTTTTGTAGATTTATGCAAAAGATTGAGAAAGAAAGCAAGTACGCAAAGTTACGAATTGCGAAAATTACAAACAAAAGACGAATATTTGACGATAAAAACAAATATGCCATTTAGAACGACAATCTGTATTTAATTGTTTCCGATTCATACAATGTAAAACTTAATGTTAACCCTTTCCCTGTTCTGTATTAGGGCCAATTTTCAATACCTACTGAATATTAATTAACAAAATAGTTAGATAAAGAAATATAGAAGGTGGAACATTGTAGACATTTTAGAAAGCAAAGAAACAGATCAATCAAATTATTTTAGCAAACAGAGCAGACCCTGATTAGACGGCTCCTGTAGGAGCCGTCTGATCTGGGTCTACTATGTTTGCAAATGTGTGAAAACACGTTTATATGATGGAAAGAGTTAGATTTACATTAACTGTGCCATTCTGAGACGTGAAAAGTGAAATTATTAACCCCTTCAGTGCCAGAATTGTCGTCTGCTAGACATATTTTCGTTTGCTTCAAGTTTTAGGATGGATGTTTGTTCAATGTCTTTATAAAAACGATAAACAGGGTGTCAAACAGTTTGGAACCTGATGAGACGCCGAATTACTCGACGTCTCATCTGGATCCAAACTGTTTTGCATATGCTATTACATACCCGTGTTCATGGCACTGAAGGGGTTAAAATGATTAAAAGTTCCTATAACCTTCTGCATTACCTTTGTCCTGAAGTAAGCAGCCACTAAGCAAACATTCCGTACTCTAACTGAACCGTGAACAAAACTTCTGCTTAAGTGTGGATATTGTGTATTTTCCACTTCTTCAATCTTTTGACTTCTTCTTAATCGAACAAGAATTTGAGAAACCAGTGTCAAATAGCTTGGAGCCGGTTGAGACGCCGATTCACCCGGCCTCTAACCTGGCTTCACGTTGTTTACATATGCATATCAAGTCGCGGATATCGCGATAATGCTGAATATGAAATACAGCTAAGAATGTGTTTATTGTCTGTGAAATTGATGAGCATATTCAATATATTTAGTTTTAATTCAATGCACGTGTTCACAACAACTTACATGAACATATATCATTATATGGTTAGTGTTTTCCAACAGCTTAGATTTAGACCAGAAGCGATGTAATGTGGTGTCTGAACAGTATCTAATATAATTATTATTAAGGGAGAACTGAAAAGCAACATAGTTTGTGAAACTACTAGTTTTAATTTTATGGGTGGAAGCCTTTCAGCTAGCTGGCAGCAAGTCTGTTGTTCTGCAGCCGGATGTTCTATTCCGTTGACGTACACAACGCGAGTAACCACTTGTAAATTAGCTGGGCGTCAGAATATAACTGAGATCAGGTTAAAGCGTCGTTTATACGGCAGAAATATGTTTATTCTCGTGTTATTAACCATTTTGTAATATCTAATCAACGCAATATGTTTATCTTGTATTTGACGCCGATCAATTGCCGACTGACCTAGTGTCTGAACTGGATTCATGGCATTTCATGATCAGAAATAAAAGGATCTAAATACATATCGGAGCTATCTAAACAGACTAATCAACACAATTCTATAGAACAATCTAAATCTAAATCGTCACCTTAACTTGAACACAATTTTAAGTGTACACTTTACAAATAATGGTAGCTTACTACTATTACAAATTAAACAAAACCAACTATAGTCATATGCAAAGTCAACAATTCAATGTCCTGGTAAATATAACTTCTTTAATATATAGTAAAGTTCCGCTAATGCGACCACCTAAAAGAGGCATAATTATGGGTGCTAGATGCAGGTGGTTGCTTAATGCAGGCCAACAGTAAAGCAGAAAGCTCCTCCCAAGTGGTTGCTTAATGCAGGACAAAAGTAATGCAGAAAGCTCCTAGAGGAGCTTTATGCATTACTTTTGGCCTGCATTAAGCAACCACCTGCTCATAAAGGCACCCATATTTATTCATTAAGTGGTCGCATTAGCGGGGTTTCACTGTAGTCTAATATATTCAATGCTGTTAAGACAAAGTTAGATGAATTAAGCTGTCACCTGTAATAAAATCTGAAAGTAGGAATATTTTGAAAACAAAAGCAGCAATGTGAAAAGAAACAAAAAGGGAGAATGATTTATGTTTTATGATAGGCATTGATACTAGGTTAAAAACCCGGTTTACTGTATCAGAGTCAGCACTTCGAACCATGACCTCTGCTGTCCACTTAAATAGTTTACAAAAGACGGTAGCATGCTTTTTAAATACCAAGGATGTTAGTATACCTTTTGATGAGCATGACACGGAACTGATGCTTGCAAAAAACACGTCTTTTGCATGACGTGCCCATTTCTATCTTATAGCTCTGAATAAGACATCATTTGCTCTCTCTTAACACTTTGCCATGGCATTCACTCTTAACCTTTTCGCTCCAAATGCCGGATATGTGATTAACTATGCAATAGTTTGGATCCAGATGAGACGCCGAGTAACTCGGCGTCTCATCAGGATCCAAACTGTTTGTTACTGTTACTATGTTTTTGAAACAAAAATGAAGAAAACCAAAATAATGAAAATTTGTAGCAGACGACAAAGTTAGCAGACAACAGAGTTTGGCAGCGAAAGGGTTAATATTGGAGTAGTAGTATTGGGTACTTTCTTACCGGGTCGTGTGTTTATCTGATGGAGATATACATGGTACAGAAGATCACACGTGCGTGTTGCCACATTACTTGGGTTTCTTAAACTTATTTTCAAAAAGGACCCAAAGAGACTATCGGAGTGTTGTCCGTCATACTTTTCATCGCATAACCACTTACCTGCATTATCAGTACGTAACATAGAGCTGAGTAGAGTATGTCAATCACTTATTAATCTGCTTAACATATGGTGTCTGCTCAAACTATGGCCTGACTCACTGTCGATTCGTTAAAAGCTTGGCGAAACAATTGACCGAGTGGCAAACAGTTTGAACGGTGAATGGACGCCGTGTTGATCATCTGGAGTTATATACTTTGCAACTACCAGCCATATCAGAAGGCAGATGGTCAAGTCGCCACTAATAAACTACAGGATGCAGTTGTACAGAAATCTAGTACTCATTCGATGAAATTTCGAAATCCGTTTATTCCAAAAAAAGATACTAATAATTTATATTTATAGTTTAATTATCTTAAGAATACAATTAAGGCAAAACTCGGTGTCTAGAATGTAATCCTTTGTACATGTCTCTCGATTAAATCGAACATTTTGTTTTACTTCAGGATTTGTTTGCAACTCAATATGCAGTATACATACATCATTCAATCACATTATAAATACATGCTAAAATAGCTCTTCATTCAATGCTATAGCAAGAAAAGAACATCAATCATTTTGCAAGCAAATTCGATCAGCTGTTTCTTTGCCGCCGTATTATGTAATGGAAATAAGTAAATATATCGTGTAGCGTACACTTTTCCTACAGGAATGACTTATTTACTGCTACAAATTATTTGGCTTAGTTTATACATTTCAAACAGCGTATAAAACATGTTGTTTCATAATTATTATATATTACACTTTCAACGCAATGTAGTACAAACACAAATAATCAATTGACTATATACCATACCGGATTTTAAAGGCCACATAATATAATTTTCTATTTGTTTGAGAAACGAATACGTCATAACGCCATTTATGACACCTTCAAACGGCGGTGCTCTTTTCGAACACGGTGTTGTCCAGCAAAAGGTGTCATGACATGTTTAAGTTCTGAAAGTGAGAGGTCTTCTGAATGCAACAGCAGCAAAGAAAAAGCAAATTGCAGACTCGTTTTTTTTTAGACTATTCATGAACAGGTATTATAAGTGAAATACTACTCACTCTCCCTAGAACCGGCTTAAGCTGTATGTAATTTCTAAAACATTGAAACTAATGGTCCCGAAGGACCAGAACATATAAAACACTGAAGAATGAAGCACGGGGCGACTTTTACGGCCGCCACACAAGCATTTAATACCTGCAAAGAAGAAAAGAAAAACTGTTGTAACAAGTATGAAAATAAATGTTGATATCATGACATCAATAAATGCTTAATAACAAGAGATATCACCGGAAACCACGTAGCCCAGAAGATGTTAATGAGGTTGTCTCATGTGTTATAGGTACTCCTAAAGGTCACCCACTATGATGCTATCATATATTATTAATGGGCGTACAGAACCCTACGATATGATTTGAATCGTACGCGATATTCTGTTACCACCCTTCAATATTTGCATACACCGATAATGGATCAAGATTGAATAATTGAGATGGATGACTGACAATGGACACAATATTGTTTAAAAGCGAACCCCAGTCTTACTTCGATCCTTATTTGAATAAACAGAATAAGTAATGCTAGTCAATTGTAACGCCAGTTATGTTTGATAAAAACACATCCGCCTATTCTACAAACACAAAACGGTCAAAAAAATATTGGATGTGAATGGTGTTATTTGTGTGAGAACAGCAAATGTGGTAATGCGACCGTTAATAGTGAACGATATTCACAGCACCTAAAGCAAACGTTTGTGCCTAAATTTCGTCGATACGGAATCCAATACAGCAAATTTGTTTGATGCTGGTCGGAGTGATATTCATAAGCCATGCACAATGAATCTCCCAAGTACATTGTCGACATGTTTGACGTATACAGGCCGCGCAGAGAGTTAAGTTCAGCAAATAGATCATTGTCGTTGGTTGTGCCAAAAAGTCGTAAGGTAAAATACGGTGAGAGAAGTTTCATGCATGCAGCTCCGAAACTTTGGAATGCTCTACCTTCAGGCATTAGAGACGCAAGGTCACTGGCATGTTTCAAAAGGTGTCTGAAAACGCATATTTTAACATTTGTTACTAGGACAGTTTTCTTCAGAATAGGAATGGCTTTCTGCCAACCTATTAAGGTAACAGGTTACCCAATACATGTAGTCATATACAGTGGCAACTAAGCTAAGGATAGGAATGGCTTTCAGTCAACCTATTAAGCTAACAGGTGACCCAGTAGTCATGTACAGTGACAACTGAGTTCAGGATAGGAATGCCTTTCAGCCAACCTATCAAGCTAATAGTTGACCCAACAGTCAAATAAATGGAATGATTTTCAGTCAGCCCATTTATTCTAATTAATGATATTGATGAGCATGGCTTTCAGTCAATTTGTCTGTATCAAGTTTTGTTAATACAGATTATTCTAATTTATGATATTGATGAGCATGGCTTTCAGTCAACTTGTCTGTATCAAATCTGTTAATACAGTTTATGCTATTCCTTGCGGATAGTGATTTCATATCTATTGTATATTTTTTGCATATCTTTCATTGACCGGATGGAAAATCATATAGTTCCTTCTGGCTAGTGATTTCATATATATTGTACATCTTTCATTGTCTGGATAGATAATCATGCGGATCGTTCCGGTTAGTGATTTCATCCATGTGAAGCGCTTTTGAACGCACATATCCAGTGTGAAAAGAGCGCTATATAAATGTGGTATAATAATAATAATAATATAATAATAATATTCCATACAGCGCAAAGCGTATGGAATGGTTGAAAATATGTATGTTCAAAGAGTGATATCGCTCAAAACAGAACTACCGAAACAGAACTCTTTCGATGGGCCTTTTTATGCATGGTATGCCCGGCTACAGGTGTTTAAGAGCATGGTTTGCTCATGAAATGAAAGTGATAAAATCCTGGTGGTAATGAATGATTAATTTGATGCGGTGAGACGTCATAGTTACGTCATCTTTGTAAAACGATGTATATTTCAAAGGTATTAACCGCTTTGTGTTTTTTATATAACCGTTCATAAATACTTTCTGTAGAACTGCATTATTTGACATTACACTTATACTCAGGGAGCCAGTAGTGTCTACCGTGCACCCCCTAGACTTTTTTATGGGTACCAAAATTTTCAGAAAAGTGTCCTGAATCAGAATCAAACTTAAATTCTTTTAGGCTATGTGTATTTTAACCGTTGCCATGGCAACCCCCCAGTTTCGTAATGATGACCCGTACCTACAAATTCGCCCATATCACAGCCAGTCTTTGTCCTAAAACTATAAAACTGGTACCAAATGGAAGATAAGACAGTGTGCTTTTATTTCCAACTGTTGTTTTAAATTACCTTATTTGCATACTCTTGAATGAGAACATTAAAAATAGTGAAAAAAGTATAGAAATAACGTAAACCTTTCATTGTTTTATCCTACAAATATCACAATATAACTTCAAATGCAGTTTATCATGATTACGAAACCCTCAGGAAACAAAATATCCAATTTGAGGACCATAGCATTCATTTTAAGCACCATTTTCACCGTTTCCATGGCAACACCCTAGTTTTCGTAATGATGGTCCGTACTTGCAAAATCGTCCATATAACAGCGAGTTTTTGTCCAAAACCTATAAAACTGGTATCAAATGGAGATAGGACATTGTGCTTTTATTTCCACTTTTTTTTAAATTACCTTATTTGCATACTCATGAATATTAATGAGAACATTAAAAATAGTAAAAACAATATAGAAATTACATAAATAATGTAAACTATTCACTTTTTATCCTACAAATATCAGAAAACAATTTTAATTGCAGTTTAACCTGATGACAAAGTCCTCAGAAAACAAAATATCAAATTTGAGGACCAAACATTTAACTCTAATTAACTTTTTAACTGTCTCCATAGTAACCATTCAGTTCACTCTGTTCACAGTTTTATTAGTCGACACCTACCTGCAAAAATCTTCCATATCACAGGAAGTATTTGTGCTAACCGTATAAAACTGGTACCGAATTAAAGCTAAGACAGTGTTCTTTGGTTTAAAAGCTATAATTAGGAATTACCTTATTTGAATACACATGAATATTAATGAGAATAATTAAAAATAGCAAAAAAATACAGAAATAACGTAAACCTCTCAATTTGTATCCTACCAATATCAGAAAACAACTTCAAAGTTAGTTTAAAATGTAAACAAAATACCTAGAAAGCTAAGTATCTAAATTGATACCCAAACAATGAACTGTAAGTAAGATTGTAACGGTTTCCATGGTAACCGATCCTTTCACAAAATTTGGAAATTTGACATCCAACTATAATACTCCGCTAGATCTCAGTTATTTTTGATGAATCATGAAATCAATTGTTACAAACATAGATATGAGGCATTGCTTTAATAGTAAATATTACCTTTCTGATATATACAGGTGGATGTCAAATTTCCAAAATTTGTTAAAGGATCGGTTACCATGGAAACCATTACAATCTTACTTACAGTTTATTGTTTCCAATTTGGTACCAGTTTTATAGGTTTTGGACAATAACTGGCAATGATATGGACGATTTTGCAGGTACGGACCATCATTACGAAAACTAGGGTGTTGCCATGGAAACGGTGAAAATGGTGCTTAAAATTAATGCTATGGTCCTCAAATTGGATATTTTGTTTCCTGAGGGTTTCGTAATCATGTTATGGATAATTTGTTTCCTGGGGGTTTCGTCATTATGTTAAACTGCATTTGAAGTTATTTTCTGATATTTGTAGGATAAAAAAAATGAAATGTTTACGTTATTTCTATACCTTTTTTACTATTTTTGATGTTCTCATTAATATTATATTCATGAGTATGCAAATAAGGTAATTAAAAAAACAGTTAGAAATAAAAGCACAATGTCTTATCTTCCATTTGGTACCAGTTTCATAGTTTTAGGACAAAAACTGGCTGTGCTATGGGCGAATTTGTAGGTATGGGTCATCATTACGAAAACTGGGAGTTTGCCATGGCAACGGTTAAAATACACATAGCCTGAAAGAATTTAAGTTTGAGTACATTCGCGATTCTGATTCATGAAAAAAAGTCTTGGGGGTGCACGATAGGCACTACTGGCTCCCTGAGTATTAGTTAAACATATTATATCATCTTTAGGAACAATATATTTACAAAATGTCATGAAACACACTGTACGAGTATGTTATGGATATCTGTAGACATATTTCATTTCATCTATAGATATCGACGCGGAAACTCAGCAATTAAGTATAATTCAGCTAATGTCAATCTCCTTAAGTCAAAATTAAACAACCACATAGATTTATCTCCGATACAAATATCCATAAAATGTGACTGAAATTCATTGCAGATGCATTTCACAGACATAAGACATGGTCATTTGAGTTGCACAGAGGATGGTTCTCTGATTAGCGTCGATTACAAACCCACAGAATATGAGGTGTGTATTTTCTGGTTGCCAATTTGGAAACACTTTCCCGTTGCACCTCATTGTTCCATCTTTTTGCTCAATATTAGTTGGACCATACCACCACTTTGACATTGGCACGTAGTCCAGAACTGTTTTCAGCTCCTCCTCGGATTCCATGCATACGAGCTCGGCTCTGTGTGCTCTACAGCTTTTGCGAGCATTGGTCCAGGATACGTTAACGACAGGTTGTTTCCAAAAATAACACGTCCCGTTCCAAACAAATCCGTCATAACCAACCGGCCAGCACATTTCTATATAAAATACAATCAAGGTTAGTGTAAGCCTTACATAATTAAAAAACCTCACCGGAATGCAAACGTGGGAAAAATAGTCCTTAAGAGAGCGCAGCACAAAACAGGGCACGGCACGCAAACACTAGTATACAGGAAACAGCACATTTACAAATCAGAACGTGACGAAACGCACAAAATGGCATAATACATTAACCTTGTAAAAACAATGCAGACCATATGATGGAAGCATGAGTACCTCACCAAACAGTTCGTCACAGACGCATGAAATTAATACTAGTCGCTAGGTAGTTACACAATTCTTTTCGCTAAGCTTATTTCGATTTTATGGAAGTACAAATATAAGTCATGCAGGAAACACCACATACAGAAGAAATAGCAACACAAGAAAACACAGCAAACGCAAATAACTACCAAAACATATAGTATAGAGGCACTCAAAAACAATAACATATGTGATGAACTAAGTGCGAAAATGGGTATGTCCAGTAATCTTATGAAGTTTGTAAATCACATCACCATACAATTCAAGATGTGAAATACCGTATCACAGGAGCGCCTTGAGATTACATTTGTATTTGCCAAAAAGTGAGAGATTTCGATAATAAAATTCAGAGATGTTTTTCTTATTAGATGGTATCTATTTCCTTGCTTAAGCAACTTTTCAGTCAAAATGAGATTTCGATTGTTAAAATCGTCAATAGATGAACACGTTCTAGCCAAGCGAATAAGTTAAGATATATAAACCCCGTATGATCAAGTTATAAGCTAAGCATACGTTTCCTCTCATAGCAATACAACAAGCAAATCTGCAGCATGAGGGGCACAATTTGTACCCATGGGTATACCAACAACATGACGATATATGGTATCCCCGTAACGCACAAATATGTTATCTAAAAGAAAGCTGAGAGATCTACAAACATCAAGGCAAGACCACATTGTGTAATGTTCAAGAAACATGTATGAGTCATGCAGTAAACTTCGCATACAAAACACTCAACCGCCCAAACAGCACCACAATGAAAAACAACAAATGAACATGGATATACAAGACACAAAGAGACGTACGGACATAACAAACAAACAATAGGGGGAGATGGAAGTACCGCCTAGGAACGGTCAGTGACAAATGTCACTGGGGGAGGGTTAAACCGGTTTAAGGGCGCCCAACCTCACACTTATTCCATCCCTACCCTAAAAGACAAACAGTGTAAATAAACGTATCCCCTCTCCGACGTATCCCCTCTTAATTATATTTGAAATTTGACAATACATGTAATGATAATAATGAATACATTACATATAGTTTGTCGAGGTCTGTGCAGTCAGCTACATTGTTGAGAAATGAAACAATTCTTTTGCGGATCTGGTTGTGATGTGGGCGTTTGGTTATTGACATACATGATTTGAAACACAAAATAAGTAAATTTTGACATAGCCAGTTAGCTTAGACATCGAGAATCGCAGTGTACTTATTGCGAAACTGGCTAGGATGTAAAAAGGGTCAACATTTGTATTGCAATTACTTGAAAACCAGTTTTAGAATGAATACCAGAATTGCAATGAAATCATCTAGATGAAAGAAATGAGTTACTGTTGGAGTTGGGCTAGTTGCCTGTAGTTGAAAACATCTCCATAAAGATCATCGTAAAAAACATCCATATATCAATGTTTGGTATGTTTGATCGTTGGCTGAATTGATAGATTAGTCGCTTATATGTTTGTTTTGAAGGTAGTTGCAAAGATCCTTTAGCAGCTAATTCGAATGATATGGGAGCCAAAATAATTATGTTTATCAGAAAAATCGAAATTGTCCACACAACACCCTTTTACGAACTTAGTTTGTTTGAAATTTGACCGGAATGAAAACAATACATATAATGATCCCTAGATTTACGTGTCTACAATGCATGTAGTACTCTAACAATAACAGTATGAATTACATGTACTTTTGTAATGGCACCTGGCACAAATATGTTTTCATTATCATAGTAATCATTGAAGAACTAGGCCTATACGATTTAGTATTTAAACAGTAACCAGAACAAAACTAGGCCGGACAGATTCTACATAAAGTACATGATCTCGATATATTCTTCTAATATAAAACAGGATAAACATAAGGATAAATGAGGCGTGGGACGGCGGTGATAAATTGTTATGGAAGTTATAAGAGTTTTTAGTAAGTGAGAGGTGTACAGACTATAATATCTTGAGAATTAACTTTATATTTCTATTATCAACAGTAACTTTAAGCGGCCCTATGAATCAACATCTACACAGAAGCAGAAGTTAGGTATACCAAACAGTTTTTCCTATAAATATCACGTTGTTGCAAAGTACATAATTCACTCATCATCAATGAAATAGATTAGGCCATTTCTTGCGTCTCTCATTTATTTCTGGTTATTTACAGTTCGTCTCAATTATTTTGCCTGTGACTGAGTAGTTAAGTAAAGCAAGAAAAGACACATAAAAGACGCCACCAACACTAAAACACCAAAGGAAAGCAAGCAACACATCCACACAACCAAACACACGAGACAAAAAACATCAAACACGAATAAAAACACAAACACAAAGGCACAACACAGACACAAAAGCAAGGGTAACAAAGAGAGTACCGCCTTGAAACGGTCATTCGCAAATCCACTACTGGGGTTTAAACCGATGCACGGACGTCCAAACGTCACACTTATCTCAAAGTCAATCTAGCTTAACAAATAGTGTAAATAAAGGTATCCCAGCCCGACTAAATTACGACGTTTAAAATCTTCTAGCAAAAAACAGGTTTGGACAAAGCGAAAATGTTTAGAAATGTAAACCCCATAAGATAAAGAATGGGGCACATCTCCATCTAGAAATTAAAATCCTTTCTTTTATCGTATATTTTGGACGAAACTTTATCATTATGATGGAAATATTCAAATCTACAAAAGAAGCAATATATTTTGAACCAACAACTTGATATGGTATCCCATATCGCACAAATGTGTTATCTAAAGTTAACAGTTAGAGATCTACACACATCAAGGTAAGTCCACATTGTGTAATGTTCAACTTCTGAATTCGAAAAGAGGTCTAACTGCAAAAAGTGACAACGCCACATTTTTTTTTCAGTCAACCATAATAAAAATATACAACAGTGTACTATAAATGGATAGGTATTTGTTTGCAGATTACAACTTAATGGCAAATGTAAGAATCTATTGGTATGTATTCTAATAAAGTTAATCCAATGATGGCTATCAAAGGTTTTCTTGATAGTTTCGCTATTAGCTGATACCTTCGAAACTACCGAACATAATTGAGATTAGCCAATCTTCAAACGTTATAAAGAAAATACATTATATTGATGTCATTGGCTGATAAGCCCATTTAGGTTAGTTTTAACCAGGTTCGTTATAGCAAGATGTTTGCAACTACTAGCGATTACCTCCTATGCACCAGTATCTCATTTCTACCATCTAAAAGAAAATAACAATTCTGTTGTTTTTTTATTCCGAAAATGGTTGACAAGTAATTGAAATACATATTTGGTCACCTATTACTTTCAAACCAGTTTTGCAATACAGTAAATATTTTTTATCCCGTTGCGCAAGAGACCGTGGTAAAGAAAAGGTTCTAACAGAGAAGCGTTATAAGTATTGTATCTTTCATTCTGAGCAACAAACTACCAATGAACATTTCACACACTTCTGTCACTCAGTTTGAATTGATATTTGTTTCTATTTCTTACCAGATTGAGATAAAAATTTAAATCACTTGTTGTTGTTTGTAGGAGCTCTGTGTTGGCGTTTCCCTTGATTGAATATAAAGTAAAGATTTCAAACCCTATAAACAATGTTTCACTACTGTAAACATCTTCTTTTCGAAATGCAAATGGAGGACGAATGGTGTCGCGTAGAACTTAGGATTTTTCCGAGGGTTGATTCAGCTCTTAGAATTTGACATCATATTATAAATTTGGATCGAGATCAGGTTCCAAATAGTCATATTTTTAACAGGATGCAGAATAAAAAGCACGAAAGTAACTACAAATAAGACAGATGTCACGAGAGTCTACGGTGCAGAAATAATAAAAATCGGACCACATCTCAACAGAAAGTGAATAGGTTTTTTTTTAAAATTGATACAGGCATTCGCGGCTATTAATTCGTTATTTTAATTGGTCCTGTACAAAGATATTTAATCTATGTTAAACGAAAGGTGACATTACAATTAGGTCTGAAGTAATGACTCTAAGTTTGTATTTTCACTTGAGCGATTTTCACGGTTAATCGATTTCCACGCATGACCGTTGCCATTGCTACACTACGGAAAAACGTTAAAATTACAGATGTTAGCGGTTTGGGACATGATCGGTAGAACGTTCAAAACAGGAAAACGTTCAAAACAAGAACGTTGTATCTTATCTTTTGCAATATCAATAAAGAAGGTGTTTGGCCGGAACACCCTAATCTAAACGTTTTATCCAAAGAAATGTATTAACCAAGAACGTTCAATCAAATCTTTACTATAAAAGATTTGCAATTCTCGAAAAGGTGTCTGATCTAACAGACTATGGCAAATTGAACTTCTGTTGTCTTTTACATAATGTATTTTAATAATCAATCTGTTTCTAATTGATGATTTAAACAACATTCAGATACACCTAATGTTGCATGTTATTATGAGGTTATTAACCCTTTCACGGCCAATGTCGCAAAAATGCACCACGACAAATAGTGCAGTCCCAGATCAGAAAAGGTGGCGTCTGATCAGGGACTCCCAAAGTCTAGTTCTATATCTGTGCTTTATTTCATTGAAATTTGCATTTATTTATATTATTTTCTTATTTTACCGCATGAATTGAAATTGCAGACGACAATTAGAAAATTGGCACCAAAATGGTAAAAGATACATTTTGAATTATTTGAACATTCCAACTAGTTGCGCAATAAATTGTTTCATTTCCCAACAATGTATCCGAGTGCACATACTTAGACTCATACTGTGTACTGTCTTTATTGTTATCATTCCAGTCAAATTAAATACCAAACATATAAGTTCGAAAAAGGGTGTTGTTTGAATAATTTCTTATATTGCTGGTAAGCCTAGTAATGAGGCTTCCATATCATCAGAATTAGCTGTAAAAAGATGTTTGCAACAACCTTCGAAATGAACAAACATATTAGCGACTAGTCTATCAATCCAGCCATTGATATTTGGTTGGTTTCCAAATTTACTTATAAGCTCATAGTGCCTTTGTTTAAATTCGGTAAATCCTATCGCGATGTCTGGCAACTACCCCAAATGAAAAACAGTAACCTATGGTTAATTTTGTTGTATAATATGCTTAATGTTTAATGTTTTTCGTCTTGATATGCGTCCTGTTATGTTTTGTCTTGTGGCTTTACCGTTTCTTGTTTGATGGTGTTTGGTGCGGTGTCATTTCGTGTGTGGCTCTCCCTGTTTGACTATTTTTCCATATTAACTATTCCATCTCGAAATTTTAATTGCAATTCTGGTTTCTATTGCTAAACTGGTTGGCAAGTAATTGCAACAAAAATGTGGACATTTTCCACATCCCAACCAGGGCCCATGCTTATAAAACCTTTAGTTGAGTCTGTGTTCGTTCTTAAGTTTTTGATTGGTCAGATTAGAGCCTTTGGCTCCAATCTGACCAATCAAAAGCTTGAGAACGATCTCAGAATTAACTGACAAGCTTTATTAGCATGGACCCAGTTTCGCAATAACGTTAGTACAAAAGTTGTAGCGAGTAGTCAATCCAGTCATTGTTCACACATAGTAACTAACGATATATGGTTATTTTGTCACTTGCTGACAAGCCTAGATAGGCCTTTTTGGCTTCCGAGTGTGTCCTATGTGGATGTTGGCAACTACCAGCAACTGTCTCCAATGCACGAAAAACTCATTTCTATCATGTAGAACATTTGATTGCAATGCAAGTTTGAATTTATAGCGAATCTGGTTGGCAACACAATTTGTGTCACATTTTACATCCCAACCAATTTTGCAATAAACATTTTGCAATTCTCGAAAATGTGTTTAAGCTAACAAACTATGGGAAATTTTAATTCTTTTGCACAGCATGTATGCCAATAGTTAAGCTGCGATATCCCAACCAGTTTCGCAATAAACTGTTTCATTTCTCAACAATGCCTTTGACTGCACATACTTCGACCAAGTCTATCTTCTGTCTTCGTTGTTATCATTTTTGTCTAATTTCAAATATTTAAGCTCAACCAGGGTGTTGTTTGGACAAGTTCATAATTGGGTGATAAGCATATTTATGCTTCCAAATTAGCTTAAAAAGGATGTTTGCAACTACCTTCAAAACCAACAAACTTATTAGCGACTAGTCTATTAATCAAGCCAACGTTTAAACAGAGAAACCATGGATAAATGGTTATTGTCCTAATTTTCCCAGGTATGTCTTATAAAGAGGTTTGCAACATCTAGCAATTACCTGAAATGTAACAGTAACTTTCATCTTTCATCTAGAAAATTTAATGGCAATTCCGGTTTTTATTGCAAAACTGGCTGTGAAGTTATTGCAATATAAATCTTGACATGTTTTACATCTCAACCAGTTTTGCAATAAAATTGCAAAACTTGTAGCGACTACTTTGTCAATCCCCAATGTTCAAACATAGAAACAGAAGTGGTTACGTAACTTGCTGTTAATTCATTTAGTCTTTGTTGGCATTTGGATGTGGGAATATCCTAACAATATGTTCGCATTTACTGGCGCAACTGCCTCCATTACACGAAACACTCACTTCCACCATGTAAAATGTTTTATTGCAATTCTGGGGTTTATTGCGAAACTGGTTGGCAAGTAATTAAAAAACAAATTTATTCACGTTTAGATCTCAACTAGTTCAACAATAAAATGTGTTACAATTCTCGAAAAGGTGTCTGATCTAACAGACTGTGCCAATTGTTACTTCCTTTCTGTTTCAAAACCGTGTATGTAAATAGTTAAACTGTTCCGAATGAATGATAAAAACAACATTCTCATGAGTCTGATTAGGTCTTCAACTATGTCTCTCTGATTGCACAGACGTCGATAAATTATATGTACTGTCTTCATTTGTATCATTCCTGTCAAAGTTCTCTAATTTCGGAACAGTGTGCTGTTTGGACATTTCGTATATAGCCGATAAGTCTATTTAGGTCTCCATATCGTAAGAATTCTGCGAAACAAACATAATAACGACTAGTCCATCAATCCAGCCAATGTTCAAACATAGAAATTATTGATATATATATATATATATGATTTCATAATTTACTGGTAAACCCAGCCGGGCTTTGTTTTCATCTGGATATGTCTTATAAAGATGTTTGCAACTACTGGCAACTACCCGAAATGGAATGTGCGTGTATAGTATGAACAATTAAGTAAAACCTCTCTATAACGGCCACTAAACTTTAGACAATACATTTGTTCGTTTTGGTAATTCTGTTTATCGCCAGGTCATTGGTATTCCCATGGGAACCAACTGTGCTCCTTTAATTGCAGACTTGTTTTTGTTTTGTTATGAACGGGATTTTACATTCTACGACATCAAGAAGAAACTTTGGTGAAAGTGGGATCAGGACGAGGTTGGGTACCCGTAAACCAGGTTTAAGTCCCCCAGTAGCTTATTTTGGTTGCTGGCCGTTCCAAGGCGGCACTCCTGCTTTCAGCCTACGGTCAATTTTGTTGTTTAATATGCTTAATGTTTAATGTGTTTCGTCTTGATATGCGTCCTGTTATGTTTTGTCTTGTGGCTTTACCGTTTCTAGTTAGATGGTGTTTGGTGCGGTGTCATTTCGTGTGTGGCTCTCCCTGTTTGACTATTTTTCCATATTTATACTTAACCTTAAAACCGATTCACAGGCGGATGTCATCAATGCATTTAACAATACAGCACGTTATTTAGACGACATATTTAATATCTATAACCCATACTTTGATTCTATGATAACCTCAATTTACCCTAGAGAGCTCAAGCTTAATAAAGCAAATAGTTCTGACATATATGCAGCCTTTTTAGACAAATTTATGACAAAAGGGATGACTTTAATTTTAAAATAGTTAACTATCCTCATTTGGATGGGGATGTTCCCCGTGCTACATGTTACGGTGTGTACACTTCTCAGCTTATTCGTTTTGCTAGGGCTTGTTCCTCTGTTGATGATTTTAACAATCGTAACCTTATTATCACTGAAAAACTACTAAAACATGGCTACATATATGACAAACTTCGTAAAACATTTTCAAAATTTTACCACCGTAATGTTCTACTCATCAGCAAATACAATTGTAATTTACGTACTTTTCTAAAGTTAGGTATTTCACATCCGGATTTTTACGGTGTTGTCATTTACGAACTTTGAAAAATTATTGGATATACATATTTTGATACTTTGTTTGTCAAACGTATAAAACAATTCATTAAAAAGGGACATGAACCCTCTATATTGCAGCACACTACATGCTTGGTGGTCGACCCTTTACAGTTGGTCATTATGCTTTCCTCTTTGCTTGTGCGACGACGGAAAAGGCTTAATACTCTATGAAGATTCCCTCTTAAACCCGTTTACGGAGGGAGGAAATTAGATATTTGTATTTTGCCAGTTCTGTCGTACCCCAAATGACTTCTCCACAGCTGCTCTGACCTCTGAATAGTCATCGAGTACATGTCTACGATGTCAAGTTTATTCTTTTTCAAACAAAACAAGTGTGCATACTTATTATCCACTAGTATTTGTATCTTATTGCGATTTATTTTTAATAACATGTCGGTGTAGAAGTGTTTCATATAGTTTTCCCCGTACTTTTAAAGTATGACGTCATTTACATGATGACGTTGCTTGTTTACCTCTAACGTTTACGTTCAAGTCATTTCATTTTGGCAGACATCGTTATGCATGTTGTGGAGTTGTCTGGAGGGGAATTTTATTTACATTTTGACTTTGGTGAAAGTGGGATAAGGACGAGGTTGGGTACCCGTAAACCAGGTTTAAGTCCCCCACTAGCTTATTTTGGTTACTGACCGTTCCAAGGCGGTACTCCTGCTTTCAGCCTATGGTCAATTTTGTTGTTTAATATGCTTAATGTTTAATGCTTTTCGTCTTGATATGCGTCCTGTTATGTTTTGTCTTGTGGCTATACTGTTTCTTGTTTGATGGTGTTTGGTGCGGTGTCATTTCGTGTGTGGATCTCCCTGTTTGACTATATTTCCATATTTTTTAATTAGTTGGTATTTAAGGTAGGTGGCTGCTTAAAGCATGGTAAAAGTAATCTGCGTTATATAGTTCAGATTTAAACTATCACATACCTTGCTGTTTTGTATAAATACTCCAGCCAACACCAGGCACAGTTTCTGCAAGCTTGTTGTGGCTCAGTCTACAGGTGCCTCCGGCTTGGTAGCTGAATGCTATGCACACATGTGCCCTCTTACACTTGGCCGCGCACAAAGGCAAATTACTTGTCCAAAATGTGTTGAAATAGGTTGCATATCTGCAGTCCTTGTTCTCCATCTTTTTGTATCTGGCAAATACTGAATCCATAACAACAGCGGGGATATGTAATACGCACACTAGTAGGCTTATATCGCACAACATTGTGTCAATTGACGATGTTTATGTAGACAAAACACTGTAGTTTGACATAAACCTTCTTTGCTGCTGTTTGTTTCTTTCTGTGTGTTTCATCAGAACATGCTGCTAAATTTATTTACCCGCCTTTAATAGCTGATAAATCGTTGTGACACTAAATGTTCATCTGACATTGTCATATTTCAATACTTATCCTGCTGTAAACATAAATTTAGATCGTGTGCAACTTTGACATCTTACAATTCGATCAATCGTTTGATGACAATAAATTCTGAAAGTGGGAGAACTATTGACCACTTTTCATGACACAGTCTTTAGAATAACTAAGTGTAAGAACAATCCTAAGAAACGCCGAAATACTCATGTTTCATCTGGATTCAGACTATTTGCAAATGCGACTTCAAACGCGGTTAGTAAGATGAAGGTGAAAACTGCACTGTATGTCTGTGTTTTGACAGCAACAACATTTGATATAATGTGTTATTGTAATAAAACATTCATACATGTCCATCAAATAGTGTGCACTATTTACTGCGGTAGATTTGTGGTTGAATCCATTTTCTCTTCAGTGCATGGAAGTATGCAATTTGTTCCATACAGAGAACAACCTTTGAGGTGTTCGTCAACCTTTAGATAGATTGACGTCGCGATGTGACAGAAATACTATCAAAGCGACGTAACAAACACACAAGCAAACACACAAACAAACATTGTAATCAATACACTATTGTTTCTATTTTCGTTTGTTTGTACGGACAGGTACATGTTAGAGGAAATTAGAAATATGACCGATATCGTTTAATGGTAAATGTGTGATCTGTCTAAGATTCAGTTATTGATTTGCTAAACTGAGGCGTAGATAAATAGCATTTTCGCTGTTAGCACGAGTTATGTAACATGACGTGTTTATATTTTAAACAGATTATAACAACATGAGACTTACACTATCAGTATGACTATCAAATTTATTGAAAGGCTCATTGTGATCGCAGTGCCATGAACAGTCCACGTCGTGTCATAGTGTCTTAGACTCAGCCTATTCCATATAAACTATTGTGACGTTATGTCTTATCGTACTCTTGAGTTATATATAACGTTATATCTTGTCTTTAATTTTCGATAGGTTGATCTAGTTTTGGTTTTTCGACGCTGCGTATATGTTGTCGATGTTGAACAAAAAAGGAACAGCTATATTTGAGGGTCGCTTATGTACACGTAAGCACGCACATCGTATTTGGTGTTGTTGTTGACTTCTGTGTGTCATATCTGAATTTAATGCATGACCTCTGTTCTATTTTGAAATACCGACTGTACGTTCAGACGTTTCAAATTGTTTTATTAGCAGGGTGTGCCAGGATGTTCGCTTAAGTACCTATATACATGTATCCAGAACTGATTTGTACTTCTCTTTCATTGCCAAAATATACATTTTGTTGGTACCATAATAAAAGTTCAGTCAGTGCTCTGTATGGCAACAATACATTAGCGTTCTGTTTCATGACAACACATCATCGCTTAGTTTCATGACAACATATCTTCTTTGCTTTGTTTGATGACAACACATATTCGTTCTGTATGGTGCCAACACATTACCAGTATGCTGTATGATAATACATTATCACTTTGTTTAATGACAACAAATGGTGTATGAGCTGTCTTGCCAGCATCTACTCTGTTCGCTTATGAACGTATATATATATTATATATATATATGAAGGGGAACAGGTTAATTGATATTCAAAACGGGGGAGCCATATTAGATCATGCATCGGGTTAGTGGCTAATGTTTATGTTGTAGAGTTTGAAAGTTCCTTTCGTAACCGTTGTATTTTTTATTAATTACTTATGTTTGTTATGTAACGATATAATCCAAAACAATGACATGTATGCCCGTTTAATCGCTTCACAGAAGATGTGAGATTCTGCAGATTTTACACATGTAGCTTAATGCTGAACTAACATTATACAGACAACTCGTATATGAAGTATCTGTGTCACTGTCGCCATGCGTTAAGTAACCACATGCGTATACAGACATACATGTTAATAATAATGTGATCCTATTAGTGATATTGGACTTGCTCAGAAGTTTGCGAATCACTAACCTTTCTTTTTGATAACATATTTGTACGTTATGGGAATGCAATATACCGTCAGGTAATTGGTATTCCCATGGGTACGAATTGTGCACCACTTGTCGCAGATTTGTTTTTGTACTGCTATGAGAGAGATTTCATGTTGCGTTTGAATCCTCAATCACAAGAAGATGTTATAAAAGCCTTCAATGAAACTTGTAGATATTTGGATGATATTTTTAACTTAGATAACCCTTTCTTTGATGCTCTGATTCCTACAATTTATCCTAAAGACCTCAAATTGAATAAAGCTAACCCGTCCGACAATTATGCAGCGTTTCTTGATCTCGACCTTAAAATTGATAATGGAATGATCTCTTCTAAAATATATGACAAAAGAGATGATTTTGATTTTAATATTGTTAATTTTCCTCATCTTGACGGGGATGTTCCCCGTGCTCCATCTTACGGGGTTTATATATCTCAACTTATTCGTTTTGCTAGAGCTTGTTCATCTATTGACGATTTTAACAGTCGAAATCTCATTTTAACTGAAAAACTGCTTAAGCAAGGATATAGATACCATAAACTAAGAAAAACTTTCTCTAAATTTTACTATCGAAATCTCTCGCTTATTGGCAAGTACCAATCTAATCTCAAGGAGCTTCTGCGACACGGTATTTCACATCCTGAATTTTATGGTGATGTAATTTACAAACTTCGTAAAATTATTGGACATACCCATTTTCTCACTTTGTTCATCAAATATGTTAAAAAATTCATTAAAAAGGGATATGATCCTGTAGTACTGCAACATACTGCATGTTTGGTTGTCAACTCTTTTACAGTTGGCAATCACGCTGGCCTCTTTGCATGTACGCCGACAAGAAAGGTTTAGTACTCTATGAAGGCGACCTCTTAAATCCAGAAATGGAAGGAGAACGTCGGATATCTGTACTATTTCGTTTTTGTCGTACCCTTTATTATTTTTCTACAGTTACTCTGTTTGCAGCTCAATCATTGAGTACACTAGCGATAGGCGGATACAGTTTGTTCACTTAAATGTTTTCGTTATACATGCACTTTACCACTGTATTTGCCGTCGCGGTTGTTGTAGATTAGTCGGAGAGGGGATACGTTTATTTACGCTGTTTGTCTTTTATGGTGGGGATGGAATAAGTGTGAGGTTGGGCGCCCATAAACCGGTTTAACCCCCCAGTGACTTTTGTCACTGACCGTTCCAAGGCGGGGCTTCCATCTTCCCCCTATTGTGTGTTTGTTTTGTCTTTGTGCGTCTCTTGTTGTTTTTATAGTTGTGTACATTTGCTGTTTCCTTGTGTTGCTGTTCGGGCGACTGTTTGTTCTGTATGTGGTGTTTCCTGCATGACTCATTTTTGTACTTTTACTGTATGCCATTATATGCATATTATACATTTACATAGATTGCTATGATACACATGTCTCATATTCGATATTGTCACTTGTGACAGTATGATTGATTTGCCTTAGCCACAGAAATAAGTTCACACTTGTTCTTTGAATGGATAACAGCCATTTTTTGTGAGATACAATTTAATATCAACAAACTTTAAGTCAGTATCCTCTATGAGTTGTTTTCTGATAACATCAGCGACATGCTGTCTGACTTTTAAACATTCTCTTGCTGAAACATATTACAGAGCTACAGATAAACGTGAGTACTCAGAGACTAAATTCGTCAAGAGATTATTCTAAAGGGTCGTCACGACATACGGTTTGGTGGAGCAATAAAGAAGTTCATCATGAAAATGTTTTAATTTACGCGTCTTATCTTGAGCTCTGAATTGCCTCCTCAAACTCTGATTTACTGAATGTATCACTGACTTTCGTATTTTTCAGTCCTTTGAGAAACTACTGGCCAGGAGTCAGTCAGCTTGGATATTGTTGACACACCGAGTTCCCCAGTGTCTCATCGGGATGCAAGCTGACAACAAATGCCAAACCAGTAGCACATTGTGGGAGAGGAGTTAAATGAAACGATGTGCTTCTTATTTACTCCTGCGATCCGAAAATGATATAGGAAAGCATTAGAACTATTTTAACGTCTGCTTTATAGGAGTTTCACGGTATGTAAATGATGCCATATTTATTTAAACCTTATTCATACATATTAGTACACAAAGAGTATACCCTCAGCTGCAACCATGAAGCAATTTGGCATTTTGATTTTTGAATTGTAGCAACTGTACAATGTATGATGTAGTATTCAATTTATTGGGGCAAAACATGTTAAAACACGCAATATGTTAACGCCTAAATGTCTAAACACCATGATTGGGAAGTTTTGACAATTAATTATTGTTTCAAACAAACACTTTTACGTCGAAACTTGTCTCGTTTTTGCTGATTGAGATAATGTCAAATGTCCCCTCCCCGACATATTTGTCATTTAGTGACGTTTGATTACCACTGAATCTGACCAATCAATTGCTTGAGAATGATCTCAGACGCAAGCAAACCATTTTATAACATCGGGGCCTTATGAGTGGTTGCTAGTTCCACCTGAAAATAAACATGATTAAAAACATATATATGAACGTGTGTTCGGTAATAAATGCGGAAGGAAAATGATCAAACTCGTACGTTATCTTTGTATCACCCATAGAAATGGTCTCCGTTCTCGCGTCCATGTATCCGTACGCTACCGTAGCTCCCCCATTAGGAAATGTCTCCATATTCTCGTTTGTGTATCGGTGCGTCACCTCTCCCATTTTCAGGATTTCTGATTGATTTGCCTTAGCCACAGAAATAAGTTCACACTTGTTCTTTGAATGGATAACAGCCAATTTTTCGTGAGATACAATTTAATATCAACAAACTTTAGGTCAGTATCCTCTATGAGTTGTTTTCTGATAACATCAGTGACATGCTGTCTGACTTTTAAACATTCTCTTGCTGAAACATATTACGGAGCTACAGATAAACGTGAGTACTCAGAGACTAAATTCGTCAAGAGATTATTCTAAAGGGTCGTCACGACATACGGTTTGGTGGAGCAATAAAGAAGTTCATCATGAAAATGTTTTAATTTACGCGTCTTATCTTGAGCTCTGAATTGCCTCCTCAAACTCTGATTTACTGAATGTATCACTGACTTTCGTATTTTTCAATCCTTTGAGAAACTACTGGCCAGGAGTCAGTCAAATTGGATATTGTTGACACACCGAGTTCCCCAGTGTCTCATCGGGATGCAAGCTGAAAACAAATGCCAAACCAGTAACACTTTGTGGGAGAGGAGTTAAATGAAACGATGTGCTTCTTATCTACTCCTGCGATCCGAAAATGATATAGGAAAGCATTAGAACTATTTTAACGTCTGCTTTATAGGAGTTTCACGGTATGTAAATGATGCCATATTTATTTAAACCTTATTCATACATATTAGTACACAAAGAGTATACCCTCAGCTGCAACCATGAAGCAATTTGGCATTTTGATTTTTGAATTGTAGCAACTGTACAATGTATGATGTAGTATTCAATTTATTGGGGCAAAACATGTTAAAACACACAATATGTTAACGCGTAAATGTCTAAACACCATGATTGGGAAGTTTCGACAATTAATTATTGTTTCAAACAAACACTTTTACGTCGAAACTTGTCTCGTTTTTGCTGATTAAAATAATGTCAAATGTCCTCTCCCCGACATATTTGTCATTTAGTGACGTTTGATTACCACTGAATCTGACCAATCAATTGCTTGAGAATGATCTCAGACGCAAGCAAACCATTTTATAACATCGGGGCCTTATGAGTGGTTGCTACTTCCACCTGAAAATTAACATGATTAAAAACCTATATATGAACGTGTGTTCGGTAATAAATGCGGAAGGAAAATGATAAATCTCGTACGTTATCTTTGTATCACCCATATAAATGGTATCCGTTCTCGCGTCCATGTATCCGTACGCTACCGTAGCTCCCCCATTAGGAAATGTCTTCATATTCTCGTCTGTGTATCGGTGCGTCACCTCTCCCACTTCTTAACAACAGCAGGTGTTAAGTGCTTGTTCGGCGGCCGTAAAAAGTCGCCCGTACTTCATTCTCAATGTTGTTATATTTTCTGGTCCTTCGGGATCATTAGTTTTGATGTTATTAGTTTTGAAAATTGAATACTGCTTTATCCGGTTCTAGGAGGCATGTGTAGCGTTAAACTTACTACTCATGAACAGACTCAATAATACGGTGTCTGCAATGTGCTTTTTACGCTTTCGAAGGATCTCCCACTTTCAGGATATAATTAGTATTACCCCAGGTGTATCCCTGGTTCAGTTCGTGTGTCTGAACGTATGCCCCTGTAATGGCTAGTTGGTTCGTGTACAATACCATTGGCATTAAATAAATATACTCACATAACAAAATGTCATATATTGTATATATAAACATCAGTAGATATGGATAGACAGTCGTTTGCTATCACTTCATTAAAACTCATTAGATCTAAATATATCATGGACATGTAATAAAACACACTGTAACACCACCTTCATTTTCATTTTCTAGCTATAATCTGTTTACATAAGTATTCACACATCCACCCAAAAGCAGGCTAAAGGTTAAAATCGGAGGAAACGAACTTAATTTGGTGGTGCCGAAAGGGACAAATGTTGTGCACAGTTATGGATTATTCATCAATCGATTTGATACTGTAATATATCTGTTTATCAATCAGCACAAGACTACTACAGTACAACCGCTCTATAATGGCCACTAAATTGTGTTAATTAGCTGGTATTTAGGGCCGGTGTGACGAAGTAAAGTGACCCCCATAGAATACTGACCCCCCGGTCAGTATTTTTTAAAAAATAGTGACACCCCGGTCATAGTATTTTGACCCCCGGTCATAATATTACGACCCCTGCACACGAAGAAAACGACCCCTTACGAAGAGTTGTGACCCCCATAGAATAGTGACTCCCTGTCTTTGTTTCAACAAAACATACACCCGCACGCCTGCGCACACACGCACGCACACACGCACACACAACACGCATGTACACACACACAATTACACACACGCACGCATGCACGCACACATACCGGTACACATATGCACGCACGCACGCACATATACCGATACTTACACATACACTTAGAAACACTAGCATACATGCACGCACACCAACACTCACGCAAGCACTCACGCGCACGCAGGAGCACATGTACCAGCATGCATATATAAAGAGATCACTTAATAAATTGTAAAATGTTGTATTGACTTCTATCTGACGTAAATAGCTGTTAAAATTTCAATAATCTAAGTTCTAACTTAAAATTTCGTGGACGGAAAACTGTGTCAGTCACTGTAAAACTAAAAAAAACTTAATTTGGCAGTGGATTTTCTTATGGTCAATGCTGTGTGCAATGCCATATATCATATCCATATTTTGAAAACATTTGTAATTTATCACCTATTGAAATTAATTGAAATAAATCTCATCCAAGTGAGGCAACATAGGGGTTCGACATCATGCCTTTTGAATTATTTTAGCGAAGTGGGAAATAATATTGGTTGTTGCTGTTGTGTTTGCTTCGTCTACCACCACCATCACCGTCACTAGTACTACTACTACTACTATTACTACTACTACTACTACTACTACTACTACTACTACTACTACTACTACTACTACTACTACTACTATAATTACTGCCACTACTACTACTACTACTACTACTGCTATTAATCCCACTACTACACATACTACTCCTCCTACTCCTATTCCTACTCCTCCTCCTCCTACTATTACCTACCTACCTACCTACCTACCTACCCAATAACCCACCCACCCACCCACCCAAAACCCAGCCACCCACCAAAGCACAAACCCAACCACCCACAAACCTACCCACTTACTACTGCCGCTGCTGCTGCTGCTACAACTGCTACTACTACTATTCCTACTTCCTACTACCTACTACTACTACTACCTACATTACTACTACCTATACTTCTACTACCTATACTACTACCTATACTACTACTACTACTTATACTACTACTATATATCTACCTATCTATCTGTCATGACTAAAGCGCGCAATACTAATTGAACCCAAGTATTTTGTACATAGGGGGTCACATTTTCTGAAGAATATCGACCCCCGGTCAGTATTTTTTAAAAAAAAATAGCGACCCCCGGTCATAGTGCTTTGACAGACACACGTTCATTATATGTTGAACAGTTCCCGCGACTTTAATCTACCTCCTGTATAATTTAAAGAAAGAGTTTAACTTTACTCGTACACTATTTAACCTTGGTCATAATTGTTACAGATGTAGTGCCCCCGGTCATAGCAAAATGTCAGCCCTGTTTATCATATCATGGCTAATGCGCGCCTTGTTAATTGAACCCAAGTATTTTGTACATAGGGGGTCACATTTTCTGAAGAATATCGACCCCCAGTCAGTATTTTTTAAAACATAGCGACCCCCGGTCATAGTGCTTTGACACTCGTTCATGATATGTTGAACGACTCCCTGCGAACCTAATCTACTGCCAGTATAATTTTAGAAAGAGTTTAACTTTACTCGATTTTATCTAACCTTAGTCATAAATATTACAGATGTAGTGACACCCGGTCATAGCAATTTCAGCACTGTTTATCCTATCATGACTAACGCGCGCAATACTAATTGAACCCAAGTATTTTGTACATAGAGGGTCACATTTTCTGAAGAATATCGACCCCCGGTCAGTATTTTTTAAAAAATAGAGACCCCCGGTCATAGTGCTTTGACACACGTTCATGATATGTTGAACAGTTCCCGCGAACTTAGCAGTGTTGCACTTTCAATTACTGCTCATGAACAGATTCAATAAAACCGAGTCTGCAATTTTCTCTTTTTGTTTTGCAATTTTTGCTTTCGGGTGATCACCACCCTTCAGAGTTTTTAATCTACTGCTAGTATAATTTAAGAAAGAGTTTAACTTTACTCGATTTTATTTAACCTTTGTCATAATTCTTACAGATGTTAAAGAAAATAGCGACCCCCGGTCATAGTTCTTTGACACACGTTCATGATATGTTGAAAAACTCCCTGCGAACTTAATCTACCTCCAGTATAATTTAAGAAATAGTTTAACTTTACTCGATTTTATTTAACCTGTGTCATAATTCTTACAGATTTAGTGACCCCCGTCATAGCAATTTCAGTCGTGTTTATGCTATCATGACTAAAGCGCGCAATACTAATTGAACCCAAGTATTTTGTACATATGGGGTCACATTTTCTGAAGAATATCGAACCCCCGATCAGTATTTCTTAAAAAATAGCGACCCCGGTCATAGTGCTTTGATACATGTTTATAATATGTTGAACAGTTCCCGCGAACGTAATCTACCTCCAGTATAATTTAAAGAAAGGGTTTAACTTTACTCGTAAACTATATTTTATATCTTGTACATGGGGGGTCACATTACTTGAAGAATATAGACCCCCGGTCAGTATTTTTTAAAAATAGCGACCCCGGCCATAGTGCTTTGACACACGTTCATGATATAAGTATATGTATGAAGCATTCAGGAAACACCGCATACAAAACACACAACCGCCCAAACAGCACCAAAACGACAAACAGCAAATGTACATGAATATAAAAGACACAAAGTGACGCACGGACATAAGAAACAAACAATAGGGGGAAGATGGAAGTACCGCCTTGGAACGGTCAGTGACAAATGCCACTGGGGGTTTAAACTGGTTTATGGGCGCCCAATCTCACACTTATTCCATCCCAACCCTGAAAAAACAGTGTAAATAAATAAATCCCCTCTCCGACTAATCTACAACAACCGCGATGGCAAATACAGTGGTAAAAGATGCAGTGACCTCCGATTATAGCAATTTCAGCCGTATTTATTATATCATGGCTACTGCGCGCCATGCTAATTCAACCCAAGTTTTTTGTACATAGGGGGTCACATTTTCTGAGGAATATCGACACCCATCATTATTTTTCAAAATATAGCGACCTCCAGTCATAGTGCTTTGACACACGTTTATTATATGTTGAACAGCTCCTGCGAACTCAATCTACCTCCAGTATAATTTAAAGAAAGGGTTTAACTTTACTTGTAAAATATTTAACATTGGTCATAATTCTTACATTTGTAGTGACCCCTGGTCATAGCAATTTCAGCCGTGCTTATTATATCATGACTAAATCGCGCAATGCTTATTGAACCCAAGTATTTTGTACATAGGGAGTCACATTTTTTGAAGAATATCGACCCCGGTCAGTATTTTTAAAAAATAGCGACCCCTGGACATAGTGCTTTGACACACGTTTAACCGTTCATGATATGTTGAACAGTTCCCGCGAACTTAATCTACCTCTGTTGCAACCTGAATTGTAATAACAACCGGAATTGTAATAAAATTTATTACAAAACTGGTTATGATGCGAAAACGTTATTACAATTGGTGGTCAACCTGAATTGTAATAACAACCTGAAGTGTAATAAAATAATTTTGTGTCTGTATTTGTGTGTCTATGTGAGTATGAATGTGCGCACGTGCTAGTATGTTGATAGTATGTGTATGCATGTAGTTTGTATGGGAGGGGCGCATGCGTGTGCGCGCATGTGTATATGTATGAAGTAATACATCAGATATTCTAGATGATAGTACAACGACTTAGGAATTGTATTACAAAACTGGTTATAATGCGAAAACATTATTACAATTGGTGGTCAACCTGAATTGTATAACAACCTGAATTGTAATAAAATAATTTTGTGTCTGTATTTGTGTGTCTATGTGAGTATGAATGTGCGCACGTGCTAGTATGTTGATAGTATGTGTATGCGTGTAGTTTGTGTGGGAGGGGCGCATGCGTGTGCGCGCATGTGTACATGTATGACGTAATATATCAGATATTCTAGATGATAGTACAACGACTTAGAATTTTTTTATTACAAAACTGGTTATGATGCGAAAACATTATTACAATTGGTGGTCAACCTGAATTGTAATAACAACCTGAAGTGTAATAAAATAATTTTGTGTCTGTATTTGTGTGTCTATGTGAGTATGAATGTGCGCACGTGCTAGTATGTTGATAGTATGTGTATGCGTGTAGTTTGTATGGGAGGGGCGCATGCGTGTGCGCGCATGTGTACATGTATGAAGTAATACATGAGTTATTCTAGATGATAGTACAACGACTTAGAATTTATTATTACAAAACCGGTTAGGACGCGAAAACGTTATTACAATTGGTGGTCAACCGGAATTGTAATAACAACCTGAAGTGTAATAAAATAATGTTGTGTCTGTATTTGTGTGTATGTGTGTGTATATGAATGTGCGTACGTGCTAATATTTGTATGCGTGTATTTTGTAGGGGTGGAGCGCATGCGTGCATATGTATATGTACATGTATGAAGTTATACTTCAGTTATTCTAGATGATGGTACAAATACTTAGAAATATTTATTACAATACTGGTTATGATGCGAAAATATTATTACAATTGGTGGTCAACCTGAATTGTAATAACAACCTGAAGTGTAATAAAACAATGTTTGTGTCTGTATTTATGTGTCTGTGTGTATATGGATGTGCGCACGTTCTAGTGTGTGTATGAGTGTAGTTTGTAGAAGATGGGCGCATGCGTGTGCATGCATGTGTACATGTACATGTATGAAGTAATACTTGAGTTATTCTAGATGATAGTACAACGACTTAGAATTATTTATTACAAAACTGGTTATGATGCGAAAACATTATTATAATTGGTGGTTAACCTGAATTGTAATAACAACCTGAAGTGTAATAAAATAATTTTGTGTCTGTATTTGTGTGTCTGTGTATGTATGAATTTGCGCACGTGCAAGTATGTGTATGCGTGTGGTTTGTAGGTGAGGGGTGCTTGCATGTGCGCTCATGTGTACATGTATGAAGAAATACATGAGTTATTCTAGATGATAGTACAAAGACTTAGAAATATTTATTACAAAACTGGTTATGATGCGTAAACATTATTACAATAAGTGGTCAGCTTGAATTGTAATAACAACCTGAAGTGTAATAAAAACTATTGTGACTGTATTTGTGTGTCTGTGTGTGTATGAATGTGCGCACGTGCTAGTATGTGTATGTGCTAGTATGTGTATGAGTGCAGTTTGTAGGAGAGGGACGCATGCGTGTGCGTGCATGTGTACATGTATGTAGTAATACATGAGATATTCTAGATGATAGTACAACTACTTAGATTTTTTTATTACAAAACTGGTTATGATGCGAAAACATTATTACAATTGGTGGTCAACCTGAATTGTAATAACAACCTGAAGTGTAATATAATAATTTTGTTTCTGTATTTGTGTGTCTGTGTGTGTATGAATGTGCGCAAGTGCTAGTATGTGTATGCGTGTAGTGTGCAGGTGATGGGCGCATGCGTGTGCGCGCATGTGTACATGTATGAAGTAATACATCAGCTATTCTAGATGATAGTACAACGACTTAGAAATTTTTATTACAAAACTGGTTATGATACGAAAACATTATTACAATTTGTGGTCAACCTGAATTGTAATAACAACCTGAAGTGTAATAAAATAATTTTGTGTCTGTATTTGTGTGTCTATGTGAGTATGAATGTGCGCACGTGCTAGTATGTTGATAGTATGTGTATGCGTGTAGTTTGTATTGGAGGGGGGCATGCGTGTGCGTGCATATGTACATGTATGAAGTAATACATGAGTTATTCTAGATGATAGTACAACGACTTAGAATTTTTTATTACAAAACCGGTTAGGACGCGTAAACGTTATTACAATTGGTGGTCAACCGGAATTGTAATAACAACCTGAAGTGTAATAAAATAATGTTGTGTCTGTATTTGTGTGTATGTGTGTGTATATGAATGTGCGTACGTGCTAATATTTGTATGCGTGTAGTTTGTAGGGGTGAAGCGCATGCGTGCATATATATATGTACATGTATGAAGTTATACTTCAGTTATTCTAGATGATGGTACAAATACTTAGAAATATTTATTACAATACTGGTTATGATGCGAAAATATTATTACAATTGGTGGTCAACCTGAATTGTAATAACAACCTGAAGTGTAATAAAACAATGTTTGTGTCTGTATTTATGTGTCTGTGTGTATATGGATGTGCGCACGTTCTAGTGTGTGTATGAGTGTAGTTTGTAGAAGATGGGCGCATGCGTGTGCATGCATGTGTACATGTACATGTATGAAGTAATACTTGAGTTATTCTAGATGATAGTACAACGACTTAGAATTATTTATTACAAAACTGGTTATGATGCGAAAACATTATTATAATTGGTGGTTAACCTGAATTGTAATAACAACCTGAAGTGTAATAAAATAAGTTTGTGTCTGTATTTGTGTGTCTGTGTATGTATGAATTTGCGCACGTGCAAGTATGTGTATGCGTGTGGTTTGTAGGTGAAGGGCGCTTGCATGTGCGCTCATGTGTACATGTATGAAGAAATACATGAGTTATTCTACATGATAGTACAAAGACTTAGAAATATTTATTACAAAACTGGTTATGATGCGTAAACATTATTACAATAAGTGGTCAGCTTGAATTGTAATAACAACCTGAAGTGTAATAAAAACTATTGTGACTGTATTTGTGTGTCTGTGTGTGTATGAATGTGCGCACGTGCTAGTATGTGTATGTGCTAGTATGTGTATGAGTGCAGTTTGTAGGAAAGGGACGCATGCGTGTGCGTGCATGTGTACATGTATGTAGTAATACATGATATATTCTAGATGATAGTACAACTACTTAGATTTTTTTATTACAAAACTGGTTATGATGCGAAAACATTATTACAATTGGTGGTCAACCTGAATTGTAATAACAACCTGAAGTGTAATATAATAATTTTGTTTCTGTATTTGTGTGTCTGTGTGTGTACAAAATGTATGAATGTGCGCAAGTGCTAGTATGTGTATGCGTGTAGTGTGCAGGTGATGGGCGCATGCGTGTGCGCGCATGTGTACATGTATGAAGTAATACATGAGTTATTCTAGATGATAGTACAACGACTTAGAAATTTTTATTACAAAACTGGTTATGATGCGAAAACATTATTACAATTGGTGGTCAACCTGAATTGTAATAACAACCTGAAGTGTAATAGAATAATTTTGCGTCTGTATTTGTGTGTCTATGTAAGTATGAATGTGCGCACGTGCTAGTATGTTGATAGTATGTGTATGCGTGTAGTTTGTATGGGAGGAGCGCATGCGTGTGCGCGCTGTGTATATGTATGAAGTAATACATGAGTTATTCTAGATGATAGTACAACGACTTAGAAATTTTTTATTAAAAAACTGGTTATCATGCGAAAACATTATTACAATTGGTGGTCAACCTGAATTGTAATAACAACCTGAAGTGTAATAAAATAATTTTGTGTCTGTATTTCTCTCTGTGTATGTGTGTGTGTGCGCGCGCAGTGCTTGTATGTGTATGTGTGTGGTTTGTAGGGAAGGGGTGCGTGCGCTTGCGCGCATGTGTACATGTATGAAGTAATACATGAGTTATTCTAGATGACAGTACAAAGACTTAGATATATTTATTACAAAACTGGTTATGATGCGAAAACATTACTGTGTGTAATATGTGAAGTAATACATCAATTATTATTGCAGTACATAATTTCTGATTCTTATAAATGTGCTACAATCAATATATAATATTGGAATACAGTTTGTCAGTGATGTTGATAAAATAGGAAGAATTTACATACAATAAAACTCTTCTATAGTTTCCAAAACAGTTTGAGGAAAGCCCTCCACTCAGAACATTTTCATAATGCGTGATACCACACACACACGCATGCGCGCGCACACACACACGCATGCACGCACGCACGCGCGCGCGCACGCACGCACGCACGCACGCACACACACACACATACGAAGACAGACATGCATACAGACAGACAGACACACACACAGACAGACACATACAAACACACGCACACACACACGCACACACGCACGCACGAACGCACGCACACAATTTGTTATCATTACAATTCAAGTTGGCCACCAATTGTAATAATATGTTCGCATCTTAACCAGGTTTGTAATACATTTCGTTAAAAGTTCTGCAAAAATCGTGTACATCACTTAGTCAACCGGAACTGTAAGAAACTCTGGGTATATTATAAGATATATTGTCTATCAAATTTCCTCTTCAATTTATCAATACCATCGAAAAATCGTATTCTACTACTGTCTGTATACTATCATCTGGAATAATTTGTGTGCTAGTTCATTCATGTAGACATACGCTAAAGCCACCCCACACAAAAACACACACGAAGAAAACATTTTTATTACAATTCAAGTTGTTGTATCAATTCAAGTTTACAACCACTTGTAGTAATATTTTCGAAACTTAACTGGATTTATAATTAATTTGTCTAATACAGTCTGTTTACTATCATCTAGAATTATTTATGTATTATATCTACTTCAAACATACACATGCGCAAGTCCCCCATCAAAAGCCAACAGTCATACACACACAACAGACACACATATACAGACACAAAACATTTTATTACAATTGTAATACTATTGTCGCTGGTAAATCAGTTTTGAAATAAATATTTCTAAGTCTTTATATTATCATCTAGAATAACTCATGTACTACTTCATACATGTACACATGTGCACACAGGCTTGCGCCCCTCCCCTAAAACCTACACGCATACACATACAAACACGTGCGCACATACATACACAGAAAAATACAAATACAAAATTATTTAATTACAATTCAGGTTATTATTACAATTCAGGTTGACCATCGATTGTAATAATGTTTTCGCATCATAACCAGTTTTGTAATAAATATTACTAAGTCGTTGTACTATCATCTAGAATAACTCATGTATTACTTCATACATGTACGCATGCGCACACACGCATGCGCCCCTCTCCTACAAACTACACGCATACACATACCCGCACGTGCGCACATTCATACGCACACACACACATATACACAAATACAGACACAAAATTATTTTATTACACTTCAGGTTGCTATTACAATTCAGGTTGACCACCAATTGTAATAATGTTTTCGCATCATAACCAGTTTTGTAATAAAAAATTCTAAGTCGTTGTACTATCATCTAGAATAACTCTTGTATTACTTCATACATGTACACATACGCGCACACGCATGCGCTCATCACCTACACATTATACTAGCACTTGCGCACATTCATAAACACACAGATACACAAATACAGACACAAAATTATTTTATTACACTTCAGGTTGTTATTACAATTCAGGTTGACCACCAATTGTAATAATGTTTTCGCATCATAACCAGTTTTGTAATAAAAAATTCTAAGTCGTTGTAGTATCATTTAGAATAACTCATGTATTACTTCATACATGTACACATGCATGCACACGCTTGCGCACATCACCTACACACTACACGCATACACATACTAGCACTTGCGCACATTCATACACACACAGACACACAAATACAGATACAAAATTATTTTATTACACTTCAGGTTGTTATTACAATTCAGGTTGACCACCAATTGTAATAATGTTTTCGCATGATAACCAGTTTTTTAATAAAAATTTCTAAGTCGTTGTACTATCATCTATAATAACTCTTGTATTACTTCATACATGTACACATGCGCGCACACGCATGCGCCCATCACATACACACTACACGCATACACATACTAGCACTTGCGCACATTCATACACACACAGATACACAAATACAGGCACAAAATTATTATATTACACTTCAGGTTATTATTACAATTCAGGTTGACCACCAATTGTAATAATGTTTTCGCAACATAACCAGTTTTGTAATAAAATTTCTAAGTCGTTGTACTATCATCTAGAATAACTCTTGTATTACTTCATACATGTACACATGCGCGCACAGGTATGCGTCCCTCACTTACACACTACACGCATACACACACTAGCACTTGCGCACATTCATACACACAGACACACAAATACAGGCACAAAATTATTATATTACACTTCAGGTTATTATTACAATTCAGGTTGACCACCAATTGTAATAATGTTTTCGCATCATAACTAGTTTTGTAATAAAAATTTCTAAGTCGTTATACTATCATCTAGAATAACTCATGTATTACTTCATACATGTACACATGCGCACACAGGTATGCGCCCCTCACTTACACACTACACGCATACACACACTAGCACTTGCGCACATTCATACACACAGACACGCAAATCCAGGAACAAAATTATTTTATTACACTTCAGGTTGTTATTACAATTCAGGTTGACCACCAATTGTAATAATGTTTTCGCATCATAACCAGTTTTGTAATAAATAATTCTAAGTCGTTGTACTATCATCTAGAATAACTCAAGTATTACTTCATACATATGCATGTACACATGTATGCACACGCATGCGCCCATCTTCTACAAACTACACTCATTCACACACTAGAACGTGCGTACATCCATATACACACAGACACATAAATACAGACACAAACATTGTTTTATTACACTTCAGGTTGTTATTACAATTCAGGTTGACCACCAATTGTAATAATATTTTCGCATCATAACCAGTATTGTAATAAATATTTCTAAGTATTTGTACCATCATATAGAATAACTGAAGTATAACTTCATACATGTACATATGCACGCATGCGCTCCACCCCTACAAACTACACGCATACAAATATTAGCACGTACGCACATTCATATACACACACATACACTTAAATACAGACACAACATTATTTTATTACACTTCAGGTTGTTATTACAATTCCGGTTGACCACCAATTGTTATAACGTTTTCACGTCCTAACCGGTTTTGTAATAAAAAATTCTAAGTCGTTGTACTATCATTTAGAATAACTCATGTATTACTTCATACATGTACACATGCGCGCACACGCATGCGCCCATCACCTGCACACTACACGCATACACATACTAGCACTTGCGCACATTCATACACAAACAGACACACAAATACAGACACAAAATTATTTTATTACACTTCAGGTTGTTATTACAATTCAGGTTGACCACCAATTGTAATAATGTTTTCGCATCATAACCAGTTTTGTAATAAAAATTTCTAAGTCGTTGTACCATCATCTGGAATATCTGATGTATTACTTCATACATGTACACATGCGCGCACACGCATGCGCCCCTCCCATACAAACTACACGCATACACATACTATCAACATACTAGCACGTGCGCACATTCATACTCACATAGACACACAAATACAGACACATTTTTTTCCAGTTTAATTTAAAGAAAGGGATTAACTTTACTCGTAAACTATTTAACCTTAGTCATAATTCTTACAGATGAAGTGACCCCCGGTCATAGCAAGTTCAGCACTGTTTATCATATCGTGTCTAATGCGCGCCATGCAACTTGAGCCAAAGTATTTTGTACATAGGGGGTCACATTTTCTGAAGAATATCGACCCCCCGGTCAGTATGTTTTTTTTTTAAAATAGTGACCCCCGGTCACTGTGCTTTGACACACGTTCATGATATGTTGAACAGCTCCCGCGAACTTATGTGTGTGGTTTATCCTGCTTGACTTTACTACTTTTTCATTTAATCTACCTCCAGTATAATTTAAGAAAGGGTTCAACTTTACTCGATTTTTATTTAATCTTGGTCATAATTCTTACAGATGTAGTGACCCATAAGTATTTTGTACATAGTGGGTCATATTTTCTGAAGAATATCGACCCCGGCCAGTATATTGTCAAAAATAGCGAACCCGATATTAACTCTATGATTCACGTTGATGATATGTTAAACAACTCTAGTATTTATTTATTTTGTAAAAAGGGGGTTCACGTTAATCGAACAATACCTTTTCCTTTGTCATCATTCTTGTAGATGTAGTGACCCCAGTCATTGCATTTTGACCGTGTTTATTATACTATACTAATACGCACAATGTTAATTGAACCCAAGCATTTTGTACATAGGGGGTCACATTTTCTGAAGAATACTGACCCCCGGTCAGTATCTTTTAAAGAATAGTGACCCCCGGTCATAGTGCTTTGACACATATTCATGATATGTTAAACAACTCCCTGAAACTCAAATCTATCTCCAGCATAATTTAAGGAAAGGGTTTAACTTTACTCGAAAAATATTTAACCTTGGTTATAATTCTTACAGATGTAGTGACCCCCTTTCATAGAGTATTTTTAGCCCCGTATATTATATAATGACCAATGCGCCCAATGCTAATTGAACTCAAGTATGTTGTAGAAAGGATGGATGTCATTTTTTTCTGAAGAATATCGAACCCCGGTCAGTATTTTTTAAACAATAGTGATCCCCGGTAATAATGCTTTGGTCCACCTTCGTGATATTTTGAACAACACCAGCAACTTTAATTTGCCTCATGTATACTTTACAGAAAGGGTTTCACGTATTTCGAAAAATAAATTTAACCTTGGTCATAATTGTTACAGATGTGTGACCCCTAGTAATATCATTTTGAGCCCCGTTTAATATATCATGACCAATGCGCGCAATGGACGCCAAGTTATACGACTTGTAATCATTGTTCGTACAGAATATCACACACACTCACGCAAGCAGGCACGCACACGCGCGCGCATGCACACACACACGCACATGCACGTACACAATCACTTATAAATAAACATCCTTCCGCACGCACCCATACATTCACACACTCCTACACAACATCGGAATACAATTCCATTTATAGAGAATTTTATCAATTATTGTCGAAGAGATGCTGTTGATTTTCTTATATAAAAGGTCAAGCACGTGTGACATATACCATAGAAATATAGTGTGTACATTTGCAACAGGCCATTTTCCTCTGCAGATAATAAACATTAGATCAGTTGTTCATAATGTTTTTACTTCTATTTAAACGAGCTTTGTAGAAAGCCACACATCAAGGATTTGGTGCGTGTTTATTTTTGTCTAAAAGGACGAGTTTAATAGATCCAATAAATCACGAACACGAGTCTTATATTCTATTCATAACATAACCTAGAGAAGATAGTTTTCCTTGTGTGTTCGTCACCTATTTGTGGCTGCCTAGTAAGTCAAATGTATGACATCGAAAATATCAGCACCTGTTGAGTTTCAAAACAGTTTGCCAATCAGACTGAGATTAATCGTCAACTTTTATCCTTTTACAAAATGTATATTCAATTGAACTTAATTTGCATTTGTGTTCGTTTATATTGCGAATTATTACTCAAGGGTACAAAATAAAATATACAAGTAGTAGTATTTGCCTTTATAAAAAGAAGAGTTTACTTACTGTAAAGATTTAAAAACATGATTTGACAAGTAAGGTCGGTCGCTGTTAGAAGTATAGAACCATTTATTAGATCGCACAGAAAAGGTTGTTATACTCAAAATGCATTGTAAATATCCCCTTAAAATAAGTTATATTACCACTACTTCTACTAATACAACTACTTCTTTCACACCCTCTGTCACTTTTCTGCTAGTGTCAACATTTTTCAAAATATTGACAGTATCTAAATAATAAAGTGTTTCCGTTAAATTCCGTTTACCCCCCCCCCCCCCCCCCACGCTACCACACACCACACACACACATACCCACCCACCCGATGCTGCAGCAACAACAACAACAACAAAACTGCAGCCGCAACAATATTAGGTTATTTGCAATGGTAACTAATGTGTTAGTAATAGTTGGGGCGGGGGTCAATATGTTATAGATATCGCGGAGGGGGTCACTATTTTTCAGAGGGGAGTCGATATTTTTCAGAAAGGGGGTCGCTTTTTCTGAAGAATAGTGACCGGGGGGTCAGTATTCTATAGGGGTCACTTTACTTCGTTACACCGGTGGTTGCTTAAAGCAAGGTGAAAATAAAACAGAACGACGCTCCTATGTTTTACCTTTAAGCAAGCACATGCCTTTAACACATAATACTTGGTGTAATTTAGTGGCCGTTATAGAGAGCCTTTACTGTATAATATACTGTAACTGAACAAGTATATTCTGTGCTCACCGGATTGACTATTTACAAGTGTCGTGTTACATATATTTTACAATAGCATTAAAAACATTTATGATATACATGTATGCGATTCATGACAAACAGTGTACACCCTGACGAGTGGCTAGAAGAAGAACGCTCTCATCTGGTGGCTCGATTGTTCGCAAAGGACATTAATGACCTATTTCCCGCATCCACAATTACATTATTGACTACATCTACATATAAATGACTATAACTTCATCCTCAACCGATTGAAGATATATATGCCAATTGTAAACCTTGGATCGAAGTATATGATGATTTGAAGCAACTATTCTAATTGACCATGCATTATTCAAAGGAATGTTGGAAATTGACAATAAGTCATCTTAGGATATGTTACATTTTTTTTAATTCGCGCATTGTAACGTCTAGCTGTCAAAGGACCACTCGCAAGTGACATTAAATATTTATTTGAATCTATAGTCGTACATTGAAACCGTTTGCTAAATGAAGGGACGTCAATGGTTGTCTCGGAATATATGTATTTTTGGCCGCATGAAAAGTTCTCCTGTTTAAATTTGGAATGAAAGGTTTCCGATGTAAAGTACTCAGCCTGGTTCATATTGCTGCGAATATGCAGAGGCTTCAACAGCCAACCGTTGTATAGCTGTATCAACCCTGAGTATTCGACTATCAAGCGGTCATTCATGGTCATTTTGTATCTTTGTAAACAAATAACCTAAATTTCAAAATGTCGTCCAACATCGTTGTGACAGCTCAACATCAAGATAACATTGTCGGTATAAAGGTTGGACATTACTTCTTTGCCCAGTTCATAGTAAATATACCCTGGACTGATGTTCCTGGAACTTGGCTCATGTGGATATCTCAAATTGTGGATTTGCTGAAATTAACATACACGTGTGTCTGCTCAATGTCAATATCATTGGGTCAAATCAAATTAAAATAAGATGCTTTTGAGTGTTTGCTCTATATTGCTCTAACCGAATGAGTGATTTTAATGAAACCTTCCTTCAGCATTTATCTCAATGCGATGATGTGACGAATATATGTTTGAGTTGTGTGACACAAGTCATGTCACAAGGCAAATACCTTATATACCGGTCATATTTCCTTACCGATGTGCTTTGCACATTCTTCCGCCATTATGCGTAAAAATAACTCCTGATTCGGAGTCCCTTTGTCATGAAATTAACCTATTTCTTAAGCACATGGTAAGGAAATAGTTGTTGTTTTGGAGATAAAAAATATGTTTTTTACCTCCGAAACCGACGGAAACACGTCCGTCATACACCGCAATATGTCGTATTGTCGAGTGTGTGCACCGGATGTATTAGATGTACATGTAGCAACAGTATTATACAGTAGATATTCGCATGAGTATACATTCTACTGAAGAACGTCATTTGTTGGTCGTTTTTTTTCGTGAAAGCAATGCCGTTTTCAGATTCTTAAAAGTCGGGCATTTTTATAAGGATTAAGCAATATTCAGATACCATTAATATTGTTGCGGGGTTCTTTTTACAAAGGTGGAATGTTGGCGCGTTAAAACGTCAGGATGGCAACACTGAGCTTTCATGTCAGAACAAGATAAACTGAAGATTCTGTGCGGTTAAACTAAGTTTATATATTCTTAACCAATAGTACATTCATTGAGCATAAACATGGTAAAATTGCCACAACCATTTACCAGAGCCAGCCAAGCATTCAATATGTTATTCTGAAAAGCAACAATAGATGCACTTACTAAAAGTGTTTCAAACATAAACATATGACAAATTGAATTTAACTCAGCTAAGAAAAAAATCCAAATTGCAGTAGCCTAAAGATTGCATAAGTAAAACAAGAATAGAACAGGTCTAGCGTTTTGATTGTCGATTCTCTCCACTTATGTTTTTGGAACATACTAATCAAGTGTTATTTGCCTGCTTGACTTTACTACTTTTCCATCAATAGCATTTAAAGGACCAGAATATATATAACAACACTGAAGTGCGAGGCGACTTTCTTACGGCCACGAAACCAATTCTTAAAACCTGCTGTTGTGATGTGATAATAAGAGATCCTTCGAAAGCAATGACAAAAAGACAGTGAAAGTGCAATATGCTGGTTTGTGCGTTCTCTGCAAAAAATGAATTAAACAATTTAAAAGCAAAATTAATGCATTTAAGATTCTCTTGTAAAGTACATGTTTTAATAGACATGCATACCAGCTCATGCTTATATTTAAGAATCTAGTCGTATTTAAGATGAAAATCATATCCCTAATAGGACGTTCTCGGGGGTAAATTGCGAACGTCCTAACCTCTTGTCCCGCCAACACAATCATACATGCTTTTAGTGTGTCAATACTTCAAAATGTTGACTACTTTAAACTCGAACAAACCTTTCAGATACTATTACTCGTAATTCAGCTTGGCATCTGAAGAGACGCCGAGTTCCTCTGTATATTGACTGGATCCAAATTGTTTGCAAATACGTCGAGGATAAAGGGTTAACATGAAATGCTACCAAGGGCATGTTCAAAGTCTGTAAAAGTTATAAGACCCATTCGATATGTTCACCAGGTTTTTTTAGAAGAACAAAACCTCTGAAAGTAGGAGATCATTCGAAAGCAAAACTCGTCACGCCCCTAACACCGGGCTAAGCGATATTACGCTTATAATACTATGCAAACGTTCATAACTTAAATGATATCGTTATACAGCGGTTGTTGTAGATTAGTCGGAGAAGGGAAACGTTTATTTACACTGTTTGTCTTTTGGGGTGGATGGATGTAGGGATTGAATAAGTGTGGGTTTAGGCGCCCATAAACCGGTTTAACCCCCAGTGACTTGTCACTGACCGTTCCATGGCGGTACTTCCATCTTCCCCCTGTGTGTTTGTTTTGTCTTTTTGCGTCTCTTGATGTTTTTTATAGTTATGTACATATGCTGTTTACTTGTGTTGCTGTTCGGGCGACTGTTTGTTCTCTATGTGGTGTTTCCTGCTTGGCTCAGTTTTGTACTTTCACAGCAGCCTAGATATTAATATTGATCTGGCGAATCATTACCTAATAGGCGTTGTCAAATAGTTTTCAACAGAGTTAGATCAGGAGCGGTGTAATTTGGCATCTGGTAAGGGTTATTAAGAAAATACTAAAAGCAGCAAATGCGTATTAGTACAAAAACACTAGTTCTTACAGCAGAATAATAGTACAAGTACGAGTCATGCAGGAAACATCACATAGAAACAAACAGCCACCCGAACAGCATCATAATAAGAAAACGATAAATGTACATAACTACCAAAACACAGAGACGCACAAACAAACAATGGATGAAATGGAAGTACCGCCTTGGAGCGGTCAGTGATGGTAGTCACTGGAGGTTTAAACCGGTTTAGGGGCACTCGACCTCACACTTATTCCACCCCACCATAAGTAGACAAACAGTGTAAACAGGATCAAGTATTGCAATGCAATGCATAGTCCCCAACTGGGACCCCAACCAAAATAATGAGATTTCCTTTTCATTTTGCTTAACAGTCATTGTCTGGACAAAAAAAGAAGAAAGGGGAAATCACTCCAACAATAATTGGGATTGCCAAGTTATGGACCTTGCTAGCATCAGTTCCATTCATTGTACAAATGAATTTTGTTTCATAGTAAATAAAATGTTATTGACAAGACGAGAAAATATGAAAACTAGGAATGACTGCAAAACTACAGATGCTAGAGTTATGGAACTTTTGCAGGACACGTTTACCAACATTTATTTCCAATATGAAGTTTCAATTCAGTAGAATCAGACGAACAAAAGTATTTGACGGGGTAAGAAAATATATTATGACAACTGGGAACTAGAGGTTTTTGTCACAAAAACGGATGTCTCCCCTCTAATAAAAACAATATGTAAAGGAAAATCACTAGAAATGTTATGGTCTTGATGAATGATACTTCCCCTCATTATGCGCTTTCCACACTACATTTTTCAAGAAGAAAATGATAACAGCTAATAACTCCATAAATACTGATACCAGATGTATGGCCCTTGTGCATGACACCTACTTTCATCATGCTCTTTCCAAAAATAAAATGTCATTCCAATAGCATCAGTCGAACAGGAGTTATTGATCGGCCAAAAAATTTAACAAAGAGCAATAACTCCAAAAGTATTGAAGCCAGAATTATGGCCCTTGTTCATGACACTTTCCATGTATGAAGTTTCAATACGATGGCAAGAGCCATGTAGGAGTTATCGTCCAGACAAGAAAGAATTAAACAAATGTACAAAGGGCAATAACTCTAAATTTATTGAAGCTCGAGTTAAGGATCTTATGCATGACACTTTCTCTTATCATGATCGTTCCATGCATGAAGTTTCACTCCAATAGCATGTGTCACATAGGAGTAATCATCCGGACAAAAAAATGATTTTTTACAAGGGGCAATAACTCCAATATTAGTGAAGCCAGAGTTATGAACCTTGTGCATGACATTTTCTCTCGTTATGATCTTTCCATATATGAAGTTTCAATCCAATGGCATGAGCCATATAGAAGTTATCGTCCGGACAAAAAAGTGTGATTTTTTATACAAAGGGCAATAACTCCAATATTAGTGAAGCCAGAGTTATGTACCTTCTGCATGACACTTTCTCTTATTATGCTCTTTCCATATATGAAGTTTCAATCAACTTGCATCAGGCATATTGAAGTTATTGTCCGGACAAAAAATTGTGATATTTTTTACAAAGAGCAATAACTCCAATATTAGTGAAGCCAGAGTTATGGACCTTGTGCATGACACTTCCTCTCGTCATGATCTTTCCATATATGAAGTTTCAATCCAATGGCATGAGCCACATAGGAGTTATCGTCCGGACAAAAAAGTGTGATTGTTTTACAAGGGGCAATAACTCATATATTAGTGAAACCAGAGTTATGGACCTTGTGCATGACACTTCCTCTCATTATGCTCTTTCCATATATGAAGTTTCAATCAACTGGCATCAGGCATATTGAAGTTATGGTACGGACATAAAGTGTGACGGACAGACGGACAGACAGACAGACAGACAGACAGATAGACAGACAGACAACTCTCACGAAAACAATATGTCTCCCCATATAAATATGGGGGAGACATAATAATTCGACGAACGATTTGCCAACGTTAGACGAGCGTGTTGAGCGTGTGAATAACGTGTGAATAACGACAGAATAGCGTTTAACCGTTCGTTTGACACAATGCGTGCGCTAGGGAACCGTTCAGCGGTCGTTGACAGGTCGCCAGTGAGTCGTTCACTACAAAGCAAACGATTAGTAACAACCAAGGAGCGCTAGAGTAAAAACTGACTAACGATTTCCGAACGCATGCAACGCTCATCGAGCGTTAATAAAACGTTCCATAAACGTTCTCAAACGTTCTTCAGCGTTTAGAAATAAACGTTGAAGAACGCTAGTCTCAGTGAGAGCTTTTGTTCATGTTTTTTAGGACCAACATTCTCCGCCGATTCCCGGCGATCACCGACGATCACTAACGTTCACACAACGCTCTTCTGGCACTATCCCAGCGACTACCAACGTTTCCTAAAACGGCATAGAACGCTGCCCAGAACGTCATGGTGCGACGGATCCATAAAGAGGGCGTTCATTTTAGTATACATATCGGTCTTGGAGGCAGATGGTAGCTGAATGCAAAGTGACTTTCATCCCTCATTAAGCAGATACCTGCCTAACAGTACACAAATACATCTCTACTAGAATTCTGGTTTAGTGGGGGTTTATTGTAAATATACCTTGGATCGTTTATATTTCCATATTTACAACAGGGAGACCTGTCATGGTGGTGGCTCGGCCTAGTGGTTGAGCGTTCAGCTAATAAACCGGGGGTTTGGGATCGGATCCCGACCGCACCAGATCGGAATTTCAGAGACGCCTTTCAGTGTTTGCCACCCGCATGAGTGCTGCCACCTCTCCATCGAGGGGTAAAATAGGTCCGGTACTTCGGCTGCGTAATCGCGCCATATGTTATCAGTGCTCTTAACTGTGGGCAATGGCTCAGTGACCAGGGGAGCACAGTCGACTGAGCGGTCATTCGGCCTGAAAGTAAACTATAACCAGGTACTTTATTGTTTTACACTGATATAAAGATATATCATAATTATTGTACCACATTTATATAACGATCTTATCACGCAGGATACCGTTTTTTTCCTTTGTAGAGAAGAAACTATTCTTTCAGTCTGGCGGGTTTAAGAAACTATTGGAATTGACTGAGGTATTTCTCTTAATTTGTTTAAACTAACATCTTCATTTACATTCCAATTACGCTTTGATTTTGAATTGCACCCTCTAGAACATCCAAATTTTCTAAAGTCTAACAGCCCTGCTTCAATCTAAACAATAATAGATGTGGGAGACTTAAAAGGGGCGATAATTGGCCTATAATAGAAAGAGCACACACCGATAATTGCCCGTAAATAGAAAGAGCACACACCTGGAGTAATGTATCCTACCTGTAGATATATTTTCACTGTTGTCACCTAGCTACATATATACCCAGCTATAGCCTTGGGCAAACACATGTTGAATTTAAAAAGTTACTAGTACACAAGAATTGTGTATTAATTTCATGTTTTACTGTCAAATCACAATAAAATCAGATAAAGCGTACACAGATCTATTCACAATAACTTCATTTACAATATTGTCACTTTTCAGAAAGTTTTACGAAGTGTTTCCTCCTAAGTCTATGAAACATTTTTTTACTCAATAAAATCAATGCCGCCTTCACACTTGGCGCATAAACACATTACTCAGGACGATAGTGATGAAGAGATAAATCTCCAACAGGAGTTGTTTGCACACGTAGTTTATATAGTGAGGTTTCCTTCTAAATGTTGTACTGAACCGCGTTAATGATAAAACGTTCCACTTGGCGTCATCCGACGCAAAAAGATTTCAAAGACCGTATAACATTATATACACTTCATTCGACGCAGACATTTAAGACTTAAGTAGCATGCAGTTCATTTTAATTATTTAAAGATTGCCTTACTCTGCGTTGAATGGCGTTCATTGAAAGTTCCTTTCACAAACATATGGCATAATGATTGAAGTATCACAGAATGCCAAACTCTGTACTCGACCCCGTATAACCCCACATGCCTCCATATATGATGCAGTGTCTGTAGACATTTTTCCGTTGCACCTCAGTATTCCATCCTCTTCATCAATATTGGTCCGGCCATACCACCACGTTGACATTGGCACAGTGTCCATGAGTGTTTTCAACTCTTCCAAGGACTCCGTACACACGAGTTCGGCTCTGTGCGCTCTACAATCCTTTCGACCATTGATCCAGGCCACTTTAACGACAGGTTGTCTCCAGTAATAACACTTTCCACTCCATATGAAACCGCCAAAACCGTCAGGTGGGCAAATTTCTAAAATAAAGATAAGGTTTTGAGGCAACTAAAGTGCCAGGTTTATATACTAGAAAACACAATGGAATGCAATTGATATATTTGACCTGTGAACACCACAATGTGTGGCATACTCAGTTTCTTCAGACAGAAATGTTTAATTCTTTTACACATCATAAATGCTTTAATTGTCTTTGAATATTTGAATGAAGAATTAATCAGAAAGGTTACATGTTGGTCGGAAGCATTTTGTTTTTATTCAAAGGATTGAATAATGAGGTTTTGTGTAACATGTAAACAGTTTATGAGATTTACGTATACACTGTTTGCAATTATGTAGAGTCGGCTTGTCGATTTTGAGTGCAACTGGGTACCTACAGCCTAAACTGGATAATAACAACATATATATGTCTATTGGTTGGTCCGGTTTTCATTTCGAAAATCCGTTTTTAAACTATCACATACCTTGCTGTTTTGTATAAATACTCCACCTAACACCTGTCACAATTTCTGGAGATTGATTGTTTGGATTTGATTGGCTCAGTCCACATGCACCACCGATATGGAAGCTAAAGGCCACACATAATTCTATTCTTGCACACTTGACCGCGCATATAGGCACAGAATTTGTCCAAAATGCGTTGATGAAGATAGACATTCTATAATCCCTGCTTTCCGCTCTTTTGTATCTGGTAAACATTGAACCCATTACAACAGCAGGTATATGCATTACACACACTATTAGACTTATATCACGCAGCATTGCGAACATTGGCGACCTAAGATTAAACAAACGTTGTATGTTTGAAAAAGGGGCTCTCTGTTTAATATACCAGAAGATACTTCACAACTTAATATATCCACATTCAATGACGTTGTGACCCTACAGGTTGGTTTAACACTTTCGTATCCAATCACTTAATCCCGCTGTAAACAAGAGCCTGAATGGTGTGTAACTTCAACTATTTCTGATCCGATCAAGCTTTTGACGAACGAGTATTATGGTATTGACCTTTGCGAAACTTTTAACAAAGTGTCAAATAGCTTAGATCCAAATGAGTCATCGAGTTACTCTGCGTCTTACCTGGATACAGGCTATTTTTGAACTTGCAGTTAGTGGGGTTCGGACTGCCCTATAAGTTATTGTTTTGACAGCAAAAATATTAAATCTAATGCGTTTTTATAATAAAACTTTCATACGCTTCCAAAGTGATGAGCTATTAGTAATTTGCGGTAGGTTGATTGTTCAACCCGGGTGTTCCCCTTCGCAAAGAAATATGCAATTTGTTCCACATAAAGAAAACCCGTGGAAGTTTTCCTTCATCTGTAATAGGTGATGGTGTGTTATGATTGACGTACTGTTAAAGCGACGGACAAACGTATACTAGCAAACACACAAACACTGTTCTTGCGTTGTGTCCTCTTCTTTCAAGGGGTCATTACATGTTAGGGGAATATGACCTGAAAATGTAGTTGTCGAAAATGTGTGCTAAAATGTAATAAGATAATTAATAGCAATTAATGCTACCAACAAACAGCTTCCAACGTTGAACGTTTTACTTCTAATGATAAAAATATCTTATCTTGAACGTGCAATGTTTCGGTTACACAAAACTAAGAAATGCACAAAACACAGTTGCACGTCGATATATCGAGCTCCAGAGACCATACAAATTACTTCGAAATAACAGAGGTTCGAGTCATCCGATTTCAAATCTGTACAATTTCACAGCTAATGCAGGTCTAAAGTAGTGCTGAAAGGAGTTTTTAGTATTACTTTCGACCTGCATCAATATGTCACAAGTGTTTCGAGATATGCATTGTAATACATTTTAGAATAAGTCTGTATTGTTGATTTGGAAGTTATCCCGAAGTTCGTGTAAGCGAGTTAGAGATATCGAAAGTACATATATGAGTCATGCAGGAAACAAACAGCCGCCCGAATAGCGACACAAAAAGAAAACAGTAAATATACATATCTACCATACCACAAAGAGACGCACAAATATAAAACAAACAAACAGTAGGGGAAGATGACAGTACCACCATGGAACGGTAAGTGACAGTATTCACCGGGGGTTAACCGGTTTAAGGGCGCCAAACCTAACACTTATTCAATCCCCTAAAAGGCAGACAGTGTAAATAAACGTACCCCCTCTCCGACTTATCTACAACAACCGCGATGGCAAATACATGTACAGTGGTAAATTGCATGTAAAACTGAAACTTATTTCAGTGAAACATACTGTATGTACTCAATGATTCAGCTGCAAACAAGTCAAAAAGTGTACGGCAAAAACAAATATCCGACATCCTCCTTCCGTTTCCGGATTTAAGGAGGTCGTCTTCATAGAGTACTAAATCTTTCTTGTCGGCCTAAATGAAAAGAAGGCAGCGTGATTGCTAACTGTAAACGGGTTGACAACCAGACATACAGTATGTTGTAGTAATATACAAACCCAGACATTGAGTTTACGGTAGAATATAACAGTACTTCATTACCTTTCTTAGATGTACTAGTAAAATTAACAGACACCAAATTAATGACTGACATTTTTTACAAACCAACTGATTCGATGCAATACCTTACCGAAACACACAAACGTACACATACCATATAATTTGGCCAAAAGAATTTGCACCATAGTTTCATGTGACAGAGTTAGAAATAAAAGACTTTAAGAATTACAAGACTTCAAGAATTACAAGACACTTTAAGTACAAGAGGTTAACCTAATTTGCTTTTACAAGATAGCATACAAAAAGCAAAGCAAAACCCTAAGTCAGACCTTCTAAAACTCAACGCTAAAATACATCTACTATTCGTCCTTACATTTCAACATTTAATAAAAAAAACAAGAACTTTTTCATAAAATAAAAGCTATTAATATTACAGACAGACTCAAATATGTCTAAAATTTAAATAAATGTAACATAATAAAAGTAAAACAAAAGCTCCAAATGTAAAGACACTTCTTACCAGAGCAAATTTTACGGGGAATAAACACATACTTAGTAGAGTAACAAAATGCAATAAGTCAAACTGCTCGTTATGTCAACATATTAGAGAACGTGATTCTTACAATTTTAAATGAACAATATTTTATGTAAATCGACCAATGTCTTGTGTTGTAAGAAATGTTTTATATGTTTCTACATGCACTGGACCCAGACAGTTTTATTTAGGTCAAACTGGTGACAAATTGAGAACAATAAGAACTGTCCATTCACAGCAAATTAGAGACCCAGCAACAAGACAAAGTCCTTTAAGCGAACATTTAGAAAAATGCGGAATCAAAATCCTTCAATATAAAATATTTCCCTTTTTTAAATTAAAGACGTATAGTGTTTCAGCTAGGCTAGAAAAAGAAGAACATTCCATACAAAAATTCAAACAAACCCTGAATGCCATTAGTTTCTAATTCAAACATTTGTATCCCTTTGAAATTGATAGAGTAACAACCCTTACAGGAGGTACGGACGTCGACATTATGACAACAAAAGTACAAAAATGAGTCATGCAGGAAACACCACATACAGAACAAACAGTCGCCCGAACAGCAACACAAGGAAACAGCAATTGTACATAACTCTAAACACATAAAGAGACGCACAAAGACAAAACAAACATACAATAGGGGAAGATGGAAGTACCGCATTGGAACGGTCAGTGACAAAAGGCACTGGGGGGGTTAAACCGGTTTATGGGCGCCCAACCTCACACTTATTCCATCCCCACCCTAAAAGACAAACAGTGTAAATAAACGTATCCCCTCTCCGACTAATCTACAACAACCGCGATGGCAGTGGTAAAGTGCATGTATAACGAAAACATTTAAGTGAACAAACTGTATCCACCTATCGCTAGTGTACTCTCAATGATTGAGCTGCAAACAGAGTAACTGTAGAAAAGTAATAAAGGGTACGACAAAAACGAAATAGTACAGATATCCGACGTTCTCCTTCCGTTTCTGGTTTAAGAGGTCGCCTTCATAGAGTACTAAACCTTTCTTGTCGGCGTACATGCAAAGAGGCCAGCGTGATTGCCAACTGTAAAAGGGTTGACAACCAAACATGCAGTATGTTGTAGTACTACAGGATCATATCCCTTTTTAATGAGTTTTTTAACATATGTCATGAACAAAGTGAGAAAATGGGTATGTCCAATAATTTTACGAAGTTTGTAAATCACATCACCATAAAATTCAGGATGTGAAATACCATGTCGCAAAAGCGCCTTGAGATTACATTGGTACTTGCAAATAAGCGAGAGATTTCGATAGTAAAATTTAGAGAAAGTTTTTCTTAGTGTATGGTATCTATATCCTTGCTGAAGCAGCTTTTCAGTTAAAATGAGATTTCGACTGTTAAAATCGTCAATAGATGAACAAGCTCTAGCAAAACGAATTTAGTTGAGATATATAAACCCCGTAAAATGGAGCACGGGGAACATCCCCGTCAAGATGAGGGAAATTTACAATATTAAAAATATTACAGTCATGACGTCATAATACATTAAACTGCGCCTGATGATCTGATGAAACGCGTCGCGCATTGTTGAGATATTTATTAAACGTTTTAAACATTACATCATTTAGTCTTCTTTTTACATATATATATATGTATATATATTATATATTTTATATATTTATTGTATATTGAATAAATATATATTTTATACAATGAATATATATTTTATGTGCTCAGAAGAGTAGTTGTGCTTTTGTTTTTATTTACCCGTCGATGTGCGGTTTTAAATCTGGATTTACATTGATTTTGTTAGACGATGCCGCTTAGAGCTAGATCTAACCGCGCGTTTTGCAATGCATCTTCACAGCGATTGTTGCTTTTCTTTTAAGTTGGATGCGTCCGGTATTTGCGAGTTTGTAAATCTACTTCGTTGTGTGACCAGCAAGTCAGGGCGATAATCATTCTGTTCAGATGCTGTTTTCTAGTTTTTATAAAACAAGGTGCATCAAGGTCATGAAGTCACGTGGGACCATTGTTCCTTGCCTGGTCACATGACCGCGGCAGCGACATTCTGGACTGAATTCCTATATGACGTCTCAAACCTCGTTCACGAGCTGTGCGCGTGTATTTAGAGTACTGACTTGCTATGGCGGCATACACGCTCTTTGTGATTACGGAGTTATTTTGCAGTATACTTTCTTAGATCTCGTTCATTTACAACAACTTCATATTGCCGTTATATTGTTGGTCTATGTCTTTGGTCCATTTTACAGTGATACATGAAATTACCTGAATATTTATGCTTTGTTTGTTTACAGGATAATTGATCGGATATTGAAATAAAACCTATAGGCTTCCGGAGTATTCCTCAGTACAGAAGTGTTTACTACGATTAGGTATAGTATGTACGAAGCAGGTTTGCTTTATTTTATTGCTATGTTTGTAAATATCATAGTAGGTCTTTCAGCGTCATTTCATTTTGGGATCCTCAGCGAGCAATCGTTCTTCGGATAATTTGTGTCGTCATTTAAATTATAGCAAGCCATTCAATCATTCGTACTGAAATTAAACGTTGGCTCTACTGCACTGTGCTATGGGTAATTGTTTTTACAGTACAGCTAGAGAACCAGGGCCCAGTTGACTAATGGTTCATTATTGTAGAACTTAATAGTTCATACTTATCTGTCTGCAACAGTACAATTAAGTTAATACACGCCTACAGTCATATAATCTGCATGCATTTTATTGAAGGATCTGTAACTATATGGGCCATGTCATGCAACTGCACCATGAATAGTCATTGTAACTGCACCATGAATATTCATGCAATAAATTATATTTAAATGCCATCATAAGATCTAAATGGCATATGTCCCAGAATATTTTTACTTGGACAGAAACTGTAGAATGGGATATATACTAGATCTATATGTAAGTAAACAGTGCAGACCCCGATAAGACGGCTCCTATAGCATCTGGGTCTACTCTACTCTGTTTGCAAAGGCATATCAATAGCAAGGCGGATTTATGGAGTAAAGAGTTAAGTAGACAAGTCGATTTGGAAAGCTATGTTAATTTTGTAGACAATGTTTTAAAGAAGGAATGTGGGTCAGGCCGAAAATGCGCAGGCACCTAAAGCAGCCAGAGCCGTTGACGGGGGCACGGATAACATAGTTTAGGAGGTTGATAAACAGCTTGCGCTAGCCATCGTGCAGACGGTACGGGAGGCCATGGAGCCAGCTGCTAATTTTCAGATCCTGCCAGTGAGGTCCCATTGCCAGGTATAGTTGTCGGTGCCTCTTGTGATATTGATGCACATGTCAGTGCAGCGATTAAAGCCAACATTTGTAATGGACAATATGTTGATTTAGCTAGCCTTTTGCATTCTCCGTTTGCAACTAATGACAAGGGCAGCCATCTCTCTATCGTAGACGGTCAGATTATGGCCAGGCCAAAGTCGAACATTCCCAAAATTCTGGACATTGAGAAATGGACAGATGCTTTCATGAGATTTATAAATGTCTATGTTGGGGCGCATCCTGAAAAAGGTCAAGATCTTATGAAGTACATGAGTACAATCAGACTAGGGGCAAAACGCTACGGGGTATAGGTTGGAAGCTTTATGATGAACAAAACCGTTTAAGACAGGCACGAAATCCAATGAATTCGTGGGCAGTTAGGCCTATTGATCAGGAGTTGTGGATGTTATATATGTTTTACGCACAGCCCATGCACAGGCCGTTGAATCAGAGACAGTTATCTAACAAATCTTATAATTTCAACAATGGGAAATGTTTATCTAGGGCATGCCATTTCACACATAGGTGCTTAAAATCTAATGGCTTCCATCCGGCTGCCTCTTGTTTTATGCAGGGCACAGGCAGAGGCCAGTCTTTCCGTTTTCCACCTGGTACCTCAGGACAGACCAGCAGGCCAGTTGGGACAATGCCGAGGTTCTTACTTGCCATGGTTCGCGCTTGGAGGTTAACATTAGGCATGCTATGTCTGATCAGTGGGGCAAAGGACATACGCTAGAGTTGAAAGCTGTTACATCAAGAATATGCCCAGTCAAAAACTTGAGAGCATTTTTGAAAATGCGAGTAGAAGGAAGTGAGCTGCTATTTTGCCATTTTGGCGGTGCCCCGGTGACAAGATATCAGTTATCTGCTGTATTGGACAAGACTTTGCGCCTTATTGGCCTGAGGACAAAAATATTAGGTCACATTCGTTTCGAATAGGCGCAGCTAGCGTCGCTTCAGAGTTAGGTCTGTCAGACGAAGAGGTTAGGGATTTAGGCAGATGGAAATCTAGAGCATATAAGCATTATATCAGAATACCGACAAGCCTACTTGTAGGTAAAACAACAGGTGCTGTAGGTTTGGGTAGTTAGATATGTACTTAACTGTGCCAGTTTGGGACTTAAAATTATGATTGCTGTTTACTTGCCTCTTTGGGAGCTAGATTGCCTTTGACAGATTTTGCATGTCATGCATGTCATTGACCAGTTCCTATCAAGCTAGCTTTTCTCTGTTGTATTTTTATTATATATAACATGCTGCTGAAGAACCATTAGGTCACATGGCCTATCTAAGTTCACTTCAGGAAAACAATACAAAATCTGGATAGTTGGGTCATCAATTATAAAAAGGACATTCACTTATGCAAGGCAATCAACCTATGATGGACCTCAGTTGGACATGCGAAGAAAAGGAGCAGAGGTATGGTGGCAAGGAAAAGGGGGACTAAGAACCAAACAATTGTCGAAATGTATTTATTTGTTGTTATCTGTTGAGGATCCACCCGTCATCATGGTATTACACTGTGGAGGTAATGATATTGGGCCTACACCAGCTTTGCAACTAAGGCTTGACATTTTGGATGAGTTTGATGTGATACGCTCTTGGGTACCTGGAGTATTGATTGTATGGTCTCAAATTCTGCCTAGGCGAAATTGGCGAGATGAACAGTCACATTCCTCATTAAATCAAGTGAAGGTTAGAGTCAATAATAAAATAGCTACTGAAGTTATTGGTAAAGGGGGACGGTATATAAAGTACCCAGAAAGTACAGAGGAAGATCATTTTTTATTGACTCTGTGCATTTGTCAGATATGGGCAATAATTTATTTTTACATAGGATTCAAGAAGCATTACAATGCTTTCTTACATCAGATTGTGTTGCATTTCCTTCTAGATGAGCTGGTATGGCTTCAGCATTTGTATTTCTAATAAACCAGGAAATATGTAGTGTCACAATGATTGAAATGGGTAAGAAGTGACAGTGGTAATGAGTCTTGAATATTGTGTAATGAGATAGCGACTGGTAATGAAATAATGACTGATAATGTGTAATGAATGATAATGTATAATGTTGATAATGTGTAATGAAATAATGAATGATAATGTATAAAGAAATAATGAATGATAATGTGAAAAATGATAATGTGTAATGAAGTATTGGCGGATAATGTGGATATTGATAACGTGTGGATCTAATGATAATGAGGCCAGACATTTCAAACAACCCTGGTGGATGCGTCGGCCATCTGACTGACAACGCTACCTCCATGGTATGGCGGTGGCCCCCTTGTGCTCCTTACTGGGATAAGTTTTTAGCATAGAACGTTTGGGCGTTCAGTTGGGAGCACAAGGGGGCCATTTGGCGTGGTTTAGCGTTCTCAGCACTTTACACACATTTACTTAAAACAATAACAGAATGGTGAAAAATAGACAATATTTAATAGGCTAAATTGATGGTAGGCAGATGTTCCCAGGGTCTACCATTATTTTATTCTTGTAGACTGAAATCTACATCAAATAGGTACTAATGAAGTTGAAGCTGTGGCCAATACTTGCCAATAAAATTTGTGTATAATGATCTAATCTTTGTTGTTTTAGCATTCCTCGAAAATAATTGGTTTTTGACAATAAGGAAATTAAAACCGGTTATTTTCTGGGAATTTAACTTTTAATAGCTATATTAGATGACCGTGTTAATATTATGATTTGACTATTATTACGAGGCACCGACTTGGAACTTCCTTTTCCAGGAATATTCCATCAGCTGGCAGAAAGGGTTTGCTCAGTGTTGAAAAAACTTAAAAAATACTCTTCCTTCCATACAAAAAACCCACCCACCCACTCCCTTTATTCATGTTGAGATCTCATGTTCAGATATATTTTTGTTGCGCTTGGTTTTGTCGCTTATTTGCAGGACTGTTGTAGCTCGGGTCATTCCGGGGAAAGGGTCGTCGCAGCTTCAACTGCCTAGCCAAAAGTACAACTTCAACTGCCTAATCGACAGTCCAAGATGGTGGCGTGGTTTAGCGTTCTCAGCACTTTCCACACATTTACTTAAAACAATAACAGAATGGTGAAAAATAGACAATATTTAATAGGCTAAATTGATGGTAGGCGGCTGTTCCCAGGGTCTACCATTATTTTATTCTTGTAGACTGAAATCTACATCAAATAGGTACTAATGCAGTTGAAGCTGTGGCCAATACTTGCCAATAAAACTTATGTATAATGATCTAATATTTGTGGTTTTAGCATTCCTTCTAAAATAATATGAAATAGGCACAGCCTATAAGCAAGTACAGCTGCCAAAAGCAAAGCTAAAGAAAGTGAAAGCATAACACCAAATATATGGTGAATTTGATGATTTATACATCAGATACAGATGAAATAAGTAACAGCAATTATAACTCTCTAAAAGTAACAGAACAATAAACGAATACAGTACAACTTGATAAAAGTTGAAAGCTCAACTTCAAATAACAAATTATTGGCTGATGTTGTGTGTTACAGACTTATATAAGTGAATGTCCTACTCACTAACCATTCTGAGCAGTTTTCTAAAACATGACCAAGTTTGACTGGAATACAATCAGGGTCCTGATGGATAAACATTATTGTGCTGTCATCAGCATATAGTATTAGTTTGCAGTCCTTATCAATGCTAGTAACCATGTCATTCACATAGCAGAGAAAGAGGAGAGGTCCTAATATACTACTCTGGGGTACGCCGCAAGTGACTGGAAGAGCACTGACAATTTGGTTTCTATCAGATAAGTATGACCTAAACCATGGGATTGACCGAACGCCCATTAAATCCAACTTCCCATACAGGGTCTCATGATTAACTGTATCGAATGCCTTCTGTAGGTCCAACATTATCATCCCAGTGTATAGGCCTTTGGAAGAATTCCATTTAATAGTGTCCAGCAAATGGATTAGACAACTATCTGTAGAGTAAGATTTTCTAAAACCTGACTGGTAGTCATATATAATGTTGTTAGTTACTAAGTAAGACTCTAGCTGTGTATAAACAGCCCTCTCTAAGATTTTTGAGACGATACTTAAGATGCTCACTGGTCTATAATTACCTACATCCAGGGCACTGCTTTTCTAGTGTAAAGGTTTAAATCTAGCTTGCTTAAAATCGTCAGGAACGACGCCTTCAGAATTGATGAATTGAATCAGAGCATTTGTCTAAGATCAGATCATTTGTCTAACTGTTATAAAAGTAAGTGGAATCTTCAAAACATCTGCACCGTCTCTCAAAAACCTAGCAGGCATGCCATCTAAACCAGCACTTTTACTAACATTCAAGCTACTCAGCTCCCTAAGCACAAAACTCTCAGAAACATGCTTCAAATGTAGTTCTTTATCATTAGGGTTTTTGACTTTATAAAATTTAGACAAATGATCTGATTCAATTCATCAATTTTACCGAGTAATCAGTTTTGTTAAAAGTATGTAAGATTTTAATCCTATTAGATTTATTTTAGTCAATACTCTCATTATTTAACTAGATTTCTTATTTATAGCTGTGATATGTTTTACTTTGTCTCGTGTGTTGTATATGGTCCCGGGTCAACTCGGCCTCGGGTAAACTCGGTCCCTGATTCAAGTCGGCCTCGGATCAAGTCGGCCAGGTCAACTCGGCCTGGGTAAAGTCGGCCCGCAAATATTATTTCATATTTACATTTTTATGGTATATTCTTTATTTGAATTCCTTTAATATTTTGTTTCCTAGAGATATCCGATACTACAGATACCAATGAACATATAAGGAAATATAAGGATGCGCACCATGATCAGTTTAATACACTTCATTCCCAGGACTAAGCAACATTAATTAGAAAAAGAAGCACTTTATAGATGCACGATACAAAAACAATGCCAAAAACGTTACCCACATATTTTGCAAACAGTTTGGATCCTGATGAAATTCTAACTCGGTCTCACAAGTGGATCCAAAATAACATTTTATTACATTCATCCAATCGCATAAATTGTTCTTATTTACAGACAATCAATGAAACAGATAAACAATTAATTATACATGTATTTAATTTCACTTCAAAAATATTGATGATGCCCATTTCCACACCTATTTGTTTGACTTATCAGTTTGATCTAATTAATCTGATTACTAAATGTCAACTGTTTTATTCATTAATCTTATGCAACAAACTTATCACCTTTGTTTTCGTCCGCTAAATTTAATGGGTTATTACTGGCAAAAATATGTGCAAACTTTGTCTGAATTCTTCAAGGAGCCCACAGATTAGGATCTTCAATTTTTGCTGCAGTTTATTAACTTTAATTGACGGTCGGGAAAGGGCCGAGTTGACCCGACCGAGACGGGCCGATTTGACCCAACCCAAAACAGGCCGAGTTGACCCTGTCGACTTGACCCAGGTCGACTTGACCCGAGGCCGACTTGACCCGGATTCTTGACCTTAAATGTCAATAAAAAAACACAACTGATTCAAATGAAAGAAAATTTAAGAATAAATGTCTAAATCACTCACATACAAAGTTATTGACAGTAGGAACCGGAAGAGTAACACAGCTGAGCGTTGTATGTAAACAAAATGCACTGCAGACGATAAATGTAAACAGCGTGACACACATACACTCGGCCTTTCTCGCTAACTCGATCTCGGACGGAGATGTTTACCGAACGGAAACATTAATTTTCTGGCAAATAAATAGCGATTCAAATAGTTAAATCTAAATCTATACCGAAACGAGATGCAATTTACAATTTAGTAAGTTTTAGAAATTCGATTTTCTTCGTAGACAAACGTTGTTGCGATTTGTGTGGACTGTCGGGTATGGAGTTGATAAATTTGACATTAAATAAGGTGTAACCCGTCAACTTCCGGTAATCTCCATGGACCAATCGTAACTACTCGCCGTATTCCGTCAGAGTTCGGAATATAGGAATCACTCGGAACACCTCGGCTATTTCTATCGAACTATTCTATATTCCGAACTCTGACGGAATACGTGGAGTAGTTACGATTGTAGAAATAAAGAGAAATAGCCGAGGTGTTCCGAGTGCTCAATGGATCAAACCGGAAGCGAAAACCACAGATCCGATTCCAGGTTAACAATGTACAGCCTAGAGAACCAACATTATATCCTACGCGTTACTATATAGCTAACTTTGGCCATTCTTGCGAACTGTACTCGCTATAAAATATACAATAAAAATATAAAATTATACAATAAATATATTTTATACAATAAAAATATAAAATCATACAATAAATATATAAACTTATACCATAAATATATTTGTTTGCAAAACGTTAAATATATTTATTGAAATTGTCAATTAAATCAATAATGGAAATGAAATAAATAGGTATACAACTTGAGGTTAATACGAAAATGGACATAACTTTGAGTGGCCTACTGCGGTTTTACCCTAAACGAAGGCGTCGTTTTGGTGATCGCGGCTGGATGGTTTCAATGTATTTGACAAGTAGTGTAGTCCCTTCAAATCGGTACAGTAGAACCTCTCTAATGCGACCACTTAATGAATAAACATGGATGTCTTTATAAGCAGGTGGTTGCTTAATGCAGGACAAAAGTAATGCAGAAAGCTCCTCTAGGAGCTTTCTGCTTTACTTTTGTCCTGCATTAAGCTATCACCTGCATCTAGCACCCAGAATTATACCTCTTTTATGTATATTGAAATGATCATACGATGATGGCTTTCGTTATTCCTTCAGAAAAGATAAATAATCACTATAATAGATGCAATTCGTACAAACAATGAAGAAGCCGATATGGATACATATGCTTACTTACTTATAATTGCCATGTATGCTCGTGGTGTTTTGAAATATTTATTTCCTTTTTAACAGATGATCTGCTGTACATGTAGGCATATCAGTTGGGACATGCAGGAAAGAAAACTGTTACCATCTTATCTGTTGTATCTGGTAGTAGTGATCTGTTCATGTTGACTGCCCCTTCGACAAATGTCTGATAGTAAGATATGGTCACCGAAATGGTCGAGCAGGATAATTGTACATTAGATTGTTTATCAAACTCGTGATTTTATAATTGTTGGATATTGGATAATCTATAGAACAGCTCAGGTATTGGTTGTCTGGCGCCTGCATTGGTGTACATCTGATAACATATACTCTAGTTTGTATGTCTAGCAAAACATGGCAAACCTGAAAACCAATAACCGAACATGTCGCCTGATATTAACGGTTCAGCAACCAATATTTATCTTTGTATTAGATACCTGTGAGTATATAACCACTTGCCTATATAGTTCATGGTACTTAAAGAGGGGGTGCTACATTAACCTTTAACAAGTTATAGTCACATTGAATGCTTAAGTGCCAACATTGTACCCGTAAACCTAGATCAAACATCTTACCATATGATCAGATTATTTCCTGAAATCATTTAGATCAGATATATGGCCAAACATACCATTATAAAGAACCAGCTATTCAATAGTCACGCATGTTTAAGCAGGCACAGAAGACTATTCGCAGATAGATTTCGGACAATCGGCCCCGAAACAGGCAAAAACCAATGGTGGAATTGTACACCTTCTAGGTCCAGCGAGGCCACTACCAATTGGTGAAATAATGATGGTCCAATGATTTGAATGTGATAGTATAAGTTTTGAATATTACATACTGCTTAAGCCGGTGCTAGGGGACATGAGTAGTGTTGCACATTTAATTACTACTCATGAACAGACAAAATAAAGCCGAGTCTGGTATTTTCTCTTTTGGTATTGCCACTTTTGTTCTCGAATGATCACCAACTTTAAGAATATTGATATATTTACGCATAGCATAGATTGAGCAAAAGTACCGAAATGTTTATGCATATAAGACATCCTCTTCGCTAAACTAACTATAGAGTCAGTATTGATTTGCGCTGAATAAATGAAATAGGGAAGCAAACTTTCAACTCATTTGACCAATATTATTATACATGCAGTTGATAAATAGCTGAATTGAATTTGCTTCTGTATGTTTTCTATTTCCTTTATTTTTCATAAGAGACATGCTATGAAATTAACAAACACATAGCAGTGTCAACTGTATGCATGTAGACCTTGATCGGCAGCTACATTATAAATGTGACATCTGGGTCCATGCTTATAAAACCTTTAGTTGCGTCGGAGTTCGTTCTCAAGATTTTGATTGGCCAAAGGCTCAAATCTGACCAATCAAAAGCTTGGGAACTTAAATCTGACCAATTAAAAGCTTGAGAACGAACTCAGACTCAACTAAAAAGCTTTATAAACATGGATCCTTATCAGGATATGAATGACTTGGGTATGATATTATGAAATTCGTTATATCAAAGCATGTTAACGGAATTTCATTGTATCGAAATAACAAAGTTTGAATATAGCTAAAACATGTCATTGTCTCCCAGTGAGCTTCAATGTAATATTTGAAACTCATGTTCATAAACTCTGTGTCGAGTGAACCTCATTGCCAGGTCATTTCGCACACATATGAAAGCCCTTCGTCAGAAAAACAAGGACTGTAGCCAGGTAACCCTTTCAAAATAATTCCACAATAACTCCAGAATGCCATGTCTCCAGCATTTTTCACGTAGCAGCTTAACACCCCGTCCTCTACTTCAAAGGTGGCACCAAACCACCACCTTGACATAGGCACGGTGTCAATGACTGTCTTCTCCTCTTCCGCGGAGTCCATACATACGAGTTCGGCTTTGTGCGCCCTACAGTCATTGCGACCATTGATCCATGCAACTTCCACGAAAGGTTGTTTCCAGAAGTAACACATTCCATTCCATACAAACCCGTCATAGCCCACAGGCCAGCACATTTCTAGATGAAACAGTACAGAGGTTCAGATAAAATGCGTAAATCAAACCATTTTCAAGAATAACTCCGTTACTTCTCCATCAAACCTTATACTCAGGGAGCCAATGGGGTCTACCGTGCATCCCCCCCCTCCCCCACTAGACTTATTTTTCATGGGTACCAAAACGTTCAGACAAGTGTCCTGAATCAGAATCGCGAATGTACTCAAACTTAAATTCTTTTAGGCTATGTGTATTTTAACCGATTCCATGGCAACCCCCCAGCTTCGTAATGATGACCCATACCTACGAATTCGCCCATATCACAGCCAGTTTTTTGTCCTAAAACTATAAAACTGGTACCAAATAGAAGATAAGACAATGTGCTTATATTTCCTGTTGTTTTTTTAATTACCTTATTTGCATACTCATGAATATTAATGAGAGCATTAAAAATAGTAAAAAAAGGTATAGAAATAACGTAAACCTTTCATTTTTTATCCTAAAAATATCAGAAAATAACTTCAAATGCAGTTTAACATGATGACGAATCCCCCAGAAAACACAAATATCCAATTTGAGTATCACAGCATTAACTTTAAGTACATTTTTCACCGTTTCCATGGCCCGTACCTGCAAAATCGTCCATATGTACTTGGCTTTCAAGAGTTACCATGGAAGCAGTGCATGGTCATTTTGGTAACAGTTTTATACATTAAATGTATTTATTCATCACCAAAAGGTACATTTATTATTGCAAGCTATCTTTGGAGCATGGTGTAATGTTGTGCTCGGCATACTGCCAAACATGTTATTTGCAATATTGTTTCTCTTTGTTTTCTTATCACTAATTAATATTCATGAGGATGCAAATAAGGTAATTTGCATTAAGTGAACCAAACATTAAGATTCATACTTCAATTACCGGGTATATGTTTATATCATTTATAATTATCGCCAAAGTAGGCCGCCATATCGTCGTATGTTGCAGGTATTTAAATACTCTGTATTATGAACATTGATGTTAGAATGGTTGCCTAGGAAACAGATATATCATCATCAGTGCTATATAATTTGTCCCAAATTTATTTATCTAACAATCTTGGTGATATTCAGTGATCACAGTAACCTTTAGCTAACTATTTTGCATTTTTGTTTGCTTTATAAGAGAAAGACTGGTGTCTGTCGAAAATTTCAACATCTATTACTGTTCTCATAAATATTCATACATATGCAAATTTGTTCATATCAAAAAAGTAAAATTTACTATTAAATCACTGCCTCATATCTATGTTTGTAACAATTGATTTCATGATTCATCAAAAATCACTGAGATCTAGCGGAGTATTACAGGTGGGTGTCAAATTTCCAAACATTGTGGAAGGATCGGTTACCATGGACACAGTTACAATGTTACTTACAGTTCATTGTTTGGGTATCAATTTAGATACTTAGCTTTCTGAGTATTTTGTCATCAATTTAAACTACATTTGAAGTTTTCTGATATTGGTAGGATAAAAATTGTGAGGTTTAAGTTATTTCTTTATTTTTTTGCTATATTTAAATAATTCTCATTAATATTCATGTGTATGCAAATAAGGTAATTCCTAAGTATAGCCTTTAAACCAAAGCACAAGGTCTTAGCTTTAATTCGGTACCAGTTTTATACAGTTAGCACAAACACTTCCTGTGATATGGAAGATTTTTGCAGGTATGTGCCGACTAACAAAAATGTGTGAACAGAGTGAAATGAATGATTACTATGGAAACAGTTAAAAAGTTACTTAGAGTTAAATGTTTGGTCCTCAAATTTGATATTTCGTTTTCTGGGGATTTTGTCATCATGTTAAACTGCATTTGAAATTGTTTTCTGATATTTAGGATAAAAAGTGAATAGTTGACATTATTTACGTTATTTCTATATTGTTTTTACTATTTTTAATGTTCTCATTACTATTTATGAGTATGCAAATAAGGTAATTTAAAAAAACAAACTAGAAATAAAAGCACAATGTCCTATCTCAAAGTTGGTACCAGGTTCATAGGTTTAGGAAAAACACTGGCTGTAATATGGACGATTTTGCAGGTACGGGCCATCATTACGAAAACTACGGTGTTGCCATGGAAACGGTGAAAAATGTACTAAAAGTTAATGCTATGGTCCTCAGATTGGATATTTTGTTTTCTGGGGGTTTCGTCATCATGTTAAACTGCATTTGAAGTTATTTTCTGATATGTATAGGATAGAAAAATGAAAGGTTTACGTTATTTCTATACTTCTTTTACTATTTTTAATATTCTCATTTAAGGGGCCGTCACACCATGCCGTTCTGTCAACGTTCTCTGAACATTTCAATCGTTCAATTTTTTCGTTCTAGATTGAGGATGACACATCTGGCGTGTGATAAACGTGTACCTAACGCTTGACTAGCGTGTGCCTTACGCATGAGAAGCGTGTAACAGCGACCAAGTAAGATACTCCTGAAAATTATTAGCGTGTGCTAACGTGCCACTGGCGCACAACGAACGATTTGCGAACGTTAGACGAGCGTGTTGAGCGTGTGACTAATGTGTGAATAACGACAGAATAGCGTTTTGACGTTCGTTTGACTTTAGTCACACGCTGCGTGCGTTAGGGGACCGTTCAGCGATCGTTGACAGGTCGGCAGTGAGTCGTTCACTGCAAAGCAAACGAGTAGTTACAACCAAGTAACGCTAGAGTAACGACTGACTAACGATATCCGAACGCATGCAACGCTCATCGAACGTTAGTCAAACGCTCCATTAACTCTCTTATACGTTCTTCAGCGTTTAAAATCAAACGTTGAAGAACGCTGGTCTCCGTGAGAACTTTTGTGCATGTTCAAAACTTTTTTCCGGACCAGCGTTCTCCACCGATTCCCGGCGATCACCGACGTTCACTAGCGTTCACAAGCGTTCACAAGCGTTTACACAACGCTCTTCTGGCGCTATCACAGCGACCATGGGCGACTACCAACGTTTACTCTAGAGAACGCTGACCAGAACGCCATGGTGTGACGGGCCCATTATATTCGTGAGTATGTAAATAAGGTAATTAAAAAAATCAAATGGAAATAAATCACAATGTTTATCTTCCATTTGGTACCTGTTTTATAGTTTTAGGACAAAAACTGGCTGTGATATTGTCGAATTTGTAGGTATGGGTCATCATTGGAGGTTGCCATGGAAACGGTTAAAATACATATAGCCTAAAAGAATTTAAGTTTGAGTACATTCGCGATTCTGATTCAGGACACGTTTCTGAACATTTTGGTACCCATGAAAAAAAGTTAAGGAGGGAGGGTGCACGGTAGACCCCATTGGCTGACCACTCTGTAGAATCGTCTTGAACAGTCAATTCCTAAGAATGGTAAACGAATAGGGTTTGGTTGAGAAATGACAATTTTACTATTTGAGTACGTACCAATATTATCAAGGTTTGAGGCACACATGTGTTATTGTTACATCATATAAAAACATATTTTAAATGAAATTTCTAAATTTGGTTTGTGCTACAAAAAACAAAATTATCTGTACTTTTGTTGTGTCGTACTTTACATCAATTTGAATACTTCACCACAATAATATCAGTGGTAACTATGAAATGATTTGTCCTTGTATTAACCCTTCGCTTGCTATGCACGTCAATATACCTACTCGTAAATAGTGAAGACCCAGATGAGACAGTTCCTGCAGGAGCTGTCTCGTCAGGGTCTGCACTATTTACAAGTTGATTGTGCAACCAGCGCACTCGAAAGCAGTGATTGCACAGCGAAATACTTGCACACAGTGAAGATATATAAATATACAACAGGGCATGGGTAAAGAAGAAGACATGTATTTTAAAATTCAGCGAGAGAAGGGTTGGGCTATATTGTTCAATTAGTTGAATCAGTAGAATCACAACAAAATTACATGCAAATATTAAGGAAACTCAGAAAAATTGATATTTTAATTTAGAGAAATGAACATGATCTGAGGGTTTGTATGTAATATTTGATAGGTTTTGTTTTATTTAGTTTCTCCCCGAAACGACTGCTTTCCGTCTATACTGTTCGCAATAACCTAACACTGACTTGTTAGTTTTGAGAATGACCTCAATAATTAACCGCACACCTGGGTCCAAGGTTATAAAAGTTCTGAGTCGGAGCCATCAGATGTTTAGGAAAGATCTTCACCTCAAGTAACTAATATATTTATAGTTCCAACTTAAAATATCACATACCTTTCTGCTTTACATATATACCCCAGTCAACACCAGACACAGTTTGTACAGGTTGGTTGTCTGGCGTGTGTTCGTTCAATTCACATGTACCTTCGGCGTGGAAGCTAAACGTTGCACACGTGTCCGTCTCTTCGCACTTTGCGGCGCATACAACCAAAGAACTTCTCCAAAATGTGTTGATATAGCCTGCCATTTTTGAATCCTTTATTTTTGATATTCTGTATGCAGCAAACTTTGAATCCATAACAACAACGCGAATATGTACAACAAAAATCAGCAGGTTCATAGAAAACAACATTGTTCAACTCAACAGACTGTAGGAAATAAATTGATATTTGTATATCAGTTATCCACGTTGAACCGCCCAAAATGAATTACTTTACTTAATAGAACAGCATATATGGCTGGGCTGTCCGGTGCGGGACAACATATTAAAGTTTGAACTGGGTTTTCTTTCGTTATAACAAATAGTTATGATCGGACGTCAACACATATGAAATATTTATAAAAAAAAATCGAACGCATTTGTCACAACTTTTTTTCTCATTTCGTTTACTGTCAAAAGGCTCATTACACATCAGTACTTTTGGAATATGACCTACACGGTTGATTGATACGTTTGGGTTAAAAGCCTTGCTAAGAGATTGAGTCTCTTATTAAACAGCGTTGCATACAGTTTTGGGAATTAGTAATAAGATTTACACAGATGAATGTATTCCTTTAGAAACCACAGAGATACGAAAGAACAATTCCAGTCATTAATATGTAAGCAAAACACATCGGGATTGTCTTGCTTTAATGGTGTACTAGAAATAAACAGTAACGTAGATCAACATTATTATATGAACATAGGAATGAAATGTTAAACCGATTTCTAACTTATCAAGACAAGCTTGATAGATGAGAAATAGGTAAAAACAAAATGCCTCATTAATTTGCATATAGTACGTAAACTCAGTAAAAACAAATATATGTAGAATATATAAAACATTTAAGCAAAGTAGCTGTTCAGAAGGCCGGAAACCCTACTCCGGCAGAAACATATTAAATCACTAGTTATATCTCTGGTTATACTTTATGTATAGTGTCAGCGATCTACATTATGTGGACATGTATTATAATACAGCTGAACTTTGATATCTTGAACTTCAAGGGTCCATACACTTCGAGATAAAGAGATTCGAGGCATCCGATGTCTAACCTGAACAATGTATCCAGTTCACATCTTTATGGGGCTCTAAAATAATGCTGACAGTCCAGCATTAAACCCCCATGTGCTTCTAGATATGAGTACCGATACATCTTAGAACAATACTGTTTTGTAACTTCTCCATGTCGTCTTGGACCGACTAGGTCCACGCGTGCCTTCAACCTGTATGTTGAAAGTAGTCTTGGCAGCGCCGCTAGTGCGCTTGATGTGTCCAAACCAGCGAAGCCCTTTCTCTCTGAGGACGAGATCAAGGTCTACAAGACCAAGTCCTTTGATATTGATTTACGCTTCTTGCAAATGTATGATAAACCAGTACACTCGTTTTAATGTACCGGTACACACTGCTCACTGTACCTATACACTCGTTTAACTGTACAGAAACTCTCGTTTTTCTGTACTTTTCTGTTACACTCATTAGTAATGCATCGGTGCACTGGCTTTACTGCACCATGCCGGTATTCTAGTTTGAATACACCGATACATGTTTATTGTATTGTACCGATACATTCGTTATGATGTACTGTTCGTTTTACATGTACTGTAAAACATTCGTTTTACTGTACTGGTACACTCATGCTACTTTAGCAGTACACTAGGTTTACTGCAGTTAAGCGACGTACACGTTTAACTGTACAACACTGGTACATTACTGTACCAATACATTCGTTTTACTATATATATACAATCGTTTTACTGCACCGGTACACTTTGTTTTTACTGCACCAATACCCTCGTTGAACTGTACCGGTACACTCGTTTCAACTGTACCAGGTCACTCGTTTTACTGTACCGTACCAGAATACACAAGTTATTGCACAATACACTAGTTTTGCTATACCTGTATATTCGTTTAATACCGGTACACTCGCTTAAATTTACTGCAGCGGCTTCCTTGTTTTACTGTACTGGACTGGTACATTGGTTTCAAGGTACTGTACAAGTACACTGTTTTTAACTGTACGGGAACACTCGTTTCAACTGTACCAGTGCACTCGTTTTACTGTACCGTACCAGTATACACAAGTTATTGCACAATACACTAGTTTTGCTATACCGGTTTATTCGTTTAATACCGGTACACTCGCTTAACTTTACTGCAGCGGCTTCCTTGTTTTACTGTACTGTACTGGTACACTGGTTTTAATGTACTGTACCAGTACATTGTTTTTAACTGTACGGGTACACTCGTTTTATTGTATGAGTATACTCGTTTCACTGTATCAATACACTCGTATTATCGTACCAATACACACGTTTTAAGGTACCAATACACTAGTTTTACTTTACCAATACACCCATTTCCTGTATCAATATACTAGTGTTACCGTACAATAAATATGTATTAATACACTTGTTTTACTGTATCAATAGACTCGCCTTTCTTTATCATTACATTCGTTTAACTTTTTCAATACACTCGTTTTACTATATTAGTATATTCCGTTTACTGTACCAATATACTAGTTTAACCGTACCGATACACTCGTTCAACAATAGCAGGACAATACTTTTAATGTACTCTATACCAGTACACTCGCTATACTGTACTGTAACGACCTTATCGTTTTATTGTAACAATATAAATGATTTCATGTACCGTACCAGCACTGTTGTTTAAGGTACTGTACCACTACATTCATTTCATTATAATGCACGAGTTTTACTATACCAATATATTCACTTTACTAGATCGGAATACTCTTTTAAATATACTTATCAGTGCAATCGGTATAATGTACTGTACCGGTACAGTTGTTTTACTGTACCGGTACAATCGTGTTACTGCACCGTACTAGTACACCCATTGTATTGAACTGTACCGCTACACTCGTTTCACTGTAACAGCTCAATCGTTTTACTGTACTGTACCAGTAAACTAGGTATAATGATTATAACACTTCACTCGTTTTACACTTTTTACTGTACAAGTATAATCGTGACTGCTTCCAAAACATTCGTTAGACTGTGCTATAACGGTACACTAGTTTAATGTATCAAAATACCAGTTGTACTATTCCACACCAGTACATTAGTTTTAATGCACCGGTATACCAATATTACTGTACTAGTACATCCGGTTTACTGTATCAATAGCCTCGTTTGAGTGTATCCGTATACTCGTTTAACTGCACTGTGCACTGCACTCATTTTACTGCACCGTTACACTTGTTCAACTGTACCGGTACACTCGCCAATTCGAGTAAAGCCGTTTTCATGTACTAATACACCCGTTTATATACCAATGCATTCGATTTTACTGTACTTATACACTCCTTGTATTGTAACGGCACACTTGCTTAACGGTACCAATGCACTCGTTTTACCGTACCGTACAATCGTTTTACTGTATTATGCAATCGTTTTACTGTACTGGTACATTCATCTGTTCCTCTTCATCCGTTTTATTATACCAATACACTCGTGTTACGGTACCGGCACATTCATTGTTCTGTAGTGTACCAGTACACTCGCTCAACGGTTCAAGTATATTCGTTGTACTGAACTGTATAATACACTCGTTTTACTGTATCAGTACACGCGTTTTACTGTTTCACTACTCTTGCTTTTACGGCACCGATATACTAATTTTGCTGCACTGTACCAGTACACACGTTTAATTGTATTGTACTGGCACAAACGTTTCAACATACCGATACATCCCTTATACTGTATTAATACACTCTTACACTAATTTTACATTGCCGGTACACTGTTTTACCTGCACTGTACCGGCACACTGGATTTACTATACAGTTCCAATACACTAGATGTACTCTACTTTGTCTGTATACTCATAAACTGTAACGGTATACTCGTTTTATAGTACCTGTACACTTGTTTAATGTACCAGTATACTCGTTAACCGTATTTAATTAGTTAACACCAACTTTACTTTTACTTATGAAACTTACTTAAATAAATGAAAACGCTGCGTCTTAAACTTTGCCATTCAAACGAAATGTTATTCTAGTTTTGTCTACACTTTTACCTGTACCCTGTAGGGCGTCTTTCCATTGCACAGATTAAGAATATATTAGTAGTACCCTTCCTCTTTGCGACCGCAAGAAAATATTTGTTTGTCACAGTGTAAACGACTTGCTCTCCTGTGGCTAACTTCTTTCAAACAGCTGATACTATTTGTAGTAGGTATCTATTCCAATGTACACGATGTTCAGGAAAGACAACATCTGCCATATTATTGGTGTAGTTTTGTAGTTGTTGTCTGTTCCTTGACTGGACCCTTTGGCAAATACGAGGATCGTTTGGTTAGTCATATTCACCCCTGGTTGAATGGGATGATTTAAGCACTACTTTTTCAATTAAACTTATAATGACTGTACTTGTGAATTTTGGATACGTTTTGCAACAGTTCAGTTGGGTTTTGCAATTTTAGAGCGTATGTCCCTTACAGTGTATATGCACAGACTGAACATGTGATCACGCATTTTCCTTTTTATTGAAAACGTCATGTAGATTTCAAATATTATAGGATGTCAATTATAATCAGCAGAAAAGATTAAATTTCAGATAGTATACTCTTTATTTTCTAGCAACCTTATGCAGGTTTTATGTTGAAGTGTTTTCTGTTCCTCAAGGTTTTGTTGTACATGAATTTAATCACATTCAAGATATCATGTTACAAGTTATTTTACACAATTAGAGCCAGGGGATATTGGAGAGGAAACAAATTCAATAATAAATGTTAATGCATTACTTTTTTTAAAAAAAAGTTCGGGCATTACATGCGAAAAGAATGGACAACTGCGGCATAACGAAAGTAACCCGAATGATATGACAACAATATCTGATCAGAAGTGATACTGTTTGATATGTTGGTGTGTGTCAAACAGTGCACTGTTTGACTGTCACTTAAGATGGTTCATCATGGCCAAGCACAAGCCTCGATAGTCTACAATAATCTTATACCTCAGTGAGACACCTTTAAACGTATAAGAGTATACTCATCTTGGAATCGTCTAATCACTGTCTGCTCTATTTGATCATGAAATAATATAGATCTTACACTACCGTTACAGTCATCGCCAAACATTTCCTTGTCCATAGTGTCATTTAACGTTATTAATATTTTTAACAATGTTCAGATGGATCATATTGGTTACAGTATAGGCACTGCAGCATGTCAGAATCAGCCAGCTTCAGCATTCTCAAAGGGCAACGAAGTTATTGGTGGTCTTATTTATAGGGCATGGAAGATTAACCATCCCCGAGCCTGTATATACATGTAAAATATATTCTTAAAGTGATAAATCCTTCATAAAGCAAACATAGCAATGCTAAAGGAGAAAATTACAGACTCGGTGTTATTAAGTCTGTTCATGAGTAGTAATTAAAAGTGCAACATTACTCACGCCCCCAGCACCGGCTTAAGCAGTATCCAATTTTCCAAACTAATGACACCAAATGTAAGAAAATGTAAAAGTTAATTAACCCTTTCATTACAAGAAAATAGTGTACTATCATTTTGAGAAGGGTACACCCAATTCAGAAGGTCTCTAGAGGATCAGGTATCCGCTGTTTGTCATTCGAAATCAATTTACAAAGTATACCCACTTTTCTGAATTGTGTTTGTCGTTAAACAAGGCTGGGTCATTCAATTTGCATTACTCGGCATTTAGCGAGGAACACTTGATTTAATGACGAATCATTGAGAAATAATGTCTATCAATTAAGTAAATATTTATAATGGCACCATAAACACACAAACAGAGCAGGCCCAGATCAAATGATTTACAAAACGTTTTTGCTGCTATACTGGGTGGCCCAAAAAGAATGGAACCCTGGATCAAATGTGTATTTTAACCAATGTAATCGAACACTTTTAAACTGTAAATATTTACTTTTGTAGATATGCCATTCGTGCATATTCCTGCCAAATTTCTCTTAAAAATATGCATTGGTTTTCAAGATATGAGTATTTTAATGAATGCACCTAAAATATTGTTTTAACATGATATGCGTACAGTGCATAGTCCATGCCTTTATCAATTAAAAACGGAGTTTTGATGCTTTCGGTTAAATGCTGATAACTTAAAAAAACAATGAATATATTTAGACAACATTTAGACAATATATGGCAAAATGTTGTCTCTACTAAGCTACGTGTATATACTTTTCATCTAAGTTAGTAATATAGACAGAAATGGGATAACTTGCATATCTTAATCTCGGGTTCCGTTTTTCTGGGACACCCTGTAGAAACGAGACTCGGTGATAAAAGTATATTCATGTGCAATGACGGAAGTGATCATCATTTGCAGTTTATATTTCATTTCAGTACCATTTTTCAGCGGCTAGCTGTCTATTTTCACTTTTGTTCTAGTTTTCCACCAATGAGAACCTATGTTACATTGTAATTTGCATATGACCTACGAGTATTTAGTAGTAAACGGTATTTTCATTAGTTAATACCTTGACTGGCATACAACCTTTTTATATGCCTCTACACATTGCCAAACTATGTAAAATTCTGATATACAGTCTGCTTACGTGTCGAATTGAGTTCAATGCAATAATTAACATAATCACAACACATGTAAGGCATCATGTTACACAGACATGTTCTATAAACTTCTTAGAGTTCAGTCAAAACGCCATATAGTACAGAAAATCCTTATTTAGCATGGGACCGAAGACTGTCGACTGTCGAAAGTTCTGTTCTTAAAATAGATTTGAGGACCTGGAAATTCCCATAAAATCAAAGTACTGATGTACTGATATTTATCACCTCATGGTAATTGTTGCTGAGCAATATTACCAGTTTGTCGAAACCACTATTAAACTTTCAAACTTTTACTATCATTTTGCTATCAATTAATATAACATTTGATAATAAAGTTTACTTTGACGAACAGGTAGTTTGCCGAAACCACCATGATTCACAGGCAGTGCTATAGGAAATAAAGAAGAAGGGTTGTTTAGTATATTAGAGTAGTGGTATTAATAGTATTAATTACTATCCCCGACCACAGCACCGAGACTCTGGTTGTTGGCCCTCTTTGATATAAAGCTACTTCATGAAGGCTATTGCTACGGCTCTATCACATGGGGCTTCTCTGCTAGTATAATAACAAGCAACCCTTCATAGATCTAGTGCTCTGTACTAGTAGAATCTCCAAACATTGAAATAAATATTGCTGAGATTGTTTTGTACATTGTGTCAATATTTGAATGCCGCTGAATATCTTTTTTAAAAGATATTTCTTGTTTCTATATCCAGCTTTAAAAAACACACACAAATCCACACTATATATGGAAATTTATATTGCAAACAATTGGTATCACTATACAATGTTTTATACATAACGATTCTGACCCCGATGTTATAACATGTTCTGCTTGAGTCTTAGATCATGCTTAAGGATCTTATTGGTCAGATTTTGGGCTTGCTCAGAATCTGACTAATCAGATACTTGAGAATTATCTCAGACTCAGACTGTAAATTTGTAAATATCAATGTATAAAAAAATTCAAACTTGATCTGTAAATCTTTACAACAAAGCTACATACAAAAAACAGTAAAAACCTCTATAACGGCCACTACATTGGGTTAATTAGTTGGTATTTAGGGCAGGTGGTTGCTTATAGGAGTGCTATGTTTTACTTTCACCTTACATTAAGCAGCCTCCTGCCTTTAACATAAAATACCTGATGTAATTTAGTGGCCGTTATAGAGAGGTTTTACTGTATCAATATCTGCTAGAGTTTGGAAGACCCACACTTTCCGGAAATGTGACTGTTGTAAATCTGTGACAAATCAATATAGCGTATCGAAATTGAAACTTCATCTGCAATTCATTAGTATAAAGGTACATACAAATTATCACTTCAATATCTGATAGGGGGGTTAGAAAATAACTCCGGAAAACCTAATTTTCCGGAAAATGTCTAAGTCCAACTACTTTAATTCCTTGATAAATCAACGTAGCGTAACACAATTCAAACTTGCTGTAGTTCTTACTAATTCAATATCGAATATTACATAACACTTCAATATCTTAAAGGATTTAGAAAAAAAAGTCAGGAAACCGAAGTCTGACTGACTGACATACTGACAGGTAGACAGACTAAATGACATACTGACAGAATGGCTGGTGGTGGAGGGTAGACAAACCTATAATACCCTTCGGTGTCGGCGGCAGGGGACTAATAAATACTAATAATTAACTGCGATATTTAAGTAACCATTTCCTCCATAGATACACCTTTAACGCATTTGCAAACATAATAGACCCAGGCCAGACGCCTCTTGCAGGGGCTGTCTAACCAGGGTCTAATGTAATGGGATCATATATATTGTTTCTACAGACTATGTCCTACAAAACTTTGCCTTAAAGTGTCAATATAAAAACAATAGTTAATCAATATTCACGATGCCATTATTTCTTATAATAGCATTCATGGAGAAAGGGATTAATTAATACATAACTATTGTACTGTCTCATTAGAATCCAAGTTGTTTGCCATTTAAAAAGACTTTCGTTTATTTGTATTTAGTGTTTTAAAGGAATAGCTCTTTTATGAATTAGTTATCTCAGCATAGATACATACAGTCCATGGTGTATTGCATGACGATAATAGACAATGGGTGGTTTAAACATAAAACCATACTTTAAAGCAACGGATCAACTTTTTTGGATAATACCAGATGTATAATTATCATATAAAACAAAATAAAATATGATCTCAGCGTCAAACATTGATAAAATTGATAGAAGAATAAGGAATGCTCGTACCTCTATTGTGCTCCTCAAACATTTGAATGAATCATAAACAAGTAAAATATGTAGCAAATCAGATTTGAGCAGGTACAAATTGTTCGGAGGTGTAAAGATTTTGTGTATAAGCTCTATATGCAAACAAGCAGACATAAATATCGTAGCATGCAATGCATACAACATTATGAATATATACATAGAAGGAGCGCTTGAAAAGTAATAGCAATAGTGGCAGTTTTCTATACCTCGCTCATTTTGAGTCCTTCTACTTGACTGTGTGCACTTTTTCAGGCACAAAGTCGCTCATTTAATGTAGTTCGGAAGCTGTCTTTATACATTCCGTATATACAACTCCTAACTGCGCTGTGCATTTCAAAGCGGCACCCTAATAAGATTGATTTCATGTATGGGTTCAAACAAAAGTCATAAACCATACTTGTGACTGCACATGCAAATGGTAAAAATGTTTGATTGCCGCCTCTTCTTTTCAAATGGCCGTCGTAAAACAAATTATTCTGTTCCCGAATGATACGAGTAAAAATGTGTAGCAGTCCAAGTTTTGAGCAGACAAAACGTTAACCCTTCCAACGCTGGATTTTCATGTAGACTATTCTCCTATTCAAACAAATCAAACTTACTGCGAACTTTCAGGGAGTTTTCAAAAGAAACGTATAATATGATACACAATACAACCAGTGCTAACTCTGATGAGATGACTCCCTTGTGAGTGCTCATCTATGTCTACACTGTTTGCAAAGGACATTCGTCTTCCGCGCTGAAATGGTAGAACCTATCGTAAGCAGCAATCACAAAGATGTCTAAGTATGGGTCTATAAGGCAGGTGGTATATTGTATGTCAAACGTAATGCAGAAAGCTCATATAGGATATACGCTTAAGATGACAAATCACTTGTTCACCACACTATTTGTTCATGTATTTGCAGATCGTTAAAATCACTATGTTCACGTACATAACTCCAAGGTCATAGGTTATTATACTGGGACACTAGATTTGGTACAGAATGCTGATCATAGGAGCAAACAACACCCTTGTCCAGTTCAGGCATTGGTTTTGGAAGACCAGGTGGTCTGGTCTGCTTTCCTTGACTGTCATAGTACGAGCTGGGCATTGTGTTGTTTAACTCCTTCCTCACCTCATCGGGGTTCTGCAAGGACACAGTCAAACGAAGCAGCACAATAAATCGCATATTCAACTACAGCTGAATTTCAATCTCTCAAACTTCAAGCGATCACATACATTACTTTGAGATAACACAATTTCTTGTTATCTGAATTCTAATTTGGAAAATATCACAACTTCACTTCATAATGCGGATCTTATGTACAGTAGAACCTCTCTATTGCGACCACCTAATGAATCGATATGGGTGTCTTTATAAGCAGGTGGTTGCTTAATGCAGGGCAAAAGAAATGCAGAAAGCTCCTCTATATTACTTTGTCCTGCATTAAGCTACCACCTGCCTCTACCACCCAGAATTATACCTCTTTTAGGTTGTCGCATTAGCGGGGTTTTACTGTAGTTCTAAAAGATCCCGTACGAGGTTTAAGCATTACTTTCTACCTGCATGCCGCTGTCAAATGCATTACGAAAACTGCTAAAACTCTGACCTGCTACAAGTTTCACTTTCATCCGAGAATTCAACATTTGTTATACATATTATTGATTGACAATTTCTATTAAACCAAGTTAACAGCGATCAAGTTCAACGTTTAAGGTAATCAAAATAGCTTCAACATTAAAATAGTGTTCTTGAAGTAAGTGAAAACCACAATGTTATGCACGGAACCACGCTGAATATGTATCTGCAGTGTACATTAACTCATAAAGTAGCGCGTAAACCCTTTATACTAGAAACGCAATATTTTCCGTTATTGCAAACAAAGTAGACCAATAAAACGATGGCTCCTACAGGATGTGCTCTGTTTTGCTTATGAAATAATATCAATCTGATAATACAGTTTCTGCAACGACAAACAGTTCCCGCGTTAATATGTCACTTAAACAATTCTACTTAATATTCATGATCTCACTATTGCTTACACATGTACAGTAAACCTCGCTATAACGACAACTAAATTGTGTTAATTAGTTGGTATTTAGGGCAGGTGGCTGCTTAAAGTAAGGTGAAAGTAAAACAGAACGTTCCTATAGGAGCGTTCTGTTTTACTGTCATCTTGCTTTAAACAGCCACCTGCATTTAACACAAAATACTTAATGTAATTTAGTGGACGTTGTAGAGGTTTTACTGTATATGCACTAGTGCAGTAAAGGGTGTACAACATGTTCTTGTTGACAGACAGCTTGAATCCGACGTCGTTATGTCTTTGTCATATATATATTTATGATTGAGATCAACATTCTAACAGCGGTCTGAGGTATAAAAAGTAATATTTCAGAATTATACGAAATAAATAGACTTACTTTTTCAAATACGTTCTCCGAAGCCTGTGAAATATAAAATGAAAACGATGAATTGAATTGAAATGATTTGATAACTGGTTCCAACATCGGCTATTCCTATAGCAACATAGATCTACGAATAAATATACTGAAAATATACATTTACTAGAAAATAACATTTTATAACTTTGTAGTTCAGAAATATTGTGATAAATATATCATTAAAATAGTTGCTCTTATTGAGCTTATGGTCTATTTATCACAATAGTTTCATAAAGGCGTCAAAAGGCGTCAGCATGAAGAAATGGATTCATTGCATACATATGAATTACCTTTGAACAACACATTTATTATATCAAATCAGTTTGGGTTCAATTGAGACGCATTGTAGTTCGGCATCTCAACAAGGTCTAAACAGCTTGTGTTTTCAATAATTGGCCAGAAATGAATAGTTCGGTGAAGATTTGGAATGGTGGCATTGTACCTGTTTACTTAATTAGCATTCATTCAATAATATTTCCATTATGGAAAGTAACGTAATCCCTGTATTATGTTATGAAGAAGGACATTTATTTCATGACAGAAGAGAGTCAGATTTGTAGTTTTAAGCAGACTTAAGCCTTTCACTGCCAAACTCTGTCGTCTGCTAACTTTGTCGTCTGCTACAAATTTTCATTCTTTTGATTTTCTTCATTTTAGTTTCAAAAACATTGTAACTGTAACAAACAGTTTGGATCCTGATGAGACGCCGAGTTACTCGGCGTCTTATCTGGATCCAAACTGTTTGCATAGGTAATCACAGATCTGACATTGGCAGCGAAAGGGTTAACTAAAACATTTTGAGACTGCTTCTGTACTCAGATCCTACAGGCGCTGACTGGATCTACTCTCTATACAAATGCATGGATAGGGGATTATCAAGTAAAATGCTAACTCTGACCTACACATCAGCGCAATTTCATGCTTTTAAACGAAGTAGGGATTATAATAGAGCTGACTCTAGAACTTCTACCAATATAAAACGCTCATGTGTATATGTGCTAATGAATATTCACGATGTCATTATTTCTTCCACGAATACTGAACAGGGTAAGGGCTAAGAAATACATCATACAAAACTAGAATATTGTATATCTATGGTACTGATGTCCACATGCTTAACATTTGTCACAAAGTAGAGCTGAATTAACACAGTTAAATACCCCATCGCTGTTTATTAGTTCATGCAACAATGGATGTTGAATGATCAATAATGAGTAGCCTGATTAGAAGACTACTCTAGGAGCTCTATGGTCTAAAACCTCTCTATGACGGTCACTAAATTACATCAAGTAGTTTGTGTTAAAGGCAGGTGGTTGCTTAAAGCAAGGTGAAAGTAAAACAGAACGTATAAAAAGAATCGTATGTTTATACTGTAGGTGGTTTCTTGAAAAATGTTTTACTTAATTCCGTTGAAGTATTCTAGTAGCAAGGACACTAGCGTTGGAAAGCAAACCGGACAAGAATGGCTGATATTATCACCCTTTTCAACTATTGTAGAGTCAAATCAACTGCGGCAAATTGAAATGCGTCTTTTAAGTGTGCTATCTGACTAGATCCAAACCTAGTTGCACCACCCTTTCCCTGTTCTATATATAGTCCAAATTTCAATTCCTACTGAATATTCATGGACAAAACAGTTATAATAATATATGAAAAGTGGATCATTGTAGCTACTTTAGAAGGTAAAGAAACCAATTTATAAAATCCATGAGCAAACAGAGCCGACCCTAATCAGACTGTGCCTATAGGAAAACACGTTTATATGAGGAAAAGGGGTAAATATGTTTCGATCTTAATGAGATGCAAAACTATTAAACCTCTAATCTAGACATAATTCGTGTTGTCATTCGAATGATATAGTTACTTCTTTTATTTGGTTAAAAACGTAGTTTTGAACCCTTGTGAGATATTAATTTATTCAGCCGCATGTCTGCATTCAAACTGTATTAACGCTAAGTAATGTTTCGTCTGCAGCAATTGTCGTCTGCTTATATTCTTAAAATAAACTTTCTCTCATTTCGTTGCAAAAATATGGTTAAGGTTGACAAATAGTTTGGATCCAGATGAGACGCCACATGATGCGGCGTCTCATCTTGATCCAAACTGTTTGCATTAGTAATCATAGTTTCATCGCTAGCGTACAAAGAGTTAAAACTAAGATGATTGCACCGCCATAACTTTATTTCTTCAAGCCATTGTATCTAAGAATGGTCTAGATCTGAAGTGATCGTACCGTGCTGTATTGGCTGTTGGTCAATGAACGAGAGTCGATAGAGCTGCTGTGCTTGCTCCCCTGAAACAAAACAATATCAAATTATTTCACCGCTAGCATTGATAAGGTATACAAGCGCTTTAGATAAAATAAAAGAACGAAAAGTAGATGTGTGACTCCTAGTGACACCGAACGTCGCTTTAACAATATTTCAGTCATATCGCGAAGTCAAGCTAATTACAGGTGGAGGACGATCCCATAGTGTTGTGTGCGCTCTGAAAAAATTGCAAAAACAGAAATACGCTCGACTCGGGTTAAAGCATCTTCCTACCGAAAGCCAGCTGAAAGGTTTCCTCACATGCAATATCCAAATGTTCAAGCTGGCATTCGAACGAAGTACGTTTAATTATGGCAAAAGAGGCCATGTCATACATTTGAACATCTTAGCTATATGTTACCAAATATTAATATCTTCCGAGATGGCGTATGTGAACCAATTAGAACTGTACATTTATACACACATAACATTGGGTTAGGATCTGCGCTGTTTGCGTAGTGATAACATACAGTCAAACCTCTCTATAACAACCACTAAATTACATCAAATAGTTTGTGTCAAAGGCAGGTGGCTGCTTAAAACAATGTGAAAGTAAAACAGAACGCTCATATAGGAGCGTTCCGATTTACTCTCACCTTGCTTTAAGCAGCCAACTGCCACTAAATACCAACTAATTAACACTATTTAGTGGCCGTTAAACAGAGGTTTTACTGTACATATGCTTTTGATTTTGACAGTTTATGTTAAACGGTAATGTCCTTGGTAAACTGCTTCGTTAATCCTCTCCTCCATATACATGTATTTCAGGCATCTGCAGTCAAAGTAGACTCAGATCAGACGGCTCAGATCAGACGGCTTCTAAAATGGCTGATATGCCACATACCATATTTCATTAGAACTATTTTGTTCATGAATATGCAGTAGGTATTAAAATTTGAAAATTTAAATTTAGAGCAGTGAAAGGGTTAACACAGCAGTCGATCTAGGTCTAACCTGGTTGTAAATATCTTGCAGCCCTGTTTCCCATGACCTGTTATTATTTAGTATATAAGAACCTTTTAACACCTTTACAAAAGTAGAGTAAACCTAGGTAAACCTCCTATAGGATAGTGTTCCAAGTTGAGCTTACCGTGGTGTACTGGCTGCTAGTCATTGAACGAGAGTTTCTGTGCCTCCGTTCCTGAAAATGAAGACGATATGTACTATTTCCACGTTTATACTGATGACCTATACATACACGTTATATAGAAAGGGGAAGCAAAGTAACTGTGTGTCTGTTTTTTATTATATCTTTTGAAAATATAAGTTTTGAAAGAAATAGAATTTGAAGCGGGTAGCCGAATATGCAGACAACTAAATGCACTTAGTGATTAAATACTGTTATTATAGTCAATTGCAGGATACAACTTTCTTTTGCGCTGAGAAATATGTTAAATATGAGCCTACAACATATGACGGGACACTTTAGCTTTACAGTTAAACCTCTCTATAACGGCCACTAAATTCAATCAAATAGTTTGTGTTAAAATAAGGTGGCTGCTTAAAGCAAGGTGAACGTAAAACAGAACGCTCCTATAGGAGCGTTCTCTTTTACTTTCACCTTGCTTTATGCAATCACCTGTCTTAAATATCAACTAATTAACACAATATAGTGGCGGTATAGAGAGGTTTTACTGTATGTTACACAAACAGGCTGAATCTGTACCCGTGCACATAACATTTGATTAGGGTCTGCACTGTAGGCGTAGTGTCAAAATAGAAGTTACTTTATATCCGAGTCCCTTTTTTCTATTGACCATTTACTGGATAGATACGCTGGTTGACGTCTATTGCGACACAGTATGCTCAGGCCAGGCTGCTGCTACTGATGTTTTTTTATAATAATATATATCTGGTCCTACGATTTCTGGCGTAGAAAAGCAGTGGTGTGTTTATCTGTCAATTACAATCAATAATCGAATGGATTTCCGTGATACCATTATGTTACATGATACGTGGTGGAGTAAAAAAACATTGTCAAGTAAAAGACTAATTGTAGACACATAACTAAATGTATCCGGGACCTGACTCGAACGTTTCATATTAGGATGCTACCTGTTTGACAATCGAGCAATAGATCGTCAAAACTGTACAGACAAAACCTTGACCAGACATTATTTATTCCACAACAGGAGTAAGTAAAAATACTACAGAAATACAAGAAAGACACATTTATCTTACAGAGATGTATTTGATGTATTTGCAACAGAGTAGGCCAAGATCAGTCACATCCGTCTTATCAAAACCTCCTCTCTTTGATAATCTACTGTTTGCCAGGGCGCCAAATGTAACATGGTGAAAAAGTTGTGACTCAACGGGGACTCGAACCCAGGACCTCTAACACTCTACCGACTGAGCTACCAAGCCACACAGTAAATCCTATCAACTGATTCACCACAATATCTACCCGGTTACAAACACACCCCTCTACACAAGAATTCTTCCCGAACAAGAGTTTGCTTTTGAGAAAAACACATGTCTCCTCCCGGTACCCCGCCCCCGCACCCATGAGATGAATCAATTCACCCCCTGGCACCCTCTACTCTGGCACCCGTAAGAGGAATAAATTCATATTTCAAAAAATCCAACCTTGTCAAAATTGTTGCAGCCCATATTCCAATCCACATGACCATCCTCACATATAGCTGGTTCATATGTAAAAGTTTGAATGAAAACTCTTACATAATATAGGAGGGGTACAATACCTTTTCGCTATTACTCCATATAAGGAAAAACTCCAAGGGGTCACAACTTCTGTCAAAATTGTTGCAGCCAAAATTCTAAACCACATGACCATCCTTACATATAACTGGTTCATATGTAAAAGTTTGAAGTAAATCCCTCAAATAGTGTAGGAGGATTTAGCTGCACAAAACTTTTTCGCTATATATTCTATATAAGGAAAAACTACAAAGGGCCATATGATATATTCTATATAAGGGAAATAGAGTTGGAGGAGTTAGCTGCACAGTATTTTTTCGCTATAAGGAAAAACTACAAAGGGTCATAACTTCTGTCAAAATTGTTGTAGCCAAAATTCCAAACCACATGACCATTCTCACAAATAGCTGGTTCATATGTAACAGTTTGAAGTAAATCCCTTAAATAGTGTAGGAGGAGTTAGCTGCACAAGATTTTTTCGCTACATATTCTATATAAGGAAAAACTTCAAAGGGCCATAATTTGTCAAAATTGTTGCAGTCAAAATTCCAAACCACATGAACATCCTCACATATAGCTGGTTCATATGTAAAAGTTTAAAGGAAAGCCCTCTAACAGTGTAGGAGGAGTTAGCTGCACAAGAATTTTAACAGACAGACGGACGGACGGACAGACAGACAGAAAGCACAACATCGATATATCTCCCCCCCCCCCTTAAGGGGCAGAAAACCACATGACCATCCTCACATATAGCTGGTTCATATGTAAACGTTTGAAGTATATCCCTCGAATAGTGTAGGAGGAGTAAGCTGCACAAGATTGTTTCGCTATATATTATATATAAGGAAAGTAGAGTTGGAGGAGTTAGCTGCACAATATTTTTTGCGCTATAAGGAAAATCTACAAAGGGCCATAACTTCTGTCAAAATTGTTGCAGCCAAAATTCCAAACCACATGATCATCCTCACATATAGCTGGTTCATATGTAATAGTTTGAAGGAAACACCTCTAATAGTGTATGAGGAGTTCGCTGCACAATAATTTTAACAGACAGACGGACGGACGGACGGACGGACAGACATACAGAAAGCACAATATCAATATGCGTCCCTCCCCTAAAGGGGGGGGGGGGACGGGACATACTTCTTACTCAAGGAACACCCACTACGTGTTTCATATTATTACATAAATCACCTTGCGGTTTAGTGTGGGATATTGTATAGTCTTATATGTCCGTCGCGATAGCGACGGGCATGACCGCACAATATCACACTTGTCGCCAATTAACCTTACTAATAGGTAAACCCTTAAAATTTTACACCATTTAGATAATATTCTCTAGAAAGAAGATAAAATGGCAGAGGTTTTAATTGCTGCTGACAAATGCAGATAAGGGACTCGAATGCAAAAAAATCATATGCCCATCTTAAGAAAAATCTCTCTCTCTTCACAATAAACTGTTATGAACCAGCTCACTGATACTGTTCTCAGTGAGTGTTAATCAAGATATGTTCATACCAAAACTTTTATACCAATTTCTATAGTATACATGTATGTATCATCATATTGTGAATGCATTTTCTGTTTTCACTTGTAATATCGCCTTGAAAATTACCATGACCATGTGCCGTCTACATAATCTGACTCTTATTCATTTTATCATTGTTTCCAATTAGAAGGTCAGGCATAAATGACAGATCTGGCACTAGAATTTTTTGTACAGAAATTTAGACCTAAAAGTTATATCAGTTTTTGTATTTTGGCGACAATTAGCGTTGAGTGCCAAATGTATGTTAATACGATAATAATCTACTTCAAATGCATATTAGGCGGAATCATTTGTCAACATTTATCAGGTAAATGATAACCTTGGTTGTCTCAGTTATATGCTGTGTGAAGATCGGCGGTGTTGTTCCATGATCATCTCCATCACTGTTCGTAATATGATCAATGTATATATGGCAGCGGAAGCAACTGGGAATTTCAGGATTTTTGTTCTCAATATCCCATGACACTTTTCTGTAGGAAAATCCGCCCGTTGACAGAATGATGTCTGACACCTTCACTGTCTGGAATAAAGAAATATGTACGCAAGTACAGTAACTTAATTGTAAAATGACCCCTTAGTTGATGTATTATGCATGCCAGTTCTTAACTGTTTTGGCATTAAATAAGTTTCTTCTGCACACATCTGTGTTTGCTGCTAGGTCAGATGTTTATTTCTGTTAACCGTAAGTGATATGTGAAACTGTTGATACTGATGAGACGCTGAACTACTCAGCATCTCATCTTGATCCAGACTATTTGTAAATCACCCATTGAAACAGTCGTAAGATAATACATGCATATGCATAACACAAACAACGACTAGATTTACTAAATTAGCTCTATGTTTTTTATCGCACTGTGAACAAACCATTTTATACCATGAGATACAAATGTAAAATTAGAGTTATATAATGTCATAAGCTAACAGAGTAGAGCCTAGTGAGATTGTTTTTCCGGAAAGCACCTGATCTGTATGCTAAAGCGTCAAAAGGCGTTTCTAACTGGTAAGTTTGCAATACGCAACGGAATAGTCCACACAGCAAACTAAAAGCAAATGTGCAGTTAATTATACAATCAATTTATAGTGAGTTTGGACTCCAAGTAAATTAACATCTGTTAGGATTACACATTTTGGCATTCATCGCAATGCACTGATGGGTCATTCTACTATAAATATTAAGCATTCAAATGACTAGTCAAAATAGTACCAGCAAGCATACTCGGATTGCTAAAGGGTCAATGATCATATGATCCTTAACATACTATATAAAATATAAATATATGAAACTAAACCCCAACCCGAATAATTCTGAAAACATCGGGGGTGGGGGCGGGGCTGGAATCGGGATCGGCGATAAACACAGGGGTGGTTTGTCATTGTCAATGTTTATTTGCTATGTTTTCTTGTGACATACTACTTTTCAGTATATAAACAAATAATTTGTGCATATTTTAGGTATTTCTCTAAACAAATGGCGTGTAGGGACTTCCCATTTAACCCATTCCCTCATATTGACGAATTTTGACGACTCTGTATAAGTCACTTTGTGAAACCATTGTGATAAATAGAGCATTTGCTCCTATATGAGCAAATACACTATTTATCACAATGGTTTCAAACTACAAAATTTTAAATTTGTCCTTTTCTCTAGTTAATGCTCCTTTTCGGTAGAGTTATTCAAAGAGGTTGGGTCTAAAATAGCCCATGAGGTAATGGGTTAAGGAAGGAGGCGACAGGTCAGTCGGCACATTAAGTAACAGAAGCGTGCAAAATGTGGTAGATCCTGATAAGAGTCAGAACGTCAGTACAGATCAACATCAGTCTTACAAATACTGAAAATCTATATACTCAAAGTTGCTTTGTCCTCTAAATACAATGTACTTAATGCCAACCGGTGTCATTTAAACCCATACTTCGTTGATAATATGTAATAACACATTTGCAAGCAGAGCAGACCCAGATCAGACGGGTTCATGTAGGAACCACCTGATAAGGGTCTGCTTTGCTTTTGAAATTTTGATTATTGAGTATCTGCCAATTCAATTATAAAAAATCAGTATACTTGATTTATTAATTACATCATTATTTCTTGCATGAATAGCTATGCGGTAAAGGTTAAGTACGAAACCTAACAGAACCATAACATGAAATGTAGATAATCAAACACTTAGTGAATTTAGATTGATGGTACTTAGAGAGATATTGTCTACACCTGAATATTATGCATGTCTTACTGCTTTGGTATTGAGGCCATTCATGTACAAAATGGTATATAATAACACGCTCAGACAGACATATGTACATTCAATCAACTGACGTTATGGGTACTAAGTCGAGCTAATTGCAAACTAAATAAGGTCGTATCTTACTTGCTTGTTTGTTTCCAATTCAGGTCGCCTGTGGTCTCTGATAAAGTCCCATTCATCAGTGTCATCGATGTTCAAGTATACTTCCAAACTATCTGACGACAGCACGGTCCTATTGAAATTTAGTTCCCTGTCGTTTATTTGCTTTCGTCTAGACTCTAGCTCTTTTTGTCTGAGTGGCTATATGGAATAAATGTTTGATGTAACCCTTTCAACAACACAGAACAAGCTATAATTTCAAACAGTATGACTCCAGACTAGATGCTGAGTGACGTGACATAATATCAAAATACATGACACTCCGACACATTTTATGGAGATGATGTTTTTGTGTAGATGGAAACTATCAAGTTTAAGTTACAGGTTAAGAATCCTAAAATTGTCGTCCCTCTATAGATATATATATATACAGCTTTGTACGATAGTACTCATCTATAAGTATTGACGAATATAGATATGTGTTATTTTACTAAATTACAAATTAAGTTTTATGTATTTACCTCCATAAAGTCTCTAAATAACGACAGGTCACCAAGAATGTATGTGTTGACCGTTACTATGGCTAAGTCATTTTTTGGATGACTCATTCCAATAAAGGTGTTACCCAGAGCTTTGAAGTCCGTCGTTTCCCCAGATTCTACTTTGAGATACAAACTGAAGACCTTTGTGAAAATCAACACATGTCTCTTATTTTCACTCAATAAACAAAACGTGTCAATGTCCACACCCTCTTGTTTTGAGGCAAGTATTGGGATATCATACACCTCCTGAAATTCCTTGTTCTCTCCCCGATCTGATATGACTCTAATAATACGGAAGTTAGTCGAACTTCCACACACTGGCAGTTTGATTACTGCGTGCTCTTGTAGCCTCTGGATATTTGGAAGAACATATTCTGCTATTGGAGAGGCAAACCGTTGGTTGTTTGGAAGTTTAAGCTTATTTCGCATTTTTTCAAGGTCAGTTATACTAGATACATGACACTCAATGGGTCTATCCTGCAGGTCCGTCCCAGGAAGTGTCAAAAGAACATCAGAATGTGGAAGCTGGATGGTTCCTTCATTTAAAGTTGCTATAAACGTGGCCTGGAAAAGTTTGCCAAGGCTGTCACATACGTTAGTTTGTTTTGTTTGTGCAGTTTGTGTCTGTACTGAACAATACTGGTTGGTTAAGATATTACAATCTGGAACGATGCTGCTTTTATTTAATGCTGCCTTAAGTTCTTCTGCTGAACGAGTGCTAGGTTTAAAAATTGTCAGTGGTAGGTCATCAAGCGTAATTTCAACTTGACTACAAATACTATCCCTTTTTTGTATCATATCGTCATGGGTATCTTCAGCAGCTGCGTACGTGTTTTCTTCAATATTGACATACGGTCCGCTTAGTGTCAATGAGGGTTGGAATGATTCCTCTACACTTTTACCAGTAGGGTCAGCATACACCCGTTCACAATTCACAGTTTTTAAGCACTGCCAGGTTGTTTGCACAGACTTCAGGCCAATGTTCTTTACAACAAGGAGCATCGAAAAGACGAGTATTACAGTAACTGCTCCACTCACCACTATTACAACTGTAAAAGAAATCAAACTTCAGGACTGATTTTATAGACATAAATATGTTTGATCGCAAACCCATCCACCGCACCGCCCAGTTGTTATCGAGAATGGGCAAGTGATAGCAAGCCCCATGCCGGTATTTGGTAATGACAAGTAACTGAAAATCATACTTTAGACTCTCTACCTACAGCATACACAAACAATGAAATACTGATAAAGTAGTAAAGTCAGTCTGGAAAAGCAAGCCACACACAAGACGCAACCACCACTAAAACATCGATAGAAAGCACGTCACACACACAACCACACACACTTACACACCCACATTTACAACAGATGAACACCTGAAACATTTTAAACGCACAAGTACAAAATACTATAAGACAAATATAAAAGTAAGGTACCGCCTTCGAACGGTCAGTGACAAAACCACCACTTGGAGTTTAAACCGGTTTACGAACGGCCTAACCTCACATTTATTTTAAAGTCACTCTACTTTAACAAACAGTGTATCCCCTCCTGACTTCCCAACAACAAAGACAATGGTAAACATAGGACAAAATGTAAAACATAGCATAACAGCAATTGTGAAAGACCGTCAAATATGTACTCAATGACTTTGCTGAAGTCAGAGCAACTGCATGGCCACCGTTAAGGGCACGGCAGAGAAAAGGCAAAACCTATTGCAACGGTTTCAATAACCAAACATGCAGTGCGTTGCAATATATTAGTGTCATAATCTATCTTCCTAAATAGTCGGGCATCCAATTGAGGGAAATGTGTTGAGTCATGGCATTAAATTGTAGAATTTGGCATGCACTGTATATGTAATATTTGATGTCTAAGTAATCAGAAATTGCCCCAGGCCACCTGAAAATATACGTTATTTGATAAATCATTATATCTTTATCAATTTAGGTTTAAAGTGACAAACATGGTACCAAAATAAAGGTTAACAATTGGCCGTTAATTTGCACTTACTTGTGTAAAATATATTATTTGAATATTCATGAATATTAATGAGAACATCCAAAACAGTACAAATTCGGTAAAATCAATATGTACATGTAACGATGATACATGATGTAATGTCTTCGTCATTGTTGCTATTTAACAAATATAAATGGCATCAAAATAAAGGTTAGACAGAATGCTACTGGAACAAATGATGTATGCAGTCATACCAGCTATATAATATGTACACATATTTCTTAAAGTAAAGTGGGTGGGGAAATGAGCACTTAAACAAAACTTTTAGTTCTTTTTAAAGTAACTAATTAATTCACTATATTTGTATGGATATTTTCTGGGTTGGTACAATTAACACCATCGCAAACACATTTTAATGTGTTTTTAAAGCTGCTTTGAAGCATTTACAGCGAATAGATTTGCACTTGGTTTTGCACCCATAAGCATCAAGTGCAGTTGGTACATTTCCAAACCACCATCTTGCTATGCGTTAGTATCAATAGCATTAATTTCTGTATCCATCAGCTCAGATCCATATACAAGCTTGATAGTTTGCTCTAGCAATTATCAGTTCTATTTGCATCCTTTGTTTGGTGGAAGCAGTTCAAGTGTTTTCTTTACCTTATCCATATTGTGAAATTTTTGCATCATCAATGGGTTCTCCATTGACACCTTGTCTGACGATACACCTATTCAAATATCTGAAAGCAGATCGGGCATGAAAAATATTTTTCTAACAGGTCTTCTTGCCGATTTTAGTGAAAGTAAGGATTGTGTCACACCCAGTTATTGCATGAAACCCCGGCATGTTCCGGCAGGCATCTGGAGTAACATGTTTTCTTGGAGGTCCCAGCCATCATTCAGACTTCAGTGCCTAAAGGTCCAAGATGGTATTTCAGTACAACAGTACATCAAATTCTTGCCATTTGACAACTATCCAGCCTTGACCCCTTTCTAGCAGCATTCAAGGCATGCAAGACAATACATGTATCCACCTCGTAATGATTTGATGGTAGATGGAACACTTCATGTCTTCACTTGTCTAGAATGACGATATTCAAATGTATCTGTTGAATGCTGCAATACTAGTGTACTACAGCAACTTTGTGTTTTTTGTGCCTTCTGCTTCTTATTTTGTCGTGTTTGGCAGCTTTAAAGCAGGCATACTCGCACCATTGTAATATGCACGTAGGTGAGGGGGGGGGGGGTCCAACGTGCACATTAAACAAAGAACAGGAAACATTGCAAACAGAAGAAGAATACATGACATGAATACATGAAAGTTGGGAGCCATCACTTGATGTTATGGTAGCTTGTTCCAGATGATGTTGACAGCAGAGTGGAAGAAATGTTCTCTCAGGAACTTGATCCTGCAAAACCATGGAACAAATCTTTAGGAGTGCCTCTTGTAGGTGCACCGTGAGGACGTCAGACGGTGGGGCGTCAGCTGCAATAAAATCATTTACGAACCTACAGAACGTCGCGACTTTTACTTGTTTCTGCCACTGTTTGGTCAATTCGTATTTAGCATGGCACCAACGCTGCTTCTTTTGCAATAATCCAAAATTACCAACATGGTAGCTCTACGTTTGACCATCTCCACACGCTTTGTCATGGCCATGGTGTGTGGGTCCAAAACACAGGATTTTGTACTCAACCTGCAGAATGACCAGGGGTTTGTAACATACCTCCTTGGTTGACTTTTGGCAGGATCCAAGGTTCCTGCTTAGAACATCTGTGGATCAATTTGCCTTCTTTATGACCATATCGACTCGGGATTTCCAAGACAATTTAGAAGACAGTAGTGTCCCAAGTTATTTTGCCTTGTTTATTGTCTTGCGTCTCTTGCCATGGACACTAATATGGTCACTATGTGTGTATTGTTGGTGATAAGCAGTACCTAGCATTTCTCTGCATTGAACCCAGTCTCTTCCCAATTCTACAGACTGTCGATGTCATTCTGGAAGACGTCTGCATCTGCTATTGGCACGACACAAAAGTGAGGCATCAGCAAATGTCGATAGGAAGAGCATAGGAATTCCGTGTGGTCATCACTGCATCCGGGGAAAGGAAAGGACTGAGAACAGCACATTGATGAACACCGGATGTTATCGGTACTGACTCAGAAGAAACACCTTCCAGCGTTTTGGAAAAGTCCAGCAAGATGCGTTAATCTGATGGGACTGGTCCATACCTGATACAAGGTCATTGACCAATGACCATGTTGATCAGTTGTGTCTCACATAAACGTTGCTTGAGTTCATGCTGGCATGGGCTGATGATGTCATGGTACTAAGAAAAACATGTTACTGTGTACGATGTATTCCAGGATCTTACATGTGACAGAATTTAGAGATACACGCCAGTAGTTTGAAGGGGTTATTCTTAACCATTTTCTTGTAAATAGGATTTACATGACAGTTTTTAAATCACTTGGGACTTTATCCTGGTCGTAAGGCATGGAAGATCAGAGCAAGAGCAGGAGCCAGTGAATGTGCCATCTCTTTTAAGAACATTGATAAATTGGTGTTTTGACATGTAGCTTTGTCGAGATTAAGGCCATTAAGAAGCTTGCAGACACCATTTATCGTGACATGAATTGGAAGGGCTTCCGAATAAGGATACTCTCAAACGGCACAAAAGAGAGATACGTCATCATGTGTAAAGACAGAGAACTAGTAGTTCAGTATTTTAATTTTTATTTGTGTATCAACATTGGTAATGTAATCATTCTACAGTGGAGCTAATCCCGAGCTGTTACATTTCTTGTTTTGCTCCTAACAAGTGTAGAGCTTCTAACAGCTGGTGTCTGTCACTAGGTCAAGCACATACCCATCACGAGCTTGAGCTTCCTTGCACTTCTTCTTTGCAAGTTTTCTGTAGCTCCTTGTATATGCGCCAGTCCTTCTGCACCTTGGTCCGCTGCACTTTTTTGTACGCACATTTCTTCTTTCATGAGAAACGGCGGGTGGTGTAGTTGCACCATGACTGGGTGAACCTGGTGGATGTCAACATAGAAGGGACCACTAATTTGAGGGCGGCTGTGCACACGTTTCTGAATATATCCCATAGAGAACAGATTAGTATATAGTTACTGATTTGAAAAATGTGCTGCAAACTCAACCATTTTGATGTTCATAGAGCATATAGAATGTTGTCATCTCGGATAGTGAATGTTACTCATATCTAGCAGCACTGAATATGTCTATGAGTTCATTGTTGAGTGAGAGTTGGTACCTATAGCCAGTAACTGTTAAAGATGGTCAATCAATATCCGGGGTATTCATGTCCCCGCAAATGTAGACAGGGTTTTGTCATGGGTGCTGCTGGTGTAAGTAAAATATTTAAAAATATCGCCATACTCAACAGGAGCTATGGTGTTTCAATCGCTAATGATACAGACAGCTAATATTAGACAGTGTGCAATCAAACAGACCAATATTACACTGAGATTATGACAATAAGAGACTTATGGTCTGGCGATTTATTATCTACTCTAAATGATTTTTCTGCTTGAAGAGGTACTATAACTTGTATCAAAGTTGTAATTATACTGTATGGTAATGTACCGTAAATGTTTTTAAAACGATGTTTTCCGAACTTGCAATCATCACAGGTCACTCAAATATTCCTGAAATGTGCCATAAATAGTTTAATACTTACTGTAGAGACATGCTAAGAAATTAAACGCAAACAAGAGATGTCACAGTCACGTGACAAATGCCCCCAAAGATTGTACCCTGTGACCTTGACATTTGACCCATGGACCAGGGAGTTGACACATCGTCTTTGTGTGATGAACATTTGTGCCAGGTTCCTTTGAAATCCATTCCCAAATAAACAAGTAATTGTACCCTGTGACATTGACCTTTGCCATATGGACCAGGGAGCTAAACGCTACACATCGTCTTTGTCTGGTGAACATCTGTGCCAAGTTATATTGAAATCCATTGATAGGTAAAGATGTTACAGGTCGGGCACACATTTTGTGACAAAGTAATTGTATTCTGTCACCTTGACTTTTGACACATGGACCAGGGAGTTGAAAGCGACACGTCTTCTTTGTCTGGTGAACATTTGTGCCAAATCATATTGAAATCCATTGATATATAAAGAAGTTTCAGACCGGACACGAAATTTGTGACAAATAATTGTACCCTGTGACCTTGACCTTTGACCCATGGACCAGGGAGTTGAAAGCGACACATCATCTTTGGTGAACGTTTTTGCCAAATCATATTGAAATCCATTTATATATAAAGAAGTTACAGACCGGACACGAAATTTGTGATAAAGTAATTGTACACTGTGACCTTGACCTTTGACCTGTGTACCTGGGAGTTGAAAGCGACACATCGTCTTTGTGTGGTGAACATTTGTGCCAAGATAAATTCAAATCCATTGATAGATAAAAAAGTTACAGACCGCACACGAAATTTGTTACAAAGTTATTTTACCCTGTGACCTTGACCTTTGACCTATGGACCTGGGAGTTGAATGCGACACATCATCCTTGTGTGGTGAACATTTGTGTCAAGTTATATTGAAATCCATTGATAGATAAAAAAGTAACAGACCGGACAAGAAATTTGTTACAAAGTAATTGTACCATGTGACCTTGACCTTTGACCCATGGACCTGGGAGTTTGAAGCGACACATTATCTTTGTGTGGTGAACATATCTGCCTAGTTATATTGAAATCCAATGATAGTTACAAAGTAATTGTACCCTGTGACCTTGACCTGTGGAACTGGGACTTGAACGCGACACATCGTCTTTGTGTGGTGAACATTTGTGCCAGGTTATTTTGAAATCCATCCACAGATAAAAAAAAGTTATAGAAGGGACACGAATTTGGAACGGACGGATGGAAGGACAGAAGGACGGACGGACGGATGGATGGACGGACAGACGGACAGACGGAAGGACGGACACTGCGATTACTTTATGCCCGCCTTTGGCGGCATAAAAAAGTATCGAAATTGTCAAAATTACAGTTATTTTATACTATATAGAGATTTTATTACATTTTTGCACTCATTTGACCTTCAATGAGGGTTTTGACAGTGGCATTGGCCAGAACCACATATGATTAGTATCTGACAACGCAATAATGATATTCAAACATTTCTATTAAAAATGCCATGGATCTCGAAAAATAAGCGACTTTTTACACCTAGGATTCCCAACTAAAAACATTTAATGCGTTTAATCATAAAAATGGATATGACCTCAATTTTTCCTAAGTTTGTAGTTAACATCACCATAAAATTATGGGTGGGGAACACCTTGTTGTAGTATCGTCCGTAAGTTGCAATTATATATGAAAACGTTTTCCCAAATGTGTGATATCTGTAACTTTGCCAGTTATAAATAAATTAAGACTATTAAAATCTTCCATAGTCTGTCAACACAACACGTCACTCAATAAAGTGCTGGATTACGTTCAGCGAATTACTATCCGAACTGAACACAGTATCACCATGTAGCATGGTGCATGTATGCGCTGCCAATATGTAGTATTAGGAAACTTCTCAAGAACGTCACCCACACCCAATACACGTTATATAACTTTCGTCACCGTATATGACACAAAATGTCCGGTGGAGTATATCACCAGAGTGTGTGGTACAAGGGACCTCCGGGTATATCACCAGCTTATATGGTTCACAGGATTGGTCATAAATGTGTATTTCTTCGTTGGTCACCAATGTGTATTTCTTCGTGTACCACAGCGAAGTAGGCGTTGTTATATTTTCTGGTCCTTTGGGATAATTAGTTTTGATGTTATCAGTTTTGAAAATTGAATACTGTCCAACCAAGTGCTTGGGAGGGGGTGAGTAGTGTTGCATTTTAAATTACTAGTGATAAACAGACTCAATAAAACCGAGTATGAAATTTTCTAGGTTTGCATTGCTACTTTTGCGTTAAAATGAACTCCCACTTTCAGGATATATTTACCTCACAACAGCGGGTGTTAAGTGCTTGTGTGGCGGCCGTAAACAGTCGCCCCTCACTTAATTCTCAGTGTTGTTATATTTTCTGGTCCTTCGGGATCAATAGATTTGATGTTAGGTGCTAGGGGCGTGAGTTGTGTTGCACTTTAAATTGCTACTCACGAACAGACTCAATAAAACCGAGATTGCAATTTCCTGTTTTTGCATTGCTACTTTTGCTTTTGAAGGATCTCCAACTTTCAGGATATATTGTACGGTTACAGCAGATTAGTACAAGACATTCCATATAGTGACATCTGCATGCATGCCTCTGTATCAACTTTGAAATTAGCAAATGCAAATATTGTTCATCGCTAAATGCGTTACATTCAACAGCAAAATGTAACACGAGCGAGGCCCTAAAGGATAGACACTAAAACCAGTGCAAGACTGATTGTAAGCACATTTTACAATCCTTAATTGTCTGCATCAAATATATGGAATTCAAATATTTTTGTAAATGCCCGAAATAACATATGCAACACGATTTTGGAAGTAATATATACCTAAGAATAACAACAAAATTGAATTCAAGTGTACAGCTTCTCAGATACACAACAGCGGTATTATGAATGAGGCATAGCAAATCTTAAATGAGTGCACCGATAATATAAAGTGTATATTTCTTTCAAATGTATACTGTCAGTTGTAAAACAATTAAAATATGCATAACAATATAATTAATACGGTAGTGTGTTTATATTATTTTATGTATTCTTAACCCTAACCTAAAACGTCTGGAGACACAACTAACAGACGTTTTTACATACCTTTAATGTTAATTGTAGTTATATCAATACTCAAAAGTGTGCTTCAAATGGGCGTAAGGACAAAATGTGTTTCCTTACAAAATACAAAAGTTATTATGTTGAAACCGACCTTCGAGTCCAGGGACAATGACACTGGTTCCTGCTGTAAATCTAATGTTGAGTTAGATATATACGCACGATATATGTACACTACATTAGGTCATACTATGTTTCTATTAACGGTAAGCTGGTAATCAGCGGTAATAGTAAGAATGACATTGACTTTTACTTCAGACCTTCAAGATGCATTCACTGGTTTAATCACTATGCTGTGTACTTTCATTCAAAGTTATTTTAACTATGCCTAGCCGAAATGAAGACTATAAATCCATTCTCTACATGTTCCTTGTTTTAGGTGCGTATACACTAAGTAGTACTAAGTAAGCCGTTATTTATTTTGTGTAACAGTCGAGAAGGGATTACATTAACTAGTATATATTATATCGAATAAGTGTGAGGATGGACGATTCTCTCTAGCGAGTGGAAGTTTTGTCATTGACTGCTCTTAGCCTTCTTGCGACGTCAACTGTCTATTTATACAGATTCAGACGTTTTGTTACAGGCCGCTACAAAAGTAGGTACCACAAACTAAACATAAGTTGCTTTAAATGAAATCTCCGCCTGTATCAAAGACTGGATTTTCACAAGATGTCATTTTCAGATGGCCCTCCATCAACGCTATATATTTTTCTGCTGCATTGCCTATGTAGGCAACACGTTCTTAGAATAGATGTTTATCACCATTTTATTTCAATGATATCTCTTTCAAATCCGCTGACTGGATGTTCACTACATGTCATAAAGGTGTTTCAGCGTTTTGTGTGTGTCTTTTCCTGCTTGACTTTAATACTTCTTCATTTTTCGCGTCTTCTCATAAGCAGGTCACAGGAATTTAAATGAATTCAATTTGACCAATTCTTTAAACAACATATACAGAAATTGGCATTCTATCAACATAATATAGATTGTTTCAGTCCGCTTCGAAAATGGCTACATGAGCTAAATACTTCTTAATCTGATAGTCCTTACAATAAACACATATTCTCAAAAACATCATTACACTTGGTTTTTGTTATTATTATGAAGATTATCAATTTTAACATATATCGACAAATACCTGTGCAACAAAATATTATCGGCCTAGGGGGGAAGGTTACAAAACTAAAAGGCAACCATAATAAATACTAATATATTCTAAATGACATCGGGTGTTCGATATCAAACTCATGAACGTTTTGTCTTCTTCGGAGAGGGGATACGTTTATTTACACTGTTTGTCTTTTAGGGTGGGGATGGAATAAGAGTGAGGTTGGGCGCCCATAAACCGGTTTAACCCCCCAGTGACTTTTGTCACTGACCGTTCCAAGGCGGTACTTCCATCTTCCTCCTATTGTATGTTTGTTTTGTCTTTGTGTGTCTCTTGTTGTTTTTTCTAGTTATGTACATTTGCTATTTCCTTGTGTTGCTGTTCGGGCGAGTGTTTGTTCTGTATGTGGTGTTTCCTGCATGACTCATTTTTGTACTTTCAATTCGATTGATGATCTTGCGATATATTTCTTTTCAGCATACAACAAATGGTTTATTTAATGTTTAGGCAGTCTATCAATTTAACCAAGTATTCCTCAAACAGCATCATCTTTCTAATTTGCTGAATTAAATATAACCAAACTTTAAAAAATGATGATCAGGGGTCATCTATCTCATTCTCATTAATAAACTAAAACTGTAAGGCAAAGGCTAACGAATACCCCACCTGTCTGCTTGTCAGAACACCTATCATCATTCTGAACATATGTACATACAGAAACGTGAAGAGATTTAAAAACAACACATGCCCCAACCCAATTTATGTAATAAAAATGAAGAATAATTCAGAGAAATGAAACCCTTTCATGAGATTTTGTCAAATCCAAAGTTCTAAAGCTAGGTACCTGTTCAGAAAAACATTAAGTTAAAGGACCATAACTCTGACAAAAAATTATTCAACCAGACCGATATTTTAGCTTAAGCTGTACCTCATCTATATTTATTTTTATGTCAAATATGAAGTTAATATCTGCAACCACTTCCAAAGAAAGACCGGAAAATTGAAAATTTGACAAAAAATTAAAGTTCAAGAACCATAACTCTAGCAAAAATTATTCAAAGAGACTGAGATTGGGAATTAAGCTATAAATCATCTTTATGCCAACTATAAAGTTTGTATCTACAATCACTTCCAAAAAAGTCTGGAAAATCCCAAATTTGAAGAATAAAATGAAAGTTCAAGGGCAATAACTCTGTAAATAATTATTCAACCGGACTAACATAAGCTGTGCCTTATCTAGATTCAGCTTTGTACTAAATATAGAGTTGATATCTCAAGTCAGTTCCATAAAAAGTCCAGAAAACCAGAAACATTGGTAGGGGACTAAAAAGGGGAGATAACTCCTGAAGTATTGGTCCGATCCTAACGGAAATATGCGGTGCACAGGTTTATATGGTCATATGACTATATATGAACTTTCAACAAAATTGAAGTAAAACTGTAGAAGAAGAAGGCCGGACAAAATTGTGTCCACGGACGGACAGACGGACGGACGGACGGACAGACGGACGACCTGATTCCAGTATACCCCCCCCCCCCAAACTTCGGTATGGGGTTATAATTATGAAAGTATGGTTTCTTAAGTTTCAGAGGCCATTTTAATATCCATTATAACAATAGAAAGGAAAATTAGTATGGCGGCCATTCTTTTCACGAATCAATAAGTTTTGACCAATATATCAGATCACCGAAGGATCATTCCGGTAAAAATATATTGCAATCTGCACAGTGGTTTCATAGGCAAGGAGTTTTTAAATTTCCATTATAGCCATATAGAAAACTTAGCCCTACTCTGACGACCATAGTATTAACGAATCACACTTAATGTGAATAATCTTGGCAGAAGTTACTTAATGATCACTCCTGCTAATTTATATTGCTATCTGAAATCCTTGTCGGCAAATCGCTTCACCTCAACTCATACTGATTCTAATTAAGTCATGACCGTGTAATGTCCACATTTAAAAAGCATACTAATGTTCGGAACTAAGCGAAAAGTCCCTAATGGTATGCAAATGAAACAGTAGTAAAGTCAAGCAGGAAAAACCACACACCAAACGCCACCATCACCAAAACACCTACAGAAAGCATAGCAATTTATATTCATACAGACACATACAGTAGAAAGCCACACACACGACGCAATCTCTACCAACACACCAACAGACAGCATGTAACAACCAAACACACAACCAAACACACGCAAACACACGAGAAGAACACAGAAAACACCAACAAATACACAAGCACCAGAGACAAACATGAACAAAATACAAGCACATACACAAGACAAACAAAAGTAAGGGTGACAAAGAGAGAACCGCCTTAGCACGGTCAGTACCAAAAACACCACTGGGGTTTAAACCGGTTTACGGACGTCCTAACCTCACAGTTATCTCAAAGTCACCCTAGTTAAAAAAAACATTGTTAAAGGTATCCCCGCCGGACTTTCCCACAACATAGAAGACAGTTATCACAGGAAAAAATGTAAAACTTAGCTTAACAACTGTGACAGTCCGTCAAATATGCACTCAATGACTTTGCTGAAGACAGATTGACTGCAGGGAAGCCGTTAAGGGCACAACAGAGAAAGGGTAAAACATGAATCTGGTAAGCTCATCCTATTTCTGGGTTTAAGAGTATACCATCATAGAGTACTATCCTCGGCCTGTCATCTTGGAAGCAAGGAGGAAAGCATAGCGACCGACTGTAAAGGGGTCGATAACCAAACATGCAGTGTGTTGCAACATAAATGGGTCGTAACCTTTCTTCCTAAAAGTTTTAATGCGTTTAATAAACAAATCGGGAAAATGGATATGACCACGAAATTTCCTACGTTTGTAGATAACATCACCATAGAAATCTGGATGAGAAATACCTTGTTGCAGTAACGTCCGTAAATTACAGTTATATTTACTAATGAGGGGTAAATTTCGATAATAGAATTTTGAAAAAGCTTTCCGAATTTTATGATACCTGTAGCCTTGCTTAAGAAGTTTATGAGTTATAACCAAATTACGACTATTAACATCTACTAGCAAAGAACATGCTCAGGCAAAGTGAATAAGTTGAGAAATGTAAAACCCAATAAGATGTAGACCGGGGAACATCTCCATCTAGAGAAGGATAATTAACAATTTTGAAATCGAAATATTCCCTTTTATCGTATATTTTAGACAAAACTTTATCATTAGTGATGGGAAGATTCAAATTTAAAAAACCTGAATGTCAGATAGGTTCGCTTTGTTTAAAGTAAGTTCTTTTGGGTAAATAGAAGAAACCATATTTTCAAAATAAGGATTATCCAAAGTCAAAATATCGTCTAAATACCTAGACGTTTTATTAAAAGCACTATGTCAGATTGTGTATCAGGTTTTAAACTAAGCATGAAATCCTTCTCATATAAAAACAAATCTGCAACAAGAGGGGCGCAATTTGTTCCCATAGGTATACCAACGACTTGACGATATATGGTATCCCCATAGCGCACAAATATGTTATATAAAAGAAATGTTAAAGATCTACAAACACCAAGAAAAATCCACATTGTGTAATTTTCCACTTCAGAATTCGAAAAGAATGAACGTTGAACATTACAAGCAAGGAACATTTTTTTTCTCTGGCAAAGTTTTTGTCTATCAATTTAATCAGTTTATCCTTTATAAAAATGGTGAGTAGTATAAAGTGTAGAGAAATCGTAAGAGCTCAATGAAGAGCTCATGTATTATTGTAAATGATTACTACTTATAATAATTAGAACTGAGAATCACATTCTTGTTTGGCACTCAGAGTAAAACTTAATGGATATAGTCACATGTCCAAAACCGCACATGCTGATAAACGCTCATGTAAAACTCAAATGCCTATGGAAAAGGATGTGACACAGCTTTCTAAACCCTTTGCACTTATTCCAATTCAAGTCGGCAAATATTCCATTAATTTGTAACTGAGTGTCATCACAAACACAACCCCAGATAACAAACAGAAACCCGTTCTTGCCCAACTACCTTTAGATAAATATGCAACGCCTATGGATTGGTGAATATATGTACAGGGAGGCGAACGGAACACTCAGACAATGGCGAAAACATTTTGGCATGGCTAATTCATAATCCATTACAAATATTCACAAACGTAGTTTAAGATAGAAAGAAACAAAATTTATTATAAGTTATTATAAGTTTTTGAATATTGTTTGGAGACGAAACGTGTCTTACAAGAAACCAATGTGTTGTCTATATTGTGTACTTATTGCATGCGAGCGAAAAAAAAAATTCCATTCTCCACACCCATATATGCTTATACATGTATACGAAATTATGACTATGACTGTTATTTAGCCGATTGTTTATTATTGTTTTTTGTACAAGGGAATGTTTCTCTTGGCAGGAACAGTAGGATTTGATCTCTGATTCCATAAACCATACGTAAACAGGGAAGACTGTGGTTTTCTGTCATAGAGGTTTTTTGAAGACGGACCCAATTGCAGTGTTTCCGTTATCACCAAGTCTGCGTTTTTGCACCATAATTGTTCAATAATTCCTAAAAGAAATATTCCCTGAATTATCATCTACAGGATTCCAACATATACATACTCCAAAAGATCAACTTCGTCTTTGTGTGCACCAAATGCATTTCATGGATAACAACTATGGTTTATGCGATAGTATTGTTTGCGTTCATTGAGCAGCAAACCAACAAACCTCAATATGTTTTACCTGTTATATGTTCATGCCGTGTGTCAGCTGCTTCGTTCTCAACCTCACGACCCAGTCCGTCTTGCCTAGCGTGAAGAATATCCGTCCAGTATTTTAGTGACGTATGAGTTGCTGTACTTGTTGCCGCTGTTGTTGTCGTTTTGTTGTACGTATGATGTTTTGAACCTTCAAAACACCGGAATGTGACGTTACATACAAAGTGAGAAACTTTAATGACTTCATATCACTCACTTCTTAAACAAGTAAATGATATATAATATACCAATTGTATATAATAGTTGGGTATTAGTACAGTAAAAAGTCTCTATAACGGCCACTAAATTACATCAGGTACTTTGTGTTAAAGGCAGGTGGCTGCTTAAAGCAAGGTGAAAGTAAAACAGAACGCTCCGATAGGAGGACACATGCTTGCTTTAAGCAGCCGCTTGCCCTAAATAAACACAATTTAGTGACCGTTATATAGAGGTTTTACTGTACATACATATTACATACATATTACGTGTTTCCTTAACAATGCTTTAAGTGTTCATATTCAGACATACAAATGTTGCAAACTGATTTGTTTTTGAAACGTAAATAGCATTGTTGAACTGGACGAAAGTCAGTAAAGATCTTCAAATCATCTCCCTATTGCACCCTCCCCCAATGAGGTAAATTAGAGCATTTAAGACAAATGATAGCTAAGGATACGCTTACTAACACAATTTGATATTCAGCAATAATGCCCTATCATCATAAACTATGATTTAGCATGCAGATTTGCGTGATATTATATATCACCTCCCATACAAATTGAGTTATTATAATTTATCTGATGTACATTTTTAATCATGATGAATGTATTTGATATTAATTATTTCGCTGCAAATGCGAATATGTGATTACCTATGCAACCAGTGTTGATGTAGATGAGATGGCGAGTCATCCCATGTCTAACCTAACCAGAGCGCAAGCTGTTTGATGATATGATTATAATTTTCGAACAGTCCAAAGACGACACAATTTGAAGACTACAATATTTTCAGCCAAATAATTAATCGTACGTCATATAATTTATTGTTCCAGGTATGTTTTTGTTATAATAAACACGTACTCATTTTTTATTTTCATGATTAATATTGTTTAAAATGCACGTTACTATAACAAGGTATAGCACAACATACTTATGTTTTGAATGTGACCTTTGAAACAAAAATGTCCCGTCTTATCGTATACTAGACCTCCACAGCAACCCAGACAACACGATCCTGAATCGTTGCTATGGCAACAATCGACTTGTGGTTGTAAAAGAATTTGTCCCCCACAGCAGATGCGTATTGTTGGGTCATACGATATGAATGTGTGGTTTGCTGACATGCATATGGCTGAAATGAATACAAAAATATCTGAAAGTAGTAATTCTTCGAAGGTAAAAGTAGCAATGTGATAAGAGTAAGTTTCATCGACATGTTTAACAAAAGACTTCTGCATTCAGAGTTACTCGTCATCTGCAGTTTGATTGATAAATTCAATAAAGAAGAAGTTTCAACTTGGATCCAATATTTAGCTCTTTGCATACAAAGATTGAAAACGTTGCTTTATTCTACAATTCTCAAAGATATTCAGTCAGAATAGAAAACAGTTTGAATCCTGTCAAGACAGCATATAATATTACAATTTCCCATTGCCTAACTGGCCTTGGCTATGTTATTCTGCATGACATATCTCCTGAAATATAAATTATGCATTTGGCTAGTATTCCCAAACCTCAACTCACCATGATTTAGACTATATCATATCTAGATATGTGTCGAGGTCTTTTTAAAGAAAACATTCCTCAAACTTTAATTCAGACTTTTTGTCATTTTGTTACTTCAAAACGTAATCTAATGCTAAACCGTTTATATAATGATGATATCCCAAGTTATATGGCGTTTCATCTGTATATAAACTGTTTCCAAAGGTTATTATGGATGTGCCAATGAAAGCATGAAAGCTGAAGGTTTTAATTGCACAATACCTTTGTTCCTTCCAGAACGCAGCACTTTTCTAGGTTTCGGCTTAAGAGATGACCGATACTTTGTTTTCTGCATAAGTGTTTCTATACGTTTTCTGCAACTCTTTCTTGACTGAAATATGAAATAAAGTGGCACAATGCGTGGAGTGAGTAAGTGGTCATCTTTGTGCACAATATGGATCACAATGAAATACAATGTCAGTCTGCATTTCACTAGAATCTACTATACTCTAAGAAAGTTGCTGAGAACAGGTGAGGAAATATTTTCCATGAAGCAGAAAACGACTGTTGCAGAATCGAAGAAAGTTATTTATTTTGCACACAATTGTAGTACATTGTATGATACATGCATTTTAAAAAATCACAAATAGAACCGGAAATTAGACAATCACACTCAAAAGTCAACAGTAACACACGAAGCACAAATGAAGAGCGCGCTCATATATGTATACACTACCTTTATAGAACTTTTACTTGCTCGTTCAAAACTGTGACGCCATAGTATATACAAACGTACGATCAGATACATAAGAATTACTATGAAGTTCAGCTGTATTTTGGAATGTTAGAAAAAATGCTAAATGCGAGCCTTTGCGAGCATTTAACTACTGTTCTGACGAGCCAAAATACAGCTTAATTTCAAAACTACTAGCATAGTAATTCTTATATCATGCAACACCAAGAACAAATGCAGAAAATTAAGAAAAAGAAAGTGTGATCAAGCGATATACATGACGTCATGTTGGCATGCAGTGGCGTCATTGACCTTTACAACATAAACAAACTTGATTTTATCCTTTTACGGATAAATAGTTGAGACAAATATGGAAAAATAGTCAAACAGGGAGAGCCACACACGAAATGACACCGCACCAAACACAAAAGTACAAAAATGAGTCATGCAGGAAATACCACATACAGAACAAACACTCGCCCGAACAGCAACACAAGGAAACAGCAAATGTACATGGGTAGAAAAAACAACAAGAGACGCACAAAGACAAAACAAACATTCAATAGGAGGAAGATGGAAGTACCGCCTTGGAACGGTCAGTGACAAAAGTCACCGGGGGTTTAAACCGGTTTATGGGCGCCCAACCTCACCCTTATTCCATCCCCATCCTAAAAGACAAACAGTGTAAATAAACGTATCCCCTCTCCGACTAATCTACAACAACCGCGACAGCAAATACAGTGGTAAAGTGCATGTATAACAAAAAAAACATTTAATTGAACATACTGTATCCACCTATCGCTAGTGTACTCAATGATTGAGCTGCAAACAGAGTAACTGTAGAAAAGTAATAAAGGGTACGACAAAAATGAAATAGTACAGATATCCGACGTTCTCCTTCCATTTCTGGATTTAAGAGGTCGCCTTCATAGAGTACTAAACCTTTCTTGTCGGCGTACATGCAAAGAGGCCAGCGTGATTGCCAACTGTAAAAGGGTTCACAACCAAACATACAGTATGTTGTAATAATACAGGATCATATCTCTTTTTAATGAATTGTTTTATATATTTGATGAACAAAGTGAGAAAATGGGTATGTCCAATACTTCTAGGAAGTTTGTAAATCACATCACCATAAAATTCAGGATGTGAAATACCGTGTCGCAAAAGTACCTTGAGATTACATTTGTACTTGCCAATAAGCGAGAGATTTCGATAGTAAAATTTAGAGAAAGTTTTTCTTAGTTTATGGTATCTATATCCTTGTTTAAGCAGTTTTTCAGTTAAAATGAGATTTCGACTGTTAAAATCGTCAATAGATGAACAAGCTCTAGCAAAACGAATAAGTTGAGATATATAAACCCCGTAAGATGGAGCACGGGGAACGTCCCCGTCAAGATGAGGAAAATTTACAATATTAAAATCAAAATCATCTCTTTTGTCATATATTTTAGAAGAAATCATTCCATTATTAATTTTAAGGTCTAGATCAAGAAACGCTGCATAATTGTCGGACGGGTTAGCTTTATTCAATTTGAGTTCTTTAGGATAAATTGTAGGAATCAGAGCATTAAAGAAAGGGTTATCTAAGTTAAAAATATCATCCAAATATCGACAAGTATCATTGAAGGCTTTTATAACATCTTCTTGTGATTGAGGATTCAAACTCAACATGAAATCTCTCTCATAGCAGTACAAAAACAAATCTGCGACAAGTGGTGCACAATTCGTACCCATGGGAATACCAATTACCTGACGGTATATAGCATTCCCATAACGTACAAATATGTTGTCCAAAAGAAAGATTAGTGCTTCGCAAACTTCTGAGCAAGTCCAATTGGTGTAATACTTCATTTGCTCGTCAGTAAAGAAAGCTTTTTCAGCATTACATGCCAAGAATGATGTTTTTTCTCGGGCAAATACTTTCTGGATCAAGTTAGTAAGCTTATCCTTAATTAAAACATGAGGACGAGTTGTGTACAGAGTAGAAAAATCGTACGTGCTTACAGTGGATGCAAGATACCTTTTGTTCTTAAGTTTGTTTAAGACTTCTGAAGAGTTCTTAATAGACCAGAAGAGATTTATTCCAGAATTTTCATAAGTCTTATCACAGTAAAGTTTTAAATGTTCCTTTACCTTCGTTAAGCAAGAAGTCAAAAGTATAGACAATTTAGTAGTTGTACATGAACTAGAATTTGCAATGAAACGCGCTTTATATGGTTTTTTATGTAGTTTTGGTAACCAATACATAGTAGGAAGTTTATGTTGTGTAATTTTAATATCGGTTCCAAATTGTTCACACTTTTTGACATGGTCTGAAATGATGGTCTTTTCGTCAGTGGTAACTGAAATGTATGACTTGGTATTAGTAATTTCCTGCTTCAAGACATCGATATAATGTAATCGTCAAATAATAATCACATTATTTGATGCCTTATCAGCAGGAACAAAAACGTATTTTGAATGGAAATCCTGTAAACCCTTTTTAAGATGTCTAAATGAAGTTCTAGGTTTAGGTGGAAGAAGGTGTTTATTAGAGCTGTAAAAGGAAATGCGTTTATCAATTATATCAAAAATTAGATTTTTCCAACAAGAAAGGGCAGTAGACTCAACATGTTCTCTTCGACACCATTTAATACTAAAATTTTGTAAAGCTTCCGCAATCTGAACTCGACAAGAGTTAAAATCTATCAAGGATGGTATTCTATATTTGGGACCTTTATTCAAAAGAGATCGTAGACGTTTATCTTTAATTATCTCAAAATTACCAGTAACCACATGACCAGCCGGAGAATAGCAAAATTTTGAGGTGGCGCAATCTCAATTATCAGGAATATTATCATTAATATTAAGGTCGGCCACAATTTTATTGTAGTTGAAAATTGTATTTCTGATGGGTTTGTTATATTTGTAGCAGATGATAGGTGGTTCTGTATTTTTAAAGTATTTAGGAATAGTGTCAATTACATTTTTGTCTCTAAAAATACTTTGTAGGTCAATAAAATCAATACCTTTATTAATAAAAGGAATTTTCAAGAAGAATCTTTGGTGTTCAGATAATTTGTCGATGTGCGGTCTGAGAACATGTAGAGTAAAGCTTTGTATCAAACTAGCAGTTCCTATGAGAGGATCTGATCGAAAAATAATTTTATCGGCTTGCTCGTCAATTTCTTTTAATGAACATATAGATAAGGAGGAAAGTCTAGAAAGCATGGCATGTTTACCCGAAATTAGGCGTAAAGTATGTAGATCAAGAAGAGTCAATTTCAAACGAGATTTTCGTTTAATATTACCATTCTTGCGAATGCCATGCGATCGAGATTTGCGTTTTCTAATAGAAAAAATTGAAAAAATAACTATATCTGGTTCTTTTTAAATATTTCCAGTCTGGTAAATATTATCATTCAGTCCTAAAGGAAAAGGTGTTTGCAATTCTTTGATCCAATTTAATTCAGGTATAAATCTAGCTTTCGATTTAAAGCTACTAGTCGCCTCCTTATCGTATGTTATATGCTCAACAATTTGTACTAAAACATCTTTAAAAGAATGGCCAGATTTCCGAAAGTGTTGGTATAAAAAATTGTTTAGTTTACGATTTCGACACTGATATGCATGCTCACAAAATCGAGTTTTCAAAGCACGTCCTGTTTGTCCTACGTACTGTATACCGCAACTAGGCGCGTTTCAAGTTAAAACATAAATAACGTTAGTAGTAGTACAATCAACGTCTGAGTTTATCTTGACATTAAATGTTCTACCATTAACTGTAGATTTTATAGTGGAATTACAAGAAAAGTTACTACAACATATGCACCTCTTAGCAAAGCACTTTTGGATAATTGGATACACTCTGTGTCGTCTGCATAATGACCGTTTACGAATAGAAGAAATATTTTGGATAACAGATTTTAAAGGTGAAAGTACAACTCTTGGTCCATTGAAAAAACATTTATTAATAGAAAGAGATGGTATGTGAAAAGATGAAGCCGACTGAAGATTAAGTTGTTTTAAACGAACAAAAGCTTGAAGGGAAGAGAAATTAGAAATATTTCTGGGTACTTGTACAGACGACACAGATTGCATATTTAAAGCTTTTAGTTGAGCAAATGTGTTATATTTGATGTTTATGTTTAATTATGCATTTTTCGTCCTTATGTTTTCCTCCTATTGGCTGAACCAAACTTGCACCCCATTGGGGTCAGTACACATGCACTATACCTCACACAATACAGCGTCGACGTGGAAAATATTATGCTAGTAGGAAGTGACTATATTTGGTTACGTTGCATGATATAACGTCAAATCGTGTATTGCTGAAACATGGCCCCGCCCCTGGTTTTAAGACATTACCACATTACCACTTTGTTAACGTTTCGGTAGACTTTGATCCGCAAAGTCAGACAAAAACGATCGAAGTGTTTCCTATCATGGCAAAATGGATCCTATATCGATTTAGAGGAGGGCCACACAAGGACAATATATGTAAATGTTTGCTTAACTATAATGAGAGTAAGAATAAGAAATACATGAAGTATCACTGCATTACCACATTAAATAACTTTATTTTCAACATAACACGGGTACAGATGACATTGTTTGATTTAACGAATACATGCACATGTTTATGAACTTTGGCCATACATATTATGTCAGAATATATTAAGGTTCAATGGAGACCTAAAAAGGTCCAGAGTGTAAAGATGGTTAAATTTTTACCCGATAAATACACATGAAAGACATAATGGGATCCTGAATAATAATTAGATTGTATATCATAAAGGTGTATGAACACAGTGTATTTGGCAATGACAGAAATGACAGATTTATGTGACATAATTAAACAGATGTCCAGACATCTCTTATAAGAGTCGACTGATCTGAGTCAAATAAATTTACAAGTGCGTCAAAAAGCGTTTATAGCACGTATAGCCTTAAATAACGCAGATGTTCACAATGCAATGGAATAGCAGCTTGATTTATGTTATCACAAAACCACATTTAAATATACTATTATGATGCATATTCTCTCTATAAATAAAACAAGGGTGAGCAAATGAATATACACGTGACTAGATAAACTGATGATAATCATTCAATGAGCTAAAAGCTCACTATGTACAATCTCTGCTAAAGCGAGCTTAAATGCAGTCGGTGTGTCAAATAGTTTGACTACATGTGAAATGCATAATTTATGGGCACCCAATCTAAACCCATGTGTTTTGCGAAGGTTATCACATATTTATACCTAGTGATTGGCGAGTTAACGGGTAGCTCTACAAAGAAGCATATCTTGATTATGTTGACCAGTGGTGGTGTAGTGAAACACAGCTTATCATCAGAATGAAAACTATTATAGATTTGGTTTGTTTAGTTTTACAGTATAAACAGTATAAAATTGGGTTACAAATGAGAAGTATGTAGAGTTAGCAGGCTAATTGTAAAGTTAATAACCTTAGTATCCCAATAGACAAACTTGGAAAATTAGTGTAGATCAAAATTAAACACCCTGAATGAATCGTTTGATTACGGTCTACTGTATTTGATACTATGATAGTCTTTAAATATATCAAATTGGTGTTAAGCTGAATCGTACTGTCACTTCAGCTTTACAAACCAGTAGAGAAGATCATTTGGATATCGGTATACTTAGAATACTTAGAGTATTTAATGTAACAGGTTGGATTTTAAGGGAGTTAACTGCGGTTAGCTTGATGATAAGGTTTGGTTGTTGAGGGAGGGTTGTAGCATTTAACTCAGTAGTTATGCTGTGTAATATCATGGGAAAATCACTCCTGCATGTGATTGCACGCCTTGTTTGTCATAATGTCCAAACAAGCTGCAAACCCCCTAACGTTCCACTTAAGGCAGCACAGTGTTCCTTAAGATGTATATGTATAACTTCATCGAATTCCGAATAGTTAAAGTGGAATATGCCATCTGTGTTTAAATGTAGAACCCACTCAGTTTTTACCCTTTCGCTGACAATGCCGGAACTGTGATTACCTATGCAAACAGTTTGGGTCCAGATGAGACGCCGAGTAACTCGGCGTCTCATCAGGATCCTAACTGTTTGTTACTGTTACTATGTTTTTGAAACAAAAATCAAGAAAATCAAAAGAATGAAAATTTGTAGCAGACGACAGAGTTAGCAAACGACAACAGAGTTTGGCAGCGAAAGGGTTAAAGACTTAAGTTTGAAAGAATATGTTCAATGACACAGTGCAGGCTCTGTTTCTCGCACTACCCTGTTTGCAAGTGCCAGTGTACGTGTTTTCTGCGTTCAATGGGTTACTAAATGGAGATGCTTAATGGTGCATTTGCATTGCGTTTAGTGCCAGATCAGACAGCTCGTGGAGTAGGCGACTGATTAAGGCCTTCTCTGTGTGCTTCTTGAATAGTATACAATTTGTTTCTTTAGAGTTTTTATTATGATCCAACAGCCAAGTGTCCATGTACCATGTTACCAATTCATCGAACTGATATTGATAAAGTCATTATTTCCTACATGAATATTTATAGGACAATACCTACCTATACCCGAAATCGTACACAAAAAGTAATTACACAGCTAAAGATTCAGAAATAACCTGTTCACTCGTGCCTGAGCAATGCAACTCAAGCTCTTTCAGAGAACGTCTGATGCATCGCTTAGTTTTAGTTGACCCATGTCTCAGTCTACTTCCATATGATGATTGTTTGGCCTTGCAAAAGTTTATAGCTACTTGAAGATGTTCTGTAAAGAAACAAGCACATGAGACAATCAAATAAATTGTGCCATTTTACGACAGATCGTACATTTTAACAGTGTGTAAATGTTACAATGGAGTGAATTAAAACTGTAGTTTATCTTCAAAACAAGAAATTTATATCGAAATATTTGCAGTGTTTTAACAAAAACCATAATTTGAATGTGTTACTTTAAATACACGTGGAAAGATATTACCAACGTTGGTGGTCATATTGTTTTAAGTACACCACATGGAACGCTACCACCAACCCTTGTGGTCATGTTGTTACTTTAATCACCCATGGAACGATATCAACAACCTTGTTGATCAGGTCGTTACTTTAACAACAATTTGAAAAGATACCTCCGGCGTTGGTGATCATGTGAACAGTACATACTCAGATCAGAGAGCTCATTAAGGGTTCTATGGCCCCTTTTTTTTTATTGATTTACAGTTTGCAAATGCCAGTGAATTCGTTACTAACAATCAGATGACTGTGTTCACTTGAAGCAGTCATACTTTGTGATAACACGCCGTAGAAATATAGCATGATACCGCACTAAGACACGAAGTCATTCAGTCCTATTACTACCTTTAAGTGACGAACAAAATAAGTGTAATTATGCATAACGGACAATAGACACAACACTATTCTGGTACTACCTCACCTTGGAAATGCTCCATGTAAGCTTACGATGGGCTAGTTTGTACATATTGCAAATTGCCAGGCATTCGACAGGGTAATTCAATCATTTACCGAAAATATCCATTGCTTATTTGCAGAGACATATAAAGGAGAAATCATGCAGTTAACATATATTTACTACGTTATTGGTTTACTTTACTTAACCATTCTTATTTCGTACAGCTGTTTATATTTATGTATTATGACTGTGTCATTGTTAGACATAAAAAGTGAATTGTTATTTATATGATGTACCCGGGTATGTCTTGCTGAATTAATATGTTGTAGGCGATCTTGTTTCATGTAAGAATGACAAGTTTTGATTTTAGGCGTCTGAATGAATTGTATTATTTTCTTCTTTGTGCTTGTGGTTTGTTCATGTTGTGGAACGTTTGTCCCTGTTTCTTGTGTGTATTTTGGTGTTTTCTGTGTTCATTTCGTGTGTGTGTGTGTGTGTGTGTGTGTGTGTGTGTGTGTGTGTGTGTGTGTGTGTGTGTGTGTGTGTGTGTGTGTGTGTGTGTGTGTGTGTGTGTGTGTGTGTGTGTGTGTGTGTGTGTGTGTGTGTGTGTGTGTGTGTGTGTGTGTGTGTGTGTGTGTGTGTGTGTGTGTGTGTGGGTGTGTGTGGGTGTGTGTGTGTGGGTGTGTGTGGGTGTGTGTGGGTGTGTGTGTGTGTGTGTGTGTGTGTGTGTGTGGGTGTGTGGTTGTGTGTGTGTGTGTGTGTGTGTGTGTGTGTCATGCTGTCTATCGGTGTTTTGGTGGTGGTTGCGTATTGCATGTGGCTTTGCCTGCTTGACTTTACTACTTTTCCATTCAGTATATCTTTTAAAACTTTCCTTGCGCAATAATTGTCAATGAATGTTTACCAACATACAGTATAAATCGATATAGATAAAACACGCTATGTATATTAAGCATTGTTGGAATGTTACGAGTCTGTATATGCAGAACACCTTGAACTCTTTACTGAGCTTAGACGTAAGCACAGGCTAATGACATTAGCATACCTTCATCCAGCATCTGGGGATTGTCAACTTTCTTTAGCGTCTGTCTCTTCTGTTTGTACTGAAATGTGTTTAAAGAAAAATGGTACTCTAGCAGTACAACAAACGACAAAAGTAGCCTGAACATATTCACCCCTGTACTGTAAAAAGGATTACACTGCTCGGTGTGGGGATGGCAATCCAGACCTCGAGATTCCTATTAAAACACTCTACCGCATCGCCACAAAGGCCGGCTTGTACACCAAGGCTATAGGTAAACTACACCTCCCCATCAAGCTGAGATGACTCCGGAGTACAAACGGCCACGATCCTACAATGGACCATTTATCCGAGTTATCTCCTTCGGTGTGGGAATTGTATTCAAGGTGCCTTGTCAAACACACTACCGCATCGCCTTAAGGCTCTACCTATGGTAAACCACACCCCGCGAAAGTAGCACGATGGGTAAACAAGTTTGTATGGTTTGATAGGGATAGACGTAATAATGCCATGTCAAAACTATAGAAGAAATGTCATCTGGTTCACATACCGACCAAAGCGACACCAATACCTTAACAACAAGGACATGGACACCAACGACTACAATGTCTCATAATTTCACTAATTAATTCAGATAAATTCAAGTCTCACAACTGATATTTTGCTGGTATGTTAGTCGAAAACCAACCGATGAAAGTATAACTTGCGACAGTTGAATTCAGTAGTAACATGATATAGTTAATTCATTTTTATTTTACAAAAATAGTAAGATGAGATTGTCTGTAATTCGGAACTCATCATGATCCACCCCTGTTTGACACGTCCATTGACTTTGGAAACAAGAACAAAGAGAAAACATTAGCATGTGAATTGGAGCAGATGGCTATATTTCAAGACAACAATTACTTAGAGTGCGCATAATTTAAAAACGGAAGAACGTACAATTTATCATAAAACCACCAGCAAGTACATACTCCTATTTGTCAACAAAACATTCACCCCTGGCGCAGGCTTAAAGTCGCATTCTTCGTGACATGGAGTGGCCGAAAAGAAACTTGGGTAGAATAATACGACATATGGTCTAATCGTTGCCCTTGTATACACTGTTTAATTAATATAGCTCTGAATATGTCCAAGTTATATCAAAGACCAATTGAAGCAATCTAGATAACAACACCAATGCATTGAAATTACCATAATACTCTCCACCGGTTTGAAAAGCTATACAATTACATTAGACTTCATTTTGATATCTACAGATATATTTATATAGCAGCAAACTGTGAGGCACTGATCAAACGGTTCTTTTCCGAAATTTACGAATCTGTACGAATACATCGGGTAATTTTGGTGCCGTATCTTTCTTGTTATAGAGATATGTCTATCGGACATCGGTGTCCCTGTGAGTAGGGCCTATTACAAGGATTATAACTTTTGTGAGTAAACACATGAGTTCTATTTCACATGTTGTACTGGTCGTCAATCCTATGAAGTATTTCGGCTCTAGGCATACTACTTTTGGAGTTATGCACGGCATGAAAAGGTTGGATATACTGGCGGAAGGACTAACAGATGGACAAGGATAATTCTAACTGTCCCCAGGCAATACGTAGTACGGGCATAAAACATACAAAGTTCAAACAGTTTACCCGGTTACATACTTTTCTTTTCCCGTCGACGGCAAAGCACATCTCAGATACAATCACTGCAACAAACAACAGTTTCAAATTGTTCATGACTGGGTGGTTATTTCTGAAATAAACCAGGATAAATCAAAGGAGCGTTACACACAATTTGCCACAGGTAAATCGCAAATGGAAGATACCATATTTATGTTCACTTCAGACTGATGCGTCATTGTCTATAGAAAGACAAAAATTATGTTTTACTTCTACCTTGAATACATGCACAGGTTTAACCAAGTTTGAACATATCAACTCTATCGTCCCATACATTCAAGTACATTGATCTCTAGTTTAGTCTTAGTTTAATAAAACAGAAACAATAAAAACCGAGTCTGCAATTTTCTCTTTTTGCATTGCTGCTTTTTCTTTCGAATGCTCTTCTACTTTCAGAAGTTAGATCAATATGTAGCCGTATTGAATTCTAGAACTATGCCAATGTAGTTTTATTTCGTACACTCTATGACATGTTGTGTTTCATGTTTCACCCATTTAAGAAATGAATGACGTGCTTCCGGTGTTCATGAGGTTATGCAACGCATAGCTTTACGAGCAAAGTTAGTGAAGCCCGAAGGGCTTCACGTGAATCTTTGCTCGTAAAGCTATGCGTTGCATAACCCATGAACACCTGGAGCACGTCATTTATTTCTTATATTTATATTCCATTGTATTTCTTATATTTAAGAAATGAATGACGTGCTTCCGGTGTTCATGAGGTTATGCAACTTTCTTTTTAGAATAAGGTTATATAAGGACGTTGCAGGGCGAATGTAAATATTGCACAATGGAGACAGAAATGCTACTTATGGTCAGTTTTGTTATTTAGTTTGCTTAATGATTAATGTTATTCTTCCTGATATGCGTCCCGTTGTTTCGTCTTGTGGCTGTGTCGTTTCTTGTTTGATGGTGTTTGGTGCGGTGTAATTTCGTATGTGTTGATCTCCCTGTTTGACTATATTTCCATATTCGCAAATTATTAGTGAAAAGGTAAACGCATTGAGATGCTAGTGGACATAACATTTGATCTACACCGGTTTCAAAATACACGGTACTATTTAAGATACTATGGTGTAACTTTCATAATATATTGGACTCCTGAATCGCAACAAATAACTGGAGCTGCAAAACCAAAATGGCTTCTTCTAAGGCATTATATGGAAAAACAAAAATCCACGGACCTTAAAACAGTTATAAACACACCAGGTGGTACTAAATATATTAGCCGGTTTCATCTGGATTTGTTAGGTATAAACCAGTCTAACATATATTAGGTTGCTGCAGGGAGATTCGCGGTTACCCATGCAAACAGTTTAGTTACAGCTAGTTTAAACATATTTTATGTCCATTCTATACATATATTAGAAATGGGGTTGGGTCAAAGTGAAAAATGAACCAAGAAAAAATATGTAGGAGAAGGACAGACAAACGATAAAGAGGAGAATAGGGGAGTGTAAGAGAAAGAGAAATTGTATGTAAGGGAAGAAGACAGAGTATAAAAAACTGTCCTTGAAACAAGCAAATGATCAGACGACTAAAACATTTGATTTTGAATACATAAATAGGGAAAAACATAATTACAGGTAAAGACTCAAATTAAAATATCCCCATTTGATTAATGTAAGCGTGCACGGCAGAAAAGAGTGTTTATTGTCATCATTACTCAGTTCTAAGTTACCGAACAACAAAATGTCAGTGTTTAGAGGGTGGTATTTTCGCGTGGCATTAAAATGGTTTACTCTCTGTGCTTGGAAAGTTCTACATCTTAAGAAGTAGTGATGTGTATCTTCAGTTTCATTTGAGTAATTGCACACTGGGTTTGGGTTAAGGTGAATGTTAAATAAATCACAGTTCAAATTGCTACAATGGTTTCTTATTCTAGCGTGCATAACAGATAAACGTCTATCTCCAAAACAATAAAAGTTATTTGGGCTATAAGAGCTATTGCGTAAGCCTTTCTTAAAAGAACTCAAAGTACTTGAATATCTGATATCAATGTTAACAATGTTAATGATATCAATTTTATTTTTTCCCTGTCGTGCCCTTAACGGCTTACCTGCAGGTGCTCTGACTTCAGCAAAGTCATTGAGTACATATTTGACGGATTGTCACAGTTATTATGCTATGTTTTACATGTTGTCCTGTGTTCACCGTCGTCTATGTTGTGGGTAAGTCCAGCGGGGATACCTTTATTTACAATATTTGTAAAGCTAGGGTGACTTTGAGAGAAGTGTGAGGTTAGGACGTCCGTAAACCGGTTTAAACCCCCAGTGGTGTTTTTGCTGCTGACCGTGCCAAGGCGGTACTCTCTTTGTCACCCTTCCTTTTGTTTGCATTGCGTCTTTGTGCTTGTGGTTTGTTCATGTTGTGGAACGTTTGTCCCTGGTTCTTGTGTGTCTTTTTGTGTTTTCTGTGTTCGTTTCGTGTGTGTGTGTGTGTGCGTGTGCGTTTGGGTGTGTGGTTGTGTGTGTGTGTGTGTCATGCTGTCTATCGGTGTTTTGGTGGTGGTTGCGTCTTGCATGTGGCTTTGCCTGCTTGACTTTACTACTTTTCCAATTAACAGTGTTGCATAACCCTATCGACGATGGAATACACGAATGTTTTGAAATAATAAATGGAACTTCGGTGTTTCCTCGATTTCGCACAGCATAGTTGGTTATCTCCCCTACATTGAGTGATAATAAGTCGCTTAATATCTGATTGAACCATTTTATGATGAGTTTTCTACATGAAGGATACTTTCTGCATTTTACATCTTCTTGAAACAGAATTCCATCCACATTCACGATAGAGATTGTTAAGGAATACATATCTGGTGAGTCCAGTTACAATACGAGCGGCTTCATTGTGCAATTTTTCCAAAGACTCTGAGCAATGTATAGAACAGCCATCCCAAACTATTGAAGCATACTCCAGTATGGCCGAACATAAGATATATATATTTGATTCAAAGAATGTCTATTCAAAGTAAATTTAAGATTATGCATTATTCCAATTGGTTTTGATGCTGATTGTAATATATTGTCAATATGTTGTCAATATGGTTATTCCACTGACCAGTTGAAGTCAAAGTTACTCCTAAGTGCTTATGTGATTCATCAAATTTAATGTTAGAATTTTTAAAAATAAGATTAGGACGCACACAATTATGTTTACAAAGCGAAAACATCATTGCTTCAGTTTTATTGGGATTAAAACTGACAAGCCACGCCTTTTCCCAAGCTGAAATTAATCTTAGATCGTGGTTTAACATACGAGCCCTCATTATCATTAAAATTAGAGGCAGAAATGTACAACGAACTATCATCTGCAAATAATCTGGTTAAACTCAGTAGAGTGTTCGATATATCATTAACATATATTAAAAATAAAAGAGGCCCTAACACAGATCCATGTGGAACACCGGCTGATATAGTCTTTATATCAGAATTTGAAGATTGAAGAACAACTTTTGGAGATCTATTGTTTAGATAAATAGAAAGCCATGCCAAAAGGTGTCTGTTTATGCCATTTTCCTGATATTTAAAGATGAGGCCTTTATGCCACACTCGATCAAAAGCCTTAGAAATATCACAAAACACCATACAAGCATAATGTTTGTTATCAAAGGACTGGCATATATGCTGTTCCATATCTATCAATTGACTAGACAGTTGAATGATTAGGAAGGAACCCAGATTGATATTTATAAAAATTGTACATATATTTGAAGACAATTCTTTCGAACACTTTACCACAGCAGATGAGTAGTGAAACAGGTCTATAGTTTGATGGTAACGATTTATCCCCCTTTTTGAAAATTGGAATTACATTTGCTATTTTCCAGGAATCTGGAAAAACACCTTCATTTAGAGATCTATTAAAAAGTATTGCAAGTGGTTTCGATATCGCTTTTATTGATCCTTTAAGCATTCTGTGCGAAATTATGTCTGGTCCTGGCGCTTTGTCTACAGCGAGTGAAATAATAATGTATTCTATCTCAGTTTCAGAAATATCAATATTTGTCAAACTATTTCCACGAGCTTTTGTATCATCTATATTAGATATTGAAACAAAATAATTATTTAAGCAATCAACCTTTTGTTCCCTGATATGGACCATTGAAGTTCTCCGATGGGCCCAGTTTCGTACAACAACGGTATATTTGATGGGCAGTTATTGGTTTTATAAAGTGCCGAATAATATTACAGAAACCTTTTTATTATTTGTTCTTAATCCTTCTAGATTATGTTCCAATGAGTTGAAAAATAATTGCTTTGCATGTTTTTTCATATTATTGACATTGTTACGAATATGCTTATACCTATTAATATCATGCTGTTTCTTGGTTCTCTAATTGTTTAAGCATGTCTCTTACTCTACATGCTTTACGTAATTCAGAATCGAACCACGGTTTATCGTCTTCGCGAACTATAATTGTCTGTAACGGGATACATTCATGAACAAATTGGTGAAATGTTTCAGTAAACAAATCACAAGCCTCGTTAACCGAGCCATCATTGAGACACTGCCAATCAAAAGACAATATTTTTGCATTTAAAAGATCAAAATCGGCCCTTTTGTATAGGTATACTTTTCTTTCAAAACTACCCTTTATTTCATATGGAAAATGTAAATGAATATATGTAGCATTATGGTCGCTTATACCAGGTGTTAATGTTAATGTCCAAAAGTCATCATATAGCATTTCAGAAGGGATGATAATATGATCTAGTAGTGCATTAAGTCTTGTTGGTGATTTAATAGCATTGATCATTGAATATGATAACATAACATCCCTCAGATTTCGCCTATTATAATTTAACACATCTTCATTAAAATCTCCAACTAAAATGACGTTCATGGATAATTCATATGCCTTCTCAATATTACGATTAAGATTAACAAAGAAGTCAACATCAGATGTCTTAGAACTATAAACAATCAAAAATTAGTTGTGTTAACTTTGATCCTTATCCAGATGGATTCAGTACACAATTGTTCAAGATCAGGTAAATAGGTATCCCCCCTCCATGATTCGTTCTATCTTTTCTACAATGACAACTTAACATTTCAGACAAACATAAGAATTCATCTGAGAAATTTACATCTAGATGAGTTTCTGTGAAACATGGTATATCAAAATCAGCAAAGTTATCTCGGAAGAATTCTAATTTATGTCGTATACTTCTAATGTTACAATGTAAGATAGATAGATTATTTATATCCCATTCATCGGTCCTGGGTTAGACTCAATATCTCCTGCTTGCATTAGCAAAATAGTCAGCAGAACAGCATAAAACATAGTAACAAAGCTTTCTCTAACAACAGAGAACACGTCTCCGAATAAATTAAAAATAATCGAGAAGTTAAACAACTTTACCCTCACATGCGTCTTTCTATAGACGCAATATCTCCTGCCATGGACCAGACCAATGGACCATCTCCAACTTAATATATCATTATCCATTAGGTAGTAAAAATAGTATCAATCTTGATATCTCAATTGGGTCTGGTCCACTGCAAGATGAAGTCGTCTGATCACAGGTTGTATGAGAATAATGAACAAATGAGAGAATGAAAAGATATGGAGAAATGAGAAAGAGAGAAGGATGAAAAGAAAGTAGAAAATAAGCGAATAATAAAACAAACATATGGCTCACATTAAACTAGCTGGCGTCATGTTATAGGAGATTGTACAGGATGTAACATGGGGTCATTGTGCAGAATCTAATTATAATACATAACATCCTGAGCGAAAATCTGACAAACAAATCCTGGTAATGTATTTAGACTACAAATCCATAATAACATAAATATTAATTGCCTCCAAATTGGCCTGTGTCAGCTGGCCAACAGACTACGTACAAATCATAGCATTACAATAATTATACATTGAAACCTGAGAGTAGGTTGGCCCCCTTTCACAATTTGCAAACAGCTACCGTATACAAGTATAGTGATTCAGAATAGACCCAGCTATACTCAACTTCTGAATTATCAATATGGCCCTGACTATTCCAACTGTATGTATGATTTCACGAATCTCGAACAAGATTTTGTTGTAGAAGGGGTTTTAGCATACACCCGCCTTTACTTCAGGAAAGTGGCATTTCGCTCCTTACCTATTGCATATTTACACAAGAAATTAGTGTCATTTTAACCCTTTCCTTCATATTGACGACTGTGAAAAAGTCACTTTCTGAAACCATTGTGATAAGTAGAGCATTTGCTCCAATAGGAGCAAATGCTCTATTTATCACAATGGTTTCAGGCTGAAACAAGAGATGTCACAGTCACGTGACAAATGCCCCCAAAAATTGTACCCTGTGACCTTGACATTTGACCCATGGACCAGGGAGTTGACACATTGTCTGTGTGGTGAACATTTGTGCCAGGTTCCTTTGAAATCCATTCATAGATAAACAAGTAATTGTACCCTGTGACCTTGACCTTTGACATATGGATCAGGGAGCTAAACGCGACACATCATCTTTGTCTGGTGAACATCTGTGCCAAGTTATATTGAAATCCATTGATAGATAAAGATGTTACAGACCGGACACGAAATTTGTGACAAAGTAATTGTACCCTGTGACCTTGACCTTTGACCCATGGACCAGGGAGTTGAAAGCGACACATCATCTTTGTCTGGTGAACCTTTGTGCCAAATCATATTGAAATCCATTGATATATAAAGAAGTTACAGACTGGACACGAAATTTGTGACAAAGTAATTGTACCCTGTGACCTTGACCTTTGACCCATGGACCTGAGAGTTGAAAGCGACACATCGTCTTTGTGTGGTGAACATTTGTGCCAAGTTATATTGAAATCCATTGCTAGATGAGGAAGTTACAGACCGGACACGAAATTTGTGACAAAGTAATTGTACCCTGTGACCTTGACCTTTGACCCATGGACCTGGGAGTTAAACGTGACACATCGTCTTTGTGTGGTGAACATTTGTGGCAAGTTATATTGAAATCCATTGATAGATGAAGAAGTTACAGACCGGACACGAAATTTGTGACAAAGTAATTGTACCCTGTGACCTTGACCTTTGACCCATGGACCTGGGAGTTGAACGCGACACATCGTCTTTGTGTGGTGAACATTTGTGGCAAGTTATATTGAAATCCATTGATAGATGAAGAAGTTACAGACCGGACACGAAATTTGTGACAAAGTAATTGTACCCTGTGACCTTGACCTTTGACCCACGGACCAGGGAGTTGAACGCGACACATCGTCTCTGCCTGGTGAACATTTGTGGCAAGTTATATTGAAATCCATTGATAGATGAAGAAGTTACAGACCGGACACGAATTTGGGACGGAAGGACAGACGGACGGACGGACAGACGGACGGACGGACGGACGGACAGACGGACAGACGGAAGGACGGACAATGCGATTACTATATGCCCGCCTTTGGGGGCATAAACATCTTAAATATTCTTTATCTCTAATTAATGCTCATTTTCAGTTGATTAATTCAAAGAAGTTGTATCTAAAATAGCCTATGAGGTAATGGGTTAGATGCAAGTCAGAATATTCTATGTAACTGCATATGAACACAGTACCAATTGACTCATGCAGACAATGTAGAGCGAGGAACATATACCATAAACAAGCAGACCAGACCCTGATCATACGGCTACTATAGAAGTCCTGCTCTGGGACTACTCTGTTTGCGAACGCACGAATGCGACTATACGAAGAAAAGGGGTTAAGCTAACAGAGATAAACTAGGGCAAAAAAACAAAACCTGTAAAAATGCTTATCCTATGCATGACTGAAAGGATTAAACATTACATTGGATATACTGTAAATAAACATGAACACGTATATATTAACCATAGCGTTGGCGCGACACTGTGTAAACCCCTTTTAAATGTATGTAGCTGACCAACACTTTTTGACACTATAACTTCAAAAGTCATAATTTTAAATAAAAAGGGTAGCAGACGTCAATTTATCAGTACCATCGTTCACTGGATCAGATATGGGGAAAGCACGTGCAATTCCCGCTCAGTTATATTTACTATGTTACATAACATTGTTTAAAGAAATACACCGATTGACAGTGGACTCAATCTAAATACATATACTAAGAATACCACAGTTACAACATACACGCATTCACTCGCGTGTACTCTAGGCATTTGAAGCATGTTGACCAACTATAGGTGAAAATACTCATACATTGTGAACCCACATCTTGATAAACACAGTTTCAGGCATTTAACGATTGCGGACCAAATATCAGTGAAAAAGTGCACATACTGTGTAGATCCACATCAGAAGACATCCTGATCTGGATCCGTACTGTAACTTCACAAGTTGTATTACAGTCATGGATATAAAAAAATAGTACAATGCATAGGTTCAAATGAAACACAACATATACCACGACAACTTGATAGTGTAAATTGAGTATGATGCAAATATAAAGTCTCCACATCCCTCTTCGGAGACAAAAACGATGTGCAACCATATACTGCAAAAATATACCCCCCCCCCAAAAAAAACAAAAAAAAAAACAAAAAAAAACAAAAAAAAACAGGATATTTATTATTATTATCGATCCGATTCGTCCTCTAATATTCAGAGAATGCACCCATCGTCCGATAAGTTACAATTCAATGGCCTATCCTAACAGTCTAGATCCCGATCAGGCGCCTACCTGTCCAATACTCAAATAAAATTAAGGAACACATACATCATGAATATCAATCTTTCTTATCATGTAGCACGCACAGAGGCTTTGCAAAACCTGCAGAAAAAGATCTGTATCGTAACATAAGCAAACAGAATAGATCCTAATCAGGAGGATCCTACATTAGCCTTCTGATCTGGGTCAACTGTACTTGCAAAAGCTCACAAGGGTCTACATGAAAAGAAAAAAGTTTAAACCATTCAAATAAATGATTAATTATAACCATTTCCCCTGTTCCGGATCTAGCCAAATTTCAATGCCTACTGAATATTCATCAACAAAAAAGGTTTAAAAAACGGAAGGTTGAACGTCGCAGGTATTTTAGAAAGTAAAGAAACACATGACCTATCAAATTATATTAGCAAACAGAGCAGATCCTAATCAGACGGCTCCTATCAGGAGCCGTCTGATCTGGGTCTACCCTGTTTACAACAGCACGAAAATACGTTTATATGAGGAAAAGGCCTAGGCAGACAATAACAAACACAATATGCCTCCGGTGTATACGACTTGCTACAAACCGGTTTCTTACAATCCCATTTTAATTGCAATCTATAAATAGCATATATTTCGGAAAACCAAACCATCACTAACCCTCTGCACGTAAAACACGCATTTGTCTGCGACAATCGTAATATGGTTCAATCCTTCACATAAAAACACACCATTTCTTTGCAAACTACGACCAGACTATCAGAAAATCTGGATTCTGATAATACTCCTGATTACTCATCGCTTCATCTAGCTCCATCATATTTACTTAGGCAACGCCTTACTTCAATTTAAAATGCACTGCGCTTAGCCGCCCCAATTTTCACTATGGGCTACTTTCGACATTAGCCAATTAGTATATAAAAATCATGAAAAGCCACAGTTAAGATCCAGGTCAGACTTCGAAAACTCCAACTCCGAGCTGGAACTTAATTGATGCACGATACAAATGGAAAAGTAGTAAAGTCAAGCAGGCAAAGCCACATGCAAGACGCAACCACCACCAAAACACCGATAGACAGCATGACACACACACACAACCACACACCCAAACGCACACGCACACACACACACACACGAAATGAACACAGAAAACACCAAAAGACACACAAGAACCAGGGACAAACGTTCCACAACATGAACAAACCACAAGCACAAAGACGCAATGCAAACAAAAGGAAGGGTGACAAAGAGAGTACCGCCTTGGCACGGTCAGCAGCAAAAACACCACTGGGGGTTTAAACCGGTTTACGGACGTCCTAACCTCACACTTCTCTCAAAGTCACCCTAGCTTTACAAATATTGTAAATAAAGGTATCCCCGCTGGACTTACCCACAACATAGACGACGGTGAACACAGAACAACATGTAAAACATAGCATAATAACTGTGACAATCCGTCAAATATGTACTCAATGACTTTGCTGAAGTCAGAGCACCTGCAGGTAAGCCGTTAAGGGCACGACAGGGAAAAAATAATACATGAGTCTGGTAAGCTCCTCCTGTATCCAAGTTTAAGAGTATACCATCATAGAGTACTACCCTCGGCCTGTCATCGCGCAAGCAAAGAGGGAAGCTAATATACGATCTATAAATAGCACATATCGTGGAAACCCATTTACATTTAGCCTGCTATGGGCGGTCAGTTGAAAACCCATGCAAACAGTTTTGATCAAGATGAGACGCCAAGTAACCCGGTGTCTCATCAGGGTCCAAACTATTTGACACCATGGGCACATTTCTGCAGACAAAAAGAACACAGACAGTGCATTAGTAGAAAAAAAACGCTAAATTAATTCTCTCAGCAGGCTAACGGTTAAACCCCATCAAAAATAAACACGAGGGTAATTATCTAGCAATGCAACGTTCAGATTCAACGTCAAACTAGAGGTTTGTTACTGTCACAAAAACAGATGTCTCCCCTTCCCATTCTCTTTCCAATACACAAGTGTAATGTCTGTAACGCCAAACTTATCACGGTCTAATGTTAAGTCATCAGGGGAAATAACTCCAACATTATCAGGGGAGACCATTCAAAAACCGCGGGTACACAACAACACAAGCTGGTCAACATTCCTGTGATGTTTGGTGACTCTAGCCCTAGTGGTTTCAGAGATATACACCACACTAATAAAGTTTGTCTAATTTTAAGTCATCAGGGGCAGTGACTCCAAAATTAACAGGGGCAGACAATTCAAAAATCTCAGGTGCACAAGAACTCATGCTGGTCAACCTGTGATGTTTGGTGACTCTACTAGAGCCCTAGAGGTTTCAGAGATATACACCACACTAAGTAAAGTTTGTCTATTTTTAAGTAATCAGGGGCAGTAACTCCAAAATTAACAAGGGGGGACAATTCAAAAATCCCAGGTGCACAACAACTGATGCTAGTGAACAATCCTGTGAAGGTTGGTGACTCTAGTCCTACTGGTTTCAGAGATACGCGTGACACAAAATTTGTATAAATTTAAGTGTTCATATCAGGGGCAATAACCCAAGAATTATCAGGGGGAGACAATTCAAAAAACATAGGTGCACATCAACTAATGCTGGTGAACATTCCTGGGAAGTTTGTTGACTCTAGTACTAGCAGAGATACGCGCGACACAAAGTTTTTCTACTTTTAAATCATCAGAGGCAATAACTCCAAAGTTATCAGGGGAGACAATTAAAAAAAACCAGGTGCACAACACCTCGTGCTGGTGAACAATCCTGTGCAGTTTGGTGACTCTAGCCCAACTGGTTTCAGAGATACACCCGACACAAGTTTGTGACGGACAGACAGACGGACGGACGGACAGACAGCTCTGGCAAAAACAATATGTCTCCCCATGAATGGGGGAGACATAATTCAGCTGTCAGCCTGACAGGTCTACCATCCTGGGTGACTTTTGCAAATACAAAGCCATTGTGTGACTAACAGCTAATATCTCCATTTTGAGTCCAGTAGCTCTCAACAACACCTTCATTCTTTAAGCAGCCTATGTAAATTGGGTTTTGTCAGATTCTCTGTGACGAAGATGCGGCCCGAATTACCTTTCAGATTCTTCATATTCAAAAAAAAACCTTTTGCATTGCCGAATAACTATTAAATTTACAGATAAGACCCCAATTATCAAGATCCGGGTTTGTTGACACTTTGAGCATGCTTTTGATATTAATTTTTGAAAGGTCCGTTGAAGATTAACCCTTATTATGTTGAAAATCTTCTGCATATTTTCCTTGTTTCCGAGTTGTCTAAATTTTACAGATAGTATTGACATGTGCCAATCAGCTTGCATCTCATTTGGGTCTAAACTGCTTGCAAGTACAGTAAGGTCGTTTGCAGCAATATACGGGTGTAAATACATTTCTTCATATTTATTCCAACGCCATGACCAGGCTGTCTGTCGGTATGGAATATGATGAGATGGTAGGAAACCTGACATCTTATGTAAATCCCAACCGTTTGCAAATGACGTCATTACTTCACTTCAAGCACGGCAAAAATGGAGTTATTAAACGTGCATACGTACTTGCACTACGTGAGTTGTGTGCAAATCTGCCGTAACAACATTTTAGGGGGTGAATTTGTGATGACTTTAAGATAGTATTAATCTAGATAAGATACCAAATAACTAGAGGTCGCATCAGGATCCGAACTGTTTGACACTACAGACGAGATACCAATAAATTCCGTGTCCCCGTGTCCCCTTAGGACCCAAACTGTTTGATATTCTGGTCGCGTTTTTAAACAGAAATGAGGGAAACGTCATCTCAGACCATTTTAGTACAACAACATTCTTGTGTGTAATGATCTCTAAAGAAGCTCTGGTCAGGTACTGCAATGTTTGTCATACAGAGCTCTCTCGCAAATCATACAATTTTAAATTAAATGGACTACTGTTAAACGATGATAAATCATTCCAATGTACTTTCCACTTTTGAGTTTGCTAGATGATTGTGAATGACAAACCGTGCAGACCCTGATACAACGGTTCCTAAAGGAGCCGGGTGAGCCCTCTTTTCTATGTCTACACAATATGTTAATGGCAGCTAAATGCATTCCTGTATTCATTTGTTTAAATTCCGAACCTCTATTCTCTTGCAGTATTCTTCTTGTTATTCGTCACCATTAAATACCATCACATTATTCAGTATAACCATTTCAACACATGTAATTCTTGTAAACATTTTATATTCAAATGAAACTCTGAGTAACAAAATATTTCATCAGGATCCCGTCTTTCTTACAGACACTGGTGTTGAAAGGAAATACTAGAAAACTGTAATTTAAGAATTGTAGTACTTTGAGAATTGCAGCAGATTACATACATACATATATATTTTCCACATGGAATTTAGAGTAAAATGGAATAGAAGCAGTAAGAATGAGTCATCTTGTCTTACCTGGTGTTACTGTTACATTCCAACTTCTCAGCAAATTTATGGGGAGTAGGTTTATTTCACTATCTTTCAAGATGGACTCCTACCCATGTCCGACCGGGATACCAGATTGCAATGAACTAAAAATAGAACCTTTAAATATGTACCCGTATGACTAATGACACATTTTGTGGTGTGTACGGCAGCTTACTAAACTTGATTTTCTTTACAATAACAATGTATACATGTATTACAAAGCTGTTTGCGGCGTAGATTTACTTCGTTCTTGGGTTTCGGTTTGTTGCTAGTTCTGGTTTTTCACATATATAGAAAAATATGTTTGAAGCCGTCCTTATGAGTAATCAGTCAGTGTATCGTCCTGTTTTATTAACCTGTCAAAATTTAATAATTATACGCTTGCTGAACACGCCATAAATAGCTGCGGTTGATATCGATTGAAGCTGTCCTACTTGGCTTATTCGAGTACTTGTACATGTATTGTGAATCTCGCGAAAAACGTTTGAAACACCGGTTTAACCAAGCTAAATATATCCTTTCAGTGACGTAGGAATATTGACAGGTCAATAAAACAGGACAATAACAACTTGGTTGAAACTGTTTACAAACTTGTGTAATCATTGTTGACATTTTGTATCAAGATGAGACACCGAGTAATACAGGGTCTCATCTGGATCCAGTATGTTTAACAGACACTGATGCTGAAGGAAATGAGCGAAAACTGTGACCTGGACATGTGTAGCACTTTAAGAATTGAAACTTATGACACTTATGCCAGACTGAAGTTAAGAGTAAAAGGAAAACTGTTATCTATTACAGGAAGAAAAACAGTAACAATGTGTCGTAATTTCTTACCTGAGGTTACTGTTGAATGTCGCCTACTCCGATAACCACCACTTTATGGTGAATATGTTCACCACAACTCAAGATGATCTCCTAACCATGTACTATTAGGGTACCAAATTGCAAGGAACTAAAAATAGTGCATTTAGCCGTGAACCCATATGATAATACACACCTGTCTTTATATTCAACGTTTGCTTTTTCCCGGTTTAATATAAATAAACCTCTACCTCTGCAGAACATGTCTGCTTCATTTGAATTGATATTTAAGATTGCTTAGTTTTTGCATTTCGCTTTTCCACATATATAGAAAAGTAATTCTTACGCAGTGTGTGTGTCCTAGTGAGTAATGTTGTGATGTTACAAAGGGAAGTAATCTGTTTACCACAGCTATCATGCATTTATCCATAATGTTAAACGAGATAATCCTTTACGTGATAATCAAAGACGTGTGAATACTAATGCAGAAAGATATGTAGAAAGGGCCTTTGGGAGCTTTCTGTACGAGTTTCACCCTGAATTAAAAACTAATAATGATACTTATTGGAGTATGAGGAATGGAGAAGTTTTGCTGTATGCATGGTTTATACTAATAAATGCTGAATGGAGGTGATCCCCCGAGATCGAATATTGCAACATGAAAAGAGAACATTGCGCAGACTCGGCCTTATTGAGTCTGTTCATGAACAGTAACTGAAAGTGCAACACTGCTCACGCCCCCTAGCACCGGCTTTAGCGGTATTCAATTTTCAGAACATGAAGTACCGACATTCATGATCTCGAAGGATTAGAAGGTATAACAACACTGAGAATGAAGTACGGGGCGACGTTTTACGGCCGCCACACATGCACTTAAGACCTGTTGTTGTGAAGATTATAAATTCTGTAGGTAGGTGATCCCCCGAGAGCAAATTTGCAACACAAAAAGAGAAAATTGCAGACTTGGTTTTATTGAGTCTGTTCAAGAACAGATATTGAAAGTGCAACATTGCTCACGCCCCCTAGCACCGGCTTAAGCGGTATTCAATTTTCAGAACAAGAAGTACCGAAATTCATGATCTCGAAAGATACTTGGCGTATATACCGGCACTTTAATGGATATTTTTTGTACAGAGTAGATCAAGACAATATACTTAATGTATCAGAATCTCAACTGTATGACTGACTCGCTGATATATTGTAAATTTCACAAAGAAAGACAAAGATCAATATGCATTGGAAATTTAAGAAGACAGCATTTGTTTTGCAGACGACAAGAGCATATCCCGGTCTAAATGAAATACGACCTGATTTTAAGGTGTACTTCGCTCTTGATGAAAGATTTGAAAAAACTAATGATAAAATATCAAACAGTTTGGATCCCGATGAGATGCACAACCAGACCTTTATTTGCAAGCGGTTCTTGTTGTAACCTGAGGTCACATTGATTTTCAAACTACTTGGTAATTTTGCCTAAAGTGTCCCGAACATTAAACCGTATTTGAAATCATTAAACATTGCATGTCAGAGTGAGAGCAGACTGTATGTATGGCATGCCATGAATGCCATTGCAAAACGATAAATACGCAACTATATCTAAAGTAGTTTTAAATAATTTCTGAAAGTAGGAGACCCCTCGAAAGTAAAAGCAGAGGAGATATATAACCTCCTTAATTTCAACAATCAGGAGCATGTTCTTTGCTAAAATATTTGATTAGTCGTAATAAAGTTATAACTCATAAACCTCTTAAGCAAGGCCACAGATATCATAAAATTCGGAAAGTTTTTCAAAATTTTATTTATTGAAATTTACCCCTCATTAGTAAATGTAACTGCAATTTACTGACGTTACTGCAACAAAGTATTTCTCACCCAGATTTCTACGGTGATGTTCTCTACAAACTTAGGAAAATTCGGGGTCATATCCATTTTCACGATTTGTTTATTAAACGCATAAAAACCTTTAGGAAAAAAGGTTATGACACACTGCATGTTTGATTATCGACACCTTTACAGTCGGTCAGTATGCTTCCCTCTCTGCTTGCACGATAACAGACCGAGGGTAGTACTCTATGATGGTATGCTCTTATACCCAGGTATGAGATGCGCTTACCAGACTTATGTATTTCCATTTCTCTGTCGTGGCCTTAACGGTTTCCCTGCAGTTGCTCTGTCTTCAGCAAAGTCATTGAGTATATATTTGACGGACTTTCACATCTGTTATGCTATGTTTTACATTTTGTACAGTGATTACTGTCTTCTTTGTTGTGGGGAAGTCCGGCGGGGAAACCTTGATTTACAATGTTTGTTTAGCTAAGGTGACTGAGATAAGAATGAGGTTAGGACGTCCGTAAACCAGTTTAAACCCCAAGTGGTGTTTTTGCTACTGACCGTGCCAAGGCGGTACTCTCTTTGTCACCCTTACTTTTGTTTGTCGTATGTATTTGTGCATGTGTTTTTGTTCATGTTTGTCTTTCTCCTGTATGTGTGAGTGTATACATTGTTATATAAATTGCTTTCAGTCGGTGTTTTGGTGATGGTGGTGTTTTGCGTGTGACTTGGCCTGCTTGACTTTACTACTTTGTCATTACTAAAATATGCAAAAAGGCTGCTGGTCAATTGAATGTTCTTTGTTTTTTTAAAAAAAGCACGTTTTTTTACTATTGGATTGCACAATTCCGATCTACTAGTCATTTATGAGAACAAACTTGAACTTTTGTGCATATTTTTGGCATGTCGGCTCTAAGGCCAACACTGAGAAAATGGAAAATCCAACTCAGAATATTAATGATTTTACATCACAGTATGAAGATCTGCTACTAAAAGATAACATGTCAACACTGCATTTGAGCAGAATAAGAACTATGGCGGTCGAAACGTTCAATTGTCTCTACAGAATTGCTCTGTCCTATCTGCATGATCTAGTCAGTTTCAAAACGTATTCATCATCTTACTCTTTTCGGTAAACGCACTTGCTTAACATATCCACAGTCAGAATAAGTACCTACGGTATTTTAGGTAAAGACCGCCCAGGTCTAGAACAGCCTCCAAAACCACTTGAGACATCTTGACAGCTATAGTGAGTTTGTGAGGTTGGTACCGACATGGTGCGGCCCAACCTGTAAATGACCTGCATGTTCCTATCGTTTTCCATGATTTGTTTATTCATTGTATATCAAATATGCTAGATTATATATCAAACATATAAACAAGGACTACAAATAATATGTAATCAGGGTATGTGATATTATGTTCCTTTTAGTTATATACATCATTTCATATACCCTCAATGCTCCGGGGCCACTGATTGTAAATGCTTTTTATTTTTGGAAAAGTTTGGCAAATATTATGAAATCTAATTTGAAGATGTATGCTGTTTATGTTTTTCCTATGATACAATTTTTCACTAAACAAAAGTCTACTTCAAATCTTGAAACTATACTGTCAATACTGTTCAAATGTTCAGCATGTGATGTGTTATTTCTTTTATTTACTGATTAATTTGTACTTGCTATGTTTGTCAGAAAATAGATATAAACCTAGTGTTAGTATGTTTTACATAACCGACTCTAAATAAAGCTTCTTGAATCTTGTATCTTATACTGTATTGTAAATGTACAGTCGGCTGAGCGGTCCTTCGGACTGAAAGTAGGCTATAACGAAGTACTTTACTTTTTTTGCCTTTATTATATGAAGCCGGTACACTCATGTTATTGAACTGTTACACAGTAATAATACGTTCATTTTACTGTACTGTTGTGATACACTTGTTTTACTGTACCACACACTCGTTTTACTGTATAAGTAAACTCATTTGCTCTGTGCCAATATATTTGTTATACTATGAATTAATGTATTGTACCGGTGCACGCGTTATACTGTACTGTGCTATTCGTTTTACTACTCCATTACACTCTTTACTTTACGTACTGTATCGGTACACTCGTTTAACTGTACCGGATTTCTCATTTTACTGTACCGGTATACTTGTTGAACTGTAGCAGTACATGTGCTATATTGTATTTTATCGGTATACTCGTTTTACTAGACTCGTACTCTCGTTTTATTTAACTATATCTTTCTTTTACTGTACCAATACACCCGTTTATTTGCACTAATACTCTCGTTTTAATGTACAACGCACTCATTTTACTGTACCAATATATTCGTTATACTATAACAATACACTCGTTTTACTATACCAAAACACTGGATTTACTGTACCGATGCACTCGTTTACTGCACTGGTACACTAGTTTTACTGTACCGGTACACTCGTCTGTTCCAGTATTCCGTTTTAATGTACCAATACACTTGTTTACTGTACCAATACATACGATAGTACTGTACTAAAGCACTCGTTTTATCATAACAGTACATCCGTTTTACAGTACCAATATATTCGAAAAGCTGTACCGGTACACACATTTTTACTGTACTATGCACTCATTTTATTGCACTGGTACACTCACCTTCTCCTGTACTTGTACACTCGTCTGTTCCAATACATATGTTATACAATACAAATGCACATGTTTTACGGTACCGATACACTCATTTTATTGTACTGTGCCAATACACTCGAAATTTGACTTTCATTCTCAGTGTTGTTATACTTTCTGATTCGTCGAGATCATGGATTTCAGTACTTTTTGTTCTGAAATTTAAATAATGCTTATGCGGGTGCTAGGGGCGTGAGCAGTGTTGCACTTTCAATTACTGCTCATGAACAGACTCAATAAAACCGAGTCTGCAATTTACTCCTTTTGTGTTGCACATTTTGCTTTCGGGAGATCACCTTTCTTCAGAATTTTTAATGTGTGTAACTTACTTTTAAAATCGAAAACGTTGCACTCTCAACTTGGTCATTCAAACTAAATATCACTCTAGTTTTTTTCCATACCTTTACCTGCACCCCTTTTGTCGTGTGGCGTCTTCCATTGCACAGATTAAGAATGCCCGAGTTGTGTCTTTCCTCTCTATGAGACACCATGAACATATCAGTCTATCAGAGAGTTAACGATTTACCCTCCTGTGGCTAACTTCTTTCCTGTGTGGTGCTCAGGAAAAACAGCTGATATAATTTCGTAGTATGTATATATTCCATTGTACACACTGTTCAGAAAAGACAACTGCTGCCATATTATTGGTCAAGTTTTGTAGTATTTGTCTATTCATTGACTGTACCCTTCGGTAAATATATCATGTGTTTAGTCATATGCATCCCCTTGGTTGAATAGTATGATTCATGCACTTCTTTGTTAAATAAACTCACCAATCTTATACTTTGGATATGCTTTGCAATAGGTCAGATGGAGTTAGCAACTCTAGTGTCTGTCACGTACACCGTGTATTTGCTCAGACTGTAATTGTGATGAAACTGTCGGATTCCCAAAGAACGGCGCTTTGTCAAAGAATGGCGCCACTGTCTCTGTAGCGAACGTGCATGCGCATTAAGTGTGGGATATTACTCGGTATATATGCACAAACGCGCGATAGCCAATGAATCTTACTGATTTCCTAGTCCTTACAACTCTACACTCAGTGTTATAATATTACCAAAAAAGCACGATAACTAGCTTAGTTTTAATTGTTGCTGACAAATCAAGTTAATAATTCTGAAAGGAGGTGATCCCCCGAGAGCAAAAATTGCAACACAAAAAGAGAAAATTGACCCACAAGTGCAAAACATAGATGACCAACTTGATATGTCACTTACGTGGGATGCTCCCATTTGTAGCTTTCACATATCACCGTCTTACTTTTTAATTTTTATTTGAAAACATCATGTAGACTTCAAATATGATATAAAAAATATTATAATCAGCAGTACTTACGCATTTAATTGCAAACTACGTTTCCTTTAGGCTTATATGATAATACTTATCAGATTGGAAATATGTCAAAAGATCCTGATATAGAAAATGTTTCTATTTTTCTATAAGGAAACGCTAATCTCGACACATGGCATTCGTAAAATGGTAATATTAAACGAAAATCTCGTATGAGGATGACTATTTTTGATCTACATACTTTACGTCTAACGTCTGATAAACATGCCCTGCTTTCAAAACTTTCCTCCTTATCAATATCTTCATTAAAAGAAATTGGCGAGCAAGCCGATTCAATCATTTTTAGATCAGATCATAGGAACGGCTAGTCTGATTCAAAGCATTACTCTACATGATATCTGACAGCACATTGACAAATTATCTGAACACCAAAGATTCTTTTTGAAAATTCCTTTTATAAATAAAGGTATTGATTTTATTGACATCCAAAGTTTACTTAGAGACAATAATGTAATTGCCACTATTCCTAAATATTTTAAAAATACAGAGCAACTTATTATTTGCAACAAATATAACAAACCCATCAGAAATAAAAATTTCAACTATAATAAAATTGTTGCCGACCTTAATATTAATGATAATATTCCAGATAATTGAGATTGCGCCACCTAAAAATGTTGCTATTCTCTGGCCGGTCATGTGATCACTGGTAATTTAGAGATAATTAAAGATAAACGTCTATGGTCTCTTCTGAATAAAGGTCCCAACTTTAGAATACAATCCTTGATAGATTTTAACTCCGGTCGAGGTCAGATTGCTAGTCGGTACTTCCATCTTCCCCCTATTGTATGTTTGTTTTGTCTTTGTGCGTCTCTTGATGTTTTTATAGTTATGTACATTTGCTGTTTCCTTGTGTTGCTGTTCGGACGACTGTTTGTTCTGTATGTGGTGTTTCCTGCATGACTCATTTTTGTACTTTTAACAAAAAATTAGTATTAAATGGTGTCGAAGAGAACATGTTGATTCTAATGTACTTTCAAATGGGAAAAACACTTTTTATATATTATTGATCCCAACTATAGAAATCCTTGATAAATTTTAACTCGTGTCTAGGTGAGATTGCTAAGGCTTTACAAACGTTTAATATCAAATGGTGTCGAAGAGAACATGTTGAGTCTAATGCTCTTTCAAATTTGAAAAAACTAATGTTTGATATTATTGACAAACACATTTCATTTTGTAGCTCTAATGAACGCCTTTTTCCACCTGAACCTAGAAATTATTTTAGAAATCTTACAAAAGATTTACAGGATTTCCATTCAAAATACATTTTTGTTCCTGCTTATAAAGCATCGAAAAATGTGATTATTATTTGGCGATTACATTATATCGATGTCTTGAAGCAGGAAATTATTAATACTAAGTCATACAGTTCAGTTACTACGGGCGAAAAGACCATCGTTTCAGACCATGTCAAAAATTGTGAACAACTTGGAACTGACATTAAAATTACACAACATAAACTTCCTATCATATATTGGTTAACTAAACTACATAAAACATATAAAGCGCGTTTCATTGCATATTCTAACTCTTGTACAACTACTAAATTGTCTATACTTTTAATTTCTTGGTTAACGAAGTTAAAAGAACATGTAAAATTCTAATGTGATAAGACTTATGAAAATTCTGGAATAAATCTCTTCTGGTCTATTAAGAACTCTTCAGAAGTCTTAAACAAACTTAAAAACAAAAGGTGTTTTGCATCCACTGTAAGTACAGTTGTACTTACGATTTTTCTACGTTGTATACAACCCTTCCTCGTGATTTAATTAAAGATAAATTAAGAACTCTTCAGAAGTCTTAAACAAACTTAAGAACAAAAGGTATCTTGCATTCACTGTAAGCACGTACAATTTTCTACTCTGTACACAACTCTTCCTCATATTTTAATTAAGGATAAGCTTACTAACTTAATCCAGAAAGTATTTGCCCGGGAAAAAACATCATTCTTGGCATGTAATGCTGAAAAAGCTTTCTTTACTGACGAGCAAATGAAATATTACGCTAATTGGACGTGCTCAGACGTTTGCGAATCACTAACCGTTCTTTTGGATAACATAGTTGTACGTTATGGGAATGCTGTATACCGTCAGGTAATTGGTATTCCTATGGGTACGAATTGTGCACTACTTGTCGCAGATTTGTTTTTGTACTGCTATGAGAGAGATTTCATGTTGCGTTTGAATCCTCAATCACAAGAAGATGTTATAAAAGCCTTCAATGAAACTTGTCGATATTTGGATGATATTTTAACTTAGATTACCCTTTCTTTGATGCTCTGATTCCTACAATTTATCCTAAAGAACTCAAATTGAATAAAGCTACAGTACAAGCCACGCGGACTTTTTGTTTTCCGCGGCCCATCGCAATTTTATCCAACGCGGACACGGGTATTTTTGTCCGTGCTGATATGCGGTCTTCCGCAATCGAGCGCGGGTTGTGATGGGTCCGCGCTGGTCCCTCCACAGGGGCACTCGTCGCCGGGCGCGATCGTTATCACCGCAGGTCGCGGTGGTATCATCGTGGACCACTGTGTACCACTGCGGATCGCGCTGGACCTTACCTGGATTGATATTTATATCCTTTTCATCCTTTTATATCCATTTTCACGGCTTATCTTTCTCTTTACATGTACATATAAATATATACATCCACATTTTGCAAAATTGATATGAAATGTATGAAATAAAACACTCGAGAAATGGTTCGTTTAGACTAATTCCAAACCGAAACTGTTCTGCATTCGGCAAACACAAATTAATTCATCCATTATTTTTGGCGCGTTTGATTGTACTGGAATATAACCTGTCCGTGAATTGTCTGATTCGTTTCTGCATAATATGGGTGCGATATTCTAGTATGCTTTCTATTTCAATTATTTGTTGTTCAATACGTAAGATGTTTTATATAGAAACACGGAACACCCGTTAAACACAAAACACACACACACAATAAGTTACTAGGTTGTATAACTTGTATCAGGTTTGCATACGTTTGTGCACATTGTTAGTGAATTCATTTTCATTTCGACTCTATGTTTTAGGTTCCAATTCTAATTCCCAATCGATTTTGTTTTCAGTTTCACATCAGTGTAAATCTTAATTATTAGAAATCTACTGGAAACGACTAACAAAACCTATTGATTCTGTTATGAGAATAGTCCTGACTGGTCTTCTTATGATTTCTGTATAGATCTACATGTATATAAATATTGTTCTGGCAGACGAAAGAATTGAGGGATTTTATTTACTAATACATCTAATATCAATTCAGCCAGGTGAGTTGTAAAGTTAGAAGTTTTCTCCATTGTTTAATCTTGGTTCGGCAGCTTAAATGTACGTTTTAACCAGTTTCAATAGCCATTCGAATAATACTTGTATGGTTGTTTTATTACCCTTGTGCTTAATATTTTACTGTGTACAAATGTACCTGTGTACATGTTTTGTCTTTCTGCTTGATGTACATGTAATTCATGTTTAGATTCTGCTCAATCGATTCACTGCCATAATGTACCTGCATCCTATGGATTAAAAAAGATAATCCATTTTTTTCTAAAAACGTAGATATAGATGTAAACCAGTTTTTGGTTCTGGTTTGATAATGAGATATTGGACGTCTGGTCTAGATTTAAAGTGTTGTTAATGTCATGGCAACCGAATTCTGGGAGTGAAGGGGCATACGAATTAAATTAATCAATGTTATTAAAGAAACGCATACAGTATGTACATGGTTTATCAAACCACGGACCTCGTACACCCACATTCTTTCGTTAAACGGATATGTCTAAACCAACGTGTCGCCTGCTTAAATTCCATGACCTATTCCTTATTTAGAAATAGATCACAATTTCCCCCATTGTAAGTTGTATTTACTATTAAACCCTTCCATGTCAAACTTGAAAACTCTAATGTTTGCAAACAGTTTGGATCCTGATCAGACGCCGCGTCTGATAAGGATCCAAACCATTTGACACTTATATTAAAGTTTCTTAAGACCCATTCCTCCATACATGTAATCTCAATTTGGATCCAACCTCTTTGAATAAATCTACCGAAAAGGAGCATTAAGTAGATAGAATTATTGTTTTAGAATTTTATAATTTGAAACCATTGTGTTAAATAGAGCATATACTCCTATACGTGTAGGAGCAAATGCTCTTTTTATCACATTGGTTTCAACAGGTGACTTTTACAGAGGCGTAGAAAGGAGTATTTATGGAGGAAAGGGTTAAGTAAAAACTATCATAAATGTTTTATAAAGAAAAGTAGATGAAACATGTAAGCAGACAATGATTTGACAGTGACTATTTTAGTGGATTATTACGTCATAATGACAGTGAAGGGGTTTATAGCATACAGTACAGATTACAGCAAACACCTCCTTTCAACAACACTTTAAATGAATCCCCAAAACTTACAGTGGAACCTCTCTTCATCGATACATGTACAAATAAAATGTCTGTTTTAAGACAGGTGGCAGATTAATGCAGGATAAAAGTACTTTTGTCCTGCATTAAGCGGCCACTTGTATTCAAAAGATCCCAGGTATTCCTTACTGGGTTGTCTCTTGAGAGAGATTTGCCATGAAACTCCGATGAGCAACAACCTCTCTACAACGACTATACAGAAGTTTATATCCCCCAGAGTGTTGCTTTGCAGAGGTTATACTGTAGTTATCATTTATTAATAAATACGTACAGCAAAATATATCTCTCATACATGTACGCCAACTTTCTTTCTTTTTAAAAGCATATTTCTTAATTTAAATGCCAATTTCTAGTTTTAAAGTAAGCCGGTGGTCTAATATTCGATGCGTTAAAAATGTAACTGCCCCTGATAATAACAAAATTACTGCAAAACCTTATAAAACGAACCCTGTGATCATACCGAGAAAATGACCTGATTAGAGAGGTTCTCAAACCGGTATAGCGAAGTAAAATAACAATTCAAAACAGTTGAATTGGCTGTCATTTAAAAAAGGTGGTAACTAAACACAGGATACATGTAACTCCAATATCGGTTTAGAAAGATTATCGGTTAAGGGGCGGCGATTGTAAACAACCATTCTTAAAAATGTTGATTTGACGATCGTTTAAAACAGATGACAGCTATTTGCAGAATTGAAGTAATTTAGAAAGCTCCTTACTCTTTCTGCATTACCGATTTCCTGTGTAATCAACCGTCCGTTTTTAGAACAATGTAGGTATTTTCTTTTTTATCCTTTGCGAGCAAGTAGAGCAAGTAAAATAAAATAAAATTTGAAGGGGACAAATGTCAGCCCTATCCTCCCATGCCCAAATAGGAGAACAAATGTCCTAGAGAGAAAATGTCCGTATACCGAAGAGTAGATACAATGTACAACAAGAAGCTGGAATGAATCGGCCTTCAGGAACGCCCTATACATTACCAGCTGAACTTTGGAAAAAAAGATCCCATGATCTGGCCTTTCTTTGAAATGGAAGACATTCTTATTTATGTGTTGGACATGCCTCATATGTCGAATAGGGGTACACTCAAAAGCCCTTTACTACAAAAGCTCCTCATCTAAAAGCCCCTCACTACAGAAGCCCCTCGATCGAAAGCCCCTCACTAAATTGGCCAAGGCTTACAAAAGCCCCCCACTATTTTTGTTAATTAATCATTATACTCCAAATATTTGGACAAAGTGGACCAAAATCAAAATTACAGCTATCTGGATCTACCCTGTTTGCTGAATGACCAGTTTATAAAGATTCATTAAGTAAGGTAATTAGCACACTCTATACTTATAAAAGTAAACATTGTAGATCACAAGGAGGAGATTCCTTATATTTATTTCAAACAGGGTAGACCCAAATCAAATCAAAAGCTATATGATCTAGTTCAACCATGTTTGCTTTGTGACAGTTAATATAGATCCAATAGCTATGGATGATGTAATATTAGCCATATTATTTATAAATTATTATAATATTACCCCAATTAACTTAAACACAAACTTTTTCCATTTTCTAATTCCTTAACTTTCTTAAATTTCAAACAGAGTAGACCAAAATCAAAATACTGAGCAATCTGATCTGGATCTACCCTGTTTGCTCAATGACAAGCTTATAAAGATTCGTTAAGTAAGGTAATTAGAACACTCCTTTTAAAAGTACACTTAACAAAGCACTTAAAGTTCAATTAATGTTAGTATTGTTTTTTGTGAGGGGCTTTTGTAAACCTTGACCATTTTGGTGAGGGGCTTTTGCAAGAGGGGCTTTTGTAGTGAGGGGCTATTGTGATATACGCGTTGAATAATTTAGATCAACAGTATTTAGAATTTTAAATCTCGTTTTGTTTTAATAAGATCTAGATATTAAGATATACATGTACAGTCTCACGGCGTTCATTTATGTGTTGTAAAATGTCTTCTTTCTGGCTACTGTAAAGTACCATATCAGATCTAGTAAAAGTAGTTTAGTATAGATCTAGATCATATCAATCTAAACTGTCTTTAGAACTAGAATTCGTAACAATCTAACTAGTTTTAATCGGTAGGGTTTAATTATGCTGAGCCATAGATCTAATTAGTCAAAGCATAGTTATCTTCTATTTTTCGGGAAACTGTTTAACAAATCATAACTTTAGACAATTGGCACATTGTTAGGTAGTTCGGTTTCATTACACGCATTCCTGTTACGTAATAATTCATAACTTTGTTGACAGTGTGTGATAGATGGCAGTTGTGTGACACTGACCCTTGCCCCCTGCTGAGAAATTAGGGGATTTACTGACCATCTGGCACCTTTGATCGTTACTATTTTCTTATGTCTAGCTAGTAAATTACAGCATACATGTATTTAGGCTGAGTAAGTAATATAATAATATAGTCTCCAACTGCCTAACACAATTCATTTTCAGTATTTAAAACAAACAGTTTGTATTGTTAAATGCGGGAAATAAAACTACTGACATTTGAACACTGTAGAACCAGACAAGGTGGCTCAAAAAGCAACCATCTGACCAGGGTCTTCACTGTGTATTATTCATAATCAAATAGCTAAGTTAGGTCTTATATAATGAATGGAATCTACAGTTAAACAATGACGGGCCATTCCACCTTAAAATACAAACCTTCTCTAATATAAACGTGTTTTCAAGCATTTGCAAACAGCGTAGTCCCAGATCATACGCATGATCTGGGCCTGCTCAGTTTATTTATGGAATTGTAATAGGCCCGACTCTACAATTTCTACCAACATCAAAACAATCTTGTCTACAAATGCCATTCAAAACATTAGCTTATAAATATTCATGATATCATTATTTCTTACATGAATACTGAACAGGGAAAGGGTTAATCAGCAAAAGTAACAGAATTACAAGAATAGTTATACAATTCATAAAACTATGTTTATTAATCTAAAACTCTTAAATGATAAGACTCAGATCAGATTTCTTAAATAAAAGCTGTTTGCTTATCCCTTTACCATATATAAACAATGTCCATGCCTTTGCAAACAGAGTAGACCAAGATCTGAAGGCGCCTATTGGAGTCGTATGATCGGGACCAGCTCTGTTTACTTGTGAAATTATATAAGATCTGACTCTACATTTTCTACAAGTACCAAGAAAAGTCATGGACCGCGTACCTACACCATTATAAAAATCAACTTATAAATAGCTTGATGTCATCTTTTCCGACATAAATATTAAACAGGGAAATGGTTGAAACCCACCGACACCAAACTTTAGGTTACGGTTCAGCTAGAGATCCGCACGTCTGACATGACCCGGCAACAGAAGTAAAAATTCTGAGAGCATCGACGCTTTTCACGTGCTTGCAAACAGAGTAGACACGGATACGATGGCTCTTATAGAAACCGTCTGATCAGGGTATTCTCTGTTTGCTTATGAATTTATGTTGAATCTAACTCTATAGTTTTGTTCCAATACCAAATCAGCCTCAGTACATAAGCTATTTTAAAAATAAATTTAATAAATATTCATGATATCGGTATTTCGGTTTACGGACATTTGCCCCCGGACACTTGCCCCCGGACCTTTGCCCCCTATTTGGGGCCTTAAAAAAAGGATAAAATATAATTTTGAAAAAAGGGTGGCATTTTTTCCAGTGGCATATATTCCAATGGAATTTTTCCAAATCAGGGCGGCATTTTTTCCAGTGGCATTTTTTCCGGTGGCATTTTTTTTCCAGTGGCATTTTTCCGCACACCGCATTAAGCAGTCACTTGCCTTTGACAATGATACACTAATTCGATGTTTTTACGCGGAAACAAAATTTAGTCGATTTTTATTTTAAAAGAAGACAGAAGGAAACCCGGTAAGAAAACAAAAAAACATTTTTAAAAGCAAATTCTTTCAGCATAATAAATGTAGGTAACTTGGACATTCTCTATAGGACCCTGAAAGTTTAAAAAGATAAAAAAAATATGCAGATCAACCCTTAGCGTGGCTTCCTTAATATTTACAAACAGTTTGTATACTGAACAGATGATGAGTTCCCCAGAGTGTTACTAGGGTCAAATATGTCTGACTCTCATTTTTCTGTTTGTTTTCAACGAATTAAAGCAATGCTTATTTCATTTATTTTGCAGACTACATTTTTTAAGCGGACGATAATTCAGTATAATGAGGGTCAAATGTTTTGGTCATACATTAAAACAATGATCGCTTTGCGTGCTCTACAATGTACGGAAACTACCTTGGTGTTTCAGCGCAGGGGGGTCATTGATTTATGGTCATCATTGTGTTAATTATTTGGTCATCAATAAAGTTCCGACAACTTTAAAGAAAGACTATCGGGTATTTCCGCTCTTTTGCTACTATCAAGATGTCACAGATCATTGGTTCAGTATCTTTAAGACCAACCCATTGAAAAGACATAATCCAATCAACTGTCACCTATAGGCGTGTCAATCACCAATAATTGATATTGCTCTTCATAATTGATGAGCGGCCATCTATATTTCCCACAATATTAAATATAGAATGAATGGGTATTATGTATTCAAAATTTCTTCATATTGTACTTTAACCCTTTCCCTCATATGAACGTGTTTTCACGCAATTGCAAACAGAGAAGGTCTTCTCTGACCTCTTAGAGGAGCCGTCTGATCAGGGTCTACTCTGTTTGCTAATAGAATTCGATAGATATATTTATTTGCTTTGTTAAATAGCTGCAATGTCCCCCCTTCCATATTTCATTTATAACTATTTTTGTCCATGAATATTCAGTAAGTATTGAAATTTTGAATAAACATAGAACAGGGAAATGTTAAATAAAACAATCTCTATAAGCTTGAAATTGATGTCGGTGAGGGTTTGACGTTAGGTTTAAAACCAGTCAATGTTATTTTACATGTAAGTATTATTTTAAGAAATTGTTAATACAAGATATCCATCCATGCTATCAGATCGGACAAGGCCTTATAGACCAGTTATATTGAATTTGTCTGTTGTTGTCGTGGAGACATAGCATGCTACGAGCACCTGTGAATCAATACAGGGGCACTGTATTAAAATGAAATATTTATCATGTTTTAGACTTTGTTATTGTCTGATACATAATTAATAAGCCCATAATATATTTCCTCACCGTCCCTGTCCCTCTCTCTGTGTACAATTGTTGTTGTTTCTAAGAAGTCCTCTCCCCCAATAAACATTTACAATGATACGCAATCACAAGGCCAGAAGGGACGTCAAAATCTCTCTCTCTCCCTCTCTCTCCGTCTCTCTCTCTCCCCTCTCTCTCTCTCTGTCCGTCTCTTCCACCTCTTACTCTCCCTCTCTGTCTGTATGTCTGTCTGTCTGTGGCTGTCCCTATCTATCTGTCTCTCTGTGTGTGTCTCTTTCTGTCTCTGTCTCTGTGTGTGTCTCTCTCTCCCCCCACCCTCTCTCTCTCTCTCTCTCTCTCTCTCTCTTCCCGCAGATATGAATGGATTACGTATGACTATCTATCATTTCAACTTTTATATTGGTAATGGAGTAATAATTTCCCCAGGACGAATGGCAATTTATGCTTGACAGATCCTATAAGAAACCAAGGCACACCCTGATCATACAGCCTCTAAGAGCTGTCTGATCTGGGTCTGCACTGTTTTTAAATTGCGTCAATATATGCTACTAGCATGAAAAGGGTTAATATGACTTAAATGAATAACATTACGATCGCAGCTTTGAACTCATCTGAAAGACAACGACATACCAATATTTGGCTATCTGTTATTTCAGGTGGCTCTTTTATACAGAGTAATGGTTATACAGGCGACTGCTTTGCGCCGTTTCAAAATAAATTATAATACAATAAGCTACAATAGTTTTCATCTTAATTCTGATATCAACTTAAATCTTGTAGCTGCACTACATGGTCGGTCAAACAAGAATAGCTGTAACAGTATAGATTATTAGTGTAGATGCGGTGTATTAGTGTTTTAGTGTAGATGCGTTTCGAACTTTATAATTATTTAATCAACTGTTTGCATCTCTTCGTCGAATGATACCCAGTTCAACCCTTTACTCCATAGGTACTCATTATAGTGCGTTAATCCATTCCTCCACTCAAAAATAGTTCCACTTGATACATTCATGAATATGCGCCATAAGAATTATTTCTATATCACAGTAGACGGTAGCTTAAAGCAGGCTGAGAAAAACGCAAAATGGTCCCATTCAGCCTGTTTTAATCAAACATGTCTTCAATACTGAACACAAACTATGGAGTAAAGTGTTAAGGTTTCAAAAAAAAAGTATTTCAACAAATAATGGTTGGATACAACTCTCCACCCCTTTACCCTTTCCCTCATATAAACCTGTTTTCACGCATGTGTCAAGAGAATAGACCTAGATCAGACCGCTCCTAGAGGAACCGTCTGATCAGGGTCTACTCACTTTGCTAATATAATTTTATAGATCTGTTTATTTGCTTTCCTAAAGTGTCTACAATGCTCCACCTTCCATAATTCATTATAACTATTTTGTCCATGAATATTCAGTAGGTACATGTACATTTGTATTTAAATTTGGAACACATATAGAACAGGGAAAGGGTTAATACGCGCGTGGGGTCGAAACAAATATGACCGAGTGCTCCTGATATCTATAATCTCTGCCCTACGCATTTTCTGAAAATCAGATTGTGAAAACAATTGCTGCTGATATTTTGTATCTATTTCTTTTTTCTCGAGCATTTACAGTCTGGTAATCGTTAAAATCTGACTATAAATTGTAGTTTTAGCAGAAAGAACCCGTTTCAGTCTCGGGTTTTGGGTGAAGGCTATCTATATACGTATGCTATCTATTTCATTTTGAATTCTAGATCTGACAGTATATTCAATATGCGTTTCTTCAGTTGAAAAAAAAATGCACATGTGTATTTATATATACATGTAAGCTTTTGTATATATCTTATCTAAATAATTTATACCTAAATCGATTAAACGACTGCCAGTCATAAAGGTAGTGTCCGCGGTGATGCCCCGCAATCCACGCTGATATAAGCACGGACAGCGATGGCTCGGCGGCGGTAATATCCCGTAGGGTAAATTTCGGTCCGCGGTGGACACAGAATTTGTCCGCGGTGATCCATAAAAATTGTCCGTGCTGGAAACCCGCTCTCAAATAATTTTGTCCGCGCTGGTAAAACGGAAAACAAAAAATCCGCGTGGCGTGTACTGTAACCCGTGCGACAATTATGCAGCGTTTCTTGATCTAGACCTTAAAATTAACAATGGAATACTTGTTTAAAAAATATATGACAAAAGAGATGATTTTGATTTTAATATTGTAAATTTTCCTCATCTTGACGGGGATGTTCCCCGTGCTCCATCTTACGGGGTTTACGAGGGGTGTTCCAAAATTAATGTCACTTGCATCGGTGCTCATATAGCGGAAGTGATTTTGTTCATTTTAATTTGCTCTGCCCTTCAAAATACTCTCCGCCAGCCAGAATACACCTTTTTAGCCGGTCAATCCATTTTTGGAAGCATTTTTCATACTCTTCAATGGGGACACCCATCAGACACTGATAAACAGCAGATCCAAGGGCATTTCTCGAACTGTATCTCCTTCCAGATAAATGATATTTAAGTTTTGGAAAAAGAAAATAGTCGCAGGGGGCCAAGTCTGGCGAATACGGAGGGTGCGGAAGGACAGTAACCTTCTCTGACTCCAAAAAGTCAGTCACAATACGTGCCTTGTGAGCGGGTGCATTATCATGCAAAAGTCGGACATACTTAAGTCCTGTTTTGGGGCGGCTACTTTTGTAGTAGTTCTTCAATTTTCTCAGAACAACGTTTTTATAGAACTTACCTGTGACCGTTCTGCCTTTTGGCACCGGGATTTGAATAGCTGGACCCTTATTAGTGAAAAAAATAGCATACAAAACCTTCTTTACCGTTCGTATTCGTTTGGCAATACTTGGGCGTCTGGCATTTTTAGTGGCCCATATTCGGTTGGAAACCTTCCGCTTTGGTTCAAAATAATACACCCAGGTCTCATCACCAGTGGGTATATTATCAAAAGCCTTTTTACTATATTTTGGGTACATTTTGAGAATTTTTTTGCCATTGCTACACGCGTCTTCTTTTGCTCATCCGTTAACAAATGGGGTATCCATCTTGCATTGATCTTTCTAACTTTTAGGTGTTTCTTCAAAATTGCATGAACTCTTGCTAACGACAAGTTTGTCATTCGAGCCAATTGTCTTACGGTGAATCGAGCATCAGTTTTGAGGATATTTCGGATTTTTTCTATGTTACCTTTGGTCGTAGTTGTTGCAGCACGACCTGGGCGAGCAGCATCTTTCAGCTACCCACCTACAAACAGTCCTGTGGGACATTTGGCCCTCCCCATAAATGTCACACACCTCGCGGTGAATATCTACAGCCTTTATGCCGAGTAATGACCTGTCATTTTGTGTATAGTCTAACGAATATGCTATGAAACGATGTACACTGTACCGAGTCAAGTGAACGTGTGGACGAGATATTTACCTGTGTCACGAGCCAGTGATCACTCAATCGACACGAGGTGGTTTTGTGCATGAATTGCACGATTTCCGCGAAATAAAGCACAGATGACATTATTTATGGAACACCCCTCGTATATATCTCAACTTATTCGTTTTGCTAGAGCTTGTTCATCTATTGACGATTTTAACAGTCGAAATCTAATTTTAACTAAAAAACTGCTTAAGCAAGGATATAAATACCATAAACTAAGAAAAACTTAGGATCGCCCATTTTCAGAATATATGTACTTCACAACAGCAGGTGTTAAGGGCTTGTGTGGCGGCCGTAAAAAGTCGCCCCGTACTTCATTCTCAGTGTTGTTATATTTTCTGGTCCTTCGTAATCTTTAGTTTTCATGTCATTAGTTTTGAAAATTGAATACTGCTTAAGCCGGTGCTAGGGGGTGTGAGTAGTGTTGCACTTTAAATTACTACTCATGAACAGACTCAATAAAACCGAGTCTGCAATTTTCTCTTTTTGCATTTCTACTTTTGCTTTCGAAGGATCACCCATTTTTAGAATATATTTCTCTAAATTTTACTATCGAAATCTCTCGCTTATTGGCAAGTACCAATGTAATCTCAAGGCGCTTCTGCGACACGGTATTTCACATCCTGAATTTTATGGTGATGTGATTTACAAACTTCGTAAAATTATTGGACATACCCATTTCCTCACTTTGTTCATCAAATATGTTAAAACAATCATTAAAAAGGGATATGATCCTGTAGTACTACAACATACTGCATGTTTGGTTGTCAACCCTTTTACATTTGGCAATCACGCTGGCCTCTTTGCATGTACGCCGAAAGGAAAGGTTTAGTACTCTATTAAGGCGACCTCTTAAATCCAGAAACGGAAGGAGAACGTCGGATATCTGTACTATTTCGTTTTTGTCGTACCCTTTATTACTTTTCTACAGTTACTCTGTTTGCAGCTCAATCATTGAGTACACTAGCGATAGGTGGATATAGTTTGTTCACTTAAATGTTTTCGTTATACATGCACTTTACCACTGTATTTGCCATCGCGGTTGTTGTAGTTTAGTCGGAGAGAGGATACGTTTATTTACACTGTTTGTCTTTTAGGGTGGGGATGGAATAAATGTGAGGTTGGGCGCCCATAAACCGGTTTAACCCCCAGTAACTTTTGTCACTGACCGTTCCAAGGCGGTATGTCCATCTTCCCCTATTGTTTGTTTGTTTTGTCTGTGTGCGTCTCTTGATGTTTTTGTACATGTAGTTATGTACATTTGCTGTTTCCTTGTGTTACTGTTCGGGCGACTGTTTGTTCTGTATGTGGTGTTTCCTGCATGACTCATTTTAGTACTTTTACTCATTTAATCCAGAAAGTATTTGCCCGAGAAAACTGACGAGCAAATGAGACATTACATCAATTGGACTTGCTCATAAGTTTGTGAATTACTAACCTTTCTTCTGGATAACATATTTGTACGTTATGGGAATGCTATATACCGTCAAGTGATTGGTATTCCTCTGGGTACGAATTGATCACCAATGGTTGCTGATTTGTTTTGTACTGCTATGAGAGAGAGTTCATGTTACGTTTAATTCCACAGTCACAAGAAGATGTTATAAAAGCATTCAATGAAACTTCTCGATATTTGGATTATATTTATATTTTATATAACCGTTTCATTGAAACATCGATTCCTACTATTTACCTAAAAGAACTCAAATGGAATAAAGCTAACCCTTCCGACACTTTTCTTGATTTAGACCTTAAAATTGACCATGGATTGATTTCTTCTAAAATATATGACAAAAGGGATGATTTTGATTTTAATATTGTAAATGTCATTCATCGTGACGTAGATGTTCCCCGTGCCCCACGTTACGGGGGTTATATATCTCAACTTATTCGTTGTGCTAGAGCTTGTTCATCTGTTCACGAGTTTAACAAACGAAATCTCATTTTATCCAGAAAGCTGCTTAAGCAAGGATATTGATACCATAAAGATAGTTATTTTTCTGAATTTTATTATCGAAATCTTTCAATTATTTGCAAGTACATATGTAATCTCAAGGCGCTCCTGCGACACGGTATTTCACATCCTGAATTTGATGGCGATGTGATTTACAAGCTTCGTAATATTATTGGACATGCGAATTGTCTTACTTTTTTCATCAAAAATGTTAAAAAAGTCATTAAAAAGGGATGTGATCCTATATTATAGTCAAACAAGACTCACCTGACGTTGAAATTTATGCAAAAATAAATTAAAGTGAGATGACGCAGTATATATCACAGGGGTCTGGACCGCTTCATGGGGGTTTATATGTACTTTATAATAATCTACCGTCAGACGATTATATTTATTTGATAGTTAATACAGTCCAACCTGCTTCAGCGGTCACCTGGTATCAGCAGCCATACTGCTGTAAGCAGCCACTCTAGGACCATCCCAACGAAAAACACTATATATTTCACCTAGTATAAGCAGTCACCTGCCTAATGCGGCCAGCGGCCACTCTATTTCATTCCAAATGGCCAATACACACTGGTGTAAACAGCCATGCAGGTGTTATACAAATGTAAAACGTGTAAATGCTTTTCTTGGCTATCGATCGGCAACAGCAGACATTTTGTCACCTTTGAATGCATACAACTAACAGTCATGACCCATTGGGATCCCTTATCACAGTTTCTTTTGTTTGTTTACAAAGCGCATCAGTTGTTCACGCCATATTAATTGGGGATTTACCTTCTACTCAGAATTCCCCAGGAATGTAATCACGCGTGATCTAGCTGGTTCCCGACTTCAGCTCTATGCGATAGATATTCGCGGACGGAATATTCGGGAAACCAGTCGTGTCAAACATGGCTACACCGTTTAGAAGTTACACCCCGAAGCCAAATTCGAATAAAACTGGCACGTGTATTGGCTTCCAATAGCCGACAGTATTACGGAATTATCATTTAAAGTGTAAGAGTTACAGTCATATTTGTACTCGTGGTACACGGATATCCATGCTAGTAAGAACCCTTGTTATTATATAGTACATACAGCCTCGATGAAGCGGTCCATACCACTGTGGTATATATCAATACTCGCTAGTACATCGTACATAATAAAATGCACAGGAGACACGATATAATTCATCTGAGGCACATTCTGTGTAAAACAATTGCCAATGGTGAATGGTATTTAATCTGGTATACCTGGATATACCATGTGTACTCTTGTACAAATAATTTATGGAGACTACCGAATATATACATATAGAAACACAGCGTAGTGTGCACTTATGATAATAGAGGTCAGCAACGTCAGGTGAATCTTGTTCGACTATACTACAACATACTGCATGTCTGGTAATCCCGCTGGCCTCTTTGCATGTACGCCGACATGAAATGTTTAGTACTCTATGAACGCGACCTCTTAAATCCGGAAATGGGAGGAAGACGTTGGCTATCTGTACTATTTCGTTGTTGTCGTACCCTTTATTACTTTTCTACAGTTACTCAGTTTGCAGCTCAATCATTGAGTACACTAGCGATAGGTGGATACAGTTCGTTTTACTTGAAGGTTTTTGTTTTACATTCACTTTTCCACTGTATTTGCCTTCGCGGTTGTTGTAGATTAGTCGGAGAGGGGATTCGTTTATTTACACTGTTTGTCGTTTAGGGTGGGGATGGAATAAGTGTGAGGTTGGGCGCCCCAAAACCGGTTTAACTCCCCCATTGAAGTGTGTCACTTACCGTTCCAAGGCGGTAGTTCCATCTCCCCATATTGTGTGCCTCTTTATGTTTTTGACAGTTATGTACATTTGCTGTACAAGAGCTCACGGGATCGCCTCAAGATTACACTTATACTTACCAATAACAGAGAGAAGTTGCTTATACAATTTGGAGAGGGTTTTTCATCCCTTTTATCATAATGTTGTGACGAAAAATTCTATTGTATTTAAGGTCTAGAATAAAAAAGCTATACAAGTATTAGTTAATTTCAATCGGAGTTATGTTTCGTAAATGGTAGGAAACATATCAAAACAAGTGTAATATTTGTTGACATATCGTCCAAATATCGAGAAGTGTCTTGTGTTGCTGTCCGGGCGGCTGTTTTTTCTGTGTGTGGTGTTTCCTGCAGGACTCATATTTGTACTTTTACCGACATGCTAATAGTGTGTACCAAGAATAAACTCATTATAATATACACAGTATCTGATCAGTAGTGGTATTGTTTGATATTCTGGTGTGTGTCAAGCAGCACATTGTTAGACTGTCACTAAAGATGGTTTGTTTATGGTAAAACACAAGCCTCGATAGTCTTCATTAACCCTATACCTCAGTGAGACACCTTTGAACGTATAAAAGCATACCCATCTTGGAGTCGTCTAATCACTGTCTGCTCTATTTGATCATGAATATAGATCTTACACTACTGTTTCCGTCATTAACAAACATGTCCCTGTTCATAGTGTCATTTAACGTTAGATAATTAACATTTAAACACTGTTAAGACGGCTCACATTGGTTGCAGCATTTCCGAACCAGCCAGCTTAAGCATTCTCAAAGGTCAACGAAGTTTTCACTGGTCTTATTTATAGAGCATTGAAGATTAACCATACATAAATATCCTCGCTTGATCCATTTACCTATCTTCACACCTTGCATTACGTGAAAAGATTGTATTAGCAATTGAAAGTAGGGTTGACCCAAATCAGAAGGTCAGAATGTTGTGTGTGGTCACCAATATTTGTCATTCGAAATCCATTTACAAAGTATACCCAATATAATGAATGGATTCTGTTGTTACTCTGATTTTAAGGATTAACACTTTATTTAATGAAGAATCATTTAGAAATAATGACTATCAATTAGATGGATATTTATAATGACGACATAAACAAGGAAAAAGGGCAGGCCCAGATCAAATGATTTTCAAAACGTTTCTGTCGCTATAGAAACGAGTCTCAGAGAGAAAAGTATTAAACATTTGCAGTTTACATTTTATTTCATAACCATTTGTTCTATAGTTATTTGTCCAGCTTTAAAAACACACAAAAAACTATATCACTATATTCTGGTCCTCTGAGATCATTCTCAAGCATCTAAATGGTCAGATTTTGGGCTTGCTCAGAATATGACTATCACATACTTGAGAATGATCTCAGACTCAGACTCAGAAGTTTATAACCTCAAGCGCTGAACAGTTTGACTCTCATGCATTCATTATATATGCTGACTACGACCTGTACAAGCCAGCAGTTCAATTTTATAGGGCACACTATGATAATATGTGCTAAATATTTCAATTTGTATGAGTCTATGAGTGTGTATTTCATCATTTCTACTAGCCAATCCTCTTCAATTTTCATGTTATAAATTATGAGGCTGTCCCCTCTCACCATACCTATTGTATTTTAACATTTCCCATAACAAAGATATAAGAGGCCAAATCATAGCTGGGCATGAGGTAAAAAGAACTATGTTGCAGACGACGCAACATTTATAACCGATGGGTCAAAACAATCTTTTGAAAATCTGATATACACATTAGACAATTTTAGTTGTGTATCAGGCTTGAAACTGAATGCTTCAAGATGCTCCGCTCTGAGAATAGGCGCAAGTGGACACACAGACATTAAATACCTAGAACACAAACGATACACATGGACATCCGAAAAAGCAAAAACACTTGGTATAACATTCCATACAAACAAAATAGCATTTATTCAAGAAAACATCTAAAAAAAGATAGAAGAATTCAAAGTAACTCTAAAAAGATGGCAACACAGAAAATTAAGTCTGTTAGGCAAAATCACAGTTATAAAGACATTTGCACTCCCAAAACGTATATACATATTAAGTATTCTACAGAAACCACCAAAAGAAATAATTACATACATAACATAATTGATGTATGACTTTTTATGGGATTCAAAACCAGACAAAATAAGTAGAAAAATTGTTATAAATGACTATACAAAAGGCGGTCTAAAGATGATTGATATAAACCTTTTCATAAACTCGTTAAAATGCAGTTGGATAAAAAGACTACTAGATGATCAAAATAATGGCAAATGGAAAAACCCTTACGTGAAATTGCTGAGTAAATGCGGTGGTAAACTTGTCTTTGAATGTGATCTCAGTGATAAACTAATAATAGATATGTTCAAGGAAAATACCTTCCTACAAGAAGTTTTATTGGCATGGTCACAAATCAAAGGAAATGAACGATTTCAAAACGTTAGCTCGCAAATCTTATGGAACAATAAAAACATACTTGTCAAAAACAAAACACTATTTCGGAAGCAATGGTTTAATAAAGGCATAAAAAATGTAAGTGACATATATGACTATAGGTCGAATACTTTCTACACATTCCAGACGTTAACAGAATTATATGGTATATCCACAAAATACATTTTCGTTTATAAGCAACTAAAGTCAAGTATTCCTAAAGAATGGAAAAGCAAACGAAACTATTAATGATGCAACACAACGGCGCGAAACTATTTTGTCTAGAATATTAGAAGTTAAACAAGCAAATAATTTTTTATATAACCACCAATTACAACATCAACATTTTGAAAACTTCAAAATACAGGAAAAATGGGAATCTGAGCTAAACAATACTGGAATCAATTGGAAAAAGGTGTATACAAATATATTTGCATCAACAATTGATAACTGTATTAGAAACTTCCAATATAAATATATAACGCGCATAATTCCAACCAACAAACTATTAATGAAATATAGAATTAAAAATAGCAATATATGTGACCTATGCAACATGCAAATTGAAACCATACACCACCTTTTTGGGAGTGCACACATGTACAACATTTCTGGAACAATGTGTCAAACTACCTAATAAAACTTAACTTTAATATAGACCTTAACTTCGAAGTGATATCGATAGGACTAATAGAAAATGCAACAAATACGACAATCAAAGCAAAAAACTACATAATCCTACTTGCCAAATATTATATATTCCAAAAGAAATGTTTGAAACAGATTCCAATCTTCAGTCAATTTAAAAGCCATCTTTTAGAAAAAATAAGCATTGAAAAACAAATAGCACAAAACAAGGATAAACTAGATACTCATGAAATTAAATGGAAACCTTTTACTCAAAGGATTTTACAAACAACAGGTAGTTAATTTCAAACACGACTAATTAAATATTGCCCTTAAATTCAGTACAGTGTACCGCTGACAAATCTTTCCTTACGTCCACTCATACATTCACACTGCCTTTGTACAGTACTTCTTCTTCTTCCTCTTCTATTTCTCTCATAAAGCATAGTCTTTTATCTTATATTGATGTAATAATTATAGTATGTAATATATGTTGAACAAAATATAGATGAAATAAAATATGTATTACAAAAAAATTATGACGCCACGAACATTTATTAGTTGCAACACGCAAGTGATTATTTAGCATTGGTAGAAACTGTAGTGCCAGGTATATAATAATTCCATAAACAAGGTGAGTAGACCCTGACCAGTCAGTCGGCTGCAGGGTCTATTATGTTAGCAAAGGCTTAATGAGCTTATATATGAGGGAAACGGTTAAACCGGGTTCACTTAAATATTAAAACATTGACATTGATAGGCGTCATGTTATTCTAATAAGTCAATTCAATAACCATGGTGGGAAACATCAATAAAATGATATATTTAAGAAAGAAACAAGACGTGTTTGTTAAACAATATGCCCCCGATATGACTACTGACCTTGATGTATGACCTCAAAAGATGTTCGCCTCTATAAGTTGCACAATCATGCCAAGTTTGTATATACAATGGCTACAAAAGTATCGCCATTGTTAATGAAGGGAATAAACAAACCAACAGACAGAGCAAAACCAATATGCCCATGGGCATAAAAATTGCATAATTAGATGTACTATTTTTGTTTGTAACATCCGTCCATATGCTATTGGTGAATCAATAGCGTGTCCATTTTACGTCAAACAGCACGTCACTAATCATTCACATTTAGAACTGCGATATGCTTTAGGGGCGACAGAAAACCCAATATCAACAAGTAATTGGAGCATTGACAGCAATACAATAGTCCCCTAACTATAATAAATCTACATACAAAATATAACGTCAACATCTTCTAACATTTAGAATACAATCCGGAAAAGCTTTCGTGAAATTGTTGTGTCCAAATGCATTCAATAAAAAAGCAATGTAGCGTAACAAAATTCAAACTTGATCAGAAAGTCATTATATAAAGCTAAAAACTAGAACTATCACTGCAGGTGGTGAATAACCCCGCACGGCAGCCTTGATTGCAAATCCAAGTTTGTGACACAAACTACCCATGTAACAGGACCAAATGACAAAAAGTTCAAGGGGAGAAAATTCTGTAATGGTTGCCACTAAACACAGGAAAATGGTGTCTGGCACATGTACTATTCGTGTGTAGTATGTATTTCAAGTACCAATTTAATAAGTTTCAAAATGAAAGAGGAGTTTGTGACACCAACTAACCATGTTACAAGCACAAATGACAAAAATACTCTAAGTTTAGGGGGAGATGATTCTGCAATGGCCAGCGGTAAACACATAACAATTGCGTCTTGCACATTAACCATTTGTTGTTATTATGCGTACCATATATAAACAAGCGAGGTTTTACGCAAGCGTAAAATGGCTGCCTAACACGTATCAGGTGGCAAGATCAGCAGTGTAAACCAAGACATTACATGTCAATAAATAAATGAATAAAATAAGAAGCGGGTTATATAGCGTATTTGCAGAGAAAAAAAGACAATGGGGCTTTCTGCATGACTTTCACCATGCATTAAGCAGCCACCTGCCTAAAAGGGTCTAAATTCTTCTATACCGAAAATTCGAATAATCGAGGTTTTACTGTACATGTATTTAACACTTGTTAACCTGTCGTGTTTGAGAGGTTTTGTTGTGTTTGTATTTTTATTATGCAAAGAAAGAAACTTTGAAATAAAAAGTTTGTATTCAACTAGTTACCAAATTCAACTGACAGTTGATCCGTTATTCACTTGTTAACTTGTTGAAGTCATTTCATCAGCAACAGAGTTAATGTGTCATGTGTGCAAGTGTGGAGTAGGTTCTACATACGGGACGATGTGTGGATATTTAATGACAGGATATAAAACAAAAGCACATTAATGTCGAAATAAGAAATAAAAAGAAAAAATTGACGTACGAAAAGAAAAAAAATATTCGTATCTACCTAGGATCGAACCCGTGTACCCTTGGTTTCTAGGCTATCGCGCTACCCCTACGCCACGGTGCTTTATACTAAACTTGTGTTTCAATTATAGCTATATCACTAGCATCTAAAAAAACCGCTTTCGAAGAACATGTTCATAAATATGTGCATATGAAATTAAAATGCAAAATCATCATGCGGAGTTTAAACAATAATAAATGGGTACGTTATGATTATTGAAAAAACAACAACTTAATTTTCATGAATTTTAGAAAAGACGAGATAACAAAAGAAATTCGTAGCAGTCGGCAGTTATAGAAACACAGGACCGCGGTTAATCATGTACCTTTTTCTAAGGCTTATAAGTATAGGCTGCCTTCGGCAGCCTAATTAAAAACTGAAGGAGAAGTTTGCGACACCGACTCCTCATTTTTCATGCAAAACTGACAAACATACTCAAAGTTCAAGAGGAACTAATTCTGCAATGCCAGCGCTAAACACGTGAATATTGTGTCTTACGCATAAACCATTTATATTATGTATACAAAATATAAAGTGAATAACTTTCAGATTGACGGAGAAGTTTGCGACACCAACTACTCATGTTTCATCCAAACATGACAAAACAAAATCAAAGTTCAGGGGGGGGGGGGGGTAATTCTGCAATGGCCAGCAGTAAACACATATTGAAAATTACGTCTTGCACATCTATTATTCGTGGTTACTATGTATACCATATATAAATTCAGTAACTTTAATAGTGAATGAGGAGTTCGCGACACCAACTACCCATGTTCAAATGTGGAATGACCGACCAGCCGACCAACCGACCGCCTGACCAAATGACCAACCGACCGACCGCAGGACAGGCTGATTCCAGTATACCCCTTCAAACAAGTTTGCCGGGGTATAACTAAATATCACTTGAATATTTGCTAGTATTTAAAATACTACTTCGGAACACCTAAATTTCCAGAAATTGTCTAAGTGCAACTGCTGTATTTCCGTAAACGAAAATTCAAATTTGATATGTAAAGCATTACAATAAAGCTACATGCCAAATATCACACCAATATCTGCTAGGCCTTAGAAAACAACTGCGGAAAACCTAAACTTTCCGGATTTTTTCTGAGACCAACTGCTGTAGGTCCGTGAAAAATAAACGTTGCGTAAGAAAGTTCAAACTTGATCTGTAACGCATAATAATAAATATATGTCACAGTAGAAATTGCGATTCAGGACAATCGTCGATTCTCCTAGGACAAATTGCGATCACATTATCTCCTATGACAGACTCTGATCCTAATACATCGCAAGGACAATTGACAATTCTACTAGTCCAGCTTCCAATCACAGTCCGTCCAAGGACAACTGTAATTCTATCATGCAAATTTACAATTCCACTGGAAGAATTTAAATTATTAACTTTAGATATGACACTTTAATTCTTCTAGGAATATGTACAATTCTACTAGAAGAATTTATTATTAGTGTTATATATGACACTTTAACTCTACAAAGAAAATCTACAATTCTACTGGAAGAATATATTATTTTAAGATCACAAGTCAATATTCAAAACATGACAAACAACACATAATTGTGAATTATTTAAAAAAGATGATCGGAGTTTGTCCTAGGAGAGATTGCGATCGCAATCTGTCCTAGGAGAATCGACGATTGTCCTGAATCGCAATTTCTACTGTGACATATACATACCAAATACCATTTCAATAACTGTTAGGATCTAGAAAAACTCCGAAAACCTTAAATTTCCGTTTTTTTCCTAAGTCCAACTACTGTAATTCCGTGAAAAATCAACGTAGCGTTACAAAATTCAAACCTAATATGTAACTTGATATTCACTTCAATATCTTAAAGGGGTTTAGAACCAAAGTCTGGAAAACCGAAGTATGACAGACCGACAGACAGACAGACAGACAGACTGACTGATGTAGAGACAAACAGACTGACGGACGCAGGGAGGACAAACATATAGTCCGCTTCGGCGATGCCGGTAGTGGACAAATAATAAAGAATGAAATACGATATTTAAGTAACCCTTTCCTCCATAGATACATCTGTAACGCATTTGCAGACAGAATGGACCCAGATCAGACGCATTTTGCAGGGGGTGTCTAATCAGAGTCTAGTCTAATGGAATAATATAGATTGGATTATATAGACTTTGTCCCAGAAAACTTAATGCCATTATAAAATTTCAGTTAATCAATATTCACGATGCCATGTTTCTTATGTTAGAATTCATGGTGAAAGAGGTTAATGAATACATAACTATTGTACTGTCTCATCCACGTTGTTTGGCATTTGAACAAGACTTTCTATTTTTATTGTTTTCAGGAATAGCTCTTTTATGTATTATTTATCTCAGCATAGAAACATACAAAGCATGGTGTATATGGCATAACACAATTAACCAATAGGTGGTTTAAACATAAAAACATACTATAATGCAACGAATAAACATTTTGATAATATCAAATGTATGATTACGATATAATACAAAATAAACCATAATAACAGTGTCCATGATGGATTACACAAGCGCTTGGGTGAATCATAAACAAGTAAAATGTGTGGCAAATCAGTTTTTGAGCAGGTACAAATTGTCGGAGGTGTAGATGTTGACAATAACATACGAGGAACGTTTGAAAGTTATGGCAACAGTGATGGCCTTTCCATACCTAGCTCATTTGCCAAGCAGTGACTATGTGAGACCTTCAAAATACGTACTCTATACTTGACTGTACACACTTTTCCAGGAGCAAAACCACTCAGTTATTGCATTTTGGAAGAAGCTCTGTTTATGTATATTCTTTAAACATTGGCATACAGCGCTCCCAACTGTGCTTTGCATTTCAAAGTGGCACCTTTTAAGCATAAATTAATGTATGGGTTCACACAAAAGTCACACACCATACTTGTGGCAGCACTTGCAAATGGTGACAATAACTTCTTCTTTTCAAATGGCCGTCGAAAAACTATCTACTCTGTTCCTGAATGATACGAGTAAAAGTTAAAATGTGTAGCTGTCCAAGCAGGCAAACATTAACTCAGCACACAAAACCATAACCATTCCAACTCTGGATTTTCAAAAGGACTATTTTCAAATTCAAACAGGTCAATCTTACTGTGAATATTTCAAAAGAAAAATATAATATGATACTCAATAGTGCTGACCCTGGTAAGAAGACTCCCCTGGGATTGTTCTCGGTTGGGTCTACACTGTTTCCAAAGCACATTCTTCTTTAGCACTGAAATGGTTTATACAGCAGAACCTCCATGAAGATGTCCTGTAGGATCTTTCTGCATTATGTTTGCATTGTATTAAGCAGCTACATCCCTTTTAAGACTCTATATACAATAAATAAATGGCCGATTAAGAACGGTTCTACTGTATGCAGAAGCACTTGTTCACAATATTATGTTTTTGTATTTACAGAACGTTATATTCACTATGTGCATGTATATACTTCCACGGTCATTGGTTATTATACTGAGACACCCGATTTGGTACAGACTGCTGATCATAGGAGCAGACAACGCCCTTGTCCAGTTCAGGCATTGGTTTTGGAAGACTCGGAGATCTGATCTGATTTCCTTGACTGCCATAGTACGAGCTGGGCATTGTGTTGTTTAACTCCTTCCGCACGTCTTCGGGGTTCTGCAGAAGGACACAATCAAACGAACGAGCACAATAAATCGCATATTTAACTACAGTTGAACTTCAATATCTCGAACGGCAAGGAACCATATCAATTAATTAGGCATAACCAAGTTCGGTTTATTCGATTTTTAATCTGGACAACTTTTCAAGTACACAACTTAATGCAGATCTTAAATGCTCGTGTAGGTGCTTTCAGCATTACAATCGACCTGTATTAAAATGTTTTATGCGTTCCTACATATGCGTAATATTTTAGAACAATACTGTATTGTACATTTCACAAGGACCAAACTTTTTCTTTGATTTATCACAATGTTTGACTTATCTGAGTTCCAGATATCGAGGTTCAACTGCATGTTCCTTATGTAAGAAATAAGGAGATTGTGCATAATAATTAGTGCATCAGTTAATTTGTTAATAAATGGCAGATGAACAGAAATTTTGGTAATGAAACAAACTATGAACTATGTCATTAGTAAACAAGAGCTCAGTGAATTATACGCCCGAAGTAAGTGCTGTTAATAAAAAGGTGTCATCTACTGACCATGGCCAACATTCTTACAAAGTATGGAGACAGCACATCTAATATACATGAGACAGCACATCTAATATGTATATTAGATGTGCTGTCTGCATACTTTGTAAGAATGTTGGCCATGGTCAGTAGATGACACCTTTTTATTAACAGCACTTACTTCGGGCGTATAATTCACTGAGCTCTTTTTCACAGTGGCCTTTACTCTAAAAACAGTTCTGCTCAATAATCTGATATATATATCAGATTATTGAGCAGAACTGTTTTTAGAGTAAAGGTCACTGTGACCTTGACTGTGGCAGCACACCTGATAGTTATCAAGTTACTCAGTAGACAAGATTTTTGAATTGAAGGTTACTGAGCTTGACATTTGACCGACATACCTAAAATCAATAGTCGCCATCTACAGGCCATGACCAATCGCTTTACAAAATATGAATACAGCACTCACAATACTTATCAAATTATTGAGCGGACCAGATTTTGTAATTGTAAGTCACTTCGACCTTGGTCTTTGATTGACTGACCTCTAAATTAATGGGGTCATTTATTGGGCATGACTAAACCTTCCTACTAAGTATGAAAACACACATAATAGTTATAAAGTTATTGATCGGACATGTGGCGGTCACTGTGACCTTGACCTTTTACCGACCGACCTCAAAATCAATCGGGATTATTTATTCACCATGATAAACCTCCCTACTAAGTATAAAGACAGCGCACCTGAAAGTTATTAAGTTAGTGAGTAGACAGTATTTTAGCTGAAGGCCAATGTAACCTTGACCTTGGTCTACTGACTATGACAAACATCCCTACTAAGGATGAAGACAGCATACCTGATACTTATCAACATATAGAGCGGACAAAATATTTGAGTTGAATGTGACAAGCGCCATACCATAATATGACCGACGTTCCCTTTTGGGGTATAACAATACAAACCTGTGAAGGACTTAAACGGCATATATTTGTCTACAACCTTCCTCACATCATCATTGTTCTGCACAAGTCGATCATGATACAAAGAAAAAAGTCTTTACTCCATCGATTAGTCTTTAAACGCGTTTACAAACAGAGTAACCCCAGATCAGGCGTTCTCAAGCTTTTGATTGGTCAGATTTGAGCCTCTGGCTCAAATCTGACCAATCAAAAGCTTGAGAACTCAAATCTGACCAATCAAAAGCTTGAGAACGAAACTCAGACTCAACTAAAAGCTTTATAAGCATGGACCCAGGTGTTACCCGACCAAACTGTGTGTACATATCATCATAAAAAATCAGCAAATAAATATTGATAATACCATTACACCTCATTTGAATATTCCGTAAGTAAAGGATTTTATATTTGGATGTTTATTAAATCCTCTTGTTGAACCATTAAAAAGTGCTAAAACTCTTATCTGTTACAAGTTTCACTTTCATTCGGTTATTCAAAATTTAAAAAAAAAAAACATACATCGACCCGTTAAACAGCTTTAAGCTGAATGAGACCCTGATCTATTATAATGACATGTGAAATATGTTTTTGGCAAACACAGAAACAATAGAATCAGATGTTTGTTATGTCATGATCCAATATATCTCTTATAGGGACCGTCTGATTTGTGTCTAAACTGTTTACAAACGCATTGAAAGACGTATTTATTTGGGTTAGGGTTAAAGAGTTGAAGTGACTGTATATGGATAGAAGAAAAAAGGCTTTGGGGAATATATTATTAGTTATACAGATCATTGGCGGGGTATCTGACCTTTTGTTTCCTGCTGAGAAAAATTATGTTAGGCGAGGGCTACATGTATTTTCCTCAGCAGGAAATAAAAAGTCAGATATCCCGCCAGTGATCTGTATAACGATTTTATTATACTGCAAAGTTTAATATTTGTAGCAGTTAATTAGCGTTGTTAATGTAGGCGTCGTTTTGCTTCCCCTCAGCGGCCTCTTAAGGTAAGGGCTTATATATCACTCTGCAACCCTAGTTCATCGTGTATAACAACCAGTTCATTATATTTGTGGATAGAAAGGGGTCTTCCAAGTGCATTAGTTTATCAAAGGGTCGAAAGAATCAGACGTTGGTAAAACTTTCAGCAGATCAGCGGTTAAGCAGACACTATTTAACTTAATTGAGGGAATTTTGGCGCAGTTCCGGCGTCATTTGGATGACGTCAAAATGACGGTTTTATAATATTCAAACAATGGGCGTTGGAAGGAGCGGCTATACTGCAATTTACAGGTACGTGTACTGTGCATGTACATAAATAAAATCTGAATCGAATTGGGTGTGGATTATCTTTGTAAAAGCGGAGTTTGGGGGCTAATCGGTACGTGCACAAGCACTTTGGCAACATGTGCAGCATCAAAGCAGAATAAGACCTTCGCCATATACAGGGTTCATTTACATTGTTATACAACAACTATAACAAAAATGTTTCTAAATGGATAACTTTTTTCCGCCCCAAACTCTTGTTATTTCGTTTGAGAGCGGTTGTTTGAATCGAATCGACGAAGTGAAGCTGGTCGGCCATTTTTATTTTGTTATATCAAGGGAGCGAGGCCCTCGGCGGGGGATATTCCATTGTTTCTCATGACTCCGTATATACATCAGAATTTAGAGGGATACACGGCTTTTATACATGGCTAACTGACCAATCAAAATCGAGGATTTTACTTTGCGTTATAATAAGATTGTTTCCCCCTGAAAAGGCTCGGGTAACATGTTACAAGGCATTGACTCCTGTTAAGATACTGACTATGAGCGGTAGAACATCTTTCAAGCGACCACTAACATGTCTAGGTCCTATAAGTGGAATCTTAATGCAATTTGGAAATAATAAAGAATTCATCCATATTACATATTCTAAAATATATTTACCCGGCATTGTGCAACTATCTGCCTCTCATCTCACTATTCGCAACCTCATTCGTATATGCAAATGTATTGATAAGACCAAGATCCAATACCGAGTTAGCATCAACTTCAAAGGGGCATTTTTTCACAGCGGAGTAACGGTCAGAAATCATATGTTTATACTGTTAGTGGTTTCTTGAAACATGATTTACCTAATTCCGTTGACGTATTACATTAGCAAGGAACACAGTATTGGAAAACAATCCATAAATGACTGGCCGATACTATCACCTTTTGCAAACATTGTACAGTCAATTCAACTGCCACAAATTGAAATTTGACTTTGAGAATGCTAACTGATGAGGTCCAAACTATTGTTGTATCATAAACGTGGTTGGTTCTTACTTAACTTCGAAGTTGTATCTATTTTTGTCCATTGTGAGTCGAATGTTGTTTTTTTTGTTTCTTTTCTTTATCAAAAACGCGGTTTTTGGATCCTGATACTAAATTACTGAGGCACTGCTCTGCACGCAAATTGTATTGCAAAAATAGGATGATTTCACCACGAGAACTTTCAGTTTTGCAGCCATATATCTAAACCTGGTCTTGTTTGGTAGTGGACGTACCGTGCTGTATTGGCTGTTGGTCACTGAACTAGAGTCGAATGAGCTTCTGTAACTGCTCCCCTGTAACAAAAGACAGATTTCCAGAAACAATAGGTAAATTGAGACATTTTCAAGAAAAACTGCTTTATTTCTGCAACAAACCCTATACTTTAAACACTCTTTAGAATCGTCTATGAGAAAAGACGATTTTAGTATTCGAGTACGCACTTTCATGTTGCTCTGATTTTGAAGTATTGAAAACGATGTGAAATCATTCCAACTGACAGTATAAACAAACCTTCTAGATTGAACAGGAGCGCACAGTAACTGTGTGCCTCCTCAGGACATTTACACTAAGCATACAGTTCCACACTCTTTAGATATGTTATTCAATTTGTGTTTGAATGTTTTAAGAGTGAATGGATTCATGTGGAAAATGCAGCTGAACACACTTCTTACACAACGCGAAGCAAGACGTCTCATCGTATCGACAAGTTTAGCGAAGTTCGAAGAAGAAGATTTGCCGAAATTAAGCCAGAGGAAACTTCTTCAGATACTAACAGAGAAAATTGAAACAATCAGCACACTCAATGAGAAGATAGCAAACCATGTTGACGTCGAGGATTTAGTGACAGAACTTGTGGAAAGTGAGCAATATTTGATCGATCTGGAACTGAAACTCGATATCTTTAGAGAGAGAAGTTCGCATCTACAACAGGATGAGAATCAAAACAGCCGGGAGAACCGTTCGCCACAATCAACATACGTGCGTTTGAAAAGTAGAAGCGCGTCTTATCGCAAACTGCCTAAACTAACTTTTCCACATTTCAATGGAAATGTTACTGAGTGGCAGACGTTCTGGGACTGCTTTGAGTCTTCCGTATATTCAAATCACACCCTGTCCGATGTACAGAATTTTTCATTTCTTCGCTCGTTACTACACAACGAAGCTGCGTATTGCATTGTCGGATTTCAATTGACACATGCAATATAAGCAAAAGCCGTAGGTCTGCTGAAATAACGTTTAAGCCAGTGACACAAGATCATCAATTCATACATGCGGCCCGACAGCAATATTCTCAGCATGCAAAGTTTTCCTGACAAACTAGAGACATGTATAAGAGGTTTGGAATCCCTCGGACAGCGCAGGGACTCATACGGTGACCTATTAGTTCCAATTATACGCGAGAAACTTCCGAAAGAGTTGAAACGCAACATGGCTCGTGACCATGGCAACAAACAGTGGACAATTCAAGGACCACGCCATGCAATCAGAAATGAAATAAATATTCTACAGGAAGGTGAAAATACGGAGTCAACAGAAGCATACTTCCAAACTGCGTCGTTTTTCACGGGAAGAAGAAGTTCATCACAGCAGCAAAAGGAAAACGGTAAATCAGATAAATCAAAATTGTTTGGCGAGAAGACAACGTGTCCATTTGGCAGTCAACAGCATGGACCATTAGACTATAAGTTGATTGAGACTTTAGAAGAGAGCCTTAAAGCAAACTAATGTGTTTTAATACCTAGGTGAAGGTCATCAAATAATTAACTGCAAATCGCGTTTCAGATGTAGACATTGCCAAGGTAATCACCATACTGCCATTTGTCAGCAAAATACGACACATCGCTCAAGCCTGCTGCTAAACCGTTTCGTCCTGATATTGAATATCAACAGAATGCCGCGGTTCTTCATTCCATAATTCTGGCCCGCCCCAATGTACTTCTTAAGACCGCCATGGCAAAATTCAGTTCGTCAAAATTCACAGCGGAAGCATACGTACTATTTAATGAGGGGAAAAGCGATCATTTATTTCACAGAAACTTGCCTATGAACTTCAGCTTCAGCCGACAGGAATATACACTATTCATTTGAACTCTTTTGGAGATGGTTCACAAAATATGCGACGAATGGAAACGGAAACAGTGCAGTTAATAACAGACAGAAATGATAAAATTGCGATTGATGTGCTAATTGTTTCAACAATCGCCGTAACTCTGTACAACATCGAACATGAAGTGACACAATTAAAATACTTACGCGGGCTGAAACTAGCACACCCAGTGGCAGATGTAGACAGTTGAGAAATTGCCCTACTCATAGATGCGGATTCATATTAGAAAATAGTGCAACACCGCATTGATAGGGGCAACGGACCCACCGCCGTGCATTCCAAAATAGGTTATTTGCTTTCTGGTCCGCTACCGCTGCCAGTTCAGAGAGAGAATTGTTCAGTAGCTGAACGCATGCTGAATGTGATTACATCATAACCAGATTTCATGGAATTGGAGCACTTCTGGAAATTAGAATCCGTTGGTATCACTCCGGATGAAGAAACTTCTAGAACAAGTGATTTGAAATATTACATGGACAAGTGCATTTCATTCAGCGATGGTACATTTACTCCCAAACTGCCATGGAAAGAAGACCACCCGCCACTGCCGACGAATTATGCCGTCACCTTGAGGCGTACAGAGAATATGATCCGCACACTACGCATCGAATCCCGTTGGTTTGAGAAAGACGGAATAATCATCAATGAGCAGAAAAAACGGGAGTTCATCGAAGAAGTGAACAAGAACAAGAGCAGTGTTCAAGATCACCAAGTGCACTATATTCCACATCACGGGGTGAAGAAAGAGTCCGTCACTTTACGAATCGTCTGTGACTGCAGTTGTCGCCAGTTTGCTGATAAGTCCAACCTAAATGACTGCCTACAATCGACACGGCCGGAACTCAACGATTTAGCTGGTATTGTTATGCGCTTCCGGTTAAATAAGTTTACCATTACAACAGATATAGAGAATGTATTTCTCCACGTTTCATTGGACGATAAATACCAAGATGTGACGAGATCTCTGTGGCTGAGTGGTCCTAGCAATCCAGAGAGTTCCCTAGTCACCTACAGATTCAAAGCAGCGCTGTTTGGGGCGACATATTCACCATTTATCCTGTGCTCAACAATTATCAAGCACCTAAAAACACTTCAAAACAACAGAGACAACTTGGTGAGTACATTTACTCTGAGATGGCCCAATACATATGCCTACTCTACTTTAGATGTGGATCTAAAGGAAACTTAGCGTCTTGTCGGTTTCACTGCTTTATTCAAATTTCGCTTGTTTGCTCTACATCGTCACTGACGACGTAAGGACACGCAACGTATTTGCGCCGTAGCGCCACGACGTCGCACGACGTTCGGCGTACCCAACAGTTTGTATGTTTGTATCGGTTACTATGTTGCTTTATCAATTTTGTGCGACGCCTAGCTTATTACAAGTGGAGGAAGATCCCAAATGTTGTTTTATCTATCCTCTGAACAAATTGCATAGTACGTGCACAGACGAACAAACGGGAAAAAACACCGACCTATCGCAAGCCAGATGGTAGACTTCCTCGCATGAAAAATCCAATAACCAGGTCGGGATTCAACCGAGGTTGGTTGAATAATTGCAAAAGATCACATGACATCAATTGCAACACCATTACTATATGTCACGAATTTGGCCTATCACCCGCACTGGCGGAAGTGAACTAAGTAGAACTCGTACACATGGCATATGATTAGACGTACACTGTATGCTTAGTGATAGTATAGCAATGTTTTTTATTCAACCTAATAGAAGGACAAGAACCTTATTACAGCAGCTGATCTCGGTCTAAAATGATTGTAAATACCCGACAGACTGTACTTTTTAATAACTTAACCCTTTATTAAATCAATACGTGTTTTAATACATTCGCATAAATAGAGTAGACCAGAGCAGACTGTTGCTATAGGAGAGTGTTTCATTATGGGCTCATGCATTACCTTTTCTCTGTCGTGCCCTTAACGGCTTCCCTGCAGTTGCTCTGTCTTCAGCAAAGTCATTGAGTACATATTTGACGGACTTTCGAAGTTGTTATGCTATGTTTTACATTTTGTACCGTGATTACTGTATTCTATGTTGTGGGGAAGTCCGGCGGGGATACCTTTATTTACAGTGTTTATTTAGCTAGGGTGACTTTGAGATAAGTGTGAGGTTAGGACGTCCGTAAACCGGTTTAAACCCCCAGTGGTGATTTTGCTACTGATCGTGCCAAGGCGGTTCTCTCTTTGTCACCCTTACTTTTGTTTGTCTTGTGTCTTTGTGCTTGTGTTTTGATCATGTTTGTCTCTGGTGCTCGTGTATTTGTGGGTGTTTTATGTGTTATTCTCGTGTGTTTGCGTGTGTTTGGGTATGTGTGTGTGACATGCTGTCTATTGATGTGTTGGTGGTGATTGCGTCTTGTATGTGACTTTCTACTGTATGTATGTATGAGTATAAATTGCTATGCTTTCTGTAGGTGTTTTAGTGATGGTGGCGTTTTGTGTGTAGCTTTTCCTGCTTGACTTTACTACTTTTTCACTTACAGTGCTGTAATGCCTGTTGGTTGATGAACGAGAGTTGCTACGCCTCCTCTCCTAAAATTAAAACAAAACATGATGTGTACTATTTCCACTTACAAACAGTGATAATATGCATGCAATTCACATAGAGATGAGACGCAGCATAACTGAATGTCGGTTTTTGAATCACAACTGTTTGACTGACAAAATAAATTTTGAAAGAAACAGAATTTGTAGAACTTTTACAAAATGCAAGCAGTAAATAAATACTTAGACTACAGTCCAAAAACATTTAGATACCCACTGCTTTTTTGTGTAGAAAAATAGGTTGAGCATGAGTATAAAACATCAATTTGAACACCTCAGTTATATGTTAAACAAGGGCATGTTATATTGCTATGCAAGACATAAGTCCCCCGCCGGACTGAAAAATCCTCCACTCTCCCCACCCACCCACCCATGGTTTGGTTGACCACGGTATATACATGGCCACCTGAATGGTATTAATAATCTTAAAATGGGTGATCCCTCGAAAGCAAAAGTAAAAATGCAAAAAGAAAATTGCAGACTCGGTTTTATTGAGTCTGTTCATGAGTAGTAATTAAAACTGCAACACTACTCACACCCCCTAGCACCGGCTTAAGCAGTATTCAATTTTCAAAACAAATAACATCAAAACTAATGACCCCGAAGGACCAGAAAATATAACAACACTGAGAATGAAGTGCGGGGTGACTTTTTACAGCCGCCACACAAGCACTTAACACCTGCTGTTGTGAAGTACATATATTCTGAAAATGGGTGATCCCTCGAAAGCAAAAGTAAAAATGCAAAATGAGAAAATTGCAGACTCGGTTTTATTGAGTCTGATCATGAGTAGTAATTAAAAGTGCAACACTCGTCACGACCCCTAGCACTGGCTTAAGCAGTATTCAATTTTCAAAACAAATAACATCAAAACTAATGATTCCCGAAGGACAAGAAAATATAACAACACTGAAAATGATACCTACTTTCATAGCAAAAAGTTACCTTGACCTTGGGTATAAAAGGCCAGGTATTGTGTATGACACACTTTCATGCTATGAGTAATAATCATGCTGTAGATAATGGACAATTCTGAGTGTAACAGTCAAAGTTGTGACTTTGACCTTGAGAGCTGGTGACTAGTGTTGTGCGTGACACACTTCCATGCTATGGTTAATAATCATGTGAAGTATGAATATGGCCTACCCTTGTAAGAGATATGGCATAGACACAAAGTGTGACAGACGGACAGAGTGTGAAAATAGGAAAAAGGGGAACAACTCCAAAAATATTAATGCAAGAGTTATGGCATTTGTGCATGACACTTTTTCTCATCTTGATTGTTCCATATGTGGAGCGTCAAATCAATTGAATCAGTAAATAAAAAGTTATTGTCCCGACAAGAAAATATTAAAAAGGGGAGTAATTCCAAAAATATTGATGCTACAGTAATTGCCCTTATGCATAACACTTCACCTCATCATGCTTATTCCATATGAAAAGTTTCAAATCAATTGAACCCGTACATAAAGTGTTATTAACAGGACAAGAAAATATGAAAAGGAGAATAACTCCAAAAATATAGATGCTAGAGTTATGGAACTTGTGCAAAACACTACCCCTCATCATGCTTGTTCCATATGTGAAGTTTCAAATCAATTAAACCAGTAGATAAAGAGTTATTGTCCGGACAAAAAATATGAAAAGGGGAAATAACTCCAAAAATATTGATGCTAGAGGTATGGCCTTTGTGCCTGACACTACTCCTCATCATGCTTCTTCGATTTGTGAAGTTATAATGAATTCGGCCTAACTTTGTAGGAGATATGGTCCGGACACGAAGCGTGACAGACGGACTGACAAGAAAATATGAAAAAGGGGAAGACCTGCAACAATATTGATGCTAGAGTTATGGCCATGATTGTTCCATATGTAAAGTTTCAAATCAATTAAACCAGTAGATAAAGAGTTATTGTCTGGACAATAAATATTTAAAAGGGGAAAAACTCCAAAAATATTGATGCTAGAGTTATGGCCCTTGTGCATGACACTACCTCTATCATGTTTCTTCAATGTGTGAAGTTATAATGAATTTGGCATAACTTTCTAGGAGATATGGCCCGGACACGAAGCGTGACGGACGGACGGACAGAGACGGACAGAGACAGACGGAAGGACGGACAGACAGACGGACAGACGGAATCGAGCAAACCTATAGTCCCCCAACCGGTAACCGCTGGGGGACTAATAAACCAAGTATAAACTGTTCCTATGTACAAGGCATTAGTGTGAGGAATGCACTATTGGCGTGTTAACAAAATAAAAAATACTTTGTGAAAAAATTTGATTGACGGTACTGATTTATCATGTGTCTAAACTGGTTGCAATTATACGAGTTCCCATTTTCTCCGGACCGTTACTTAACCCTTACTATCTGGGACACGAGTCACTGATGTCCTTTGCTAACAGTGTAGACTCAAATGAGATGTTTGTCATGTTACACTTTTCTTTTGACAATTCCCTAAATATTCAACGTAAGCTTATCCTATTTGAATTTTGGAATAGTCCATTTGAAAGGTCAGCTCTGTAATGGCTAATGGATACGCTGTTTAAGCATACGGCAGCATAGTAGACCCAGGTCAGGCTGCTCTTGCAGAACCGACTGATCCAAATCTGCTCCGTTTGCCTACGGAATAATATAGATCTGCTCCTAAGGTTTCCACCATGGGCAAGCAGTAGTGATTGTATATGCCGATGTGAAAAAAGTAATTGAATTAATATGCATGATACCATTACAATTAAAATTTTCATGGAGTAACTATTTACTATCTGGGATTTGGGACCCTACTCGGCGTCACACATCAGGACACAACCTGTTTGACATTCGGTCAGTAGCCTCTCAAAAGCTTTCTCAAATTAATATCAATAAAAACTGAACAGATACAAAACTTGAGCAGACATTTATATTTCACAGCGGGAGTACGTATTAATATGTAAATTACAAGAAAACAATGTATACATCTTTACTTGATATATACGCCTTTTGATGTCATGGCAACCAAGATCAGACTCAGTCGTCTTATCAGAGCCTGCTCCATTTTACTTATATTTTATATGTTCTGTATTGATTGCTATGACAATTCACTCTTTCAATTTTTATATTTAATACAATATTGATCTACTTAAAAGGCACAATATGCGGAGTTATGTATCAACATTTATCAGAAAATAGGATAACCTCTGTTGACTTAGTAACCGGTTGTTCGAAGATAGGTTGTGCTGTTCCATCGTCATTTCTGCCACTGTTCCTAATATGGTCAATGTATACATGGCAGCGGAAGCAACTAGGAATGATTGCAGGATGTTTGTTCTCAATTTCCCATGATACTTTTCGGCGGGAAAAGCCATCCGTCGATTGAATTATGTCTGACACTGCCACCGTCTCAAATAAAGACAAAATATATGCAGGTATTCCTTCGTTGAGTTACTACCCGGTTGAAGTATTGTTACATCTAAAATAACTCTTTGTTTTTTTCTGCTCACAAAAAGGGTCCGAATTAAGTGCCAATGTGAATTTTCGTTTTATTCTCTAAAACGTAAAATACGTAAAGTTCTATACCCAGTCCAAATTTCAATATCTACCGAATATTCATGGGAAATAGTTGTAAGGAAATGTGGAATGTTGAGTAATGCAACAATTTTATAATCTAAAGAAACATATCAATCAAATGCCATTAGCAGACATATTAGACCCGGATCAGACGGCTTCTACAAATGCGTTAAAAACCGTTTATAAAAAGGAAATGTTTGAAACAGTACTCAATTATATGGTCTACACAGCAAATTACAAACCAATTATAACTATTTTACAATGATGTTAAAATCCAAGTAATATGACATTTATTAGGCTTAAAAGTGTTTGAGATTAAACTTATTGCACAACCGACCATTCCACTTTGATTGTTAAGCATTCAAGTGCCTAATGAGAATACTAGTAATAAACATATCGGATTGCTAAAGGTTCAAAGATCACATTTACCATGTTGAAAACATTCATTGAAAACAAAACGTTTCTCCAGCTGTGTAAATGCTTTTCCACCTACTCAATAATTAAAGCTGACTTTCCCCTTTCTGAGTATTAATTAAATAAATAATTATATATATCAACATATTGCACTGAATAATTTTTTTTATCCGAAGCTGCTACTTCTAATCAAATGATGTCCTGCTAAGCTATTTGATTTGAGTGTATACTGTTTTCAAATATAGTTAATACTCGTTTCCTGAGTGATAATGGTTAAACTCCAAAATGCTGTAAAGTATTTAATTCAATTAATTCTGACATTTGATTTTTTTTCCAGTCGCAACCAGATTGGATTGTGATTATACAATTTACTGGACATCTCATATAGATCTAAGCTATCACTCGACATCTCTTCTGGGTTCCATCAGTTTGCATATATATGCAAATCAGATTTCCAGCTTGGAATTTAAATTAACAGTAACTTTCTCTTAAATTAAAATGCCAGTTTTATCAGCATTCTGTTTTGACATATTCAGAGTCACTAAATGTTGCAAGAGTGTAGTGCAAGTCCGTTAAGAAGTTCATAATTAAAAGAGGTGGTATAGAAAGGGTTGCCTGGACAATCTGTACCGTTAGCAACAGAGGAGTACACATTACCGAAGATACTGATGGCAGCCAGAAAATGACGGCCACTATCAGCTTCATATATCTGAAAATATCCGCAGTCGAAGTAGCTCGTTCCTCTGAATGCATTGCCCATAGGCGGCATAAAACATATACATCAAAGGCACATCTTTTAACACATTTGTAAACAGAGTAACCTTATATCAGACTGTTCCTGTAGAAGCCGTTTGGTAATGACATAATATAAATTCGATTACACCGTATCAGACGAGAATGATCATTTGTTCCTATGCAATTTTAAAATATATTATCATAAATTGAAAGCCGATATTTGCAAACCTCGTGAAACTTGATTGATGGTTACGTTAGAGACCTCTACTCTACTCGTGAGAATTATATATGCCAAACTGCTTTAAAATGGATTCAATCGATGTATACAACTGTTATATAAGGATTTGACATATATATGAAGACGTAGACGAACACATACAATCAACTGCCATTATGAAGACAAAGTCGGGCTGACCTCAAACTGCCTAAACTAAATGTTCTATCTTACTTGCTTTTCTTTGTCCAATTCAGGCCGCCTTGGATCCCTCACAAAGTCCCAGTCATCACTGTCATCAATGTTCAGGTATACTTCCAAACTCTCTGACGACTTCACGATTGTCTTGAAATTAAGATCTTTGTAGTCTACCGGTGTTCTTCCAAACTCTCGCTCCTCATTTTTGAGTGGCTATATGGAATCAAAGTTTACCTTAACATTTTAAACACTACATAACACTATAGCATACACATCATTTACAAACCATCTGAATCATGGGTTCAAGGTTATAAAACTTCCGAGTCTGAGTCTGGGATCATTCTCAAGTATCTGATTCGACAGATTCTGAGCTCCGCTTCAAGCAACAAATCGTATAGCCTAGGGACCAGCTGAGACGCTGGAATTACTTGACAAAACATCAGAATTCAAATTGCCACTCCGACGCTCTTTATGGATATAAAACGAAAATAATGTTACAGAAGACAAACTTTGCTGATGGAAGTTACGTAGTGTTGAACAGGTTAAGAATTCTGTAATTATCTTTTGGCTTATAGAGATACTAGTTTCCATAGTTGTGTATAACGATAGTATCTATCTACATACGTACTGAAAAACATATTAATTTCTATTAATTCAATACAATTAAATAATGTGTAAAGTATATACCTTCTTAAAGTCTTTAAAAACAGACAGGTCACCAAGTATGTATGTGTTGACCGTTACTATGGCTAAGTCAGTTTTTGGATGACTGACTCCAACAAACGTGTAACCTACAGCCGTGAAGTCCATCTTTTCCCCAGTTTCTACTTTGAGGTACACACTGAAGACCTTTGTGAAAATCAGCACGTATCTCTTATTTTTACTCGATGTGCAAAACGTGTCGATGTCCATACCCTCCTGTTTTGAAGAAAATACCGGAATGTCATAAACTTCCTGGAATTCTTCGTTTTCTCCCTGGTCTGATATAGCTCTAATAATACGGAAGTTGTCTGAACGTCCGCACACTGGTAGCTTGATTACTGCGTGCTCCTGTAGCCGTCGGACATTTGGCAGAACATATTCTGCTATTGGAGAAGAAACCCGTTGATTGTGCGACAACTTAAGTTTCTTTCTCATAGCTTCCAGATCAGTTATGCTAGATACGTAACACTCAATGGGTCCGTCTTGTAGGTCAGGTCCAGGAAGTGTCATAACCACATCTGAATGTGGTAGCTGTATGACTCTTTCTTCGACGGTTGCTACAATAGAGGCCTGGGATGGTCTTCCAAGACTGTCACATATGTTAATTTGTTTTCTTGGTGAGGTTTGTGTCTGTACTGTGTTATATAGGTTGCCTGCAATGTAACTATCTGGGATACTGCTGTGCTTGTTTAATGCTGTCGTAAGGCCTTCTACTGTGTGTGAGCCAGGTGAAACATTTGTGAAGAGCAGATCACTAAGCTTGACTTCAAACTCACTAATCGCACAATCCCTGTTTTCTTGGGTGGTTTCAACTGTGCCTTTATTCCCTCCTTTGTCGGACGAAGACTCGTTGCTCAGTGTTGCTTCTGCAGATGTGTCTGCTTTCTTGGTAATTATATTGTGCACCGATATCACTCGTAAAAGTATAGATATCACCATACAAATACTAACCAGAGCACTAACCAGGATGCCAAATGAAATAGCCGCATAGCCTAGAATAATAAGATAATAATATGGAACTAGCATTGTAATATGCATAGCATTGTCATCTTAATACACTTTAAAGGACATCTAAGAATTGCTGTCATTTCAGAAACACTCTAGGAATTTTCAAAAGCAGACTACCTATGATGCTCTTCTATTCCTGATGCTGTACCTTAATATTCACTATCTGAATATCATTAACACGTTGATGACAGAATTAAATATACGAAATGTTCACTTTAGTCAAATACGGAAAAACCACCACTGTCCATGGCGGACGTGTATTTTATTAAAAGCACACTTGGAAGGATCTCCTACTTTCATAACGTACTCACTTTGTTAAGGTTGAACTTGAAGTGTTGTTCGGGTGGCTGTGTTTTGTTATTTGAATCATTTAACACCCACCAGCTAATAGACGGGACATATGCAAACAGTCTTGACCGAGATCAGAGGGCTATTAAATACGGCATTTGAACGCACAGATGTCTATGGTTTATAACTATATAGTCTTTATTTGTATAAATTGAATTTACATAAGTTGGAACTAAAGTGATTAAAATTGAATAAGTATTTCTGAGCCAGACGTCCATTAATTAGAGTAACATCGCGTCATATGAAAATAGGTTCAATGAATTGGCAGATGATTGATCCATGACTATTATTGTAAACGTATTTTCTTTTGAAATGAGACCAGCTGTTCCATGGCCATTCACTATATACATTACACCATGTTTTTATTATATGAAAATACTTTCCAAACAGTTCATAGATATCAACCAAGAAACAATTCTGTCTAATTATTTTGTACACGGGCGTATTTATTCTGAGAAGGCTTATCACATATCATTATGCAACCAGACATTGCAAACTAGCCCAGCCCATAATGAACATTTTTAATCTTATTACATTTGTTACTATAAATAGTAACATTTTTACACTCAAAATGGTCCAATATCATTCAAATATTAAGTCGTATTATCCCAGCGGGCATATACGGACCTAGCAACGGGCCAATAACCGATATATGCCCGCTGCCAAGATAATTGTTCTAAATCTATAGCAACAGAACCCCGATAAGGTTTCATTCTGCTCCGATGCTGCAAATGTCACAGTGCTCTTACACATACCCATTAGCCCCAATTTCGAAAATCTTGCTTTTACAAAGACAATCCTCGCCCGAATCGATTCAGATTTTTGCACATGCACAGTACACGTGCCGGTAAAGTGCAGTCTAGCGGCTATAGTTCCAACGCCCATTTTTCGAAACTTGTAAAACCGTCATTAAGACGTCATCCAAATTAAGTCAGAATAGCGCCATTTCATTAATTTAGTTTTTAAAACCGTTTCCATGCCTTGAAATAATTTCTGCTCTATCTCTGATCTGCTGAAATTTCGCCAATATTCTACAAATGTAATAAACAGGTTTTTACACGGGTGACTAGAGCTGCAGAGTGAGATTGTGGTATGCGGCCCTAGTCACCCGTGTAATGACCTCTTTTTATATGTTAAAATAGTGTAGTATATCATCGACTAAGGAACGTACGTTTATTTTCTATTTTGAATGCGGTAATATGTAGTTATATACGGAAAGATATGCGTGTGATGGAAATGTCTCTTTTATCATCAAGAGTAACTCACCCATTTTCAGAATATATAGTTTTAAAATTAATCTATATTTGACAGGAAATTCATTGTTGTAGGTTCTTCAGTTAGCATCGACATATCTGTGGTCATAATGGTTATATAACGCAGATATGTTTTGTAGTTTTTAGAAGGTAAAGAACAGTTTTGTGCGGTCTTTCTTTGTGTATATGTATGTGTGCACGCTTTCTTGTGTGGAAGTGGCTTCTCCAGTTCTCCTGTACTATTATTGTAGTTTTAAGTGATAGTTGACGAAGGACACATCACTACCATATCCCCTCCAACCTGGAACATTGTGTTAAGTAAGCAATTCCATTCGTGACACGTTCATAACGTTTTAAAAGAATTATGATGCTAACTAGGCAAACATGAACAATATAGTCATATTCTGTAAATAACAGAACATTATGGTTTGTTGTTTTATGTTGTAAATGGTTTATGTCTATTTGTGCGTTTCGTCACATTTTGTCTTGTACTTGTGCTGTTCTGTGTTCGATTATGTTTTGATGCCATGTATTTTGTTTATAGTTGTGGCTGTATGACTGGTTTTCCACTTTACCCATATTTGTAAATAGTGTGCGTCTCGATTTGACCGCAGTATAGCTTGTCGTGTAGTGCATATCGGACAATTTCTGTGACAGACTGTGATGATTCATATTATATATGAAACATGTACATGTATTGTGAAACATATCTGTATAGGAGTGCCATCACTGGAGCAACAACACTCGATTGGCAATTGTCATGGGGTAACTCAATCGAAATTGTACACTTTTTAGCAAAGTATGACATTTTATCATGTACTATATGCAACGAGTAATATGATATGCTTATTGTATTTATATTCCTATAAAAATATCGTGAAAATGCCTATAGGAAATGTAACTTTCAAACAGTTTACATGAATCCTACAAATTCCAATGGTTCTACAAATAGCTTTGGAGTTATGCATTACATATAGGTGAGCGATGGACCGATGGACAAAATGTCAAACACGGACAAATCTAAATACTCTATTAATCAAGTGAATAGGTGTCATAAAACTCAATTGGGCACCTTGCACGTTGTTGACATCATCGTTCAATCTGAACAATCCAGAACTTGATAAGACACCGCATCTCCGATATGTGGAAATAGGTTTGAATCATGATGCTTAAAAAACACAAAAACTATAATTTTCCTCATGGAACAGTTCAATTAAAGCAACGGTGGGATATAAATCAGTAGAATCCCTCTGTGGTGACCACTGAGTGAATAACCATTTGTGCTCTTGGGAACTGTTTGCACACCTTTCGTCCGGCATTATACAGTCACCTATGATGACGGAGTTTAGGCATCGATTGTATAAGATAATCTTTATTTATAGTCGGTTTACATCAACAAATAAACACTAGCTTTGAAGCTATTGTCCGACATAATCCGATTATCCAGTAACAAAACAAACAACATATAAAATAGAAACCTGTAAAAATATTAAGTATTTGAAATAAATAGTATATCACATATAGTTTCATTAAATAGCAAAATATAATTTATTACGAAAAAATGCACTGATCCCATCTTATCACAGAAAACTTACATGCAATTTGCAATGAACAAAAAGAATGTCAGTCACACAAAGGGAATAAACTCGTACAAGTTCCAAACTTATTGAGGTATGAGTTATTTCCTTTGACATACAATAAAATAAGATGCTTGTTGACATACCAAAAGTCCAAAGTACCTACCCTCTAGCCATGCCCTCAGACTCCGACTGAAATATCAGATGCTGAGCAATCGGTTAGTATGAAATTAAAAGCTAAGTATCATAAAACTGTGATAAAAGGTCAACCACTCTGGTAAGCATAAAAAGCTTCATAAAACCTGACAAGTAAACCAAACAAGAGAGCCATGATAGCCCTAATATTTCTCACCAGACGGAGAGGATCCGTACATTTCACAATGTGTCTATAGAAAAACTGGTCACCACTGAGGCAGGCCTAATTCTGCTGTAGGGCCATGATCCGTACAACTTTTCAAGAGGAAATTTCACAATGTTTCTATTTAAAACAATCGACTCCTGGGGGAGGGCAATAACCTCACTGTTAACCCTTTTCTCCATGAAAATGCATGTGAGAAACAAAGACTATTGTTTCTTAAAACAGTCCATGGACGCATGATCATAATCATAATAATAACAATATCTATACTGTATCATATATTTAGTAAACAAACAGATCAGACCGCTCCTATAAAATTTGTATGAGCCGGGTCTACTCCGTCTGCAATAGTATAGAAAGGCGTGTGTGGTTCACGTAGAAAGCGTTAAATTATTTTAATATTTTTACCTGCAATGTGTAGGTTGTTCGCATGTGGATGATACTGAGGTGCGAGGGAAACCCCAGCAGCTGTAGCACCCCCAGCAGCTGTAGCAACCGGAAAAACAAAACAAAACAAATCCCCAGTAAATCACGATATACAGATGTAATTGTGCAAAGCATCAATGGATCTATGGCTCGAACAATTTGACATGGGGTGTGTTTTATTATCGCAAATCTGAATCAGGAGTACAGATCACGATTGTGATTCGGTCAGTTTTTTATCGAATCACGAACATGTTCTTTAATCAGACTAATCAAGCTCCGACCTCGATTAAAATCTAATCATAATCAAATTGGCGGAACTCATTTTATTTTATTAGATGTATTATTTTATTTATTTATTTATTTGTTTCTTATTATGGGTTTGTTTGTTTTAATTTCTATATTTTATATTTTTAGTTTTTGTTATTGTCGCTGTCTAATTATTTGTCTGTTATCTGATCGACTCAGATACTCGATGAATTGTTGGGCACACCCAATGAGTGATTTCTTTTGTGAGATGAACGGCCATGTTTAATACATGTCATATCAAATTGTTTTAATATCATAGCAATCGTGATTAAGATTGTGTGTATAATCAAAATCATGATTTAGGAAATAATCATAATAATAACAATATCTATACTGTATCATATATTTAGTAAACAAACAGATCAGACCGCTCCTATAAAATTTTATGAGCCGGGTCTACTCCGTCTGCAATAGTATAGAAAGGCGTGTGTGGTTCACGTAGAAAGCGTTAAATTATTTTAATATTTTTACCTGCAATGTGTAGGATGTTCGCATGTGGATGATACTGAGGTGCGAGGGAAACCCCAGCAGCTGTAGCAACCCTAGCAGCTGTAGCAACCGGAAAAACAAAACAAAACAAATCCCCAGTAAATCACGATATACAGATGTAATTGTGCAAAGCATCAATGGATCTATGGCTCGAACAATTTGACATGGGGTGTGTTTTATTATCGCAAATCTGAATCATTTTATTTTATTAGATGTATTATTTTATTTATTTATTTATTTGTTTCTTATTATGGGTTTGTTTGTTTTAATTTCTATATTTTATATTTTTAGTTTTTGTTATTGTCGCTGTCTAATTATTTGTCTGTTATCTGATCGACTCAGATACTCGAAGAATTGTTGGGCACACCCAATGAGTGATTTCTTTTGTGAGATGAACGGCCATGTTTAATACATGTCATATCAAATTGTTTTAATATCATAGCAATCGTGATTAAGATTGTGTGTATAATCAAAATCATGATTTAGGAAATAATACGCACCGCTGGACCTTCAACTATATGCAGAATATCTAATGAGAGAGATGGCGCTGTATAAATAAAACTCCGCCTGTAAATCGTGAAGTCTATTCTCGCTGAAATTACGGGAGGGCGATGGCATGTGCATACGTAAACCACACACGCACAAGTATGTCTATGCATAGTTTCTTACACGTGTCGAGAATAAACCCGTGCAATACCGATGATGAAATGAAAATTGTAACGATTTTTTATGCAAATCAAGTAGGTTAGAGTCAAGGTCAAATTGTTTGAACTATACCTCTACCAAAAACTATTTCGTATTGAGATAAGATTACAGTACATCGATAAGCGGACTCAACTGGCCATATGGTCTACTTTTTCGTAAGTCTGCAGTTAGGAATACAGAAAAAAATATTACAATAGGAATGTATATGTAAAAGGGACACATTCCTTAATGAAATGTAGTGCTCAGTTTGAAAGAATTTTGAAAGTTGTTGAAAATTGTCTATTTCAGTGGTTTGAAAGGCACGGAAATATTTTGAGCAATACGACATACGGGCAAATACAATGCACGTTATCAAACTAGCATAAAGTAACACACAGTGAAACATGGCTTATAAATGACCTTTGAGATACTCACAAAATAGCTGTGATACATGTATTTAAGAGCGTAAAACATTTCAAAATATATTTTATTGCATGGGAGTCGTGATGAGTTTGTTCTTCTCTTGACGATTTTAACAGTCGTAGTGTCATGTTACCTGAAAAGCTGCTTAAGCAAGGATAAAGAAAGTGTAAAGTAAGAAAAACATTCCCTAAATTTTATTATCGAAATCTCTCACTAAATAACAAGTACAAATGTAATCTTAAGACGTTCATGCGGCACAGTATTTCAAATCCCGAATTTTATGGCGATTTACAAACATTGTAAAATTATTGAACATACCCATTTTCTCACTTTGTTCACTAAATACGTTAAAAATCATGAACAAGAGTGAGCCCCGTGTGTCAGAGCAATATGCGCCCGAAGTATGTGCCGTCGTAACATGCATATTATTCATTTGAATTCAAGCTCAAAATCAATAGGGGTCACGTACTAACCATGACCAACCTTCCTACTAAGTATGAAGACAGCACACCGAACACTTATCACGTTATTGAGGGGACACGACTTTTGACCTTTGACCTACTGACATCAAAATCAATAAGGGTCATGTACCAGCTACTAAGTATGAAGACAGTATATCTAATACTTATTAAGCTATTGAGCGGACAGTGGTTTTTAGTTGAAGGTCACCGTGAGCTTGATCTTTGACCGACTGGCCTCAAATCCTTTGTTGTCATCTACTAGCCATGACCAACCTTCCTACTAAGTATGAAGACAGACCTGCCAATAATTGTAATAACGGACGAAGAAGTGGCTAAGGGACGGACATAAGTTATCTTCGGGCGTATAAAAAGGAATATGATCCTGTAGTACTACAACATATTGCATGTCCAGGTTGTCAACCCTTTTACAGTTGGCAACCACGCTGCCATCTTTGCATGTACGCCGACAGGAAAGGTTTAGTACACTATGAAAGCGACATCTTTAATCCGGAAACGGAAAGAGGACGTCGGATATTTGTACTCGTTTTTGTCGTACCCTTTATAACTTTTCTACAGTTAATATATTTACAGCTTAATCATGGAGTACACTAGCGATAGGTGGATACAGTTTGTTTCACTAAATATGGTTTTTGTTTCGTTTTACATGCACTTTACTACTGCATTATCCATCACGGTTGATGTAGTTTAGTCGGAGAGGGGATACGTTTATTTATACTGTTTGTTTTTTAGGGTGGGGATGGAATAAGTGCGAGGTTGGGCGCCCATAAACCGGTTTAACCCCCCCCCCAGTGACTTTTGTCACTGACTGTTCCAAGGCGGTACTTCCATCTCCCCCCTATTGTTTGTTTGTGGTGTCTTTGTGCGTCTCTTTGTGTCTTTTATATGCATGTACACTTACTGTTTTGTCGAGGTACTGTTCGGGCGTTTGTGTTTTGTTTCCTGCATGACTCATACATGTACTTGTGAAACACTACATCCTCAACAAGCAAGTTTACTGATAGCTTCGACCTTTGACGTTGACATTGCAACAATCAAACAATAAACGTTATGGACATAGTTAAAACGTCAGACATACACAGAACACATACACAAAATTATATATACCCCATATAGATCTAAGGGCTATAGTAAATATAATCATTTGTTTGCACCTTACATATTCACATATATAGTATTAAATGGAATAATATAGATTGTATGTACTTCACAACACCAGGTATTAAATACTTGTGTGGCGGCGGTTAATGTCGCCCCATTATTCATTCTCAATTTTGTTATATTATTTTCTGGTTCTTCGTGATTATAATTGTCAATGTTTTTAGTTAAAATTGAATACCACTTAAACAGGTGCTAGGGTTGTGAGTAATTATGCACTTTAAATAACTGATCATGAACAGACTCAATAAAATCAAGTCCGCAGTTTTCTCTTTTCGCATGGCTGGTTTTGCTTTCGAATAAGATCACACTTTCAGAATTTATAAAGTGAAATGTACAAATCAAGTGAAGTGAAAATAAGAATAGTAATTCCCTTGTTTATAGGCTCCAGCATGTCTGCTATACATGTATATTTGAAACAATATCCACGTATCCTATCAAGACGACTTGAATAGCGTCACATATTCGTCCAAAGCTACTCTAGAACCAGCTAAAATTGACTGTGATCTAGTTATCATCTGACATTTCATAAATGTTCCTGATCGCAACTTGCACCATGATGTTTATCTACCGAGATATATTACAAGCCTATAGAAAATAAAAAAAACATAGAATAAATAATAAAACAAATTTTGAAACTCGAACTCAAATCCTCTTGATTCCTCCAGAGAAACTTAAGCACGTTAAAGGCAGATATCAGGGTTCGCAATTGCTTGATAAAATATATTCAGAAAAGGCTTAAGCATGCCATGAAATTGCGATTCAAACTTTCAAATTAACAAAACATTGTAAGACTTTAAAATGTATACATATACAATGTTTGTTTAGCTAGGGTGACTTTGAAATAAGCGTGAGCTTAGGACATCCTTAAACCTGTTTTAAACCCCAAGTGGTGATTTTGCTACTTACCGTGCCAAGGCGGTTCTCTCTTTGTCACTCTTAATTTTGTTTGTCTTGTGTCTTTGTGATTGTGTTTTGTTCATGTTTGTCTCTGGTGCTCGTGTATTTGTTGGTGTTTTCTGTGTTTTCTGTGTTCTCCTCGTGTGTTTGGTTGTGTGTGTGTGACATGCTGTCTATTGATGTGCTGGTGGTGATTGCGTCTTGTATGTGACTTTCTACTGTGTGTGTGTGTATGAATATAAATTGCTATGTTTTGGTGATGGTGGCGTTTTGTGTCTGGCTTTTCCTGCTTGACTTTACTACTTTTTCATTTAACATTTCAGGACGAGAAAACTGGCGCTACGCAATCTCCTTTCCTATTTTACAGTCGAAAAAGGCCGTTGAGCCTTCTGAAGTCACAACTTTAGACTTTATATCTACAAACTTAGGAAAAATCGGGGTCATATTCATTTTCACGATCTGTCGCTACGCTTCCCTCTTTGCTTGCATGATGACAGGCCGAGGGTAGTACTCTATGATGGTAAACTCTTCAACCCAGAAATAGAATGAGCTTACCAGACTCATGTTCATGTATTGCCTTTTCTCTGTCGTGCCCTTAACGGCTTCCCTGCAGTTGCTCTGTCTTCAGCAAAGTCATTGAGTACATATTTGACGGACTTTCACAGTTTTTATGTTATATTTTACATTTTGTACTGTGATTACAGTTTTCTATGTTGTGGGGAATTCCGGCGGGGATACCTTTATTTACAATGGTTGTTTAGCTAGGGTGACTTTGAGATAAGTGTGAGGCTAGGACGTCCGTAAACCGGTTTAAAACCGGTATAAACCCCCGGTATTGGTTTTGCCACTGACCGTTCCCAGCCTCTTTGTCGTCCTTGCTTTTGTTTGTTTGGTATCTTTGTACCTGTGTGTTTGTTTGAGTTTGTGGTTTTCGTCTCGTATGAGTGTGTTCGCCCTTGTGTTGTGTGTGTTATGTGTGTAAACTGCTTTCTTTCGATGATATGGTAATGGTGGCATTTTGTGTGTGACTTTTCCTGCTTGACCTTACTACTTTTTCATTTACTATAACATCAAAACATTTTCCGTTAATATTTTCTGCTTTAAGTTTTTCCAAAGACCAACCCTCTATGCAGAATCAAACACCTGTTTGAAATCAACAAAACAGCAGTACATTGTTTTCTTGTTTGATTGGATAAGATCTATAAGACATTTCAAAGTGAATATATTGTCAACTACAGAAAATTGTCGGAATCCTGCTTGTGTTTCATTAATCAGATTTGTATTTTTGGTATACCTTTTTAACCTATTGTTAATTATACAAGTGAACACTTTTCCCAGGCAGCTCAGCTATATCATTTTCAGGTTTTTGAGGATCCGCTTTGTTTTTGTATATCGGCTTTATAATTCCAATAGTCCAACTGCCTGGCATTACTCATAAATTAAATACTAAATTGAAATTTCAAGTAAACTATTACTGAATGTTTTATTTGTTCATTTACTATGTCATATATACCTGGCGATATGGGTTTGTTTTTACTTTTTACAGCATTTAAAAATGTTCTTCTGTTATTTCTCGGTTTATTTGCTCATCGTTATCCTGTTTGAGACTCTCTGTAGTTTCTTCACCCTTGTGAACTGTAAAATTTATCTATCGGTGCCGTGATGTGCGATTGGTTTTGCTTACTGTTAGTGTTATATTTTTATCATACAAACTTACCGGCTGATAACACATATACTCTATTGTCGTGACATAATTCCTTTTTCGGTGCATATGTTTGAGATCCGCAGCATCCAAGACAACAATCTCGCAAAGCGGATGGACAACAAGGGCGGTGATTTGGCTTTGGCAAAGGCAAAACGTATCCTTCGGGACAGCAGATACTGTTTTCTGGATCATATGGTGTGATTTCATCTTTATACGTCGATGAACATTTAACGAATGGTTGCTGAAACGCTGAAATACATATATAGTGGAAATCTCTTTATTATTATCCAACGGAATGATTATACACAACAAATTACTATGAAACAGCTGGTGTTGCATTTGTAATACCTAGATAGACTTCATATGCATTAAATCCCCACCAATCTTGAACATTTTATACACACGCATTGAAATTGATAGTCATCCTGAATCTAGAGATTAGATCTCGAGTCTCCTTGTCACAAATGACATCTTAACCATGATATTTTAAACGGAGGAAACGTCTTCCACAATGGGTGATGGTAGAGTTGTGGTTCATAAACATGACCCAATTTTGTACTTGAAGAATAATGTATGGCTCGGAAAATGAAACTATTAAAAATGAAGATAATAATAGTGGACAAATTCATATACTGGACAAGCGGCCTACTCATTCTAAGATATATGCCAACAGATACTGAAATATGTCCATGAAATAATTTTATGTCATACCAGAAAAAATCGGCTTCATACACGTACACATGCAAGCACACACGCATGCTTTGAATGGCAAATAAAGTGATGAACAACCGCCGTTGCGGCGACTATTTCGAACTGACCGTATGAGGGCTCAACAAAAACGGCATACAACTATCATTACAATGATATAATACTAGGCAGACGAGTTTTTCTTAACTCACATATTACAAGAGATCACAATAGTTCATCTGTATAAATTAAGTTGTAGGAATTGATATTATAGTCCAAGGTCATGAATTATTGGAGTTGTTTACCAAAATACTGTAAAACTATAGCAACAGACTTTTTTCCCGGAGATGTCTATGGCTTCAGGACGCACCTGGAGGTAATTGTTTCCTGTGTGAGCAAAATCTGGTCTTTTCAGCACAATATCTTCCTTCAATGTTTCAAGTCAGCACTTTTGTGAAAGTGTTCCTTGGTTATGGTCAGTTCAGGCAATAAATAGTAAACTTTATGATCATTAGTTTTCATGTTATTAGTTTTGAAAATTGAATACTGCTTAAGCCAGTGCTAGGGGTCGTGAGTAGTGTTGCACTTTTAATTACTACTCATGAACAGACTCAATAAAACCGAGTCTGCAATATTTTCTCTTTTAGCATTTTTACTTTTGCTTTCGAAGGATCACCCATTTTCAGAAAATAGATATAACCTCCACTTGTTTGCCTTAAATGTTCGTGTGTTCTGTTTTTGGCAAATTCTGAGATATCTATCAATAAGAGAAATATAGCTCAAATGCTTCAAGCACAGACGACAATTCATGTAGAATCACGGACATATCACAAGCGAACTGAAGTGCCTCCTAAGATAACAAAACGCATATCCTGGTAATGAGATGCACTACGTACTGGGCCATGGATAGAGGGATAATACCTGTTTTTCGGGCATCTGTTTACAGGTATAAATTAAGCTGATCATATAATCGCGTGAGCACGAGAATTACCTTGTTAATGCATGGATAATCGGGACTACAACAGCATATACTGTATGCACAAATGCCTAGTACTACCAGACTCAAATGTAGCATGAAGGCCGCGGACACTGATATAAATTAAAGCATAAACATGTATCGCCAAATGTTATTAAACATGTATGTCCGTTTTTGTCCCTGCTAGTAATGTTTTCATGCAATTTCAATCCGTAAAATATCGAGGTAAATTCAACAAATGAACATTTGAGCCAGTAGGGTTGGTTGGTACCAATCTGAGCGAAATAATACTCCATGTAACAGGAGGTTTTCACCTTCTATAACAGAGGCCTGTAAAAGGCCCCTTCCCAATTGAAAATTTCTTTAAAATCAGGCAGTTTTCCCAAAATTCCAAACTTACACCAGGTTTTTGTTTCCCAAATCAGCAATTTTAGCGATAATTCTTCCCAAAATCAGCAGGCTAAGGCCCATTCCCAACTAAGAGAGAAAAAGCCCTGTGTAATAAACATTGCCTTTCACAACTAAACTGTTTGAGCTTACCGGTATATGTGTGCAAGTATTGAAAATTCAACAAACGGTTTAGAAGTTCTGCACCGTAAATAAAACACTACTAAATAAACTGACATGCATTATTCCTATTCACTGTAACCGTATTAAGCATATGTTTAATATGTATATAGTTTTATGTAATAATATGTATACTATTGCTATAATTGTTTTCAGTTTATATAGGCATATGATGCCATTTACCTTTTCCAGACTTCACCTTTTCTCTTCTGTTACTTTTCAAAGTTGCCAGATTGTTTACTTCCTGTTGCATCTTCTTTTTATGCATCTTGCAGTTTTCTCTTGACTGCAATAGACAGTTTGTCATAATATATAAAACCAATTTACACATAGTATGAATGCATTTCAGTTATCAACAAGTCGTAGGCCTTCAACTTCTTCGTCCCGCTAGAGTGTGTTCATCCCTTGACGATGTTAACAGTCGAAACCTCATTTTAAAAGAAAAGCTGCTTCAGCAATGATATAAGTATCATAAACTAAGAAAAACATTCTCTATATTCTAAGTTCAATCTTCAGGCTATCCTGCAATACGGTATTTCACATCCGGAAATTTATGGTGATGTGATTTACAAATTTCGTAACATTATTAAACATATCCTTTTCCTTACTTTAATCGTCAAATACCTTAAAATACTATTAAAAAGGGTTATAATCCTATAGTACTACAACATACTGCATGTCTGGTTGTCAACCTTTCACAGTTGGCAAACACGCTACTCTCTTTTTATGTACGCCGACAGGAAAACCTTAGCACCGAAGACGCCCTCTAAAATCCGTAAACGGAAGGAGGACGTCAGATCTTTGTACCATCTCGGTTTTGTCGTACACTTTATTAATGTCCTATAGTTGCTCTGTTTGTAGCTCATCATTGAGTACACTAGCGATAGGCGGATCCATTTTGTTTCACTCAATATGGTTTTGTTTTACATACAACACTGTATTTGCGTCGCTGTTGTTGTAAATAAGTTGGAGAGTGAATACGCTTATTTACACTGTTTCTCTGTTAGGGTGGGGATGGAATACGTGTAATGTTGAGCGCCCCTAAACGGGTTTAAACTCCCAGTGACACTTGTACCCAATTTCCTCCATCTAAGGTTTGTTTGTTTTGTCTTTGTGCGTCTTTTCTAGACTTTTAATAGACATTTACATTGTTTTATTTGCTGTGTTACCTACATGATCAATACATTTACGTAAATCCTATTTCATTTAGAAATGGCTCTTATACAAAAAATAGACCTCTAAGACATTATCCAAAGCTAAACAGTGTAGCTACCAATGTGTATTAAAACAATGCAGAATAAGCAACATCACAGTAAGACCAGGTGTGAAATTCATGCACTAGTCAATTATCCAATGTAAATGTATATATATGGCACTGGTTATAAAATTGATTTCTCTAAATAAGCATAATCTGCAACATGTTGCCATCTGCTACATTTCTTAAAATATGAATATTCAAGAATAAGCGCAACAGAACAGAATTGTAACATCAGGGCCAGTATTCAAAGATTTCAGGAGATTCTGTCTTACCTTATGTGAACAATGATATTTCCAATTTGCGAGGAAACGGCGGATGCATTTTATTCTAGCCAGAGAGGCGTGTGTCCTATTCCTTTCAGCTGAAAAAGCCCTCGCTGTACAGTAGTCCATGACTAGTTGTTGGTCATCTGTGAAAAATTTATGGCTACAACAATGGTAAATCAATTCAAATATATACGATTTGTAAAAATATTTTGCGCCGTAGTTTTATCAAATTGAATGCTCAATATTCAGTGAAATGTGTCATTATTCCTATTAGTAAACCATGGTTAAACTTACTGGACGATGGTGGACAATAATCGGGGTAGATCATGAGCAGTGACAGACGAAACCACTGATCTGACACCGTCTGCAAAATCCAGTGCGCTAATTTTCTACCTTTAAATGGTTAAACTGACACTGATATTTGTCAGTTATCTAGTGTATATCATTCGACATGAGTCAACAAATGTACATGACGTTTTTGCTTCTATTGTCATATTTCAGAAACTTTACAATACAGACGTGTAGTTAATGATACACATAAATAATCACTTCTAAACCGGAATTCTAGTAGTGAAACAATTATATACTTTTAGCCAGTTGGCTGCTTAATTCAGGGTGAAAGTCACATAGAAAGCCCCTCTATGATCTATTGCATGACTTTCATCCTGCATTAAGCTGGCATCTGTCTCCAAGACCAATATTTATACTAAAATCAACGTCCGATTTAGAGGGGGTTGTACAGTACATAGATAATTTGCAACTCTGAGTTCAAAGTTTCAAAGCTTCCATGACGGTTTGAACAAGAGCTGTCACAGGACAACGCGTTCGACTATTCTCAGAATTGTTAGTGTAAAAATGCTTGATAGTGGACTAAAATAGTGTCCAAAAGATACTAGAAGTAAGTAATCAGTCACTGTAAAATATATTTAATAGTATTCAGGATGTGGGATCTCTTTGAACTATTTAATGAAAGAGAAAAACTTAAGTAAAAAAGGCAATAATTTCTGTTTGATAAATGCTTGACAGAGTAAGATACTCTTGTCTACATACGGTAAGTAGCTTGAGGTGGTGAACAAGTGTTCCAAGTTTCAAAGCTTTATCTCAAAGGGTTATGTAAATAATTGGACTTTAACAAAAACCTTAACAAAAAGTTCTAAGTTAAAATGGGCCATGGCTATGTCAAAATGCCTGACAGAGTTATGTACTCTTGCCTACAGATGAAGATTGTGATGTGAACAAGTGTTCCAAGTATTAAAGCTTTATCTCAAAGGGTTATGTAAATAAGTGGACTTTAACAAAAACCTTAACCAAAAGTTCTAAGTTAAAAAGGGCCCTAATCCTGTCAAAATGCTTGGCAGAGTTATGTACTCTTACATACAGATGCAGTTTGTGATGCTGAACAAGTGATCCAAGTTTTAAAGCTTTATCTCAAAGGGTTATGTAAATTAGTGGACTTTGACAAAAACCTTAACCAAAAATTCTAAGTTTAAAAGGGCCATAATTCTGTCAAAATGCTTGCCAGAGTTATTTACTCTTGCCTACAGATGAAGATTGTGGTAGTGAACAAGTGTTCCAGGTTTTAAAGCTTTATTCCAAAGGTTAGAGGCTAGAGGCAAAAGGTGGACTTTAACAAAAACCTTAACCAAAATGTGACGCCGACGCCGGGGCGAGTAGGATAGCTCCACTATTCTTCGAATAGCCGAGCTAAAAAGACTACTTGAAGAGATGAATTTGCAAGAGATTTAGAGTAAGAAGGAAGCATGATCGTGCATTATAAAATAATCTGATTTACAATATCATAGTTTAATTAACAGTGTTTACTTGTGTCCCAAACGTGTACTACATCATTGTAAATAACATGTGTGCATCTTTATCACAAATTGACCAACAATTGGTTGAGATTATAATTATATATCTAGTTCACCTTCATCCATTGCTGACCAAATAACATCTTTCTTCAATTTCTGTTCTATCCGCTTCTTCTGCAATGAATTAAATGAGCATTAGGAATCTTAAAAGGCAACGAGTAGCGGAAATCCCAATGGAACAAACCTGAAGGGGCTGTCACACCATGACGTTCTGCCAACGTTCTCTGAACATGTCAATCGTTCAATTTTTGAGTGTTCTAGAGTGAGGATGACACATCTGGCGTATGATAAATGTGTACTTAACGCATGACTATCGTGTGTCTTACGCATGAGAAGCGTGTAACAGCGACCAAATAAGATACCCCTGAAAATAATTAGCGTGTGCTAACGTGCCACTGGCGCACAACGAACGATTTGCGAACGTTAGACGAGCGTGGTGAGCGTGACTAATGTGTGAATAACGACAGAATAGCGTTTTGACGTTCGTTTGACTTTAGTCACACGCTGCGTGCGTAAGGGGACCGTTCAGCGGTCGTTGACAGGTCGCCAGTGAGTCGTTCACTGCAAAGCAAACGATTAGTAACAACCAAGTAACGCTAGAGTAACAACTGACTAACGATATCCGAACGCGTGCAACGCTCATCGAACGTTAGTAAAACGTTCCATTAACGCTCTTAAACGTTCTTCAGCGTTTAAAATCAAACGTTGAAGAACGCTGGTCTCCGTGAGAACTTTTGTGCATGTTCAAAACTTTTCTTTCCGGACCAGCGTTCTCCGCCGATTCCCGGCGATCACCGACGTTCACTAGCGTTCACAAGCGTTCACAAGCGTTCACACAGTGCTCTTCTGGCGCTATCCCAGCGACCTGGGGCGACTACCAACGTTTACTCAAACACCAGAGAACGCTGACCAGAACGTCATGGTGTGACGGGCCCATTCGAAGACACCTAAATCAATCCATATGGGTTTGTAAAGCTTATAACAAATCAACCAGGCTCCCATTAAAAACAAAATAATCTAAACCCACATGGTAGCAAATGATCTACACCCAGATCAAATGGTCCCTCAGGGGTTTGAGTTCCTTTATTAAGTATTTCTTTTGTCGTCCCCCTTTTTTAATTGGGTATAGCATTTCTCTGATTTATCCAGTGAGCCATTTATAATGAATGGCTTATCGGGGTACCATAGGGTGGAAATGGTTATTAGAGTGCGCATGGTAAAAACAGTAGGCGATCATAAGTCCATGTTTCCCTCTCAGTAGCCTGAAACTATGTCAGTCATGTCAGTCATGTGACTAGATAAGCTTTCTAATGAGTGATTTATGGAACACTAGCTTGCTGTTCACGTCAATTTACCTGCCTGTAAATAGTGTAGACCCAGATGAGACAGCTCCTGCAGGAGCTGTCTCATCAGGGTCTGCACTTTTAACAAATTGATTGTGCAACCAGTGCAATCCACAACAGTGATTGTACAGCGAAATACTTGTACACAGTGAAGATATATGTAATTATACAACATGACATGGGTACAGAAGGAGAAATGTGTTTTAAAATTCAGCAAGAGAAGGGTTAATTCAACTGGGTTGAAGAAAATGGGAGATAAACTTTCCATTTGATATAAATTGGATACAAAGCTATAAATAAGTATCAGATTACGCAACACAATGGAGATTCTCCATTGTTTTGAAATGTTTGACACATGCAAATTTTAATAAAAGCATTATCAGCAAGCATTGTCTTACTGAGGGATCGGTGTCAAAGTATTTTGAAAGCTTGCTTCCGCCATCTAACATCAAAAGAAACGTAACAGTGGGCATAATGACAAGGGCCTTGCAACTAAAATACTGCAGAAAGGTTGCTTTGTGTTGTTTTGATGGTATAACTTTTGAAAATTGTATACTGCTTAAGTCGGTGCTAGGGGGCGTTAGTAGTGTTGCACTTTTAATTACTACTCATGAACAGACTCAATAAAACCGAGTCTGCATTTGTTTCTCTTTTGGCATTGCTACTTTTGTTTTCGAAGGATCACACACATTGTAAGAATATTTGTTATCACTGGTTAAATTTAGAAACAATAATCAAAGAACTTAATATAGATTTAACTTAACTTGGTTTATAAAACAAATAACTGATACATGTAGTATAAAATAAGCCTTTCCCATGACAATTGCTGGACCTAATTCGCTACCTTAATGCATTCAGCAGCAATGTTCATGTGTAAATAGTTCAAAATATGTAAAAGAATTAGTACTTACAATACTGCAAATGCAACACCACTCTACATACTACATGTAACTGAAGTATATATTTTTAAAAAGGTAGGTCTTCTTACTTATACATGATAACATTTCAGGCTTTATAGTTAGGATTCCGAATTACATATAGATTGTATTCTGTATTGTATTGAATAACGTATTTCTCTAATAAACGACCCATCCCCCACCACACACACACGCACACATACATACACACTGGCTGATACATTTTTAACTGGAGATTTGTATACAGGTTGTTGCAGATTTAAAAGCAATACAGAATCGACTGTGTATTGGGTGATTTCTGCATTGTTTTCAATCTGCATTATGGTACCACCTGTTTTCCTTTATTTAATGGTTAATAGATAGGATTCTAAAGTATTTATTGTTGTTTTATTCATCATTAATTTCCCCTAGAAGTAAGAGGTTGTTATTATTTTTGGTGGGGTTAGTATTAGGGACAATACGGTGTGTACAGCAGGTTGATAGAGCTACACATATTATAGCCGCTAAACGATAAGTTTATAATGTTGTTTAATTTACTGGATATGTAGGACTAATGTAGGACTAATGTAAAAGGGACATTATGTGTGTAATAACAATAATCTTCTGTTGAACTGTGTGTACCTTCTTTCGTTGTCTCCCATCCACGGAAAAACATGCCAGTGACACAATAACTGCCACGATCAACAGATGCAGTACCTTCATCATTAACTAGTTTCTGAAATATAACACAGATCTTTAATATTTGCAAATGAACTTACTTGCTCAGAAGTTTGCGAATCACTAACCTTTCTTTTGGATAGCATATTTGTACGTTATGGGAATGCTATATACCGTCAGGTAATTGGTATTCCCATGGGTACGAATTGTGCACCACTTGTCGCAGATTTGTTTTTGTACTGCTATGAGAGAGATTTTATGTTGCGTTTGAATCCTCAATTACAAGAAGATGTTATAAAAGCCTTCAATGAAACTTGTCGATATTTGGATGATATTTTTAACTTCGATAACCCTTTCTTTGAAGCTCTGATTCCTACAATTTATCCTAAAAAACTCAATTTGAATAAAGCTAACCCGTCCGACAATTATGCAGCGTGTCTTGATCTCGACCTTAAAATTGATAATGGAATGATTTCTTCTAAAATATATGATAAAAGAGATGATTTTGATTTTAATATTGTTAATTTTCCTCATCTTGACGGGGATGTTCCCCGTGCTCCATCTTACGGGGTTTATATATCTCAACTTATTCGTTTTGCTAGAGCTTGTTCAACTATTGACGATTTTAACAGTCGAAATCTCATTTTAACTGAAAAACTGTTTAAGCAAGGATATAGATACCATAAACTAAGAAAAACTTTTTCTAAATTTTACTCTCGAAATCTCTCGCTTATTGGAAAGTACCAATGTAATCTCAAGGAGCTTCTGCGACACGGTGTTTCACATCCTGACTTTTAAGGTGATGTGATTTACAAACTTCGTAAAATTATTGGACATACCCATTTTCTCACTTTGTTCATCAAATATGTTAAAATATTCATTAAAAAGGGATATGATCCTGTAGTACTACAACATACTGCATGTTTGGTTGTCAACCCTTTTACAGTTGGCAATCACGCCGGCCTCTTTGCATGTGCGCCGACAAGAAAGGTTTAGTACTTTATGAAGGCGACCTCTTAAATCCAGAAATGGAAGGAGAACGTCGGATATCTGTACTATTTCGTTTTTGTCGTACCTTTTATTACTTTTCTACAGTTACTCTGTTTGCAGCTCAATCATTGAGTACACTAGCGATAGGTGGATACAGTTTGTTCACTTAAATGTTTTCGTTATACATGCACTTTACCACTGTATTTGCCGTCGCAGTTGTTGTAGATTAGTCGGAGAGGGGATACGTTTATTTACACTGTTTGTCTTTTAGGGTGGGGATGGAATAAGTGTGAGGTTGGGCGCCCATAAACCGGTTTAAACACCCAGTGACTTTTGTCACTGACCGTTCCAAGGCGGTGCTTCCATCTTCCCCCTATTGTGTGTTTGTTTTGTCTTTGTGCGTCTCTTGTTGTTTTTATAGTTGTGTACATTTGCTGTTTTCTTGTGTTGCTGTTCGGGCGACTGTTTGTTCTGCATGACTCATTTTTGTATTTTTACTACGCGAATTGCCGTCTGCATCGAAAATCATTTGTATATCCACTGTTAATTTTACTTCCTGGCCGCTTTGAAAAAGAAATCGAAATTCTATATCATAACGACAGGCTGAGTTGTGCCATATCTTGATAAATACTGGCTTACTGAGATTATTTCACCGAATGTTACCATCAGGCGAGATCAAGGTACCACTTGGTCATCTTGCGGGCATCTTATTTCACTCTTCAGTGCAGTAAGGTCACTGCAGGGTGATCGCATGGTAACAGCAATGTGATCGTGAACCTATCACAAACGAGTGTGTATGTTATAGTTATGCAAGACTTTCGACACAATGAAGCTGTCACGGCATTGCCATCATTTCTCCATTTCATTTCACAAGCCGTTGCCACCGACCTGCATTTAACATGCGACCGCCTATATATCCCTTGCATATACCACAATGCGTCTTTCATTGAAATCAATACTATCACAGACCCTCAAAGTAACCTCAATCGATAATATAGTGATAGTTGTTTCTTGTGGCTTTTCTTGCTGGACCATACTATTGTTTCATTGCAACAATTGAAGGGAGTTATGCAACATCCGCGAGACTCTCAATTAGCAAGGCCAAAAGACAAAACATACGGTGTCCATACGGCGACTGCATGGTGTCCGTTCAAGGTTATAAGACCACAATATGCAGGATTGCTGCGCTAATTGCTTGTGCTGATATATGTTGCGGTTATTGGAATACTTCTTTGATCTTTATAAGCTGCATGGTCACGACAATTGTATGTAGACTCGCCCTACGATGGTCGCATGATAGTTATGGTAACGTAGCATTGACAGTTAATGCTAAAAAGCCACAAGAAAAATAACATTTGGAGATCTGCAAAATGTACAACACATTATACATGTATAATAGTTATGATTGATTTAAACAGTTCAATTTCACACACCAAAATTTAGAAAGCGTACCGTGTTTGGGAGCTTTCGTCTGTGTACTACAGACTTTGTCAACCAACTGAATTCATTGGGACTGGACACCGCTCGAGGCTTTAGTAGTGAGCGATGTTAATGCCGTGTCCCAGATATGTGGCAAGTTGTAGCGGCCCCGTCTCTGCTGAGCGCCGGCTTGTGTGCTCTGATATAGATTGGCTCCTTGACCCCTCTATCAAACCAAGAGGACTCGCGGTCTAAGATATGCACTGATTTGGTAGATACAAAATTGTCCTGGATTTATGTGGCGTGATACCTCACTTTTGATCCAGCTTGGTCGTCTGTGTTCCATATATCGTGCCTTGAGATTTCTCTCCGTCTCCCCGAGGTAATCCTTATCACATTTCTGCTTCTCGTTGCCCTCACACTTGATATAATAAACGGGTCCACAGACATCCAGTTTATCAGACTTGTCTTTAGTATGGACCAACAAATGTCTCAGAGTTTTGAAAAGCTTTGAAAACACATGTTCACCTTATGTTGGTTGAATACTATTTTCAACGTCTCCTCTTTCAGATAAGGTATTACTATGCTGCCCTTGGTTTCTCTCTTGTTTGGTGACTGTTTCTTGGTCTTATCCTTTTGAGCTTTAATTTTCTTGGTGACTTTGGTGATCGCCCACTTAGCCCCCTTTTGGGTTCGATATATTATATTGTACTGTGACCCCCTGTCATTTCACTAAACAATTTAGTGACTCCCTTGCAAAAATACATCCACGGTAGGGGGTCGATATATTATATATTTTAGTATGACCCCGTACCATTTTACTATACAATATAGTGATCCCCTTGCAAAAATACATCCAACAGGAGGTCGATATACCGGTATTATATAGTACTATGACTTCGGTCATTTTACTATAAAGTATAGTGACTCCCTTGCCTAAATACCTCCAAAAGGGGGTCGATATATTATATAGTACTATGACCCCCGGTCATTTTACTATAATATATTGACTCCCTATCCAAAATACATCCATCATGCTGGTCGATATATTATATAGTAGGATGACCCCCGTGCCAGTTTACTATAAAATATAGTGATTCCCTTGCAAAATACATCCACCACAGGGGTTGATATATTATGTAATACTATGATCTCCGGTCATTTTACTATAAAATATAGTGACTCCCTTGCCTAAATACCTTCACCAGGGGGTCAATATATTATATAGTACTATACCCCCCCCCCCTGTCATTTCACTTACAAAATATAGCGACACCCTTGCAAAATACATCCACGATAGGTGGGAGTCGATATATTATATAGTAGGATGACCCCATGCCATTTTACTATAAAATATAGTGATTCCCTTGTAAAACTACATCCATCGGGGGGGGGAGGGTAGATATATTATATAAGACTATGATCCCCTGTCATGTTACTATAAAATATAGTGACTCCCTTACCTAAATACCTCCACCAGGGGGGTCGAAATATTATATAGTTCTCTGACCACCTGTCATTTCACTAAAACATATAGCGACACCCTTGCAAAATACATCCACGATAGGGGGTCGATATGTCATATAGTAGTATGACCCCGTGCCATTTTACTATAAAATATAGTGATTCCCTTGCCTAAATACAGTACAAGCCACGCGGACTTTTTGTTTTCCGCGGCCCATCGCAATTTTATCCAACGCGGACACGGGTATTTTTGTCCGCGCTGATATGCGGTCTTCCGCAATCGAGCGCGGGTGGTGATGGGTCCGCGCTGGTCCCTCCACAGGGGCACTCGTCGCCGGGCGCGATCGTTATCACCGCAGGTCGCGGTGGTATCATCGTGGACCACTGTGTACCACTGCGGATCGCGCTGGACCTTACCTGGATTGATATTTATATCCTTTTCATCCTTTTATATCCATTTTCACGGCTTATCTTTCTCTTTACATGTACATACAAATATATACATCCACATTTTGCAAAATTGATATGAAATGTATGAAATAAAACACTCGAGAAATGGTTCGTTTAGACTAATTCCAAACCGAAACTGTTCTGCATTCGGCAAACACAAATTAATTCATCCATTATTTTTGACGCGTTTGATTGTACTGGAATATAACCTGTCCGTGAATTGTCTGATTCGTTTCTGCATAATATGGGTGCGATATTCTAGTATGCTTTCTATTTCAATTATTTGTTGTTCAATACGTAAGATGTTTTATATAGAAACACGGAACACCCGTTAAACACAAAACACACACACAATAAGTTACTAGGTTGTATAACTTGTATCAGGTTTGCATACGTTTGTGCACATTGTTAGTGAATTCATCTTCATTTCGACTCTATGTTTTAGGTTCCAATTCTAATTCCCAATCGATTTTGTTTTCAGTTTCACATCAGTGTAAATTTTAATTATCAGAAATCTACTGGAAAACCTATTGATTATGTTGTGAGAATAGTCCTGACTGGTCTTCTTATGATTTCTGTATAGATCTACATGTATATAAATATTGTTCTGGCAGACGAAAGAATTGAGGGATTTTATTTACTAATACATCTAATATCAATTCAGCCAGGTGAGTTGTAAAGTTAGAAGTTTTCTCCATTATTTAGTCTTGGTTCGGCAGCTTAAATGTACGTTTTAACCAGTTTCAATAGCCATTCGAAAAATACTTGTATGGTTGTTTTATTACCCTTGTGCTTAATATCTTACTGTGTACAATTGTACCTGTGTACATGTTTTGTCTTTCTGCTTGATTTACATGTACTACATGTTTAGATTCTGCTCAATCGATTCACTGCCATGATGTACCTGCATCCTATGGATTAAAAAAGATAATCCATTTTTTTTCTAAAAACGTAGATATAGATGTAAACCAGTTTTTGGTTCTGGTTTGATAATGAGATATTGGACGTCTGGTCTAGATCTCAAGTGTTGTTAATGTCATGGCAACCGAATTCTGGGAGTGAAGGGGCATACGAATTAAATTAAGCAATGTTATTAAAGAAGCGTATACAGTATGTACATGGTTTATCAAACCACGGACCTCGTACACCCACATTCTTTTGTTAAACTGATATGTCTAAACCAACGTGTCGCCTGCTTAAATTCCATGACCCATTCCTTATTTAGAAATAGATCACAATTTCCCCATTGTAAGTTGTATTTACTATTAAACCCTTCCATGTCAAACTTGAAAACTCTAATGTTTGCAAACAGTTTGGATCCTGATCAGACGCCGCGTCTGATAAGGATCCAAACCATTTGACACTTATATTAAAGTTTCTTAAGACCCATTCCTCTATACATGTAGGCTCAATTCGGATCCAACATCTTTGAATAAATCTACTGAAAAGGAGCATTAAGTAGATAAAATTATTGTTTTTAGAATTTTGTAATTTGAAACCATTGTGTTAAATAGAGCATATACTCCTATGCGTGTAGGAGCAAATGCTCTTTTTATCACATTGGTTTCAACAGGTGACTTTTACAGAGGCGTAGAAAGGAGTATTTATGGAGGAAAGGGTTAAGTAAAAACTATCATAATTTTTTTATAAAGAAAAGTAGATGAAACATGTAAGCAGACAATGATTTGACAGTGACTATTTTAGTGGATTATTACGTCATAATGACAGTGAAGGGGTTTATAGCATACAGTACAGATTACAGCAAACACCTCCTTTCAACAACACTTTAAATGAATCCCCAAAACTTACAGTGGAACCTCTCTACATCGATACATGTACAAATAAAATGTCTGTTTTAAGACAGGTGGCAGATTAATGCAGGATAAAAGTACTTTTGTCCTGCATTAAGCGGCCACTTGCATTCAAAAGATCCCAGGTATTCCTTACTGGGTTGTCTCTTGAGAGAGATTTGCCATGAAACTCCGATGAGCAACAACCTCTCTACAACGACAATACAGAAGTTTATATTCCCCAGAGTGTTGCTTTGCAGAGGTTATACTGTAGTTATCATTTATTAATAAATACGTACAGCAAAATATATCTCTCATACATGTACGCCAACTTTCTTTCTTTTTAAAAGCATATTTCTTAATTTAAATGCCAATTTCTAGTTTGAAATTAAGCCGGTGGTCTAGTATTCGATGCGTTAAAAATGTAACTGCCCCTGATAATAACAAAATTACTGCAAAACCTTATAAAACGAACCCTGTGACCATACCGAGAAAATGACCTGATTAGAGAGGTTCTCAAACCGGTATAGCGAAGTAAAATAACAATTCAAAACAGTTGAATTGGCTGTCATTTAAAAAAGGTGGTAACTAAACACAGGATACATGTAGCTCCAATATCGGTTTAGAAAGATTATCGGTTAAGGGGCGGCGATTGTAAACAACCATTCTTAAAAATGTTGATTTGACGATCGTTTAAAACAGATGATAGCTAATTGCAGAATTGAAGTAATTTAGAAAGCTCCTTACTGTTTCTGCATTACCGATTTCCTGTGTAATCAACCGTCCGTTTTTAGAACAATGTAGGTATTTTCTTTTTTATCCTTTGCGAGCAAGTAGAGCAAGTAAAATAAAATAAAATTTGAAGGGGACAAATGTCAGCCCTATCCTCCAATGCCCAAATAGGAGAACAAAGTCCTAGAGAGAAAATGTCCGTATACCGAAGGGTAGATACAATGTACAACAAGAAGCTGGAATGAATCGGCCTTCAGGAACGCCCTATACATTACCAGCTGAACTTTGGAGAAAAAAAAGATCCCATGATCTGGCCTTTCTTTGAAATGGAAGACATTCTTATTTATGTGTTGGACATGCCTCATATGTCGAATAGGGGTACACTCAAAAGCCCTTTACTACAAAAGCTCCTCATCTAAAAGCCCCTCACTACAGAAGCCCCTCGATCAAAAGCCCTTTACTAAAATGGCCAAGGCTTACAAAAGCCCCCCACTATTTTTGTTAATTAATAATTATACTCCAAATATTTCGACAAAGTGGACCAAAATCAAAATTACAGCTGTCTGGATCTACCCTGTTTGCTGAATGACCAGTTTATAAAGATTCATTAAGTAAGGTAATTAGCACACTCTATACTTTTAAAAGTAAACATTGTAGATCACAAGGAGGAGATTCCTTATATTTATTTCCAACAGTGTAGACCCAAATCAAATCTAAAGCTATATGATCTAGTTCAACCATGTTTGCTTTGTGACAGTTAATATAGATCCAATAGCTATGGATGATGTAATATTAGCCATATTATTTATAAATTATTATAATATAACCCCAATTAACTTAAACACAAACTTTTTCCATTTTCTAATTCCTTAACTTTCTTAAACTTCAAACAGAGTAAACCAAAATCAAAATACTGAGCAATCTGATCTGGATCTACCCTGTTTGCTCAATGACAAGCTTATAAAGATTCGTTAAGTAAGGTAATTAGAACACTCCTTTTAAAAGTACACTTAACAAAGCACTTAAAGTTCAATTAATGTTAGTATTGTTTTTTGTGAGGGGCTTTTGTAAACCTTGACCATTTAAGTGAGGGGCTTTTGCAAGAGGGGCTTTTGTAGTGAGGGGCTATTGTGTTACACGCGTTGAATAATTTAGATCAACAGTATTTAGAATTTTAAATCTCGTTTTGTTTTAATAAGATCTAGATATTAAGATATACATGTACAGTCTCACGGCGTTCATTTATGTGTTGTAAAATGTCTTCTTTCTGGCTACTGTAAAGTACCATATCAGATCTAGTAAAAGTATTTTAGTATAGATCTAGATCATATCAATCTAAACTGTCTTTAGAACTAGAATTCGCAATAATCTAACTGGTTTTAATCGGTAGGGTTTAATTATGCTTAGCCATAGATCTAATAAGTCAAAGCATAGTTATCTTCTATTTTTCGGGAAACTGTTTAACAAATCATAACTTTAGACAATTGGCACATTGTTAGGTAGTTCGGTTTCATTACACGCATTCCTGTTACGTAATAATTCATAACTTTGTTGACAGTGTGTGATAGATGGCAGTTGTGTGACACTGACCCTTGCCCCCTGCTGAGAAATTAGGGGATTTACTGACCATCTGGCACCTTTGATCGTTACTATTTTCTTATGTCTAGCTAGTAAATTACAGCATACATGTATTTAGGCTGAGTAAGTAATATAATAATATAGTCTCCAACTGCCTAACACAATTCATTTTCAGTATTTAAAACAAACAGTTTGTATTGTTAAATGCGGGAAATAAAACTACTGACATTTGAACACTGTAGAACCAGACAAGGTGGCTCAAAAAGCAACCATCTGACCAGGGTCTTCACTGTGTATTATTCAAAATCAAATAGCTAAGTTAGGTCTTATATAATGAATGGAATCTACAGTTAAACAATGACGGGCCATTCCACCTTAAAATACAAACCTTCTCTAATATAAACGTGTTTTCAAGCATTTGCAAACAGCGTAGTCCCAGATCATACGCATGATCTGGGCCTGCTCAGTGTATTTATGGAATTGTAATAGGCCCGACTCTACAATTTCTACCAACATCAAAACAATCTTGTCTACAAATGCCATTCAAAACATTAGCTTATAAATATTCATGATATCATTATTTCTTACATGAATACTGAACAGGGAAAGGGTTAATCAGCAAAAGTAACAGAATTACAAGAATGTTTTCATAGTTATACAATTCATAAAACTATGTTTATTAATTTAAAACTCTTAAATGATAAGACTCAGATCAGATTTCTTAAATAAAAGCTGTTTGACCAGGAGTCTGCTCTGTTTGCTTATCCCTTTACCATATATAAACAATGTCCATGCCTTTGCAAACAGAGTAGACCAAGATCTGAAGGCGCCTATTGGAGTCGTATGATCGGGACCAGCTCTGTTTACTTGTGAAATTATATAAGATCTGACTCTACATTTTCTACAAGTACCAAGAAAAGTCATGGACCGCGTACCTACACCATTATAAAAATCAACTTATAAATAGCATGATGTCATCTTTTCCGACATAAATATTAAACAGGGAAATGGTTGAAACCCACCGACAACCAAACTTTAGGTTACGCTTCAGCTAGAGATCCGCACGTCTGACATGACCCGGCAACAGAAGTAAAAATTCTGAGAGCATCGACGCTTTTCACGTGCTTGCAAACAGAGTAGACACGGATACGATGGCTCTTATAGAAACCGTCTGATCAGGGTATTCTCTGTTTGCTTATGAATTTATGTTGAATCTAACTCTATAGTTTTGTTCCAATACCAAATCAGCCTCAGTACATAAGCTATTTTAAAAATAAATTTGATAAATATTCATGATATCGGTATTTCGGTTTACGGACATTTGCCCCCCCCCCCCCCCCCGGACAATTGCCCCCGGACCTTTGCCCCCTATTTGGGGCCTTAAAAAAGGATAAAATATAATTTTGAAAAAAGGGTGGCATTTTTTCCAGTGGCATATATTCCAATGGCATTTTTTCCAGTGGCATTTTTTCCGGTGGCTTTTTTTTTTCAGTGGCATTTTTCCGCACACCGCATTAAGCAGTCACTTGCCTTTGAAAATGATACACTAACATTAATTCGATGTTTTTACGCGAAAACAAAATTTAGTCGATTTTTATTTTAAAAGAAAACAAGGAACCCCGGTAAGAAAACAATAAAACATTTTTAAAAGCAAATTCTTTCAGCATAATAAATGTAGGTAACTTGGACATTCTCTATAGGACCCTGAAAGTTTAAAAAGATAAAAAAAAATATGCAGATCAACCCTTAGCCTACCGAGCGTGGCTTCCTTAATATTTACAAACAGTTTGTATACTGAACAGATGATGAGTTCCCCCAGAGTGTTACTAGGGTCAAATATGTCTGACTCTCATTTTTCTGTTTGTTTTCAACAAACTAAAGCAATGCTTATTTCATTTATTTTGCAGACTACCTTTTTAAGCGGACGATAATTCAGTATAATGAGGGTCAAATGTTTTGGTCATACATAAAAACAATGATCGCTTTGCGTGCTCTACAATGTACGGAAACTACCTTGGTGTTTCAGCGCAGGGGGTCATTGATTTATGGTCATCATTGTGTTAATTATTTGGTCATCAATAAAGTTCCGACAACTTTAAAGAAAGTCTTATCGGGTATTTCCGCTCTTTTGCTACTATCAAGATGTCACAGCTCATTGGTTCAGTATCTTTAAGACCCACCCATTGAAAAGACATAATCCAATCAACTGTCACCTATAGGCGTGTCAATCACCAATAATTGATATTGCTCTTCATAATTGATGAGCGGCCATCTATATTTCCCACAATATTAAATATAGAATGAATGGGTATTATGTATTCAAAGTTTCTTCATATTATACTTTAACCCTTTCCCTCATATGAACGTGTTTTCACGCAATTGCAGAGAAGGGTCTTCTCTGACCTCTTAGAGGAGCCGTCTGATCAGGGTCTACTCTGTTTGCTAATAGAATTTGATAGATATATTTCTTTGCTTTGTTAAATAGCTGCAATGCCCCCCCCCCCCTTCCATATTTCATTTATAACTATTTTTGTCCATGAATATTCAGTAAGTATTGAAATTTTGAATAAACATAGAACAGGGAAATGTTAAATAAAACAATCTCTATAAGCTTGATATTGATGTCGGTGAGGGTTTGACGTTAGGTTTAAAACCAGTCAATGTTATTTTACATGTAAGTATTATTTTAAGAAACTGTTAATACAAGATATCCATCCATGCTATCAGATCGGACAAGGCCTTATAGACCAGTTATATTGAATTTGTCTGTTGTTGTCGTGGAGACATAGCATGCTATAGTCAAACAACTAGGTCTGACGTGTCAAAGGTCAGCCGAGTCCATTTTTTAGGGAAATCAGTATTCCGCATGTTCTCGGACCATTTGTTTAAACAGACGAGTTTAGTATATAAGATAAAATAGAAAGGCGGGATTGTTGTCAGCAGTTTAGCACAGTGGGTAAAGTCTAGGTACGCAGAAGACATTGCGAGAGTAGTTTTTTATTGAGCGTGGGTTCGAATCCCGTGTCGACCTTAGACTTTTTTTTAATTTTTAATTAATAGTGGAGTATTATTTTATGTCATATTGTATAATTGTAATGGCCATTTATGCACATGGTCCTCTATGTTAGGGAAGGGTGCCTTTGTTTGAGTTCGAGTCCTATATTAGCCATATTTTCAATAATAAATCGATGCTAACATATGAATATCAATATAAGTTTTAGCAAATGTCTTGTACAAATGGCTTCTTAATGCACAACAAAACTAATGCTCTTGAGGGGACTTTCCTTAATATTTTTAGTAAAAAAAAAATATTTTAGGTTGATGCGAGACTCGAACCTGCGCCTAATAAAATGTTCGTCGATCATATACTTCTTTATGGTCCTACGTCTTATCCACTACGCCATATTTCCGATAACTAATGCGCTTATTCTTTATACCTGTAACTAAACATTTTCTTTTATAAATGGCACGTGGATATCCGAAATGCTGATCTCCCTTAAAAATGGACTCGGCGAACCCGTGACCCGTCAGACCTAGTTGTTTGACTATACGATCACCTGTGAATCAATACAGGGGAACTGTATTAAAATGAAATATTTATCATGTTTTAGACTTTGTTATTGTCTGATACATAATTAATAAGCCCATAATATATTTCCTCACCGTCCCTGTCCCTCTCTCTGTGTACAATTGTTGTTGTTTCTAAGAAGTCCTCTCCCCCAAATAAACATTTACAATGATACGCAGTCACAAGGCCAGAAGGGACGTCAAAATATCTCTCTCTCCGCCTCTCCCTCTCTCTCCGTCTCTCTCTCTCTCCTCGTCTCTCTCTCTCTCTCTCTCTCTCTCCGTCTCTTCCACCTCTTACTCTCCCTTTCTGTCTGTCTGTATGTGGCTGTCCCTATCTATCTGTCTCTCTGTGTGTCTCTCTTTCTGTCTCTGTCTCTGTGTGTGTGTCTCTCTCTCCCCCACCCTCTCTCTCTCTCTCTCTTCCTGCAGATATGAATGGATTACGTATGACTATCTATCATTTCAACTTTTATATTGGTAATGGAGTAATAATTTCCTAAGGACAGGACGAATGACAATTTATGCTTGACAGATCCTATAAGAAACCAATGCACACCCTGATCATACAGCCTCTAAGAGCTGTCTGATCTGGGTCTGCACTGTTTTTAAATTGCGTCAATATATGCTACTAGCATGAAAATGGTTAATATGACTAACATTACGATCGCAGCTTTGAACTCATCTGAAAGACAATGACATACCAATATTTGGCTATCTGTTATTTCAGGTGGCTCTTTTATACAGAGTAATGATTTATGCAGGCGACTGCTTTGCGCCGTTTCAAAATAACTTATAATACAATAAGCTACGATAGTTTTCATCTTAATTCTGATATCAACTTAAATCTTGTAGCTGCACTACATGGTCGGTCAAACAAGAATAGCTGTAACAGTATAGATTATTAGTGTAGATGCGGTGTATTAGTGTATTAGTGTAGATACGTTTCGAACTTTATAATTATTTAATCAACTGTTTGCATCTCTTCGTCAAATGATACCCAGTTCAACCCTTTACTCCATAGGTACTCATTATAGTGCGTTAATCCATTCCTCCACTCAAAAATAGTTCCACTTGATACATTCATGAATATGCGCCATAAGAAATATTTCTATATCACAGTAGACGGTAGCTTAAGGCAGGATGAGAAAAACGCAAAATGGTCCCATTCAGCCTGTTTTAATCAAACATCTGTCTTCAATACTGAACACAAACTATGGAGTAAAGTGTTAATGTTTCAAAAAAAAGTATTTCAACAAACAATGGTTGGATACAACTCTCCACCCCTTTACCCTTTCCCTCATATAAACCTGTTTTCACGCATTTGTCAAGAGAATAGACCTAGATCAGACCGCTCCTAGAGGAACCGTCTGATCAGGGTCTACTCACTTTGCTAATAGAATTTTATAGATCTGTTTATTTGCTTTCCTAAAATGTCTACAATGCTCCACCTTCCATAATTCATTTTAACTATTTTGTCCATGAATATTCAGTAGGTACATGTACATTTGTATTTAGATTTGGAACACATATAGAACAGGGAAAGGGTTAATACGCGCGTGGGGTCGAAACAAATATGACCGAGTGCTCCTGATATCTATAATCTCTGCGCTACGCATTTTCTGAAAATCAGATTGTGAAAACAATTGCTGCTGATATTTTGTATCTATTTCTTTTTTCTCGAGCATTTACAGTCTGGTAATCGTTAAAATCTGACTATAAATTGTAGTTTTAGCAGAAAGAAACCGTTTCAGTCTCGGGTTTTGGGTGAAGGCTATCTATATACGTATGCTATCTAATTTCATTTTGAATTCTAGATCTGGCAGTATATTCAATATGCGTTTCTTCAGTTGAAAAAAAATGCACATGTGTATTTATATATACATGTAAGCTTTTATATATATCTTATCTAAATAATTTATACCTAAATCGATTAAACGACTGCCAGTCATAAAGGTAGTGTCCGCGGTGATGCCCCGCAATCCACGCTGATATCAGCACGGACAGCGATGGCTCGGCGGCGGTAATATCCCGTAGGGTAAATTTCGGTCCGCGGTGGACACAGAATTTGTCCGCGGTGATCCATAAAAATTGTCCGTGCTGGAAACCCGCTCTCAAATAATTTTGTCCGCACTGGTAAAACGGAAAACAAAAAATCCGCGTGGCTTGTACTGTACCTCCAACAGGGGGTCATTTGTCATTTCACTAAAAGCATATAGCGACACCCTTGCAAATACATCCACGATAAGGGGTTTGATATAGTATATAGTAGTATGACCCCCATGCCATTTTACTATAAAATATAATGATTCCCTTGCAAAACCACATCCATCAGGGGGGTAGATATTTTATATAGTACAATGATCCCCTGTCATTTTACAGGAAAAATATAGTGATTCCCTTGCCTAAATGCCTCAACCAGGGAGTTCGATATATTATATAGTACTATGACCACCTGTCACTTTCACTAAAACAGTATAGCGACATCCTTGCAAAATACATCCACGATAGGTGGTCGATATGTTATATAGTAGTATGACCCCGTGCCATTTTACTATAAAATATAGTGATTCCCTTGCAAAAATGCATCCACCGGGGGTCGAAATATTATATAGAAGTACGACCCCCATGCCATTTTACTATAAAATATAGTGATTGCCTTGAAAAAATACATCACCAGGGAGGTCGATATATTTTAGTACTATGACCCCCTGTCATTTTACTGTAAAATATAGCGACTCCCTTGCCTAAATACCTCCACCACGGTGGTCGATATATCATATAGTACTATGACCCCGGTCACAAGATAGTGACTCTCTTGCCAAAAAACCAATTATCGGGGGGAGGTCGATATATTATATAGTACTATGACTCCCATGTTTTTTTACTATGAAATATAGTGATTCCCTTGCCAATATTAATTTACGATAGGGGGCGATATAGGATATAGTACTTACGACCCTGTGCCATTTTACTATAACATATAGTGATACCCTTGCCAAAATATATCCACCAGGGGGTCGATATATTATATAGTACTACGCCCTCCTGTCATTTTACTATAAAATAGGGTGACTCTCTTACAATATGTCATAGTAAACTGACCGGGGATCAAAGTACTATATGATATATCGAACACAGTGGTGGATGTATTTTTGCAAAGGAGTCACTATTGTTTATGGTAAAAGGGCGTTGGGGTCAACGTACTGTATAATTTATTGACTCTCAAACGTGGATTTTTTGGCAAGGGAGTCTCTATATTTTATAGTAAAATGACATGGGGTCATAGTACTATATAATATACCGACCCCCTGGTGGATTTAATTTGGCAAGGGGTCACAATATTTTATTGTAAAATGGCATGAGGTCATAGTACTATATAATATATCTACCCCACTGGTGGATGCATTTTGGCAAGGGAGTCACTATATTTTATAGTAACATGGCCTGGGAGTTATAATACAATATGTCGAGCCCCCCCCCCCCCCCCCTCGTGTAAAATGGCATGGCAGTCATTGTACTATATAATATATATCGACCCCCATCGTGGGTGTATTTCGGCATGGTAGGGACTATATTGTATAGTGAAATTACATGGGAATCATAGTACTATATAATATATCGACCCGCCCCTCCCTGATGGATGAATTTTGGCAGGGGAGTCACTATATTTTATATTAAAATGGTCAGGGGGTCATGGTACTATATAATATATCGACCCCGGTGGATGTATTTTGTCAAGGAAGTCACTATAGTTTTAAATAAAATGACATTGGTGTCATAATACAATATAATATGTCGAGCCCCCACCCACTTCGTGGATGTATATTGGCAAAGGAGTCGGTATATTTGCTAGTAAAATGGCATGGAGGTCATAGTACTGTATGATATATCGACCCCCATCGTGGATGTATTTTGGCATCGGACTATATTTTATAGTGAAATGACACGGGGGTCATAGTACTTTATAATATATCGACCCCGCCCCTCATGGTCATAGTTCTGTATAATATATCGACATCCCCCATCGTGGCTGTATTTTGGCAAGGGAGTCGATATATTTTCTAGTAAAATTACACGGGATCATACTACAATATAATATATATACCCCCCTGGTGGCAATATTTTATAGTAACATGGTATTGGGATCATAGTACTACATGTATATGATTTAGCGATCCCGTAGTGGGTTTATTTTAGCGAGGGAGTCCATTTATTATATGGTAAAATGGCCTGGGGGTCATAGTACTATATAACATATCGACCCCCCCCCCCCCGGCTGATGTATTTTCGTAAGGGAGTCAGAAAATTTTATAGTAACATGGCACTATATAATATATCGATCCCAATGATGAATGTATTTTGGCAAGGGAGTCACTATATTTTCTAGTAAAATATCATGGGGTCATAGTACTATATAATATATCGAGATGCCCCATCGTGGATGCATTTTGGCAAGAGATTCATGTTATTTCATAGTAAAATGATCGGATGGCATAGCACTATATATTATATCGACCCCCTGGTGGATGTAGTTTCGCAAGGGAGTCACTGTATTTTATAGTAAAATGGCATGGGATCATAGTACTAAATAATATATGTATCTCAATCGTGGATGTATTTTGGCAAGGGAGTCGGTATATTTTCTAGTAAAATGGGATGGGGTCATAGTACTATATAATATATCGACCCCCGGTGGATGTATTTTAACAAGGGAGTCACTATATTTTATAGTAAAATGGCCTGTGGATCATAGTACTATACAATATACCGACACCCCACCCGGTGGATGTATTTTGGTACGGAAGTCTAGGGATCAGAGTACTATATTATTTATAGACCCCGCGGTGGATGTAATTTTGCTAAATTGTCACTATATTTTACAAATAAAATCCCTCAGCAATTATGGTAAGCTAGGCCTTTTTGAAGTTTGAAATAGTCCATTTGGAAATTCAGCGTTGAAAAGGTTAAAAGGATAGTCTAATCAAACCTACAACTGATTTATCCCATGTGACATTTCCTGTGGTGTCAGAAATACCGTAGTCTGCTTAAGTCTTGGCATTGTGTCAATTATTAACATAGATGTTGTTTTCATTTTAGTATACAACCCTGTGATAAAAGGGTAGAGAGATAGTTATTCTAAACAGCCTCATGAATAGACATTCGATCATCATGATGTTGACCTGTCATTGTTATTGACAATGTAAAATATAGTTGAAAACATTATATGGATATTTTTATTTTGCTACTTACATAACATTCCTAAATCCACAGCTCTAATAAAACTTTTAACCGAAAAATCAAGATGGCGTCCTCCTGATCACATCTTGGAAACCCAATTGCATTGAACTATAGATAGAATGATTTTAGTCACCCGTGTAACCTGATATCTTGGACAAGGTTTTAAAAGTTGGCTATTGTCCCAACTCGTCTCTTTGGTCCCATTGATCAAGAATAATCGTCTACACTTGTCAAAATTATTTGACAAACACAGAATTAATTTTTCTTTCAAAATAAAACACATTGTAAATGTATACTGATGCTTGAATAATAGAATTTCAAATTGTTTACGTGCAGACGATTTCTTGCTCGGTGAAAGAGTAATATTTGGTAATTCAAACCAGAATATATCAGATCGAATTGTATTTCTAAGTGTGTGCCACAGTCACAGCCTGGACATTGACAGCGTACGTGGATAAGCATGCATGTAACATGCTCGACCTTGCATCTATATGTGTGCATAACCGTACATCTAATGACTACAAACATACACAGCATTCAGGACAAATTTTAAATACAGTTCAGGTCGTTTATTAGTACATTGTACATGATCCATGATGTAACTTACTGTCAATTTTTTCAATAAATTTTGCAACTGAATTTGAATCGAGAATTGTTTTCATCAACTTTAAACCACTTGTAGCAACATTTTTCAGGAGCTCTGTGTTTGAGCTTCCCTTGAATCCATTTCTAAATTCTAAATAAAGATTTCATGGCGGACGAATGACGTCGAGTGGAATGTTCTTATAAGTGTACGTCATATACGGATATTGTAGGTATACAGGTATATGCCCCTAGTTGGTATTTGATTATGAGAACAATAGGATGAGTAGAGTTACGTGCCTTTGACTTATCACAAAATGGCATATGTCACGATGTTAAGCCTGCAGTGTCTTTGACTCGTCACATATTCTTACCATAGTTATATACATAAATGGTCATAATTTCATGGCCAAGTTCGTTGCGAACAAAAATGAATAAAGATCGGATCATAAGGGCTTATTTCTAGCATATATGCTTTCTTATCGAGATACAATTTGTATGGATCTACGATATGTACCGAGTTCTATTTATATAATTTGAACGTTTTGTTCTGACGTTATGGTTGTTTCATCTTTGAGAAATTGTATTAAGGCTATTGTAACAGGATGTCGGATTTTATCCAAATTCAAAACTGGAGAGTGTAACTCAGACGAGCGATATAGGATTATTACGGCGCTCTTGTTAAACTGTTCAGCTATATAAAGAACAGGAGGGTCCTAACTGACTTCTCATACAAGACACGATACTAGTATATATTGTGTACCAAATAAACTTTGTTCAATTGTTAAAATATATAAACTGAAGTTTAATCACTGATATCGACAATCGTTTCACAAGTACCAATATTGGTAGAAAGCTATTACTCGAGTATATTCCTGCAAAATTATATTGAAATCCAGCGACTGTTTCTAGTAAAGTTTATCCGTTTATTCGATGCCCTATACCTGGGAAATTAGATCCACCTCTAGCCCCTTTAAGCACCATCTTATTTAATTCGGAACATTTCCAATATGTTTCAATGAGGAATAGTTTTGAATGTTTGAGTGGCACACATTTAATATCTGTACAAATGAAGTGTGCGCTCGAGCTTCAAAACACTATTCCCTTTCAGCACTACCCGGCATCATAGTAGGTGTCAAAGCGCGGTTAAACCAAAACTCACCGAAAACGAACTTGACACGATGTGACACCAGGCGGTCATAAGTTACACAGGCGTACAATGGGCATACCGTCACAAAAAGGCCTTACTAAAAGTATTTATCGGTTGAGCCGGACCGTTAAGTATATTTTCTTTAGATTATATCAGTAAGATACATAATTACAGTAAAACTCGATTTTACGAAATTTAAGTAATGACGAATGTATGCGTTTGTAGGCAGGTGACTGCTTAGTGCTGGATGAAAGTCAGGCAGAAAGCGTCTTTAGAACTTTCTGTGTGTCTTTCACCCTGCCTTAAGTTGCCATCTGTGTTAAAAATCAATAATGGTAACCGTTAGTGTATTCGTAGTATCGGTGTTTTACTGTACTAAACATGCAAATTTAGCAGGCTGCATCGCAGACACTTAGCACCTGAACTTACTTTATACAGTAGTTTTTACAGTTATGGGGAGTATTCATGTATAATAATAAAACTCCTACCATTGTACATGTACTTCTGGCAGTCAAACTTGTTTGGAACTAAACATACGATTTGTTACCCATGTACCAAGTTCAATTTTTATCTACTGAATGTGTTTCCTTGATGATAACATGCCAAAACATTAAATTACAAATATCTACGTAACATTTTATAAGGACAAATGAGACAGCATGCTATATTGTGTCCCATCTGGGTCTAAACAGTTTACAAAGCTTTTCATGAATTCATTTAAAAAAACATTGACGAGTCAATATCATACTTATATATGAATACATTTGTCCACAGATGAGACCCTGATTCATAATGGATATATATTCATGTATAAATTATTATTATTAACTATAAATTATTATTATTATTAACTGGTTTCATATAATAGTACATGCACATGAGCAATGATTTTGGCGACCCCGGCAAAACCTTACAGTTAGATATAAAGGCTGTATTAATGGTCATACGAGCATACCTAGTTTGAAATACTGCCGCATGTCACAATAATTATTATTTCCTGTGGGTAATTGTAGTTTTGCTAAATTCTTCTCTGTTTCAGCTCGCTTCAAGTGAGAGTGAGATGACTTCTCAATGAGTGGCAAACACGCTTCAACCCCGAACAAAAAGGCCAATATACTTGGTGCCTCGTCTGGTTAAAAGTTATATTTTGAAAATCGAGGTTTGTTTGCCAAAACGTTCGTAGCTGCGATCTATATGGCGAACTCATGGCCTTTTCAAACAACTTTTATCAAGAAGAGACGCGGGCGGTGTAACTGCTTGAAACCTGGCATATTTTATTGTGCACATACAGTGTAAGTAGTCTATTTGTATACATTTTGTATTTCAAAATTAAACAAACAAAATGCCTTTATCTGACTAACGATGTATGTCCTTTTACTGATGTTTAGTTTAACGTTTGAACTTTGATTATCATTCAGTCATGCTACCAACAATACAGCCAAGTGTGCTAAAGGACAGATCAATGGATAACTGTGTAGTCAGATACTAAAATTGCCATTTCTCCATCAACACCCTATGTCGAGACCACTCTGTAAGATCGTCTCGACGAAACGATTCTAAAGAGTGGTCACAACATAGAATTTTGGTGGAGAAATAATGGATGTTTAAATTTACGCATCTTATCTGGACCTCCGAAAGGGCATATTAGCGTTAAAAATGAAACGTATACACATGCTGTCATAAATTCACCGACTGCTGAAAAATGATTCTGAATTCCATGTTGCCATTTCACTAGCCTAAGCATTATGCGGAGAGTGACAGAACAGTGGATGGATCGGACCTTGATCAAACGGTTCTGTCTGAACGTCTGGTTGTGAGTCTGAGGAGCAAAGGTGTCAAAGGCGTATATATTAGGTATTGGATTACATTTACATGTATATTGTATCATTATCAGTATCACATGTAAATACGAGTTTCATCATTGACAACATGCATGCCTGTTTGTGTCCATAGTTCATGAAAATAGAATTACATTGTATCCATAAGTTCTTACTTGACGGTACTTTCAAATGCCAACCCGTCAATCATCCAATAATTTGTGATGAACAATTTATTTGTCTCGCACAACTTTATACATAGAACAGAGGCCTGGCAGGATATGCCATGGAAGTCTACAGCGTTCCCAGAAGCACACGTGAAGTGCGCGCGCATACGTTCCTTGCTTACTCACCACGTATATTCAAGTTGGGAACCCAGATTGTTTGGAATTAAATATAGGTGTACCGGTATGTCAGCCATGTACCCATTTTATTTTTATCTTCAGGCCTCTTTGTTTCCTAGCGGGTAGCTTGCCAAACTTTTAACTCTTAAACACACAAGTATCTAATGTTTGAAAAAGTCAGTTGTCCGTTTCATCTTTCTAACATAGTGTTTTGGTTTAATAAAAGTTTTAAGTGTTTTCAATATTGTGCATTGGCCCAGGAGACAACATGTTATGTACACCTGTCCCATTCGGATCTAAACTGTTTACAAAGGTCACTATAGACGTATTCAAGCTTTTTAAAGCGTCAATCTTTACAATGCTACATGTGTATGATTACATAAATTTTGTGCACAACTTTGACCTACATCAGATAAAACTCAACCCCTTTCCGGGTTGTGCATCTGCTTGTACATGTATTGGGTTTTGTACCGCGTTCATATCCCGACGCCAAGTTAATCGCATGTGGAAGAAGGCCTCGGGGTCTTTTTCCGGAACAAAGGGCGTTGTTTCGTGCTCAGCACATCCGGGTATAATCACTGATCCAACGTGAGTCAGTTGGAAGGCTTCCTCACATGAAACGTCCATATGCCCAAATCTGCATTAAAACCACAACAGTGAGTGCCTGAGTGCAATGTCAGTCAAGTACCATAACCACTCGACCAAAGACGTCCTTTTATGATTATATGTACTGAAATAATGACCTAATGAATATCTATAAGCTGATTTAATGGTGCATGCATATAAACAGATGATTTGTGGTCATGGTAGAAACATTTCAATAAGATCTAAATAATACCAAAAGCAAACAGACCAGGTCCTATTCGTTGTCACGTTAGGAAAGTGTCAGCCAGCTTGGATCCTGAGCAGACATCTCGGTTCTTGACAGTCTCGCCTATCTGAACGCGATCTATATAGGTACATGTAATCATGACTTTGCAAAAAATTGCTTAGAGATAGGGTATGTTATCCGAGGTTATCCATTAAATTACTGCGTTACCTGGATTTATTTTAAACCATTTGTTCCCATACCCGATAAGATATGAACTTGGAAGCGGCCCATGTTTCATTTAGAGGGAGCACAGCAAACACAACATTTGCTGATATAAGTCATCGGTGGTTCTGCAGACAGTGCTGAGGGATCCTTCAGGAACTCTCTAGTGTGTGTCTACACTGTTTGCCTATGCCATTTTAAGGCACACGGGACACTATTGGATAATGAGTATATTAGATTACACTAGATTCTTCCATGGCCTTTATACAGTATAAAATTGGCTCATTGTAAGCGCGTGTGTTGTAATTTGATACATTCCTATAAGCTACAAATAATTATCTAAGCGGAACACTTACAATTCAACACTCAGTTTAACGTTGATGATCTGATCTATAATCTGATCAGTGATCTGTAATTACTGAACCAAAGTTCATTGACGCTCTGACAAGACCGTAACCCCTTCCTTCATATAAACACAATTTCATGCATTTGCAGAGTAGACCCAAATCAGGGGGCTACTAGAGGAGCCGTCCGCCCAATGTCTGCTTTGTTTGCTTATGAAATAATATACAGTAAAACCTCTCTTAACCGACCGTTTAATTTAGTATGAATATCGGTCTTGGAGACAGGTGGCAGCTTAATGCAGGGTGAAAGTCATGCAGAAAGCTCCTAGAGGAGCTTTCTGCATGACTTTCACCCTGCATTAAGCAGCCACCTGCCTAAAAGTATCTAAATTCTTATCTAGTAGAATTCCGGTTAAGAGAGGTTATACTGTAGACATGACTGTAGAGTGTCCAACAGTACAACAAGGCATGCGTATCGGTATATATGCCACCATAGAAATCAGCTAATACATATTCATTACGTCAATATTTCTTTACCGAAACCTGAACAGGAAAACGGCTAAGAAAAATACAAAAGAGAAACATTATTACATTACATAGGTTTGTGACTATTTCCGATTAAAAAATTAGAAGCTATTGACCAAGTAACATGGTGCAAACACTGTTGGTAAAGTTTCAAACAGCTTGGATCCTGATGAGACGCAGCATTACTCGACATCTTATCTGGGCCCAAGCCGTTTACAAAATTAATGCGACCCAGATCGCAGTTACCGAGATAAGGGTTCAAATCAACATGCGGAAAGAAATTAGCCCTTCGCTTGCTGAATTTTAAAATACATTTCCCCTTCTTCACCCACGCCCTGTTGTATAATTACATATATCTTCACTGTGTACAGGTGTTTCGCTGTGCAATGACTGCTGTGGAGTACACTGGTTGCACAATCAACTTGTAAATAGTGCAGACCCTGATGAGACAGCTCCTGCAGGAGCTGTCTCATCTGGGTCTTCACTATTTACAGGTAGGTATATTGACTCGATTAGCAAGCGAAGGGTTAGCAAACGAAACATTAAGTAATCCACATCTTCTTAACCCTTTCCTTCATAGATACGCATTTCTACGCCTTTGCAAACATAGTAGACCCAGATCAGACGGTTCATATAGGAGCCGTCTCATCAGGGTCTGCTCTGTTTGCTTGTGACACGATATAGATGTGATTCTACAGTTTCTCCCATGACCAAAATTACCTGTGTCCATGTCCTGTTACAACAAATTACTGTAATTAATATTCATGACATCATTATTTTTACATAAATATTCATGAAGCAAAGGGTTAAAATATATTAAAAGCAATAGATCAGAAATATTTATTTACATCCGATAGCGTGTCACAGGAAGATTAGTCCTGACAGGGGCGGCTCTGCCATTCTAATTACACAGTTTGGATACAGACTATACGAAAATGTATTAGATACCAATGTACTCGGCATCTCGTAAGAGTTTTAAATAGTTGACTTTGTGGCTGTATCTTAAAGTGAAAACTGAGAAAAGTCAGTCGTAGCAGATTACAATTTTAGACCTACAGCATGCTGAAAGTTAAACTGTGTCATTACAAATTTACCTGTTCTTCAACTCATATGTAGATCTTACCAAAGAAGATGTCAAAATGTTCGAATAATAAAATGATGCAGTATTATCAGCCCTTTACTCCTTCTATATTCATGTGACTGTATGAATGTTCATTAGCAGAGTCTTTATAATGGCAGTATTAACAAAGGGGGGGGGGGGGGTATGATGGCAGAAACTGTAGAAATAGGCATGTCCCCTACAGGTGTACTTACACCACAATAGGTTAAAGAATTCTTAACTCCATATATCGAGGGCTTGGCGCAAAACTATTCTAACTTGATTTTTTTCAGAAATAGCTTTTTTGTGATAAATCAATTTCTTTTTGTACAACTCATAACCAGTACTAAAGAATTTTGTTATATTCAAATTATAACTTATATTACAGGAAAAATTCCAAATTATTCTATCTCAGAATAACACCATAATCAGTGCAAAACTATTCTAACTCAAGTTAGAATAGTTTTGCATGAATAAAGTGTGTTAATTTATACCAAAGCTCAATGGAAAACTATTCTAACTCAACTTAGCATGGTATTGCATGAATGAATCAAGTTAAGTTTTAGCATATGACAATGCAAAAGTATTCTATCTTTATCATGAAAAGTGTGATTACATCATAATGACATCATAACAATGATGACATCATAAAATAAACATTGAATGAAATATATAATTATTTTGACATGACTTTGAAACCCAGTTCCTCCTAAAAAACGTGCTTTATCTAAGAAGTAACTGTTGATGTATGCAATATCATAACCATAAAGGAAGCTACCATAAGTACTATTTCATTTATCTAAGTAATTTTTCTTTTCAAAAAATTTAAAAATATATAAAAACACCTTTTAACAAAATGATATGAATTAGAGATCTACATGTATATAAAGAAAAATAAGGATCACCTATTTGGTTAATTTATATTTATATCATAAAGGTAAATTGGTTTGTTAAGTAATAATGATTCACTAGCTATATAATTATATAATTACCAGTGTTACAAAATAGTGTTGGAGGTTTGATTGCCTGTGTCTGTATGTCTGGTCGTTGGTCAGTCTGACCATCTGCCATTCCATTCTGATTCACTTAATTGTCTGTTTGTCACAAGATTGTGTCCCGAATAGGCGTAAATTATTTTACTGCTTTTTTGTAAGCCTAAAGTATTGTTTTATGTTATGGCAATTGTCTATCTAGCCACATACAAATAAAATAGCCCAAAGAAAACAGCCACACAAACCCAATTTGTTAGAATGACCATCCATCTGTCCATCATTCTAATCTGTCTGTTACTTTTTTGTATCTGCTTTGAATTTTGTCTTGGTCATGCATCATGCGATTTTGAAATAATTCAACAGAAATGTACACTATTGGCAGATGGTGTTCCACATATAAGACCAATAACTCTATGAACACCATAACTCTATATCTCTGCCGATTTCTGAATCATCATTCTTTCTTTATTCTGTTAGCAGATTCACTTATGCTCTGCAACTTGGTTATGCATCAAGGTTGTTTTTTTTTATAACTTGACAGAATGATCTCTAGTGGTATATGGTGTGTTGTTAAAAGAACTTTAACTCTTTCTCTGCCCTTTCCATCATGAGTTTAAATTTTTTTTTAGTAGCTACCTTTAATTAGATTTTTCGTCGAAGTTTGTAAAAGAAATATTAACTTATAAAGCGCTGAATATTATACATGTTTGGCTTATCCCACTTTAAAAGCTAAATAGTGCTTAAAGTGTTGAGTAAGTTTTTGTCTTCAACAATTTTAAGTTTGTAATTTGCTCCTCAATGCAAGGTGTCAGAAACAAACTGATTACAGTCCCTTTTGTATGCATATACGGTGTATATAATATATAAAACAAATTGCAAAGAATTACAAAGTGTTCAATAATTTGTGAGAAATATAGTTAAGACAGATCAATAAATGGTGAAAACAGAGGTGTAGGTAGATCGATAGATGGTGAATAGGCAGGTGAAGGTGGGGCAATAGATGGTAAAGATGGATGTGTAGATAGGGCGATATATGGTGAAGACAAAGGACAGTTAGGTGTAGACAGGGTGTTAGATGGTAAAGAAATGGAGGTGGGGGTTTAGACAGGGCGGTATATGGTGACAGAGGTGTAGATAGGGCAATAGGCGGTAAATATGGAGGTATAGACAGGGCTATAGATGGTGAAGACAAAGGAGTAGGCTGTTCTTCAGATTGTGAAGACGGTGAAGAGGGAGGCATAGGCAGGACAATAGATGATTGTGAGATGTAGAAGAGGAAAGTGTAAGCAGATTGATAAATAGTGAAGAGGACAATGTATTTAGGTCAATAGATGGTAAAGAGGGGTGTAGAAATGCCAATAGATAGAAAAGAGAGTTTTCTTAACAGAGTTATAGATGTTGAAAAGGGAGATGTAGACAGAATGAAGGGTGATGAAGAGGGACTAAGTGTAGGCAGAATGATGGATTGTGAAGAGGGAGGAGAAGAAGGGCCAACAGATGTTGAAGGAGGAAATGTGGACAGAATGAAAGTTGGTGGAGAGTTTTTTTTTAGAAAGGCATTTGGATGATGAAGAGGGACATTTATGCAGAATGACATGGTAAAGAGAGAGGTGTAGAAAGGCCAAAAGACAGTGAAGAGGGAGATATAGACAGAATGATAAATGGTGAAGAGGGATGTGTAGAAAGGCATTTGGATGGTGAAGAGGGAAGTGTATACAGAATGACATGTAGAAAGGCCAATAGATAGTGAAGAGGGAGATAATACACAGAATGATAGATGGTGAAGAGGGGGTGTAGAAAGGCCTGTAGATGGTAAAGAGGGAGGTGTATACAGAATGACATGGTAAAGAGAGGTGTAGAAAGGCTGACAGATAGTGAAGACTGAGATATAGAGAGAATTATAGCTAGTGAAAAGGCAAGAATATAGAATGATAATTTTGAAAAGGGAGCTATAGTCAGAATGAAGGGTTATGAAGAGGGAGGTGTAGGCAGAATGATAGATGGTGAATAGGAAGGTGAAGAAAGGTCAACAAATGTTGAAGGGGAAAAGGTGGACCGAATGAAAGATGGTGGAGAGGGAGGTGTTACTAAGAAAGGCCAAACGATAACGAAGAGAGAGATTTAGACAGAATGATAGATGGAGAAGAGGGAGATGTAGACAGGAAAATAGAATGCAATTAAGGACTTAGTGATGATAGTAAGATAATTATGTGATTGTAAGATAATGCAAATTCAGCAAATGGTGATAGGACAGATGCTGATAATTGTTCCCTTCATAATGTCCATATAGCAAGAAGCATTTAGAGTGAAGTAATTGCCATTTCCTTCTTACTATATGATAAAAAATTAAAGGGGCAGGAACTGAACATGAAACCCGGAACAGTCACGAGAGAGAGAGAAATATTATGAAAATAAAACGAAACAAAGGCAAATAAAACAGTAAGTGTAACGGTCTATAAAAACCAGCACAAATGACCAAAACTGGCTGTAGGGTTTGGTTGTAGGTACATGTATGTGCTATTCAAAATATAGTTAGGAGGAAAGTGAAGATTTGGGGTTCTATCTAACATAATTTACAGTGTCAATTTGTTCTCAAACATTTGCAGCCAAAACTGAAACATGATACCACAAAATCTCAGAGCAGGCATACAAACTCCCTTAGCTATATGTTACTAAATGACATAAAACAGTTAAGGGCAGAGCTACAGATAATTGTGCTTTCCCAAATACTAAAACCATAATTTCTCCACCAAACCCTTAATTCTGTGACCTCTCTGTAATCGTCTCTTTGAGGCCATACGCAAATGAAAATGACTGTACATGATGCAGTGAGCTTTATACACAACTGCACAATGGGCAGCTTTTATAAGATCGTTAGACCAAAGAAACCCTACATTATAAAAAAGATGGACCTTGAAGAATTCTATAATTTCAGATAAGTAGCATCTGTCTTGAGGAACTTTGATTCCTTACTCTGTTGATGAATTTATTTTTAAGTTGTCCAATTTTTGAAGAAGAAAAAAAGAGTTATTGTAGTAAGTCTGGCGTCTGCATTGTTGTCGTCATTGTCATATGAAAACTTTTTTACTATTCAAACAAATCTTATGAAAATTTAAATACTTGGTTAGCATCACAAGGGTTACTATCTGACCAAGGACAGACGAGTGTTGGCATCTGTATACTGTGCTCTTGTTTATATACAGTATGTCCTCATGAAAGCCTTGATGATTAGGTACATGTGGGTCTTACCCTTTCCCTTTTCTATATTTATTCCTATTTCAATACCTACTAAATATTCATGAACAAAATAGTTACATGTATAATGACATATGGAAGGTGGAACATTGTAGACATTTTAGACAGTAAAGAAACAGATATATCAAAGTCCACTAGCAAACAGAGCAGATCCTGATTAGACTGCTACTATAGGAGCAATCTGATCTTGGTCAACCTTTTTAGCAAATGTGTGAAAACATGTTTATAAATATGAAGATATAAACAGGGCTTTTTTCATCAAGTGGGGAAGGGGTCTGGCCTCTACTTTGGGGAAAAAAATAGTACAATATTTTGATATAGGGGAAACAAATTTCCAAAATAAAGTTATTGTTTCGGGAAAAGTGTATGATTTTAAAGAAATTTTCTGAGGGGAAGGGGCCTTTAAACAGCACCTACTATAGAAGGAAAAAAAGCCCTGATAAAGGAAAGAGATAAATGCTGTTGTTTTTTTTAAAACTAGTGTACAGCGACCACTTAAAAGTAGAAGAAAAGAGGTCCTTCATCCTTTCCTCCATGAATATTCATGTAAGAAAATTTATACTGATGTCATGAATATTAATAAGATTGTTATAATAAAACATGAAGACAGGAATTTGTGGTCATGGCAGAAACTGCAGAATCATATCTATATACATGTAATATCATAAGCAAACAGAGCAAACTGTGATCAGATGGCTCCTATAGGCTCCTATAGGAGCCACCTGATCTGGGTCTACTCTGCAACTGTGTAGAAAAACGTACTTATGGAGTAAAGGGTGACAGTAAGAATCTGATGATATCCCAATTATTGCAGAACACTGATTATTGCAGTGGCATTTTGAAACACTTCCAACCCGCAGTAAGAAATCATCTGTACATGTATATATCATGACCTCTGTTTTCCTCTTGAATGTTTTCTGTAACCAGGTTCACTGTACATGTATGTACTTTATGTAATGCAACCATTTATTATGTTGTAAATCTACACTGTTCAACTATTATGCAATCACAAACTGTTTGATTCTTTATTATAACTAAAGTGAGACTGACATAGACTGTTACATTGAAAGAGTTACAAGCCATTTCTGGTTTTGAGAAAAATAAATGTTTTACACAGACCTTATTCGACTCTTCCTCTAAGGGCATTTCCTTTCAGTGAACAGTTTTAAATGTCATTTTGCAAAGAAAACCATAATCAAATGTTTGTGTCTCACTTAAGGTTCATCTGGCCCCGGTTACACTGTTTAATTCACATTTATTCTGTACTATTCAAATGATAAATATTTAATTTCAATTATTACAGTGCATCATCAGATTTCAAAATAAATTCAACAGTATTCACTTTAAAAAAAAGATAACTACTTCATATTGAACTTTTTATAACTCCATTGTTGGTTAAAAGCTAGATTTTGGTCATGCATAATTAAGATAAAATACTTTTGCATGAATCTTTTGTGTTATAATAATGGACATTTTTAGTGCAAAACTATTCTAACTTAAGTTAGAATAGTCTTGCATGAAAATCGCAACAAGTAAGGGACTGAATTTAGAGGCAAGACTATTCTAACTTAAATAATCTCAATAAAAGCAACAATTTGCAAAACACTAAAAATATAATCATTGGGGATAATGCAGGAAACAAGTTAGTTTAAAACAAAACTGGAATATACAGCAAAAATGTAACATTGAATGAGTAAGTAAGTTTTTTCCCCTTCCTGTAAAGTTTTGAAAAATCGAGTTAGAATAGTCTTGCGCCAAGCCCTCGATATAATATACTCTTTGTACAGACCAAGATCAGACAGTTCCTATAGGACCTGTCAGACCAGGGTCTGCCTAGTTTGCTTTAAATAATCAGGTCTAGTTTGTCATGACAAATTTTCCCTTGCTTCAAGTGCCATTATGATAAATTTCTGTGTTATTCACATGGTGATTGGGAATATGACAATCACGGCTTAATTATGAACTGTGCTACAGAGATGGAACCATAACATATTCCTGAAGCATAAGTCCTTATTTCTCCAATAGCTACAGTAAAACCCCTTTAAACCAGATGTCCAATTTAGTACAAATATCGGTCTTGGAGACAGGTGGAAGCTTAATGCAGGATTTGGACTTTCACCATGTATTAAGCAGCCACCTGCCTAAAAGTATCTAATTTCTTCTCTACTAGAATCTAGTTTAGAGGGGGTTTACGGTACTCACATGAATTGCCAAGCATAGCAAATTTGAAGGTGTATTCGCGACATTGATTAATCATTTCTCCATAGATATGCCTTTTAATGCTTTTGCAAACCTAGTAGAACTAGATTAAATAGCTCTTGTAGTTCCAAACTCAGCAGGGTAATCTGTTTGATTATTAAATAATATAGACCTTCTTCTACAGTTTATCAAAAATTACTGTGCCATCAATTTAATATCTTATTAGCTATGATGTTGATACTTCTTACATGGAATATTCATGGATTAATGGGTTAACCCTTTCCCTGTTCTATATTTAGACCAAATTTCAACACCTACTGAATATTTATGGACAAAATAGTTATAAAGAAATACAGAAGGTGGAACATTGTAGTCATTTTAGAAAGCAAAGAAACAGATCTATCAAATTCTATTAGCAAACAGAGCAGACCCTGATCAGACGGCTCCTCTAGGAGCCGTCCGATCTGGGTCTACTCTGTTTGCAGATGCGTGAAAACACGTTTATATGAGGGAAAGGGTTAAGAAAAAAAAACACTGCTGGAAAATGTTTAACTTAACTCTTCTACCTGGAGTGCTACAGACAGTGTACACTTTTTTCTAACAGATATGTACAGTAGAACCCGTCTAAACCGGAATTCTGGATGAGAAGAATTTATATAGTTTTAGGCAGGTGGCTGTTCTAGGAGATTTCTGCATAACTTGAAGCCTGCATTGAGCTGCCATCTGTCTCCAAGACCAATATTTATACTAAATTTAATTTAGTGATCACATCTCTGACTTTTTTTTCCAAATCTGATCAGCCATCTACAAAACAAGAGCTGTCACAGGACAGCACGCTCGATTATTCTCAGAATTGTTAGTGTGAAAATGATTGATAGGGACTAAAATAGTGTCCAATGATACTAGAAGCAAGAAATCAGTCTCATTAAAATATCTTTAATAGTATTCAGGATGTAGGATCTCTTTGAACTCTTTAATGAAAGAGAATAACTTAAGTTAAAAAGGGCAATAATTTCTGTTAAAATGCTTGATAGAGTTATGTACTCTTGTCTACATATGAAGCTTGTGATGGTGAAAAAGTGTTCCAAGTTCCAAAGCTTTATCTCAAAGGGTTATGTAAATAAATGGACTTTGACAAAAACCTTAACAAATATTGTTAGTTTACATGGGCCATAATTCTGTCAAAATGCTTGACAGAGTTATGTACTCTTGCCTACATATAAAGATTGTGATGGTGAACAAGTGTTCTGAGTTTTAGAGCTTTATCTCAAAGAGCTATGTAAATAAATGGACTTTGACAAAAACCTTAACCAAAAATTGTAAGTTAAAAAGGGCCATAATTCTGTCAAAATGCTTGATAGAGTTATGTACTCTTGTCTACAGATGAAGCTTGTGGTGGTGAACAAGTGTTAGTGTTCCAAGTTTCAAAGCTATATTCAAAAGGTTAAAGGCAACAAGTGGACTTTAACAAAAACCTTATCCAAGGTGTGATGCTGACGCGGACGGGGACGCCAACGCTGGGGCGAGTAGGATAGTTCCACTATTCTTCGAATAGTCAAGCTAAAAATGGATTTTAAGTCACTTTCTTATCATTCAAGGGGACATAGCTCTGTGAAAGATAATCAAACCATATCATACTGGGGATATGTACAACTACACTTCATAGCGATCATTGCTGTAGTTTTATTGAAATCTGCCCTGCCATTATGAGAAACTGGATTTTATGCCAATTTTTCATCTTTCAATGGGACATAACTCTGTGAAAAATAATTGAACCAGCTCATTCAGGTGATATGCACAACTACACTTCATGGTGTTTACTGTTGTGAAGTTATATTGAAATCTACTCAGCTGTTTTGCAGAATAAGCGCAGAAAAATTTTGAGACGGACCGACCAGAAAAAACAGACAGAAAGTATGAAATCAATATATGTCTCCTTCGCTACTACATGTGTATAAGTTACAGATGACAGTATATGGCAATGAACGACTTTTAAAACCATTTCATCCAAGGATGTGTCTTTTAAACCTTTCCCTGTTCAGTGCTTATTTCAAATTATAATACCTACTTAATATTCATGAACAAAATAGTTATAATGAACAAGAGCTGTCACAGGACAGCACGCTCTACTATTCTCAAAATTGTTAGTGTAAAAATACTTGAGAGTGAACTAAAATAGTGTCCAATGATACTATATAAGCAAGTAATCAAAGTCTCAGTAAATATCTTTAATAGTATTTAGGATCTCTTTGAACTCTTTAATGAAAAAATGGCAATTTCTGTTAAAATGCTTCACAGAGTAATGTACTTTTGCTTACAGATGAAGCATGTGCTGGTGAATAAGTGTTCAAAGTTTCAAAGATTTATCTCAAAGGGTTATGTAAATAAGCGGACTTTAACAAAAACCTTAACCAAAATTTATTATTTAAAAGGGACATAATTCTGTCAAAATGTTTGGCAGAGTTATGTACTCTTACCTACGTAAGAAGCTTGGGGTGGTGAACAAGTTTTCCAAGTTTCAAAACTTTATCTCAAAGGATTATGTAAATAAGTGGACTTTAACAAAAACCGTAACAAAAAAGTTTAAGTTAAAAAGGGCCATAATTATGTCAGAATGCTTGACAGAGTTATGTACTCTTGTCTACAGATCAGGTTTGTGGTGGTGAACAAGTGTTCCAAGTTTTAAAGCATTATCTCAAAAGATTATGTAAATAAGAGGACTTTAACAAAAACCTTAACCAAAATTTCTAAGTTATAACTTCTGATCTGGGTCTACTCTGTTTGCAGATGCATGAAAACACATTTATATGAAGGAAAGGGTTAATGGGTTTGCAAACGGATTATATCCAGATCAGACAGTTCCTATAGAAGCCATCTGACCAGGGTCTCCTATATTTACTTATGGAATAATACAGATCAGATTCTACAGTTTCTGCTGTGGCCAACACATCCTTAAATTACTAAGTCACTATTGCCAATCATTGCCATCTGTAACCTTCAGAAACTGTTGCTAACTTTGACTTTAAGCCTTTCCCTGTTCTGTACTTAGGCCAAATTTCAATACCTAATGAAATTCATTAACAAAATAGTTATAAAGATATGTGGAAGGTGAAACGTTTTAGAAAGCAAACAAACATATCTATCAAATTATATTAGCAAACAGAGCAGAACCTGATCAGACGGCTCCTCTAGGAGCTGTCTGATCTGGGTCTACTCTGTTTGCAAATGCGAGAAAACACGTCTATATGAGGGAAAGGGTTAAACAAACTATTTCCTTAAATATCATTTCAATAACACAAACAGAGTTTGTAGGACATGTATCATGTTTCAACCCGGATTATTTTTAATATTTTACTCCATGACTATTCGTGTAAGAAATAATGACATCATGAATACGATTACAAAGTGTTTTATAAAATTTTGGCATATGAACATAGGAAATTTTGGTCATGACAGAAACTGTAGAATCAGATTTATATTATTCCATATATTTAAACAACAATGCAGACCCTGATCAAACCGTTCGTACAGGAGCTGTCTGATCTGTGTCTGCTCTGTTTGCCTAGAGAAAACCTGATCAGATGGCTCCTATGGATTCTGTCTGGTCTGGGTCTGTTCTGTTTGCCCAGAGAAGACCCTGACCAGATGGCTCCTATGGAATCTGACTGGTCTGGGTCTGCTCTGTTTGCCTAGAGAAGACCCTGACCAGATGGCTCCTATGGATTCTGACTGGTCTGGGTCTGCTCTGTTTGCCTAGAGAAGACCCTGATCAGATGGTTCCCATGGATTCTGACTGGTCTGGGTCTGTTCTGTTTGCCTAGAGAAGACCCTGATCAGATGGTTCCCATGGATTCTGACTGGTCTGGGTCTGCTCTGTTTGCCTAGAGAAGACCCTGATCAGATGGTTCCCATGGATTCTGACTGGTCTGGGTCTGCTCTGTTTGCCGAGAGAAGACCTTGACCAGATGGCTCCTATGGAATCTGACTGGTCTGGGTCTGCTCTGTTTGCCCAGAGAAGACCCTGATCAGATGGTTTCCATGGATTCTGACTGGTCTGGGTCTGCTCTGTTTGCCCAGGGAAGACCCTGATCAGATATTCCTATGGATTTTGTCTGGTCTGGGTCTGCTCTGTTTACAAAGGCTTCACTCCATAAATATGCCTGTTCTACTCCTTTGCAAACAGAATAGACCCAGATCAGACGGCTCCTATAGGAGCCGTCTGATCAGGGTCTGCTCTGTTTGCTTATGGTATAACATAGATATGATTCTGACGTTTCTGTCATGGCCAAAACTTTATGTGTCCTTGTTTTGTTATAACTATTAAATCTAATTAATATTCATGATGTCTTTAGTTCTTACATAAATATTCATGGAGTAAAGGATTAAAACGGTATTTACAGTGTAATGTGTTAATGCAGCAGTTATCAGAGATCGGCATCTCAAAAATGAAAGAAATAATATGACCTGCTTGTACTGATGCTAAATTGTAATGGAGACATAAATAAAACACTGACATCAAAATAAATACAGTGTTAATGCAAATCAAAATATCACAAAACTAGCCCAAAACACTATAAATACAGTCGTAAAACCATCCTCGAACCCTTGACTTCATCAGTCTTAAATGAAACTATTCCATGGATTCCTGTCTCATTCATGGCCTATTCCTACTTCAAAAACCATTTTTTTATCTAGCATAAATAACGTGCGTAAATAGAATATCTTTCAAGAATATAGCTCTAAGACTTCTCCACAAAACCCTATGTTGTAACCACTCTTTAGAATTGTTTTGTGGAAAGGATTCTAAAGAGTGGCCACAGCATAGGATTTGGTTTAAGTATTTGGAATACACTCTTTTGCTTGAGTCTGTGATCATTAATTCTTTACTCCATGAATATTCATGTATGAAATAAGGTGTGTATGAATATCAATTAGCTGAATTTTAATAGTTGCATATGAACAAGGGAGTTGTTTGGCCATTGCAGTACATGTAACTGCAGACTGAGGTCTATAAACCATGATAAGCACACAGAGCAGACCTGACTAGACAACTGCTACCAGAATAGGAGTCGTCTGATCTTGGTCTACTCTGTTTGCAATTGCGTGAAATCACGTTTATATGAGGGAAAGGGCTAATTCTTTACTCCATGAATATTTATGTAAGAACTAATGACATTATGAATATCAATTAGATTTAATAGTTATAACAAAACATGGACACAGAATGTTTTGGCTATGGCAGAACTTGAGAATCATATCTATGTTATATCATAAGCAAACAGAGCAGACCCTATTTAATCAGACGGCTCATATAGGAGCCATCTGATCTGGGTCTACTCTGTTTGCAAAGGGGTAGAAACAGTAGACTGAGATCTATATAAACCATGATAAGCACACAGAGCAGGCCTGTTTAGACAACTTCTACAGGAACTGTCTGATCTGGGGCTGCTCTGTATACAAAGGTGTCAAAAGGCCTCTCCATGGAGTAAAAAGTTAATACATAAATAGTGTGGTAAACGTTCACAACTACACTGGGTTAGAACCTTTCAATATCAATGTGTATTTGTCTGTAAATGCAGTTAGCTTGGTTAGCCCAGAAACACATGACATTGTCCCATCAGCTAGTGTGCATGTATTGACAGCACCTTCACCTGCTGTTGTGCCTTCTGCTATTAGCAATTCTTCTCCAGTGGTAAATGTTTTTCCATCTGACATCTTATTGTTAGATTTCCCTATTTCTTTAGTATTATGCAAGTCCAGTCTTTCTAACTTTCTGTCTGACTGATCACTGTCTCTATGGATGTCTCCATAGCCTGATATGTCACTATTACAAATATCATGTAATTCCCCTGTGTTCTCTTCACATTCATTAAATCCTGTAACTCTGATTTTAGATTGCTCTTTAAATGCTGAGCTTTTCTTCAGATCAGCAAATCTAACATCAGAAAAAGTGAGAAGTTCCGATTCATACAGACAAACATCTTGAAGCAAGTCTTGTAGCTGCGATTCTGTGTGTTTCTCTAGTGTGCCTGGCTTCAGCAGATTTGCAGACAGATGCCCACTGAAAGAATGCAAAAAACAAATAATATTGACTGCATTTATATAACGACATTGCATGGTGATGCCATCAATCGAGTGTTAACATGAGTTCCACAGTTTAGCACTTTACATAGATACACTTTTTAACGCTTGGCAGGGAAGACCCAGATCAGATAACTCCTGAAAGGAGCCGTCCGATCAGGGTTTACTCTGCTTGCTTATGAAATAACAGGTATTATTCTACAGTTTTATTATTTATATGCCATAATAAATATTCAGGTGATTAATATTCATATATACATTACTTCTTACACGAATATTCATGGAGTAAATAGTTAAAGGACCAAAACTCTTTAAAAACATGTGATTGACCTTTAACAGATACTGACGATGAATAATTGATTGAAGTTTGATAGGGCTAGCTTGATGTCAAAGCTATGACAAGAGCTCCATGTGTCGGAGCATTATACGCCCAAAAAGACCTTGACCTTTGAGCGCCTGACCTCAAAATAAATAGGGGTCTTCTACTGACCATGACCTACCTCCCTATTATGTACAAGGACTGTACACCTAATAGTTGTTAAGTTTTTGAGTGGAAAAAGATGTGGCTAATGGATGGACAGATGGACGAGTGCCATACCATAATAGGACCGAAGTTACCTTCAGGTGTATAACAATGACCATGATGACAATGACGACTATGATGAAAACAAAGCTATTACAAGACATCAAAGACCCGGATGAAACCAAAACTATGGCAAGATATCAACAACCAAGATGAAACCAAAACTATGACAAGACATCAACGGTCATCATGACATCATAGCTATGGCAAGCTAACAACTTTTTATCTTCGAAAAACATGTAACCGGGTGTTCTTATAAAGAAACATACCCGCTCAGACCGGGGATCGAACCTGGGTCGTCAGGTTCGCAGTCATGCACTCTACCACGTCGCCATAAAAGCGCACTTGTACAGCAAGGCCGTACAAGTGATGATAAACCTACACACTGTGACATACTCCCCCAGCAAGTTGAAATTCGTCCTGAATTTCTATGGGTATGAGAACGACTGGGAATCAAACTCGGAGCTCATACAGTCACAGTCCCCCATTGGGCGCCAAATGTAACCGGGTGTTCTTATAAAGAAACATACCCGCTCAGACCGGGGATCGAACCCGGGTCGCCAGGTTCGCAGTCATGCACTCTACCACGTCGCCATAAAAGCGCGCTTGTACAGCAAGGCCGTACAAGTGATGATAAACCTACACACTGTGACAAACAGAAAAGCTAGCAAAACCTTAATGCAGGCTGTTTCTTTTTATTCATAATTTTGGTGTATATTACAAGTTTATTAGATTCACCAAATGACACCCATCACAGATATGAAATGAAATTGATATTTGTATCAATATACAGACCTCCAGATAAGATACATAAATTACAATATTTTCAGGTATAACTTCTTTATTTCTCCAGCAAACCCTATGTTGTGACCACTCTTTAGAATCTTCTCAAAGAGACAATTCTAAAGAGTGGTCACAACAAAGGGTTTGGTGGAGAAATGACGATTTTAGTATCAGAATATGCACTGTTATCTGTAGCTCTGAATATATCATAATAAAGATCAGTCTGCTCTTGTAGGAGCTATCTGACAAAACATACACATATGAAAAGAAAATTGTCATATATTTTATTTTTAAATTCATGATAATATAAGATACTATTATAACATACATAACTATCACACTGTAAACTCAACACTGTCAAAACATGTTGACAACTGTCTGAATTATCTGTATTTACTCTGTCTGTAAAGGTGTCAAAAGGTGTTAAAAGAACACATATAACTTCACAATCATTCAAAAGGGAAGTGTCAAAGTGAAAATATCTATCATGGTTTAACAGTACAGTAAAACCTCTCAAAACCGAACATTCCAATTTATAGTATTGACATAGGTCTGTAAGACAGGTGGCAGCTTAATGAAGGATGAAACTCATGCAGAAAGCTCCCAACGGAGCTTTCTGCATGACTTTCATACTGCATTAAGCAGCCACCTGCCAAAAGAATCTAAATTCTTCTTATCTTAATTTCTGGTTTAGAGGGGTTTTACATTACATTTCATTCAGTGTGAAATAATTGCAGTTGTTAGCAGAGTATGCAAATCGAACAGTACAGATCCTGTTAACACTCTATCTTATACAAATGCTTTTTCACACCTTTGCAAATAGGGTAGACCCAGATCTGCCATCTTATCTATTCTGTTTACGTATTGAATTATTTACATTGTGCCATGGCAAAAATTCCAGTGTCAATATGCCATTATAAAGAAATTATCTAATCAATATTCATGATGTCATTATTGTTTACATGAATATTCATCAGGCAAAGGGTTCAAAGGGCTCCTATGAGCCTGACTCTCTATATAATAAATTTATTTAATGAAATGTTTTTGGTATTTTTAGTTCTAACCTTATTTTCCCTCGCAGTTTTGCTACCTGAAACAAGAGAGTGGTAGCGAGTGAGAAAGCCTCATTGAATCCTTCCTGGACACTTTCCTCTCTCCCTGAATCAACACCTTCTCTGTACCCCTCCTGAAAACAGTGTTGAAATAGTGTTATGGAGCAATAGACAAAGATTGGTATTCATATATCAAAATCTTTAGAATCATAACAAACAATGGATTGGGTGGAGAAATATCTTATCACTTGGGCTTCTGTAATTTTGCTTAAGCTATAAATAATGTGCATTTTTTACACTTTCTTACGCTTTCCCTCATTATTCTTTTAGCAAAAATTAATGAATATTAATGCTTTCCTTCATAAAACGCATTTTCATGCGTTTGCAAACAGAGTAGACCCAGATCAGATGGATCCCAAAGGAGCCGTCTGATCAGGGTCTGCTCTGTTTGCTTAATAGGAACTTGATAGATCTGTTTCTTTACTTTCTAAAATGGCTACAATTTTCCACCTTTCATATTTCATTATAACTATTTTGTCCATAAATATGCAATTGGTATTGAAATTTGGAATAAACATAGAAGAGTGAACGGGTTAATTACCTTAATTGTTTATAATGGCCAATGAACAAGGTAATGTTTAGCCATTTTAGAAACTGTTGAATACGATCTATATAATTCCAGAAGCAAACAAAGCAGACCCTGACACTAAAGCAGATCCTAAAGGAGCCGATCCTACAGGAGCAATCTGATCTAGATCTACTCTGTTTGCCAAAAGCATGAAAAGGGTATGATGGAAAGGGTTAATGATCTGCATGTCTGAGATGGGTGTTGGTAATTTTGTAAAATACCTACTTGTCAAACTAATGCTCAAAAAAAGATGGTGGTTTTGATAAACTAGGTGTAGTGGTTTTTTCAAAGTAGGCAGTTGTTTCATCAAATTTTGAAAATAATATATGTCTTTGCACAGATCTATCTGTTTATCACACTTTGACACCGATGCACAATGTGCTTTTTAAATACATGTATGTGTATGTAACTGCTGAGTAAACGCTGCTTGCAAAATTGTCATCTTCCTACAATGTTTAAAAAGATATGTTTCAATAATTTGAAAATATTAAAAAAAACTATTAACATAGTGCTACTGGCCAGACTGTGCATCTCTGATGATGCAAAAGGGTTTGGAAATCCTCCAAAATACCGTTCCTAATGGCTGACGAGGTTAACCTTTTACTCCATGACTATTCAAGTAAGAAATGATGATAGAAATTGTCGAGTTGTATCTATACAGTAAAACCTCTCTAAACCGGATGCTAAATTTGGTATAAATACCGGTCTTGGAGACAGGTGGCAGCTTAATGCAGTAATAAAGTTAATGCAGCAGGGTGAAAGTTATGCAGAAAGCTCCTCTAGGAGCTTTCTGCATGACCTTCACCCGGCCTGCATTAAGCAGCCACCTGCCTAAATGTATCAAAAGTATTCTCTACCAGAATTCTGGTTTAGACAGGTTTTACTGTATATTATACTATAAGCAATCTACAGGAACACTCTGATCTTGGTCTACTCTATTTGCAAAGGCATAGAAAGACATACGTACATATGGAGTATTGGGGTTAAAATGATTTTGCTCGACCATGTGTTGTCTGTAAAATTTAGGTGTTTGAAGACAGTGTTAGTTTGGATTACTTTTTGTGTCATTCGGATCTGAATATTTGTTTTGAAAATTCTCAATAATTACAATCATAGTGTCAAATAGTTCAGAAACTGACTGCAGTTACTACCAAATAATTAATGTTGGAAAAAACATCAAATGTGTAATCTTAAACTTACATAAAATTTATATTTTTATTTGTCCAAACAGATGCAAGATAAAACGCTGCCTTTAAACCTAAAGTACCACCCATTAGTATCATGTTTATCAGCTTGGATGAACCTCAGAGGGCTGGATAAGATACATAAATTAAAACATTTTCAAGAATATCTCCTTTAATTACTTAATATTCCTAAGTTGTGGCCATTCTATAGATTTGTCTCAAAAAGACAATCCTAAAGGGGGTCATAACGTACATGTAGGGGTTGGTGTAAAATAATTTTAGTATTTGAATACACATTCACCTTTATCTATTGTTCAGGTACCTACAGGGATCCAGATAGAATGCTTAAATTAAACAAAAATCATGAATACCTTCTCTATTTCTCCATCAAACCCTATGTTGAGACCACTCTTTAGAATTGTCTCTTCAAGACAATTCTAAAGAGTGGTCACAACATAGGGTTTAGAATGGTCACAACTTAGGGTTTGGATCGAGGAGAAATGACCATTTGAGTTACATGCAATTTTATCTGATCAGATGTTCTGTACCTACTTTTCAAGTTTGATGCATCCACATCAGATTGATTTAATATAAAATACATATATATTGTAATGAGTCCCTGGTTGGATATAAATGGAAATTACTAGAAAATAAAAATAGTAATTTGAGCTGTACATGTTTACCTCATAATTATTATTGTTTCAGCAATACTCATGTGGCTGCATTAATTAATTCTAGACCAAATATGTGTACTAGCTCTAAATCGAGCTGCTTTCAAATTTGTCACATCTTTACTACTGTAAGACAGCATCTGTCACAAAACTAACAGTTAATTGATGAGCTAATGAGACTAGACTGGTGTTATAGGTAGTTCACATAAATTTGTGTACTCTAAATGGTGATATTGAGCTATATACTTTCGGTTTGGGACGATATCCCCCGCAGACGGCAACCATCACAAAATTAGCATGCTGTCTTAAACTCTTAACAGCTCATTGATAAGACCAGTGTTATAGGCAAACTCTGTAGGATTGGGTCTCTACCACTCCCTGGAAGTCTATATATACTATAGTATATTATATAACTGGCAATAATGCAGAATACACTATATACTATATATAGACTCCCAAGGAGCGGTAGAGACCCCTGTACTCTGAGGCAGTGGTATTTTCAGGGAACAGACAATATATGTATACGTACAAAACAATATTTATTGCGTTGCATGAATTTAAATACCGGTCCCAGGATTTTTTCTTACTAACATCACTGGATGCGCTAAACTCAATGCAATGCAGGAATATACACACTCACTATTTAGTTTCAATTATATCATCTGGTAAGCAGCGGTTCGGGGGCAGCAGCCCTAATAATAACATTAAATATGTGAGAATATAATACATACATGTATATAAACATTCGTATAATTCAATTTAGGTGGGGTTTGAAGCTTATACTTTTTCGTTTTTATTGATTTAAGAACCCTCCCACGTGACAAAGTAAAATACCTATGTTTCTCGTACTTTTTGTGGGGACCGGCAAAGTATATTGGTTCCTATATATAGAATATACCAAATTTCAGCTTTGTCCCAAAACTACCCAAGCTTTATTTTTTCGGCTCCAAATGTTACAAAGCGTTAATTTAGGGACATTTTAACTTATATTTGGCATATTTCATGAGCCTAACGCCTCTGCACTGATTGATACAGTACCCTGAAGTCAAACACGCCGATAATGGCCTATGTAAGACGTCTTCTAAAAGTAGTCCCTGACCTACGTTTCGCGAAAACTAATGACATTGTCACAAAACATCGTAACATTGTGAAAAGAAATGTTATTATGAAGTGAAACTAACTGTATTGATATCGCCTATTGTTTTCTTCCAAGACCGTTCCAGCAATTCATCTCCTTTTTCCAGATCATCGAACAAGTCGTCACACATTTTCAGAACAAAATAGGATTACGTTTCACGAAAGTGGAAATCGCATGAACACCGTCTAGGGAAAACACACAGCTGTTAAAAAATTTAAGCAGTTCTTTAAGAACGAAAACAATGGTTTGGAGATAAATTTTGGCAGCAACTTTTTTTCAGATACTTAAATATGAGTGAGAAGTATTTAGGTCTTGACAATCAGCCACATGAGTTGAAACTTGGTGCCAGTTTTGATCCGAAATCTAGAGTCGCTTTCCACTCGATACGTTGTGAGTATTTTGCTAATAGATTTATTTAGTTACCTTGATTTACCTTGATCCTGATGGTCTTCTGTTGAGCTGATACTCGTCTTGACCCAAATTAACAATGTTGTGCTCGTTGTGGTTAAAAGTATGTCCTTTGCATGCGCACATGGCCACATATTCTAACACTACTGGTATGAGAATTTATCGTCCTTATGTTTCCAGTCACTGTTTAGTTAAGATTTAAAAGCATTAACACTTGATGCAGCAACAGTACCAGGAGATAGACTGTTCCAGTTATTTACAGACCTGAATGAGAAACGGTTCTGACCAAAGGTTTTCCGCGACCGTGTATAAGTTGTTTCTGAAGTTTATAACTATGCCTTCGATTTGTATTAGAGTTCATCACAATGTTGTCTATGTTCACAGCCTCATACTTGTGAAGAATTTTAAATAGCTGGATCATGTCAGCACGTTGACGGCGATATACAAGGATTGGCAGACCTAGAGTCCTGAGACGATCTTCTTATAAGTTTTATCTTTCAATCCAGTTACCATTTTAGTAGCTCTATGCTGTACATTTTCAGTAGATAGATTGTCTTTTTTACATTTTGGTGACCAAATTACACTAGCGTATTCCAAGTGAGGACGAACTAATGCCTTAAAAAGTGGTAGAAAAATGTCAATGTCCATGCACGTATTAAGGTATTTCTTATTATTCCAAGGGCCTGGTTAGCTTTCTTTACTTTCATTGCAATATGCTCACTGAAATTTAGCTCGTCGTCAAAAAGCACTCCAAGGTCTTTCTCTTGTTTGTCGTCCTTGATGACGGTATTCCCCATTCTGTAATATAATAATATAAGATAATATAAGAATTATAATTTAATACCATCATTGTGTATGAAAAAGTCAGCGTTTTCTTCTTCTATCTCAGTATTTTCATTTTCTCGTCAGCCTTCTCTCAACTTTACGAGGGATGTGGCTAGAATACGAAAGGAGGATTTTGGGCAAACCGACGTGGAAGGAGGATTAGAAATTAATAATGGCTATTATTAAGAGGTTAAAATATGACCTAGGTATGCCTTCTGGCCATAATGGCACACCTGGTGCCATAATGGCCCGAGGGCTATTATGAAACCAGGTGTGCCATTAGGGCCAGAAGGCACACACAGGCCATATTTTGACCTTTTTATTGAATAGCTTACAAATTTTACTAAATGCCACATGTCATCTCAACACAATCTAGATCTACCATCCCAACAAAACAAAGTTCTAAGTAGATCTATAGAGCAACATAGGGTAATTTCGACAGTCGGGTTATTTTGTTGTTTTAAGAATGCTTTCATGGGGATTCGAATCCCCGCTGAAAAATGTGTAGTCCGGCCGACGTTACGCTAACAAGGACTTTAAATTTGACTTCATTGTTTAACTTATAAAATTTGTTTTAGAATTCCTGATGAATGACATGAAATTATGACGTCATAACTGTCAATTTTGAATAACATAAACAAAGTCATGTAGAAATCTAGCTAGTACCGATCAATACATACAAATAAATTGATTTTTTATAAAACTTTAATTACGACTGTATAAACTTTACGATTGTCCAGTTCTAGAATACGATTTGACAACGACATCAAAACATTTTCTCCGGCCATTTTTGAATAGATCTAGATCTATATGTTGCTAACATCAATGCATTGCACGTGAAAAAGATTGTGGGCCAATTATGGATAATCGGCCTACCATGCCATTATGGATTGGTCACATGACTCCGTAATGACAGTTTTCTATGTACGGCAAAATTGTTACTATATACAGTAAGGTATTCAATAATTAGTTTTTTTTTCTATGAATGATATGTTCATATATTTTAAATATATATGCTACTTAAGACATACATCAAACCTGGGAAAAAGCTACTAGCACTACAACACTGACAAATTATATGTAGAAAAACTAGTTAACAATGGTTATTTGCTCCTTTCCCCCACAGGTCACAAATCCCGCGAAAAGAGGTCTTAGATGAAAATGGTTACTACAATGTATACTGTATCTAGCAAAATAAACATTGCCGGAACCTCTAGTGGTTGATTACTTACTGTTCCAACATACTTCACAATGGCAATGTTGCATTTATGTAATGAAAGTTAGTTGGAATGTTGCTGAACCAGGCGATGTACGTGTTGTCATATGTGGTAATGTAGCCGGGTAGAGATTGTGGTGAATCAGTTGATAGGTTTAGATTGTGTGGCTTTGTGGCTCAGTCCGTAGTGTTGGCATAGTAAGCCAAAAACCCTGGGTTCGAGTCCCAGTCAAGTCACAACATTTTCACCATGTTACATTAAAATTGTTCTTTGAATAAACATTTGGGATGAATTCTTGTGTAGCGGGGGTATGTGTAGCCGGGAAGAGATTGTGGTGAAACAGTTGATAGGCTTAGACTATGTTGCTTGGTGGCTCAGTTGGTAGAGTGTTGGCATGGTAACTTGGTAAGCCAAACGCCCTGGGTTCAAGTCCCAGTCGAGTTACAACTTTTTCCCCATGTTAAAGTAATATATTCAGGCATATTTCATTATGTTAGTGCCAAATATACTTAAAATATATGTATATATTAATTAAAAGCACTAATTATTAATTTTTATGCCCCCATTGACGATAGTCAGGGGGCATATTGTGTTTGCCCTGTCTGTTTGTCCGTTTGTCTGTTTGTTTGTTTGTCAGCAACTTTAACATTGGTCATAACTTTTGAGCCAGTATAGATAGAGACTTGATATTTGGCATGCATATGTATCTCATAAAGCCGCACATTTTGACGGCATATATGTCAAGGTCAAGGTCATCCTTCAAGGTCAGAGGTCAAATATATGGGTCAAATCACCGACTTTAACATTGGCCATAACATTTGGACCAGTAGACATAGAGACTTGATATTTGGCATGCTTGTGTATCTCATGAGGCTGCACATTTTGAGGAGTGACATGTCAAGGTCATCCTTCAGGGTCAAAGGTCAAATTGTCTGTTTCTTTGTAACTTTAATGCAACCTTAACATTGGTCTTAACTTTTGAGCCAGTACAGATAGAAACTTGATATTTGGCATGCATATGTATCTCATAAAGCTGCACATTTTGAGGGGTGACATGTCAAGGTCAAGGTCATCCTTCAAGGTCAGAGGTCAAATATATGAGGGGGCATAGTGTTTCACAAACACATCTTGTTCATCCTCTTTTTGCCAAAAATCCTCCTTTCTTCAGGGCTAATGCTGGAGCGCTCCAATAGGGTGAAATATACAAAATCAGGACCAAACTTCTCCCTCAATATCACATTGAGGGAGAAGTTTGGTCCTGATTTTGTATATTCCTATATATGTTCTATACAATAAAATTTCTCCCTGAGCTAAAAACAGGGAGAATTGAAATCGCCATCTTTCTTGAGCCCTGATGAATATTCATTTCAGCAATAATGGCATCATGATTATTTAGTATTAGTTGCATTCGTACAGTCTTACATACAGATGGATGGACAGGAGCAAAGGACTGAGCAGGCAATATGCCTCCTATCATGTGGGGGACTGATATAACAAAGGAAGTAGAAAACCATTGCTATTAAAGAGGAAGTCCCTACAGTGAATGCATATTTTCAATAATATCATAAAACTTGGTATTTGTAACCATTATTATGAAGATTGTCAATTTGAACTTAATATCGAAAAATGACCTTGTGATACAAAATAAACCAATTTCATAAATACTTCTAATTTTTGCTCTACAACAAAGTATTATCAGCCTTTTCGGTTCAAATTTTCCACGTTTGGCCTATCATCACCCGATCCCTCCATTGTTTACGTAACAACTTTTCTCAGAAGTGGTCGGAGAGACATGATTTATACTAAGCATGAAAAGATCACTTGAAACTAAAACCCAACCTGCATAATATTGGCGAATAGAATCAGGATTGTTCAAATCAAACACAATGTCATGAGTGTTTTGTCATCTGCAACATTTATTGAATAGGTTTTCTTGCGGTATATACTACTTTTCAGCATATAAACAAATGAGTTTTTTCGTCATTTTTTAAACATGTCAAATGTAGCAGGACTCAAGCAATAGGGCGATTTGAGAGAAATAGTCTCCCTAACCCTGCTGACTTCTCCCTGTTTTGAGCTGAGGGTGAAGTTTTAATGTATAGAATATAGAGGGAGATACAAAATCAGGACCAAAACTTCTCTCTCAATATGATCCCACTAAACATCTCCCTGATGGAGAGCTCCAGCCTGAGCCCTGGGTAGGGACTTCCCCTTTAACTGTAACTATACCTCATCATATATGTAGATGGGCCTTTTAACCCTTTCCTGGACATAAATATATACACCATTCTACATCTGTAAAAATCTTCTGTTGAAACCATTATTATAAATAGAGCATTTGCTCCTATAGGAGCAATGGTTTCAAAGTACAAAATTCTAAAAAAAAATCCCTTTCTCTTGTTAATGCTCCTTTTTGGTAGATTTATTCAAAGTTGTTGGATCTAAAAATAGCATATGAGGGAAATTGTTAAAACCCTAACAAACAGAGGATATCAGATCAGACAGATCCATCTGACCAGGGTTTACTCTGCTTGTTTATCGGATTTTAAAGATCTTTTACTGTTTCTGTGAGAGCTGAAATATCCTATTTTATATACTACATGATTGTATTATAAAAATTCAGTTTATAAATGTATTCTTTTTGTTATTATGATTATTTCTTACATAAATATTAATTAGGTAAGGGGTTGAAAAACCTGGTTGAGATTTATTCAAAGAGGTTGGATCTAAAAATAGCCTATGAGGGTTATTCCACCTTTGCAAACAGATCAGACTCATATCAGACAGCACCTGTCTGAGCTGTCTAATCAGGGTATATACTCTTCAATTATATTTTACAGGTCAGGTTCTCTTCTGCATGCCATTTCTTCATATTTATACCCCGCACCCACAGTTTGAGAAGGGGGATATAGGAGTCAGTGGGTTGGTTGGTTGGTTGCATGGTCTGTCCGTCTGTGGCAAATCACCGATCTGGGGGCATATTGTTTTTGCCCTGCCTAATTGTTTGTCTGTTTGTTTGTCACCTTTAACATTTGCCATAAGTTTTGAACCAGTAGAGATATAGACTGGATATTTAGCATGCATGCGCATCTCACGCAGCTGCACATTTTGAGGGGTGACATGTTAAGGTCATCAAGTAAAAATAGAAGCATGATATTTGGCATTCATGTATATCATTTGAAGCCACATATATTTCAGGGGTGACATTTTAAGGTCTACACCTTTTGATGCCAAATAGGATAGAACAGGTCTGTTTGCCTGTTAAATATTATAGATATATGATTTTGTAGCTTTTGCCATGATAAAAAAAAATCCTTTATTCATAATACCATTATCAAAATACATTTCATCAATTAATATTGGTATATTCCTTATTTCCTAATGAATATTCATAGAGTAAAGGATAAAGTAGAAACAATGTATTATGATAAACAACAAGTTTTATGTAGTTTATTTATAAATTAGGTATGTTTGAGATCAGATGAATCTAACAAGTATGCCAACAAGAAACTGTAATGGGGCCAAATACAATGGTCTTTGTGGTGCCCTTTAACCCTTTCCTCCATGGCTATTCATGTAAGATATAATGAAGTCATGTATACATATTAATTAATAATTACTAGATTAATTTGCTATAATGGCACATAGGCACAGGAATATTTGGCCTGTACCGAAAACTGTAGAATCATATCTATATTATATCATAAGCAAATAGAGCAGACTCTGATCAGATGGCTCCTATAGGAGCCATATGATCTTAGTCCACTCTGTTTGCAAAGGCATAGATGGGCATATATATGGAGGAAAGGGTTAATAGCTTAAATGTCCATTACCACATGGATATTTGTATAAGAAATAATGACATTATGAATATGACCCATTAACTCCATAAATACGCTGTTCTACGCCTTTGAAAATAGAGTAGACCCAGATCAGACGGCTCCTGTAGGAACTGTCTGGTCAGGGTCTGCTCTGTTTGCTTTTGATATAATATAGATATGAATGTCTACAGTGTCTGCTATGGCCAAAACTTCCCGTGTTTGTACTATGTTATTATAACAATTAATCTAGTTACGTCATTATTTCTTTAATAATAATAAATAATTTCTTGCATGAATATTCATGGAGTAAAGGGTTACCAGTAATAAGACTTAATTTTATAATGGCATGCATGTGTACGAACACAGGAATTTTTGGCAAAGGCAGAAACAATAGAATCAGATCCATAAGCACATTTATTGAGCAGTCTCTCTTGCATAATTTTTGTATAAAAAAGTTGTAGGATTTAATAATCCCACCTTTTTATGCCTTTGCATACTGAATAGGAGCTGTCTACAGGAGTCACCTGATCTGGGTCTACTCTGTTTGCAAAGTTGTAAAGGGTTAATAAGGGTATATGAACCCAAGAAAGTTTGGCCATGGCTGAAACTAAAAAATTAGAGATACATGTACATGCACAAGGCTGCTGTAGGAGCTGTCTGACCTGGGTCTATTCTGTTTGCAAAGACATGAAAAGGCATATGGTTGGATTGAGTGAAAGATTAAACTCCTTTGGTGCACCAGCTCCAGCAGCCATATGGTTTGTGTTGGCTTTTTGGATTGATGAGATAATCAGAGAAATTGATGTTTATTTGATAGAGATAAAAGTAACAAATTGATGAAATAGAAAAAATGCTACATTCATAGCTTTTTTATCGGTAAATTTGTCTTATCTGGGCTCCAAAGGAGAGACTTGTTTAGATTTTAACATAATGTTTAGATTAAAAAGATACAGTAGTCATGTAGCTCAGTGCTCTAGATAAGAGATGTATTTAAGAAATTTAATTATTACCCTACATATTCTGACACCCAATCACTCCTCTCCAGCAATTCGTAAAGTTGCATAATTTAATTTGGCACCATTTTGATAACTTAAACCCTGTTAAAGAATAAATGCCTTTTCACATCTTTGCAAACAGAGTAGACCCAGACCAGACAACTGCTGTAGAAGCCACCTGATCAGGGTCTACTCTATTTTACTTATATGTATGGACATTTATAGATCTGATTATGCTGTTTCCACACCATGCAGTGAAAATTTCCCTTTTCCATGTTCAATTTTATTGATTCTGTGCATGAATAGTCATGAGTTGAAGACATCTTGAATAAAAATGAAATGGAAAGGGTTAATTGAGAATGACATAGCAAAAAATGAAGACTTTGATTGATTTACTCCTTCAGGAGCCATTTGATCCTGCATTGTTTTCCAAAGTTTGTCTATACAAATATTTGAGGTAATTAGGGTAAGATTTATATTCTTTAAATTTCGTCATTATTCCCTACTTTGTACTTATTAGAATTGCATTTGTGAGGTGAGTCTTGAGTAATGAAAAGAAATGGCCTGACCTAGTAATAATAGGTAGACCTTTTCACTTGTAAGATTAGAAGGCTGTTGATATTTTTTATGCGTATTCAGCAACTTGTAGAGGATTGAACTGGTTAATCTGTGATCAGTTTGGACCCAGATGAGACACCAAAGTTTAAAGTGTCCAACAGCTTGGATTCTAACGAGTTACTCTATATTTCATCTGGATCCAAGCTGTTTACAAATGTCTGAGGTCTCACCTGACAATATAAGGGTTATCCTCTACTCCAATTAGAGAGACGTTTGGTACCTTTGCAAGAAAATAGGCCCAGATCAGATGGCTCTTACAGTAATCGTCTGAAAAGTTTCTGCTGGGTTTCCTCATGACACAAAGAAGATCTGATTCTGCTCATGTGCCATTATGAAAATTCATCTAATCAATATTCATGATGTCATTATTTCTCACGTGAATATTCATGTAGTAAAGCATTAAGAGATAGTCCTGTGGAACCTTCTGCTAATAGAGTTTTCTATTCTTTTCAGATGACTTCAAGCCAGCATCTGTGGACACAAACCAGGAGGCCCAGGTGGAGATAGGTGAAGGTCACCATGTGACCTTGACAGTACCACATGTAGAGGTAAAACTACTACTGCCAAACCAGCCTATACAGTAAAACTCTTCTAAACCTGGGTCCATGCTTATAAAGCTTTTTAGTTGTGTCCAAGTTCGTTCTCAAGCTTTTGATTGGTCAGATCTTTTGATTGGTCAGATTTGAGCCTGACCAATCAAAAACTTGAGAACGAACTCAGACTCAACTAAAAGTTTTATAAGCATGGACCCAGAATTCTAGTAGAGATGAATTTACATACTTTAGACAGGTGGCTGCTTAATACTGGGTGAAAGTCATGCAGAAACATTCTAGTTGAGCTTTCAGCATGACTTACACTCAGCATTAAGCTGCCACCTGTCACCAACACAGGGGTCTGGACCGCTTCATTGGGGTCTATATGTACTATAGAATAACAAGGGTTCCAACTAGCAGAACGGATATCCGTGTACCACGAGTACAAATATGACTGTAACTCTTACAATTTAAATGATAATTTCATAATTCTTTCGACTATTGAAAGCCAATATATTTTTCTATCAAATAAATATAATCTTATAACGGTAACTTATAAACAAGTATCAATCCAACAATGATTTTCTCAAAAATCTTTTTGATTTTCTCAATGGCTCCATTCAAATTTGTTGCAAAATGGCAGCATCCGAAATAGAAACATAACGACAGACGGAAAGGCCGCTGTTGCTAGTTGCTTATTTATTAAGAGGACAAAACAAATGGAGATTGGTGATATAATTAGGTTGTTTTATTGAAGCACGCCATCTTTTGAACTGAAGATCGTCAGGTTATGGCTGTGATATAGTGAAACCGGGGTGAACGAACGTTTGTCAATGACCCAGAAAACACGTGAAATTTTTAGAAAATCGTTGTTGGATTGATAATTGCGCGTAAGTTACCGTGAGAAGATTATATTTATTTGATACTTAAATATATTGGCTTTCAATAGCCGAAAGAATTACAAAATTATCATTGAAATTGCTAGAGTTACATTCATATTTGTTCTTGTGGTACATGGATGTCCATTCTGCTAGTTGGAACCCTTGTTATTATATAGTACATATAGACCCCCACGAAGCGGTCCAGACCCCTGTGGTCACCAAGACAAATATTTACACTAGATTTAATATCCGGTCTATAGGGGTTTTACTGTATGGGAAAGCAAATTAATTCTGTGAGGACTAACTCTTTACAAGTTCTAAGTAATTGTTGTCTGAAAAAAAATGGCATCTGCCATAATTTTCAATGTTACTTTTTTCTAACATTCACCTAAAAATACAGCTACAGTGTCAAACAGTTTGGATGTCCACCTACTCTACGTCCCTTCATGTCTGAAAATAGCTATAAAGCTAATGTTTTTATGTTTACAGAATCGACTCTAAATAAAGCTTCTTGTATATTGTCTTGATCCAGAATTTTTGCATGGATAAATAAATCACAGATTTGTAACAGCATGCAAAGAGTGATTTATTTTGTCCTTACTATCTTATCTTTAAATCAAATAAGTAAGTGCCAAATATGCGATTTTTTTTGTGTGTGTGCTATGTCATTTCTTTACAACACTGCCTATTTATCTCTTTATAAACAACGTAGGCCATGACATAGGAGCCATCTGATCAGGGTCTACTTAGTTTGCTTACAAAATCATATATATATGAGTCTACAGTTTTTACTAAAACTAAAAACTCAAGATTACGCTATAAAAAATCAGCTAATAAATGTTCATGATGCTGCTATTGTTTGCATGATCATTTAACAGGGAAAGAGTTAATATTTATAATTCAAGCAGAGCTCTAGGTAAGAAGCATTATGTGGAAATCTACTGAAAATATTTTTGATATTTTTCTGCTAAACCCTATCTATCTTGCTGAAACTGATTAGAATTGCCAGTCCGAGGTGATTCTGATTAGCTGCAACAAGATAGCGATTAGCTGAGAAATAAGAGATTTTGACAGAGCCCCAGATAAGATGCGTAAATTGAAATAAATTCAAGTATAACTTCTTTACTTCTCCACCAAAACCTATGTTGTGACCACTCTTTAGAATCGTCTCTTCGAGACGATTCTAAAGAGTGGTCACAGCATAGGTTTTGGTGAAGAAATGACGATTTTAGTATTTGAGTACGCACCGTTATCTGTAGCTCCGTTTTGATAGATCGGTACTCCGCATATCTGCAGTCATATAGACATAATAGGGTTACATGTCTGTAGGGCCTCTAGTAAGAGGGTTAACCCTTTCCCTCATACAAATGCCTTTTCATGCCTTTGCAAACAGTGTAGACCCAGATCAGATGGCTGTTATAGGAGATGTCTCATCAGGGTCTGCTCTGTTTGATAATGAAATTATGATAGACCTGACTCTACAGTTTCTGTCAATACCAAACCTCCCATGTATGTATTGCATATATGCCATTATAAATAGTCAGCTCATAGATATCCATGACGTCAGTATTTCTTACATGAATATTCAACAGGGAAAGGGTTTAGGTAAATATTTTCCAGCCATATTTTCTTTTTTTCTTAAACCTGACTCCATGAATATTATTATAAGAAATGACATTGTGAATACTAAATAGATGAATTTTTACACTGGCATATAAATAATGGCAGAAACTGTAGAATCATATCTATACTATTCCATAAGCAAACAGAACATACTTTGATCAGATGTCTTCTACTCTGGTGGCAAGAGCGTTAAAAAGTGTATATATGTATGGTACCGTTAATGAGCTGCTTCTGCAGCTCAGTCTTGAAGATAAGGGAGAGATCCTGACCCCATCCTAAGGGAGAGATGGCTCCACTGGTACAGCCATGTGGAACTTTCCAGCAGTGCTGTTAAATGTGCCTGGGACTTTCAAGTCACTGGAAGAAGTGGGCCAGGACGGCCCAAGATGTCATGGAGGGAGGTGGTAGAGAGAGATCGTAGAGAGTGGAGGCTCTCTGCCATCGACCCATATGATAGAAACACTTTGAGAACAGGCGTGAGATCTGCCATGTGTGCAGCCCACTAGTGTGGTATAACGCCCCTGCACCTGCACATTAATCTAAAATAACAGATGTTGATGATAATCATATGCAGTAAAAGGTGAACTAAAGGTTTGAAATTGTATTTTTTCTCTGCCAGGGGTCAGGCAAGATGAACACAGTGTACAAGGGTAACAAAAGACCCGTGTCTAAGGAGTGTGTGCTGATCATAGACCATGACACTGGCACCTTCACCCTCGAAAGACTCAGCAACAATATAAATGTGAAGAAGACAAGGTAAAAAGTAGTTTCTACCCAGGGTTTATTGGACATACTCATTCCTATAGAGTAGACCCAAATCAGACAGCTCCTGTAGGAGCCATCTGATTTGTGTTTGCTCTGTTTGCTTATGGAAATATGTAGATCTGTATCCATGCTTATAAAACTTTTTAGTTGAGTCTGAGTTCATTCTCAAGCTTTTGATCGGTCAGATTTGAGCCTTTGGCTCAAATCTGACCAATCAAAAGCTTGAGAACATACTCAGACTCAACTAAAAAGCTTTATAAGCATGGACCCTGATTCTACAATTTCTTCCATGACCAAAACTTCCCTTGATGCCATTATAGAAATCAGCAAATTAATATTTGTGATGTCATTATTATTTAGATGAATATTCATGAGATAAATAATTAAATGGATATGCATGATTTTATGTTCTTGTGCCCACACCTTTAGGCGATTGGGGCATTCAGTTTTACCCTTGTCCGTATGTACGTCCTGTAAAATTTTCATCAAAGTTACTTAGCTTGTATATGTTGGAATGATTTAATATTTGGTCTGAAGCATAATCATAGTGAGTTGTACCTTGTCTCCCCTTTTCAGATCTGTCGTTCATGGACACATTTTCTTATTTTAGCTCGTCCGTTTCGAAGAAAAGTCGAGCTATTGTTATCACTGGGTCATAGGCGTTGTCATAATCGAAGGTGTTTTCGGCATACAAAAAGTTAAATGTAGCTCATTACTCGAAAAGTACAAGAGATATCAACACAATATGTCATAGGTTAGTAGATCACATTGAGGGGAAGACCCCTACATATGAACCATAACTCTTGATTTCAAATTTTGGAGTAGTGGCCATTTTTTTTTTTCTTCAAAATTTTTAATTTAGCTGGACATGCACCAAATCAGACAAGCATTGGCGCCCCACACGACTCTTGTTACTTTCATACTTATACCATTTATTTTCTCAGGAGTGATAGCTCAAATAAAGCCCAGCTCACTGGGCGACCAGTGACCCCAGTCGATCCTAAGCTGAAGAGCTCACCTGGTAAAACCAAGTCTAGTCAGAATTCCCCTGCCCCAGTTCCTGCACCTGCCCTCATTCCTGCCAAACAGCCATCCCCACCAGTAAATCAGCCAGTAGCCATGCCCAAACGTCTCGAAGAACGTAAGTATGATGTCAATTTATATTCAAAGCTGCATTTTGCATTTGTATTATAACTGCAATTTGGTTGAAAGAATGCATGTTATTGTTCATATTTTGATATGTAAATACAGCATAAGTCTTGTACCTGCTAATGATTAACCTGTTACTTTATAAAAATGCATAGATACATCATACACATTTGCAGAGTAAACTTACATCAGACAGTCCTATAAGAGCTGTATGACCAGGGTCTGTTCTATTTGCTTGTAGAATAATATAGCTATGATAAGACAGTGTCTGCCTTGACCTACAATATATGTGCCACAAATGTCATGTTTACAATTCAGTTAAATAATATTCATAACATAATTGTTTCTTACAGGTCTGCATATTCATTAACCCTTTCCCTCATATAAACGTGTTTTCACGCATCTGCAAACAGAGTAGACCCAGATCAGACGGCTCCTAGAGGAGCCGTCTGATCAGGGTCTGCTCTGTTTGCTAGTGGAATTTGAAAGATCTGTTTCTTTACTTTCTGAAATGGTTACAATGTTCCACCTTCCATATTTGGTTATACCTATTTTTTTAATGAATATTCAGTAGGTATTGAAATTTGGCCTAAATACAGAACAGGGAAAGGGTTAAGTAAAGGGTTAAACAATTGTGGTAATTGACCACTTTATATAGTGTTGAAGTGACTGTAATTTTGTTTTTAAAAGGAAATACATATAGAAAGACAGTTGTTATAAAACCTAACACCCAAAAGTATTTTTTTATGATATTTTTCTAAGCACATGACTTTTGCTATAGGGCAAATTGGAAGAAAAAGTCTCCGTAACCCTGCTGACTTCTCGATGTTTTTATCTGAGGGAGTTCAAATTACATGTTAAAGAACATAAAGTGGGATACAAAATCAGGACCAAGACTTCTGACTGAATCCCACACTCCCTGATGAATGGATCCAGCTTAAATTATGAAGCAATTTTATGCTACTTTTGCTTTTTTATTTGTTTCAGAATCGTCTGTGATAGGTGAGATTAGTGACAGTAGTAGCGACAGTGACAGTCTCTCATCTGACTCCTCGGACTCAGAGGATGATCACAATGATAAAGGTACCTCCCTCTTCCTGTACATTTAAACCTATACTCCATGAATATTCTTGTGAAAAATAATGTATGTATGAATATTGATTAGCTTGATTTTGTAATGGCAGTTTAGCCATGGCCGAAACTGTTGAATATGATCCATAAAATTCCCTCAGTAAACAAACAGATCCTGATCAGACAGCTCCTACTGGAGCCATCTGATCTGGATCTACTCTTTTTGTAAATGCATTGTAAAGTGTATCTATGGAGTAATGGATTAGATAAAAATAAACTTCATCAGAAGAAAATGTTTCTTCTACGCTTTGAATGAAGTTCAACCCATTACTTGATAAACACATACAGGTGTTGGCTGATCAGATCTACTCTGTTTGCTTATGGAATAGCTCAGATATGATTCTAGTGTTTCTAGTGTTTGCCGAACATGCCCATGAGCATCAAATTATACCTAAAGAAGAAAATGGGCGTGCTATGACTGAAATACTGAAATACAATGTAAAACCTGGTAAAAACAATGCCTTTCTTTGATTTTGCAAACAGAGTATACACCGATCAAATGGCTCCTATAGGAGCCGTCTGATCAGGGCCGGCTATGTTTACTTATGAAATAATGTAGATATAATTCCTGTTTGTGCTATTGAAAAAAAATAAATTCTGGTGTCTATGTGTTATTCTAACGAGTAATATAATTACTATCCATGATATCATTATTTCTTACATGAATATATATAATGTTACATCAGTGAATACTTTGCCTTGACAAATAGTATAGATACAACATGGACTATTCTATAAGCAAACTGAACAGCTATAGGAGCTGTCTGGTCTGAGGCTACACTGTTTGCAAGAGGTACCAAGAGGCTTTTCTATCAGATAGAGGGTTGAGACAAATTTTCTCATAACTTAGTTCATTCTTTTTTTTTATCTTTTGGCATAATAAATGCTGGTGTAGCAGACAGTTAAAGAGATGAATAAAAGATAAAATGCATTTGTTCTCCCTCAATATCTGTTTCCTCTGTCAGCTCCTGTTCAGTTTTTACTCTTTGTAACACTACAGAGAAATATTGAAAACACTTGTCATATATTTCCTATATTCTGCTGCAGACAATGTGATTAATAACCTTCAGCAGACTATGAACGAATCTCTGATTGATTACCTTAGGCAAATATTTTCAAACGATGCATCCAGATGCACTGTAAGGATGTCTGCCTCGTTATCTGGTTAAGATGACATCTGCTTAGCAGGCAGTAGTTAACCCTTTCCTACATAGGCTGTTTTTAGACCCAACCTCTTTGGAAGAATGTGCCCAAATGGAGCATTAACTAGAGAAAAGGAAAATTTTAGAATTTTGTAGTTTGAAACCATTGTGATAAATAGAGCATTAAATTTTGCTCCTATAGGAGCAAATGCTCTATTTATCACAATAGTTTCAAGAAGTGGTTATTACATAGGCATATTTATGGAGGAAAGGGTTAAGCCTTTAATCAGAGGTCCAGATGAGGTGTGTAAATTAAAGCATTTTCAAGATAACTCCTTATTTCTCCATATAACCCTATACTATTACCACTCTTTAGATGATTCTAAAGAGTGGTCACAGTATAGGGTTTGGTGGAGAAATAACGATTTTAGTATTTGTGTATGCATATCTGTTTGCTGAATTTTTATAATGGCATATGTACACAGGAATGTGGTATTGGTAGAAACAGTAGAGTTAGATGTATTAGTATTTCAGAAGCAAACAGACCAGACACTGATCTGGGTTTACTCTGTTTGAAAATGTGTGAATAGATGTTTATATGAAGGAAAAAACTGATGAATAATGTTGTAAGAATATTTATTGGAGGATTTTTTTAATGAATATTAAGGCAACCTTTTTGCTTGTGTCTGAGTTCATTTTGAAGACTGTGACTGGTCAGGATTTTGAGTGTAACAGTAAGCAATGGTAAGCAAACACAAGAAAGTTTAGCAATAGCAGACACTGTAGAACCAACTAGATATCTGTCCATAAGCAAACAGATTGGACTATGATCAGAATGGTTCCTGTAGGAGCCGTCTCATCTGGGTCTACTCTGTTTTCAATGATATTAACCCTTTCCCTGTTCCGTGTTATTACAAATTTCAATACATATTGAATATTCATGGACAAAATAGTTATAATGGAATATGGAAGGTGGAACATTGTAGCCATTTTAGAAAGTAAAGACACATATCTTTGAAATTCTATAAGCAAACAGAGCAGACCCTGATCAGACAGCTCCTCTAGGAGCCGTCTGATCTGGGTCTACTCTGTTTGCAAATGCGTGAAAACACGTTTACATGAGGGAAAGGGTTAAAGCATGTATATCCATTCAGTAAAGTATTGGAACATACATGTATTTTGTAAATGTTAGAAATCTGTCTCTGCCAGTAAGTGTGATGTATAACCAGATTATGCTGGTATAACAAGAAATATGAAACATATGTATATATATAATCACATTGTGAATAATGATTACACTTAGTATGAATCCTTCCAAGATTATTGACATTTCACTTTTGCAGCAATGAATGTTCATCACTCATTGTCTTGCAGAACCTTACCTTTTATGTACGATGTACATTATAAAAAGTTGTATAAAATTACTGACTTAAACAATTTTATTGCAAAAAGTGTAGACCCAGATAAAAGGTCTCCTTTGCAAATGTACCAAAAGTAATCTCTTTGAGGAAAAATGTTAAGCTTTATATTAAGTCTTTTAATGTACATGTAATATTTTAACTTTTCAGCCATTCAGCCAGTCACCAAGCCAGTCATCACTCCACAACCAGCTGCTGACCAGCAAAACAAACAGAAAGGTTTATTCACGCTAAGCACGAAATTGAGTCTCGGTTAGTACTTTCTTAACCTTTCACTCCATGAATATTCATGAAAGACATGATGATATCATTTACCCATTCCTTTATAGGCTATTTTTAGATCCAACCTCTTTGAACAAATCTACTGAAAAGGAGCATTAACTAGAGAAAAGGAAATTTTAGAATTTTTGTAGTTCTGAAACCATTGTGATAAAAAGAGCATTTGCTTCTTAGGACCATATGCTCTATTTATCACAATGGTTTAAAAAAGTGACTTTTATAGAGGCGTAGAATGACGAATTTATGGAGGAAAGAGTTAATATTAGTTAGAATATATTTTACCATGGCATATTAACACATATTTTTTTTCCAAAGTAGAACTGGGTAAAGATCTATATTATTCCATAAGCAAACAGAGCAGAACCTGTCCAGACACCTCCTATAGGAGCCGTCTGGTCTGGGTCTACTCTGTTTGCCAAGGCATAGAAACGCGTGTTCATGAAGTGAAGGGTTAACCCTTTCTCTTGTATAAATACTTTTTCCCACCTTTGCAAACAGAGTAGACCCAGATCAGAGGATTCGCATGAGAGCCATCTGATCAAGGTCTGCTTTGTTTGCTATCTTAATATATCTGACTCTAAATTTCCTACCAATACCAAGCTTGTACGAAATATCAGCTTGTAAATATTTATTTCAATATTTCTTCCACAGAGAAAGGGCTAACCCTTCTTACATTAAGCGTGAAACTTAGTCTTTTAAGTCTAGGTCATGACTTTCTTTCTTAACCCTTATCCTGCTGACAGCAACCTAACCGTAATTTGCAAACCGCTTGAATCTGTGTCTCATCAGGATTCAATCTGTTTGACACTCAGTCAGTAGTTTCTCAAAAGCTTGGACAAATTGCAAGTAAGTTAACCCATTCCATAATAGGCTATTTTTAGATCCAACCTCTTTGAATGAATCTACCGAAAAGGAGCATTTACTAGAGAAAAGAAAAACTTTAGAATTGTTTAGGTCTGAAACCATTGTGATAAATCGAAATGGTTTCAAAAAGTGACTTTTACAGAGGCGTAGAAAGGCGTATTTATGGAAGAAAGGGTTAAACTTGTTTCATATAAGAGTTTGAGCAGACATGAATTTTTCGACAGGATAAGGGTTAAACGCTTGAATGAATCAGATTAAGTAATAATTGTAATAGGTCAGGTTTTAGCAGAATTTTTTTAGGAACTGTATCTTAACCCTTTCTCTTATATAAACACCTTATCAAACATTTACAAACAGAATAAACCTAGATCAAGCGGCTCCTATAGTTGTCTGATCAGGGTCTGCTCTGTATGCTTTTGACATGATACAGATCTAAATCTTCAGATTTTGTCCAAGAAAACATTTCCTTTGAAAAGTTAACATTATAAAAATCCAGCTTATAAATATTTATGGTGTCACTATTAATGTTATTACAAAAGTATTGAACAGAGAAAAGGTAAACGGCAACCTATGAATAAAGATAGGAAGGTTGAAGAAGATGTCTGCTTAACCCTTTCCTCCATAAACACACCTTTCTACGCCTCTGTAATAGCCACTTCATGAAACCATTCTGATAAATAGAGCATTTGCTCCATAGGAGCAAATGCTCTATTTTACCACAATGGTTTAATTACTACACAATTCTAACATTTTCTTTTTCTCTAGTAAATACTCATTTTTAGCTCATCTGTTTCGAAGAAATCACGAGCTATTGTCGTAACTCCGGCATCCGCGTCGTCGTTGTCGTCGTTGTCATCGTCCGAAATCTTAACATTGACCATAACTTCTTTAATTTTTCATTTACATCCTTCATTTTTGGTATGCATGTTCATCTTGACAATAACGACAGACAAGTGTTGCACCCACTTGCGGTGCTCTTGTTGGTAGATATATTCAAAGAGATTAGATCTAAAAATAGCCTATGAGGGAATGGGTTAATTCTTCTCAGAGTGAAAACAAATAATATCATTCTGTGATCTGCTGGAGCTCTTACTCACTTCCAATGGTTCAAACTGTGTGCAATTACTGATAGAATGCCAAGTTAGGGAAGTTAATTCAGCAGATGTCTGCATAACCCTATCCCTGATCCATATTTAGTCCAAATTTCAATACTTACTGAATATTTATGGACAAAATAGTTATAATCAATATGGAAGGTAGCCATTTTAGAAACTAAAGAAACTGATTCATCAAATTCCATCAGCAGTGCTGACTCTGATCAGACGGCTCCTCTAGTCTGATCTGGGTCTTCTCTGTTTGCAAATACGTGAAAATGCATTTATATGAAGGAAAGGGTTAGCTCTTCATATGCTGAAAAATAATGTCATTACAAGTGACATGCTGAACTTGTCATTCAATTCCAATGGATCAAACTTTGAGTAACTACTGACAGAATGCCCAAGCCAAGTTAATGGGAGTCTTATCCTGATCTAAGCTGTTTGAAATTCCAGTCATGATGTGCTCATCATGAGAAGAGTTTATGTACACTGAAACAATAAGCTCTTCTTGAAGTTTACTGCATTATGTTTGTCCTGCATTAAGCTACCACCTTTTTTAAAGATCTACATGCCCAAATTGAGGTTTTTCTTTCAAGTGGTTTCTTTAGAGAGGTATTACTGAATATCTATGCCAGCAATGAAATTGTGATAGTTTGTAATGACTGTGCTAGCAATATGGATCCAGAAGACCAGGGTTCAAGGTCATGAACCTTCTGAGTGTGAGTTCATTCTCTGGTATCTGATTGGTCAGATTTTGAATGATCTCAGACTCCAGCTAAATATTTTATAACCCTTGGGCATGGTGACTAAATCTATGTCTGTCCAATTTAATTATTACTGTGAATAACCTCTCACTTCATTAATATTTCTTTAAGAAGTTATGGCGATAATTAGCAAAACAATTAATGGTATAAGAGAACAATTTAAGAGTACCATGACAGAATGATCTATATTATTTCTGAAGTAAACAGAACAGACCCTGATCAGACTGCTCCTACTGTCTGATTGATCTGGGTTTACTGTTTACAAACGCATGAAAAATCATACATGATGGAAAGGGTGAAAGTGTTTAAGGTGTAAACTAATTTGAAAATTAAAGCAGACAACAATATCTGCAAATAAAAACTATTTAGCTTGTTAAAAGATAATGAAGCGAATTGTAGGTTTCAGATTTCCTGTGCTGTAGTTATAAGAATAATTGATGATATTCATGATGACAGATGAGTGACTGGTATCAATTGGCAGTCCTTATTAGTAACGCTAATGCAACATGGTTTCTAGCTAAGGCCTGATAATCAGAGGTATAGATAACAGTGGCATAGCTAGCCATATGCACTTACGCACATGCATAACATCAATCTGAAGGGTAAATATATTATGATGGCCAAAATGGAACAAAAATTGAAGGGGTAGACTTCGATACACATTCAGTCTTTTAAACTTAAACCAATTTCCTCATTTTGACGCCTCTGTCAGAATCACCTTTTGGACCATTGTGATAAATAGAGCATTTTCTATCAAAGCTACTTTTTCTAAAATTTCCCGGGGAACATGCACGGACCCCTAAAGTCACATGGTGTGTACATTAAATTTAAATTTAAATCCAGTTACACTCCTGGATAAGTGCTGTACATGTATTTCAAACAAAAAATTGGCATTTTTCCATCAAGCTCTCTTCAAGGTGATTCTAAAGAATGATCACAACATTACTGTGTGTAAGTTTGATGGAAAAAACAAAGGAGGCATTCTTGAAAATGCATTTTATTAAAAGCATTTTATTATTACACATCTTATGTATACCTCAGCTAGTAACTGACAGAAGTTTGTTGGTAATTTGTGACTTGTTTGAATTTTGTTTTTTGACATTTTGAAAAACAAGAATTACTGACATACAATAAAACAAATCAGTAATGCTGAAAGTTGCTGCAGGAATTTTCCTAATGTTCATCCTGTATTAAACCCTGTACTCCATTGTCGTGCCTTTGCGAACAGTGAAGACCCAGATCAGACAGCTCCTATAAGAGCCATATGATCAGGGTGTATTCTGTTTGCTTATGAAATAATATAGATCTGAGCAAAACAATCCTGTTTTCTAGTGTTATGGTAACAATTCAGCTAATGTATATTCATTATGGCATTTTTATGCCCCCAAAGCTAGGCTTTGGCGGCATATAGTGATCGCACCGTGCGTGTGTGGGTGGGTGTGTGGGTGGGTGGGTGTGTGGGTGGGTGGGTGTGTGGGTGGGTGGGTGTGTGTACCTTTTGTCCGGAGTATATTTCCTTTGTCACATCAGCTACGGATACCAAATTTGGTGTGTGAGTTCATCTTGGGATGGGGGAGTGTCGCGTACCATTTTCAGATCACTGTGACCTTGACCTTGACCTTTGACCTTGATTTTACAAAAAGCTTGTCCGGAGCATATCTCCTTTACCTTACCAGCTACAGATTCCAAATTTGGTGTGTGAGTTCATCTTAGAATGGCGGAGTGTCGCGTACCATTTCCAGGTCACTGTGACCTTGACCTTGACCTTTGACCTCGATTTTAAAAAAAGCTTATGCCTTACCAGCTACAAAAAGCTTGTCCGGAGTATATCTCCTATACCTTACCAGCTAAAGATTCCAAATTTGGTGTGTTAGTTCATCTTGGGATAGAGGAGTGTCGCGTACCATTTTCAGATCACTGTGACCTTGACCATGACCTTTGACCGATTTTACAAAAAGCTTGTCCGGAGCATATCTCCTTTACCTTACCAGCTACAGATTCCAAATTTGGTGTGTGAGTTCATCTTGGGATGGCGGAGTGTCGCGTACCATTTCCAGGTCACTGTGACCTTGACCTTGACCTTTGACCTCGATTTTAAAAACCGCTTATACCTTACCAGCTACAAAAAGCTTGTCCGGAGTATATCTCCTATTCCTTACCAGCTAAGGATTCCAAATTTGGTGTGTGAGTTCATCTTTGGATGGAGGAGTGTCGCATACCATTTTCAGATCACTGTGACCTTGACCATGACCTTTGACAGATTTTACAAAAAGCTTGTCCGGAGCATATCTCCTTTACCTTACCAGCTACAGATTCCAAATTTGGTGTGTGAGTTCATCTTGGGATGGCGGAATGTCATGTACCATTTCCAGGTCACTATGACCTTAACCTTGACCTTGACCGATTTTACAAAAAGCTTGTCCAGAGCATATCTCCTATACCTTACCAGATACGGATTCCAAATTTGGTTTGTGAGATCACCTTCAGATGGCGGAGTGTCGCGTACCATTTTCAGGTCACTGTGACCTTGACCTTGACCTTCGACCTCGATTTTACAAAAAAGGTTGTCCAGAGAATATCTCTTATACCTTACCAGCTACGGATTCCAAATTTAATGTGTGAGTTTATCTTGGGATGGCGGAGTGTCGCGTACCATTTTCAGGTCACTGTGACCTTGACCTTTGACCTAGATTTTACACAAAGCTTGTCTGGAGCATTTCTCCTATACCTTACCAGCTACGGAATCCAAATTTGGTTTGTGAGTTCATCTTGGGATGGGGGAGAGTCATGTACCATTTTCAGATCACTGACCTTGACCTTGACCTTTGACCTCAATTTTACAGTCTGTCCGTCTGTCCGCACTCACCAAAGGGTAGTTGTGTGACTTTTTCTAACTAGTCCCACAAGTAAAATCATTAACCTGGCCATCTCTTGTGACATTAACCTGGCCATTTCTTGTGACATTAACCTGGCCAGTTGTGGGACATAGGGTTAGGGTTAGGGTTAGCTTCCAGATCATTCTTTTCCAAAGTTAGAGCCAAAAATAGTTTTTCTTGTGGGACTAGTCACACAAGAAAAGATCAAAGGAAAAAGTCACACAACTACCCATTTGTTAGTATGTCCGTCCGTCCGTCCGTTAGCAATTTCTTGTGCAACTAACTCCTCCTTTATTTTTCAACATAATTTCTTCAAACTTTCAGGAATGATAGATACTGATGTGTAGTTGTGCATATCAGTGAGATAACTCTCATATCATTTTTCATTCTTGAGTTATTGCCCTTTGATAGTTTCGGGTAGCAATTTCTTGTGCAACTAACTCCTCCTTTATTTTTCAACATAATTTCTTCAAACTTTCAGGAATGATAGATACTGATGTGTAGTTGTGCATATCAGTGAGATAACTCTCATATCATTTTTCATTCTGGAGTTATTGCCCTTTGATAGTTTCGGGTAGCAATTTCTTGTGCAACTAACTCCTCCTTTATTTTTCAACATAATTTCTTCAAACGTTTAGGAATGATAGATACTGATGTGTAGTTGTGCATATCAGTGAGATAACTCTCATATCATTTTTCATTCTGGAGTTATTGCCCTTTGATAGTTTCGGGTAGCAATTTCTTGTGCAACTAACTCCTCCTTTATTTTTCAACATAATTTCTTCAAACTTTCAGGAATGATAGATACTGATGTGTAGTTGTGCATATCAGTGAGATAACTCTCATATCATTTTTCATTCTGGAGTTATTGCCCTTTGATAGTTTCGGGTAGCAATTTCTTGTGCAACTAACTCCTCCTTTATTTTTCAACATAATTTCTTCAAACTTTCAGGAATGATAGATATTGATGTGTAGTTGTGCATATCAGTGAGATAACTCTCATATCATTTTTCATTCTGGAGTTATTGCCCTTTGATAGTTTCGGGTAGCAATTTCTTGTGCAACTAACTCCTCTTTTATTTTTCAACATAATTTCTTCAAACTTTTAGGAATGATAGATATTGATGTGTAGTTGTGCATATCAGTGAGATAACTCTCATATCATTTTTCATTCTGGAGTTATTGCCCTTTGATAGTTTCGGGTAGCAATTTCTTGTGCAACTAACTCCTCCTTTATTTTTCAACATAATTTCTTCAAACTTTCAGGAATGATAGATACTGATGTGTAGTTGTGCATATCAGTGAGATAACTCTCATATCATTTTTCATTCTGGAGTTATTGCCCTTTGATAGTTTCGGGTAGCAATTTCTTGTGCAACTAACTCCTCCTTTATTTTTCAACATAATTTCTTCAAACTTTCAGGAATGATAGATACTGATGTGTAGTTGTGCATATCAGTGAGATAACTCTCATATCATTTTTCATTCTGGAGTTATTGCCCTTTGATAGTTTCGGGTAGCAATTTCTTGTGCAACTAACTCCTCCTTTATTTTTCAACATAATTTCTTCAAACTTTCAGGAATGATAGATATTGATGTGTAGTTGTGCATATCAGTGAGATAACTCTCATATCATTTTTCATTCTGGAGTTATTGCCCTTTGATAGTTTCGGGTAGCAATTTCTTGTGCAACTAACTCCTCTTTTATTTTTCAACATAATTTCTTCAAACTTTTAGGAATGATAGATATTGATGTGTAGTTGTGCATATCAGTGAGATAACTCTCATATCATTTTTCATTCTGGAGTTATTGCCCTTTGATAGTTTCGGGTAGCAATTTCTTGTGCAACTAACTCCTCCTTTATTTTTCAACATAATTTCTTCAAACTTTCAGGAATGATAGATACTGATGTGTAGTTGTGCATATCAGTGAGATAACTCTCATATCATTTTTCATTCTGGAGTTATTGCCCTTTGATAGTTTCGGGTAGCAATTTCTTGTGCAACTAACTCCTCCTTTATTTTTCAACATAATTTCTTCAAACTTTCAGGAATGATAGATACTGATGTGTAGTTGTGCATATCAGTGAGATAACTCTCATATCATTTTTCATTCTGGAGTTATTGCCCTTTGATAGTTTCGGGTAGCAATTTCTTGTGCAACTAACTCCTCCTTTATTTTTCAACATAATTTCTTCAAACTTTCAGGAATGATAGATACTGATGTGTAGTTGTGCATATCAGTGAGATAACTCTCATATCATTTTTCATTCTGGAGTTATTGCCCTTTGATAGTTTCGGGTAGCAATTTCTTGTGCAACTAACTCCTCCTTTATTTTTCAACATAATTTCTTCAAACTTTCAGGAATGATAGATATTGATGTGTAGTTGTGCATATCAGTGAGATAACTCTCATATCATTTTTCATTCTGGAGTTATTGCCCTTTGATAGTTTCGGGTAGCAATTTCTTGTGCAACTAACTCCTCCTTTATTTTTCAACATAATTTTATAGAAAAGCCTTCGGGCGTATATTGCCCCGTCTTGCGGTGCTCTTGTTAACTAAGTTTTGATGCTTGGCTCTTTTCTTAGCTATCATAATCGTCAAAGGTTCTGTTTCTAATGTTAAGAACTGACTCCTGTGTCATTTTTAACAGCATCAAAATTTCATGTTACACCTGCATTACATTGTATTGTTTTTCCACCAAAATGCATTTCGGTGTCAAACACTTTGGGGGCATTTGTCACCCGTGACGACCCTCTTGTTTCTTACATGGATACTCATGGAGTAAAGGTTTAATATCCAGAATTAGACCTCAATGTAGAGGGGTTTTGCTGATTATTATTGCTGTGATATAATTTCTGTTCATCTGTAATACAGACGTGGGTACGGAGTACAAATATGCCACAAATATCAAGACTTTATTGCATATTGTTGTTTTTGGCTTACCCTCCAGCTCGCCTGTATGTCTGTCTAAAATTTTAAATCCTTAGTCATAACATATGAATTTTTACAGAATATTTATACTCATCTTATGAAGCTGTAACATTTAAGTAGTTTCCTCTCAAGGTCAAGATCATACCTTAAGGTCAAATGTTAAACTGGATATAATTTTATGTTTAGATTTGCTAGTGTTTCACAATCACTTCTTTGTTATTTTTGGATAGTCAGTACAAACAGTTTTGAACTAGATCAGATTCAAGTTATCTCATTAGGAGCCTAGTTGTATCACTTCTTTAGTAGAAATATATGAGAGTTCGAGCAAATTAAAGTCTTTGCATTGACCATCCATGGTTTAACCCTTTCCTTCATATAAACACATATGCATTTGCAATCAGAGTAGACCCAGATCAGCCGTCTGATCAAGGTCTGCTCTGTTTGCTAGTGGAATTTGAAATACTTGTTTCTTTACTATCTAAGATGGATATAATGTTCCACCTTCCATATTTCATTATAACTATTTTGTTCATGAATTCAGTAGGTATTGAAATTTGGAATAAACATTGAACAGGGAAAGGGTTAAAAAAGAAAACAAAATATTTGACATGACTAATTTTAGATTCAAATGTATCTGAGTGAGCAATATTGTCTTGTCATTTCAGCTGCAGATCTCCAGTTAAGTGATTCCGACAGTGATAGCGACTGAGACATGTTTTGCGAAAATGAACACATGGGGACTCGTCAAGAACATGAAGACCTACTACAAACTTTGTCAGCTATCAATGTGTTTGTTGATAAAAGCAAGCTTAAGTCTTTACTCCATGAATATTCATGTAATTTTATGTCGTGTAAACACATAATTGGTTCGGTCATGACAGAAACTGTATCAGATCTATATTGTAATATTAGCAATGAATGTAGACCCTGGTCAGACGGTTCTGGCAGGAGCCGTTTGACCTGGAGGTCTACTGTGTTTGCAAAAGCATTTAATAGCATATCTATGGAGTAAAGGGTTAACTCTTTACCATTTTGGGTAACCTGAAATCTAGTTTTCGTGGAAACTTTTTCTGTGCCAAGATGAGCAATGTTGGTTGTCCGATTTCCTGTAGGAGTCTGATTGGACTGATTTTCTTATCAGGGTCTGCTCTGTTTGCCTATGCAATAATGTAGATCTGATTCTACAGTTTGTGCCATGGCAAACAATTCCCTTGTTAATTGTGCCATTATAAAAGGATTAACCCTTTCGGCGTCAAATTTCTAATTGTCTGCAATCGAAATTTTGTTAAATCATTTGGTACAATAAGGAAATGAGATAAATAAATGCAAATTTCAAAAGAATAAAGCACATATATAGAAATAGAGAATGAGACAAAAATGAAGTCCCTGATCTGACGCCGCCTTTTCAAGGCGGCGTCTGATCTGGGACTGCACTATTTGTCGTGGTGCATTTATGCGACTTCAGCGGTGAATGGGTTAAACGTCACCTAAAATACTGATCAAATTTCATAACTCTGATAGAATTGTAGCCGTGGTAAATTTATTTCAAATTCCTTCATATAGAAAAGAAATTCTTTTTCTCAGAAATCATTGGCCTTATTGCATTATACAGTAAAGCCTGGCTAATGTGACCACATCATTTATCAACAACATAGGGGCCTGTAAAAAGCGAGCAATTGCTTAATGCAAGCCAAAAGTAGTGTAGATAGCTCCTATAGCCAGAATTAGATTTCTTTCGAGTGGTCATATTAGCGAGTATTTACTGTAATTTTGTGCTTTTCTACAGTCTCAACCTTGAGTGTTTAAAACACTGTTGCTTAATCCTTTATCCTTAATGAATTGGTCACTTTATGAATATTCATTTACTTATTTTTTGTAATATAAAATTTTCTACAAAAACTAGCATCATGTCTGTACAATTCCATGAGCCAACGCAACAGACCCTGCTCAGAAGGCTCCCACAGGAGCCGTCTAACCTGGACCTAGTCTGTTTGCACAGGTGTGAAAAAGTGAGAGATATTCATAAGCTGAAATTATCTACTGGCATTGTGAATAGGGGAAGGTCTTGATCATGGCATAATCTGTAGAATCAGATTTATACCCTTTCTTAACCCTTTGCCTGCTAGGCGTGACCTTATTGGCATTGGCAAACAGCTAGGATCCAGATAAGACACAAGAGTAACTCAGCATCTCATTAAGATCCAAGCTGTTTGACATTGGGTATATTGTTTCTCAAAAGTTTTAATTAATCGAAGATAAGTAAATGTTGTTGTAGATTCAGCAAACATTTTTATTCAGCTGGCTAAGAGCATTAACCCATTACCTCATATGCTATTTTTAGATACAACCTCTTTGAATATATCTACCGAAAAGGAGCATTAACTAGAGAAAAGGAAACTTTTAGAATTTTGTAGTTTGAAACCATTGTGATAAATAGAGCATTTGCTCCTATAGGAGCAAATGCTCTATTTATCACAATGGCTTCACAAAGTGACTTTTACAGAGTCGTCAATATGAGGGAATGGGTTAAACAAACAAACAGACCTTGATCAGGTGGTGTGTACAGTAGTCATCTGATCTGGGTCGACTCTTTTTGCAAATGTGGGAAAAGCCAAAAGGTGTGGTGAATGGCTGTCGAATGTCTGCACAGTCTTTTTAGTGTGTTAAGGTATGGGAATGCACGTGTCCTTGCTTGTTTTTGTTTTGCCATTTTGTCTTTCATATTTGTACAGTTGATAATGCCATGAGTAGAAGGTAGTGTATATAATATCTTTTACCCTTTCCCTGTTGAATATTCATGTAAGAAATAATGACATCACGAATATTTATTAGTTTAATTTTTATAATATATGCACAGGATTTGTTGGTATTGGTAGACAGTTCTGATCTTGATGAGATGCCAAGTATATGAGCTTCTTTTCTGGCTAAAGTTAACAAACAGTGCTGATCCTGATCAGATAGCTCCTACCCAAGCTGCCTGATCTGGACCTACCATGTTTGCCAGGGTACCTTGTTAAGGTAATGGGTTAATTATTCAATTTGAAAGGTTCGTGATAATGTAATTGAAAAAAAGATGTCATAATTTCTGGTGCAAAATACTTCCTCTTGGTTTTATGTTCATTGAAAATGCATGGAAATGATATTGTTTTATTTCATCTGGCCCCCTATTCACTGGGGTTTCAAGTGTCCCAGTGTTCACAAGGGTCCAGGTGGCTCAGTATTCACAAGGGTTCAATCGACCAAGTATCTGATCAGGACGAGGGTCAAATTTTCAGTCTTGAATTCTGTCCTTTCCCTCATGAATATTTATGTAAGAAATAACTAGACAGATCTTTCAGGAACCGTCTAATCTTGATCTTCTCTGTTTGCATAGATGTCAAAATGCGTATCTATTGAGTAAAAAGCTTTTTTCATTGACCACCCAATAGAGTTGAGCTGGGTATTAACCGGAACCGAATATATAAGACCTTTGCAAACAGTGTAGACCCAGGGTCCTCTGATCTGGGCTATACTGTTTGTCATAAAATCATGTTGGTACAAAAGTTTGTTTAATTAATATTCAGTAAGTGAGGAGCCAGTTTTAATAAATCAACAGGTTGAAGGAAGGTGCTCAAATTGGATCTGGTCCCATTGTTACTACCTCTGATTCAATCAAGGTTTGGAGAAACTATTAGCCCATTGTGAAACAACGCGGACCCTGTAGAGACGCTGAGTTATATTAATGAATATTTATGTAAGAAATGGTGGCATATGAATGTTAATTTGCTATCTTTTTTTATAATAGCAGAACTATATGGCCATGGCATATACTATAGAATCATATATATATTATTGTGTCACCTGTCGAGAAGCATTGTGTCACTTAGGGATCACTTTTCCGTCGTCTTTCTGTCCATCTGACTGTCCATCCGCCCGTTTTCGCACTCAAGCATATTAACAGTTTTTTGTCAGCTGCGAGCAGGTGTCATAAACAAATAGAACAGACCCTGAACTGACGGCTCCTATAGAAGCAATCAGATCTGGGTATATTCTGTTTGCAAATGCGTAGAAAAACGTAGTTATGGAGTAACGGGTTAAAGATACAAATCTTTACTAATTCAGTGGTCACCATAGAGAGGCTATATTATTGTTTTGTTATTTATTTAACTCAATCAAACTTTTCTTTTTCATTGGCATAAGGGCAGTTACAATATGTACATGTATGACCTTGTGAGTTATGTCCCTTTGACAATTTGAATAACCCTCCGATTGTTAAAGGTTCTTGTTTGAGAGGTGAGCACTTGCATCTGCATGCGATGGGTGCTATTGGTTTGTCAATATGTTGTTTGTGGTTGAAATAAAGATGAAACATGATACTCTTAAATTATTTGTCTTTTATCCCAGTTTATAGGGGTTTTACTGTAAACTATTACATGGTGGGATTCATATACATCCATCTTTAAACGAGACACCAGCCTTATAGATGAGAGACGAAACTATAAGCTAGGAAATCTGACTTGAATTTGCATTTGAGACACATCAGGACCCAGGCTGTTTGAAAGTTTTCAAATTGCACTAGACCCGGACATTGGTTGTTTAGCTCGTCTTGTTTGCGAGACGAAAATGCAGGAGCCCTATAGGAATCACATTTTCTGTCCGTCCGTCTGTCATTTTGTTTGAAGCGAGATCAAACAGTAATTCATATATTGGTTTCATATTAAGAGAATAAGCTTAGTATCATCAGAGGAAGACGCCTATAATTTTTGGGTTGAATCGGATCACTATACCAGAGTTATATGCCATTGATTCTTCAAAAATGGTATCAACTTCTGTCAACAAATTGATATGACGCGATAATTCAAACAGTAATTCACATATTGGTTTCATATTAAGGGCATGTGCTTATTATCACCAGAGGAAGAAGCCGATAGTTTTTGGTTTGAATCGGATCACTGTCTAGAGTTATCTGCCCTTGATTCTTCAAAAATGCTATCAACTTCTGTCAACAATTTTGTTTGACGCGATAACCCAAACAGTACTTCACATAATAAAGGCATATGCTAAGTATCATCAGAGGAAGACGCCTATATTTTTTGGGTTAAATCATCACTATGTCTAGAGTTATCGGCCCAAAATGACAAAACTTGTCAACGTTTTTCATATGACGTAATAACTGAAACAGGACTTCACATACTTGGTCCAGATTAAGGGCACATGCTTAGTACTATGAGCGGAAGACACCTATAGTTTTTGGGTTGAATGATATCACCATGTCCAGAGTTATATGCCCTTGATTTTTCAAAAATGCCATATTCAACAAAAGATCATCTGCAGGGCCCTCTCTGACCGTGTCAGTTTTGTAGTTGTTTTTATAATGGCTCATGGACTATGAAATGTTTGGCCGTAGTAGAAACTGTAGAATCATATCTTTATCATTTCATGAGCAAACAGAGCAGATATTGATCAGACGGTTCCTGTAGACAAAACGTGTATACAAGTAGAAAATGCGTATTTATGGAGTTAAGGGTTAACCTTTTACTCATTGAACCCACGATTTCACACATTTGCAAACCCAGTTTACCAAGGCCAGACAGCTCATATATGTGTATACGTTGCACATGCTCTACTTTATGGCATGGCAGTACTTAAATCCCCGGTGGTTATAAAATCCTGTCTTCAAATGTCATAATAAATGTCATCTAATAAATATTCAAGATCTCTAGCAAGTTTAAGCATTTCATACTGTGTGGTCTTTAGTTAAAGCCTTTCCCTGTTCTATATTTATTCCAAATTTTAAGACATGTACATTGTACCTTCTTAACTTTTTTATGAACAAAATAGTTGTACATGCAATGAAATATGGAAGGTGGAACATTGTAGCCATTTTAGAAACCAATGAAACAGATCTATCAAATTCCATTGGCAAACTGAGCGAACCCTGATCAGGAGCCGTCTGATCAGGGTCTACTATGTTTACAAATGCGCGAGAATCCGTTCATTTGAAGGAAAATGTTAAATACTGATGGGCTAATCTTCTCTGAAGCTTAGCATTGGAAGGTTAGTAAATAAAACCTCAAAAGAAATCGACTATTCGAATGGAAATCATATACTTAATTCATATGGGATAAAGTCCAAATGTACTAATCATAGTAACAGCAAATATTACCTGTCTGACTCGCCCAATATGCTTCTGAGGAGCACCTGAAGGGCACAATAACCGGGACCATTGTGCGATTCACCATTATATGATCGTAAGATGGACAGTATCTGCATCTTTGAACCCATCAGGTGATCTGGATCCACATCTTAAACTGTTACCCCGTATATTAAAGTAAAAAAGAATTGCACCATGACTACAGTGGCATTTGCATTGGCATTTCAACACAGGGACATTTAGCCATGGCAGAAACTGTAAAATCAGATCTGTAGTATCTAATAAGCAGCCATAGCAGACTTAAATCAGACGGCTCCATTGGGCTATCTGATCTTGGTCTACACAGTTTCAAAGATGTTAAAAGGCGCATCTGTAGAGTGAAGGGGTTAAACAACATTAACAAATCTGAACACATGACTTTAGTTATCGTGATTCCCCGACATTTTTTTGTTTTGTTTTTTTGCTTGATGTCTTAGACAAATTTTCTTCGAATATTGAGAAACCCGATACGGTAAAACATTCAGAACGCAAAATTTAAATTCTGCTTTTTCCATTCCGTCAATTTTGTTTTTTGTTTGTTTTATTTTTCGAAGATAAAGAGTCGAGTTATTACCATGTCCTGCTTGTTGCCGTCGTCGTTGTTTTCATAACCACTGTGTTTAATACGTTTGACATTTTCTTATTTTTCAACATCAGCGCAGAGCTCGATCCCTTTCAAAGTCACACCGTTGTTCACCGCCACAAGGGCTATGATTTGGTGGTTATTCTATGATGCATGTCTTATAGAGTTATGGTCCTTTAGAACACTGATTTGTTGAAAAAACAGACAAGAATTGGCATCTGTATATGGTGATCTCTCTGTGTCTCTCTGTCTCTCTGGGTACCCCTCTCTATCTCTGTCTGTCGCTCTGTCTGTCTGTCTGTCTGTCTGCTTGACAGACGTCTGTCTGCCTCTGCCTATGCCTGACTATATCTGTCTCTCTGTCTGATAGAACCTAAATCGGCCATTAGCTTTCTGCATTACTTTTTCCCTGCATTAACCCTGTCACCGCCGATGTCGCATAAATGCACCAAGACAAATAGTGCAGTCCTAGATCAGACGCCGCCTTTTCAAGGCGGCGTCTGGTCAGGGACTTCACTTTTTGTCTCAATCTCCATTTCTCTTTTTTTCTGCTTTTTAAGACTCATTTGATCAATAAGTAAATGACTGCTTAAGATTGGCCCTATTGTACAATTACATTATCTTGATCTCAATTCATCCAAAACAATTGTGCAACAGAAACTTTGCTGGTCCTGTTATTAAACCAGGACATGTTTACAAAATAAACCGTTATCGCTGTCATATTATACCTGTAAGCACATCGTGACTGTCATTTGCAAACATCTTGGAACCAGACGAGTGACAGAGTAACTCGGCGTCTAATCAGGATACAAATTGTTTGGCGATCTGTCGGTAGCTTCTCAAATGTTTGATCGAATTAGAAGTCTGTGAAAAGCCACTGTTTGTGTCTCATGATTTTTCTGTAAATATGTTTTTTGTCTTATGAAACGGCGCTGCTTTATAACTGCCTCTGAAATTTATGGTCTAATTATTCAAATCACACGCCAAAGTGCATCTAATCTGAAATCTTTATTTTTAATTTAAAAAAAAACCCAACCTCTTCTTGGTTCACTTAGGCTGAGTGACTCCATTCTTTTTTGCAAACACTGTAATCAGGAAAAACACTCACGACAACAGTATTGAATCTGACAGGTAATCTATCTATAAATATCGCGTTTTTGTAATATATCATAGCCATTTTAATAATACTGTCTGGACTATTTTATGAAAATTGGGCTGAAAACGCATTTGTGAATCAATACACTGATTTATAGAGCTCGCAATTTCTTTTTCTAGAAAAACATAAAGTTACGGAATTGCGATCACATACATAACACTTTAACACTTTCCCCGGTCTATATTTGTTCCAAATTTCAATACCTACTTAATATTCATGGACAGAATATTTATTATGAAATATGGAAGGTGGAACATTGTAGCCATTATAGAGAGTAAAGCAACAGCGATATTTCAAATTCCGTTAGCAAAAAGAGCAGACCCTTATCAGACGACTCCCGGGGTCTTCTCTGTTTGCAGATGCGTGAAAATGCGTCTATATGAGGGAAAATGTTAACTCTTGCATTCTTGAGATGTACAGTAAACCCCGCTAAAAAGAGATATAATTATGGGTGCTAGATGCAGAGGTGGTAGCTTAATGCAGGACAAAAGTAATACAGAAAGCTCTTTTAGGAGCATTAAGCAACCACCTGCTTATATAAAGATACCCATGTTTATTCATTTAGTGGTCGCATTAGAGAGGTTTTACTGTATTTGCACATTTTCGTTTTATAAACTTAGCTCTAAGAGCGAGTTTGGATGTTTCATATTAGGAAACCTTTCTAACGGCTTGCGTTAGGTCGGTGGTTTTATCTGGGTGTTCGTGATATAACTTAATACCGTCGTCAGCAAACACGCCCGCTCATGGGGACTAACCCTTTACTTCTTGATGAATACAATGTATATAAAACATAGTCAATATTAATTAGCTGACTTTTTGTAATGATACATGTATCATTAATAAATGATTGGTTTACCCTAGCAGAAAGCGTACAAGCATAATCTATTTTATCTCACAATCAAACAAATCTGGGTCCATGCTTATAAAGCTTTTAGTTGAGTCTGAGATCGTTCTCAAGCTTTTGATTGGTCAGATTTGAGCCTTTGGCTCAAATCTGACCAATCAAAAGCTTGAGAACTCAAATCTGACCAATCAAAAGCCTGAGAACGAAACTCAGACTCAACTAAAAGCTTTATAAGCATAGACCCAGACCTTGATTACACGGATTTGGGTCTACCCTGTTTTAAAATACATGAACAGGCGTTTCTTTGGAGTAAATGTTAAAGATTAAAGCTACTTTGATGATATTTTGGATTATGTTGCCCACAAACTTCTTCAGGGAGACATATTTGACAAATATATAAAATCTAGTTGTGATAAAAGTAAAATGAAGCGCATGTTTATTTTTATCCTGCTATAGATATCCATGTTTTTGTTTTTGACAAATGGTCAAATTAAATTAAAATTATTAATAATCCCAATGCGTTTTGTATTCATTACGTCAGTCAAATATTAAATTATATGTTAAAATTTGACCAATGAAATGCCTTTCTTTTCTGAATGGGGGTTCTTCAAGGAGTTCCATGTTTACACATTGAGTTGATTAAACCATTTACATACTGTAAAACCCCGCTTAACTGGACGTCCAGATTAGTATAAATATCGGTCTTGGAGGCAGGTGGCAGCTTAATATGGTCACAGTCACGCAGAATTCTCCTCTAGGAGCTTTCTGCTTGACTTCCACGTATTTAAAAGTATATACACATTTCTCTACTAGATTTCCGGTTTAGAGGGTTTTTACTGTAGTTGATTTTCTTCGGGTATTTTACCTGTAGCGTATGGAAATATGCCTTGTCTGGTTATGGTTTAACTCTTATCTTAACTCTTATCTTAACAAATAATATCTACTCAAGCAAGGATCTTGTGCAATTTTTAACTACGTCCGAATCGATCAAGCTTTTGAGAAACTATTGACCCCGTGTCAAACACGCTGGATCCCGATGAGACGACAAGTTACCCGGTATCTCATCAGGACCAACGCTGTTTGCAAATGCGAATCAAGCGTGCTTAACCCGTTCCCATATATTTATGACTTTTGACGCCTCTGTAAAGTCACTTTTTGAAAACCATTGTGATAAATAGAGCATTTGATCCATAGGAGCAAATACTCTTTTAATCACAATGGTTTCTAAAGTACATAATTCTAAAATGTTCCTTTTCTCTAGTAAATTATCCTTTTCGGTAGATTTATTGAAATATGTTGGATCTAAAAATAGCCTATGATGTAATGGGCTAACAGGAAAAGAGTAAACAGAGTTTGGACGCCATACTTTTCGGAACTTTATGCAACCACTTAAATTGTACTTGAGCTAACCATTGAACTGATATACAGTAAAACCTCTCTATAACGACCACATAATTGTGTTAATTAGTTGGTATTTCGGACAGGTGGCTGCTTAAAGCAAGGTGAAAGTAAAACAGAAATTCAGCTGCATTTAACACAAAATACTTGATGTAATTAAGTGGTCGTTATATAAAGATTTTACTGTATATTCGTGTGAACAATGATGGCATCATGAATATTTATATAAAGAATGTTTGCAATGGTATATGTGCACATGAGTGTTTAGCTATGGCAGAAACTGTAGCATCAGAACTATTTAATTCCATAAGCAAACAGAGCAGAACTTGATCTGATGAATCCTACAGTCGGTTGATCTGTGTCTACTCCGTTTGCCAAAGGTCTGTATCCAGTAAGGGTTAATGCATACGTAATACTAATGTTTCACCCAGTCTGAAACCTCAGTAGGCCTAGTCTTATTAACCCTTTTCACCGCCGCAGTCGCATAAATGCACCATGACAAATATGTAGTGCAATCCCAGATCAGACGCCGCCTTTTCAAGGCGGCGTCTGATCAGGGACTTCACTTCTTGTCTCAGTCTCTAGTTCTATATATTTGATTTATTCCTTTGAAATTTAAATTTATTTATATCATTTCCGTAATTAGCCGAAATGTTTTATCAAAACAGGGTTGCAGACGACAAATAGAAATTTGGCCCCGAAAGGGTTAAAACATCAACTCAAATAGCATGCTGACCAAGGTGGACGACAACGATCCTCACGACTCTCTTGTTATGAATCACTCTTCTGCATTAAACTAGCACCTGTCTTGAAGACGTATAACTTAGTTCCTTTTGAGTGACCACATTATAGAGAATCGACTATAATTCTTTTTGCTTATTTACATACTTGACATATCAACCATCTTCCTATGATAAATATACGAAGCATATTGCATATTGGAGAATTTCATATGAATATCTGAAAGCCTTTAAATCACGCAAAATGTGCTTTCACGAAATTTGATGTAGGCATTATGCAAATAAAATGTTCAGTAAAACTGTGTTTATTACTATTCAAAACAAGTATGATTCTGATTGATTTTGACACTCTTCGCTCAAAACAAGTACGAATCTGACAACTATTATGAACAAATCTCGTATACGAGCTTCTTGCATTACCTTTGTCATTCATGAGCCATTTACTCTGTAAATACACTTTTGCAAACATAATATAATATTAGATGGGAGCCGTCTGATCAGGGTCTGCTCTGTTTGCCTATGACGTTATACAGATCTGTGTTAACACTTCTTGTCACAGTCCAACTTTCCTTTGTTAATAATGCTTTAAATTAGTTTGGCCCATTATTATTCATAATGTCATTATTTCTTACAGGAATATTGAACATGGAAAGGATTAAGCAGCCACCTGTTTATAAACGCTCACATATTAAGTAAACCAACTAGTCGCTTTAAAACGATTTCAACGCATATGCTTACATAACAACAGATACACGCGTACTCAAATACTAAAATCGTCCCCTATGTTGTGACCACTCTTTTGAATCGTCTCTTCGAGACGATTCAAAAGAGTGGTCACAACATAGGGTTTGCGAAGAGACGATTCAAAAGAGTGGTCACAACAAAGGGTTTGGTGGAGAAATAAATATTTTTTTTCTGGAAAATGTTTTATTTTACGCATCTTATCTGTACCGCTGATATTAATATTTATGGACCAGAAATCAGCGTGATATATACCGTTCTTTCACCATTCGCACTGCTCTCTGACCGCTATTTTGGAAAGAAACTGAAATGAAACTATTCTGACAATTGAAACAGATTACAAAAAACTCTTCAGACGACACTTATATGTTTAGCGCTTTCATTACTAGGTAGTATCGTCTGCAAATCTGTCTTCTTCATTCAACTTTCCTCACTGAAAAAGCTTCCCTTTTTATAGCGAACATTATAATCATTTTCTCAAACAGTTAAGACGCTGATAACAGGCTGATTTATTCGACGCCCCATCTGGAATCAAACCGTTTACAAAGATAATCTAAGATTCGCTCATGGCAGCGACATAGTTAATTTCACATCGATCCGCCGGGGATGGGTTTCAGGAAAATTGAAACTGGATAAAAGGTTATCAAGACTAGTATTTATGTACCATGGACACGAATGATATTTACCTCTCTCATACCGGAAAAATAACGTCTGCTGACTATTTGATTTTATAGAGTTTTAACCGACGTCCGGTTTGATCAAACTTTTGTGAAACTATTGACCGAGTGTCAAACAGCTAGGATCCTGATGAGACGCCGATTTACTCGGCGTCTCATCTGGATCCAAGCTATTTGTAAATAAGCATTCAAATGGTTAACCTTTATTTAACTCTTAATTGCAAATGGTTTGGATCCAGATGAGACACCGAATAATGCGGCATCTCATCAGAGCCAAGCTGCTTGACATTAGGTCGATGGTTACTCATTACTTGAATGAATCTGAAGTAAGTAAACATTACGAGAACAGGGTTTAAACAGACCTCATTTCATTGCATCATGGTAAGAGTTAATACATCATGGGGTTTTAAGAGCAATTTCGTTTTGAAGCTTTCTCTTGTTTACTTAGTAAGTTTTCTTTCAAACGTTTCTCTTTACTTGGGGAGTATATGCACACAATTTTATTTCAGCATGCCAGAAACGAAGACTCCGGAATACATAATTCCACAAGCAAACAGATCAGACCCTGATCAGGAGCCGTCTAATATGGAATATTCTGTTTGTTAAATAGTGAAAACGCACTGGCATGAGGGAACCGTTTAAGAATGTTATGTTACTGGTATAATCCATGCAAAAAGTTTGGAGCCAGATGAGACTGATTGTATTGTTTATATAACACTTTCCCGGTTTAATGTTTATTCCAATGTTCAATACATACTGAATATTTATGGACAAAATAGTTATAATAAGATACGTTAAGTGGAAAGTTATAGCCATTTTAGAAAGTAAAGAAACAGATCGATCAAATTCCGTTAGCAAACAGCATACCCTGATCAGACGGCTCCTATTGGAGCCGTCTGGTCTGGATCTTCTCTGTTTGCAAATGTATGACAATTCGTTTATAAATATGACATTGCATTGTGACAATCATTTGGCAGACGTGTTAAAGGCTGATCTAATGCAATTTGGGTCACACAATTGCATGCCGACGTATAATGAGTCAAAAAGTAGGATCAAAAGTTCTACCAAGACATTAACATTTAGCACTCCATGACAATTATCCGCTACTACAATTTCCAAAAACTACATTTTCCTTTATCTGGCTAAGGCTACAGCCCCACTAGCGCTTGCGATCGTTAAAGACCACTGGCGACCTCTGAGACCTCTGAAACCGCCGATCGTCTGCGACTGTCGCCGCGGCGAATAAATTCCCCAAAAAATCGCAGTCACATTGGCGATGTATCTGCGACCACCTTAAGACCACCTTAAGACAGGTTGTTGACGACCGTGCGCTAAGTCACTGGTATTCGTACGATATTCGTACGATATTCGTACGAAGGTTCCACAATCACTTCCGACCTGTTGTGTGGTCACGTGATCTATGCCTAGTCGCGGATAATCTTTAGGCAGCCGCTGGGGATCGCACGATAGTCGAAGGTTATTGTAGAAAGGTCGCTGATAGTTGTACGACTGTATGGAAGATCACCATCGACCAGTTAACGATTAATGGAGACCTTCGTACGACGATCGAACGATTACCTAAACCCTCTAAGGTTAAATCTTAAAGAATACCGGCGACCAGTTCGATCGTAAGGAGGTTGTTGTGCATGATCAACAACCTCTCTACGACTGAAATTGGTCGCACGAATGGAACCGATTATCAACGATTACTGAAGACCATCTGCGATTACCAGCGACTTGTCGTGCGACCTTCGTACGAATATCGGCGACCAGAGGTCGCTAGAAATCGTAAACAGGTTATAAGTGGTCGTAGGCTTAGTAGGACTGGGTATTCTGGGTGTTGTACATGGTCAACAACCTCTCTACGACTGTAATAAGATTACTTGGTCGCACGATTGTAAACGATTACCAACGATTACTGAAGACCATCCGCGATTAACTGTGACTTTTCGTGCGACCAGAGGTCGGTAGCAGTCGTAAACAGGTCTTAGGGGGTCGTAATGCCTAGTGGGACTGGGCCCTAAGCGCGACCGTCTGGTATTTCAGAACATCTTGGATCCAAACGGAACACCGAGTTAACCAGCGTCTCATGAGGACCCAAGCCGTTTGGCAGTAGGAGAGCATTGTCCCCCAACCGCCTGGATGATCCAGAGGTAAGAAGACTTTCTACGGATTAGAATTTGAGTAAACGCGTTATTGTACAATATGATAACGTATAACCATTAAACTGCTATCCGCCACCTGAAAAAAAGCTTGGAACCAGATGAGACACAGAGTAGCAAAGTAGCACGAGGTCTCATCAGGACCAAAGCTGTTGTTTGACACTCGATCAATTTATTTTTATCAAAATCGAATATAATCAAACGTATAAGATTAACATGTGAGCACTGGAATAAGGGTTAAATAGAAGCTGCATTCGCCGTCTCTAAATTTCAGAATGGCTTGACTTATGAACTTTTTCATGGAAAATATTGTTTAGTCTGTGAGCAAAAATTAATATAATTGCCTTGATAATGGATATCAGTCACGGAAATACAGTACGTGCAATTTAAAATAGAAATATGATATTTCATTTACATTTAAAACAAGTATGGCAATAACTGTTTAATTTTTAATATACTAAACATTTACACAGTTTCATAGAAAACCTCCGAACTGTTTCTGAGATATGACTTCGGACGGACGGAAAGAAAGACGCATGGACGCGCGGACGGATGGCGTTATCCCACGGCAGTGAACAAAGTTTTATCGAAACACTCCAACGGTTTCTGGAACATGATTGGGGATGGACGAAAATGTTTACATTTTGTGTTTTTTGACAAACAAATGGCCATAACTCTGATGTCCAAATGTCCATCTGAGTAATATATGCATGAAAGCATTTGACAATGGTAGTTAACATTAAACATTAATGTTTCATTGATAGACTCCAAACCCACTTTTGACATACGATTCAAGACGGACAAACGTTTATTTGTTTTGGCAAAAGGGGTATAGCTCTGTGTTCCAATGTCAATTTGAGTGATACATACAGGACCGCAAGTTCTTATGGTACTAAACATTCACACCTACTTTTATAGACCCCCCCCCCCCGACAACTTCAAACTCTATCGGAGATAGGACTCCTGACGTACGGAGGCACAAACAAGGGGAAGCAATGCAGATGTTTCAAGGTCAATTTGAGTGATATTTGCAGTGACACGTTTCCTTATGGTACTAAACAATTACACAGCTGCAGTGAAAAAACTCCAAATTGTATTTGAGATATGACTCCGGGACGAACGGACGGACAGACAGCGCCTAAACTGTACCCATCCGCCTACATCTTCGAGATCCGTCTCAAGCTTTATAATCTATCTCAGATACCGGTCACGTTTGGCCTTTATGTAACTATTATAGATCAAAATGGCTGAAATCTAATACATGTAATGAAAAATATTTTTAATATTATATAAGCATTTATGTACATGACATAAAAATACAAACATTAAATACAATAGACTGTTTTAAAAAGATACACGTTTTAATGTTAAAGGTGTTTAGTCCTCTGTAATATCACAATTACCTTAAGTATTCGGACAGAAATGTTTCTGCAAATTGTGCAGACCAAGATCAAACTGCACTGAAATGTTTGATCAGCGTCTACACTATTTGCAACCATGTAAGTCTAATCAAAATGGTGCCACATTGTATTATAATTAAATTTAACCAAGTAGTGCAGAAGTGATCTTTTTCTAGATCCAAATATTTTTTGTTTCAAAAATGGTCTAGAATGCCACCTTATTGCAATATCTTTATCTGTAAGCTGAAATCGTCGCCCCAAATAAATAAGCACACACATTGCAAAATCTAACTACATACACGTATACTAGAATTTCAGCCAATATCACCAAATATAGTTTTCAATGTATCTACATTCCAATACGGGATTTGTTTTTCTTCGTGAATTCCTCAGTCGATGAGACTTTGGGACCGTCTTCTGATCAGAATCTGCTTTGTCTGCTTATGGCATAATACACTTATGATTTTACAGTGTCTGTCATGGTCAAACATGCCTCGTGCATAATGCCATTGTGAAAAAGAAGCTCAGCTAATTAATAATCATACAGCCAATTTGTCGTTGGGTAAGGTGTTAAGGGACCATATATGTATTTGGATTAAACTAGTACATGCTCTAATGACCACAAATGAAACATTTATTTGTGTTCGCGTTATAGAGCATTTACCCAATGCTCAGGATTTCGTTTTAAGGCCTGTCATGTCTTCAGATATATCCCATAGTCTGGAAGCGGCACTCATGTCCTTAGCAGCTTTTGAATCCCGGGCAATGGCACAGTCTCTGCAAAATACACATGTAAAGTCCAACCCTATCCCACCTTGTGCAAACTGACTAATTTGCAAACAAAATAGAAACACCTTGGATTCAGATGAGACACCGGGCATTCAGCGTCTCGTCAGGTTCTAAACTGTTTGTTACATGGTCTCTTAAAAGTTTGAACGAATCAGATGTATTTTTTACATATATCGCATAGTACGAAGATGTGAATTATGCAACAACATAATAATTAGCATTGAATGTATCACTTTCGGAAGTTCAACGTTCTTCTACGAAACATAGAGCAAACTGATTTAAATTAGTAAAATTAACGGACCACTAGCACTATTTTAGGTCAAAGTCATGTAACAGAGTGAGTTTAACGGATCAGCAATACTGAATAGGCCACATGAAAGGTTAACTGGGTTATGTAATGTACTTGAGTGAACTTCATAGAACAAGTTAATCACCACAACAATGGCAAGATAGGAAATAATATTATATATTTGCTTTGATAAGTATATACAAATGGTTTTCTCTTTATAGATGGTTTAGTCTACACCGGATGCCAAAGACATTATAAACGAAAGTAACATCAATAAAATCAGTGGGATATTGTCTTCATCATACAAAAAGAAACAATGCTTACTGTGCACTCTAAACTGTCAAGACCTTGAACTATAAAAGTATTTAGACTATACATGGGCAAATAAAATCGAACGAATTACAATAGAACCTGCCTATAGCGACCATCCTATAGCAACAAAAGTAATGGATATTTAGAGGGTATATAAGAGCAGGTTGTTGCTTAATGCAGGACAAAAGTTATGCAGAAAACGTCCTGCATTGAGATACCACCTGTCTTTAATTTTACAGAGTTTTACTACTTGAATGTTTAAGCAAACTAAACTATGCAAAGAGAAATGATTGAGTATATATGCCATACATATATTAGTTATCAAATGAGTTGAGCAACCACACACATATACAAACTATATTATCTGGAGAATAAACATATGCATGGTTCTGTACTCAATCAAAAGCTTAGACAAATATAATATACGAGCAATGCTATTCTAAACAACGTTTTAATTGACACCCATGCCTTGCAAACAGAGCACATCCACATCAGACATCTCTTGTGGAAGGTGTCTGCTTTATTTACTTATATCAATATGTCCACGTATGCTAAAGATTTGCATTATTTTGGCATGACAATAAATTCCTTTTTTTGATATTTAGATACAAATATTAAAGTTATTAATGTTTATAACGGATTGACCCTAACATGAATAATCACCAAATAAAGTAAAATATCACTAACCTATACATCATACATACGCAAATCTATTTGGGAAATTTAAGAAATATCTGAACGAAAAGAAAGATGCGAATATTTCAGGCATACCTGAAATGTTTTCCGGTGACTCCCTCGACTTCCTCAGAAACGGCCAAATAGATCGACGTCTGAGCCCCGTCCTTGCACGTCTTCACAATGTGTTTCAGTAAGACGTTGTACATGTCACGGAATATAAACTTCAGTAATCGACTGTAGTTATCACTGTGTCGAAACAAATCAGAAGCCACAAAGCCCGGGTCCGAAGCGTTGACTGTCACACTACTACCTGTAAAATGTCAACGGCATTTATGTACAATGACATCATGGACTTTTTCTAATGACAAATGAACACAGAAAGTATTGCTCAAGGCAGAAACTGTAAAAGCAGCTCTTTATAACCGCATAAGCAAACAGAGGAAACCCTGATCGACGAAACCGTCCGATCTTGGCCTTCCCTGTTTGCAAATATTTCCATGTGTGTACTTATGGAGTACAGGGTTAAACCCGCCATCTACGACCTAATGTTGTGTAGTTTATCAGTTCGATGTTGGGTATATTGTATTTTTGGCCATACTGACCGATTCTAGGACGGATGGAACTTACAGTCATTTGGTCTGTATAAATGATATTCTGAATGTTTTATTTCTAGACCTAGGCCAGTGGCACACATGTTATTTTCAAGCATACGGTTTTGATTTCCAGCGAAAGAAATTGCAGACGAGAGTACGTGCCAGAGTTAAACTAAATTATATTGAATATATTGAACATAGAACGGTACTACTGTTCTGAATGTTTTATGTATATACATGTACATAGTTTGGCGCCAAATGATTTTAGTATGCACACATTATCGGCTGGTTTAAGTGTCAACGTTACTGCTGTTCGTTCATTTTTTGGTGTAAGTGAAATGCCAAAACAGAACGTTTCCAAACTGGATCCATCTGGATCCAAACGGTTTGCAAAGGTAGACACAGATTCACACATGCTAGGAGCCTATATGTCGCTTTCCGGAGACCATGGCGGCAAAAAAAGCCAAACCAAACACTAAAATACATACACTATCAATATATGTTTTTATATGTCATACTGCTTGCCTCCAACAAACGCTAATAACGCATTTGTAAACAGAGTAGACCCTGATCAGACAGTTCCTATTTAAATTATAAATCATCAGCTAATGAATAGCCACAATGTCATTATTTCTGGCATGCATATTGAACAGAGAAAGAGTTAAAGGAGGGCGAAAGTCATACAGAAATCCCCACAGAGGACCATTCAGCATGATGATCACCCTGAATTAAGCAATCATCACCCTAAAATATGTCAGTTCATCTTTATTGATAGTCCGATGTAAAGAGGCGTAACCTATTTTGTTCCCTACCTTCCAGGCGCTTACTTAGCTCCTTTGTGAACAGGATGTTGGCTAGTTTGCTTGAAGAGTACGCCTTTACTGGACCATAGCTCTTGTCCAGGTTGATATCGTCGAATTCTATACCACTGACAACTGTAAATAACATAGCGGTCACTAAAGATATTTGGTATAAGAAATATTTAGTCACACATAATATATTATGTCACATATTTGAAGATTCTTAATTTTGATAACACCCAACTGATAATTCTGACGCAATGGCAGAACAAAATTCACGTTAACCATATTCATGTAATCATTAACGTTTTTAACACGGGACATCACATGAACGACAGTTGCAAAATGTGTAGACCCTGATGAGAGGGTTTCTGCATACATGTTCCATGTGAAATGAACTGTGCCTTTAAATATTGATAGACCACCCTACTTTGGACATTTCTGCATTCAAACGATTGATATGTGAGGGCACACTCGACTCAACCCCTCATCAATGTGGTTCGAGTCCAGGCCTGGTGATCTTTCACGCGAGCAGGCTATCAAGCTGTCTTGCAGCGGGGTTGTGAGGGTACCCGGATGTTCTTCTGTGCACGAAACCATGCAATTTCTTCCATGGGCGAAACAACTCCAAAGTCTCCCTTTGCTTGTAATTAGCTTGACATTTCAATACGACTGAATACCGTTAAAGTGACACAAACCACGATACATGCAAACAAATGAACAATTATAACTAACGACAATTTCAAAGAATGTTACATAATACATATAAATCCCAATAAAGTTCTGAAAGTAGGAGATCATCCGAAAAAGGCAGTAATGCAAGCTGAGACAATTGCAGACTATGTATTATCGAGCAGTTATGAAAAGTGCAACACTGCTCACAACCCCATGCACCGGTTTTTTTCTTCAAAACTAATAACATCGCTCCTAATTATCCCGAATGAACAGAAAATATACCAACACTGAAAATGAAGTACGTGGCGATGTTTTATGGCCACCACACAAACACCTAACACCTGCTGTTATGGTGTACATAAATTCTGAAAGTAGTAGATAAGTTCAACGCTGAAAAGTTTTAAATAATCCATGCCGTCATTATTGTTCTTACATGACTTTTGAACAGGGAAAGGGTTAAACGACCATTACGTGATTAAACAACACATCTTCAAACAAATGGTGACTGGTATAAAAATGGTCTGCTGCAGAATTTACTTACTTCCGATGCGTTCAAAACTGCTAGTCAAATATATTTGCCCTTCTCTTGCTGAATTTTAAAATACATTTCTCCTTCTTTACCCATGCCCTGTTGTATAATTACATATATCTTCACTGTGTACAAGTATTTCGCTGTGCAATCACTGCTGTGGAGTGCACTGGTTGCACAATCAATTTGTAAATAGTGCAGACCCTGATGAGACAGCTCCTGCAGGAGCTTCTCATCTGGGTCTTCACTATATACAGGTAGGTACTACAAGGGCACTACATCCATTAAATACTGATCTACTGCTTTCCGGTGATAAGGCCCTGTCTTATGAGCAAAATTGTGTTTTTTTTGAAGCAGTTCAAAATTATATACTGAGGTCGAAAAGATTCAGTTACTGATAATCCAATATATATTTATATTTTACAGTTCCTTTAATACATTGACATTAAATGGCTACTTACCAATTCCCTTAATTGAGTTCTTTTGTCGTCCCTGTAAAACTTTACCGGTTGTAACATAGCCAATGAAGAAAAGGGATAATATTTGTGTGAAAAGGTCCCTTCAACTTCATTTTCCTATTTTCCATTGGTTTACCCTGCAGACTGAACACCTCTCCCTCTCTCTCTCTCTCATTCTCTCTCTCTCCCTCTCTCCATCTCTCTCTTTCTAAATATTTCCTTCACCTACTCACTCTCTCTCTCACTCTGATCCTTTGAATTTATATGCGTATATTTGTGTGACTGTCATTTTACTTTGTACTATATTATTCCATTCACTGTAGGGGAAGGGCTATCTCTAAGTTGGAAGAACTTGTTGCCCAACCCCATTTCTGGAATTATGAAATAAAATATGTTTAAACTAAACTATACAGGTAGGTATATTGACGCGAATAGCAAGCAGCGAAGGATTAGGTCCTGGTGAGAAGTCCAGTACCTCGACATCTCATCTGGATCCAAGATGTTTGCAAATGCGAATATGGTCGAGAATAGCTTGATTAAGCGTTATTAAACTTTTACTCCATAATTTTATACGCCTTTCTGTGCCTTTGCAAACAGAGTAGACCCTGATCAGACGGCTCCTATAGGGGCCGTCTGATTAAAGGCATCTCAAAGCTCCTTTATAAGTGACCCCTACCCCGCCCCTAATACACAGTGTCCAGCTGTGTTGATTATTGATTCCCTGGAGTGCTCCTGCAGTGTCCTGTCAGGGTCCATGGTTATAAGAGATAAAGTTATGCAATTATACCTTGATCCTCTGTGATAGTAACCCGCCTTATCAGGTTGTGTATTAGATGCCAGGGACCCAGCATCCAAAATAATGGGTCAACATTCCTTTCGAAATGCCTTTAGGGTATGTCCTGTTTGATAATGGAATACTGTAGGTCTGATTTTACAGCTTCTGTTTCGGTAAAAAATGTGTTAATATGCCATTTCATAAGTTAACCTAATTGATATGCATTATTAAGTGACCAATTCTAACATAAATATTTAGGGAGTGAAGGGATAAAAGCTAGCCGTTAGTGATAGATCTCTGAATTACTTTTAAAAGTACAAATATTAGTCATGCAGGAAACATCACATACAGAACAAACAGCCGCCCGAACAGCAACACAAGAAAACACAGCAAATGTACATAACCATCAAAAAAATAAAGAGACGCACAAAGACAAAACAAACATACAATAGGGGGAAGATGGAAGTACCGCCATGGAACTATCAGTGACAAAAGTCACTGGGGTTAAACCGGTTTTGGGGCGCCTAACCTCACACTTATTGCATCCCCACCCTAAAAGACAAACAGTGTAAATAAACGTACCCCCTCTCCGACTATTCTACAATATCCGCGATGGCAAATACAGTGGTAAAGTGCATGTAAAACGAAACCATTTAAGTGAAACAAGCTGTATCCACCTATCGCTAGTGTACTCAATGATTGAACTGCAAACAGAGTAACTGTAGAAAAGAAAAAACAGGTACGACAAAAACATGTTTTATGTTTGCAATTAAGACACATCTTACCGTTTTCTTAAGTATTTATAAACCTGTTTGTGACCCTTAATAATTCTTTGAACTAGGGCAATGATTGCACAGATACTGGCAAAACAGGGGATTTCTCTAGGAACTCTGTGATGAGGATTTGCACTGCTTTTCATTCAAAATAATCTATCAATTTTGAGTCTTTCATGCTAAATGGACACTGATGAATCACCCCACTATGATTATTCAGCATTAGAGATTAAGAGTAGCCATTTCCCTGTTCTATATTTATTCCAAATATTCCAGTACCTTCCGAATAGTCATGGACAAAAGGTTATAATGAAATATGGAAGGTGGGACATTGCAGCCATTTTAGAAAGTAAAGAAACAGACTATCAAATTCCATAAGCAAACAGAGCAGACTCTGATCAAACGGTTCATCTAGGAGCCATCTAATCTGGGTCTAGTATGTTTGCAAATGCGTGAAAAGGCGATTATACGTAGGAAAGAGGTAACTAACAGAAGTGGCCCTGTGAAGACACGTTGATTATTCGGCTTGGTGCTGACTTCTTTATCAAGTCAAGCAGGAGGTTGGTCAGAAGAAAGTGACCAAGGTGGTTTACGCCAAAGTGCTTCTCATACCCTTCCTCTGTCTTTTCCTTCGGAATCCATGCAATCCCTGCCAATGAAATGCGTGGTACTAAAATCACAGTTCAACTCTTATATGCGTCGTTTGTGTGTGTGTTTGGGGTAGGTGGGTGGGTGGCGTGTGTGTGTGTGTGTGTGCGTGCGTGCGTGCGTGTGTGCGCGCGCGTGTGTGTGTTAATCCTTCATTTATTTAAACGTCATCTCACCAGTTACCTTATCGATATCCATGCTAGTTATAACGCCTCCACGAAACATAAGTACCTGAACTTTTATAATAACATTTGGACACAGAAATGTTTGACCATAGCTAAAAATGGACAAAAATTTTGCCATTCAATCGTATACTTGCATTCAAACTTTTGTTTCACCAAATTGGTTATTTAATGTGGAGGTAATTTCACACACTGAATATTGCAAAACAAATGTCACAACAACTTCAAGATTACATTTAGTGAATCATTTGGCATTAGATGGAGGTTTCCTGAGCCCTTTAATCCATACATTCACCTTTTAATGCTTTTGAAAACAAGCAAAGTTCCCGCCAAAATAGTGCTGACATTAGTATTCAACCAGATATTGACCAGACGGGATACACAAATTTAAGCTTTTTTAAAGACAAAGGGACGTAACTCAGGTATTCCAGCGTCAATGTGTGAGCTTCTTGCAGGGCCACATTTCTTGATGGTACTAAATATTTACATAGTTTCATAGACAAAATCCAATTCATATCTGAGATATTTGTCCGGCCAGACAAATTTTTTTTCCACAAAACACAAAGTGTCATCACTGCAGTGTTTCTTGGTCAATGTGAATGCTACTTAAGGTTTTCGCAACGAAAGGGTGATAACTCTGGTGTACCACTATCAATGTGAGTAATATCTGCAGGGACTAAACATTTACACAGAGTTTCATAGAAACAACTTTATACCGTTTCTGAGATATGACTTTGGATGGACAAACAGGGTTAACCCTTCGCTTGCTGAATTTTAAAATACATTTCTCCTTCTTTACCCATGCCCTGTTGTATAATTACATATATCTTCACTGTGTACACGTATTTCGCTGTGCAATGACTGCTGTGGAGTGCGCTGGTTGCACAATCAATTTGTAAATAGTGCAGACCCTGATGAGACAGCTCCTGCAGGAGCTGTCTCATCTGGGTCTTCACTATTTACAGGTATGTATATTGACGTGAATAGCAAGCGAAGGGTTAAGTGTTTGGAAAACAAAAGCCCATAACTCTAGTGTCACCTTTGCATATGCTCCAGACGTACAAAAAGTTTATTATTCAGAATGTTTCTGGAATATGACTCCGGGACAGAAGAACAGGCGGCGGGACAACGTCAAAACTATAACCCCACCCCGCCTTAATCCAATTCATATTCAGATTGATAATGTCTCTTATATTAATATCCATCGAACAAAGAGTTACCTCTTTGTCTGCCATAAACGGGCCTGGTCAGCATTGCAAAGTGTTTGAATACGGGTGAGATGTCGAGTAGCGCGGCGTCTCATCATAAACGACTATGTTTGAAACCAAAGTGGCGAACATTTAAAAGTGAAAAGCACGCGGCAGATTTTGCAGACGACAAAAACAGCGAATATGTTAAATTGAAAGTACGCGTACCTGCATTATTGACCAGCACATCTAGTCTTGCTTCTTTGGTGATGACGTCACTGGCACATTTTCTGACAGACTTAAGTGACGCCAGGTCCAGGTGGTATATTACTACATCCAGGTTACCTGTACTCTGACGAATCTCCTCTGCCGCTATTTCAGCCTTTGTGAGATCGCGGCAGGCGATCAACACTCGCGCTCCTGGAACAAAACGGTACATACTGATTCAGATACGTAACAATTCATAAGCTAATAGAGCATACCCATTCGATTCGGGTCTACTCTGTTTACAAAGGCGTAAAAAGGTGTATTTACTTAGTAACGGGTTACATTTCACCTTACCTCTGCTGGCGAGGTCTCTGGCAGTTTCCTTGCCGATGCCGGTGTTAGCCCCCGTTATGAGGACAGTCTTGGCGTTAAGTTTGGCCTTGCTTCTACATTGTCCACCCTTCATGAATCGAAGAAACAGAGCAACACCACAGGCTGAACATATGTAAAAACATTAATTGAGATTGTGACACACTGTGTGCAAGTTACATGACACTTTAAAATAAATATTAAAACAAATCTTTATCTATTTGAGGATATATGTAAGACATAGTGACTGTATGACTATTTATTAGCTGATCCTAGCTGATCCTTTTTTATATAATGGATTTAAACTCCGGCCATTTAAACTCTTCGCCAGGGCAGAAAAAAGTAGAATAAAATCTATACAAGTCCTTAAGCAAACCGAGCAGACCCTGATCAGACGGCTCCTCAAGGAGCCGCGTGATCTGAGTACTATACTCGCTTCGCAAAGAGATTAAATGCGTCTCTGTGAAGGAAATGGTTAAACATATTCGATGTAGCACAACTATTATATGTGAAATCATACACAGTAGAACCGCTCTAATGCGACCATTTAATGAATAAACATGTCTTTATAAGCAGGTGGTTGCTTAATGCAGGGCAAAAGTAATGCATAAAGCTCTTTTAGGAGCTTACTGCATTAATTTTGTCCTGCATTAAGCTAACATCTGCATCTAGCACCCATAATTATACCTCTTTTAGGTGGTCGCACTAGTGGGATTTTACTGTACATGTAGTTTATATTTATTGTGATTATTTCTTAAATGTATACATGATGCTTGATAATAACAATATTATTCAGCTGTAAAAATGTCGGCTCAACCTCTGTCCTGGAGCATTTTTTCTGAATTCCGATTCGGTTAAGCGTTTGAGAAACTCTTAACTGAGCGTCAAACACCCTGAGTCTCAACTGGATACAAGCTGTTTGCACTCGGTCTTGCATTGAAGGGTGTGGGTTAAAACTTGGTAATGTTTCAAATGTTTCATAGTGTCTTGTTTGGATTACATGTATTACGTAAATAGTCTTAGACCATATAGTTCATTTCCATTTCCTTTCTCCCCTTTGTCCGGCCTCTTTCATTATGTACAGCGGGAGGGAACAATAAAAGCACAATGATATGTGTTAAACGTTTGACACATATACAAAATAACATATTTCAGCCATTAACGTTTTAATCCCTTTACGCGCATTTGCAACAAAACGGACCCAGATCAGACGGCTCTTGTAGGAGCCGTCTTTTCAGGGTCTGCTCTGCCTGATTATGAAAATAATAAAGATATGATTCTAGAGTGGCTACCATTGTTAATCATTCCCCTGGTCATAAAAAGCGCAGCTAATTGATATTCGTGGTGTCACCATATGGTGAAGTGTTAAATGACGTATGGTAAAACTGCATATAGCAGCTACCTGTATGAACAGTTCTTACTTCTTCTTAACCATTTACTCCGTGAATACGCCTTTCTATGCCTTTGTAAACAGAGTAGGCCCATATCAGACGGCTACTATAGGGTCTGCTCTGTTTGCGTATGGGATACTATCGATCTAATTCTACAGTTTCTGCCAGGGTCAAACTATTCTTGTTCTTATACTATAATAAATATTAAACTTTAAACTATTCATACATACATTAACCCTATCGCTGCCAATGCCGGGTCTGTGATTACCTATGCAAACAGTTTGGAGACTCGGCGTCTCATCAGAATCCAAACTGTTTGTTACTGTTACTATGTTTTTGAAACAAAAATGAAGAAAATCAAAAGAATGAAAATTAGTAGCAGACGACAAAGTTAGCAGACGGCAGAGTTTGGCAGCGAAATGGTTAATCATTTCGTAAAGATTCATGATGTAAAGGGTTAATAATAGTTCGGATTAGCGAGGTCTTACTACAACATGTAAGAGATAATGAATGTATTAATATTACTTGGTTTAATATCTATATAATGACATATGACCAAAATAACCTTTTGTACCTAGTAAAAACTGAGAATCAGATATATGAAATTCCACAAGCAAATGTACATGTAACATGGTGAAACAGTTTTGACTCGACTGGGACTGGGACTCGAACCCAGGGTATCTGGCTTACCATGCCATCACTCTACCGACTGAGCTACCAAGCCGCACAGTCTAAGCCTAACAACTAGTTCACCACACTCTCTACCGTGCTACCCCCCCCCCCGCCTTACACAAGAATTCGCCCCGAATTCTTACTCAAAGACCACTCCACGGGCTTCTTATTATTACAAGTCTTTGATCATATACCTGTAAATCACCCTGTGGGTTATTTACGTTGGGCGCCAAATGTAACATGGTGAAAATGTTGTGACTCGACTGGGACTCGAACCCAGGTCTTCTGCCTCACCATGCCAACACTCTACCGACAGAGCTACCGAGGCACACAGTAAAGTCAATCAACTGATTTGAACACCACAATCTCTACCCGGCTACACAAACAGAGCAGACCCTAATCAGATAGCTCCTCCAGGAGTCGTATGATCTCGGTCTTCTCTGTTTGCAAGTAAAGGATTTTATAAGACAGGATTGCAATATGCATGTACCTGCTGCCAATATTCCAGCCAATGGTGTCCTGTAGTTATACACGGTCTCGATCACACATGCGACACTATCAGACATTGTAGGAGATCTACATGGACACAATCCATTAAATGTTATACCTAGCTATTATGTTATAGCATACACACGTCGGTGTAGGAGTTACAGGTTGTTTACACACATGGTTACATAATATATCGATATTACTGAACATAGAACAGAAGTCAGACAGGAGTTCATACATGTAGCAGCGAACAGACTCCCATTTGCAAACAACCTGGATCCAGATAAGCCGCCGAGTAACTCAGCGTTTCATCAACATACAAGCTGATCAACACTCGACCAATAGTTTCTAAAAAGCTCAAACGAATCGGAAATAATCACAATTACATCCCATCTTTAACCCTTTCGCTGCCAAACTCTGTCGTCTGCTAACTGTGTCGTCTGCTACAAAATTTCATTATTTTGATTTTCTTCATTTTTGTTTCAAAAACATAGTAACAATAACAAACAGTTTGGATCCTGATGAGACGCCGAGTTAATCGGCGTCTCATCTGGATACAAACTGTTTGCATAGGTATCACAGATCCGGCATTGGCAGCGAAAGGGGTAAAATACATTATTATTTCACAGTGGTGTATGGTCTAACACAGTGTATGCTAGATCTATTTATAATTTGTACAGCTGACTGAATCCAAACACTAAGTGAAGAATACAATCTCTTATTCAACTCCTGTCATACTTAGCACGTCGTAGCTAACACTGGCAAATTGTTAGGATCTAGATGAGACGCCAAGTAACCCAGAGTCTCACCAGGGTCCAAACTGTTTCGTCAATTAAAACTCTAAGGTTTGAATGAATAGAAAGTCAGTGGGATTTCCATCAAATTTGAGATTGAGCAAACATTATTTGATCAGCATGCGCAGAGTCATAGAATGCACTGAACCATTTCTCTGTCATGTATTTTCGCCTACACAGTTTGATCGTATGATTCAGTGCTCCTAACCCATTCCCTCATATGGACGAATTCTGACGCCTTTGCAAAGGCCACTCTTTGAAACCAATGTGATAACTAAAGAATTTGCTCCTATGCAATTTTTAAATATAGGCCTACAATTCTAAAATATTCCTCTTCTTCGGTAAATGCTTCTTTAATCATAAGGGTAGAATTATTCAAAGTATGTTAAGCAATGTGCATTTTGGCTACTACATAATTATAGACCATTATAATGTACAGGCTCGCTAATATAAACAATCAAAAGAAGTATAATTCTGGATTTTAAAACCTAGTAACTTAATACAGCACAACATTATACAGAAAGCTCCTATACGGGCGTTCAGTATTACTTTTCCCCCCATTAAACAACCACCTGCTTTTACAGTCTCCTATGTTAATATATTGTGCGGTTGCATTAAAGAGACAATTTTGCACTGCACGGGTAATGCACATCTGGGACTCTAGGTCACACAACTAGAACGAAAAACCAAGTGAGATGTTTACTATGTAGTTTCAAAATTCAAACGAGTACTATTACTTAACCCTTCGCTTGCTATTCACGTCAATATACCTACCTGTTAATAGTGAAGACCCAGACGAGAAGCTCCTGCAGGAGCTGTCTCATCAGGGTCTGCACTATTTACAAACTGATTGTCCAACCAGTGCACTCCACAGCAGTGATTGCACAGCGAAATACTTGTACACAATGACGATATATGTATTTATACAACAGGGCATGGGTAAAGAAGGAGAAATGTATTTAAATATTCAGCAAGAAAATGGCTAAACCTTTAACGATAAGGTAAGGTCATGAACATTGAAATTTGAACCTATCCACTCTTTCACGTTGCGACTGATTTGAATAACGAACAGTGCAGACCCTAGTCAGATGGCTTCTCCGACAGAAATCTGATCAGAGTGCACACTGTTTGCTTATGTTCAGCTTTTCGAGACTACAATCATAAAAAACTCAGCTCATTAATATTCCCGATGATATTATTTATTATTCATGACAGGGAATTTCACGAGGTAAGGGCTTAATAAAAAATAGGAAATAAATCCATTAATGTATGTATCAGAAGCAGACATCCAATTTGGTGTTAAGTGCAAATACACTTCAAAATCTACACGGTAGAGCAATATATATGTAAATACTTACCACTGTCAATTGCAAAGAGTGCAGAATCTGATCAGATGGCTCATATACCGGTATATCAGAGTCTGTCATTCGACGTACCCAAGCAAATTCAATACGTTCAAACTGAATGCAATCTATAGACAGACACTGGTAACCGTGGTGATGGGACATTCAAAAGGTTAAATGTATAATACTGTGTAACACTGTAGTATTATAACTGCATTAGTTTACCTTTATACGCACGACTCTGTAAAAACCACTTTGTGAAACCATTGTGATAAATAGAGCATTTACTCCTATTGGAGCAAATGCCCTATTTATCACAATGATTTCAAACTACAAAATTCTACACTTTTCTTTTTCTAGTTAATGCTCCTTTTCGGTAGATTTATTCAAAGAGATCGTTTCTAAAGATAGCCTATGAGGTAATGGGTTAAATAATTATAACTATGTTCCTTAAAGTTTATTTCGGTTTTGTCTTTTATTTTTATAGAAAAAGCACTACCAGAGTGTGTCACAGTTTAGATCCTGATGAGATGCTGAGATGCTTGGCACATTTTCTGTATAAACGTTTGTGGTAATTGTCTTCACGTGTTCACCCGATATATTGTTGTTACGACAGCCTTGCGTTCAACATTCGATACATACTATGTTCGTTCTATTATTTAATTTGATAGTGCCACAAGGCACTCAGCTAACGATACGCACCTACGGACGTGCGTAACATCAAGCTGAACTATTAAAACATTACTATGGCTAAAATGGAAGACTGAGAGGGTAGACCTTGATAAACGTTCGGTCTTGTCATGTAAGTTGTAACCCATTCCCTTATATGGACGCCTATGTAAACGTTACCGTTTGAAAGCAATGTGATAAATAGAGCAAATGCTCTATTTATCACAGTGGTTTCAAAACAACGCAATGATAAAACTACTACTATTCTAGTATAAATGATGTTGCTACTACTACTACTACTATTGTTGCTGCCGCTGATGTTGCTGCTGCTGCTACGACGACTACTACTACTACTACTACTACCACTAGTAAATACAGACAATAGCTATTTCCTAGTAAGAACCAGTAGTTGTAGTGTAGTAGAAGTAGTTGTAGTAATAGCAGTAGTAATAGTAGTAGTAGTAATAGTAGTAGTAGTAGTAGTAGTAGTAGTAGTAGTAGTAGTAGTAGTAGTAGTAGTAGTAGTAGTAGTAATAGTAGTAATAGTAGTAGTAGTGGTAGTAGTAGCAGTAATAACAGTTGTAATTGTAGAATAGATAGATAGATAGATAGATAGATAGATAGATAGATAGATAGATAGATAGATAAATAGATAGATACATGTAGATATAAAGATAGATCGATAGATAGATAGATAGATAGATAGATAGATAGATATATATATAGATAGATAGATAGTAGTAGTAGTAGAAGTGGTGGTTGTGGTGGTAGTAGTAGTAGTAGTAGTAGTAGTAGTAGTAGAAGTAGTAGTTGTAGTAGTAGTAGTAGTAGTAGTAGTAATAGTAGTAGCAGCAGTAATAGTAGTAGTAGTAGTAGTAGTAGTAGTAGTTGTAGTAGTAGTAGTAGTAGAAATTGGAGAAGTAGTAGTAGTAGAAATAATAGTACATGTAGTAGTAATAACAGTAGCAGCAGTAGCAGCAGCAGCAGGAGTACTAGTAAGTCCTATTACATCTTTAACAACTTCTTTCTTACTTCATATTATTCGATTAAACCAAAATTAAACGCATACTTTTATGTTATTTCTAACAAATTATAAGCATTGTATAGATCAACGTCAATATTACAGACATTTGTTCAAAACGATATAGAAGAATTCTACCATTTCGTCCCAAAATGACGAAGGCGGGGAGAAACCCAGAGAGACCCTATCAAGACACAACCCACCCATCAAGAATGTGACATAAGTCCCGTGTGAATTGCACGAACTGTAGCTTATACATGTATATCAAAGAAACGGGTTGTAGATTAGCTACATAGTGCTATATCAAACTAAATACCTTGTGACAGCTAATTCGAATCGCCACGGAGAGACTATTCTAATGACTTGTAGCACGATAGGAGTTGGCGTAAAACTACGAGTATGAAGATATTTAATTTGATTTTCTAAATATGTTTCTTTTCTACAACCGAAGTAATAATGTGCTTATGGGTCCTTGTCATGCGGCATTAGTTACATTTGCACAAAGTGTGGATCTGGGATTATACGCCGAGTAACTTGGCATCTCATCAGCATCCAGGCTGTTTGACACGGGGTCGGCCAGTTAACCAATTCCCTCATATTGACGACTCTTGACGACTCTGTAGAAGCCACTTTGTGAAACATTGTGATAAATAGAGCATTTGATCCTATAGGAACAAATGCTCTCTTTATCACAATGGTTTCAAACTACAAAATTCTAAAACATTCCTTTTCTCTAGTTGATGCTCCGTTTCGGTAGATTATTCAATGAGGTTATATCTAAAACTAGCCTATGAGGTAATGGGTTAATATGTCAGGTTGTCGTGGCGTCGTGCCATCGGGACGAAATCATGCCTTTCACCTTTTTGGACGAAGACTGGACAACAAGATTTAGTAACAATGATTCGCCGTCGATTCTGAGACAAGGGTGAACGACCGTTCTGTATTTCTTAGATAGGAGAAGTAAACCGTTATTTGCTATAGCTTTAATCAGCTAAAGATAATAAATTGTAAAACGATTACGCAGATAAGAATCATATTACTTTTTCTTAACCTTTTCCAATGACGATTCGATTGCTCACATAATACTAGAGCAGACGTAGAGACATGTCACTCTTCAACCTGAAGATATCTTCATCCAGCTGTTGATGTCTCTGTATTCCCTGATCTGCTGCTATGTTACATAGTATTACTTCCGAAACGGTCAAGCAGTTTACCAAGATTTGACTGAGTGAAATATTGATTTGATTGCCGGCTATACGACACCTTATCTAGAACAAAATCTGTTTTCAATTTACCATTCATTTGACTATCAGCAAGGCATAGGTTAAGTCTGATGAATGAATTGTCAATTGAGTATTATTAACAGTCCAACTGTCACCACACCGAAAGGAGCAGTCCTTATAAATATAGTTATTCTTCTAAATTTGAAAATAAAAGCATTATGTCAATACAAGGACCGACCTACTAGCGAGAGCCGCTAGTTTCCCTTATCCTGCTGTGAAATATAATGTCTGCTAAATTTTAGATCAGGTGGAATTTTGATCTAGATTGTTTGAAATGATATATCAGTGTCAAACAGTTTGAATCCTGATGAGACGCCGAGTAACTCGGCGTGTCATCTGGATCTAATATGTTTGCAAATACAAATAAGAGTTTGAATAGCAGAATAACAGTAAAGAGTTATCGAATAGATGTGCCGTAAAAGGGCATGCACCTTGGCAATATGTCAAGTAATGTGGGGAATAGTAACTCGCATATTGCCGAATGTCCGACATGTTACAATTTCACTTACTTCTTATTTGTCCATTTTTGTGAATATTTCGTCGAGTATCAGATAGCTTTTATCAAAGCATGAGGCGCTCTTCTAGAAATATAAAGGGGATACAAAGGGGATACAAATAAATCTGAACGTTCATGCTAGTAGACCACATGTTGAAGGCTGTAGTGTAATGGATTTTGCTTTATTTTGGACACATTAACCTTTCCCTGTTCTATGATTATTCCAGTTTTCAACACCCACTGAACATTCATGGAAACAGCTGTATAGTGAAATATGGAAGGAGGAACATTATAGCCATTTTAGATAGAAAAGAAACAACAATGATTGAAAATGCGTTTATATGAAAGAAAGGGAGAAGACATTGATTATACGTCGTATTGTGACCAACATGTTAAAAGCAGCCCTAAAACAGATTGGGCCAGGCAATCGCACGTCGTTGAAATGAAATGAAATACCCCCTGAGCACATCGACCCCCGGTCATAATATTACGTCTTTGGGGTCATAATATCATGACAGGGGTCCATATATCACGGAAGAATATAATATAATGCCCCCTTTGTAATACTTTATTATTATGCTGTACGTGAAGATAAACTGTCCATTCCATCGAAGTTTTAGAATGCTTCACTCTAATGTATCACCAACTATGGTGATATTTGCACGTTGTGCCTGATTAAACAACAAGACTAGTTTTGAATACCACGAATCTTGAATATACATTGTCTAGACGTTTAAGAACAATTATGCGAATAATGGTCAACTGCAAAGAAGAAATGCATCAAACGTCATTTTTTGTGAAATACCGGGAATGTTAAAATTCGTTGAAATATTACAATCAGATATAGACGAGGAAGTAATAAACCGGATTAGCTGCTGCGTCCCGCAACGCGGTGGATGATAGGTGTTTACACGTTCATAGACGGACGGACAACGCCAAAAATATACCCCTCCTCCTACATCGTGGAGTTCGTTTCAGGTTTCCAGCTGGCTTGTCGTAGGTCGGTGGTTATACTTGGATGCTCTTCGTTGCACGAAACAATGAAATTTACTCCATGTACAGAAGAACCTCTGAGGTCTTCCGCCACCAGTAATTAGCTAAATGTCGTGATATTACTGCAATACCGTTAAAACGACATAAAATCTGATAAAACCAAACACATCCAAAAACATCAAGGGTTATAACCTTAGATACTGGCCCCGTTTGGCCAATGAGTCACTTTTATCAAAATGAATAAAATAAAAAAATGACAAACACCTTAAATTTTATATATGGATCTGATGCACATGACCTTTACAAATATTACATGCAACAGACTGTTTAAAAACATAATATGCTTGAATGATAAAGACTTTTATCTGCTGTAATTAACTGAAGTATTCGGACAGGCACGCCTATGTAAAGAGTGCTGCTCTGCAACAATCTGTTCATGAGGGAGCAGTTTGACAATAGGCAAACAGTGCAGACCAAAAACAACCTGCTTTTAAATGTTTGACCCTCGTTTAGACTATATGCTACTATGTAAGTCTAATTTAAAGCTATCAATATCAGATTGTATTGTTCCATTTTAATGATAGTGGAGTTGTGATCTTTTCTGGGTTTTCCCTACATTGCATAATTATGCAAAGGCGTGAAAACACGCTAATATGAAGGAGAAGGGCTAAGGGACCCTAACTGTACGTAGGGTAAATCAATAATGCCCTAATGACCACAAATGAAACATTTATCGGTGTTCGCCTTATAGAGCATTTACCCAATGCTCAGGATTTCGTTTTAAGGCCTGTCATATCTTCAGATATATCCCATAGTCTGGAAGCGGCACTCATGTCCTTAGCAGCTTTTGATTCCCGGGCAACGGCACAGTCGCTGCAAAATACATATGTAAAGTATTACTCCACCATGTGCGATCTGACTGTCATTTACAAACACAATTAGAAAGAACTCGTCTCGTCAGGATCCAAACTATTTGATACATGGTTCATAGTCTCTTAAAAGCTCGAACGAATCAAAAGTGAATACGAATTGACACAGGTCGGATTGTACGCATTTGTAAATTATGCAACAAGATAAGACATAGCATTGAATGTATGTTTTTCAAAACTTTCTTAAACGAAATTAGAACGTATGAGATAGTGAATGAGATTAACGGAACAGCAACACTAAATAAGCCAAAGGAATGTAAATTAGAGATCTTAACGCATCAGTAACATTAAAGAAAGGTTAACGAGGTTATGTCATGTATATGAGTGAACTTAATGGCAAAGAAACACTGACTAGGCCAACGAAATGCATGTGAGTGAGCTTAATGGAATATCAAAACTTAATAGGAAATGCAATGCAGGCAGGGGTTATACAGTTGAGACCATGATGATGACATTACCTACATTTTAGCCACGGAACTCATAGTACAAATTAACCCCCACAGCAATGGCAAGGTAGGAAATAATATATATTTGCTTATTAATAAGTACATACAAAGTGTTTACTCCATAAAGATAGCTTAGTCTACACCGGATGTCAAACAGATGAAATGCAGTATTCTGCATAACTTTCCTCCTGCATTGAGATACTACCTGTCTTTAACCTTTTCACCGCCAATGTCGCTAAAAAGCACCACGATAAATAGTGCAGTCCCAGATCAGAGGCCTCCTGTTCAAGGCCGAATCTGATCAGGACTTTTCACTTTTTGTCTCAATCTCTAGTTCTAGATCCGTGGCTTTGAATTATGTATCCCCCATATTTATATGGGGGAGACATATTGTTTTCGTGAGAGTTGTCTGTCTGTCTGTCTGTCCGTCTGTCCGTCACACCTTTTTGTCCGGACGATAACTTCAATATGCCTGATGCCAGTTGATTGAAACTTCATATATGGAAAGAGCATAATGAGAGGAAGTGTCATGCACAAGGTCTATAACTATGGCTTCACTAATATAGGAGTTATTGCCTCTTGTAAAAAAAATCCTTTTTTGTCCGAACGATAACTTCAATATGCCTGATGCAAGTTGATTGAAACTTCATATATGGAAAGAGCATATTGAGGGGAAGTGTCATGCACAAGGTCCATAACTTTGGTTTCACTAATATAGGAGTAATTGCCCCTTGTAAAAAATGCATACTTTTTTTGTCCGGACGATAACTCCTATATGGCTCATGCCATTGGATTGAAACTTCATATATGGAAAGAACATGGAGAGAGGAAGTGTCATACACAAGGTCCATAACTCTGGCTTCATTAATAATGGAGTTATTGCCCTTGTAATTTTTTCAACATTTATTTTGTCTGGGCGATAACTCCTATATGGCTCATGCCATTGGATTGAAACTTCATACATGGAAAGATCATGATAAGACAATGTGTCACGCTCAAGGTCCATATCTCTGGCTTCACTAATATTGTAGTTATTGCCCTTTGTAAAAAAACACACAATATTTTGTCAGGATGATAACTCCTATATGGCACATGCCATTGGAGTGAAACTTCATACATGGATTGATCATGATAAGAGAATTTGTCAAGCCTAAGGTCCTTAACTCTGGCTTCAATTAATTGAGAGTTATTGCCCCTTGTACATTTTCTTGTCCGGACGATAGCTCCTACATGACCCTTGACATTGTATTGAAACATTTTATACATGGAAAGAGCATGATGAGAGAAAGTGTCATGAACAAATGCCATAACTCTGGCTTCAATACTTTTGGAGTTATTGCCCTTTGTTACATTTTTGTCCGATCAATAACTCCTGTTTGACTGATGCTATTGGAATGACATTTCATTTATGGAAAGAGCATGATGAAAGTAAGTGTCGTGCACAAGGGCCATAACTCTGGTACCAATATTTTTGAAGTTATTAGCTGTTATCATTTTCTTCTTGAAAAATGTGGTGTGGAAAGCGCATAATGAGGGGAAGTATCAAGTCCACGTTTTAGTGATTTCCCTTTACATATTGTTTTTATTAGAGGGGAGACATCCGTTTTTGTGACAAAAACCTCGATTTGTGTATTTATTTATCTCATTTCCTTAATTTATCGACTGATTTAACAAAAATATGTTGCAGACGACAATTAGAAACTTGGCACCGAAAGAGTTAAAAAGGAGTTATTCTAATTTAATTTTAAGCAAACTAAGATATGCAAACAGAAATGATTGAGTATATATGTCATGCGTATATTATACAACGAGTTCAGCAACCACATTCATATACAATCTGTATTATCTGGATAACAAACATTTACATGTACCCCTGGTTCTGTACCCAATCAAAAGCTTAGACCAATAAATCTTATGAGCAATACTATTCTAAACGTTTTAATTGACACCCATGCCTTGTTACCCCTTTGCAAACAGAGCACACCCATATCAGACACCTCGTGTGGGAGGTGTCTGCTTTATTTGCTTAAATCAATTTGTCCAATAAATTCCCGTTTTTCCTATTTTGATACTAATATTAAAATAAATTAATGTTTATAATGGATTGACATGAATATTCACCAAATGAAGTGTTACGAAATTGCGTAAAGATTTGCACCGCCAACTATGTAAAATATCTCTAAAATATATACATCATACATACGCAAAACTATTTGATAAATATCTGAACGATAAGTAAGATGCGAATATTTCAGGCATACCTAAAATATTTTCCGGTGACTCCCTCGACTTCCTCAGAGACCGCCAAATAGATCGACGTCTGAGCCCCGTCCTTGCACGTCTTCACAATGTGTTTCAGTAAGGCGTTGTACATGTCACGGAATATAAACTTCAGTAATCGATTGTAGCTTTCCCCGTGTCGAAACAAATCAGAGGCTACAAAGCCCGGGTTCAAAGCGTTGACTGTCACATTACTACCTGTAAAATGTCCATTGCATTTATGTATTCCTACACTTTTCCTAATGATATTTGAACACAGAAAGTATTGCCAAAAGCAGAAACTGTAAATCAACTCGTTATAACTGCATAAACAAACGAAGAAAACCCTGATCAGACAGTTCCTACCGGAACCGTCTGATCTGGGTATTCCCTGTTTGTAAACTCGACCAAAGGCGTACTTAAGGTGTAAAGGGTTAAACCCACCACCCATGAACTAATGTCATGTAATTTATCAGTTTGAGTTTGGTTATATTTTATTTTTGGTCATACCAACCGATTCTGGGACAGATGGAATTGACAGCAATTCGGTCTGTATATATGAAATGCTAAATGCTTTAATTTTAGACCTGGCTCAAGTATTATTTTCCAACATAATGTTTTAATTTCCAACGATAAATTTTGCGGACGACAGGATGTGTCAGTGTTAAACTATAGCATACTGAACATATTGACATTGATTGGTATTACTGTTGATGAATATATATATGCACATAGTTTGGTGCCAAATGAATTTAATCTGCATATAGTATCGTCTACTTTTAGTAACAAGGTCTTGGCATTTCGTTCATGTATTGCTTTTTTAAAGTGAAATGTCAAACAGATTGTTTCCAAACTGAATCCATCTGGATCCAAATTGTTTGCAAAGGTAAACACAGATTATCACATGCTTGCCCACCTCTACATGTTGCTTTCCGGGCACCATTGAGGTAAAATAGCTAAACCAAATACTAAAATACATACAAACAATCACTACCCGTCATAAATCGGGTGGCAGTTGAACCCTTCGCTTGCTGAATTTTAGAATACATTTATCCTTCTTTACCCATGCACTGTTGTAGAATTACATATATCTTCACTGTGTACAAGTATATCGCTGTGCAACCAATGTTGTGGAGTGCACTGGTTGCACAATCAACTTGTAAATAGTGCAGAACCTGATGAGACGGCTCCTGCAGGAGCTGTCTCATCTGGGTATTCACTATTCACAAGTATGTTTATTGACGTGAGTAGCAAGCAAAGGGTTAACCCCTTACATTCAATAAACGCATTTTTCAGGCTTTGGCAGAGTAGACCCTGATCAGAGGGTTTGCTTTCGTTTTACAGTTTTGTCTAAGCAAAACATTCCCTTTAAACGTTTACATTATAAAAACAGCTAATAAATTACCATGATGTCATTATTTCGTGCCTGTAGATAGAACAGGGAAAGGGTTAAAGCAGGGTGAAAGTCATATAGGAAGCCCCCAAACAAATCTTCAGCATGATAACCACCCTGCATTAAGTAATCAACTGGCTTAAATACCTCCATTTATATTTATTATAAGTTCGATGTAAAAAACTTATTTTGTCCAAATACCTGTCAGACGCTTGCTTAGCTCCTTTGTAAACAGGATGTTGGCTAGTTTGCTTGCAGAGTACGCCTTTACTGGACCATAACTCTTGTCCAGGTTGATATCGTCGAAGTCTACACAACTGACAACTGTAATTAACATAGCTGTCACTAAAGCCATTTGCTCAAAGAAATAATTACAAAGTATGTTACTTATTTCAATATACCTAATTTAAATAACATCCATTTTATAATTTTGAGACAATGGCAAAATAAAATTGATGTCAGTATCTTAGAATGTTACATAATAGAACACTGCTGTATTTATTGTATCTGAAGATATCTTTCGATGGCAAAACCAAACTTCGAACTAATTGACATCACATTAAAGCCGTTTTAACCCTTACCTCATATAAACACTATTTCATGCATTTGCAAACAGTGTAGACACAAATCAGACGCTTCATGTGGAAACCGTCTGATCAGGGTCTGCTCTGTTTGCTTATGGCGTGATATAGATCCGATTCTACAGTTTTTGTCAAGGTAAATATTCCCTTTATATGTTAACATATACACATTCAGCTAATAATTGTTCATTATGTCATTATCTGTAACATGAATATTGAGCATGGAAACGGTTAACCCTTTCGGCGCCAAATTTCTAATTATCGTCTGCGAACCGCGTTTGTTAAATCAGTTGGTAAAATAAGGAAATGAGATAAATAAATGCAAATTTCAAAGGAGTAAAGCACATATATAGAACTAGAGACTGAGACAAAAACTGAAGTGCCTGATAGACGCCGCCTTGAAAAGGCGGCGTCTGATCTGGGACTGCACTACTTTTGTTGTGCATTTATGCGACATTGGCAGTGAAAGGGTTAAACGCACAATCTATTAATGAACAACATGGGCCTATATTAAAACAGATGTTGTAAAAATCATAATTATATTCTAAATTTCTGATCTGCTGCAAAATGTACTTACTTCCGATTCGTTCACAATTTGGAGAACAAATTGACTCAGTCTCAAATAGTTGCCCTGATGAGACGACCTGTAACTCGGCCTCACATCTACAAACAAGCAGTTTGCAAATGCGAATATGGTAGCGAATAGCAGACGCTTAGCAGACGCCTGTTCCTATAGGAACAGTCGGATCAGGATCTGCTCTGTTTGCTTATGGAATAATATAGGTTTGATTTTACAGTATATTCTGCTTCGGTTTAAATATTCTTGTGTTTAGTATACATGATGTCATCTTTTCCAACATAAGTATTCATGGAGTAAAGGGTTAAAGGCTAGTCATAAGTGATGTAGATAGTTTTACGTTAGGACATTTTTATGTTTATAAAAAGAGACATCTTACTGTTTACTAAAGGATTAACGTGTGTGCAATCCTTAATAATCCTTTGAATTAGGAAATGCGTGCACAGACAATTACAAAACAGAAGGTTTCTCTAGGAGCTCTGTGGTCAGGATTTGCAAGCACTGTTTGTTATTCGAAATACTCGGGTAAATTTGAGTCTTTTATGCTTAATGGACACTGACGAGTCATTCCGTTACGATTATTCAGCATTCAACGGACTAAGATTGACACTTTCCCTGTTCTGTGTTTATTCTAAATTTCAATACCTACTGAATAGTCATGGACAAAAAGGTTATAATGAAATATGGAACGTAGCCATTTTAGTAAGTAAAGAAACAGAACTATCAAATTCCAGAAGTAAACAGAGCTGACCCTGATCAGACGGTTCCTATAGTAGCAATCTAATCTGGGTCTCGTTTGTTTGCAAATACGTGAAAAGGCGTTTATATGATGGAAAGGGGTAACTCACAGAAGTGGCCCTGTGAAGACACATTGATAATTCGGCTTGGTGCTGACTTCTTTATCAGGTCCAGCAGGAGGTTGGTCAGAAGAAAGTGACCGAGGTGATTGACGCCAAACTGTTTCTCATATCCTTCCTCTGTCTTCTCCTTTGGAGTCCACATAATCCCTGCCAATGTAATCGTTGGTACTAAAATCACTGATCAACTCTTATTTATATTTGCATCCTCGCGTCCTGTGTGTGTGTGTAGGGGGGTCTCATTCATTTATTTAAACGTTATTTAACCAGCTACCTCATGGGCATCCATGCCAATAATACTGCCGCCATGAATATTAAGTAACTGAACTTTTATAATGGCAGTTGGGCGCAGGAATGTTTGGCAATTGCTATAAAAGGACAAAAGTGTTGCCATTCAATCGTCTACGTGCAATCAAACTTTTGTTACACAAAAAGACAAAGGGACACATCGCTGATATTTCAGGGCCAATGGGAGAGCTTCTTGCAGGGCCACAATGCTTTATGTTACTAAATATTTACATAGTTTCATAGAATAACTCCACTTCGTTTCTGCGACAGGGCTCCGGACGGACAAAACTGTTATTTTCCCAACAACAAAACATAATGGCCATAACTGTGGCAAATCATTGTTAATGGGAGTGATACTTGCAGGTCTGCATTTCCCTATGGTACTAAACATTTACACGCAGTTTCATAGCAGAACTTTTGGCTGTTTTAAGATATGACTCATCACCGAAAAGAGTCTATTTTTTAAACACATGGCCATAACACTAGTGTCCCATAGTCAATCTGGATGATACCTGTAGGGCCGCATTTTTGTACGGTATTGCTACAAAGTTGCATAGAAAAACTTCTAAGCATTTCTGAGTTTTGAGTGCTGACAGACAAAAAGGTTGAGATTTCTCAACGAAAGGACCATAACTCTGGTGTACCAATATCAATGTGAGTGACATTTCGTTATGGTACTAAGCATTTACACCGAGTTTCTAAACCGTTTCTGAGATAGACTTCGGATGGACGAAAACGGTAAGTGTTTGGAAACCAAAGGGTCATAACTCCGGCACTCACAGTCAATGCAGGGTCGCATTTCTATATGTATAATAATGGCTCTAAACACCTACACAGAGTTTAATGGAAAAACACAATACCTTATCTGAGATATGAATCCAGAGAGACAAAAAGGTTATAACTAAACACAATACCTTATCTGAGATATGTCTCCAGAGAGACAAAAAGGTTATAACATATTAACACAACGTTTCACAGGAAAACTAAATCCTGAGATACAACTCCAGACGTACACAAAGGTTATTATTCAAAATGTGTCTGGAATATGACTCCGGGACAGAAGAACCGTCACAACTATACCCCCATCCTGCATTCGGCGGGGATAACAGAGTAGACAAGGTAATACTGTATATATAAATTTTAGTCTGCAGTTTCTGTCATGGTCAGCATTTCATGTGTTCGTGTGCAATTATAAATCAATAATTCAATTAATGTGCATGATGACATTGTCTCTTATATCAATATCCATATAAAACTCTTTGTCTGTCATAGACGGGTCTGGCCAGCTTTGTAAATTGTCTGAATGCATGCGAGATGCCGAGTAATGCGGCGTCTCATCTTAAACAATTATTCAAACATTTAAAAGTGCAAAACTTTGCAGGCGACACACACAGCGAATATGTTAAATTGAAATTACCTGCATTATTGACCAGAACATCTAGTCTTGCTTCTTTGGCGATGACCTCACTAGCACATTTTCTGACAGACTTAAGCGACGCCAGGTCCAGGTGGTATATTACCACATCCAGGTTACCCGTACTTTGACGAATCTCCTCTGCCGCTATTTCAGCCTTTGTGAGGTCTCGGCAGGCGATCAACACCCGTGCTCCTGGAAATATTTATTAACCATTTACTTCCTGAATAACTGACAATGAAAATTTACAATATGATTTTTATAATAGTTCGTGGAATTATTTATAAATCGTTTATTTGCTGAATTAGCGACAATGAATATTAAGTACACTAGACCCTAAGCGGCGATTCATTTATTGACCATAGGAGTATCAAAAAGCAGGTGATTGTTTAATACAGGGCAAAGTAATTCAGAAAGCTCCTGTAAGAGCGTGCTGCTTTACTTTAAACCTGCATTAAACTAAAACCTGCCTTACATACCAATACATAGACCTCTTTTTGACAGCCACCTTAGAAAAGTGTTACTGTATGTGTAGTTTACATGTATAACAGCACATGGACACAGAAACATTTGCCATAGCAAAAAAGGTTGATACCGAACCAGATATGTAGCATTTAATAAGCTAATAGAGCATATCCATACCAAGCAGCTCCTATTGCAGCCATCTGATCTTGGTCTATTTTGTTTGCAAATGTGTCAAATGGCATACTTGCGAAGTAACGGGTTAGGATAGTATGTGTTCATCCTATAAACTAGCATGAAATCATTATTTTTACATTCATTTTAATCAGGCAATGGGTCAATGTCTTTAAGCCTGTCTGTAACTGGATAATCCAGAACATGCTAATTGTATTGAATCAATAGAACATAATACCAGTACATACAGTCATATTAACACTTCCGGTCATGTAAACGTTTTTTACGCATTTGCAAACAGAATACATCCCGATCAGACGGTTCCTAAAGGAGCTGTCTGATCAGGGTCTGCTCTGTTTGCTTTTGACGCGATATGGGTCTAATTCTACAGTTTGAGGCATGACAAAACATCCTTTGAAAAACTACCATATCCAAAGTCTGCAAATAGATATTCATGATGTTATTTTTTCTTACATAAATATTAAACAGGAAAAGGGTTAATCCTCAGCCCACTTTACAAAGAAAATGTCTGCTCAAATTTGGACTACTACCTGTAAGATCAAAGATGGTAAACCGAGAACGATTGATCAAGTGTCAATCTCTGGTTCCAGGCACCTGTGTAACATCCTCTTTTCATATAAGATCAACTTGACAGATGTGAATTTAAAGTCTGTCATTACACGTATGTACACCTTTAATAACATTCCCGTACACTATATTACATTTCAAGTTACCTCTACTGGCGAGATCTCTTGCAGTTTCTTTGCCAATGCCGGTGTTAGAACCAGTTATGAGGACAGTCTTGCCATGAAGTCTGACCTTGCTTCTACATTGGCCACCCTTTAGGAATCGCAGAAAAAGAGCAACACCACAGGCTGAAAATTTGAAAGAAACAGATTTTGACACACTGTGTGCAAGTTACGTAACACTTTGAAAAATACATTTAGAAATACCTTTACCTAATACCTATATGACGATATATGAATGTATGATTATTTATTCGCTGATTGTTTTATAATGGCATATGCACACAGGGCATGTTAGCCATGGCGGACCAAGTGAAATCAAATGTATACAATTCCTCTATGATGGAAAGCGTCAAACATAGTTCATGTATAAGAAATATAACAGAGGTCCAGATAAGATGCGTAAATCTAAACATTTTCAGAAATTGCTCCAGCTTTTGAAAAATAACTATTAACTGAATGTGAAACAGGTTGAATGTTAACGCGACGCAGAGTCACTCGGCATCTCATCTGGATACAAATTGTTTGCAAATGTCAGGATATAGGTTAGCACTTCATACTTTTTCAAATGTTTCATATTGTCCATATTGTCAGGGTTGAATTACGACGTAACTTACTCTATATAAGTCAATGTGTTTTATATTAAAGCTTATTCAGACAAACACTACATGAATAACTCGGTGTCTCCTCAAGATCCAGGCTGTTTGACACTTGATTGAAGTAGTGCAGTTTTACAAAAGCTTAAGCGAATCAGATACAGCTGCAAATGATCAGAATATGAACATGCATTAAACTTACTGTAAGACGAGAGCTAATACATGTTGATAGGCTTTATGTGTATATGGTCATTGCATTAATTGCATTATTAACAACTGCAGCACAGTGCAGCATGAACAAACAAACCAACAGCAACATGGAACCCCTTTAACTCATGGCCCTAAGGTTATACAACCTCTTGCTTGAGTCTGAGATTATTCTCTAGCATCTGACCAATCAAATACTTGAGAATGATCAAAGAGACTCAGATTCAGATGTTGTATAACCTTAGACCATTAACATTAAGGGAAGAAAACATTGACGTCGTCTTTCACGATAGCACAAAAACACAGCTATTTTGGTCTTGACAGAAACTGTACAATTGGAGTCAAGTATTTCTATAAGCAAACAGAGCAGATCCTGATTAGTCGGCTCTACCCCTATTCATAGTCAACGTTCTGGATATAAGCATTTGCACATTTAATGGTCCGGTTTATATGGTTGTGATCATGTAAAATATATACGCAAACCATACTGTAACATCCCTAGTTCCTCTCTAAACTGTGTATCTCCATTTCCTTCCCTTTGTCTGATCTCTTTCTTTTGTGACGGTATATTACAGCGTGGACAATAAGGACACGGTGATGGCTATTAAAGGATTGATCATTTCAATACTATGAACTTATTGTGATCCACTTTGTCATCTGCAATTATTGTCTGCTTCAGTGCTGAGAGCATGTTTTGTCAGAAGTATGTTCAGGGTGTGAAAAAGTTTGGATCCAGATGTGACGCTACGGAATAAGAATAAATTAGACTGGTAGTTAAGGTAACGGTTCAAGTTAAGTCTTTGGCTACCCAGTTTAATAGTCGTATACAAAAATTGCCGTCTGCTTTAACTTTTCTTAAACATCTCACCCCATTGCTTCAAAAACATAATCATTATACCATCAGCCTGTTTGAACCTCATCAAGATCTAGACAATTTGATATTGTGAGTGTGTTATTGGAAAGCAAAATGAAGATACAGTACAACAGGTAGATTCTACAGGTATACAATTAACAGTAGCAATTTCATTGAAAGCCCAGCAATACTTGTTTGCAAGGGTAGATTCTTCAACAAAAGTGTAAAACTAACAGCAGTCATCAACATGACATAATAGTAATTAATAGTTCGTTTGCAATGTGTTCGTATCGTGTAACCGTAACCAACTTATATATACATGTACCATATATACAAAATAACACCTTTAACCATTTACCCGTTTAATCCCTTTTCACGCCTTTACAGCACCAGATCAGACGGCCTTTTTAGGAGTCGTCTAGGCAAGGTCTGCCCTGCTTGATTATAAATTAGTACAGATAACCATTTAACAAGTTCTGCCATGGTAAAGCATTCCATTTGTCACGTCATTATAACATTTCAGCTATGCCAGTGCCCATACGGTCAATAGTTAAATAACGTATATATACAATGTAGTTAAACTCCTAGCTATTCGCCAATCTCAACACTCGCTAACCCGAACACTTAAATACATACAGTATAACCCCTCTAATTCGACCACTTAATGAACAAACATGGCTGTCTTCATAAGCAGGTGGTTGTTTAATGCAGGAGCTTTCTGCATAACTTTCTTCCTGCATTAAGCTACCAACTGCCAATTATGCTCCTTTTTGCTGGTCGCATTAGAGGGGTTTTACTGTAATATATTTCATTATTATTGTTTCGGCCGACACTAAATGTAAGACAGGTGACAGCTTAAAAGAGTCCCCGGCATATGGATTGCTCCTTTGGGAGTTTTCATCTTCGTCTCGGCTTCTAGTAGATGGTCAGGAATCAGATTTGTTGACAATGTTGACCAGTTGAAGGGACTGTCCAAATTTCAACCCGCATTTTAGCTTCAGCCCGCTTAAACGGTTTTTGGGCCTGGTACTCTAGAATCAGACAAGTATATCCACAAGCAAACAGAGCAGATACAGATCATACGGCTCCTACATGTGCCGTCTGATCGGTCTACTGTGTTTGCAAAAAAGGATTATATAATGTAATATCAGATACCTGTTGCAAATAGTCCGGTCAATGGTATCCTGTAGTTATACACGGCCTCGATCACACATGCAGCGAAATCAGACATTGTCGGAGGTCTAAATGGGCATACTCCGTGCAACAATTTATTGCAGATGTAGGCATATACACATATCGGTGTAGGGGATCACGGCTTGTTTACACATGTACCTGCAGTTACACAGTTTATCGACTATACTAAAATAGAACAGAAGTCCGATAGGAGTCCATAACAATGAATCCCGTAATGCACAACTAGACTCGCACTTGCAAACAGCCTGGTTCCAGATAGGCCGAGCCACGGACTCAGTATCTCACCGAGATCCAAGTTGTTTGACGCTGGGTCAATAGTTTCTCACAATTTGAAATAGACAAAATTATACTTGATCCATATTGGAGCAGACAGCATTTTTCACAGTAGGGTATGGGCTAACACAGTGTATTTATGATAACTGTATCCGAACACTAATCAAATAGCACACTCTTTTTATGTAACTATTTTCATGCTAAATTCGCCTTGGTTGGCATTTGCAAACAGCTTGGATCCAGATGAGACGCCGAATAGCTGTGACCAGAGTCCAAACTGTTTGACATTTCGTCAATGATTTCTGAAAGGACTGAACGAATAGGAAGTCAGTGGGCTTTCATTCAAATCTGAGATGACAGGGCATTATTTTTAATGATTGCACTTTAACTCTTTCTCTGCCATGTATTGTCGCCTGCACAGTTGTATCGTATTAATTTTCACTGTCACAGTAACAAACAGTTTGGTCCCTGTTGAGATGCCGAATCACATGGCGCCTCGTATGACTCCAAAGTTCCATACTGTTTCCTATGAGCGAAAAGATTAACACAAGTTATTGCCCACAGGCAACAGTAGAACCGCTCTAAAACGACCACCATAATGAGTAAATATAGGTGTCTTTAAAACCATGTGGTTTGCGTTATGCCGGACAAAATTAATGCAGACGGGTCGTTCTGTGTTGCTTTTTGTCGTGCATAAAACTACTGCCCAGCATTCTATCTAGAATTTTTCCTGATTTTGGTGTTCGCGTCAACGGGATCTTCCTTTTTTCAAATATACACAGCAATGTAAATGTTTGGCGACTACATGTAGACTATTATACAATACAGTGTCATTAAAACAGAAAATTAATCCTGGAGTTTTAAACCCAATGGTAGCTTAATACAGGACAGAAGGCATACAGAAAACTCCTATGCGGGCTTTCTGCATTACTTGTGCCCCCCACCCCCCATTAAGCAACCGTCTGCTTTGACAGACTCCTATAATAATAAATCATTATGTGGTCGCATTAATGAGACTTTACTGCACGGATAATGCACATCTGGTATTCTAGGTCACAGGACAAGAACGAAAACCTAGCAACGTCTTAACTATGCAGTTTCGTATTGCAAAAGAGTACCAGTACTTTAACCTTAAAGGATAAAGTAAAGTCATCAAATACCTATCCACTTATTTCATATTGCCACTGATTGGTAGTGCTAACAATAAAGACCCAAGTCAGATGTCTTCTTCTGCAGTCATATTTTCAAATTTGCACATTTTGTATATGTCCAGCATTTCGAGATCGTAATAATTCATGGATTAATTCCTGATCCAGTGTTTGTTCTGATTGCATATGTATTTATATAGATATGTTTCATTAAAATACCATTATAAAATTCAGCTCATAAATATTCACGAAGTCATTATTTCTGGCAGGAAAAGTCACCAGGGTTAAGGTTTAATAAAAGGTATGAAAGTAACGCGTTATTATGTGTATCAGATAAGAAATGGAAGCAAATGTATGCCTATGCATAAAGTACAGTACAACCTCTCTATAAAGGCCACTAAATTACATCAGGTATTTTATGTAAGAGGCAGGTGGCTGCTTAAAGCAAGGTGAAAGTAAAACAGAACGCTCCTATAGGAGCTTTCTGTTTTACTTTCACCTTGCTTTAAGCAGCCACCTGCCCTAAATACCAACTAGGTAACATAATTTAGTGGCTATGTATATGTAACTTCTTAGCGTCTGTGCCAACCACTATCATTTGTTGTAAAGAGTCCAGACTCTGAACAAAGGGTCCCTAAACCAGAGTATGTACTGTTTGTCCTTATCAGCATACTCTAGTAAATTTGGTACTTTCATACTGAATGCACTCTATTGTTTAACCCTCTACTCAATGAATATTCATGTAAGACATAATGGCATCATGAATGTTCATTAGATTAATTGCAATAATGGCATATATAGGAGTCGTCTGATCTGGGTCGACTCTGTTTACATAGGCGTAGACATGCGTAATTATGGAGGAAAGTGTTAACACTAGTTGGTGATTCTGCAATCAAAATGTTAACTGTTTGATCGTTTTAAGTGCAAGACTGTAGTAGCTACACTATTTCACCTATAAAACATTTAAAATAACCATTTCCTTAAACGTTGATTTGCCTGTCATTCTAATAGGAAAAAACACTATCAGAGTGTCGAACAGTGTCGATACCGCATGATGAGACGCCGAGATACTTGGCGTACGTATCTTCTGCATAAACTTTGTTGGCAATTGTCTTCACGTGTTCAGCCCATATATACGTAACATGTATTGTTGTTACGACAGTCTTGTTATCAACACTCGTTATCTACTATGAGTATAAATGATTAGTTCTATAGTTATAAAAGTACAAAAATGAGTCATGCAGGAAACACCACATACAGAACAAACAGTCGCCCGAACAGCAACACAAGGAAACAGCAAATGTACATAACTATAAAAACATCAAGAGACGTACAAAGGCACAACAAACATACACTAGGGGGAAGATGGAAGTACCGCCTTGGAACGGTCAGTGACAAAAGTCAGTGGGGGGTTAAACCGGTTTATGGGCGCCCAACCTCACACTTATTCCATCCCCACCCTAAAAGACAAACAGTGTAAATAAACGTATCCCCTCTCCGACTAATCTACAACAACCGCGACGGCAAATACAGTGGTAAAGTGCATGTATAACGAAAACATTTAAGTGAACAAACTGTATCCACCTATCGCTAGTGTACTCAATGATTGAGCTGCTAATAAAAAATACATCAATATGTGTACATTGTCTGTTAGGTTTATGTTTTATGATAACAGTATCAAGTTTGAAATATGCATGTTTCTGACGTGTTAAGTATAAGTTCTTTAACAAAAATAACAAAACTCATCACGTATATATGCATATATCATTAAACGTATTAAACCTGTGTACAATAGACCACACATAAAGCCAACATTTGTTAAAAAGCTACCATTTCTATAAGCATGTTTAATAAAAGATATATCAATATGTACACTTTTGTCTGTTAGGTTTATGTTTTATGATAAAAGTATCAAGTTTGAATGATGCATGTTTCTGACATGTTATAATGTCAGAATAAAATTCGAATTCGATCTTAATCAGGTTTACAAATATATGACACGCCAGTAAATCGTGAACGAAACATTCAATTAAGTGACGAATAATCCCTCTCTGTATAGGTTATGTACCGTAGATAAGTTCATTATAATAACAAAACTCTTCACGTATATATGCATATATCATTAAACATGTTAAACCTTTGTACGGTAGAACACATATAAAGCTACCATTTGTTAAGCAGAAATTGATGCCTTAACTCATTTCCTGTTCACTATTCATGTAAGAAATAATAACATCATGAACACTTATTAGCTGAATGTTTATAATATAAACCTTACAAGGGATATGTGTTTGCTTTGACAAAAACAGTTGGATCACATCTATAGCATGTCATAAGCAAACAAAACATACCCTGATCAGACGTCTCCTATAGGAGTCGTCTGATCTGGGTCTACTCTGTTTGCAAATGCATGAAAGTGCTTTTTGGGGAAAGCATAACCTTCGTCTTGCATTAAGCTACCACCTGACTTTAGGAAATAGAACTACTTTTCTTTTAGGTGGTGGCTTTCGATTATTTTCATTTCGCTTGTTAGTATTTGTGGAATGGTGGACGTAATGAAACATCTATAATGAACGAATTTTTTAATCGAACTCCATTGGTAGTACGTTTGACTTGAAGTTTATTTGGTGACGATACTTTCATTTTGCGACAAATAGTCCCCGTGAGGAGATAGCAAGAGTACATGGTTAAAGAGAATGGCGTTAGCGTAATCCTTTATTCCATCAATATCCATATATGAAGTAAATCATATTTGAATATTAATCAGCATTTTGATAATGGCATCATGAGTAAACGGATTTCTTCCAGAAACTGGCAGAAACTGTAAAGGTAAAATGATATAATCTTGCTTCATAAGCAAACAGAACAGACTGACCAGACGGTTCCTACAGGAGCCGCCTGATATGATTATCATCAGTTAGCAAAGCAAATATGAGTTAGTTTGCTATGAGCATTGCAAACTGTTTCGATCCGAAAGAGACGCCAAAATAAGCCGGCCAAACTGCTTAATAAGGACCCAAACTGATTGATACTCGAATTGTTTTTTAAGAGATTTATATAGATGTAGCTTACTACTTATGACCATTCCCCTGTTCTATGTTTATTTAAATTGTCAATACTGAATATTCATGGAAAAGAGTTATAACGAAATATGGAAGGTGGAACATTGTAGCCATTTTAGAAAGCAAAGAGGCATAGCTTTCAAATCTCGTACGCAAAAATAGCAGACCCTGATCAGACGACTCCTGTCGGAGCCGCCTGATCTGGGTCTACTCTGTTTGCAAAGGCGTGAGTTCTTCTGCGAGTAAATTATAGGTACAAAAGCACAACGCCATCGGCGGGAATTAAAGGAGCACAGTGTGTTGCATTAATATCTATTGTTTCTATATGTCGCAGCATAGATACAGAATTCTGAGAGTCTTAAATCACGGTGTAAAACAAAACAACAACAACAAAAACAACAACAACAACAACAAATAATAATAACACAAAAACAACAAAATTTACAAATAAACAAGCAAAACAAATCAGTATTTTACAGAGGCGTCTATATTTTTCATAAATACTGCTACAATAATCTGGCATGAAAATAATGTAGATCCTGCTACTATTATTATTACTACTTCTGATATTGCTGCTACTACTACTACTACTACTACTACTACTACTACTACTACTACTACTACTACTACTACTACTGATATTGCTACTACTACTGCTACTACTACTACTACTACTACTACTACCACTACTACTACTACTACTACTACTATTACTACTACTACTATTTCTACTACTTCTACTACTACTACTACTACTACTACTACTACTACTACCACTACTACTACTACTGCTGCTACTTTTTCTTCTTCGTCTTCTTCTACTTCTACTACTACCTCTACTACTATTAATAATAATAATACAACTACAACAGTTACTACTACTACTACTATTACTACACCTACTACTACTACTACAATAATAACAACTACTACTACTACTATTACTACTACTACTACTACTACATTTACGACTACTATAACTGTAATCAAATATATTCATCGTGTAATCGATTTGGTTGTGTTTAGCCAGACCAAAGTCACTGTCTAACATAAACTTCAAAATGAAACACGATTCAGATTCTATGTTGACAAACTCCTGAAATCGGGACCATTACCATAATCCTGAAACGTCATAAACACGTATTCATTGAATAATTCCGTCATTCATCTCATATTCTTCTGAAAAAGTTGGAAACATGTCTGCTCACAATGTAGTTTGCTTTAATATTGTTGAATTCTGCTAGGATAATACTTTTGAAAAGACGTTAACCGTGTATACTTATAAGACGCCGATTTATTCGACGTTATTTTAATATCATAGCTGTTTGAATGTAACAGCCAGGCTTATCATGATAATAAATATTAAAATAATATTGCCAGATTTTCGATATCAAGTAATGATAAGTACTTCAGTTATTTGCGGACACAGAGTTGAACCTCGTTTCAACTCTTTAACTCCTGTATATAATTATGCAGATATTTTCATTTGATTTTCTAAATACGCTTCTTTTCTACAACAAAAGTAATAATGTGTCTATGGATCCTAATCATGCAAATGCGGCATTAAAAACCCCCTTGGATCGGGGTTAGTCGTCGAGTTTGAGACTGGGTCGACCAATTAAAATGACGTTCTCGTACTGTCGTTGCGGGTTGTCGTGGCGTCGTGCCATCATGGCATCATCGCTTTCATCTTTTTGGACGAAGACAACAATATGGCAAATTCAGTAACAAGGATTCACCGTTGATTCTGAGACAATGCTGAACAGTCGATCTGTATTTCCAAGATAGGAGGAGCAAACCGTTATTTGCTTTAACTTTAATCAGCTAAAGATAATAAATTGTAAAACGAGTAATCAAATAAGAATCATTTTACTTGATCTTAACCTTTTCCAATGACGATTCGATTGCTCACTTACTACTAGAGCAGACGTAGAGACATGTCACTCTTCAACCTGAAGATATCTTCATCCAGCTGTTGACGTCTCTGTAAACTCTGATCTGCTGCTATGTTACATACTTCCGAAACGGTCAAGCATTTTACCAACAACTGATATAGTGAAACAATGCTTAGATTCGGATCACATGCCCATTATACGACACCTTATCTGGAACAAGGTATGTTTTCAAAATACTGGTCATGTAACTATCAGCAAGACAAAGGTTAAGTCTGATGAATGAATTGTCAATTGAGAATTATTAAAAGTCCCATTATCACCACACCGAAAGGAAGGAGCAGGCCTTATAAATAAATAACTAAATTTGAAAATAAAAGCAGTTATGACAATACAACGACTGACCTACAAACGAGAGCCACTAGTATCCCTTATCCTGCTATGAAAAATGTCCGCTAAAATTGGGATCTGGTGCAGTTTAGATCAGTATTGTTTGAAACTATATATCAAGAGTCAAACAGTTTGGATCCTGATGAGACGCCGGGTAATTCGGTGTCTGATTTGGATCTAACATGTTTGTAAATACGAGTTAGGGTGTGAATAGCGGGATAACAGTACAGTAGAACCCCTCTAATGCGACCACGTAATGATCAAACATGATAGTCTTTATCAGCAGGTGGTTGCTAAATGCAGGACAAAAATAATGCAGAAAACTCCTCTAGGAGGAGCATTCTTCATTACTTTTGTCCTGCATTAAGCTACCACCTGAATATTGCACCAAGAATAATACCTCTCTTAGGTGGTCGCATTAGAGGGGGTTTACTGTACACACTTATCGAATAAATGTGCTGTGAAAGGGCATACACTTCTGCTTATTTGTCAAGTAATGTTGGGACTAGTAACTCGTATATTGCTTTAACTCTTTCCCTCATATTGACGACTTTTGACGACTTTGTAAAAGTCACTTTGTGAAACCATTGTGATAAATAGAGCATTTGCTCCTATAGGAGCAAATGCTCTATTTATCACAATGGTTTCAAACTACAAAATTCTAAAAGTGTCCTTTTCTGTAGTTAATGTTCCTTTTCGGTAGATTTATTCAAAGTGGTTGTATCTAAATATAGCCTATGAGGTAATGGGTTAAGTTCGATATGTTGCAACTTCACCTACATCTCATTAGTCCATTATTTGTGTGAATGTTTTGTCGAGTAAAAAACAAAAGGGAAAATATAAACCTAAATTGTCCATACACGGTAAAAATGCCCAGTTGTACAACACCGATGAAGGGCTTAATCCACCGACGTCATAATACCCGAGCCAGAAGTTAGTTTATAAACTCTATTTTCAAAGGCTCTGAAATGCGGATCTCTGCCTAAACGGGTTAAAGAGACAGTGTTCTACAGCCTCCGATGTTGAGCTGCTAGGGTTGACCGTTTCGGTATCAGAAAAGCTAGGCCAATAATCTCTCAAAAGCTAGATCAAATCAAAGGTAGTCAACATAACTCCTGTTTTTTTCTAACAGCGGAATTGGTATTAAAGGATCCAAAATTCTCAACTGATTTAAATAGTTGTTATAGATTATTCCACAATTTATGCGAGGATGCAGGCAGTTCGCATAATCTTAGTTATACAAAACATTTTAATATGTTCATGTTGTATTCTTATTAGTCGACAGTCAGTTCTTCATTAACAATAGGTGAAAATATATCAGCAAGTTAAGAAGGAACCATACAATAACTAACTTTATACACCATACGTTTGCCTGCATGATCCTTCTATATCTAAGACATCTATATCCAGATTCTTTATAAAAGCGTTTTATAGATACTAAACATACAATCCCTGTCACTATCCCGGCATCTTAAATTTGAAGGATCTCTTATAAAATACATCTTGTTTTCAACAATCTCCCCAAACAAGTGATGTATATTCTACTATTGAACGTGCATATGGAACATAAATCGGCTTAAGTGATTTTCGTCGTATAGCAACGTTTACTGTTCTCATAATTCAAACACATTTTGGCGGAGAGACTAATATACAGTGAAACCCCGCTAATGCGACCACTTAATAAACAGCCACTGATGTCGTCTAAAGCAGGTGGTTGCTTAATGCAGGACGAAAGTTATGCAGAAAGCTCCTATAGGAGCTTTCTGCATAACTTTCGTCCTGCATTAAGCTACCACCTGCCTCAGCCACCCAGAATTGTGCCCCTTTTTGGTGGTCGCATTAGCGGGGTTTTACTGTACTTTCAATATGAGGCTGCCATCGTCTGTTGCTATAACGGGTAACACTAATACTTTACTGTGACTCAATATTATCAAAGTAGACTTTTGGCATAACAACGCATTATGGCTGATGTTACAATATTACCATCCAAGTTTTAGCCTAATGTAACAGCATCACTTAATCGTGTTTTTATCCGTTATATCGGTACCCGAGACCAGACGCGCATCTGCAATTAGCTTTGATTCCGATGAGATGCCGAGTAACTCGGCGTCTCATCGGGATCCAACTGCTTGAAACTCGGTCAAGCCTGATCGGTTGAATGTAGTCAACATTGCTATAATAGGTAGTAAAGAGAGAAACCTTCTGTATTTAATCTATTTAAACAGAGCTGATTATCCGAACTATGATAAAATAGAAACAGTAGTTCGAGTACAGATTCTTTAGAAACACCAGCACGTGTTAACTTCAGCTTCAGTGCAGACGAATGTCGTACAACACATGGAGAACAGAACTGTTGCTCTGAAATCACTTCAGTAAGTTCCAGTTAAAACCATTAACTCTAATCCCGCTTTCAGCAACTTGACTGGTATTACAAATAGCTTGGATCCGGATGAGACACCGAGTAAAGGTCGAGACTATTTGACACTCGGTCAACTGTTTTCAAAAGCTTCATAGTTTTGGAAGCAGACACAATTGCAACACATCCGAATCTGAGCATACATTATATTTTCATAGGGGGTTAAGGAATAATAGAAACATACAATATACTTTTGCACTATTCGCTTTCTTTTTAAATTTAATAAAAACTGATATCATATTAGAGAATTGTTTATTGTCAAAAATGACGATTTTAGTATTTGAGTACGCACCTTTATCTGTTGTTCTGTATATACATATAGGCAAGAAATAACAAATTTGTAGCTGTGCATTATCGCGCATTAGATCATAGTTAGGAGTTACATGTAGTTTAAACATATTTTATTTCATAAATGTACATAAATCAAAAATCACTAATATATAATTGTTTATTAAGGATTTTATCGGAAGCAACATGCTTATTATGATCATCTCCTTGACGCATTATAACTACACTGGTGGACATTGTTTAACATATCATAACACAGCTATGTTGATTACAACTCAAATAACTAGGAGAAAAACATAAGAAAATGGTACATGGATATATCTACAATATAACCTTGTCTTGGTAGACGTACAGAAGGGAATGCTATGTATTGTATGGTACCTCTGTTACATGTACGTGTGAAGAACACAATGGACGTATAACATAATTCTTGACTAATATCATTGAAATTACTGGAAATAAAAAAACCAGAATGGAAATAATGGTTGTCAACATGATGGAGGCCAAGGACCGATAAGATACAGGGGTGCATATTACAATGACCACCCTGGTTCAAACAAGCTAAATAATGGCACTTTTAACTGAATCTTTTAGTTGCTAAAATGAATTTCTGCACCGCTTGAAATATATTAGTGTTCCTATGTGTATCAAGTGATGAGTCACCATTAAGAAGGAGTTTCACTGTAACAGGCCGTAAATTGCTAATTGTATGTATTAGATGGGTACGCTGGATGTGGTAAAGCGGGCATATAAGACAGAAGTGTTCAGTACTTTCGATATCACCACAAAAGCATAACGGAGAGACAACAATGTTTCGTTGAAACAATGGAAGGTTTAATGTGCTACAACTTGTTCTTAATCGGTATGGAGTATTTGACACTGTCTTGTACCAGTATAGAAGTACATTTGTATAAGGGAACACGGGCGGTGTTATTGTCGTCAATCGCAGATTCGAAGGATGACTTTGAAACAGAGCGTCTGGCCTCTAAGGGGAGGGAGTTTCATTCACGAACAACAGAGGGTTTGAAAGAATCCGGAATATAGTTTTGTCTTGGAGTGCAAAGACTGCACATTGTCTTGGTTTCTTAAAATATAACGAGTCAGGAGTTGAGATGTGGTGTCATTAATTCACGAGTACTTTAAGCCGAGTGATCTTACTACCTACATCTCAACGACTGACTGTGATCTAATGCGCGATAATGCACCTAAGAATTTGTAAAAATACCATTCCCGGAGAATACAGCAAAACCGGAAGCATTGTCAGTGGTTACGCCAACATGCTGATACGTGTACTCAACACCACTTTCACCGATGACTGTGTACGAGTAAAGGGCTAAATCGCAATGAAAAGTTAATCTGTGGTCGTGTATTTCATCTATAGTTTTAAGTTTGATTTGTTTTGTCTACGATGCATAAACGTTACGTAAATTAAAAAAGTTAAGAAAGTTACAGCATCTAACAATAAGGCAGTAACACGACCAGGGCAGCGTACCAGAGCACGCCTGCGTACAACTAGCAACGTCGACATTACGTCAAAGATTTAATTACACGTTTCAACATAATCTCTCTGGATTCGAATACAATTTCTGTGTCTTTGTTACCATTTATCATATATCAATCTCAACGGTCTTCAACATGCGCTGCAGGATGAATTCGACTGGGAATTGTTTTCGTTGCTTATTGATACAGGCCCAGTCGAATACGGCTATAGTAACAGCTACGGTCGCATGACAAAACAACGTTTTGTGTACACAAGCTGAGTTTACTGGCGTCCTAAAATCGCAAACCTCTTAGCGCTGTCTTTATCTCAGGGATAACTCTAACGTCCATTGGGGCGAGATCACTGTAGGGTCAAAGTCGTAGGAGTGTTTTTCAATATTGGGTGGGGGAGGGAATGATGTAATGGTGGGTGGGGTGTAACGGAGATAAGAGGCGATATATCTGCTTTTGTAGCTCAAAACTCCCAGTGGTTGATATTAAATACTTTTCTTTTACAAAGTGTGATAGAGTCAGGGGAACGGAAAAAATCAGGATCTGACGGGATTCGATTCCTCGGCGCGCAGGTAAACCTCTACTTTTCATCTTCTTATGTAATGGACAGCTCGTTAGACCACTCGACAAACGAATCTGACCTGCGAAATTCAGTAGTTTTAATATATTTAACTTGTCTAACGAGCAAATTTCACCGCTTTTCCCGGAATATGCCCATTTTGAGAAAATATAAGATTAAAACATGTTCAAAAGAATATAAGTTAAGTTCATCTTATAACATCACATTCATTCAATAATAATCTTGCGTCACCTGTCTCACAAAAACAATGCCTGTATCATTACCATTTTCCTCAAATTAATCAAATCCCAGCCAGGTTCATGCATTTACCTTGATGGAGAGAATTCTTGCATTTCATTTGTTCGTTGGTATTTTTAAACACATGTTGAAAAATACAAAACAATAGCGCCAATCGTAACTACTCGTCGTTTTTCGCAGTGTTCGGAGTAAAGTCGAGGAACTGTATCCGATTGCACTCTGAACACTTCAGATATTCCGAGCCCTGGCGGAATAAGACGAGTAGTTACGAATGATCCGATTGTTTTCCGTTCAATTTGGTTTAAGTTATAGATATGCTGGACCAAAAAGCCGGAAATTTTATATTCATTTCACTTTTCTGGTTGTGTCTTTTTTAATGGAATGCCATTCCTCCATGCTAATTGCTTAATACAAAATGCGAACTGCTTTTTGTCAATTGAATAAATTCCTTGGGAATGTTCAAAATGATGGATGTAAATGACAAATGCGAAATGCTAAATGCTTATTGCTTAAGGCATGGTTGCACTACTAGCATTGAACAGCACTATTTTTAAAGTAACTGGACATTTGCTAAATGCATGTTTATTTACATTAAAGCTTTTTACTTATTGTACTATTAAATTAAAAATGGCACTGTTCAATGCTAGTAGTGCAAACATGCATTTAGAAATAAGCATTTGGCATTTCGCATTTGTCATTTACATCCATCATTTGGAACATTCCGGTTCTTTCCCTAGCAATTTACACAATTGGCAAAAAGCATTTCGCATTTTGCATTTAGCATTTCGCATGAAGCGTTTAGCAAATAGCATGGCAGAATGGCGTTCCATACTTTCTTATTTATTTATGTTCGCACTGGAGAATTATTGAGGGGGTATACTGCCCCCTCCGTCTCAACATTGTGGAGTGCGGCACCCTTTGCCCCCGGCTCCTACATGTACGCCTAGGACTGGATGGATGCTGGAGAATGTCGACGTCAAACAAGGTTAATGACACTTAAAAACAAGCACCATGCTACATTTATTATCGCACTCAACTATGCAACAACTTTAAAGTATCAGTAGATCTAAGTGTTTTGTCTAATCCCACGCATAGTTTATGTGCTGCCCTTAACTCGACATCGCAAGTTGACATCATTAATTATCTAATACCATTGTTACATCAGTTGAAGATATGGATACAAAGAATAGCTTAAAATGTCAGCCTCCTCTTGATAAACACATTCTTGTCAAATTATGCTTTCTTTGTATAAGGGGAGGGATATTAATCAATCGTTTTATATTGTATCAAATGATAAAAAAAATAATTGGGGAACGTTTATCAGTTGTTTGAAGATCTTGTAATCTTAGTTCGAACTCATTATATTGTTTTCTTGACCGTATTTCTTGCTGATTTATATCCTTTCAATCCATTTCCTTTATTACTTTGAACTGTTTTAGTAGCAGCACTTGTAACAGGAGTAGTGTAACTAGCAAAGTGAGAGAGAGAGAGAGAGAGAGAGAGAGAGAGAGAGAAAGATAGAGAGAGAGACATAGAGACAGACAGAGAGACAGACAGAGAGACAGACAGAGAGAGAGAAGGAGAGACAGACATACAGACAGAAATACATAGACTCACAGAGAGACAGAGAGAGAGAGAGAGAGACACACACACAGACAGACAGACAGTGAGAGACAGAGACGGACACACATAGAAAGAAAGAGAGAGACAGACAGACTGACAGACAGAAAGCTCCAGAGAGAGACACAGACACACACACAGACAGACACTTAGACAGACATACAGACAGGCATAGAAACAGAGCATGCAGACTGAGAGAGAGAAGAGATATACAGATAGAGTGAGAAGAAGAGAGATACACAGAGAGAGGCAGATAGAGAGACAGAGACAGCCAGACAGAGAGTAGAGTCTAACGTAAAACTTTATTCTTGGATCATGCTTATACTTTCTCATAAGGCTTTCTACTCTTTATCAAATCACGATCACCGGTTAAGGTTAATGCGTTCCACTTTATTATTTATTTTGAAAGGCCACAATACCTCACAATATATATATCCACTCATTTTGATGAAGCTGGTCAAGGATATTCTGAAGATAAATAGACGAAGGCGCAGACAGTCGATTAAGATTTTGTATTATTATCATAACACTCAATAGTAATATCAATAATAAAAAGAAGACGAATCTAATAATATTAATAATAATAAAAACAAAAATAATAAAATCAATAATTATAATAATGATAATAAATTCTTATATTCTTATAAATATAGTTATCATATCTGCCAAAACATGATTACAATGTATGATAAATACGCTGCAACACAATAATGTAGGAACACAATCTGCGATAAATTAGACCTTGTTGTGAACTCTTAGCATGCTCAATATCCATGTTAGAAATAATGACACTATGAATATTTATTATCTAGTCAGTCCTATTCAACTTTTATTAGCAAATAAAACAGATCCCGATTAGACGACACCTACAGCATTTGGGTCTACCCTGTTTGTAAAGGCTGGCAAGGAGTTAATATGAGGGAAATAGTGAACTTTAATTTTCGACAAAACGTACATATAACATTTAGAAATGTAACGAATGTGATCGATGTCTTTACGTGAGTATGTCAAAAAAGTTATCTGGGGAAATATTGCTCTACACAGCGCGCTAAATGTTAGCAATGCGATTTTGTAATTGAGAGCACTGATCTTGCATAGTAAAATCTTGAAATGGCTTTCAATGTCCAAGACTGCAATCTTAAGACGTTACGTGTTCGGCATACAGAAGTACGACTCTCTAAATTTCATTCAATTTTGTTTCTTAAAGCGTTTCATGATATTCAATCAAATTGAAATATGCCCAGAGCAGATGGTATCTGTAAAGGATGTATTGGCATTTCTATTTATAAATTACAGGGCAATGGAAAATTTGGAAATCACACTTTTCCTCCTAAATATTTATTTATTTTAGGGTGGGTGGAATAGGTATGAGGTTGGGCGCCCCAAAACAAGTTTAACTCCCCAGTGACAATTGTCACTGGCCGTTCCAGGGCGGTACTTCCACCTTCCCACTGTTGTTTGTTTGTTATGTCTGTACGTCTCTTTGTGTCTTTTATATACATGTTCATTTATTGTTTGCTGCCGTGGTGCTGTTTGGGCGGTTGTGTGTTTTGTATGCGGTGTTTCCTAATACAAAATTATATAGGAGCAAATGCTCTATTTATTACAATGGTTTCAAACTACAAAATCCTAAAAGTTTCCTTTTCTCTAGTTAATGCTCCTTTTCGGTAGGTGTTCAAAGAGGTTGGATCTAAACATAGCCTATGAGGTAATGGGTTAAAGAGGCTCCATTGTCATTGTGTAAATTTAAATTCACCGACACATGTACACTGGTTCAGTTCAGTGCAACTATCCTCGTAGCAGGGATGTTGAACTTTTATTTCCATTGACAGATGTTAATGTCAACATGCCGCGACGTGCAACTGTACGAAAACCATATTTACACGATAAACCGAATTAATTTGCATATAAATATATACAATTAATATGATATTATTCCGTTTCACATCAAGTTGACTTATTTATGTGCTTTATCAATTTGTAAAACTGCAATTTAATGTGACATCCCACAGACGAGAATATCTATACATTAGAAATAATAACCCGCACCACACATTTTCAAGGAATGGATTTTGTTCAGCGAAGATACGATATTTGTAAGAGACAAATAAAGCAGGTTGGTGTTAATCTTTAGATATACTTTGCATGCAGTTTGGATCCAGGCGAGACACCGAGCAACAAGGCTTCTCATCAAAACCTAAATTGGAGGATACTCGGAGTGTATCCTTATTATAAAAGACAATATAGCGTCTGTTGTAACCATGAAACAGGCGAATGTTTGAGGATTGGAAAGTTTACAAGCTTAAGGTTTAATTCAGAACGAAATTACATTTGTAATACAGAAAGCTCCGTTTCTGATGTTGTTCTACATAAGGCTATCACAGTATGGGAAACCGAGAGGTGAGCTTACTTCAGAGGACCATTTAGAGATGTTTATACTGAATGGAATATATAGTTAAAGTTTGATGGATCATTTCCATTTGAATATTCATTATTCAAATGGTTAAGTAAGATGATACATCAGAACACATGCAACCAACATCTACGACTGACATTATCATTTTAAACCCTTTACCTGGAATAATATGAACCTGGCATAGTGCCTATAAAACGTTTTGCGTCTGAGTATGAAATCGGCCTCATGCTCTGGATTGGTCAGATTTTGACAACGTAATATTCTGAGTTATTGGATGCTTGAGCATTATTTCAGGCTATATATGCTCGATCCTAAAGCAAACCCGATCCTGAAGTTCGCCATTTTGGATTGTGTAGGCCTATGCAAATTATATTCCCCGCCAGATGGGTTCGACTGCTAAACAGTCCAGTAACTACAAATTCCGCCCTCTTATTTTGGTCATGAATGGTGTACGTGACATATTTTCTCGTATAACCCTGACAGAACGATACTAACGTTGCCGATGTGGGGCAAACGGTAAATCATTTATAGTTTATATTTTGAATATTATGGAACTTAACCCTGTGCTCCATAAATGTAAGTAATAGATAACCCATACAACAGCGCGAAATGAAAACAAAAACATTATTTACAAACTGAAAAAACGATTAGCGCTCTGTCAGGTTTTATTCGTTTTTTTGTCAAGTTGAATTAACAAATTGATGTATCAAACTGTAAACCTGCACTAAATGTGAGAGCTATATGTAAGGGAGTACAGCCGTTTATGGAATAAAAACATTATTTCGCTAATGCACATACAGTATGATAGGGGTATATCATATTTATAATGCATCAACTCATAAAAATGTACATATACAGTCAGACCCCTCAAGACCGATCGTTCAACATTTTACTCCATTTATATGCCATTTCACGCGTTTTGAAACAGTGTAGGCCAGACCGGACGCCTCCTATAGGAGACGTCTGACCAGGATATGCCATGTTTTCATATGCAATAATGCAGATATGGTTAAAATATTCCGTTCTTTATAATGCCATTATACAAATTAAGCTTATTAATATTCATGATGACGATATTTCCTACTCTATCTAAACATTCATGAGGTAAAGGGTTAGCCATTTCAATGCTGAATCTTTACACGTACATTCTTTTAAAGATATCTCTATGTGTATGTATGTATACAAATCAAAGGCTAATGGTTTCACGAGCATAATTTTATACGTTTTTCTGTAAGTTTACCCTGTATAATTGGTGGTTAACGGCAGACATCGGAATTTGATGTTGTACAATACTTGATGAATTACATCCACAAAACGCGTGAGCATGCTACAAGTAAAACATTACTATTACTACAATAAATTCTAATATAGAGGTTAAGATCTTTCTATAATATAAAATATTGAGGTGTTAATAGTGATATTCAACATGCATATATGTTGTTTTATAATTGCACAGCACAGGAATGATTTACCATGGCAAAAGCTGTATAATAATATCCATATGATTCCAAAGCAATACAGAGCAGACACTGATCAGACGGCTCTTACACGGCATAGAAACGTGTATTTATTGTGTAAAGGATTACAGTCTTAGAGGAAAGCCGAAACGACATATGCAAATACATTTGACGTATTTTATCAAAATGATGCGACTTATATCTTCGGAAGAATACAGTAAACCCCTCTAAACGGGAAATCAAGTAAAGCAGAATTAGGATAATCTTCGGCAGGTGACTGCTTAATGCATGGAGAAAGGCACGCAGAGAGCTCACTAAGCTGTCATCTATCTCAAAGACCGATATTTGTACTAAATCGAACGTCCAATTAAGAGGGGTTTACCGTAAGTGGCATTTGCGTGTAACGACACTTTTCTAATCTAAATTAAAGAGGCATGTTATGTGGATGACGGAGATCAATTTAAAGAAAAGAGTAATATTACAAACAGTGCATATCCTGATCAAAAAGGTCCTCTGTGAACCCTCTCATCTGAATTTACATTTGCAAACAGCTCGGTTTGGATCTAGATGAATAATCCCGTACCTTGCTGTGTAGAAAATAAGGTCTGCTCAAACTGGATCTGGTGCAGTTTTAACTACGTCCATTCAATTAAGCTTTTGAAAAGAAAACAGCAAAAACTATTAACCGAATGTCAAACAGCTTGGCTCTTTGTGAGGGTTATTCATCTAGATCCAAACCGAGCTGTTTGCAAATGCTCGGCAAGTCGCGGATAGCAGGAAAATGGCTACAACCATTATTTACGTTACCGTTTCCGGAGCACATTATGTTTATCACTGAACAGGACATGTTCCTCCCGTCATCTGGTTAATCGATAATGATGTTGACGATCCTTTGCCATTTACTAATAGCTGTGGTAATATGCATTTAACTTTGCAATAAATGTGTTTTATTGTTCAAAGAACGCGTGATAATGGTAATATACAGACCGTACAGGGCAGCTTTCCATCTTAACCCTTTCGCTGCCAAACTCTGTCGTCTGCTAACTTTGTCGTCTGCAACAAATTTTTATTTTTTTTAATTTTCTTCATTTTTTATTTCAAAAACATAGTAACAGTAACAAACAGTTTAGATCCTGATGAGACGCCGAGTTACTCGGCGTCTCATCTGGATCCAAACTGTTTGCATAGGTAATCACAGATACGGCATTGGCAGCGAAAGGGTTAATATATTCATATGGATTTGAATACACATACAACATACACAACCTTAACCATTATCACACTATCTTAACCCTTATCCATCTACACTAATCTTTATCCCGCAACCTTAACACGTATCCCGCTACCTTAACTTTTATCCCGCTACCTAAACCCTTATCGCACTACCTTAAACTTTATCCCGCTACCTAAACCCTTATCGTACTACCTTAACCTTTATCCCGCTACCTAAACCCTTATCGCACTACCTTAACCTTTATTCCGCTACCTAAACCCTTATCGTTCTACCTTAACCTTTATCCCGCTACCTAAACACTTATCGCACTACCTTAACTTTATCCCGCTACCTTAACCCTTATCTCGCAAGGCACGACTTGACTCGAAATTACAAACAACTTGGATTCAGATGTTACGCCTCAACAGGATCCTGGTTGACTGACACTCGGGCAATAGCTGATGAAAAGCTTTTGAGAATTGAATGCAGTCAAACCTGTCACAGATCCAACATTAAGCAACGCTAATTTTAACAGAGGGGCAACTGTTAAGGAAACTGATTGTTCAGTGCGCATGAAATAGTTCATATATATTCTCAGATTTGGCTATAGAAATGCTTAATGTTTGCCGCTATTGAATGCTTTTATCACGCAATTACGCAAGTTTTAAAGGTGTTTAGCAATTAATGCTTACAATGCGTTCTATAATACTTATGTCTATGTTTTAAGCTGATTCATTGCGATTTGCAGGAGTAGTTTAACCCTAGCACTTCTGTGAAAAAAGTCATGTATTCTTAAATTTAGATCTGTCGCAATGTTGACTACTTCTGATTGGATTAAACCTTTGAGACACTATTGATCGAGTAACAGATTGAACTATGATGAGAGGCCGATTTCTCGTCGTCTTAACTTGATACACTCTATTTGCAAATGCTCCAGCCTCGAAATTATAATTATATTGTATTGCTTGGGTCTGTATTCATTCCAAATCAAATGTTTAAAACGAATTCAGATTCAGATTTATATAATCCTGACAGCAAAGGGAGTAGACTCCTACAAGAGCAGTCTGGTCTGGGTCTACTCTGCATATAGCACATCAGGCATATAGGGTATTAGCAGTAACTAATGTTTTAATCATAAACGTCACAAAATATACGTGAAGACGTAACTGGATACCAACATGTATTTGAACATGATCAGCGACTGGTCGATTCTATAAAAATTATTGTACTGAGAAATGTTCTTCTTAAATCGTCGAACGTCAACGACAATTATAAAGCATATTCGCCGGCTGCATGTCAATGCTTCTTTATACAAGACATCAATTGTGAAACAGATTTTGACAGAAAAACAAGTACACCCCTTGTAATAAATAGAGGAGCATGTACTCAACAGCTAGGACCAATGCCAGGGTTATTCATACAAATCGTACTGATGGTTCTCAAGAGTGGTTACAACTTGGGGTTTAGTGGAGAAATAAAAGAGCTATTCTAGAAACTAAGATGTCTAATTTACGTATGTTAACTATACTATGGCTCTGTTGGACAACGAATGTTGAAACTTACCAGACTATTTATTGAAATACGCACCTATAAAACAACACCAACGTGAATAAACGTAGCAAATGAAGACTTTGTAGAGGGGTTTACAATTCAGCCCACATGATCTGACCTTTTTCTTCATATAAATGCATGTTCACGCGTTTGCAAACAGAGTAGACACAGACCAGACGGCTCATACAGGATCATAGTCTACTCTATTTGCTTTTGGCATAATAAATGTCTGATTCTACAGTTTGTTGTCAAAACAAGGAGTTTGCTTGAACATTCACATTATATCAATTCAGTTTATAAATGTTCAGGATGTCATCATTCATTGCACGGGTAATGAAGAGGCTTCAGCTGAATCTGATTACTGAAACAACAACAGCAAGTATGTTAACCGGCGAATACTCCTATTAACCCTTTCCTCCATAAATACGCCTCTGTAAAAGTCAGTTTTTGAAACCATTGTGGTAAATAGAGCATTTACTCCATAGGAGCAAATGCTCTATTTATCACAACGGTTTCAATACTGCATAATTCTAAAGTTTTCCTTTTCTCCAGTAAATGCTCCTTTTTGGTAGATATATTCAAAGAGGTTGGATCTAAAAATAGCCTATGAGGGAAAGGGTTAAGACCGAAGCATTACGTCACTGGTGAATGGATAATCAAATTAAGGTTCCAACTGACCCCATCTGTTATGCGATAATTTTGTTACACAGACATTCTTATAACTAATGTCTGAGGTTAATGTCATTCATTAATCTCTGGTTTAGGTGCAGTGTAACTTTTATCCAGCTATGAAAACATGAGGTCTGCCAAAATTTGGGCCTGGTGCAAGTTGACTATATCTGAGTGGATCAAGCTTTTGAAACACGTGTGGTCGAGTATCAAACCCATTTGATCATTACAGGTCGCCAAGTTATATCGATGTCTCATCTGAGTCCAAGCAAATATGAGTGATGTCAGGGATGGCGGTACACAAATCCCTTCTAATCCGGGAGTCTAGCAGAGAAGAATTTAGATACTTTAAGGCAGGTGGCTGCTTAATGAAGTGTGAAAGCTTATATAGAGGAGCATTCTGCATTACGTTCACCCTGTATTAAACTGCCACCTGTCTCCAAAACCGATATTTATACCAAATTTAACGTCCTGTTTAGAGGGGTTTTACTGTATAAGAGGCATTAGCTGGCACGATAATTGTTCAACTGAACGAAAGAACATGACGAAACAATACTTTGCTGAAAAATATAATTATATACAAAGCCTGCTCATATTCTTAACTGCAGCAATTTTTATTCACGTCAGATTCATTTGAGATTTGTGCAAACACTAATTGATTCTACTATTGGATCCGAGAGTGACCTTTACTTGTCAGAAAACCAAATATCAATCCTTATCCAAATATTCGCTACTTGTATCCCGATATTCGCTACTTGTATCCCGATATTCACTACTTTTATCCCGCTATTCGCTACTTTTATCCCGCTATTCGCTACTTGTATCCCGATATTCACTACTTTTATCCCGTTATTCGCTACTTGTATCCCGATATTCGCTACTTGTATCCCGATATTCGCTATTTATATCCCGATATTCGCTACTTTTATCCCGATATTCACTACTTTTATCCCGCTATTTGCTACTTTTAACCCGATACTCGCTACATGATTCCTTGAATCCTTGTTAGAATTGTAGGAAGTCCAAATTGCGCCAGATCTAAATTTTAGCAGGCATTATTGTTTTCACAACGGGGCAAGGGTTAATATATCGTTAAGCAACAATATTGCGTATTGTGGTTATATAAAAATCGCTAATCGGATATTAAAGTATTTTATCAATATACAGTAAAACGCTGTCTTAAGCGGTCAACAAAAAGAGGTCTTATTATTGCATTATGTGTCTATAAGGCAGTTGGTGGCTTAATGCAGATTAAGGTTAATGCAGAACGCTTTCAGCATAAATTTTGCCCTGCATTAAGCAGCCACCTGCTTTTTAACACTCATATGTTCAATAAATGATTGTTCGCTTAGAACCGGTTCTGTTGTAACTTTATTAAATTGTGAAATGTATAAAGATTGCAAGATAATGTCACTTTCCTACGATCAAAGCATTAACGGGGATACGGAGCAGAACAACACTTATGGTAGTTTAATGTAAGACGAAGTTATACAGAAAGCTCCAATGTGAAAGCTCGGCATTACAATCACACAGAATTAAACAATCTATTGATACCAATGTCTATTCATTCAGTAGTCACTTTAGTAGGTCTCTACTGTCATTAAACCACATTCACTGTATTTGATATTTAGATGTCGTTCTTTCATCGGTGTGTCATCATACATATTGCTGTACGTTCTGGAGGTAACTTTAAGGAAATGTCATTTCGGGAGTAGGGAATGGTAACAAAGGTTGCGAAACATCGATACATGTATTATAAATGTATATTTATAAGGAACATAACACGCCCGTTTTAGGTTTTGACAGTTTATGTTATTTTTTTCCATTTAGATAAAAAACGTTATTGGTTCAGTGTATGCGTAAATACTTACTCTTTCAGAAAACATACACTTTCTCAGATATATTTACATCGAGTTTTCCACACTCGGACACGGTACTGAAATTAGGTCCCTTCTAGTAATAGGTCAAATGTGCTTCGAAATGCACATTCAGCAATGAATGGCTACTAATTCTGTACGCGGTTTGAATAAGAACTGTTAAGCTCATGTAACCAGGTGTTTAACGAACATAGCGAACGTTTGCCGGTTCCAATATATTTATAAATTATGCAGAACAATCAGCCTAAAACAATATGGACACTTATAAATATCACCGACTAAAGGTAACAGATTAAATTTTTCAATATTTCAGTTACTCGTGTCTAAATATGCCAAATAATTAACAATGGAATTAAAATAGTTTTCTAGATATATACAAATAACTTACCAGGCTATGGCACGGTAAATGAACTTATAATAATAAATAGTAGCTATGAGCAAGTTATATATATATATCTCTACTAAAGGTGCTTACACCTTGGCGAGAAGACGAAGAGCGCCGGGTTAGTAAGGTTATTTTGCGACGATGGCTGTTTAAGCGGGAAGAAGGATGGATGGGTAGGTTTTATAATTAGGTGCCCGTGCAAAGTGATCACTCGCTCACCAAGCCAGTTATACGACTCATTCATTTATCAGGCATGCGATGGAATGTACGGCGAATACACGTAAAGCGAATATTACGTACAAATGTACAATACTACAGGTGGGGTGGGGTGACCCACAAGTAGTTACACTGACAATGTACTATGAAAACATGTTTTACAATGAAACCTGGTCAACACTCACACATTGTGAAAATTTTCCATCCCGACACAGCTCTGAAAATCATGAAAACCGATATTAATTCAGAAGTAACGTATTTGTTTCAAACCAATGACAACTGTTTCGGTCATGTGACAATACCATGGTTTTTAAATCGAAACATGCTGCCTGGTTGGATAGCTATTAATAAATGATCATATGATATAGATAAAATATAATGAAAAACAAAGGCATATGTGTTTCTGAACCCTTACTACGCTGAATTTTTAAATGGACTATTCCAAAATTCAAACAGGCCAAGCTTGGTGAATATTTAGGGAGTTGTTTCTTCTATTGAAAGTGTAAATTGACAAACAACCCAGGCGCTGATGAGAGGTTCCTCTGTTAGCCCTACCATATGAATATACACTGCTTGCAAAGGACATTGGTGGCTCATGTCCCGCATTGTCAGGATTAAAAATGTAAAATGTCCATTATTTCTAGAGCTGTCCGATGCCGGAAAACAAGAGGGATAAATAGTTTCCATTCGTGTCGTGTACAATTTCATAAACCATTAACTGATGAAAGCATGCTCGCAGATTTCGCAGCATAGTTGCCAATTGATCTCATTACGACTTTGTTTCGGAATAGTAGCAAAAATCCACAATGTAAGAGTAATAAATATCATTAAGGCTACGGATTTGACGAACCGTTCATCAGTAAAAGGATACATTTCCAGAAAGAAAAAAATAATTTGCACATGCCATACACTGGTTGCCATAGCACAGTAATGCGATTGACATTGTACTTGGGGTATAACAAAATAAATGTTGAAAGTGTGAACTATGTATGTCCCTTGTATATATGTATAGTACAGCAGTCTATAATTTTGTTCTCAAACTTTGTTACCGGTTCCTATTATTACGCCAGCGCTAAATTGGCTGAAAGGTCACCGATTCATCAATGGATTACTACAGTACTGAAAGAAAACTAAATTTGTGCCAAAATAATATCCGGACAATGTAGACTCAACTTATTGTACACTATGCATTTTGTTATCCCATACTAGTTTAATTCGACTTGCGATTCTTATCCGATTTAAAAATAAAATAATATACACTTCGTTATTCAAATAACGATCTGCGAAATGACATCCAACTTAACACTTTCCTTCATATAAACGTGTTTTCATGCATTTGCAAACAGAGTAAACCCAGATCAGACGGTTCCTATAATATTTGTCTGATCAGGTTCTGCTCTGTTTGCTAATAGAATTTGAAATGCCTGTGTCTTTACTTTCTAAAATGGCTACAATGTTTCTCCTTATATATTTCATTATAACTATTTTGTCCATGAATATTCAGTGAGTATTTAAATTTAGGATAAACATAGAAAAGGGAAAGGGTTAAAAGCTGTCTGTAATTTTGCGTTTTGTTCAACACAACTCGGTGTGTCATCTGGAACCAATTTGATTGCAAATGCGACCCAAGGTCCATGCTTATAAAACATTTTAGTTGAGTCTAAATATTCTGAAAATGGGTGATCCTTCGAAAGCAAAAGTAGAAATGCAAAAAGAGAAAATTGCAGACTCGGTTTTATTGAGTCTGTTCATGAGTAGTAATTAAAAGTGCAACACTACTCACGCCACCTAGCACCGGCTTAAGCAGTATTCAATTTTCAAAACTAATAACATGAAAACTAATGATCCCGAAGGACCAGAAAATATAACAACACTGAGAATGAAGTACGGGGCGAATTTTTACGGCCGCCACACAAACACTTAACACCTGCTGTTGTGAAGTACATATATTCTGAAAATGGGTAAGTTCGTTCTCAAGCTTTTGACTGGTCAGATTTGAGTTCTTAAGCTTTTGATTGGTCAGATTTGAGACAAAGGCTCAAAATCTGACTAATCAAACACTTGAGAACGAACTCAGACTCAACTAAAAGTTTTATAAGCATGGACCCAGATAGCCATACGCTGGATAACGATTAACCGTTTCCCTCATACAAACATGTTTTCATGCATTTGCAAAAAGAGTAGACTCAGATCAGACGGCTCTTATAGGAGCCGTCTGATCAGGGTCTGCTCTGTTTGCTAATGGAATTTGATAGATATGTTTCCTTACTTTCTAACATCAATACAATGTTCCACCTTCCATATTTCTTTATAATTATTTGGTCCATGAATATTCAGGAAGTATTGAAAATTCAAATAAACATAGAACAGGGAAATGGTTAAATAACGTCGATAGCTTTTGAATGTGTCCCGGATGGGTTAGGACGTTTAATATGATCGACGCGAAAGACAAATTCGTTTCGCATGTCTAGCTCTGAATTGTTACCTGGAAGGGTAATGACTCGCTCGATAGCGTGTTTGCCTACCGGTTGGTCTGAATGATTGATTTTGAATGTGAGTAAAAGAGGAAATGATCCCATATGGTGTTGTTCCATAGATAAAAGATGATGTCCACAATCCATCTCAATTCATTTTAAACAAACCATTTATAAAAACAAATCCCGGATACCATTTGTTTAACCCTTTCCTGCATAAATACGCCTTTCTACGCCTCTGTGTGAAACCATTGTGATAAATAGAGCATTTGCACAAAATTGTAAAATTTTCCTTTTCTCTAGTTAATGCTCCTTTTCGGTAGATTTATTCAGTGGGTGGATCTAGAAATAGCATATGGAGGAAAAGGTTAAGCCCTTACCCCGCTATGTAAATAACGCCCCTTTCTAGTGCGCTATTGACCCTTTAACCCTTTTGGCGTCAATTTTCTAATAATTATTGTCGTCTGCAAACCAATGTTGTTAAATCATTCGGTAAAATAAAGAAATAAGATAAATAAATGCAAATGTCAAAGGAATAAAGCACATATATAGAAATAAAGTTTGAGACAAAAAGTGAAGTCCCTGATCAGACGCCGAATCTAGGAGCCGTCTGATCTGGGTCTACTCTGTTTGTAAATGCGTGAAAACACGTTTATATGAGGGAAAGGGTTAAAACATTTTATTTGCTACTTGAATACATACGATACGTTGCCCATTATTGCTACAAGTTGGTTTGTAAGACAAGTAACTCATTTTGAAACAAGTATATTTAATATTATAGTATACTAATAGGTAGCCAAATCATACGTACCGGTACAATGTAATAAATATTAAGTACAACCCAATCATCCATAAACTTGTTGAATATCCGTGCAAGAAATAATAATATTATGAGTATGTATGACCTGAATCGTTTTAATAGCAAATATTCAAAGGAGGTTTTGGTATTGGAAATGTAGTCAGACCTACATGTATCTTAATGTTATAAGCAAACAGAGCATACCCTGATCTGACGGCTTATCCTGGTGTGTAAATGCGTGAAGAGACATTTATATGATATATATACACCTGGGTATTGCTGCTTAATACTGGATGAAAGTAATACAGAAATACTTTCGTCCTGCATGAAGCAACTACCTGGAGCTGCATAGTTATACAATATCTAACAGGCTCCAATATGAGTTTTAGCATGCACAATAAATGTCCTCTAATGTGACCGTCGGGTAGAGGGTCTGTTCTTGGGTGCCGACAAAACTGAAACGGGTCATAGTTTCTCATAGGACTGTATTTTCTGAATTCATAAGCTGAATCGTTAGCCCATTTTTTCTATCAATATATCGCTGTTTTAAACCACAAGAGTAAGACATGGCTCCATTTTGATCCGAATGCAGAATGAAAAGCTAATACGCCAACTGAAATTTGCCGAGCGCTCGGCATACTAAATTGTGCAATCAGCATAACTACTTGAACATTTGATAATTCGTACGAACGACATAATACTTTGTACGCACAACATAATTCGACATACATGTAATAGATTGTGTTCATGGGATTAATAATTTGAGAGCACAAAATTATAAATACGTTGAACGGCCGAACAAATTAATCGAGTGCTCGACAAGTTTCGATAAGACAAATACAACAGTGCAGCGGCTAAAACGAATGCTGCTTTTAGAGGAACATTGTGGAGCAGGAGCAGTGTAGTCTCAACACTATCATTTCTGAACGAATTCTACATGTTTGGCCAAATCTTTACCCAACATATTCACTTTTTAACGCATTTTGCAAACAAAGTAGACTCAGATTATACGGCTCCTGACCAGGGTATGTTCTGGTTTGTTTACGGAATAATAATTATAATGTAGATAGTAATAAATAATATATTTAGTCTGAATACACAGTGCCATGATCAAACATTCCTGTATTCATGTGCTATATTTATTTTTTTAAAAAAAAAAAGGTTTTGTATTTTCGAGAAGTTATGGATTTTTGTATGCATATTCACGGGGTTAAACATTAACTATTTCCTTCATATAAACCCGTTTTCATGCATTTTAACTGTGATTTTAGTACCACACATTTCATGGGCAGGGATTGCATGGATTCCGAAGGAACAGACAGAGGAAGGACATGAGAAGCTGTTTGGTGTCAACCACCTTGGTCACTTTCTTCTGACCGACCTCCTGCTGGACAGGTTTGATAAAGTCAGCATCAAGCCGAATAATCAACGTGTCTTCACTGAGCCACTTCTGTGAGTTCCCCCTTTCCTTCTTATTTATAAACGTCTTTTCACGTATTTGCAAACAGAATAGACCCAGATCAGACGGCTCCTATAGGGACCGTCTGAACGGGGTCTGCTCTGTTTGCTAATTGAATTGTAAATATCTGTTGTTTTACTTTCTAAAATGGCTACACCTCACCATTTTCCATATTACATTATAACAATTTTGTCTATGAATATTTAGTAGGCATTGGAATTTGGAATAAACACGAAACAGGGAATGGAGTAAACGTTAAATCATGCATTATTATATGTATCAGTGTAAGACAGTGTAGACCTTTATCAGGCGTTTACTCTATGTCACATCTGGAGGTGGTGTCCTGAATGCACTCCTTAAATAATGTGCTTAATTTGTATTAGTTTGACACTCCTTATTCATTACTTTGATAAAGAGCTAGCGAAAGTGCATTGTTACGTGTATGAATCGATTAACCCCGTTCAATACCCGCATTAATTACCGAATATTAAATGTTTTATGTGGAGATGCTGTTAATTGATTTACGATCCTCTTGAAAAAGATCCTCTTTAATATCAATTTCCCTACAAAACAACATTGTCTACAAAATATGACGCCTGCTTAAACTTTTATCATATAGTTCTTTTTTATTGTTCCATTCAATATATCACAGATTAGAACTTTCTTTTATCCTGGTGAGGCACCATGTCACCCGGCGTTCCGTCTGGATCCAACGTGTTTGCAAAAGTGATTACAAATTCGCGACTGGCAGTGAAATAATTAAACTAGCTGTAAAGTTATTTTATTGTATAATGAGTGCCTGTGTTATTTCTGTGTAACAAAAAAGCACATTTCCATTGTATAGTACCAATAATACAAATAAACATGCATTTCACCCTTTGGATGCTAGAACCAAGTACACTGCCATTTGAGAACCGTGGAAGCCCATATCGAATGGCACTTCTAAAAGATCCTACAAGTACATTGTGTGTCACTCAAATGCTCTATTGATCACAATGGTTTCAAAATATTGAGTTTTAACAGAGGCGCAAGCAATGCGTCAGTAGGAGAGAGTGGGTTAAATACCTTAGATAACAAGAAATGCAAGTATTCGTTTGGATACATAAGGTGTGTGAGGTTGGCACTGACATCGACGATCGAAGACGGAATATCGAGTTTAGTTCAATATCGAGCCAGCTCGATATTCAAACACCAACCCCGAATATCGAGCTGGGCCAATATCTAGCCAAATCTGAGATTGAAATTCGAGTATCGAGCTGGCCCGATATTCGCACCAGATCGATATTCGCTGTTATTGTTTGTATTTCGAACTCAGAGTTGGCTCGATATTCGCACCAGCTCGATATTCACTGTTCACGTTTGAATTTCGATCTCAGAACTGGTTCCATATTCGCGCAAGCTCGATATTCGCTGTTGATGTTTGAATGTCGATCTCAGAGCTGACTCAATATTGACCCCAGCTTAAAATTCGCGGTTGGCGTTAATTTCGTACTCAGACCTGGCTCGATATTGAACGCCAGCTCGATATTCGGGGTTGGCGTTTGAACTTCGATCTCAGAGCTGGCTAGATATTGACCGGAGCTCGATATTCGCGGTTGGCGTTTGAATTTCTACATCAGACCTGGCTAAATCTTGACTCCAGCTCGATATTTGAGGTTGGCTTTTGAATATCGATCTGAAAGCTTGCTTTGAAATTGACCCCAACTCGATATTCGGGGTTGACGTTTGAATGTCGATCTCAGAAATGGCTCGAAATTCGTGCCAGCTCGTTATTCTCCGTTCATAATTGAATTTCGATCTTCGATCTCCGACGTCAGTGCCAACTTCACACACCTGGCAATATGAACAAAGGTTGCTATAGACGTTGAAAAATGGATACGACTGAGCCATTCAACTCTTTGTTTATCGTACTGGGCAACTTCATGGCTATCAACGACAGAAATGTTTTTGTTCATACGTTGTAGACATATTCTGGACCTACAATTACTTTTTTGTGCAGAACCTTGTACATGTATACTGTGTTGACATTCCTGTATCTAAAAGAAAACCTCGCTAATGCGAACATTTAGTAAAGAGGATTTGAGAACGTTTAAGGTACATTTGTAAGTGGTTGTTACCGCAGGGTGAAATTCATGCAGGAAGTTCTAACAGGAGTATTCAGCATGCATGTTGCACTGGATTAGTCCGCTTTCAGTCTTACAGACCGATCAGGATATTATTAGCATGAACTACAGTAAAACCCCTCTAACATTTGGTATAAATATCGGTCTTGGGGACAGGCGGCAGCTTAATGCAGGGTGAAAATCATGCAGAAAGCTCCTCTAAGAGCTTTATGCATGACTTTCACCCTGCATTAAGCAGCCACCTGCCTAAAGGTATCTAAATTCTTCTGTACTAGAATTCCGCTTTAGGGGGGGGGTCTACAATATTTCATTTTAATTATTTTAGTGTTCCGTGAATCCATTATTTACTATAAGTTATACATTTATACAGTGGACCATATCTTACGCGGTTCACTCGTGTATTGAGAATATGAGTTTTTAAAAGCAGGTGGTTGCTTAATAAACGGCAAAAGTAATGCAGACCGCTTCTAGTTTGACCTGTATTAAACCAGCACCTGCTTTAAAGGCCCATAATAAGACATATTTTAATGGCAGCTTACGACAGGTTATACTGTATGCATATAAAAGAGTGTATTCAATGGGATATCACAATTTACATTGGTTCATTAGATGACTCGAGCTAATAAAGAGCCGAGGCTTTACCCAGTTTTCGTTTATTGTTCATAAAAGACGAATGCTGATAAGTCCAGGTAACTCGAGACCATATATGTCCGATTTTATTAGAAAACACTCCTTACATACATTTTACTACATTGTTTACAGGCAAGGTGAAGCTCTTATACTTTCATTATGCTTCTCGTTAAATGTAATGATGATGTGTCGTGATATGATATGTCTGTCCTGGAGTTCTGACTCGATGTGTCTCTTCTGGATCTCTCACACGGCATGCCTGTCTTAAACTTGTGACAAGATGCGTCTGTCCTTTAGCTGTGCTATGGTTGGTATGTCCTGAACCTGTGACGCAATGTTTTCGTCCTGCAGTTGGGCCACGACATGTATGTCCTGAAGCTGTGGCAAGATGCGTTTGTCCTGGAGCTGTGCTGTGATACATGTATGTATGTCCTGGAACTGTGGCACGATGTGTAAATCCCAGAGCTGTGACACGGTATGTCTATTCTGGAGCTGTGTCACGATATGGCTAGTCTGTTCTGGAGAACTGTGACATGATGTGCTTGTCATAGAGTTGTGACACGGTGTGTCTGTGCTGGTGTTGTGTCGCACCGTGTTTTTACTGTGGCTGTGACACTCTATGTATATCCTGGAGCTGTGTCACGATATGTCTGGTCTATTCTCGATAAATATGGGCATGATGTGCTTGTCATGGAGTTGTGACGCGGTGTGACTGTCTTGGAGTTGTGATAAGACGTATCTATCCTTGAGTTGAATCACAGTGTGTCTGTCCCTGGACTGTGATACGACACTATTATATGTACTGGAACTTTATATCAACGTGCTCAAGACAGTAAGACTGATTGACGAATTAATTTATTTTACATACGAGACTGCACATTATGGTTTTGTCAAGGGAGTACGAACGAATTGATGTTGTGGTGGTGGTCTACAGTTGGCGATCCATTTATGACAGATGTATATTGTTCCACTGAAAATTAATACCCCCTCTGACGAGAAATATAGAGAAATCAAGTCAAGACAGCAGTTTTGATCCCAGGTGATGCTATGTAACATAAGGGATAAACGGATATTAACCCTTCACCCCACAGATACGCATTTACCGCAAACAGGGTACACCTAGATCATACGGCTCCAGTAGGAGCAAACTGTTACATGATATCGATCTGGATTCTGAACTGTCCACAATTGGCATTTTTTACCTGCATTAATAAACGTTCATCTAATTAATATTATCAAACATTTCTTAATTGAATATTCATGGAGTAAAAGGTTACTTATTTGGTATAATCTTTACCATAGTATTTCATTATATCACCGGTATTCATCAGTATTAAAATATAACCTTACGAATATTACCATAATATTACAATACTTAAAACGCACAGGCACTAAAGAGTGAGATTTTTTGGGGAAAAAACACATTCATTTTCCAATGTAATTTGCCCCGATCCTATCACACCTGCTCCAACCTTCCTGATTCCAACCGCGACTAACATTTGCAAACAGCTTGGATCCTGGTGAGACGTCGGGTAACTCTGCGTCTCAACAGAGTCCAATCTGTTTGGTAGTTTGTCATGACTTTCTCTTTGCTTGAGCGAATCGAAATTAACCCTTCTCTTGCTGAATTTTAAAATACATTTCTCCTTCTTTACCCATGCCCTGTTGTATAATTACATATATCTTCACTGTATACAAGTATTTCGCTGTGCACTCACTGCTGTTGAGTGCACTGGTTGCACAAGCAATTTGTAAATAGTGCAGACCCTGATGTCTGGGTCTTCACTATTTACAGGTAGGTATATTGACGCGAATAGCAAGCGAAGGGTTAAGTACATCTGTCGTAAATCATAGCAGTAACACAGATACACATTATAATAGCTCTGGGATAAGGGTTTGCTATATCAAGATGAGACGTGATGATAGACTGTTGCGATGTGTGCATCTAAATACTACTATTTTGATGGAAATCCGACAAGTAGAGTAAACCTGTTTATATGATAGATTTAAATAATGATAGCGTCGTATTGATAGAAATATCTTCTTGGTGATTTTATATTTGATGGAAACGAAGGAAGAAACATGTTACCTGAACCCTTACAATTCTTAATTTTCAAATTGACTATTCCAAATTCCAACAGCTCAAGCTTATTGTGAATATTTAGGGATTTTTCTAAAGAAACATGTAACGTAACAAACAGTGCACACCCTGATGAGAAGGCTCCCACCGGAGCCCTCTCATCTTTGTCTACACTGTTTGCAAAGGACATTACACTGTGCATCACCATGGTTGTCGGAAAGAGACACATAGAGCTGGCTTGTATCACAATGGCGTCCAATATTTCATGTACTCACCATCCATGCACATACCATAATTTCGTCGACAGAAAACAAAACTACCATTCAGATGTCGAAACAGGCTACCTTCATGATTGTTTCCAGTGTCGCTGTGAGAATGTCAAAGGGTGTGGATTCTGACGACACCCAGAATGTCCCCGAATGTCCCTATATTGGCACAGATAGTACGCCCGTAACGAACGTGATGTTTAACCTTTCAGCGCCATCTCTGTTAGTCTGCAAATACTTTCACCTGCTTTAACATTCGTTCTGTTCTACATTTATTGCAAATTTCAATACCTATTGAATATTCATGGACAAACTAGTTATGATGACGTATGGAAGGTAGACATTTGTAGCCATTTTCGAAGGTAAAAAATAGATCTTTCAAATTTAATTAGCAAATAGAGCAGACACTGATCAGACGGCTCCTGTAGGAGCCGTCTGATCTGGGTCTACTACGTTTATATGAAGGACCATGTTAAGTCGTCCTCTCAAAACATATGTTTAGTGTCAAACAACCCGAATCCAATCAAAACTCCGGGTCAAAGGCATTCCATGTGGCTCCAAACGTTTTGCAAGGTAATCACAATTTCACCCATAGCAGCAAGCATATGTAATTTGCTGGTATCAGAGATGTTAAAGTGCGATATGAACATGTTTGCTTCTTATCTGTTCCGTACGTAAACACGGAACATACCCTGTAAAATCTGAGACATGCAAAGATGTTTATTCAAACCGTCATACCAGAATAGAACTTGATCAATCGCTGTGCCATGTACCAGGAATTCCCGCTGTATACACATACTATCCACTTAAATGTATACGTTATCAATTTTGAGAACGTCCAATTGGAAAAATTGTTTGAGAAACTACAGTACAACCCCTCTAAACCGGACGTTAATGTTGGTACAAATATCGGTCTTGGAGACAGGTGGCAGCTTAACGCAGGGCGAAAGTCATGCAGAAAACTCCTCTAGCAACTTTCTGCATAACTTTTATCCTGCATCAAGCAGACACCTGCCTAAAATCTCTAAAAAAATTCTAATAGAATTCTGGGTCCAAGCTTATAAAACTTATAGTTCAGTCTGAGTTCGTTCTCAAGTTTTTGATTGGTCAGATTTGAGCCTCTGGCTCAAATCTGACCAATCAAAAGCTTAAGAACTCAACTCTGACCAATCAAAAGCTTGAGAACGAACTCTGACTCAACAAAAAAGCTTTATAAGCATGGACCCAGATTTAGAGAGGTTTTACTGTATTGACAGTTTTTACTCAGATAAAACGTCGCGTTACTCGGTGTCTAATTAGGACTCAAATAAAACGTCACGTTACTAGGTGTCTAATTAGGACTCAGATAAAACGTCGCGTTACTCGGTGTCTAATTATGACCCAGATAAAACGTCGTGTTACTCGGTGTCTAATTAGGGTCAAAGCTATTTGCAAAAGCGAGTAAAGTGTCTCTGTTGAATACATGTGAAACCAGGCCACTGAATACTGTAAAACCTCGATAATTTGAAATTTTGATAAGGAAAATTGGGTTCGTTTGAGGCAGATGACCACTTAATGCAAAGTCGAAGTCGTACAGAAAGCTTCCAAATACTCGAGTTCACCCTGTTTGAAGCTTCCACCAGATTTATAACGCGATAATGACAATTATTTGAATGGTGGAATTAACGGGGTTATACTGTACCAATATGTTCAAGGTAACAACTTCTACCTTCTACCGGACTCAGGGGAACGTTTGAATAAGGTTGTTCAAGAATTGATTATAGCATTTTATTTGAACATGTCTGCAATTTACCATACGTTAAGTAACGTGTATCGGTACTACAGGAAAGTTCCTCTGCAGTGACAACCAACACGAGGTCTAATTCATGGCCTGGTTGGCAGGTCACAGTTTAATGCAGGACGAAGCATTTGAGGAACTTATGTCCGATTATCAAATGCTTCAAATGCAAATGAAAGTCTGGCCATGCATAGCGGACGGCGGGCTATATTAGAGGTCCAGACAACATGCGTGAATTAAAACATTTTCAAGAATGACTTCTTTATTTCCATTGTGGTTTCAAAAGGTGACTTTTACAGAGGTGTCAAATGGCGCCAATATGAGGGAATGGGTTAAAGATTACATGCCATTACTCAACGTTTATCAAAATGTACCCTCCTTAGCCTCGATTTTTGTTCTGTGTTCACCACAGTAATGTTTTACCGTTCATGTTGATGTTTCGAGTACAGGTTAGTAGAGTTACAGTTCTTATACATCCTGTACGTAATGGTGTAAGAAAGAAATGCCATCAGGAATCTTAATTAGACTACGTTGTATAATCGCATATGAACACCTGAATGTTTTACCGTGAAGTAAACTATGGAATTAACTAAAGCAGACTACTTACATAAGGCATGAGCATGCGTCGCCATCAGATAAAAGGTTTAAGATCTCAGGCATTAAACATTATTATTTCAAGAGATGGCGCGCAATGCAATGGCTTGCTTCACGAATCCATCAACAATGTTAACCAAAACGCATCAATAAGAAACATTGTGAACAATATAAGGTAATCTCCATTGAATGTTATGAAAATTGTCATTATTTCAAATGCTTTATTGTTCAAAATTATGTTTTAAAAAGTTGCATATGTTGTTACTGCGAACAGTTTACCGGTATAAGATATTGTTTTCAATTTTACTTTCAAAACATCCTGATATTGTAACCCAGCTGTACTCAAATGTATAGCAACGTAAATTAATAACGAATTTTATTTGGGAAAATATAGATTTGTATCAAACCTTATTTAGCCAGACACAATTCGATTCGCATTTGTTCAGAGCTTATTTACAGACGATATAACAAGTAGCTTGGTATCTCATTAGCATCCAAACTAATTGACACCCAGTTAATAATTTCCAAAACAGCTCGAATTAGTAACACTTTTCCGAGTCTAAATAGATATTTTTACGACAGGATAAGTGCTACACTATCTGTTAAATGTTATATTCGTTGGATGAAGTAATGTTTTGCACTAATTGGAATGTCTACTATCTTGAATTTCTGGTAGGTAAATATACAACTAATGTATCAGACATCTGTATGGCTGTTTTTAGGTCAAAAATAACTTTGTTAGATAACAGAAAACAGACAAATATTAATCATTTACCCGACCTATAGATATGTAAGAAATAATGATATAATAATAACTGATTAGATGAAGTTTGCTAATTTCATACGGACAGTGGGGTATTTTGGCCATGACAGAATCTGTACAAGTCTATAGTATTCCATAAGCAAACTGAGCAGACCTTGGGCAGACAGTCTCTAAATAAGCCGCCGGATCGGCGCATTCTGTATTTACAAAATCGTTCAAAATGCGACGTTTAGAGGTAAAGGGTTGGTGAATCCGGATCTTATTTTGACTAGATCTGAGTTTATTCGGTTGAGTATTATCCGGCGTTTCAAAACGCTACCATCCAATAAGTAGCAGACTTGATATTCATAGAAAATACACACTTGCATTAAGCAATACATTTTATTCAAGAAATGTTATTTTCTTTGCATACACTGGGTAAGTGTTTCATAATATCTGTTACCATTACAAACTAATATGAACATTACACAGAACACACTACACTGTCATGTTATATGTCATTTAAAAGGAAAGATTTTAAAGTTTTGAGTATTGAAAAAAGTTTGGGAGAACGTTGACGTCATGACGTTATTTATGACGTCATCAAAATAAGTTGTATTTTCAAGATGACGCTGCCCATAGAAACGTGCGCTGAAATAGTAAAGCTGTATTATAAGACTTATTCGCAGATCACAGTTATCAGATCAATGCAAATGCGATACCCTGAAGATGAGAATTGAATACAATGCAAGTATATAGAATTGTGAAACGATTTGAACAATCAGGATTGGTGAAAGACAGAAGACATGATAATGCCGGAAGACAGAGAGCAGTCAGATCATCGGAGTGATTGGAGCAGGTGGAATCCGTAATTGCAAAAACACCACAAAAGTCTGTGTGCCAAGTCGTGGGTGATATAACTAACAAAATTAGTGTTTCCAGTGTATCCAGGATGCTCAGGATTGACTTGAAATTGACGCCATACACTATTTCAATCAAGCAACATTTGAAAGATTTTGACATTAGCAGTCGACTTGCTTTTGCGGCCTGGATGAAAGACCGGTCCGAAATAGCAGACAATACCTGGTTTTCTGAAGAAGCCCACTTCTATCTAAATGTTCAAGTGAGTGTACAATCCTTCGCCATCGTCCACAGAAGAGTTGAAGCTATCGACCAGACGTGAAATTAGAAATAGTTCGCCAGACATGTGCAGATCCGTAATAAACAACTTCAAGAGACGTTTAGACGTCGTTTTGCTCCGAGGAGGACGTCATCTTGAGCATGTACTGTAAACTCGCATATTTTTATGAAGGGACAATAAGTTTAGCATTTCTCGAAAACATGTTGATGTTAGGTATCAAATGAAACTTTGTTTTTTCTCCTGTCACTGAGTGACTTTCATTTTTACATATATTCAAAATGTTGAAAAATAGGAGACTGTAAAATGGTAACAGATATTATGAAACACCCTGTATTTGTAGAAGCGATATAATTATAAACTAGTATTGAACATATTTGCGTAAATTCTACATTTTCAACATTTCATGAGCGGATTTGAAACTGCAGTGTATATAGGAGCTTTCTGCATTATTTTTGACCTGTATTAAGCTACCACCTGTCTTACAGATCCATAATAACAGATGTTTTCAAAATGCTTATCTATAGATCGTTGCCGTACGGTACTTGTGTCCCCTGACGTTACACATGACGTCGACGTTTACGAAAGCGAATACGGACATTATCATTATTATGCCACAATGTGCGACAATACAAATCAACCCTTTCCCTCATATAAAATATTCTTCGTTTACAAACAGAGTAGACCAAGATCAGACGGTCCCTGTGGGATACGTCTAATCAGGGTCTGCTATGTTTGCTGGTGATAATGTAATAGTTCTGACTACAGTTTCTACCAATACAAAAAGTCTAAGTACAATATGCCATTTTAAAAAATCAGCTGATAAATTTACACCATGCCATTATTTCTTACATAAATATTGAACAGGGAAAGAGTTAAGATGCAAATAAAATAATCAACAAAAATACTGGTGAATATTAAATTCCATTTACAGTAAAAAATAAACCGACTAAACCGGGGTTTCACAAATGTAGGAGAGAAGAAAAGCATATCTTTTTAAGCCGGTGGTTGCTTAATGCAGAATGAAAGTCATGAAGAAAGGTATTTAAACATACTTATCTTCTCCATGCTGTCGTGAACTGCTTGTCTGTTCTTTAGGCATTCTATATTCCTGTTTTCTGTTTCTTTCATATTCTGTTTTGTCTAACCCTTACTCTTTCGTTCGTTTTTTGACCGCTTCATAATATGTTTCTTTATAATGCCTTGGTATAGATCGTATTTTCTGACATTTCTGGTAAGATTTTGATTTAATATATTTCCTGTGTTGCTTGCATTTGTTTGTATATGCGTTTATTTTATCGTTTACTTTGTCACCTGATCTCTTCCTCATTAAAACCTATAAAACAGAACAAAAACTGAAATCAATATTTAACCCGTTGTGCGACGTCAAATATTTGAAAGGGACATTTAATGTGGACTATTTAATTTATTGATAACATACACTATAATAAGATAACTATTATAAGTTATATATCAGATTAATCTACAGAAAAAATGTATTTTATACAATGAATTATTATTTATTTAATTAAAGCATTTCAAATAAACCAACTTTAAATTTGTCTTTATTGTACAATTAAACGTCATTTTATAATTGGGGACATTTAATAGGACAAAACAATGTATTGTTTAAACGCGTATAACAATGGTACACATAAACTATTTTAGAATATAAATCTTAAATAAAAAGGTATTTTGCAAAGTAATTTTCAAAGACTAGCGAACAGGTTTAGGTTAACAGATACATCGGTGAAAGTTGCACTTGCTGTTTTCACTGTCTCCGGGACATTTTTCCGTGTTTTGGTTTTTCACTAGGTCACATTTTGTTAATTCTGAATTCTGTAAACACTTTTAACCATAACGTCTGAAAATGACGTAACATCAGCGCTGCAGACGATGTATGTGAAATTTCCCGCGCTTAAAGGCAATATCAAATGAAAATTAAGTGATGTCGGATGAAAATGTAACGCGGGACATCCGTATTTTAGCTGTTACTTAAGTTTCGTGCGGTGATTAGTCTTGATTTATCTCAAGAAAAAAATAAACTCATTAACAGCCTTAAGAAACACATTGAATTACCTTTCTTTTGATATATAACAATACTATAATAAAATAACAGATGGTATGTACTATTTAGATGAAAGCGCTGGATTTAACATATTTTCAAAAGTGGCACTGGTTTTTGATGTTACGTCAAATTAGTAAAGTGTTAAAGGTACTAAGTAGATACTCTGAAAGCATAATATTGTTTTAGTTCGACCCCCGTTATGCAAGTGTCATTTGTGCTGTAGGGTGTAGCGTTTATTGTGATCTGCGACATTTTTCGACATTGCTATTTCCGGCAGCGATGTTTTGACTGCACATTAGGTGCGATTACAGTAATGCATATGTCTATCGCTTAAGGAATAGTCAAAGGGGTATTTAAGAACAGGCGAATGCTCAATGCAGTGCGAACTTTCTTATACATATTTGATTAAATAATACATTTTCAACATTTAATGAGCGGATCTGAAACTATTGTAGAACCTGGCCTACGCGGCTATTCATTTATTGAACATAGGATTTTTTTAAACACAACATGTGTTCGCTTATACTCGTATACCGGTAGGATCTTCAGCATAATTTTCGTCTAACAATAACAGTAAAACCTCTCTATAACGGCCACTAAATTACATCAAAATACTAGAGGCAGGTGTTAGAGGCAGGTGGCTGCTTAAAGCAAAGTGAAAGTAAAACAGAATGCTCCTATAGGAGCATTCTGTTTTACTTTCACATTGCTTTAAATAGTCACTTGTCCTTAATACCAACTAATTGACACATTTAAGTGGCCGTTATAAAGAGTTGTTTTCTTCAGTTACAAACGGCCTGTAAGACCCATCAATTTTGTGTCGTTTGTGAAAGGTTTAACTGTATAATATCATCATTCTTCATGGTGTACAGTAGAAACTAATACTTACAATTCATTGATATAAGAGTCCATAAAACACGTAGTTAATTAATGCAAGACATACGCAATTGGAGTTTGTTCTCTAAATTATATTTGCCCTAAATAAGGCTATCGCCTGTTTTAAAATCCGAAATTGGACTTTTGTAGAATAGTGGTTTTACTGTGCTTGCATATCATCGGTATATGTCATAACGTACCTGCCGTGAACGTTTATAACATGCAGCATATTACTTACTCGCAGTGCTGCAAACGTATAAAAGGATATCGCCTGTCAGTAATGCCAGAACTGACACATTCCCTGCGATGCTGCAATGTTTTAATACTTACCCCGATTTGGTAAAGACTGCTTTGATATGCTTTGATTTCTACTATTGACTACATTACATTCGATCCGACTTTTTGATAAATTATTGAGTGGGTATCTAACAGCTTAGATCATGATGATACATGCACTTACTCGACGTCTCACCTGGATCCAAGCGGTTTGCAAATGTGAGTCAATCTGCGGGTAGCGGTAGTAACGGGCTAAAGGCAACGTTTTTACACTATGAATGTTCATGCAAGAAATAATTACATCAATAATATCAATGGATGGAAATGTTATAATGGCACAAAGAACAAAAGTACTTTTGACGATGACAGACACTGTACACTAAACTGGCTACAATGTTCCACCTTCCATATTTCATTGTAACTATTTTGCCCATGAATATTCAGTAGGTGTTGAAATTTGAAATAAACACAGAACAGGGAAAGGGTTAATGCGTCTGTATGAGGTAAGGGGCTAAATAAAGAGAGTATGGTCATTTCTCCATGCCCCACATCTAATTTCGTTTTCTTGGTTCAATAATAATATATTTCATTGTTCATTGATGAAATATACAGAGACAATCCTGGACGGAATTTCAACTACAATGGAATGTTTCTGTGTCATGTACGGCCCGAATAGCACCACAACAAATAACAAAACAGCACAGTAAAATAAACAAATCGATCTGATACCTTTACCCTTCATTCCTTGAATATCCGTGTCGGAAATATTTACATCATGAATAGAAAATGGATTTGTTGTTATGCTATCACATCGACATAGGTTTTGATCAGAAACAAGTACATCATTAATAATTATTACATTACGTTTTGTAAATTCATATCTGGCAGAAACTGTAGAACCATAACTATGTTATATCATAAGCACACAGAAAAGACAGAAACGTATTAATTGAGTAAGGGGTTAATATAGTTGACCAAGACCAAGTTCGAAAGTAAGTCATACTTTCTAATTGCAATTTCATAGTGTGGCTGTACATATTTATGGTATTTTGCTGATATCTATTTTTTCCTAATTCTGTCTTTTAACCCTTTCCCTCATATAAACGTGTTTCCACGCATCTGCAAATAGAGTAGACCCATATCAGACGGCTCCTATAGGAGCCGTCTGATCAGGGTCTGCTCTGTTTGCTAATGAAACTTGATAGATCTGTTTTTATACTTTCTAAATTGGCTACAATGTTCAACCTTCCGTATTTCATTATAGCTATTTTGTCCAAGAATATTCAGTAAGTATTGGAATTTGTAATAAACATAAAACAGGGAAAGGGTTAAGACTATTTTGATGCAAACCTTTGTTATTGTGCTCACGTGTCCACTGGTTTGCAAATCTAACTCGAATCGAGTACGGTAACTGTGTCTAATCACATCTAATTAACGGTGCTACTATTCTATTTCTGCCTGTGTGTCTGTCTGTCTCGTCTCGGGCTGTTTTATGTCTGTTTATAACCTCTTACATGTAACAATTTACGCCGTCGTTATTGTGTGTCATGTATTGTAAGCTAGAATATAACGGCGATAAAACTTGCAGCCGGTTTCCATATCCTGTAATTACATGTTTGTAAGTGTCCCCAATTCATTGTGCGTCATGGGTGGCTGTATGTTTTATTTAGTATATCTTGCTTTAACTATGTTTAAACTATCATATTTGCTTAATACTATATTGATCACAACTGCTACGTTTTATTGCAACTTGTATACTTTTTGACTACCTCTTTTGGCACCAAACATCCTTTGTCTATAAATAATCTCGTCTGTATTTAGTTTCATTGTAGTTTTCCATCCGATAACCTCTCGAAAACTTAAGTTGTGTGTCAAGCAGTTTTGGATCCTGACGAAACGCCGTTTTTTTCGGCGTCTCATCTGGATTAAAACTCTTTGCCAAGGTTTATCAAATTGCAGCGCGCCAATGGATCACTCTCTGGTTACGGCGTTGAAATATATTACAATTATGTTAAATCACTACCTACATATCACCGACACGTAAGATTATTTAGAGGTAAATAAACACAATTTTGAAGGTTTTTAATCAATTATAATTTGAACATACGTACCACTAGTTTAAACTATTATAGCGAACATCGATGATGTGGTTCAGTTTATTTTACTCCATATATAGGTCCTTCAGCACCTTTGAAAACAGAGTGTAACCATATTATACAGCTTCTGTTGGAGCTCCCCGATCTGGGTCTACTATGGTCAATTATGGATTTGATATCTATAGATCTGATTCAACAGTTTCTTAAATGACCATTTTTAGCTTTGTTTACATTACATTACAGTAAAACCTGTTTTAAGCGGTCATTCATTTGAAAAGCAGGTAGGTGCTTAATGCTGCTTTAGGAGCTTTTAGTTTTAGTTTGACCTTCATTACGTTACCACTTACCTTGCAGACCCAAAATTAGATTACCTTGTGATACCCGCTTTGGAAAGGTTTTGCTGTATGCAGAATCTAAATAATATTCATAATGTTATTATATTTCACATGGATATTCATGAAGCAACTGGTTAATTGTCGCCAAACACTAGGGTATGTTCCACCTATGTAATATTTATTTTGATCACGCAAGGTGACACATGAGCACAATATTTCGACGTACCCATTGCTACAGGAGGACATTAACCCTATGGCTGCTGGAACCGTGTGTACTGGCACTTGAAAACAGTACTGACTCAGATCAGTATACTTCTGGTCATCTGACCAGGGTCTGCATTGTTTGTCATTCAAATTCCTCTAGCAATGAAATGCCATTTCAAACTGATCATTCAATTTTGTAAATAAATCCTACACGGGCTTAGGTAAACAATTCATTTCATGTGATTTAACTGAATAATTATCACGATATATAACTATATTATGTCTAAAAGGAAAATATAAATTGAATATCCGCGTGTTGAATGTAAACAACGTTGTGTTTCTAATCATATAACTGTTTGTTTAGGGCAAATTGATGTGAAATTTGTTTGAATATATATCCTGGCAACTGTGTGAGAAGTAGCATTAATCCTTAAACTGCTACCCGTGGTTCATATTAACAAACATCTTGGATCCAGACAAGACGATGAAAACTAGCCGTCACATTAGTATCTAAGCTGTTTGATACATGGTCAATAATTCTTCGAAAGCTCGAATAAATCTAAAGTAGTCAAAAGAGCATCAGGTCTAAATTTTCTAAGACCTAATTTTCAAACAGCGTCGTTAGAGTTCCCAAAATTTAAAACACAAGCGATATACTGTATAAGATTACATTCATCATCTCATTCGTGCATGAGGATCGTAAAACTATGTTGTATTTAAACTTAACATATTCAGGACATATCAGCGTAGTTTATAAGGTGCATACTGATATATCAAAGTATCTTATTTTATCAGGCAAACATTATCTTGCTGCTACTCGTTAGACTCGAAAAGGCCATTCTAATAGATAGCAGCAATATAGGGTATGTTGGAAAATATATGTATAGAAAGACTTCAATTAGCTTTTCTAAATGCGCTCTGAGATACAAGAATCGCAACTTACATATAAAACGCAGTTTGCGGAACATTAGATTGTTAGCCCTTCGCTTGCTGAATTTTGAAATACATTTCTCCTTCTTTACCCATGCCCTGTGTACATTGTGTACAAGTATTTCGCTGTGCAATCACTGCTGTGGAGTGCACTGGTTGCACAATCAACTTGTAAATAGCGCAGACCCTGATGAGACAGCTCATGCAGGAGCTGTCTCATCTGGGTCTTCACTACTTACAGGTAGGTATATTGACGTGAATAGCAAGAGAAGAGTTAGTACTACACTGATGTAGTGGTTCATTGTGCACGTCACAATCTGGCAAATATCACTCATAAACCTGCTGTAAAATATGGTATACTAAACGATGGTTTTGATGCAACTCTAATTCGATTATATCAAGTGTTTGAGAATATTTTGGCCAATGCATGGCCACAGCCTGGATCCCCTGACGAGACGTTGAGTTACTCAACGCTGTTTGCAAATGTGATTAGCCGCGAAATTTAATATTTAATATTACCAGACACAGTATGTGTAATTTTCGCAACCTATCAAAATGTTATATGCCTAACCCAAATATCATGTTTAGTACGACCTGAATTGGAATCGTAAAGAATTTTCAGACGAAATCAATTTAAGGTCACATTTGTCATTTACGTTTTGCGAAACTGGTTTAGAAGGACATAAATGATCTGACACTCGTTGTCATTGGAGATAATATTATAACGGCCGAATCAACAAAAGTATTAACCCTTTCCCTGTTCAATATTTAGTCCAAATTTCAATACCTACTGAATATTCATTTACAAAATAAATATAATGGAATATGGAGGGTGAAACATTGTAGCCATTTTAGAAACTAAAGAAATATAATTAACTATCATATTTCAATAGAAAATAGAGCAGACGCTGATCAAACGTCTCCTCTAGAAGCCATCTGGTCTGGGTATTCTCTGTTAGCAAATGTGTAAAAATGCGTTTATATGAGGGAAAGGGTTAAACGATTCTTTAGTAAGCTTAACAGTTTTAATTTTGGACGAGTTAAATGCAATTTTCTCTTGGATGACGATTGTCAGATTTGTTTTGTCACTTAATCATGTCAATGCAAAATCGGCCAAAAAATGATTTTAGGGGTTAAAAGTGTCGGGCATTATATTTTGACGTATTTCAGCGTTATCTTAGTAGGAAGTAAGTAAAAGGCCGTCATGTTATTTGTATCGGCCGCACGTTTAAAACTTGATATAAGGTATTCTTTATCAATTAAGTGTGCAGGATCAATACAAGATTATATCAAATGGCAACGAACCCAACATTTTTGTTCATTAGACCCTTATCCCCTTACTTTGTCAATATTCGTGTAAGAAATATGATAATGACGTCATGCATATTATCTAGCTATTTTTATAATGACATATGAACACAGGGTATTTGTCAGAACTCCATAAACAAATAGAGCAGACCTGATAGCACGGGATGGCATTCAAACATCTTATGAACAGACTCAATAAAAACGAGTCTGCATTAATTTATGTTTGGTATTTCTGCTTTTGTTTTCGAAGGATCTCCTACTTTCAGAACTTCTATACTTCACAACAGCTGTTGAAAAGTCACCCCGAACTTTGTTTTCAGTGTTGTTATATTTTCTAGATCTTCGGGATCATTAGTTTTGAGGTTTGAACATTGAATACGGCTTAAGCCGGTGCTAGGGGTGCGAGTAGTGATGCTCTTTTCATAGCTGCAAATGAATAGACTCAATAAAAACGAGTCTGCAAATTTCTCTTTTTGCATTGCTGGTTTTGGTTTCGAAGGATCTCCTACTTTCAGAACGTATACACTTGCATGGTGTAAATGGTTATGTCAAGCTTGAATGCATACGACAAGTACTTTACTTTAAGTCTGAACTTGTTTCGTATTCCTTGTATGGAATGTACAGATGCGTTAGGTTTGAAGGAACCATGTAAGTTAATAAGTTTGTTGACATTTTATTTGTATCAAGTGTATCCTTTAGACCATAAAGCAAAGACGCAATATTGAGAAATGTATGCTCGTTAGAGATATGATTGTTCTGGACGAGTCAACAAAAGCCGTATTTAGAGGCATTTTTGCAGTATTAATAGCTTTATTTCTGGACGAGTTCAATGCAATTTAAACAAACTATGTTTTATCACATAACCACATACATACAAAATTGGATAACAAGTGAATTTATACTTTAACTATAGGAATGTTAAAGAGGAATAGTCAATGACTGTGTAAAGGTAGAATTCGCTCAGAATGAAAATGTATGAATTAATGAGAGGTTTTTGAATGACTAACAGTGCATATTCTGATCCCAGGGCTCCTCTATGAGTCCCCTGATCTGGTTCTACACTGTTTGCAAATGAAAGGCAACTTGTTTCCGGCATTCAAATTATTAAATAGCTATATCGGTGCGATATGTCTAAATAATGATGTCTCTATGACAACATTCAGATGTTCAGAGTTAGCTTTGAAGAGAATATGCAAACGAATAAAACACTGCCGTTTTATTTGTACCAGTTACATGCGTTAAACCACACATAAAACCATGCTATATTGAGCAAATTTTTTGCGTGTCAACTTATTGCATGACTGTATGTTGTATAAGTGCTACGATGGTTGTGGTTTTTGTCACAAACCGAGTATGTGGTGCACGGTAATATGCAAATTATTGCATGCATGCCCTTTGAAGTGCATGTGATCAAATATCCACGATTATTATTTCAGGCACGATTGGATGTTACCCTTACATCTAACGCAATCTTAATAATTGATATCAATCATAATCGTGCGCATACCATAATTTCATCCTCTTTAATAGTTATTCTGACAAACGCAAGTCGTGCAAAAACAGATCAAACGGTTCCTGAAGGTACCGTTTGATCAGGCTATGCTCTATTTGTTTTTATGACCCAGTCTGAAGGTACCATTTGATCAGGCTATGCTCTATTTGTTTTCATGACACAGTCTCCTTGAATAGAAAACGTAAGGAGCATGTACTAGGAAAAGGGTTCTTTTAGAATTGTGTAGCTTTAAAACCATTTGATCGATAGGGAATTGCTCCAGATGTTTCAAATGGTGACCTTACAAGAGGCATCAATATGAGTGAATGTGTTTAAAAGAAATGTATCAAAATGGTACACGAGCTCTGTAAGGTGAGAGAAGGGTGGGTGCCCAATACTTAGAGTACATAACGTATCCCTGTACACTGGACTATATTGCATCCACGAATGAGCTGTGCGTCTCCGTGTCACAAGGTCGAAAGTGCTGAGAAACCAGTGTCCATGCTTATAAAGCTTTTAGTTGAGTCTGAGTTTCGTTCTCATGCTTTTGATTGGTCAGATTTGAGTTCGCAAGCTTTTGATTGGTCAGATTTGAGCCAAAGGCTCAAATCTGACCAATCAAATGCTTGAGAACGTTCTCAGACTCAACTAAACGTTTTATAAGCATGGACCCAGAATAATATAATATTGGATGATAGATGACGAATGCTCATGATAATAATGCTAGTTTAGGATGATTATATTGTTCTAGTTGACGATGATCATCGTGATGTGGTTGATGATGCTACAATGTTGTTGTTGTTGTTGATGATGATGATGACGAATGATGATAATGATGATGGTCATCATCATTAGTGAATATAAGAGCATAAATGCCACATACATACTTTTGAATTAAACTGAAATTCGTTGATACGACCCGTGGAAAACAATATATGGGTTAGGCAGTGACCATCTTTCCACCGGGTTTAATTCGAGAGACCCTTGCAATCTAGACCCACACTGTTTGTCTATGTCCCTTTGTATGGAACTAACCATGACCCTTAGTTAGATGCATATATGGCGGGCAATTTGTACAGTTGGCAATTGCGCCAGCAAGCATAATAACTCATGAAACAAGATGTGGGATAAATTATTCGTCCTGGGTAATAGTTGCACTACATTACATCCCTCTAATGCGAGGTATATTTACATTATGTGTATTAAAATCATCTGGTAGCTTAATGCAGGACAGAAGTTACGCAGAAACTTCCTATAATAGCTTCCTTCATTACTGTCGTCATGCTTAAGCAATCACTTTCAAGACACTTATGGTTATTTATAAAAGTGTCGCTTTTGAGGGGATGTACTGAATATACATTTATATGTTTCTTATATATGGTGTCTTCAAAGTTACAAATGAAACAAAGGAAATTAGAAATACCAGATTTAATTATTTTAACAATCTGTGAACTCAGTAGAAACCTTAAGGAATATTTAAATCAATAGCCTATTTACTCCTACCATGGTTACAGTGACATACTTTACATTGCTCGGATTCAAGGAGAGTTGGGTCCAAGCTGTTTGGTACTCAGTCAATAGTGTGTCAAAAGAGTGAACGAATCGAAGCTGGGTATAGCTTTAAGTTCAAAGAGACACTATTTGTTACATTAGAATAAGGAATAAGGATATAAAAGCATGTATTACTTTCAACCCTTTATCTCATGCAGATCTACAGATAAATGTGCGTACACAAATACTGAAGTCGTTATGGTCCCCACCTTACCCTATACTGTGACTACTATAGAGTGATCACAGGATATGGTTTGGTGAAGAAATAAAGAGTTATTATTGAAAATGTTTAAACATAGTATAAACTCTCTATAATGGCCACTAAATTACATCATGTGTTTTGTGTTTAAGACAGGTGACTTCATAAAACAAGGTGAACGTAAAACAGAACGCTCCTATAGGAGAGTTCTGTTTTACTTTCACCTTGCTTTAACTCTTTTGGCGCCAAATTTAAAAGTATTGTCTGCAATAATACTTTCATATTAAATATAATACTAAACTAAATAATAAAGGTATATTAGTACAACATTTGTTTTTAAAAACCTGAATGCCTGCGCTGAAATAATACAGAAAACAGTGAAGTCCCAGGTCTGATGCCGCCTTGAAAAGGCGGCATCTGACCTGGGACTGCACTGTTTTCAATGGTGCCAACAGGCGACATTGGCGCCAAAAGAGTTAAACAGCTGCCTGTCCTAGATACCAACCAATCAACACAATTTAGTGGCCGTTATAGAGAGGTGTTACTGGACATCTGTCATGAACATTGTTGTTATATACTTATAACATATTTATACAAGCATTCATGAATATTCATTTAGTATTTATAATGGCCAGCGAACCTTGTAATGTGTTTGCCATGAATGGAACTGTAGAAGCCATATTATTTCATAAGCAAACTGGGTAGATCCTACTATTCAGACAGCTCCTAAAATGAGCCGTCTGATCTTCGTGTACTCCGTTTGAAAAGGCATGTAAAAGGTTAGCACAATTACTTCAAAACGTCCTGACAGACAGTGGTACTTGATATCACTCAAGCTCGGAATAACCAGAAGAACAAACTGCGTCTGGCGGTTTAATTTCTAACATAATGGAAAAAGTCTTGGGTTTTACAAAGTCTGTAAAATAGACCGGTAATTACAGTCTTTTGAATTTAGAGATTTGGATATCGGTCTAAAATTAACATTATTATTTATCACGAAATGTCGTTAGCATGCTAAACACGCGTAAAGAGTGTACTAGCATTTACAGCCAGTTTCACTCATTCCATCTAAAACTATTTTAGACCCAATCTCTTTTAATTAATCTACCGAAAGTGGGCATTAACTATAGAAAATGAGAATTTTTTAACTTTTGTAGGTTTTAAACCACTGTGGTAAATAGAGCATTCTAACGCAATCTGTCAGTTTTCTGCAATCTGATTGGCTCATGTGACAAAATTTGCGGCATATAAAAACTGTTTTATATGTCGCAAATGCAACCAATCGAAAACGGCCGAATAACAGCATTAGCCTGTTAATATATTAATGCGCTTTGTTTATCAAGCACTAAGATCTACTGATAAATTCGTATGCATACACTGACATATATTCAAGTTCAGTCCGGTATTTTGAATTTATTAATTTCCATTCTTTGTCACGACTTGACCGGTCTTTTATATGTCATGTGGAGAATTATTGATATACTCAAAGCGTTGTGATTCATATTCAACCTTATTTATCATACTATTCAAACATAACGTTATAACGTGAAGTCATTGTTACAGACGACGTTTTTGCGTACGGCGCCAAAGACTAAGATAACGTTACGTTTCCTGACATGTGTATTGAAAGTGTATTGAAATGTAAAATAGCTGTCGCATAATGATTCATGACCAGGGTGAAAAAATCCAGTTATTTTAAGAAATCTGAGAGAAACTGGGCACTATTTCTCGCCTCATCGCTCATTCAATCACCTGCGCGTATAGGATATAACAACAATTTGGCATTTTTTCGTGTTAAGATTGCGTTAGAATAGGGTTAATCCTACTGTGATTTGAAATTTGCGGAGCCGTTAAAATAATTTGCGACCGTCAAAAACCTCATATACCGTCGCAAATTTCAAATTACAGTAGGATTAACCCTATGTTTGCACATATGTAACAAATGCTCTTTTTATAACAATGGTTTCAAAACAGGCAAAAAGGGCATCGGTAGGAGAGAATAGATTAAACTTTGATCGTGGACCATCTGATATGGGTTTGCATTGTTTGACATTCAAAATGCTCTAGCAAATTTTATCACTTCAAACGAGATTGCTTTAAACTAGTTTGATTTTCAATGTATTTGAATATGTAATTTAATGCTTCATTTTCTCTGATCCCAACAGGCACCAACAGATTTGCGTTAACCCTTCGCTTGCTACTCACCTCAGTCAATATACCTACCTGTAAATAGTGAAGACCCAGATGAGACAGCTCCTGCAGGAGCTGTCTCATCAGGGTCTGCACTATTTACAAATTGATTGTGCAACCAGTGCACTCCACAGCAGTGATTGCACAGCGAAATACTTGTACACAATGGAGATATATGTAATTATACAACAGGGCATGGGTAAGGGAGAAATGTATTTTAAAATTCAGCAAGAGAAAGGGTTAAGAAACACTTTAGATCATGATAAGGATCCGAGCATTCCGACATTCGGTAAACAGTTTCTCGAAAGCTTGAACGGTTTTTCCGCGGACATCAAATGTAGGCCTACGGCAAGATAAAGATTAAAGGTAGACATTATTTGTAGGGCAGGGTGAACGTTAAGTGGATTACAATTAACCCTTCGCTTGTTATTCACGTCAATATACCCGCCTGTAAATAGTGAAGACCCAGATGAGACAGCTCCTGCAGGAGCTGTCTCATCAGGGTCTTCACTATTTACAAATTGATTGTGAAACCAGTGCACTCCACAGCAGTGATTGCACAGCGAAATACTCGTACACAATGGAGATATATTTAATTATACAACAGGGCATGTGTAAGGGAGAAATGAATTTTAAAATTCAGCAATAGAAATGTTAAGAAACACTCTAGGCTCTGATAAGGATTCAAGCATTACGGCACTCGGTAAACAGTTTCTCGAAAGCTTGAACGGGTTTTCCGCGGACATCAAATGTAGGCCTACGGCAAGATAAAGATTAAAGGTAGACATTATTTGTAGGGCAGGTGAACATTAAGTGGTTTACAATTAACCCTTCGCTTGTTATTCACGTCAATATACCCGCCTGTAAATAGTGAAGACCCAGATGAGACAGCTCCTGCAGGAGCTGGTTCATCAGGGTCTGCACTATTTACAAGTTTATTGTGCAACCAGTGCACTCCACAGCAGTGATTGCACAGCGAAATACTTGTACACAGTTAAGATATATGTAATTGTACAATATGGCATGGGTAAAGAAGGAGAAATGTATCTTAAAATTCAGCAAGAGAAGGGTTTAACCATTTGTACGGAAATTTAAAGGTAGAAAAAAAGAAAACATTTGGTATGACAGGTAACAAGTTAAAGGCAGACATTGTTTGTTCGACAGGATAAAGAATATTCGTGTAAGAAATAATGACATCATGGATATTTATTAGATTAAATGTTATAATAACATATGGACACATACAGGTTTGGCCATAACTGTAGAATCAAATCTATATTATATATATAAGCAAACAGAGCAGACCCGGATCAGACGGCTCCAAAAGAAGTTGTCTGGTCTGAAGATAATAATGATCAAAGGCATATAGTTTCATAGCCAAACAAGCAGACCCTGATCAAACTACATTGTATTCCCTCAAGAACTGTCTGATCTGATTGTACTTGCAAAGTCGACAAAGAGCGTCTCTTGTATGCGGACGGCTAGAAAACCACCTTGTTACACCATAACGATAACAGTATTCCGTACCCAATACGCCAAGACACTACCGTGTAGAAGATACCTGTCATCAGGACCTGCACTATTTGTCAGGCCGGTTTCATTAACGCATTTAACACTTTTGGTGCCCAATGTCGCATATACAAACAGCTTGGATCCAGATAAGACGCCAAGTAACTCGGCGTCTCATCAAGATCCAAACTGTTTGTTAATGTGGTAATGTTTTGAAAGAAAAAAGGAGGAAAATTAAACAAACAAAGTTGTACATGTAGCAGTCGACAAATTTAGCAGACGACAATATTTGGTAGCAAAAGAGTTAAGACTGAATTAATTCTATATGTAACCCTTACTGTGCTCAACACGAGTCACAAATGCTCTTTGCAAACAATGTATACCCAGATGAGAGGGCTCATAGAGAAACCCTCTCACCAGCGTCTGCAATGTTTGTCATGTTAAAGTTTTCGTTAGAAAATCCTTATATAATCCCCATAATATTGGCCTGTTTGATTTTTTGATTACTTCAGTTTCAACTTCAGCGTTGTAAGAGTTAAACAGTGCTTGGCTATACCACTCTGATATTTCAGCATTGGAAGTCTTAACCCTTTCCCTAATGGATATTCATATAGGAAATAATGACGCCATAAATATCAATAAGATTATTTTTTATAATTGCTTTTGAACACATGACATTTTGGTTCAGGAAGAAGCTGTAGAATCAGATCTATATTTACACCATAAGCAAACAGAGCAAACCCTGATCAGAGCTTACATAAGGGAAGGGGTTAAGACTACTTGTGCATGTACTTCTAAACCAATTGAATCTCACGATTTGATAAATTAGTTTTCATGTTTGATTTTCCTTCAGAATTGTCAGATGCGAGATTCCAATTAACACTTGTACATGTTTCCGTGGTTTAACTCTACATTTAAAACAGCTTGGATCCAGACAAGACGCAGAGTAAATTGGTATCTCATCAGGATCCACGCTGTTTGACACTTGGTCAATCGTTTCTTAGCTGTTTTATGAACTCAGAAGTAGAGGAAATTGCAAGAGATCAACTTGTGAAGAGATAACATTTGTTTTTCATAGCGGGATGAGGGTTAAAGACGAATAATCGAATATAATATTTCACAACTAGATAATTGTGTGTCCGGGTATATTATCTCAGTCTATGATGCAATAGTAGTTCTTACAGACCAGAATAAGACACAGGTATACGTCACTACTGCATACATAGGCCATTAAAATATAGTTACTATACCATTAAATGTACATTAAACTTGTAAAACACATTAATTCCCCCTTATTTCCCCCATTAATTCCTGCAATAATGATTTTAACAGGGTTTGAAACATTAATGGGGTAACCCCTTAAAACACAATGAAATATCATTTTCATGGCCATTAATAATATCTGTAAAGGCATTAAAAATAAAGAAAATATTATTATAAAGTTAATGGCAATGAAAAAAACATGAAATTCTGTTTTAATATTTTTAACCTGATTATTAATGCCCATTAATTGCACCCAACTCTCTTTAATTGCCATGAATATCCAATCCACTTTTATTCATGCCCATTAACTGTTTTGAACTTTTTAATGGCCATGAAAAAGAAAACCTCAAATTTTTAATGCCAATTGAACTTATGATTGTTGTTATTTAATATTTAATACGTTCTTGCAAAATGATTTTAATGGCCTTCATATTATTAATGCCCATTAAAATCATAAATAATAAAATAAAAAAATAAAAAATAAAAAATTATTCAAATTGAAGATGACTTGGGCAAAAGAAACTTCAAAAAGCTGTAGCTTTGAAACTAGTGTATGTGACATAGACCATTTGCTCCCTTTTTCAAGAGCAAATGGTCTGTTTATCATTGGTTTATAGTTACTGTTATAATTACCTCCCTTTATTGGTAAAAGAATAAACTTTTATAACAAATAAATTTTTAATGAGGAATACAGCAAATGAATCACCAATATATAAGTAAATATGTATATTCTAAAGTACAGTACAGTATTTTTACAAAATTTTGCTTTAATATGGACATATTCAAACCCATTCTCTATGTCATTTTGTATACTACTAAGTAGTAGGTGACTCATGCATTCATGATATGCCAGCTCCATGTTGTATGTACAAATCTACTTTCTGGCATACATTTAATTACGATCTTGTACAGTGTCATCAAGGGTCTGATAAAAACAGTCTACAGAAATTGAACTGATTTCAAATGATGAATTTAACTATGCCATTAAAATATTTGCCAGTAATTTATTTCAGGGGGTGTTAATGGGTATAAAAACTTTTTTTACAGTATTTTTACAAAATTTTGCTTTAATATGGACATATTCAAACCCATTCTCTATGTCATTTTGTATACTACTAAGTAGTAGTTGACTCATGCATTCTTGATATGCCATCTCCATGTTGTATGAACAGATCTACTTTCTGTTTGGAGAATTCTGGCATACATTTATTTACGATCTTGTACTGTGTACAGTGTCATCAAGGGTCTGATAAAAACAGTCTACAGGAATTGAACTGATTTCAAATGATGAATTTAACTATGCCATTAAAATATTTGCCAGTAATTTATTTCAGGGGGTGTTAATGGGTATAAAAACTTTTAATGGTTGTTTTAATTATAATATTAATGGCCATTATATCTATATTTTAACAGGCTTTTAAGAGGATGGTGTTAACAGGTTTTTCAGGGATTTTAAGGGTGCCATTAAATGCCATTAAATAGTGACCATTGAAATGCCATCAAAGGTTTACCTATTAATTGGTCATTTTAATGGTGTACCATTAAAACTAGATGAAAATCCTGCTTGAAATTTAATGGGGTTTAAACAAGTTTTTTAACGGCAGTTTAATGGCAATGGCACGCAGTAGTGCGTATTTGCAAGCGGAGCAGACCCAGAACTGTCTGATCAATGTAGAGCCCTGTTTTTATTTGAAATGATATAAATTCGATCCACTATTTTCTGCCATGGTCACACATTTCAATGTTCATGTGCTGTTATATTCACCTAATACCCACACGGTGTTAATATCTTATAAACATACAGAACTACTGGTCAAAGTTAACCCTTTCGGTGCCAAATTTCTAATTGTCGTCTGCAATCCAAGTATGTTAAATCATTCAGTAAAAATAAGGAAATGAGATAAATAAATGCAAGTTTTAAAGAAATAAAGCACATATATAGAACTAGAGATTGAGACAAATAATGTAGTCCCTGATCCGACGCCGCCTTGAAAAGGCGGCGTCTGATCTGGGACTGCACTATTTGTCGTGGTGCATTTATGCGACTGCGGCGGTGAAGAGGTTAAGTTGATCCCTTCCTGCCCTGTTGAATATTTATATGAGAAATAATGTATCATGCGTATTTTTTATTGTGAATCTATTATGACATATATACACAGCGTTTTATTGATAGAAACTGTAGAGTCAGATCAATTATAATTACACAAGCAAACCGAGTAAACCCTAACCAGACGGCTCCTACAGGAGTCGTCTGATCTGGCTCTATCCTGTTTGCAAAAATCTGATAGACGTTTACATTAGAGAAAATCCATAGAGTAACCCATCAATAACTACCAATAAGACGAGTTCTGATTATAGTTTTTCAGACAGTTGTAGCTTAACCTTTAGCCTGCTGGGCAAATAATTTTTACAGAATTGTTCACCTACTACATATTCAAAATTCAGGCTATAACCAATGTGTCTACTAAAATGCAACCAGAGTGCCAAACAGTTTAGATCCTGATGAACTGCCGAGTTACTCGGCGTCTCATCTGGATCCAAACTGTTTGCATAGGTATTCACTCATCCGCCCATAGCAAGCTAAAGGTTAATGACGAAACTTATGCAAAAAACTCCTTATTAACATATAGACTTTTCAATTATTTTCGCCCCACTATAGGGAACCAAATGCTTTTAAAGACCACTATGTTTATTTACTTAGTGGTTTCTATAGAGATGTTTTACTTATTATATCTAATCAGGAATAACATGTATTGCCGTGAGCAACTTCGATTTATACACAACGTTTTGCTGAACACCTGTCACACTCTACTCCGCGACTAGACTCGTATTTGAGAACGGCTAGAGCCCAGTGAACCCTTCGCTTGCTGAATTTTAAAATACATTTCTCCTTCATTACCCATGCCCTGTTGTATAATTACATATATCTTCACTGTGTACAAGTATTTCGCTGTGCAATCACTGCTGTGGAGTGCACTGGTTGCACAATCAACTTGTAAATAGTGCAGAGCCTGATGAGACAGTTCCTGCAGGATCTGTCTCATCTGGGTCTTCACTATTTACAGGTACGTATATTGACGTGAATAGCAAGCGAAGGGTTAATAATTCGGCGTCTCATCAGAAACCAAGCTATTTGACGATCAGGCAACAGTTTCTCAAAGGCTTATTCTAGGCAGAACTATGCACAATTGATCCAGATGCAAGTGTAAGCAGACATTATTTTTACAGCGGTTTAAACCTTAATGTTATATTTATGACCCTATGTCTAATTTTGCTTCTATCATATATATAAATATTTTCTGAAAGTGGACGACCCTTCAAAAGCAAAAGTAACAATACCAAAAGAGAAAATTTCAGACTCGGTTTTATTGAGTCAGTTCATGAGTAGTAATTAAAGTGCAACATTCTCACATACCCCAGCACCGGCTTAAGCAGAATTCAATTTTCTAAACTAATACTATCAAAACTAATGATCCCGAAGGACCAGAACATATAACTACACTGAGAATGAAACTTTTTAATGCGCTAATCCAATAATAATTACAGCTCTTGTGATTAAAAGCTGTAAATAGATCCCAAAGAATATCTGCAGCTGAACTTCGATATCTCGAACTCGAGTAACTTCGGAATAGCTCGAAACATTTACAACACGAAATTGTTCTGAAATGTTTCGCTGCGTATATATATTAGTTCAAGGCGAAAGTAATGCTGAAAGCTCATACGAGGACTTTAGACCTGCATAGAATTGTTTAGTTGCGAAACTGTAAATATTTAGATATCGGATGACTCGAACTTCTGTTATATAGGAGTAATTTGTATAGATCCTTGAAGTTCGAGATATTGATGATCAACTGTATGTGCATGCTATTTAATTCAAGAAAACACATCCTTAAACAATTCCCATTAACTAGGTGCCATTGAGCAGGAATTTAATTTGATCTGAATACGAACCTTGCATATAGGGTATTTCAATTATCTCAAAAGCAACCGCTTACAGATAAAGGAGTTAATAATGACTGAAATAGATTGCATTTCTTGAACAAACAACGATATGTTATATATTCGTCGTATATTATTTGAATTTATAGCAACGATTCGATAGAGTTTTGTGATGAATAATGATATGAATTTTAAAGAATGAAAAATCATAATATAATCTATATTGAGGCACAGAAATTAACTTCATTCAATTTATTTGTAACCTTAACTTAATGCATTTAGGTCAGATATGTTCCAGCATATTGTTTGCATATACGTCTCGTGATGATGGAAACATTAACCAATTTACTTCTGAACATTCAAACGGGAATATCCCATCAACGTTTAATGAATCAATTCAGCATGAATAATTTGAAAGGGGTGACGAACAGCGCAGACCCTTGCCACAGTGGTCCTCTATGACCCCTGATCTGGGTCAACACTAATGTTAGACTGTTTTTAAATGTCAATACACTCGTGTCCCGCATTCAAAGGGTTAATGCTTTTAGGAACATATCTGACGTATTCGCTGCAGATAAAATTTCCGCTGACTGTCAAATATTAAATTCATTTGAATATTTTTTACATTTTGTTTTCACAACGGAAACGAAAGATTACATGAGGTGTGTATGTACGCCATTCAGTATAATTTGAATGCATTTATTTATAAAAACAATAAAAATAAAACCATATGGACGAACAAACAAGAAGCAGAAAGAGAATTGTGTGCTCTCTTAACCAATATGGAAACTGTCAGTTATTTTTCTACTTACATCGATGTTTGCTTGATTAAGCAAAAACAGTTCAATACATTAAATGATAAGAATGACTTATATGACGAGGAAATTTATACAGGCTTTTATATGAGAGAAAAGGGTCAATAACATTAACTCGAACTATTTTAATCTCTTCTTTATTAGAATAAAAACTATTACAATTGTATTAACACAATGATTAAATTCTTCACACCAAGACTGATTAATGGCCTGTTAGACTTAATAAAACACAAACAATCAATCACGCCTTCATTCCCATATTGCCTACTGCAGCTACTATATTATCGAAGGCAGGATTAAAAAAAGCCAACGTTTGAATTTCATTAGCTGGATTTTTTGTGAGGGGGGGGGGGGGGAGGGGGGCGGTGTGACGTCGTTAACAAAACTTTAACATTGCTTTTGCTTATAACCTCTGAAACACTTCATATTTGGTCTTTCAGTTGAGTGAGTGAGTGAGTTGGGTTTTGCGTCCGAACAGCAGTATGTCAGTTATTTGCAGACGGCACCCGCTTGAGACAAGTTATAGTGCTGCCTCACTGGAATGCACCTGCCGCGGGCACATGGCAAGGGCACCCCACCAGTCACATTATCCTGACACCGGACCGACCAGTTGATATTTCAGTTGAAATAAGGCCTAGGTCAAGGTAACTTTTTTGACAAGATGGCCATCATTGAAAAACTTCAACATTTGGTCTTAACTTTTGAACCACGTATGCTAGACACTTCGTATATGGTATGAAGATAACTTTCGTGAAGACCTTTCATCTTATTCAATGATACGTGGAATTTGGTCAAGATCGCGGTCACTATTTTGAAAACTTGGCTGTTTTAATAAACTTTAACATTTTGCTTTAACTTCTGACCCACGAACTCTATGCAATTCACCTTAGGGTTTTCAGATAACTTTGGTAAGGACTTTACATATGACATAAAGATACCTGAAATCAGGTCAAGGTCAAGGTCTTTGATTTGAAAACTTGGCTGTCATTACATTTGTTTTATAATGTCTGAACTACACATGCTAGACAATTTGTATTTGGTATGTACATAGCTTGTGTGAAGGTATTTCAATTGAAACATCCGGCCCTATCAACATTAACTCACACTATGTTGGGATAACTTTTTTCACTACTTTGCTAATAGGACCCATCTGCTCAGGAACTGTTCTATTAGCTTATGGAATTGTAATAGATCTTACTCTACCGTTTCTAACGATACCAAACGCCCGTGTGTACATTTGTCATTATAAACACGCAGCTTATAAATGTTAATGGTATTATTTCTTACAAGATACATAGATCCATCTCAGTGTCACAGATGTACATATATTGACATAAAATCTTACACTGCACACCCCATACACATAACTATTATAGCTATTAAAGTTTTACATTAATAACTTTAAGAAACGAAGAAATAATGATATTACATCCTTAAATACAAACTATCAAGTGTGTCGAGATCATAGAACAAATATATGAAGAAGACACCTAGGTGTATTTGAAATGTTACTGAAATCTGCATTAGATACCATTTACCACACAATCAATAACATGTTTTACTATGTTACTACTTTCGCTACTTTATATCTATTCCGTTCAAATAACATACAGCCATAACGACTCTACATCAGATCTCTATTCCATTTACGCAAGCTTATCAACTTTATTTTCATATGCAAACAATGTTTCCCGTTTTAGCTTTCGAAGTGGGGTTTCCACCAGCATTGTCTTTGAAATGAAAGTGGTGTGTCACTCGTCTCAACTGGATCCAAAGGTAATCGCCCATTGACGTAAACCCTGTTGAAAACACCTCCACGGTTAAAAGTACAAATATGAATCATGCAGGAAACACCACATACAGAACAAGCAGCTGCTTGAACAGCAACTCAAGACAACACAGCACATGTATATAACTAGCAAAAACACAAAAAGACGCACGATGACAAAAACAAACAAACAACAGGGGGAAATGGAAGTACCGCCTTGGAACGGTTAGTCACAAAAGTCATTGGGGGTTTAAATCGGTTTTGAGGCGCCCAACCTCACACTTATTCCATCCCAACCCTAAACGACAAACAGTGTCAATAAACGTATCCCCTCTCCGACTAATCTACAACAACCGCGATGGCAAATACAGTGGTAAAGTGCATGTAAAACGAAAACATTTAAGTGAAACAAACTGTTTCCACCTATCGCTAGTGTACTCAATGATTGAGCTGCATAACACCATTCACTAATATTACCACTATCCTTTTCTACAAAGGTAATTTCAAATCGTCAAGTGAGCGGTACATGGTCATCATGACTGTCTGATATATGTTTACTGAATCATTAAGGTCGCATCTGAGGAAAAATGGAAAGTAGCTAAGACCGGAGAGCTTATTTTACTTTATGTTTAAAAGTACACGTATGGGACATGCAGGAAACACCACATATAAAACACATGACTGACCGAACAGCGGCCCACTGCTTTATACTGCATTTGGCGCTTTCATGGCTCAATAACTTGATAGATGTTCACTAACACTCATTTCGATGTATTAACCAATTACCTCATAGGCTAGCTAGAAACCAAAATGATAAATAGAGCATTAGCTCCTATAGGAACAAAGGCTCTATCTATCACAGTGGTTTCATAAAGTGAATTTTATAGAGTCGTAAAAGTCGTCAATATGAGGGAATGGGTTAGACGGCTTTGATCCGAGTTCTGGGTCCAAAATGTTTGCAAATGACTGTCAATACGCGCTAAGCATCAGTTATTTAAGTTCACAGTGATATTCATATTGGACGTTAACTAAAACATTCGTCTATTCATAAGCAACTCTAATTGGTTTACTGTTATAATTTGTTTGCTGTTAACATCTTACCTAGTGACTATTAATGTAACAAATGGTTAATTGGCAGAATGGTTTGTTTTGTCCAGTTCGAGTTTTGAGGAAGCATACTCGTATTCCGGACACAAACAAAGAGGAACCTGCCACTACAGAAACATATTTGTAAATATGGTTAACGTATGGTTTTTAACTTAAAGGGTGTATTGCCTTTCAATTATTGGGTAATGCATGCACCGATTCTAAAAAATCATGTTATGTTTTCAAATCTTAGTATCAGAGGACAAGTTGATGAAAGTGTAATTACTCTTCGTCATTTGTTATCATGAGCATTAAACCCGTATACCGCTGTGAAGAAGATATTGATCGGGTGCAAATTCGACTACTTCCGATATGATCAAGTTTTGACAACATACTGACCGATGGTCAAAGTGCTTGTATCCTAATGAGACGCCGTGGTAATCCATGTCTCGACTTGATCCAAGCTGATTACAGAAATGGGGGGGGGGGGTAAGGTCGTGGATAGCTGGATCAGGGTGTACAACACAACCGTGGTAATAAATGAGTGCTTAATCACTTGAAACAAATTTAGCGGGGGCAAACCTCGACATACGTCACAACTGCAAGTATTAATTGGTACAAGAAATTAAAAAATACACGCCGATGAAAAAGATAAATTTGTTGTTTTAACAGTTTCACTTGAGAACAAATGTACATGTATGAGTCATGCAGGAAACACCACATTAAAAAGACACATCCGCGCGAACAGCACCGCGACCAAAAAAGCAAATGTATATACATGTATCAAACGACAAACAGAGACGCACACAGACATAACAAACAAACAATAGAGGATATTGAAGTACCGCCTTCCAACGGTCAGGGAAATAGTCACTGTTGGTTTAAACCGGTTCAGGGGCGCCCGATCTCATACTTATTCCATCCCCGCCCTAAAAGACAAACATTATAAATAAACACATAAACTTGTCGACTAATGACTGCAACCGCGATTGCAAATACAGTGGTAAATTCATGTAAACGAAAACATACTTAAGCAAAAAAAACTGGATCCGCCTATCGCTAGTGTTCTCACTGAAGACGATACAACTTTTACGAAAGCTCAGAGTAAATCATTCATATTAATATTGCCTATGCCAGTGTCCAAACTTCAGTCTTACCCTGTTCCTTTTATAAAGACATTTTCAGGATTTTGAAAACATACTAGACCCGGATCAGACGGCTCTTACCGACTCCCGTTGGAGCCGTCTGATCAGGACCTGCTCTATTTGCTTATTGCATTATAACAGATCTGAACCTACCGTTTCCACCAATACCAAAACTGTCCTGTGTATAGATTCAGCTATCAGAGCATTATTTCGTACATGAATATTCAAGAGGCAACGGCTTAATACGAGAGGAAACCATTGACGAAAGCAATAAAAAGTTAAAGGAATCTTACGTCCTTTTGCATTATGTAGCAGTTGACATACTGCTATTTATCTTACTCCCTTTTGTGTTATGTAGCAGTTGACATACTGCTATTTATAAAAGACACGACAAGACTTCCAGGTAATTAATATGATTTGTGTTTCAGGAACGTGTTTAAATGTATTGAAAACTATTTAGATCAAGGTCAGATATCACGTCTATGCTGAGATACCTTGATAACAAACTACTATATATAGTGATGTGTTTCAAGGCGTTCATACCCTGACCAGGTTGGTATTGGTATGTAATGTGTGCAATGCATTAGAGTCCTTTAATCTATAATATACTGAATAATTAAAATCCGGATAAATGACTCCTAAATGAGCCAATCTTCAGGATATAATGGTGGCCACTGTTTGAAAGGGTCCTATATACTCGGTTACAACACATTTAGGGTTTCAAAGCTGTTGAAATCAAATAATAATATTTTGTAATTCATTTTAATTTGCACACAGACATATTACGAAGAGAGGAATCTATCACCCTAACGCAGTATCAAAGGCTGACATTGATTGCACTACTACATGGAAGCTATGCGAAAGGCAGATGATATCAGAATTGTTACAGGGCATGGCAAACTACTAGGTCAATCAAATATGCGAGCATGAAAGACATAAAACAATATTCAACACTCTTTATATGAAGTTCTGATTATTATGTATGTGCTTGGAATCCAATAATTTGGGAAAACAATACGTGGGCTAGCTTCATTAATATATCACATTACATAAGCCAAGTACGACATCGCTACAGCTACAACCATAATGGTGAACTATGTGTGTAATCAAACCCCAACAATCTTCACGAGTTATTACACGAGTAATCTACACGCATGATTGCAACATAGGCCTATCTGTCTTTGAGCGGACGTATTTCAGTCTTAGACACAGTCACAAAATGCTATAGAATAATAATTGTTTTACACCATATCTAAACAGTACACCAAATCTATAATCTTATACAATTTTATCCCCTATACTATTCTGTCAAAGATCTATATTTTAACCATTAACTCCATATAGATACTCTTTTTAAACACTGTAATGTTTTAGAACAAAGATCCAATTGTTCTAAAAATAGCAAATATTTATCTAGGAGTAACAAGGGAATTAACAATTGCGACCTTGATATGAAAATAAGCAGAACTATTTTTCTAGTAAATTAATTACCTTCCTTTAATAAAAAAAAGAAAATATTTGTTTACTCAAATGTCGTTTATTAATTTTGTTTTTTGTTCTTTTTATCAGTATAAAACTAACTTATGTTTATATTTCAATGCCAAAAAAGCATAAATTATATGTATGCGTCTTTAAAAACTATATATTAGGATAAACATAAACGAGTATTATAATTTGGAGAAAAGCTATGGCTGTCAAGCAAGGGAATTAATTCTTGTTGAGACATGATATGGATTTCAGTAACCTTATATGGGATTTATAGGGTTTTCATGTGACCTCAGTTGAACATTGGAATAACTAGAATTTCGTAGGAGGTCAGATAATTACCTTAACAAACAAATGTGATCCGTATGAGATGCCAAGCCACTCTTTGTCTGTTGACTATACCATGTAATTTGATAATGCAATTAGTGAATACATTTCGCAAATGGAACGTTGCTCTGTATGTCAAAGCCAATAGAAAATCAAATTGAATGTACCGACACTTGTTTCTTTACACTATGAATGTGAAGAGGGATATAATTATCTGAGGAAGGCATTAGCTGTAGAATGAGCAATAGCATACGAAAGAAATTAAAAGTCGACAAAGTGAATTAACATATTACGTTGTGCCGTGTTTGCGTTCTACTAAACCGTAGGTCCAGATGAGACGCCGGGCAATTTGGTGCCTCATCAGAATTCCAAACTGTTTTAACTTAGGTCAATACCTTTTACAGAATTGGATTTACGTAAATAAAACTACTGTATATCAAAGTTTGAACAGAGACGTCAATGTTTACAACATACATGTTTTTACATTACTTGCCTCTGTTTCATTAGTCTTTAGCATTTACGCCAGTGTTTGGTATAAACAAATATGGCGGGACATGTTTTATCTAGTGATTATAATTCAACGTAATGACTAGAATGACAGATACGTGTGGTACATGTAATTATTTCAGATCATTTGTTTTTTCACGTTTCAAGGAATATATTTATATAATGATACCCCTAGATGATAAATTGATCGTTGCCACGCATAAGCACCGTCCAACTACTTAATTGCGCAATACAGTAAAACCCCTCTAAACATCAGCCGGAATTCTAAAAGAGAAGAATTTAAAAACAAATAGGCAGGTGGCTGCTTAATGCATAGTGAAAGTCATGGGAGCTTTCTGCATGACTCTCACCCTGCATTAAGCTGCCATATATCTCCAAGACGGATCTTTATACCACATGTAACGTCAGGTTTAGAGCGTTTTTACTGTATGTTGTACTTCAAATTCCATAATATGCGTGCTCACAATACCTAATCAGATAAGATGTCTAGGTACATGAGATAATGCTTAAAATAACAAATTGGATATAAACGGAATGACAATGTTTTATAATATTGTGGTATACAACAGTGATGATAAGGTTAACAATGGATATTTTCAAATAAACACCTTATCTTTAATGAGCCAATTACACTCGATAGAAAACGTACTGTAATTCTAGTATTCTATTTCGTTTCAAAGATTCAAATGTATACCAGTTCATGTAACTCAAACAGGCTAGTTAAACCAGCATCCCATTATGGTCCAAACTGTTTGGAAACGGAATATCAACTTCATAGATGAAAATGGCATTTGCAGTGACGTTTTCATTCTTAGAATACTAAAAATGGAAGAATGAATTTTGATTAAATGACCGTTTAAAATGGCATATGTTCACAGTCATTTTTAGCCATGAGAGGAACTATAGAATCAGATATCATCAATTCAATGCGCAACCAGAGACTATCTTGACAAGGAGCCCCGTACAAGAGCCGCCTCATGTACGAAATAATCTGTTTGTACTATGTTTGGCTTATCCCAGTTGTGAAACATAATTTCTGCTGAGAGTTAAAGCTAACTTGACTATTTTCGATTCGATCTAGGTAACAATTGTCAAACAGGTTTGACCCTGTTTGCAAACATGAATGAAGTCGCAGAAGTCGCGGAAGGAGCGTAACAGAAATAAGCAACTACAACTTGGGCTCTAGTACCGACCTAAACATCACATTTGGAGCAAGTGTACTGGATGGATTAACTTGCAGCACTTAGATAACATTAATACACTAACCAATACTAAGAATAATGGCGGGTGGGTAGATGGATGGATGGATCTATAGATAGAATGGTCGACGGATGGATGGATGGACCGATGGATAAATATACTGATGGATGGATGGATATTGAGGAATTCACAGTAACTCTTAATTTCTATAATTGAAATAGTTCAAGTGTTGGTTATCGGCAAGGAAAATGACTTATTTAAGAAAATATGCACTTCGTCATGTGTTATCATTACCTTCTAAAAGACACAGTCAAGTCCATAAATTATTATGACCTTAATCAACCTTAAAGCAAATTTAGATAAACGCTTGAATGACAATATTACGTGGATTGAGATATAGACATACTGTTGCAAAAAATACAGTTCTTGTTTTATTAAATATAATTTAAAAGTTACGTGCCCATTTATTTCTTTAATTCAAGAAGAGCAAATCTCATGAAACAAGACAAGTGATATTTTATTAAGTGAATAGGGTCTACAATTCAAATATATCTAAATATATAATGTACGCGACCGTAAATGTACAGTAGGCTGAGCGGTCATTCGGACTGAAAGTAGACTTTAACTAGGTACTTTACTCTTTTTTTATATCTAAATGGTATCAATTTGAACTGTTCATATTTACCAACCACTGGAGTGGAGTGATGGGGTGTCCGGATCCTTTGTGTAGTTAGAGTAAATTGAAATTGAGGCAGCAATTTATTATAAGGTCAGATGGTATAAAACTTCTGAGACTGAATCTGAGTTCATTCTCAGACATCCTATTAGTAAGAGTTTGAGCAACTCGACGTCTCATCAGGATGCAAACTGTTTGACAATCTGGTTGCACTTTGGTAGGGAACCTGATTATTGTTTGCATTTTGAAAATGTGTTTGGTGAACAATTATGTAAATCGATTTAGGAAAGAATTAAGGATTTGTCACGTTTCAGTTCCACCAACATAACAAATGACACAAATCACGCTCGACGTCACTATGCTGACAATAGATACCTAGGGAGTAGGGACATTTCAAATTCCGCCTATTATACGGATCATGACAGATATAGAAATTACATGAGTGTGCATTGGATGTATTAAATGAGTGGTTAAACACAGATGGAAAACGAGAGTTTCTGAGTATTTTGGTCTTTGAAATAACATTTTATAAATCTAAGTAAATCATAACCACGAATGAAATATTCTATTTATAACATAATCACTTACACTCTTGCAATACTATGTGTATATATACTACAATAGGCGCACGATTGTGCAGAAACTAAGTTTAACACAGTTCCATACCTTTTCAAAAAGCTAAATTATCAGGGTGGTCTTTTTATACTACACATATATTTCAATTGACTGTTCAAAAAATATTAGCACAATTGACGCATTAAAAGAACCCTGAAAGTATACATTTGATATGGGGACAGTGCAATGAATTAGTATCTATAAGCACATCGAATGTGAGTTCTCTTTAAAAACGCTATTCACAACGCAGTTTAAAATACCGACACTATGCAAGTTATAGGCAAAGTTACAGGTAAGTTTCAATTCAACTGAATGAAACAATCACCTTGCATATTATCGAAAACACAGTTAAATTCAATTTTAACCCCATTATTCGTTAACCTTCAGCCTGCTACAGGCGGTACTGTTATCATAATTTCAAACGGTTTGGAGTCATATGAGACACTGAGTAACTCTGAACCTCATTGAGATCCCAATTGCTTGACACATGGATTACATTTTGATAGACAAACTGATTATAGCTTGAATTTGGAAATTGTAGTGGGTGAAAATTGTGTAAAATACTTTGCCTTGCATGCAAACCATGCTCAAAACCTCTTGCATATGTGTACGTGTAACCGACCGACAATAACTGAGGTAGAGGGAATTTGAGCTAAACCGAGGATTGTGAAATAATTGTCTATGTGTATTGGAACTACCTTTCATATATTTTGTAAAATGTGAACATCTGACATAACTGTTATTATAAATTGACACATTCTTGTGACCAGATAGGTATATACCTCGCATGGTTGACACTAAGTGGTATGTCATTGGAGTGACCAACTAATTTCTGGAACCATACATACATATTGTATTTGTTTCTATTGTCACTACGCATAAGTTAAAATCGATAAATTAAGCTAAGATTTATCATGATTACTGCTGAATATTTATATTATGTAAATTCAATCCGAAAAAGCTGATTTAATCTCAAAACGTGTTGGATGCACATTGAAACAGGCATAAGTGTGGTGTTTCTACAACAGAAACACAAACAAACCAACAATTGTTATTTCAAATTGATCGCAACACTGTTGACGATAGGTGCCACCAGTAGTCATACTCATACGAAGTTACTTTAAATCTTGAAACAGTAACCTTTAATAATAATATCTTGAGGTTTTGAGCAAGGCAATTATACGCATTCGTTATCAAATAATATACAAAACATGCTATTCGTATAGGAGATTTTAGTTTAGACAAAGCACAAACCATTTGACAAACTGCATCACGGTGCATCAGCTTGCAACTGATAAGGTTAGAATGCGTCTCCAATTCCGTTATAAAATGTAGATCTAATACAGACAGTTGATATTATGCATTGTAAAAATGTTGCGAAAACAAATAAAGCCAGTTGCATATATTACATTTCAACCCTAAATTTCAGATCACTGACGCCAGTACGGTTTCAGTATATACGAAATTATTTAGATTTGAATGACACCGGAGAAGAAATCTTGAATCGAACAAATTGCTTTGAGAATATTCATGAGTATTAAACGTGGGAATTTGTTGATGACTTTACAGTGGAGTTTCACTAGATCGTCCATATGATTTATTAAACAGGAAACTGTTAAAGCAGGTGGTGGCTTAACCCTTTACTCCACGAATAGTTTTGACAGAAATAATGACATCATGAATATTAAGTAGATTAATTCTTATAACAGCGCATATGCTTAGGAATATTTGGCCATGGCAGAAACTGTAGAATCATATCTATATAATACCATAAGCAAACGGAGCATATGCTGATCAGACGGCCTCTACAGGAGCCGTCTGATCTGGGACTACCCTGCTTGCAGAAAGGAGTAGAAAGGCGTATTTATTATGGTGTAAAGGGTTAATGCAGTGCAAATGCGATACAGAAAGTGCATTTAGTTTACACCAGTGTTCACCGAAAAGGAATACTTACAAACGGAAACTATTTGAAATACTGATTATAATTCATCGTGATGACAATACTCAATACTGAACTTTTACTCCATATATACGCATGTCTACGCATTTGCAAGCAGAGTAGAACCAGACCAGACTGCTCTTGATCAGAGTCTGCTCTGTGGAATACTATAGATATGATTCTACAGTTTCTGCCATGACAACAATTCCCGTGACCTTGTGCTAATATAACAATGAATCTAATTAATAACCATGATGACATTATTTCGTACATGAATATGCAAGGAGTATAGGATTAAAGTAGTTGCGATACGGCATGATGCTATTGCAGTAAACTTTCGCTAATGTGATCACGCAAGTTATTAGCAACGTCGTCCTTAAATCAGGTAGTTGTATAACTAAAGGCAAAATAAAGCAGGATTACTGTTCTGTGTTAAGCTATCACCCGTTGTAACAATCCGTAAGTGTTCTTTTGAGTGGTCGTATTAGCAAATCTTTACTGTTTTTCTTTCAGATAATGTATTCGCAAGTTTCAAAGGAATAACTCTTAACGATACCCATTGATAAATTGATACGCTGCAAAGTAGAGTGCTTATTTAATCAGTATGTATATTCGCAGCTCGGATTCAAGTTGAAAGAGTTACCATTGGAAATGTATGTCGAATGTTGAGTACGACCTGCACAATGTCTTCTAACCCTTTGCTCAATGAATATTAGGGTAAGACATAATGACTTCATGAATATTAACCCTTCTCTTGCTGAATTTTAAAATACATTCTCCTTCGTTACCTTCTTTACCCATGCCCTGTTGTATAATTACATATATCTTCACTGTGTACAAGTATTTCGCTGTGCAATCACTGCTGTGGAATGCACTGGTTACACACTCAACTTGCAGGAGCTGTCTCATCTGGGTCTTCACTATTTACAGGTAGGTATATTGACGTGAATAGCAAGCGAAGGGTTAATGTGATTATCATTCTAAAGGCACATGAACACAGTAATGGTTCTCCATGACAGAAAGTGTACAATTAAATATATGTTGTTTCATAAACAAACAGATCAGACCTTGGTCAGACAGCTCCTGCACACTGTTTGCAAATGCGTATAAAGGCATATCCATGGAGTAAAGAATTAAGTAGCCAGAGTTTACCATACTGAGTAAATTGTGTTAGACAGAAGTGATGTATTCTAATTGGACTCATATCCTCTTCTATGCTTTGTGATAGGTTGATATACAAATATAACCCTTTAAAGCAACGACTTTATACATAACAATGGTATGTTTAAAAGCAGGCGGTTAGTTAATGATAAACCGTACTGCAGGTAGCTCCTATAGGAGCTTTCAGCATAACGCTCGTACATCATTAACTGCCTCTACGACCCAAATGTATACCTTTTTGTGTTATCGTCGCATTACAGCGGTTTCATTATATAAAGCCCCGTAAGTCGGCGTCTCAAACTGTTTGGAATTCTGAAATTCTGATATTGTTTTCCACAGGGAATGCTAGATTAATCCAATTTGTAAACTAATACAAATACCATTTGTATAGAAGCATTCATGCTGAGCAGGTTAATGTAACAAATGGCGAATCCCTAGTAGTTAATCATGTTATATTGTGTTTTATGATACAATGTTTGCATTTGTATTGCCCATACTATTTCATTCCTAACAGTTTTTTTTATTATTATATCTCCGAAAACGGAATTTGAGAGGGGTCGGTTGTTTGGTCGGTTGGTATGTCTGTCTGTCTGTCTGTCCGTGACACAACTTTTAATGTTTTTTCCTGTTCTACAGATACCATTGAATTCACATTTCGCATAATTATGGAACAGGCCTGATGAGTGGAAGTGTCATGAACAAGGTCCATATATCTAACATCTTTCATTATAATGAGGTCGGGCCAAAACCAAAGGAACATATTTCTTCAAGGACATTAGTCACTTGTGTATTGTAAATAATGAGTGCTCAATTGTTTGATATAGGTGAATCATTGATTGCATTTTAATCAGTTTTAATCCAAATGAATCCATAATTCTTTCAAAAATGTTGACTTTTTTGTATAGGCATACATGTATGCATTTGAAAGTTGTAGGGACTGAACCAGAGATTAGTGAGGCCTTGAAAATGTTTTGGTTCCCCATACCCTGGGGCACTATGGGCGGGATCAAACCATAGAAAAGCAATATAATTCCAATTTCCTCAAAAACCCTTTTTATACCCCCGCAACCGAAGTTTGAGAGGGGATATATAGGAGTCAGTGTGTTGGGCCTGTCTGTCTGAAAGTTCCACAGATCCTGCTCAAGGCACCAACGTATTTTTAATCCTGGTCATTGCCCCAACATGTTTGATTTCCGATCAGGGCAGCTGAGCGGGAGTATTCAATCACGTTTAGTGATAGTTCTAGTTTAATATCAATGTTTTGAACAATAATACATAATTTCGTCTAAAACAAAACGCAGGGAACATTATACATGGCAATGCAATTGGTTACCGGATTGACATACAAACGAAAACCATGTTAATTGATTAGCTTTTAAAAGAATACTTGTGTTTAACCCTTCAGTCCATGATTATGCGAGTTAGACGGAATGGCATCATGAATATTAATTAGATATACACAAACAGTTTTGGCAATAAAAGGAATGACTTTTTTTTATAGCTGGTGCATAGGGGTATGTACCGATTCATTTTAGACTATATATACAATATAATAAACAAGGGTTCTAACTGACAGCACGGGCACCCGTGTACACACAAGTCTATAACACTTACAAGTTATATGATAATTTCGTAATTCTTTCGGCAATTTAAAGCAGATATGTCACTACCAACATAGTATAATCCTCTGACGGTAACATATGTATTATTATAAATCCAACAATCAATTTCCTTAAAGGTTACGTCTTTTCTGGGTCATTAACAAACGTGCGGTCACCCCGGTCTCAACCTATCACAGCAATAACCTGACGAGATGCAGTTAAAAAACTGACGTGATTTAATAAAACCATTCGATCACCAGCATTTTTAGCCCCCGGCATCAAAACTAGCGATTTGTTCAGTTAGCTTCAAATCGTCGTGGAAGGAACCATTTCCCAAGTTTTCCTTCGCTCATCTAATGAAATGGCTACAGTTATATTTGTTGCAAAATGGCACCATCCGAAATAGACAATTAAGGACAGACTGAAAGGCCACTGTTACTAGTTGCTTATTTGTTTAGAGGACAACGCAAATGGAGATTGGTGATAGAATTGAGTTGTTTTATTGAACCACACACATGGCCAGGTTATTACTGTGATAGGATGCGACGTGGTGAACGAACGTTTGTCAATGCCACAGAAAACACGTGAACTTTTGAGAAATTTATTGTTAGACTGATAATAGTGAATAAGTTACCGTTAGAAGGTTATATGTATTTGATGGTTAAATATAATTATTGGCTTTCAATAGCCGAACGAATTACGAAATTACAGTAAAACCTCTCTATAACGGCCACTAAATTACATCAATTATTCTTTGTTAAAGGTAGGTGGCTGCTTAAAGCAAGGTAAAAGTAAAACAGAACGCTCCTATAGTAATAGTAGTTCCTACAATTTACGCTTCAGACCTTTTAGATTGTAAAACTGCTGGAATTGCGATAAAACAAGTGTCTCTTTAAACAATTAATTCCATTTCCTTGGTTTCCGTTAAACGTATTTTCAAAATGGTTTCCTCAGAATATTTCACCGGGTAATAAACCCATAGAGAAGAAGTAAGTACTCCACGAAGTAGCTGTGTTCTATAACCTTTGGTCTATGATTATATTTTAGTCGTGAAGAGTTAACACTTTGGACGCCAAATATTTTTCGGATGCAAACAAGCACGTCTGTTTTAATTTCCAATGTGGACAGCCTTTCCAATTATTCTCAAAGGTGTCTCAAAGGTGTCTCAAAGGTGTCTCAAACATACTAAGAGACAAAGTACGGGATCTTATCTGAATACAAAATGTTTTCAAAGACAACCATTATCATGCTAAAACATCTGCTGAAACTCTTTACTTACCTCGGATTCGTACGGCCATTTGAAAAACTTCTGACCGCGTTGTCAAAACGACTGGATCCTTGTAATTCAAGCTAGTTGCAAATGCTAGTCAGGTCACGAGTCAGGTCATGAGTTAGGTCACGAATTAGGTCACGAGTTAGGTCACGAGTCAGGTCAAGAGTCAGATCATGAGTTAGGTCACGAGTCAGGTCACGAGGCGAGTCAGGTCACGAATTAGGTCACGAGTCAGGTCATGAGTTAGGTCACGAGTCAGGTCACGAGTCATGTCACGAGTCAGGTCATGATTTAGGTCACGAGTTAGGTCACGAGCCAGGTCACGAGTCAGGTCACGAGTCAGGTCATGAGTTAGGTCACGAGTCAGGTCACGAGTCAGGTCACGAGTCGAGTCAGGTCACGAATTAGGTCACGAGTCAGGTCATGAGTTAAGTTACGAATCAGGTCACAAGTCAGGTCACGATCCAAGTCAGGCTTAGCAATGTAAGGGTTAATCGCATATACGAGTACATCCGTTTCACACAACCATGCAAATCGCTTGCCAGTGACTTGGTTACTGAAACTTTCGAACGGAACTTTAAAAAAAACCAAAGTTTCTGTATCTCGTAAATTTGGATCTCTATCTTGGTTATCTTGTGGTTGTGTTGGTGTTGTGTTGGTGTTTGTGGTATGTGCGTGTGTGTGTGTGTGTGTGTATGTGTGTGTCCGTGTGTGTTCCCGTTTGCGGGCGCGGAGATGGCATGGTTTGGTTTGGTGTGGTATGTGGGGGTGAATGTGTGCGCGTGCTCTTCATTTGTGTTTCCTGGGCTATTGTGCCTTTTCAGTGGCATCTCCTGACTGACTTCCGCTTTCTAGCTTTCATATTTTATTGAGTCTACTAAATTAGCTTTAGATAATTTTATATAAAACTGAATATTGTCTACTTATTAACTAAACATATATTGGAGGTCAGACAAGATATGCCGCAAAAACCCATGGTCCGAAAATTCATAATAGTTATTAGATGGAAGTGTATGATTATTGCATACAAGTATATTGGAAATTATTTAACTCTAATGTTCACATATCCTGATACAATGGACATTGGGCCCTTTCTAATATCATACTATCTACGTAGAAATAGAAACGGATGAGATGATGCTAATATGCGTTTCATGTCCACACAATTTATTTACAAACACCAGTCAGTCTGCACCGAACAGGATAATGGGTGGTACTACTGGATACTAATAACCAGGTCCAGATATGATACGTACATGTAAACATTTTAAACACTAGCTCCTTTATTTCTCCATCAAATCCTATACTTTTACTGCTCTTTCGAGACAATTCTAAAGAGTGGTCACAGTATAGGATTTGATGGAGAAATCACAATTTTAGATTTCGAGGAAGCACCTTTCGATTTTAGATTTCGAGGAAGCACATTTATCTGGAACTATATTAAAACCAAGGCTCTTCAATGGGATATTTGTTTATACATCATAGGTAGATATATATGTATAAAGCCCTTTTGGAATTATTTGGGGAGCATCCACCGGTTCTACCGATTCTCTTGTTTAATATGTTGATGAGAAGTGAGAAAATGGGTATGTCCAATACTTTTAACCATTTAACTTTTACAATTTAGAGAATGTTTGTCTTATTTTATTATATCTATCCTTGCTTAAGCAACTTTTCAGTTAAAATGAGATTTTGACTGTTAAAATCAGCAAATATAACAATATTGAGAATGGAGTAAGGGACGACCTTTTACGACCGCAAAACGACCACGTAACACCTACAATTTGGAAGAAAATTCATTCGAAAGCAAAGTAGTCTTGTGAAAGGACAAAATTGCAGAATCCGTTTTATTGAGCCTGTTCAATAACGGTTATTGAAGGTTCTCATTTGAGTTTCCAAACGCGTGCTGAAAGTCATAAGTGTAGCAGTTAATATATTAATTATCATATACATTATCTTAAAAAATGCGCTGTTAACCTTTCCGTAAAACATATTTAAATGAAAGCGTACACTTTCTACCGATATTCGCGGCATTTGCAAACATATTTGGTCACAATCAATAGTGATGCTGTCTGACATCAAAAAGTTGTAACGAATAGGTCAGGCATTCTTCTTCTTACAGCGGGGTAAGCGTTAATGGACAAACAATACGAATTTGCTGTTTATAGACACACATTTCCTATTACTAGACATACACTTCTCGATATCCTCGTGACTGTAATTTACAGTTTAGTGATAATTCGTATTCAGCTTTCAAATAAGTACCAGCCTTATTGGGAATGGAATGATACCATTCATGAATAACGCCAAGCCAATACATTTAGAAGATGAGGATGGTGATGTGATGTTCTACTGATAAACTACTTTTGTTGTCATCAGTTAACATATTCCTGTATGGAATATTCTTATCTTATAATAAACATGTCTGCGAATACTTAGTGTCTGATAGAATGGAAATCCTTTTAGCTGGTATCCATACACAGTTCATGACGTTAATCAGAAAGAGAAAAATAATATTTATTTTGTAGATGTGGACAATTCATACATATTTTCCAGTTATTGGATACATTTATCATCAAGTTATGTCTGTTGTGATTGCAAATACATAAGTGCAATAATTCGCGACGTTTGTAGATAGTTAATGCCATTTGCTGTTTTTAGTCTGACAAAGTTGGCTTCCAAGATATACAAGATAGTGTTGAATTGAAGAAAAGCTAGTTAAAGTCGCAAATATAAACATCCTAGGATTGATACCGATGTCACCATAATTCTCAAGTACTGTGCTTGTTTAGTCGTGATTTATTTCATTTTGCAACCTTTATTGTTTTGGCCCGTTTACTCATGTTTTAAAAGTATTTACAGGTTTCATGTCACATACTATAAAGTAATGCATGAGTTAGAAGCGTTGCACCTTTAATTTCTACTCATGAACAGACTCAATAAAAACCGAGTATGCATTTTCCTCTATTCGCATTGCTACTTTTGTTTTCAAAGGATTTCCCATTTGCAGAATATATTTACTTCACAACAACAGGTCATGAGTTAAGTTACGAATCAGGTCACAAGTCAGGTCACGATCCAAGTCAGGCTTGTGTGGCGGCCGTAAAAATTCGCAGTGTTGTTATATTTTCTGGTCCTTCAGGATCGTTAGTGTTGATATTATTAGTTTATAAAATTGAATACTGCTTAAGCCGATGTTAGGGGCTTGAGTAGTAGTAATTACTACTCATGAACAGACTCAATAAAACTGTGACTGCAAGTTTCTCTTTTCTCATTGCTACTTTTGCTTTCAAAGGATCACCCATTTGCACAAGATATTTACTTACAACCAATATAACAACAGAGATGAACTATAATCTAGCTATAGTAGGCATACACGACACCATTTCTTCTGAAGTTTAGCTAAATTGTTTGACACAATGTGTACGAAAGTAGCACATATTGAGCCTTATTAAACATATAATTTGGTTATTTTTGAAAACATGAATAGGTTTTTACATGTCACAGAACCCTTATCGTGCTAACAATTCTGTCTAATCGATGTTTCATCAAGATCTAATATAGTTGTTAATGCGTTCGTTATAAAGTTACAAGATTCCTGATTAGAGTTTGGCTTAGACCATTTGACTTAACCCTTTCACCGCCGAAGTCGCATAAATGCACCACGACAAATAGTGCAGTCCCAGATCAGACGCCGTCTTTTAAAAAGGCGGCGTCTGATCAGGGACTTCACTTTTTGTCCCATTCTCTATTTCTATATATGTGCTTTATTCTTTTGAAATTTGCATTTATTTATCTCATTTCCTTATTGTACCGAATGAGTTAACACAATTTGGATTGCAGACGACAATTAGAAATTTGGCGCCGAAACGGTTAAACAGGCCTTCACAGCGCTTGATTTATTTGATGGAGATGGGATACACATGAGGTTAGATGTGACCCATAACCATGATGTAGCAGAGGTAGTTTTAGCCACTGATCATTCAAAGGCTGTACTCCTGTTTCACTCGATATTTATCTTTGTATCGTGGGATTGTTCTTCCTTTCTTACAATACGTGTGTGTGTGCTGGAGGTTTGTGTTTGCATGTGTGTATGTGGGGGTGGGGGGTAGGGTAAGTATGTTTGTGTCCGCACTTCGTACGTTGTGACTCGAGGCTTCTGATGTTCGTTCACATCAACAATGGTGTCGATGCTATGTGGCTTATTCAGTGTTTCAACATGCGTGTTAACCATATCAGTACATATCATATTGTACTTTTAACCATATCAGTGTCGCAGGTCCATGGACCCAACCCATTCATTAAGCCGTTTCAGTAAGGCAAATTTCACTCCTTTTCAATAAACAGGTGCATTTGATGTCGTCGCCATTTCTTTTACTCTGAGTTTACCAGGCAAATGTTATTTTGTGTTAAAACGATACTATATTAATATATGTATAATATTCATGTCAGAAAAACTTAACCTCGTTTCATGTCTATGAGTTCGCGGTCTTACTTCTTAAAATAACATGTTCCTTACCGTCGCCGTACACCTACTCTTTATACAATTGTTTTTTCCTTATAGAATAATATTTTATTTCGTCTCGGTTTAAAGGGAAAGTCCCTACATTCGATGCATTTCAAAATTAATTAAAATATACAGAACACATTTGTTTATATGATGAAAAGTAGTATATCGCAAGAAAGCCTTCAAATTAACGTTTAAATGACAAAATATACATGTGTTTGATATTGATGATCCCAATTTTATTCCCCGATGTTCATTTTTATTCGGATTGGGTTTTAAGTTCATATCTGCTCTCTCCGACCACTTCCGAGAAAAACGGTAACGTAAACAATGACGGGATCAGATGATCATCGGCACAACGCGGATAATTTAAACGGAAAAGGCCGATAATACTTTGTTGTAGAACAAAAATTATAAGTATCGATAAAATTGATTTATTTGGTATCTAAGTTCAAATCGACAATATTCATAACAAATACCAAGTTTAATGATATTATTTAAAATATGCGTTCTTTATAGGGACTTCCTCATTTAATGGAAATATCCCTAGTGGTAAAGGTTTAAACTATGTTATAACGTTTTTAATGAAACGGCAAGGTAAACACAATCTATATCCAATGGTTTTCGTATGATTGTGTGGGGTGACAAAAACGATGACATGTTCGTTATTCATTTCAATCTAAAGGTATGTAATACACTGTTAGACCAGCATATCATTTTGCAAGGTTTTTGCATATGGATGAGTCTGTTCAGGACCCCTATTAATTATATTGTTCACTAACATGGATTGTGCCACGTTTGCGTTTTCGACTGCGGCGAGTTAGTTGTTTTCAATACGCTCTATTGTAGTTTGTCTTTCGGACCATAGTACTGAATGGAAAAGTATTAAAGTCAAACAGGCAAATCCACATACAAGACGCAACCACAACCAAAACACCGATAGATAGCATGACACACACACACACACACACACGCACGCACGCACGCACGCACGCACGCACGCACACACACACACACACACACACACACACACACACACACACACACACACAATCACACACCCAAACGCACACTCACACACGAGATGAACACAGAAAACACCAACAGACACACACCGTGTTACAGCCGTGACGACTTTGCTCAACACGTTATGATCGACTACATGCCATCTAAGGAACTGGGTTGATAGTGGGATACGCATTTCTTTCCTTCATTTCTTTCCTTCACCAGTAAGCAAACGCGATACCCATCTAACAAAGCACTGGCCATGGTCTAGTGTTCGTGTAAAATATGATGAACGGATGATTTGCTGCACCTATCTATCATTGCAATTTCCCGGATTGTCAATCGCCGATCTTCATTAATGGAATCCTGCACTATTTGTACCAGTCGCTCGTTCACGTCCATCGGTCTGTCAGTATTTACGTTTGCCTCTCTATCCATCCGTCAACAAATTTATTGTACCATTTAAATACAAGCAATTTCAAAACAGATTTGTATTTTTTCTGCAGAGTTTGCGTAAGAGTCAGATCTAATTGTACACAGTATTCCGTTTCGTTTTGCTGCATTTCCTTTAACATTTCTATTTTGGTCGTCTTCGAACAAGAACCGCAATTCGTTTTATCTTATAGAATTATTCAACAATGCGTAAATGTCCGTTAGTGTAATCGCACACCAAACGATGTGCGGAATTGAAGACATGTAATGATGTAGCATGCTCATAAACCCGGTCATAGTTTCATGTGCGCCTGTTTAGTTACCCCGTTAATGTAAAAGAAAGTAATGCTATTGCTAGTTTGGCTTCAGGTTCCAGAGACAGTAGGGTTGTCTACGCTATTTTGAGACAGCCGTCGTAGATGGTGTTTATCGTTAATATCAATTCATCACTAGCTCATGTGTTCATTGAATAATGAATATGAGATTCGGCAGCCTTGTTGTACACATCACGTTTACTTCCGAATTTATGTGATATTCCCCGATTGTTCATAATGAAAACGGTGATATTTGTGTAAGAACGCTAATAAAGTCTTGTGTGGCATCATTTGCTCTTAAAACGTAAAACTCTATTCTATTTCATCTTTTTTTAATTGAAATCTACAATGAACAAATACCGTCTATGTTTTCGTAATTCTGCATAGTCAATACCATCGTGGATCTGGCATTATTATGTTCTAGTCAAAAGATATGTTTATGATAAATTCTGAAAGTAGCAGGTCCTTCGAAAGCGAAATAAGCTATGCGCAAAGAGAACATTAAATACTCGATTTTATCTCTTCATGAATAGTAGTTAAAAGTGCAACATCACTCACGTCCCCTAGCACCGGCTTAAGCGGTATTCAATTTTCTAAATAAATAACTTCTGAAGGTAGGAAAACCAGTTTTGTTCATATTGATTATTGTTGGTAGTCTGCGTTTATAATAGCAAGGCTAAACATATTGTAATGTTTTATAATCACCAATTGCCATCATTGATAATCCGAACGTAATGGCATATTTCAAACGCAGTGGTTGCCATGGAAACCTGGCTATGGCCTTTGATCTGTCAAAATCTAGATATTTGGTTCATTAATACATTTTTCGTTTGGGTACATTTTGAAAAGGATTCCGTTAGAATTAGATTTTTAAGCTGTAGTCAAGCATATGCTTCACTGTTTAATGATAGAGACAATTGATATTCGTCGAAGTCACAAGGTCACCAGTTTCCTTTTTTATAAAATAGTATCATTGTGACAGTTGTTTGTGTTTATCGTAATTCTCTAACTCTAAACTACAGAAAAAAGAGTTTCTTATTTCCTTGATTCTTTTTTAACAATCTGAACAATTCCTTGTTTGTAAAGAAATTGTCGATATTAAAATTATTGCATTGTCGAATAGTGTCAAGTTCCAAATCACAGAGGTTTTTTTATAATTTAACAATAATTGTTTTTATTTTTCATATAGCGGGCCCCCTGATAGTTGGTGATTTAGTTTTTGATACGATTGCTGAGTTGTCGTTGCTTTGAATAAATACGGACCGTGTGTCTGTAGATAACACGGATGGTGTATTTGAATCGATGAGCTAAATGTCGATACCACATTTATTTGCACTGTTTTTCCTACGCCATGCAAATTGTTGCTAATCAAGATGAAATTGGCGCCAAATATCTGTTATGTTATAATCTTTTAAGAATGTTTGGAAGTTAACTGACATATTTTGTAATTATGCATGATGCGGATCGACCAATTCTGTCTATACTGTCATTCAGTAGTTCTTACAAATCCTTCACCATCTATGTTCAAAACAAGTGATTCGCCATGCATTAATTGTGAAATATTATCGAATAATAAATTTTTACACATTTGGTTGTTTGGCTCATGTATGTTAAGCAGAGGATATATGTTTATTTATGAAAATGTATCAGCCGAATTCACAAATAGATCAATGATTTAAAAAGCTAATACAATGCTGATGAAAATAGAACATTCTTAACCTTTTTATTTTCCAGAATATTAGATAGTTAGATGTGTCATTCAGACACTAAGATATTTCATTGAGAATTTCGGATTGGGTCAGAGGGGACTGATCAGTTGCAAGTTTTCTTTTCCTTGAGTTTGTTTCATTCGATGCACTGTGTTTCCTAAAGTAACTGTGCATCATTGATTGACTTCTGCCTTGCTACTGTTTATTTGGGTACACCTTCTGATTATTTAACGATTGCATTCGTTTGGATTATGGGTGCTTAGTTGTTGTTTCCATCGTCAGCTAGATGTGTCAAAGTTATAGCACCTATTTTCACGTACGACAAATGTGTGCATGGTGACGTTGTCTCCAACTTACAGAGGTTGATTCTGACTCTAGTCGTGCCTTCACGATGAAGTCGGTGACGATTTGTGTGAAGTAGAATGATGGAAATTCCACTTAGACTTCTGAATGCGGGACAACATGTACTGCCATTTGCAAACAGTGAACTCAAATATCAAAGGGCTCCTAGAGCAGACATCTGGTCATGGTTTGCACGGATTGCCATTCAAAGTCCTGTAGCAATTTTGTGTATTTCATACTAAATGGACTTTGTACTTAGACATTGATAACTCTGATAAATCAGCGTTGAAATGTTTAGGGATGTTCCGTGTGTTAATTAATTATGTAACTATCGTTTGTCGTCTAGATTTTCCACATAAGAGTGTCCACATGTCTCGTATTCCATGCAGCGCCCCGTAATATGAGTAGCATCTATAGCATATCACACTGGCCAACATCCCCCCCGACCTATCCACACAGACCTTGCTGGTGTTCGATCACCAAAACAAGTCGTTTTCATTAATAATAACATGTCTTAAGCGGGCACTCATTTATTGAACAAATGCGTCTTAACAAAACAGGTTATTGCTGAATGCAGAGCATAAGAACTACAGAAAATTCCTATTACTTTTGAACTCCATTAAGTTACCGCTTGCATTACAGACCCATAATTAGACTTCTTTTAGATGACCACTTAAGAGAGGTTCTACTGTATTCAAAAGTTTAATCACACCACTATAGCGGCTCATTCCATTACTTCCCGCGGCCAGAGTTATCTCTGTAGTATATTTATTGTCAACTGAAAAAGTATCAATCATACCTTTTCCATATGATGTCTGCTTCGGCTCAGATCTTTTTCATTGTTTAGAAATTAGTGAGTATCGAATAGCATAAACCAGGATGAAGTCAGATTTCCATTTGAGTACAAGCTATTTGCAAAAGTCCGACAGGCGGCGAAAAGGATAAGCTATCTAATCATCGTGCCTGCTAGGTTTGAATTCACCATCACTGTTCTATGCTTAATACTCGTTTAACAATTTACTTCATGAATATTCATGAGCTACTTAGCCAGTTATGAGTAATCATTACTTATTTAATCATATATAATATCTAATCGTAACAGTAAACAGTAGATACATGAACTGTTTGATCGGGATCTACTCTATTTGAAACCCAAACGTTGACCAAATATATGTCCAGGCATTTAAAACTGCTACTATTATTATAGACGCTGAAAAGCAATTGAACATATTCATGAGAGTTGCGGTTATAGCGTAGTCAAGACACGCTGCCTGTCAGTTACACGGTTAATAGAAACTCTGTTTCAGGAGAGGCTGACACCAGACATTGCCGGGTTTCAATGGTGACTGTTATTGTAATGTAAATTAGTTGTGTCCGAATGGCAGGAATACAAGTATAACGTTGATGAAATTGTGTTGAATGATTGTTTGTTTGCCATATATTTACACCGTGCGAGGTTTCAACAAATATTCAGTTGCCAACACACTCAAAGCAAATGGATTGCATTAACCCTTTCTATCATACAAACGACTTTTCACGTACTTGGCAAACAGAGTAGACCAATATCAAACGGCTCCTATAGGAGCCGTCTGATCAGGGTCTGCTCTGTTTGCTAACGGAATGTGAAATATATGGTTGTTTACCTTCTAAAATTGATGCAATGTTTCACATTCCGTATTTTATTGTAACTATTTTATCCATGAATATCCAGTAAGTACTGCATTTGCAATGAATATAGAACGTGGAAATGGTTATTCCTTTTCCCTCTGATGCACACTCGAAAACAGCTTGAATCCAAATGAGACATCTGGTGTCACGTTGTCTCACCAGGATCACATAGATTCGCAAAGGTTTGACGGAATAGGAAGTAGTCCAAGTTGCACCAATTTAAGCAGACGTTATTTTCACAGCGGGATCATTGATAACATAATTGTAATGAGTTAGTTGTAATATATTGGTAGGGGCTGGGTGATCTTACAACCAAACATGACAATATTAGATATTATTGTAGTTGCTCTGAATGAGCAAGCTTATCATACGATTTTACGATGCTAGCTTGCTTCCAAAGATCCATTAGCTTTAAGCTTGCCGTAGGCGTATCCCTTAATAATTCTGCAAACAGTTTGGATCCAGGTGAAATGCCGCGTAACACAGCGTGTCAAAAGGACTAAAACACCTTGTCAGCGTTTTTGAAAAGAAATGCAAGCTAACTTAATGTTGTAAACTGATATGACGAAATTTTCAACTAAACTTTACCCGGCTGGTTACAGGATAATTATTGAATTGGAACGATGCTACCAATTTATTTGAAGGAAAACACTTATTTCGGCAATGGTGGTAAACTCTATAGACGGTTAAGGCAACACATAGTTTAACCCTTTACTCGATAAATACGCCTTTCTACGCCGTTTCAAACAGGGTAACTCCAGATCAGACGGTGTCCTGTTTGCATTTGATATGGTACAGATATAACTTAACAGTTTCTTCTATTGACAAAATCCGCAGTGTCCTTGTGCAATTTTAACACATAATCTAACTGATATGTATGAGGCTTTTGTTATTACAGGAATGTTCAATGAGTAAAGGGCTAAATTATCACGTACTTACCATTACTAGCCCAAGTATTCGGACAAAAAAACTTTGCCAAATAGTGCAGACCTAAATTAACCCTTCTCTTGCTGAAATTTAAAATACATTTCTCCTTCTTTACCCATGCCCTGTTGTATAATTACATATATCGTCACTGTGTATAAGTAGTTCGCTGTGCAATCACTACTGTAGAGTGCACTGGTTGCACAATCAACTTGTAAATAGTGCAGACCAAGATGAGACAGCTTCTACAGGTAGGTATATTGACGTGAATCGCATGCGAAGGGTTAATCTACGCCTGAAGTTACCAGAATTGTGTAAAAGGCAGTCATACAAAGCAACTGAGAGGTGAAAATATTTGGTTTATTTATGCTTAAGCCGGTGCTAGGGGGCGTGAGTAGTGTTGCACTTTTAATTACTACTCATGAACAGACTCAATAAAACCGAGTTTGCAATTTTCTCTTTTTGCATTTCTACTTTTGATTTCGAAGGATCACCCATTTTCAGAATTTATATGAGCATTTAGGGTAATCGGGCAATGCTACTAACTGACCCTTGATGAATATGGAACAAGAACAACAAAACAACTTATTGAGATTGATGCAGGTATAATTAACAACTAGTATTATTTCATACAGGTTAACTAATTGAGCAGACTCTGATCAGACGGTTAGTACAGAAGCTGTCCGATCTAGGTCTACCGTTTTCGCAATGGCGACAAAAACATGTTTGTACTAGGTTAAGCGTTTTTATGTTTGATCATAGTTTTATAAAATGCATAATTTGCATTACGTACGAACTCGGAGCTTTACTAGTTGATTTGGTGTCGAGCGGATACGTACCACGCATTCTCGATAAAAAGTTCAAATTAAAACATGGAAAAAAGTCTGAAATTTAAAGTAATCAATTAATTCCAAAATGTGCAAGCACTTTCCCCATATCCCCTATTAATATGGTCATTTCTGAATTGTTATAAATCTTAAACTACTTCAAGTCATGTTTTATTAAAATGTTTTCCAAAGAATGGTTTTACGGTCTATGTATTATTACGTACGTTTCAGGTTATAAATTACTGACCGTTAGTTTGGACAGTTTTATTTGAAAAAATAAAATCCAGTTGTATAATGGCGAAAAATTGCATATTGGATACACATACTATACACATACTATATGTTTATACAGGAAAAAACAATACTATGAGATATATTATGCAATTAGATATGGTAGGTTTAAAAGCTTTTTTCAGAGAAATAGTTTTAATGGAATACAAAAGATACATCTGCGTTCTTAAACCATGTACAAATGCCTTTCCTAATCAATGTTTAAAATGTATATACCTATACAAAGGCCACATGCCATTTAAGAATGTCTGTTGATGTTACTTGAGTTACATTAAACTTCCTTTTACTAAATTTATGTTTGGGACAGTCACGTTCGTTTCATTTTCATACATTTATATAGAGGATCTTACATGAGTGTTCTTGATTATTGGATTTATTAAATGAGTCTTTTTAAAACGATAAAAAACGAGCTTTAGAATTTAATAAATCCAATAATCATGAACACGAATGCAAGACCCTATTTATAACATAACACACACAAATGTTATTTGCAGCCAATATTTCAGCAGTAACATGGATTGTTATAAATTCTCCTTACATATAGAAATGATGAATGAAAGGTGTTATTAGGTTCGCTAGGTAACTGGGACAAAGTAGGTCCAAATTTTCCAACTTTTTTTTTAACTTACAGTCATATCAACCAGGATCTAATTCAGACCTCTCTGGTATTCAATTTAACTGTGATAGTTTATAATACAAAAACATACAGAAACACGTCAAAATAAATTTTGAGTTACAGTTTTGACATACATAGTTACAAACACGTCATATTATGACGTCATTGTACACAACATATGTCTATGTAAAGCGCGCCATTTAAATGAAGACCCACATACAGTCACCAACACGTCTGACACTCACTGTCAATGGGATTCAAAATGCGCCTTCGTTTTGGTATATTCAGCCCTTCATTAGTGTTGTGTACACATGGACATGGACATTTGAAAATGTTTGAAATGGACAAAAGATTCAGTACGAACTGCTGCATAAAATGTGTTGGAACAGGAGGAAGATTTTCGCGATCAGCTGAGTATAGCATATTTGAAATATGTTTGTGCTGTGCTGGATTCATATGACTATAGTTGTTGATTGACGAGATATTTTTTATGAGTAGAAATCTGCATAAACAAAAGGACATGCGGTGAAGAAAATGCAAAGTTGTGGAGGCATTTTCTATGTAGAATGGATTGTATGGGTCAGAGTAGCTTGTAGGTCTTTTATGGCATACACTTTGTATATAATTACTGACAGCGATTACAATTTGTATTATTTTATCGAAATTAAGGCACAAGTGCCAACAATCCTTTGCCATCTATCGTGACTCAACCGTTGACAGGTAGGTCACCGTCCGCCAGTTTGTTTTGACAGCGCGTATGAATACAGTTCGGGGGTGGGGGGGGGGGGGGGGTACTGGAGTCACCATGGCCATCCGTCCGTTCGTCCGTCACGCTTGCCCGGATCATAACTTCCAAAGTATAAAAGCTATTGACTTCAAACTTAAAATATAGATAGATCACATTGACCGCAAGTGCAGTCCACAAGGTTTGAAACTCTGTCTTCAGTATTTTTGGAGTTATTGCCCTTTGTCATTTTTCAGTTTTCCGGATTTATTTTCTAAACCTTTACAGATATTGAAGTGATATGTGGTAAGTGGATTTATTATAAAAAGTTACAGAACGAGTTTGAATTTCGTTACGCTTCATTGATTTTTCACGGAAATACAGTGATTTTACTTAGAAATGTTCCGGAAATTCAGGTTTTCCGGAGTTTTGTTCTACACCTTTACATATATTGAAGTGATATTTGGTATGTGGCTTTATTATAATGCGTTACAGACTAAGTTTGAATTTCGTTACGCTTCATTGATTTTTCACGGAAATACAGTGATTTTACTTAGAAATTTTCCGGAAATTCAGGCTTTCCAGAGTTTTATTCTACACCTTTACAGATATTGAAGTGATATTTGGTATATGGCTTTATTATAATGAGTTACAGATCAAATTTGAATTTCGTGACGCTTCATTGATTTGTCACGGAAATACAGTGATTTAACTTAGAATTTTTCCGGAAATTCAGGTTTTCCGGAGTTTTTTCTAAACCTTAAAAGATAATGAAGTGATATTTGGTATGTGGCTTTATTATGATTAGTTACAGATCAAATTTTAATTTCGTTACGCTTCATTGATTTTTCACGGAAATACAGTGTTTTTACTTAGAAATATTCCGGAAATTCAGGTTTTCCGGAGTTTTTGTTCCTAAATCTTTACAGATATTGAAGTGATATTTGGTATGTAGCTTTATTATAATGAGTTACAGATCAAGTTTGAATTCCGTTACGCTTCATTGATTTTTCACGGAAATACAGTGATTTGACTTATAAATTTTCCGGAAATTCAGGTGTTCCGGAGTTTTTTTCTAAACCCTTGCAGATATTGATGTGATATTTGGAATGTAGCTTTATAATAATGTATTAAAGTTTAAGTTTGAATTTTGTTACACTACATTGATTTTTAAAGGAAATACAGCATTTTTACTTGGAAATTTTTAGGAAATTTCAGGTTTTCCTGAGGTTTTTTTCTAAACTGTAGCAGATATTGTAGTGATTTATTTCTATAACCCCCATCTCTGTGTCAAATGTGCTAGTGGGGGTATTCATCACATTTAGTGGTAGTTCTAGTTTTATCTTATACAAATGCTTATCGTAATTATATACATGTACGTTAGATATTCATAACAATAATAAAACAAGGATTGACACCATCATGCATATCAACTAACCACAGTGGACACGCTTTAAAATGAATTTGCACTTGGTAGTGAGAAAGAGTGGTATGTGTACGTTTGTTATATATCGAGACGTTGATCACAGCTCACATGTCACAATGAAGTGCGTTTGACTAAAACCGTTCTCACGTCATTTTGACTTGGTCTTGCAAGATAGGACACGTGTTAAATAAAATAAAATGTGTCCATGGGACACGGATGCCCCCGGCAGGTATTTTCTAAATTGCATTAAAATTGATTCCAGCATAAACAAGCCAAGAAATATTTGACGAACATTTTGTTATTAAACAATCATTAAAATTCAATCAAAGTGTCAACAAACAGGAAATAGATGAACGACATACCTGAAAATGGCAGACACGGTATAACTCAGTATGATTATGCTTCAGACCAAATATCAAATCATTCCAGCATACACAAATGAAGATGTATTTGACGAAAAGTTTTGTTAATTGTTTTGTCATTAAACAATCACCAAAATTCAGTCAGTCTCGGCAAACAGGAAGTAGATGAATAACAGACCAGAAAAGGGGAGATACGGTACAACACAGTGATATTATGCTTCAGACTAATTATCAAATCATTCCAGCACACACAGGCCAAGAAATAGTTGACGAAAGATTTTGTCATTAAACAATCACTCAAATACAAGTAGTGACGGCAAACTGGAAATAGATGGAAAACACACATGAAAAGGGTGACACGGTACAACTCACTAGGATCGCTTCAGTCTAAATATCAAAGCCTTCCAACAGGCACAAGCCAATAAATATTTGACGAAAAATTAACAGGACGGACGTACGGGACGTACGGGACGTACGTACGGACAAGTGTAAAACTTAATGCCCCCGTCGCCTAAAGGCGTTGGCATAAACATGAAATAAGGTCAAACAAATTACATTACTGGCGAGTCTATCCAAAACAGCAAAGGCTCGCTAAAGCCAAAGCTGTATTAACATAATTAGGGGTCTGTAAAACAGGTTGTTGCTTAATTCTAAATAATGCAGAAATATCGTATATGAGTTTTATGCATAAATCTTATCTTGCATTAAGCTACCACCTATTTTAAAAATCAACAATTAGACTTCTTTTTGCGGTGTGCGGTGGTCTAGTGGTAACGCGTTTGACCATCACTCCGGAGGTCCGAGGTTCAAATGTCGGTCCCTTCCTGAAATTTCAGAGACGCTTTTCAATGTCTCACATCCGCACCTCCTCTCTACCCAGGGGTAAAAAATGGTACCTATGAGAGTCACTAGCCAGTACTACGGCTGCATGATTGCGCCATATGTTAGCAGTGCTCAGGCGAGTGACTAAATGACCAGATGAGTAAATGTACAGTCGGCTGAGCGGTCATTTGGACTGAAAGTAGACTATAACTAGGTACTTTACTTTCTTTTTAGTGGTCGTTTTAGCGAGGCCTTATCGTAAATTATGTTTGTTGAGATTAAGTACGCTTTATATGATATTTCAATTGTCATATCATAATATTCGTGACCTGGCTCGCATTTTGTAAATAACTTGGATCAATAAAGATGCAGAATAGCTATATGTTTTATCAGGGTCCAAACAGCTTGACACTGGCCCTATAAATTCTCTAAAGTTTACAAGCATTGGAAGTAGTCAAAGTTTTACCGTATTTACATTTAAGGAGACCTTTTTGTCTAAATAGATTTGGATGTGGAACAGCATCAACGCTTTCTGTATAGTGCTCGCCATGTATTAATCTTCCACCCGCCTTTTGTTATGACATGCTCTTGCAAAGACGTTCTACTTTATTATTCATCATATGGCTTCAAGAAGCAATCCAGCACAGTAAAACGCCTGGTGCACAATAAAGAGGAGCTCAAGACACGCATCTCGTATAAGCATCATTAATCTGACCTAAGCATTGCTTTTGAAAAGTGAAGACCTAACATCCAGAAATGCATGTGTGTGGTAAATTGAATGTGAAAGGCATCTTTTATTACGATAGTAAATCCACTTTCAGGATTTAATTAAATTATGTATACTTTCTCTGCAAGTTCTGCCTTGGAGTCGATGGTAATGGAATTGTACACCGATCGCGTATTACAACCCATCTCAGTACGAATAGGTTTGAATGATTATATACACTATCCTCTCTCTCTCTCAACCGATATTTCAAATCAGTATCAACGACGGCCATTAAATTTCCCCCTAATGTATACGCTATTCACATCTTTGCAAACGGGACAGACTAAGATCAGGCAGCTCCTGCTTATAATGAAATACAAGGTATGAGACAAATGTTCGTTTCCACCATGTATAAGTTTCAAAGGTATAATCAGATCGACTGTATTGCAAGGTGATCGACATTGCTTTGTATTTGTTCTGAAACATTTGACAATAAAGTACCTAGTTATAGTCTACTTTCAGTCCGAATTACCGCTCAGCCGACTGTATATTTACTCCCCTGGCAATTGAGTCAATCGCCTACAATATTAAGCACTGCTAACATATGGCGCAATTATGCAGCCGCAGTACCGGCTAGTGACCCTCACAGGTACCCATTTTAACCCCTGGGTGGAGATGAGGTGCGGGTGAGAGACACTGAAAAGCGTCTCTGACATTCCCGGGAGTGACCGGGATTTGAACCCCGGACCTCCGGATTGGAAGTCAAGTGCATTACCACTAGACCACCGCACATCCCAATAACATCATACATCAAGCAGATTGTGTAGGTCTATATGACAGCTATGTACACAGAGCAAAGTTGGAGAGTTGTCTATGTTTAAAATTCGGATTGTAAGCTATGTCTACAGCTAGTAGTGTCAGCCATGATGGTTACCTCTCAGCGTGTCAGCCGTGTCATGTCTACTGATTGGAGTGTCAGCTATGTCTACAGATGGACGTGTCAGCTATGTCTACAGCTCTGATAGACATATATGGATACAGTTCACAGGTGCGGATCCAGGATTTCAGATTAGAGGGGGCGTAGAAATGTTTTTGGAGGGGGAGAGGGTTAGATTTTTATGTTTGATGACATAAATAAAAAGTGTGTTTGTAATACATGTTGAAAAAGAGCTGTGTTAAAGGCAGGTGGCAGCTTAAAGCAAGGTGAAAGTACTTTACTTTCACATTGCTTTAAGCAGCCACCTGCTCTAAATACCAACTAATTAACACAATTTAGTGGTCGTTATAGAAAGGTTTTACTGTATATATATATAAAATATTACTAAAAAATTGTTTTGGCAATTTTAGGTGGGGGTGGGGGCGTACGCCGGCTCCGCCTCCCTCTAAATCAACGCCTGGTTCAGATGTGCAGTTATGTCTACAGCTCGGGGTTGCAGCTAAACACACTGGTCAAGTTAGGGCACTGTTTATCATTTAAACTCCTCTTGGAAGTTTTAGTATTTCATACTGATTGGACATATCGTTAAACACTTATGGGCTATTCCACTTCACTTGAAAACCAGGGCTCAAATGGTTTATACACATCCAGTAGACTCTCCTGAAAATAGCATGGTACAGTAGATCCATTCTAAACCAGACGTTCAGTATAGTATAGTTATCGGTCATGTAGACAGGTAGCAGCTAATTACAGGGTGAACGTCTTACAGAAAGCGGAGGAGCTTTCTGCATGCCTTGGACTCTGCATTAAACAATCACTATATTGTCTAAAAGCATTCTAATTCGACTCTTCTATCAATCCGGTTTACAGTTAACAGGGGTTCTACTGTCTGTAATCAATTTTCCATTTTTGCCGATTAAAGCACTTACGCTACTATGTACACCATTTGAATCCTGAAACGGCAAATAACATGGCGTCCGAATATCGATTTGTATCATTACAATACACATGAAAACATTCCAATTTACCCTTCACTTTGTTAATATTTCTGCAAGAAATAGTGATATCATGAACGCTATTACGATGCATTTAAAAATTGCTTCATGAATAAATAAGCATTGTACCGTGGCAACAATTGTAGAAGCATACCAGTACAGTGGAACCTGTCTTGGGCGGTCACCGCAAATGTGCCAAGTATGTACGTATGGGTCTGTTAGCCGGGTGATATCTTAATGCAGGCATATAGAACATATATGAGCTTTCTGCATTTCTTGTTCCCTGTATTAAGCAAGCACCTGCTTTTTTAGACTCGTATGTTCAATAAATAAATTGCCGCTTAGGACCGAATCTACTGTATCTATATAATTTCATTAGTAAACGGGACAAAATCTGGTCAGGTGCTTCCCAGCGGAGCCGTCTGATATGTGTCTTGACAGTTTTCAAAGGCGTAAAAAAGGTGTATATATGCTTAAAGTCCGTTTACTATTGCCGTGTAGTGAATAATTCTATATGCTCGAATACTGATCTTACAGAAACATATTCCTACTACCAATTCGGCCAGGGTGTAAACAAATTACAGAACGAGTGTTTGGCAACTTGGGTCCTCATAAGAGGTCGATTTGATTGGTATCCCAAAGGTCCAGATAAGATGTGTAAATTTAAACATTTTAAAGAATAGCTCTGTTATTTCTCCACCAAACCTTATACTGCGACCACTTTTTAAAATTGTCTCTTCGAGACGACCCTAAAGAGTGGTCACAATATAGGGTTTGAACCCTATACTGTGACCACTCTTTAGAATCGTTCCTTTGAGACAATCCTTAAGAGTGGTCACAGTACAAGGTTTGGCGACTTTAGTATATGAGTACGCATCTTTGTCTATAGCTCTGATATCCCATACGATCCAATCCGTCAGTCAAATCGCATTGTCCGCCAGTCAAAATCCATTACGTTTAATCCATTTTTTGAATAGGGTATACCCAGATCAGGGTACTATAGAATCAGTCTGATCAGGATCTGCTCTCTCTGATTGTTCACAATTATGTTACATATTTCCCGCTGTTTATCAAGGCAATACAGTTATTTATTCTATATATTTGATACACGAATCAAATAACTGTCCGAATACCGGGGGTAATTAAAAAATCGTAGACATAACCCATTGCCTCTCATGGAGGGAGGTGTGTATTGATCTTGTTTTTATAGGCAATTGTTTCAATCCATGTATTAATGTTTAAACATCGTTAACAATGGGTCGACTTGTCGGTCCGATTATCTAACATCAAAACAATCATTTCGTTTGTTGCAGTGTTTAAACATCCAAGGGATGCGTCTAATTTGGCAAAATTTGTGAATATATCTGCGTCTCACCAGTTTCCAGATTATTTGCCTGAGTACTAATGATACGACACAGCGTTTGAATCAGAGCACCAATGTTGCAGATAATAAAACATGGAAACGGAAGGAACGCCTTACTTGGAGTGCACCAATTGCAGTTTGTGTCTCCTTACACACTACCTGGTGATAATACAGATGTATGAATGTAGTATTTCGCAGTGAAACACGTAATTTGCGATCTGTTCTGCTTTGTGTGCCTTATTGCACTGCCTGTTGGGTACTCGCTATGTAAGTTATGTTTCATAAATGCACAAAAACAACCAATGGATGTCTTCCTAATTTCAATTAGACCAATCATTGCGGTAGAATGGGCAATTAATCCTAGTTCAATGGAGACACATATTCAGACAAAGTAATAGGATACCTCAACGCAGAGACCAATTAATAGTGATTACATGTCGTGTTACGTTTACTCCCAGACTGTTATTTAGTATTTATTTTGTAAAATATCTGAAATACACATCTATTAAAAGTTCACTTATAAGGTAGCCGAAGTAGACAGATAATTAAATAGTTTGAGGTATTTCAAAAACCTTTATTCGCATTAAATATTCGAAACCTATTACGTATACTTTCATTTACAGCTGTGAATATATTTGCATAAATAGCTGTCGCTTAACACCGTCCCTGATAAATATTCATGTGAGAGATAATGACCTCAAGAATAGTTATTAGCTGATTATGTACTCAGTGTTTATTGGTATCGGTAGAAACTGTAGAGTCAGATATACTATAATTCCCTAACGAAACAGTACAGACCCAACCCTACAGGGTCCGTCTGGTCCGGGAATACATTTTTTTTCTCCAAATACTGAAAAGGGAAATGGTAAGACCTTTCATTGTCAACGACAGACGTGTAATTATATATGCAAACAGTTTGCATCCAGATAACACCGAGATCCACAACGCCTTACCAGTATCCTAACTGTTGAATGCTTTTATTTTTTATTTCTGTATTAAGATGGAAGAACAATTGTAGCGGGCGTTACTTTGACAGGAGGCATTTACGTGGCAGGGTTAATGAAAAAGTAGTACAGTCAAGAAGGAAAAGACACACACACACAACGCAACCAACACCAAAACACCAACAGAAAGCAAGCAACACATCAACACTCACATGCGCGCTCACACACGCACATGGGACGAGCACATCAAACAAAAGCACTGGGGTGTAAACCGGTTCAAGGACGTCCTAACTTTGATTTCACTCCAAAAAGATTGGGGCAGATGAAATGCCAAGTAACTTCGGACCCAAGCTGTTTGACACTCAGCCGGTACATATATTCGCCAAAGTGTGATGTAATCGGATGCAATTCACCAGATTCAAATTTGAGCAGACATTATGTTTTTTAAAAGCTGGGTGATGTATCTATTTCGCACTAAAATGCAATGTGTCTGCCGTAGCTATCGTTTGCTTCAGGAGTCTAAGTGGGATTATCTTCAAATTAATTGTTTTTAAAAAATGCATAACGAGAATGACAAAGACTGTGTCCTGGTGAGACATCGAGTTACCCGAAGTATCATCTTGACATATTCAAACGTGTATGCAAAATATATCACAAATTCGCTTAGGCGTCCCAAGAGTTAATTACTCCCAGACCTGACACATCAAATCTACTTAATTAGGCACTAGTCTAGACTCACTTGAAAGTGTGTTACTTGATTTATAAGAAATGATATCGAAGCAGGAAAAACTTGCTCAAAGTTAAATTGATGGTCTGAAGAACTAGACAGGCAGCCGATTTGCTCATATAAATCACAATTGTCAATTGACAATATCTGTATCAAATAGGCAAGATGACATTGCTAGTATAATTGGGATAGTGTTTATTATGCTAGACGCGACTACGGTTGAAAATGTTTTGCTTTAGTCTGAAATCATTCTCAAGCATTTGATTGGTCAAATATTGAGCTAGCTGAAACTCTGACCAATCGGATACTTGAGACAGGACACATACCCAGGCGTTATATAATATCAGACCCAGTTTGCCACTCGGTCATTGATTCCTACAGCTGTTGAACGAATCGAAAGTATCCAATCATAATGGTTAATCTGGTACATGACATTGTCTGACACATGAAAGGCATGACACATGTAATGAGTATGTTTGTGTTATCTAATGTTGGGTGAATATTAAATACATTCTATTTGATGCATGCTGATATATATCCACGGACGACAGTATCTATAACGTGCACTTAAAAACAATATTTGTAAATACTTAAACTACACCACTGCAACATGTTGTAAAATCTTATACCACTTTAAAGGTCAATAGATTGTCCATACGTATGTTAATACGTAGACTATGTAAGCACAATATGTTGCAAATACTTAAATCCCTGAATAATCTATATGCTATAAATAATTAACCCACTTAAAAGTATTAACTCATACATATTTAAAATACCTAAAATACAATATGGTATAATTAGTTATGGTACCTAAACGACAATATCTTACAAATCCTTAGAAAGACAAACTACTTATAAAAGTGAATATGTTATACATGTTTAAATAACTAACATACAATATGTTATAAATACTTGAAATACCTATAAAGACATTATGTTATGAAAAGTTAGAACTACTTAAATGACAGCGTGTTATGAATAGTTAAGGCATGTCACACATATTTAGATGCCTACGCGACACTACATTATAGACACAAACTATACCTAAACGACATATTTTTATACATACTTAAAATTCGTAAGGCAAACCATTGCGCTTAAAACATTTGCAAACCAAATGTTATAAATACTTAAAATATACTTAACCCATTCCCGCATGTTGGCGTATTTTGATGCCTCTGTAAAGGTCAAATTTAATTTTTGAAACCATTGTGGTAAATAGAGTATTTGCTACATACGTTTCAAATTGGATTCAAAACTATACCACTCTAAAAGGTACCTTTTCCTAGAAAAAAATCCTTTTCGATAGATTTATTCAAAGAGGTTTGGACTAACAATAGCCTAGGGGAGAACGGGTTAACAGTTGTTAGATACTATAAACACTGACACGAAATCAGGATATACATACTCATTATACATAAGCAACGCCATGTTATAGATATTTAAAACTTAATAGATAATTTAACAAGGCGATAATCATGATAATCAACAAATGACCGATTCTAACTTAAAGGTGACAATAGCATGTGGATTTAAACCGAATATATTTAGAAAAAAAGATGTACTGGATTTAGATATCGGAACAAGGTATGCAGAGTTTGCCACAAATGCGATGCATCCCTTTGTTTGGACACGCATGGTGTAACTGGGTTACGTATTTGCTTTCAAGACTAAATATAATAACTACATGCAATATAGACCAAATGCTACATGTCAACTGTCGACATTAATGACAAAGGCGTTGAACCATGTGGTAATGGAAACGATCTTACTCATTGGTGGCACTATTATCAGTTCATTATTATTCCTGGCGCGATTTATAAAGTGCTTCACCATTTATCCATAAATAAACTTCGTCTGCTACACTGATTTCAAACACATATTCGAGCTGACTTTGTGAGGTAGGAAAATCATACTGAAATCTAATATCTTCCATGTACGGGGTGTTTGAAACCTCCACAAGATTTACTATTATATATCATATGTAGTTGGTCTTCTGGCATTTTATTAACATTTGTCCTCTAAAATGTTATTGAATTATGAACTAAAGCAATGCCAACAGTTTACCCCCATCCAAGATACGCGACCTGACTAGCATTAGCAAACAGTATTGATCCAGATGAGAAGCCGATTTTTTGTCATAGCGGGTAAGATTAAATCGAACCGAATTTCACAATCACTCAATATACAGGTAGCTAGTAGTTTCGGTAAATTCAAACATGTGTCATAGGTTGTAAATAATTAATATAATAAAAATACAATTTTAGATGATATGTAGTTTGTTTTATAATTACCCATTTGGCATACCTGGCAGTGACCTCTACAATTATTTCAAATGTGACTCAATTATTTCAAATGTGACTGCTAACCGCATTTGCACGAGCACTTTCATATCACCGTTGTCACTATTCAGGCTCTGATATGACTCCTGCTATAATATATAAACTGATTGTATGTCTACAATACAGTGATGACAAAATGTTGTTTCTGGTTCTTATCTATTAATTTTAACAACATAAACCACAGTCATATCTGTTATTGTCAGGTTCTGTATAGGTGAATGATATTGTTATTATGTCCGCTATTTAAAATAATAAGGAGCAATCGTTTGAAAGATTGAAAGTGTACAATGCATTTTAGGCTTATTGAAATAAGCACAGAAATCGCTGGAAAATAACTCAGAGAGATCTGCTGTATTGGGTGTACAGTAGACACTGTCTTAAGTGGCCATCAGAAAAGTCTAATTATGGGTTTGTAAGACAGGTGATAGGTTAATGTAAGGCAAAGAAAAATCAAATACATGGGCATTCTGTGTTTTTGTACCTGCATTAAACAATCACCTGTTTTTTGAGACTATTATGTTCAATAAATGAACGACCGCTCAATATATACTTAATACTGTGATAACATTTTGCAACGAGTATTATTTCGGATGAGACGCGAAGTGTGACTCGGTGTCTTATCTGAAGCTAATTTTTGGACACACCACGGGCGCATTAGAGATGAAATTAAAGGATGTCCTCTCGGAAACTCGCAGAAGATAACGCTGCAGACAAAACGTACCGGGCGTCAAAATACATTTGGTCGCCAGCATTATACTGAATGCGGATGTCTTGATGCTTGATCAACGCTAGAATGTCATAGCTGCCATTGTTTGGGACACACATATGGGGGCAAAATATGTACACAGGTCGAAACACACAATGCTCATATATGAAAAAACATATGGATATATACCTACACACAATGCATGCATATACTACACGAGAATACTCACATGATGGGCAGTAGCTACGCAGTTGCTTCGAAACATAGGACCATGCATGAACAACACTTAGGTAGGTAAACAAGGCTGCCGAAGCAGTATGTCATTTGCTGAAAGCTCATCGTCGAGCTTATTGTGAGCTGCATGTATCTGTCGTTCTGGAGTAAGTTTGTGTTTTTATTATAAATACATGTATTATATTTGAGTATAATGTATCATGTCTCAGCGAAATGACCCCTGGTGTCATTTATTGCTATTAATAGTTAGCACTCTACTCTTATATCAACTCTTTCACAATCTTTGCAAATAGTTTGGATCCGCTTTTTGTGTAAATCGGCGGCATCTCATCAATGTCCTTTATTCCGACATGGGAAAAATGAAAGAAATGCGTTCGTTTAGAATTGAAGCAGACGACCATATGAGCAGACGACAATTGCTCAAAGTGCAGAAGTTTAAATAGTCGCGGAAGAAGACTATTAGGTGATGCTAATGGACAGCAGACAAAATGGGGGTCGGCGGAGAAGTGTCATACTAGTTTACATAGATGCCACAAATACGCCTGTTATCCACAGCTCTGATCTATAAATATATATGGGCACGTGAAGGATGGGAACTTTGATTTGAATCTTCAAGACTGTATTGACAAAGTAAGTTATAGTCGGGCGAAATAAATTATATTTCAGTGCTGGCAATGTCTGAAAATCAGACATATAATTTAAATATAGTAATGATTTTGCGAATATATAGATATTTACGTGTCTGTATTAGATATTTAGGTGTCTGCTATATCTTTTTTTAACTATTTCCAGACAATTATTAATGTCTTCCTCATAGAGTCTAACGTGTATTTCTGACACAGAAAATGCGTTTATAAAAAATCAAAGGTCGATCAAAATGAAACATCATCGTGATACTTTAGTCAGATTTCCATTTGGAGCATCAACGTCACATTTAACTCTTTCATCGCCGCAGTCGCATAAATGCACCACGGCAAATAGTGCATTCCCAGATCAGACGCCGCCTTTTCAAGGCGGCGTCTGATAAGGGACTTCGCTATTTGTCTCAATCTCTATTTCTATACATGTGCTTTATTCCTTTGAAATTTGCATTTATTTATCTCATTTCCTTATTTTACTGAATGATTTAACAAACTTGGATTGAAGGCATTATCACTGACTACGTTGTAAGTCTTTGATAATGGACTCATAAAATGTGTTGCATAATGCAGGACGAACGTAACGAGGACAGTTCCTACAGGATTGTTTGCATTACTTATTGCTTTTAAGAAGCTACCACCCGCCTAAATACAAATACCATTATTTAAATTTAGATTTGAATAATAAAATGTCTCATACTAATAGTAAACAGATATATGAGGTGTATTTTGAATGCAATATATAACGTAATATTGTAGCCTCCGATGTCTGCCTTTAAGACAGGTTGCTTATTGTAGCTTCTGTGGAGCTTCTGTGGATATATGAACCGCCAGAGCTACAGATACTTATACTAATATTAATACCCTAATACTAAAATCGTCATTTCACCATCAATCCCTATACTGTGATCACTCTTTAGAATCGTATCTTTGAAACGATTCTAAAGAATGTGCACAGTATAGGTTTTGGTGGAGAAATAAAGGAGCTATTGTTCACAATGTTTGTTTTTACGCATCTTATCTGGACCTCCGGGTTACCCTGTACAAAACGAACCTGTAAACAAAGAGGTAATAAGTAACAATTGTTACATGGTATAATGCAGCGTATTCAATGTACGACCGACTCTTGTGTATCTTGTATAATAATATATGTTATTGTTCCTATGCACGTGTTAGAGGATGCCTTTTGGACAATGAAATACTTACATATTGTATCAAAATCCACACAATTATTTCATAATAAGCACAATTTAGGTTACGGATCAGAATATGTTGATGTGGGGCATGAACATATTGTCATTTTAATAACACTGTGGACTCGGATGATAAGGGTTCCTGATCATGGTCTGCACTGTTTGACATTTCATTACCTGTAGTATATGTTATTATGTAGTGCATAGTATTGTACTTTTCTAAATTTGTAGTATATAAAAGTGTATTAAGACACGTTGGCACCATGATTCTTAACTAGATGATGTTTCACGATGACATATTAACGCAGGGATGTTTAGGAAGGTAATACCAATCTGTTATTGCATAAGCAAACATAATACATCAAGTTCAGGCGGCTCCTGGTCTGGATCTACTCTGTTTGCAAAAGCATTAAAAGGCGCATTTATGGAGTGGTTGGTTCCGATCTACGATCGGAATGACAATATGGGCTTCCATATAAGATAATGAGCAAGGAAAACATTGATCGAAACTAAGAGAAAACAAGGAGCAATATATCAGAGTTCAAACATTTACTCCATAGGTACGCCCTTGCAAACAGATACGTCCCAAATCAGACGGCTCTTCTTGGAGTATTAAATAATATTATTATGATTTTACAGTTCCTGGAATGTAAATGTATTTTAATATGTTATTATATCTTCTCCGTCTAATCAGTATTCATGATGTTATAATCCATCACGAGAATATTCATGAGGTAAAGTGTTGAATAGACCTTTTCAGATAAACGAAATCCACTATCACTTGGTTCCCAGTAGTCACAAAACGCATTACCAAGGCAAACCAGTAATACGTTTATCAAAATGCCATTTGTCATTAGCAGAGCCGAATGCTGACCCTTAATTGACCTTTATCAAGTTGTACACACATGCCCGTTCAAAAGCTGATTTGGAACAATGTTTATTGCCGATTCGTTCAAGCCTTTGGAAATCTACCGATGCAGTGTTGAACAGCTTCTATTTTGAAAAGACGTGTCATCTAGATCCAAGCAGTTCGGCGCACTTGGCAGGATGAGAGTTAGTTCTTGGAACTGTCGCGGCTTTCATGCTGTGGATTAGTTTGAACATTGCAATACCAGTAATACTAGTACATACTTGGTTTATATAAACCCTATAAGGGTTTTATATATGTTAGGTGTTGATAATTACGTTGCTTCAAGTCATATAAGTAGCAAAAATGATGTTTAATCCACTGTGGTATCAAATCATCAAACCATTGCTTAGGCTGGTGCGACGAATTCTGGTAATAAACCTCTTTCAAAATCAAGTAGTTGTCATCTGCAAAGTATGTTGTCTTGTTTTGAAAACACTACATTGTTCTATTTATTTTCAAACACGGGTGAGAGTCAAAGGGTGTGGGTTTAGAATGGAATACCACTTATATGCCGGTCTTATCACATATTTATCCAGTTATTTCATCAAGGTTTATGTTAAATATATATATAGACATTATAGATATTAATTCGCTAAACATTTCAACAAAACAGCATGTTTGGCTATACCAATTGTTGCAGAAGCAGATCTGTAATAACGCATAACAAAACAGATTTGAACCTGACTAGACAGACGAGACTATAAACCGAGGTCCGATGTATCAGTGTAGGCATCTAAAAAAATCGCGCATCGCGCCCGGGTTTCTCTGTATCCCCCCCGCCCTCTGGGGCGTCCAATTAGCCCATGGTGAGCAGAAACGGACGTTAATCAATACAAACAAACGTATATGTGAACTCTTTAAAATCATCTCGAAGATACAAGTCTTAAGAGTGAGTGGTCATACCATAGGGGTTCGTGGAGAAATGGCTATTTTAGTTCATGTGTTGTTCTGTAATGAGTTTTAGCTGATGTTAAGTAGGCATGGTGAGGAAACATTATGCTGTCTGATGTCTGATATATAAAAAAGGATTTTAATATTGAAGTGGTACGACATATCTCCAGTAACGTAGAATCACGATATAGCATCCATACGTATGAAATAATAACATAAGAAACTGTGAGTGGCTACTGAATGTAAGGCAACAGGGTGCTGTGGGTGGCTACTTAACGTAAGGCAAAAGGGATGCTGAAAAGCTTCTTTAGAATATTTCGGTATCAGTTTGGCTTACATTAAGCCACCGCGTGCTTTAAAATTAGACTTAGCTTCGTTTATGTGGCCGTACGAAAGAGACGTTACTGTATCATCACATTTAACAGTTCATAATTCATTGTTCACATTACACAGCAGTTCTTACAATCTACACAATTACACCACACTGTTCATAACCAATAGTTCCATAGTCCCCCCCAATAAAGGTTTACGAAGAGCGTCTTATGTACACCAGAACCTATCTTAGGCGACTTTACAATGATTAGAAACATCTTAAAAACAGATGGTATACATGTATACCAGATAAATATGCACACGTGGCATTTTCCAACAACAGAACATTTTATTGAAAGCACGCTATATTATTAATTTTTTTATGTCAAACTAGTATAAAAGTGTGGCAAATACACCTAAATAGCGTATGCTACAAAGTCACATGGTTCACAATTAATAAATCATACTCCATGCTTGAAACTTTATTGTTCACATTTAATAGCTAAAATTTTGCGTTGCACCATATATCTCGTTTTAGTATTATGTATAAAGTGTGACACTACGCCGTCTGGTAAGTGTCAGCTTTGTCTGCGTAAGGTGCTATATATGGTGTATATAATATAAATACAAATAACTATAATGCATCTTACTTGCTACAGTTTATGTCATGACCCAAACACCCTGTTTTTATATACCACTGTAAAACAGTTGTCATTATTTCCAGTAGGACTATTGGTGAGGTTAAAGGATAATAACTCGTTTCTTTTCGAAAGCGTGCTTGGGCTATTTAGATAAAGACTTGTTGTATCATTTATAGCAATAAGAATGAGGTGTGTTTGCACGCACTACATTTTATTAAACGGTGATTTGCAAGATATGTCTTCTAGTGTTTATTATGAAAGTGTGGATACCGTATTTATCTACGGATCAGCCGAGAACTAGTGAAAATGAAGATAAGAAAATCACGATAAATTACAAAAACAAATTGACAGACGGCAGGGTTTAACCTATCGCCTGCTAATGACGACCTTGCTTGTATATGTAAACAAATCGGAACAAGGTGAGTCGGTGACTCCGCGTCTAACTAGGATCCAAACTGTTTGGCACGTACAAAAGTGTTAGCAAATCGGATGTAAGTAAAATTTCAAACTGACCTGACATGAAGCATACATAACGTTTTACAGAAGGCTAAGGAATAATTCGAAAGTAATATTGCTTAAATGTGTTCACATAACGAGCATGTTGTGTTAACCGATCGGCTGAACCACAGAATAATTCTTAATTTATTAAACATCGCTTGGCAGGAATTGTATTTATTTAATTTATTGTATTTAAATTACTGATTGAAAATTCACCACAACAGACACATTTTAACCCGTTACCCGTTATTCGTGTAAGAAATAATGACATCATACGTATTCATTATATTAATAGTTAAAATGGCACATACACACAAGAAGGTTTGGGCATGGTATACATATCATAAGCAAACAGAGAAGACCCTGACCAGACGGCTCCCGAAGTAGCCGTCTGATCTTGGTCTACTCTGTTTGCAAAGGGCATGGAAAGGCATATTATTTGGTAAATTGTTCAACTGTAGAGTGTGTTGATTGTATGAGCAGTATGTTTAAGGGAAAATAAGAATTCAATTTTTAAGGACACTGTATTATATTTTCATATGACTTGTTTTACACACACGGCTGTTCGTCTGTTCCCGTATGGCGCGTGCTTTTTGAACCTGTGGAACGTGTAATACGCTCCATATTGTGGCATAATGGTAACTGCAAACATTCTTACGGTAGACGATCCAGGTGTTGGTGCTTTAATCGCTGAAATAAATACAAACCCTGTTGCATTTGTTTTGTTATTTCAGCGATTGAAATTGTCTATTGAATACCAGAATTGGACCTTTAATGACATATTCCAGCTTTTGGTACCTACTATATGTAGTTTAATACTTCAAGCAATGGTTTCGCAATGGAAATAAACTACCCATGTTGATATAGATTGATTTTAAAAGGCTCACTACATAACGACGGTTATAGCAATTATGTTAATATCTTGTGCATGGAATAACCTCTGAGGACTTCCTCCACCTGTTATTGGCTGGACGTCGTGATATGACTGAAATACTGTTAAAACGATGTAAACCCCGATAACAACAAACCAAGCCAAACAAAAAAAAACAATATCTGTATTTCAGACAAGCGTGCATAAGAGTACTATTCCATTCAGTCCAGTTAAATGCTTGCTGCAGTCGATGCATATTTCTTACTGCATTAGTACATTCTGTTTCAAAGGCCGGTTGATTGCACGGAACTCTTAATATCTATTCAAAATATATCTTCCTTTCAAAACATAGATAAACGATTCATTGTACTCGAGTTACCTTGTTTATTTACATTTGAAATTACTCTGTTCTAATTAGGAAGAATGCAAATGATTTTAACACCCCGTCTGCTACATACGTATGTCATAGGTCAACAGAGCAGACCCTGTTCACAAAGTTCCTACCGGATTTAGCTGATCTGCGTCTACTCTGTTTGCAATTTCGTGAAAAAAGTAGCTTTACGATATGAACAATGTATTGAAGGCAATCGTCACACACCAATATAATAAATCACAACATTTGTTAAACTGGAATCGTTGTAATTATTATTAGTGTTAGCATTTGTTTCAAGCATTTTGTAAACGTATCTTAAAGTGAATATTCATATGAGTGGATTAGTGTACCTTAACATTGCAATTTGTGTCATCACAATCATTGCAAAAAGACCAAGGTCTAATGTTATTAAACGTTTTACTTGAATCTGAAAGCATCCGATTAGTCAGATTCTGAATCAGGTACTTGGGAATGATCTTAGACTCAGAATCAGAAGTTTTATAACCTTGTACCAAAGTTCCCCATACAGACAATTGAATTCACTTAATGCTTTAAAAATTGATGTTGTCTTGCAAGAGATCAAGTGTAATCATTTGCAATGACTGTAATGCTTCTGATTTATAGCTGAATAAAATCTTGTCATCAGTAGATATGATCACGGATAATTTGATTTATTCACCAGTCAGTTTTCTGTCTCTGTCAGAATTACTCTATACCATATTGGTAGTGGAAACTATACAAATCAAAATACAAAAAACAGCAACATTAGACATGAATTCGGATCTCCCTGTTTAGCCCCAACTGTCGTAATGAAAAGCTGTGATTTATGACGAATGCTATAAGTCATCATATATTGCTTTAATTTGCAAACTATTTCCAAACTGAACAGTTTTAATCATCAGATATTGTTTTTATAAAGAAATGTTTGTTCAGCCAATCAAAAGTACGGCTTAGCTTTTCATTTTTGTTTATTACCTTTGAGATTACCAACTGAAGAGTACACAAACTATATTTATTAAACTTTTTTAAACGGGATATCGACACTGCCTGTTTTTTTTGTTCGAAAAGTAAATAAAAAAATGTACGTTTAGAAATCGAAATACACGACAGCATTTCCAGACGACACTTACTTAGAATGTCGTTCACTCTTTCTATGACATTAGATACCCAACTAGCGAGTGATATCATTCCTTTTTCTGTTTATCCTATGTACTGCTTTGTAGTACAGGACCATGCATTTATTTGTTTATCATATGCTAGGTGTCGTCAATTCAAGTTTTGTTTGGTTGCATTACAGTATCGTGATTACAAACTCGCACGTAAACGCACACACATTCATAGGTTTTAACGCTTCTCTCGCCATTTGTGACTGACTTTGCATGTTCAAACAGCTTGGACCCTCACGGGACGTCGCGTAACTTGACATCTGATTAGAACCCAATGTGTTTGACTCTCGGACAATAGTTTTCCAAACGCAAGATCGAGCTATATCTTTTAAACTTTTTTATAAACGCAAGTTCGAATCAATGGAAAAGTAGGAAAGTCAAGCAGGCAAAGCCACATACAAGACGCAACCACCACCAAAACACCGATAGACAGCATGACACACACACACACACATACACACACAACCACACACCCAAACGCACACTCACACTCGAGATGAACACAGAAAGAACCAACATACACACAAGAACCAGAGACAAACACTCCACACGACAAAATCACAAGCACAAAGACGCAAGTCAAGCAAACTGAAGGGTGACAAAGAGAGTACCGCCTTGGCACGGTCAGTAGCAAAAACACCGCTAGGGGTTTAAACCGGTTTACGGACGTCCTAACCTCACACTTCTCTCAAAGTCAAAATTGCCCGAGAACATATTAGAAGAGTAACTATATTTTTCAGATTGGGGTAAAATCTAAGACAAATACCTGTTTTAATAGTATCACAAGCCGAAGTACAACGTGGACTTTGATTGTAATTCTCATTTATATCGGATTACGAAGGATAATTCGAATAACCCCCTCAAAATAAGAAGCTATTGCAGTCAAATACCCCAATGCAATGGTGTATATGGGGTAAATAATTAATGTCAGTTTTACTAAAATGGTAATTGCACGTATGACATGGCCTACGTTAAGAGGCACATGCCTCACTTACGGAAATACTATTGTATTCCATATTCTTATGACAATGGTAACGACTGAATGTCAGTGTTGCAAAACTAATACGTGGAACAAGCTCTACATCCATATATAAATAATTTGGGTAGGTATTTTCTTTGGTAAATATGGTTAGAATTACATCATTTTGACCAAACAATAAAATGATATGTGTTACATACAATGTATGTTTTTGCTTAAAATAATTGTTTCCTTTTTGCTAATAATTGCTTATTTTGAGTAGGTGTAGGAGGTTGGAGCAACGGACGGGTCCCTGTATTACACTGAATGAAGCAATACAGATAACTGGACTGGTATTGAGATATGTTTATATCCAGTTTTGTCTTAGCGTTGTCAATCCGATATACCTCACACTATCCCCCTAAACACAACTTTAGTCGCATGTGCACGTATTTTGGATCCAAGTGAAACGCCCAACAACCCGGCGTCTCTTCAGGATCCAAGTTCTTTGACACTTGGTCAATAGTTACTACAATGCTTTTGTCATGACACATGCTTGATATGTTCTGGAAGCAATCATAATGAGTATGTCTTTGTTCAATTTTGAATAGACATTATTGTTTTCACAACGGGTTAAGAGAAATACCGCATAAAATAGTGTCAACATTAATCATCATTTTAACGACCATGTGATTTAACAATTGATGCAATTCAAATTAAGATCTGGTTTAAATTTTACTTCTTCCGATTCTATCACACATTAGAGATACTTAGTGAGTGTCAAACAGTTTTATTCTGATAAGACGCCGAATACACCGAGTATGCCGAGTGACTCGGCGTCGAATCTTGACCAGAGATGTTTGCAATTGCGAGTCAGCTCGCGAATAACGGGGAAAACGGTTTCTATGATTAGGGACACTAAACAGATGATTCCTCCAGTGTGACATAAACCAAGAAATAATTATTTCATTTCAGTTATTTATCGAGTTTTTAGTAATGTATCTTCTGTTTGATACGGAGAAAACATCGTTCGTGATACCGATACGCTATATAATACCAGTATTCACCCATTCCTTTAATCAAAGTTCATAACCTGCATCTGTTTGCATTTTGGATTTGGTGTAATTTTCACTACATTTTAATCGAGCAAACCTTTTAGGAATTATTGACGAATGCCCGACACGTTGGACCCTGAGTAGACGCCGGGTTACTCGGCGTCTTATATGGATCAAGTGGGCACGGGGGTGGGGGTGGGGGCTGCAAATGTGAACCAGATCGCGTCTAGCGTGATAATCGATAAGCATTTTACTGCAAGTAACCAAGTGATATACAAGTAACATATTTCATATCCAAATGTATCTCGTCTGCAACGAAATATGTGATGTAGACGTAATGAGTGTACAATCCTAACGTCTGCCATCAGACACCTTACACAAAGCATGAAGTTAGTTGTCCCAGGTTTTAAAATATTCTCGACGTTATGTTTGATTGCGCTCTATTTTAACCATATTACCTTCAGCTGTATCTTGATTCGAATTAGCAAACAACTTGATCCGATTACCTTGAGTTCTTATCAGGATGCAGTGTTTTGACACATGGCAAACATGTTCTCAAAAGCCTGTTCGAATATAAATTCTCAAATTTGAAACAAGGTATCAAAGATCCAACAATTCTAATTTTGAGCAGATAATGTCAGCCTATAGTGTTATCTATATTACACAATTTGAAGTTAATGCTGACGGAATTATAATGACTGTTTAATTTTGTTGTTACTCTACCAAACCATATTTGGACAAACATGTCGGTGGTTTTGTTTTAATATGAAAAGCATGTAGCAATGGAACCACGTGTCAGTTTCAAATAGAGGTGGCTTGTATAAAATATATCTGGGGATTACATTATTATAAACAATTCTACTGAACGTTTGTTTTCCTTCAGTCTATATATTTTACATATAGACAAGGTTGACCAGTGGTCAATTTGAACGTATTGTGGAGGTATTATCTGAAGCATAATATACTATAGTAATGTAGGATGATACGGTTGGTAATTTGGATGGTTTGAAATCCCCATGTTATTGTCTCTATCTAATGGATGTTCCTGGTTTAGATTCAACATTCGGTATTGGTATTACGGTCAAGACATAGCTTGCTCTCCAATTTCCCTGTGTGCAATAATTAACGGCTTTCAAGGACAGGACAGGACAAAACAAATAACTTCTCATTAAAGCAGGGCTTGGATTGCAGTTAATTTCCGAATTGCTTCGCACAGTCAATAAAACTTGATTTTAACGAGAGACTAATTGTGGGAATGCGAGCCCCTGTAGTTCTTCTAAACTGTCGTCCGCAGGGAGAAAGCTCATTGGAATTGATGGAATGGTGTACTTTATGTAAATGAGCTCTTCTTGTACAGTAAAGTTTTGCTGATACGATCACTCAAAAGAAGTATTATTCTGGATTTTGAACTCAGTGGTAGTTTAATGCTGGACAAACGTTTTGCAGATATCTCCCGTAGGAGACTTCTGTATTGCATTTGGTCTTCAATAAGCAACCGTCTTCTGTTGCAGACTCCTATGATAATGGATTGTGAGGTCGCACCGGCGAAACTCCACTGTACGAGCATATATCGAAACTGTTAAAGGCGGGAAATACTAACCAATTAGTCCCCAATGTCCCTAGGACACTAGGAACTAGGCACGCACTGTAGTCCCATATCAAAGAGCGCCTGGATGATCTCTCTGAAACATATTAAAGATTAAGCACACGTATTTCTGCTAAACGTTTGATCTATTGCAACTATACGAAGACATACGGTGCGTGCAATAAGGAATATTGTCTATTTGGCATTCGGTGCACACAATCACCATTCTTGGCGTAGCTAATCTTTAGAGCAAGACACCAGTAAGTTTTGTGAACCAATCATGACGTTTTATAATCATACAGGTATGTGGAACAATGATATTCAGAATTCGCATTCAGTTTTCAAGTTCACATTTTTGTCAAAGACATATTTTCAAAGACATAATTATTTAATGTGTGATAACGTATTCATTTTCAAACTGAACACAATTTAAACACAGTCACTGTTCAATTCACTTTTAGTGTAGACAGGGGCACTATATGTTCAACAACCCTTAACCAATTACCCCATGCATATTCATTAAATATCTAATTACGTCATGAATATGAAATAGTTTAATCTTTATCATGACACAAGAACACTGAATTCTTGTCCATGTCAGAAACTGATCTATATTATTCACATAAACAAACAGAACATACCATGATCAGACACTGATAGAAGTGTTTGAGCGTTTGTGATCTTGGTCTACTCTTTGTACAGATGCATAGAAATGAGTATTTATTGATTAAAGGGGTAAGATCCTTGATTGAGACTGACACTAATGCGTTATTCATAAGCTGAACACTGTTTTTTATAAGTGGTAGTTTAGGAATGTCATTGACGAGTTCAATTGGTATGTAATAGCAATTCAAATTCCATAATTGTATCTTTTGATAGAACCATCATTTGCTAGTGTTTTGACAAACACAGAAGTTCCACAGCAGACGGTTCATGTAGAAGCTGTCTAATCATAATGTTCTTTGATTGCTCATGGAATGATATAAATCTGATTGCATTTCAATTATGTTCGTATACTGTTATATCTAGTGAATGCTGGTTTGAAATGTATACACAGACAGTAATGCGCAAATGAATGCACATACACTACACGGTACAGTTCACATTTTTATACAATCAACGCGAAAGAAACGAAATAAAATTCGTCTGCTTATATTGAGTTTTCGTGTTTCTTTTGTAAGAAATGTAAGGGTGTCAACACACCTGGATCCCGATGAGAATCCGGGAATAAAAGTCGTGTTTTGAAAATCATTTTGAAAAAAAAAATAGTTCTACCATATAAAATAAGCAACGCAGTGTAATGTTTATCCTACTAAGCATACGTCAAATACAACAGAAAAGCGTCAATCAGGTGTGTGTGTGTGTATGCGTGCATGCACGCGTGCCATATAGAGAGAGGGACATTCTGACAATCCAGTTCAATGCCGTCTCTTAGTGTGATTTAACCATTTATTCCTATATATGTGTTTAAACTGCTACTTCAGGGCCGAATCATATTTCATATGGTGGGAGCATAGGAAACAAAGCATTATTGATGTCAAAACATGCTGAAAAATGCCAAAGCTTTCAAATAATATTTCAAAGATAAAAAGTTATTCGCTGGGATATCCCTCACGCCGCTATTGAAAGTACAAGTATGAGTTATGCAGGAAACACAGCATAAAAACACACAACCGCCCAACACGACAACAAACTGCAAATGTACATGTATATAATAGACACAGAGACATATAGACATAACAAACAAACAATAGGGGGAAGATGGAAGTACCGCCTTGGAACGGTCAGTGACAAATGTCACGGGGAAGGGGGGGGGGGGTAAACCGGTTTAGCGGCGCCCAACCTCAGACTTATTCCATCCCGCCCTAAAAGACAAACAGTCTAAATAAACGTATCCCCTCTCCGACTATTCTACAACAACCGCGATGGCAAATGCAGTGGTAAAGTGCATGTAAAACGAAAATATATTTAAGTGAAACAACTGTATCCACCTATCGCTAGTGTAATCAATGATTGAACTGCAAACAGAGTAACTGTAGAAAAGTAATAAAGGGTACGACAAAAACGAGATTGTTTCAAATATCCGACGTCCTCCTTCCGTTTCCGGATTTAAGAGATCGCCTTTATATAGTACTAAACCTTTCTTCTCGGCGTACATGCAAAGAGGGCAGCGTGATTGCCAAAAACATAATGTCTGCTCCAATTTGAATCTGTTGCAATTTTGGCTTCTTCCGAATCGAACACGCTCTTGCGAATTTATACACCGAGAGTCATGCTGCGTAGATCTTGATTTCAGGTTAATGGGTGTCTCATATGGTTGCAAGCTGTTGTTTTGGAGTGAAGTCGCGAACAACTGCATAAGTGTTAATGGAATTCCGTGGTTTCCGTGTATGATTTCATAGCACAATGCTGGCATATTTTACTCACATGAACCTGCATTAGTTAACGAAAATAATAATAAATAAAGCGCATATAATCACACAACATGTCATTGTCGCGTCAGATGATTGCTAGTTTTGTCGCCACAATATTTCCATAAAACAGCCACAGTTGCATGATATATTGTGTCTCTTGAATGCTTGTGTCTGAAAAGAAGAACCATACAATGTTTCTTTCCCACACGTCTGTTTCTTTGGAGACATCTATCTGGAGTTGGTATTGTTTTGTATGGTATTTAAGGTGTTTGCCAACTGCAAATTGCTGATATCCGTGGTCTAGTGTTTATAGTCTTCGTCAGACATATTTATTTGCTAAACACTCCACATGTTTGCACTGGGCGTAAGAAAGTACATGTAAATCATAAATATTCGAACCCGTTTCCAACCTTTTGAAACATATCGTATGGCGTTTTAGGGGGCTCATTGAACGAGTGGTTATGGTCTTCGACAGACAATCAGCCCCTCGCCACTGTAGTTTGAAACCCGGTCTGCGCATTTGGAGTACGTGTGAGTAATTCTTCCGGTTTGGTAGGTCTCTAACCGGGGTTTCGTCTGTGCACAGAACAATGTTCTCTGTTCCATACGCAGACATACCTTTAAGGGCATTTCTTATTATATGACTGACTGAAATACTGTTCAATGCACGTAACACGTGGATACAACCAAACCATCTTTGAAGGCAATCGACTTGTATTATGTGTTTAAATAACATTGCAACAACCCAATAGTTCGGTAATCGGATTGCATGTAACTAGTTGATTAACGCTTCGCTTGCTGAATTTTAAAATACATTTCCCCTTCTTTACCCATGCCCTGTTGTATAATTAAATATATCTTCACTGTGTACAAGTATTTCGCTGCGCAATCACTGCTGTGGAGTGCATTGGTTGCACACAATCAACTTGTAAATAGTGCAGACCCTGATGAGGCAGCTCCTGCAGGAGCTGTTTCATTTTGGTCTTCACTATTTACAGGTAGGTATATTGACGCGAATAGCAAGCGAAGGGTTAACACTTACTGTGCGAGACACGAGTCACGAATGTCCTTTGTAAACAATGTAGATCTAGATCAGAGGGTATGTACTGTTTGTTATGTAATACTTTTCTTTAGAACAATTCCCTAAATATGCACCATATGATTGATTTGTTTGAATTTTGGAATAGTCCATGTGAAAATTCAGCGTTGTATGGGTTAAAGTGTAGGCTATTTGACATGCCACATCGTGATTAATCTTTGAGTGTTTCGAATGTATCTTTGATCAAATATTTGAATTTAACTTTCCACATAACTTTCCACGGTTACATAATTGTTTTATATCGATTAAGTTTATAGCAGTAAGTGACAATGTTTTTCAATACATTTCAGAAATTATTTTTATCACCATGGAAAATGCTGATACAATGGCGTCCGTTTTAAAGATAACTTCATATGTTTGTGGTAATTGCGTCATCAAAAACTGACAGAAAACTATTTAAAGGGTTGTATAATGTGAGGTATATAATTATAGAAATCCCACAGGCAATGTCCAATTAGAATGCATACCGTTCCTTTGTAATACATTGTTATTGCTTTGTTAATATTATACAAAAGGATATTGGTGATTACCCTACTATCACGAAATAATATGATAGCTTCAATTCCCATGTTAATGAGTGGAACGTATTTTCAATAGGAGTAATGAACTTCATAATGTTTTATTATGTTGGAATATGCCGATTATTATATTACCAATCTTAATAAATCTTAACCAGGAATATTGTAAAACTCTGTCGTCTATACTTGTATAAATCGAATATTATACCAATATTGCTTGTAGGGCTTTAAGCTATCTAAATACTATTTCCATTAAAACAATGTATATTTTCATACACTATACTTATCTATATATTCATATAACTAATTAAGGTCTAAGCTATCTTACGACCATTTCCATCTGAAATAAAGTATTACACTTAAATATATTATGTCAAAATTGTTTCATCTATATTCCGTTTACCGTGACAATAGTCGCATTTGCAATCAGCTCGGATCCAGACCAGACGCTTAGTAAATCAGCATGTCATCAGGATCCAAGCTGCTAGCACTTTGTCAATAGTTTCTAAACAGTTGTAACCCAAACCTTATCCAAGGTAGTTAAAATCGCGCCAGATCAAAACGTGAGCACATCATGCATTTTCCACTATGGGATAAGGTTTGAACGGTGTTTGCTTGTAAACGAATACCCCAAGGTAATGCAAATACAAATGCATGTCTTCTACACAAAGGAAGTTTACTTTCTAAACCTTACTCAGTTGTATATATAGATGATGTTTGCTCTAATGTTGACCTTTTGCAGTTGTGTCTGACGGCCGCTTGGCTCACATGTAAGTCTTTAGAAACAGGAAAATAGATGTTGATCGGAAAATATATTTAAATACAAGTGAAATGAGCTGTATCGTTTTACAGACAACCACCAGTCATAAAAATGATGAGCGAGACATGTTTACTACATGGTGTCACAAAGGCTGGCAAACAAATTGGGCAATTACGGGACTTAGAGTTATGCTGGTAGTTAAATAACCCGCTTCACAGCCTTGTAATGCGAGCAATTGCACATCAAATGTCGTTTAACAAGCTATAAATAATTGGCATAAGGTTATGATTATTTAAATACTGGTTATGCTATTCTTATTTGCACCATTGATATCAGAGAGTCAACGTTGCTGCAATAGTGACACAATGCTGTTAATTAAAAGTTTAAAACTTTATAAGGAGGTTCTTGGATTTTGAACACAGGTCGTTGCTCAAAGACATTTTCTACAGTTTTATGAAAAAGTAATCCTTTCATAGAATTTTCTATTTTTTTAGTATACAATGTATTGTATAAGGTAAAATGTAATGGTGCATTCAAAATTAAAAATATATGTCGACGTGTTAGATTTTCTGTAAATTGGCAGTTTCCATGGTAACCTTTTGTGCCAAAACTGTCAATATGACTACACTTTCTTTAAATAACCTCACTGTGAAAATGAACTATAATGTGCATTCAAGAGTTAACAATGTATGCAATGTACACATAGACTGGAGATGGTTACATATCCGAATCCAATTTCGGGGATAAAATTTGAACATATTTTCTAATATTCTGATTGCTGAAGTAACCTTCACTTTTTCATTATAACTTGTATACACCATCAAGACCTCCGCCATCAACTGCAAGTGTCATTTATTCTTCTGACCCTTTCTCCCTTAGACCTTTTTCGCAAAATGCCTGTTTATTCGATATTGTTGACTTATTATTTGTTTCGTGGCTTTGCGTAACGTTTCCCGATTACTATACAACACTACATTCTTTGTGAAGAGTTACTATCGGTCATTATCTATCTTGTATGCGCATAAAGATGCGCAGAAATTACTACCGAACACGTCTTTAATGCAGATTTTGGTGACAGCAATGAAGATAGCTCCAAGTGCAGTCTGTAAAAGACCACCTGTACGTTTTAAAAAAACTATATTCGTTATTATATAGAGTTGATTTATTCATCGTGCTTTATCGCGCCTAGAGGTAAGGGTCGTTTATCAGAATGGTGTGGGCGTCTTTAGGGACAATGCGGTATACTTTTATGTCGCGTTATATCCTTTTATGGAATATACTTCTTTAGTATCGTAAAATGTATCAAGCAGATGTAATAACCAAACTGTGAAAGTCAAGAAAGTAAAAATAAAACATTCAGACAGAATTAACCAAAATGAATAACCCATCAGAGTTAAACTATATTGTCCACCTAGTTTAAAAGACTTAAATTTGCTGCAGGGTTTGAACTTGAACAGTGGCTCCTCATGGCGCCTTCCGAGATGGGTATACACATTTTGCAAATGCAAATGGACTCGTTGAATTGCTTAACACATTCAGTACTTAATAAATTCTTGCATGTGCGTCGATTCACCATTGAACACAGATATGTCATCACCTTACATTTCAGTTACCCGGTGCTCAACTCTTTTGGTGTTGCACCGGTGATTATATATGCAAACATTTTGAACCCAGATGTGGCACAGATTAACTCGACGTCAGGATCTGGACTGGTAATGTTTTCTGTTTTAAAAAGAGCTCTGTGTTGATATGTGTATGTGTGTGTGTGTGTGTGGGGGGGGGGGGTTGTAAACAAACGAAACAAGAGTTAATGCAGCATGTAACGGATGCCGATTTCTCAAATTCCACATTTTAATTGTCATACTCTTTAAGAACAAATATTATTTTGAGTGGTCATTTCAACCCTTACCTGCTGAGAATTCATGTTTGAAAAGCATGGTGTCATGAATAATAATTAGCTACATTTTTTAAATATGACGTATCAACACATTATTTGATATTTGCAGAAATTGTCGATCCGGTTCTGTACTATGGCATACGCAAATAGAGCCGATCATTATTATCCTGTTTCTACATACGCCATCTGGTCCGGGTCTGCTCTGTGCAATCGCGTGAAAAGGCGTTCACAAACGGGCACTTACTATGAACATGATGACAGATGAGAGTTTGACGATACGATTTGTCACAGCTGAACTTAATACAAATTGTACGAATACCATTCGTATATCAGACTGCTTATGCATTGGACGCTTAATAAAACTGTTTTATCAAGGGGTGGTGCAGTATAGCTGCATCCCGGTAAATGCCATAAATGCTGTTGTCCAGTCAACAACAAGTATTGAGGATAATTCGCGAAGACAAAGTGTCCTGAATTGATATTGCTTCTTTGAAGTCTATATCATTATATTTCGTTTGGTCATTGAACTTTATATCAGTAAATGATGTGTGAAGAACCAGTTAATGGTATATATGTATCTAGTAATTCTACCAATAACATGGGATGTCTCATATGTAGAAGTTGCAAAGCCTGCTGATATAAGCATATTTGTAGGAAATGTATCTTATATGTGATACATTCGGTCACGTATTCTGTAGATACTGATGTTAAACCCCTTTACTACATATAACCACTTTTTACATTTGCAAATATATACAGGGATAACCTAGAATATTCGTTCACGAAACGTCATGTTGCATTTGTCAAAGGTTTTATAGGTAAAGGAACATATTATCACGACCAGTTACACACAACAACACACGCAATTTGAGTATTTGATAACCTAGTGTCGCCTGTCTGGTATTTACATCGAGTATACAAACAGACATCAGCATAGGGTAATTGCAGTTATTTTTCCCACATCGCTACGATAAAACAACTTAACAGAAACCTGGAATGGAATAAAATTATATTACATATTAATCGAATTCCGTCCTACGAGTAAAATAATGATAGAACAGTTGTAACTCACAAGTCTAGATTTATAATTAAATAATTAACCAGAGGGTTGACATGTCAAACAAGAACTACTATAAAGACAATGGGGAGGTGTTTGGTATAATGTAGACAATCATAGTTGATAGTACGAGTTGCTAAGCCCCTATAAGGTGGGTCGCATATATGATGTTGTCCGTCCGTACGTACGTAACGTCAATCTTGTGTGTCCACCTCCGACTACGCAAGTCGGTGTTCAATGTTGATGTGAATATTGATATAAAGGGATCAGTCCGTACGAATGTTAATTTCCCTATACGCCAATGTCAGAATTTACTTCAAACAATCACAGATGAACAACCTTGATGTGAAGAAGGCTACAAAGAAATATAAAAAGATAAGAAGTATTTTTGCGGTGATCATTTTTGCTAAGTTGCAATATCGCTACAAGGGGTCCGTTTCTAGCTTATTAGTCATAAAATGTGTGTTTGTTTTAATTAATTGCTTTCTTCTTATTAAAAAATTGCATTTGTAATCAAAAACATAGAACACAGCGATGTTGGTCATTTGCACATACGCATTTAATGTAAAACAAATGGATATGTGTAGTATAGTAATTACCACATATGACCACTTGATATGCTAATAATGATGCATGGTTAAAACTATCCACTAAGACTTGCATTACGGTTTCAATACACATTTATATTGTTTATTGAGCATATCTGCATTTCAGTGTTTGGGCTAAATGGTGTCTGCTGGAAGTACGGAAACCGTAAGGGACACACCCTCTATGTACTAAGTGGGATGGATGTAAGTAGTAATCAGGAAGGTCACAATCTTTAAGTACAGACTTCATTGGTCTATAAGTTGGGCGGGGTATGTCGTTTTAGTCGGTTGTCGAAATAGAACAAGGGTTAGGCATTGTTAATTGATAGCAGAAGGAAGTCCACCTATATGAGAATCACATATTACCATTATATTGTTAAAATAAATGGCATTGATTCCATCAAATATTGGCCGAGTGTCTGACAGATTGGATCCTGATGAACCGCCGAGTTACGAGGCGTCTCATCGATGCTCAAACGTTCTTTACTAGTGGCTTTAACTGATTTAAACCAGACATTATACCAAACTAGACATATGTATTTTAATAATTCTGAAGGGTGGTGATCCCTCGAAAGCAAAAATTGCAACACAAAAAGAGAAAATTGCAGACTCGGTTTTATTGAGTCTGTTCATGAGCAGTAATTGAAAGTGCAACATTGCTCACGCCCCCTAGCACTGGCTTCATCGGTAATCAATTTTCAGAACAAGAAGTACTGAAATTCATGATCTCGAAGGATCAGAAGGTATAACAACACTGATAATGAAGTACGGGGCGACGTTTTACGGCCGCCACACAATCACTTAACACCTGCTGTTGTGAAAATTATAACTGTTGAACTATTAGGAGACAACATGTATAAAAAGGAAACTCGATCTGAGTAAAATAACATTCAATAATCTCATGGGTACTACATGAGATTGATACTAAAAGGGATTGATACTACGTGTATTTGAAATTGACACGACTAATATTAATGGATATCACACTGACTCGAGGTTTTCTGCTCGTAAATATTCTGTTTATAAATTAATAAAGAAAATAGTGAACAACATTCAGATGATGTTCTACAACATCTCTACATACGTTCCTATTATATATGTCCTCAAGAGACGCGTGTATAAGACATACAGTAACGAGGGAATGCAAAGGTCACACGACGATACCGATATAACATAGCGTATACTGTTACTTTTACATGACGACTGTAGCTACATTTCCCTGAACTTCCGAACTGCCCTAATACTAACACACAGCAACTTGTTGGCCGGGGACTAACAACTATCCCACCGATCCCCTTCTTCACGGGCGATAGTTCTAGTATAAACAGTTTGATAGCAGGTGTGTTTGTATGATGAAATAACTTAAAGGGTTGCATACTGTTCGACTTGTAGATGAAGCTCGGGTACATTGTGTCAACGGGAAAAAAACGCAGACGTAAAATTCCTTTCTGATGTAAATAACTATTAAAATACAAAAAATACCGAAATTATCGGTCCTAATGAATGTCAGGATGTTATTTAATTCCGCTAATATATGGAAATTGACCTAGTAAATACACACACACAATTTGTTTAGAGGAAGGGCGACGAGAGAGATATATAGAGGGGGAATCATTCAATATTAGTAATGTATGTGTCTGCCTAAGATTTTACGGTCATTATGAAACCGCTGTCACACGTAAGACACAGTTGGTCTTCTCATCAAATTAATATGTAATTACATCTGCTAACAATGTTAATCAAGATGACAAATGAATTGACGTCTAATACGGTCTTTCATATGGATTCAAACTGTTTCATATTATTATAATTTGTATTATGTATTATTGATATTATGGTGTTTTTAAAAAACTGAGAATTAAATTTAAGCAAACGACGGAGAATGTTATATCACACATGACAGTGTAATGCGAGTACAATGTACTGTTGTCATATAAATATATGAACTTAAAATTAGACAAACACATTCACACATGGAGCGCACTACCCATAACAACACATGAATGAAAAACATACCATATAAAACAAAATAGATCTAGACTAGATACATCGGGTGAAGTCAAGAGCACCGCCTCGTAACGGTCAGTAGCCAAAAGGAGGGCATACCTCACGCTTATCCCATCTTCACCGAAGTAATGTACCACCACACCCTCCAGACAACCCCGAAACATGGATGGCACGACAAACTGATAAACTGCGAAACTGTAAAATAGACGATGTCATAACATTTATGTGACGTTGTATGCACCGACCCTTACTATGTCGACAATATAAACACAAACCCGTACCTGATGACCGGTCCGCGGTCACTTAGGATACGACAAAAATGGCAAAATACAAATATCCAGCTTCCTCCCTCTGTGGGTTTAAGAGGACACCATCAATCAAATTATGAAGCATAATGCCCAGAAGTAAAAGGATCGACCACCAAACATGCAGTGCGCTGCAGTATAGAGGGTTATAACACATGTAGATGGGACACAAAGTTTGCTACGAAAAAAACTAACTGGTGCAATTTCAACTACTGCCGATTCACAAACAGTATTATGATACCTTTGACTTAAGGTTACAAATTTGGATCCTGATGTCTCCCGGCGTCTGTTCTGGATACAAGCCATTGGATGATGCGTATCAGGTCGCAGATAGTGGATTAATGGTTACGAAAACAAAAGATTTTTAAATGAGCTCCGAGAAACTGACATATACCTTCCTGAACATTAACTATTGAAACATGCAAGGAAGATCAAATAAAGCATTTCATTTAGAATTGGTGTTTGTTTTGTGACGTAATAAAATATGCGAGAAAACACTAATACATTTAATGTTAGCATTTAATTAAAATGTCATTTTGAATCATTATTTTACCCTACCACCGTCATGGCAACGTGTGTTAAATAGTTAAACAGTTAAGAATCAGATCAGACATTGTGTAATGCATCCGCCCATTGTAGTGCACATTGTTTGTAAATGTTAATGTTTTCTGAGAGGAAAGCATAAAGAATGGATGACGCAACATATACAATTACCAACTGTTAAGTCATGGTAGAACATTAATATTGTTTTAAATGGAATTAAATCCAACGATAACATTTTCCAAAGTACCGATTCATTTATATACAATTATATACGCCGCCTAAAAGTCAGCTTGGTAAAAAGGCATAATGTATTTAAATGTCTGGCCCGAAAAACTATTGGACATATTCCCATTTTTATTACACTAACGTTGACCTTTGCCCAACTACCCTAAAATGCCACTAGGCCATGCCTTAATACAAATTGTATGTATGTTAAGTAGGAGCACAAAGTGACACTTCTAAATAAATTTGTTTTCAATATCACTGTCCTTGATTCCAGTCCAACAAGGCAATATTAAACCGCGTGACAATGTAAAATATCACAATAAGGGCATATATCTATTTTTTATTTTTTTTTCAGCGACACTGATATTAACCTTAACCTCGAACCTTAAACTACTTTTGACTTTATGCAAACTGTGTATACGCCTAGCTAGGACACTATATATGCAATTTTCTGTACTAAACATGTTGACAAGATAACATTTACTATCTCTAAGGTTTATGTTATCCAAAGACACCCAAATTCTGCCCCAGACCGTGTCTTTCAGCAAACCATCTGTATATCATGTTTGGACACTAACTCTCTTTCCAAATAATTGCTAATTTCTGGAAACCTTTTCAAATATAGCGTTGATCAAGTATATTGCTTGACGAATTTTGTCAATCACTCAGAAAGTATAATGCAGCAGTGGAATTGGTATCTACATATGATGACATAATAATTAATTGCTCTAATATTCAAGCAAAGCTTCTTTCCGAATGCATCAAGAATTTGTTGTAACCATACGTTTGGGGCTTATTTTCAGACAGTTCGTAGCTGAACACACAGCTTTGATATAGATTACAGCAATAAAGTGGCAGTTTTACAGACGTTTCCAATATTGTTACCAACGTTCAGAGCTGATTTGCCTTACTTGTGACGTGATAAAGTAGTAAGATCCACAATTACATCTTAAATGCCTCAAGATTGGCTAATATTTCACAAGAAAGTATTATTTGGATTTTCGTCTTTGAAACGTTATATAACAATATAAGCCTCGACAATACGAACCTATCTATTATAAACCGAACTCAGTGTTGTTATATTTTCTAGTCATTCGGGATCATTAGTTTTGATGGTATAAGTTTTTTAACATTGAATACTGCTTCAGCCGGTGCTAGGGGGCATGAGTAGTGTTGCCCTTTTAAGTACTACTCATGAACAGACTCAATAAAACCGAGTCTTCATTTTTCTATTTCTATTTCTGAGAATTTGTTGTTGAAAATATAACAACACTGAGAATGTGTGATGTTGGGCGGCCCTAAACCGGTTTAACCCGCCAGGGACATTTGTCACTGACCGTTCCAATGCGGTACTTCCATATTCCCCCTAAAAGTTTCTATACTTTTAATTGCTTGTTTAACTAAGATTAAAGAACATGTAAAATCATATTGTGATAAGACTTATGAAAATTCTAGAATAAATCTCGTCTGGTCTATGAAGAACATTTATGAAGTCTTAACAAACTTATTGTCAAAAAGGTTTCTTGCATCGACTGTACGCACATACGATTTTTCTACTTTGTGCACAACCCTTCCTCATGATCTAATTAAAAATCTAATTAAAGATAAACTTACTAGCTTAATCAAGACAATATTTGCCAGAGAAAAAAAATCATTTCTGACATGTAATGCTGAAAAATCTTTCTTTCCTGACGAGTCAATGAAATATTACACCAATAGGTCTTGCTCAGAGGTTGCGAACCAATAACCGTTCTTCTGTATTACATATTCGTATGTTATTGGAATGGTATATACCGTCAGCTGATTGGTATTCCTATGGGTACGAATTGTGCACCACTGGTTGCATTGTTTTTGCACTGCTATGAGAGAGATTTCATGTTGAGTTTGGACCCACAATCACAAGAAGATGTCAAAAAAGCCTTCAGTGATACTTCTCGATATTTGGATGATAGTTCAACTTAGATAACCCTTTCTTTGATGTTTGGATTCCTACCATTTACCCAGAAGAACCCAATAAACGTTTAGCTTTGGTTATAATCCTGTAGTGAGTGATATCCTGTTGATATCATGATTAATGTATACTTTTTCGAATAAAATATGTTTAAACTAAAATAACTCAAATTGAATAAAGCTTACCCTTCCGACACTTATGCGGCTTTTCTCAATATATCCTAAAATTGACAATGGAACGATTTCTTCTAAAATGTATGACAAAGGAAACGATTTTGATTTTAGTATTGTAAATTTCCCTCACCTTGATGTAAATGTTCCCGTGCCCTATCTTACGGGGTCTATATATCTCAACTTATTCGTTTCGCTAGAACTTGTTCTTCTGTTGATGATTTTTACACTCGAAATATCATTTTAACTGAAAAGCTGCTTAAGCAAGGATATATATATGATTAACTAAGAAACACATTCTCTAAATTTTATTATCGAAATCTCTCACTTATTGACAAATACAAATGTAATATTAAGGCGCTCCTGCGACATAGTATTTCACATCCTGAAGTTTATGGTGATGTTATTTACAAACTTCTTAAAATTATTGGACAACCCATTTTCTCACTTTGTTCACTAAATACATTAAATATTCATTAAAATCATAGGATCATATCCTATGATACTAAAACATACTGCATGTCTGGTTGACAACCCCTTTACAGTTGGTACTCACGCTGCACTCTTTGCATACACGCCGACAAGAAAGGTTTAGTACTCTATGAAGGCGACCTTTTAAATCCGGAAGCAGAAGGAGGACGTCGGATATTTGTACCGGATGTTATTACTTTTCTACAGTTTCTCTTTTTGCAGCGCAATAAGTGAGTACACTGGCGATAGGTGGATACAGTTGTTTCACTTATTTATGTTTTGTTTATATGCACTTTACCACTGCATTTGCCATCGCGGTTGTTGTAGATTAGTCGGAGAGGGGATACGTTTATTTACACTGTTTGTCTTTTAGGGTGGGGTTGAATAAGTGTGATGTTGGGCGCCCGTAAACCGGTTTAACCCGCCAGGGACATTTGCCACTGACCGTTCCAAGACGGTTCTTCCATATTCCCCCTATTGTTTGTTTGTTATATCTTTGCGCGTCTCTTTGTGTCTTTTATATACATGTAGATTTGCTGTTGTTCGTCGTAGTGCTGTTTTGGCGATTGTGTTTTGTATGCGGTGTTTCCTGCATGATTCATACAGTCATGTACTTTTAAGTACATGGGAATTGAAACTGCTTAATATAGCTGTTTAGGGTTGCTTAATACAGACTGAGTGCCATGCAGAAACATCCCAGTGGGAGCTTTCTGTATTTCTTTCATCCTAAAGTAAACTGTCACCTGTCTTAAAGACCATTTGTGGTATTCCCTTGGGTGTCAGGATTAGCAATGTTGTACGGATAATATAATACTATAAAGTGCGATAGTGATAACAAACTAACAGTTTGCCAAAACTTTGCGTATCCGGTTTATATATAGATGTACAATGTATCTGAATAAACCGTCAACATTTATGCTTTCATGTTAGTACTAATCGTTACCGAAAATATGTGTTTTATGATATTATAAGACAACGATTGCCTGTTCATGTATTAATTGCTCGGATATTATTACTTTAATTTTTCACAAGACCTATTCAATTGTGGCAACCGTTTGCCTAATTTGCATGCCCTGACTAGAATTTACAAAATCTTGGATCCAGAGAAGACGTCCAGTTACGTTGCTACTTTTCGCGATCAAAGCTGTTTGACACTGGGTCAATATTTGTTCTCAAAACCTTAATCGAATGAGAAGTAGATAATATTGCACCAGATCCAAAGTTTAGCAGACGTTGTATTTCTCTTCACAACGGGTGTAAATAAACGTGTTACTATGTTGCAGTTGATGTTGGACTCTCATTGTGGTAGTTTAAAAATAGTATATGCTGTCAAACTATTTATCTTACTGTCGGCAAATAAGTGATCGCATGTGCCACTTGTTTGCGTCCAGGTGGAATGAGGCGTATTATCAAAGTCAATACTCTTGTATTTGATCCAAATGATGGACATACAGTAAAACCTCTCTATAACGGACACTAATTTGTGTTAATTATTTAGTATTTAGGACAGGTGACCGCTTAAAGCAAGGTGAAAGTAAAATAGATCGCTCCTATAGGAGCGTTCTGTTTAACTTTCACCCTGCTTTACGCAGCCACCTGCCTTTAACACAAAATATTTGATGTAAATTAGTGGCCGTTATATAGAGGTTTTACTGTATTAACAAATTGTAAAAATGTCTTTACCGAGCAGTATTACACTTATTGAATTCCATCCAGAGGGGTTCCCGCGTTGTCAGCCGAAATAACTAGAATGATACACCCAAAAAAAAACATATTTAACATTTTATCATCCATACCAAGATTGATAATGATCTGTTTTATCTTACAGCACATACCTAGTCCTGAAACGCGTAGAACGTAAACACTATAATATAACTGTATAAGCACTATTCTGCAAGTTACATGACGTTACTATGCTGCCTATACATGATATTATGGAATACACAACCGCTACCTCAGAGTGAAACAAATCGTCTGCTAAGATTTTGACGTGGTGAAAGTGTGTCTACATCCGATTCGACCAAGCTTGGATAATGATGAAACGCCGCATTACTCGCTTAGTCGGGTCTCGGATGTCGCATAAAGATTACACTGCTGTAATGATAGCAAAAGTAGTTCAGCAAAGTATAAGTATGCATTACAAACTAGTGCATGTGATTAACATCGTCCATACGTGTTTTCGTCCAGGTTAGGCAAACTTTAATAAGGAGGCGTAATACATGCCAAATTAACTTCAGATCTGTAACACAAGTCTGCGAATTACAGGTGTGATCTATCTGCATACTGAATAGTAACTGAATTCTAGAAGGGCATGACTATACAATTATAATTAGTGTTTCAGTGATAAACGAAACGTTAAAGGCCATGATAAGATGCATAGATTAAAACATGTTCAAAAGTAGTTCCAATTTCTCTACACAAAACCCAATGCTGTGATAGGTCTTGTTCCAGCAAAAACAGATTTGTAATAGACTTATTACAAAACTGGTAACTATTATTACATTACGTTGTCAGTATTAATTGTAATAACAGACGGAATGGTAATAAATATGCATGTGCGTTTTCGTGCGTGCGTGTTTGTGTGCGTGTGTGTGTGCAGCAAGCACGCACACGTGCACACACACACACACACACACACACTCATATTTTTGTTACAATTCCGGTTATTACTAGAATTAAGGTTGAAAGCCAAATGTAATAATATTTTTGTGTCTTAACCAGTGTCGCTATATGTTTTTATTGCAATTCCGGTTGTTCTTACAATTCGTAATGTAACACATGTCTAAAGACAGGTCACAGCATATAGTTTGGCGGAAAAAATAGTGAGCTTAGTATACGCACCTTTATATATTAACGGGAAACGTTAAATGTTATTTATGTTTAAGGATAGCATTCATAAACCTCAACCACTTTGTTTTGTTTTGCGGTTACACTTTGAAAACAAATGTATACATTCTGATCACATTGACAAAATTGCCATAATGGGAAATAGTTATGGATACAGATGTGTCTATATTACCTATAATCACCTGAGCCATGTTAACACGCTAATTACAGGTTTGTGTGTAGCTTTGACATTCAATTTATAAATTGAAAGATTTAACGCGAGTCGACCACGGTTGCAATGTATTACATGACTGGACGTGATTAAATTATCCTAGACTGTTAATAATGTTATGTTTAGGGACGATGATGATCATACGCTCGTATATGCACATTACTTCAATTTACAAGGACCAAATACATATATAAATGCTATACTTAATGAGAGCTCCGTACTTGAATCTATAATATAAGAACTGAGACATAACTATTATACGAGTCCTTATATGTAAAAAGTATGTGTGCATAAGAGAACTTAATATAAATAAGTATTGCTTGATTGATTGATAAACTGTTATACATTCATTACAGTTATAGTGGTGTTTGAAAATAAAAAAAACAAATATGTGAACCCTGATTGGGGGACGCATGTAGTAACACCTCTTTAGTTTAAACATATTTTATTTCCATATTAGAGGAAATTGGGTCGGGTCACAAGTTCTTACAACATTAGATTTGACCCTCCCCATACAAAGCATTCATATATACATGTAATGGCAAACAAAATATGAAACTTAATACAATGTTTGTGAAAGATATAGAGTGAGAGAGATAGTAGATGAGAGAGAGATAGATAGAGAGAGAGAGAGAGAGAGAGAGAGAGAGTCATGAGGCGACATATATCCTAACTATAGTAGTACGATCAGAGGACACTTAGACATCTTAGCATAAGAACATACCGTTATAAGTAAGACATCTTAGCATAATCTTAAAAAAATATATATATAATATCAAACTAAGAGTTAGTACATCGATAGTTGTACAATACGTGAGTCTAAAACCTCCGTGATTGCTTTATATAACAATGTACGGCAGCAAATATGATTTTATTGTCTTCATCATTTAGATTTTGTTTGCCAAACAACAGCATTTCGGTATTTAGAGGATGGTACCTTTGTGTTGTACGAAATAAGTTAAGCCTCTGATTTTGAAAAAGACTACATTGAAAAAAGTAATGTTCGGCATTTTCAATTTCATGTGAACATTCGCATAAAGGATTTTGATTAAGGTGGTTTTTAAAAAGATCACTATTCAGATTGCTACAGTTGTTCCTAATTCTGGCGTGTATAGCTGACAAATACCTATCTCCAAAATAGTAGTAAGATGGAACGTTATAATTGCTAAAATTGTTCCGCAATGAGTTTTTGAATGAGCTTAATGTATTTAAATTTCTGTTATCTTGGCTGATGTTGTTCCATAGTGCTATTGAAGACGGAATGCATGATTTCTTGGAGACTGACGTACGTGAGAAAGGCACTTCGATATCATTGCTATTTCTTAATGGATAGTGGGATATCTCCCTTACGTAGGGTGGTATCAAATCACTAATATAAGATGGAACCATGTTATGAGAGGCATTATAAACGAAACAGAGCTTTTGTAACTTTCGTCGACTGGCTAGTGATTCCCATCCACATTCCTGATATAGATTATCTAGCGATACCGATCTGGTTAAGCCAGTTACGATACGGGCTGCTTCGTTCTGTAGTTTTTCTAATGTATCTGCACCAGTTTCGGAACAACCATCCCAAACAATAGAAGCATACTCTAGTATTGGCCGTACGTAAGAAATGTAAATTTGATTTAAGGCCCTTCTGTTTAAGGTGAATTTAATGTTTTTCATTATTCCAATTGTTTTGGAAGCAGATTTAAGTATGCTATCGATGTGATCATTCCACTGACCATTTGAATTTAGGGTGACACCCAAGTGTTTATGAGAATTAACAAATTGTATAGCAGTGCCTTCAAAAAATAGATTAGGCCGCGTGTCATGATTTCTAAGCGAAAACATCATTGCCTCAGTTTTAGCGGGGTTGAAATTAACAAGCCAGGTCTTAGCCCAAGCGGAAACTAATTTAAGATCGTGGTTTAAAATACATTCAATGTCATTTAAAGAGGTAGCAGATATGTAAAGAGAGCTATCGTCTGCAAACAATCTTGTTAAGCTCAGTAGCGAGTCAGATATGTCATTAACGTAAATTAAAAATAAAAGAGGTCCCAGCACATATCCCTGTGGAACACCAGCCGATATTGTTCTTACAGCAGAGACAGAAGAACGAAGAACAACTCTTTGGCACCTATTGCTTAGGTAATTAGTCAGCCATATTAAAAGACGCCCATTGATGCCATTTTCCTGCAGTTTAAAAGTAAGACCGTTATGCCATACTCTATCAAAGGCTTTGGAAATATCACAAAACACCATGCAAGAATGTTGTTTGTTATCAAATGATTGGCAGATGTGATGAACAATATCAATTAACTGATAAACAGTAGAGTGATTAGGAAGAAACCCTGATTGGTACTTGTATATCAAGTTATTTCCTAAAACAAAGTTGTACATATGTTTAAAAACGATTCGTTCGAACAATTTACCACAGCAACTGAGCAGAGAGACAGGTCTGTAGTTTGACGGTATGGATTTATCCCCCTTTTTAAAAAGTGGTATTACATTTGCAATTTTCCAAGCATTCGGAAAAACGCCTTCATTCAATGATCTATTATAAATAATAGCAAGCGGTTTAGATATAGTTTTGACTGATCCTTTAAGCATTCTATGAGATATGCAGTCAGGGCCAGATGCTTTATTCAAGATGAGTGAAATTATTGTTTCTTCTACCTCAGTATCATTAATAATAATGGTAGTCAGACTATTCAGTGTTTTTGGAGTGAACGGGGGGAGGGTAGCATCTGTGTCATCTACTGTAGATATAGCTGCAAAGAAATTATTTAAACAATTTGATTTTTCGTCGTCTGTATAAAAACAAGAAATATCTCCATCTGAAGAAGTTTCACACAAAGGTGGTATGTTAGCAGTACAGTCATTATTTTTTATAAAGTGACGAATAGTATTCCAGAAGCCTTTTTTATCATTTGTTCTTAGGTCTTCTAAATTATGTTCTAAAGAACTAAAGAATGTTTGTTTTGCATATTTTTTCATGTTATTGACTTTATTCCGCATGTGTTTATATTTATCAAAATCGTGTTGTTTTAATGACTTTAAAGCTATGCGTTTAAGTATATCTCTTATTCTGCAATATGTACGTAGCTTAGAGTCAAACCATGGTTTATCATCATACCGTATGGTAATATTTCTAGACGGAATACACAAATTAACAAAATGAAGAAATGTTTCTGTAAATAGTGTGCAAGCATCGTCTATCGAACCTTCATTTAAACATTGCCAATCAAAAGCCGCTACTTTTGCATTTAACAGATCAAAGTCCGCTCTTTTATATAAATAAACCTTTCTTTCAAAAGTGCCTCTCAGTTCATAAGGAAATGGCAATATAATAAAAGTTGCACAATGGTCACTTATCTCAGGTGGGATTGATAGGATGCCAGCGTCATGGTATTTCATATCGGTGGGTATCAAGATAGGGTCTAACAAAGCATTTAGTCGTGTAGGAGTTGTGATGGTATTAACCATATAGTTTGTAATAATAATATCTTTAAGCGTTCTGTTATTTGAATTCAATAAATCTTCATTAAAATCTCCAACTAGAATAATGTTCGACGATATTTCATAAGCTTTTTCAATATTACGGTTAAAATTAGCAAAGAAATCTGCATCCGACGTTTTGGGGCTATAAAATGTTCCAATCAAAAATGTCTTCTTCTTAATTTTAACGCTGATCCAAAGAGATTCAGTACAAAATTGTTCTAAGTCAGCTATTCTTTCGCAAATCAGATTAGAAGATGCATAAACAAGTAACCCCCCTCCGTGATTATTTCTATCTTTTCTATATGGCGTATCATATAATTCAGACAAAAATAATGATTCATCAGAGACAGACATATCCAAATGAGTTTCAGTAAAACATAAAATGTCAAAATCAGCGAAATTGTCCCTGATGAAATCCAATTTATGTCTGATGCTCCTTATGTTACTATGCAAAATAGATAGGCAACTTGGTGCAGTTGTATGAACAATCTCGGGCCCAGGATTAGATTCAACATCTCCAGCTTGTAATAGCAAAAGTAGTACAATGAATAAAAAGTGAAAGTCAACATAATATTCTCTAATACAAAGCAACAGCTTCCATAACAAGATAAATGCATTCTGATACTGAACAGTTCAAATGAAATATTTAACTTGACTTTTGTCTTACTGAAAAAACTATATCTCCCGCTGTGGAACAGACCAATGGAGTATCTCCAAGTCTGTAGGTCGTTACCCATTGGGTAATAAGCTCAATATATAATTCAATATCTCCATAAAGTCTGGTCCACAGATAGGTGAAGTCCTCTGATCATGTACTAAGAAGGAAATATGAGAGACGAAAAAGGGACTAAGAAAGAAAAGAAAAGAGAGAAAAAGAAAAACAAATACAAGACAATGAAACACGATTAAATGAAATGACAGGGAAATATTCCTGGGAAAAAGATCATATGGAATCTAACAAGCTACACATAATTATACTATCGGGAATAACTAAAGATAAATGTAAATGAATGTAAATGTAAGCAACAAAAGCATTACTTGTGAGTTTTGTTTACAGAACCACTAGAAATGCTCTGCATTTTAAACCAATTGCATATCTGTTCTGTGTTATTTAACCTTCCTTAAAAAACACCAAGGGTTCTCACGAGCAGATTATCTCCCCTGTACCAGTATACAAGTTAGCAGTAACTCACAATTAAAAGAAATGATTTGGATTTCCACGATATTCTACCTGTAAGTTAATTTCAAAAATAGCGCTCCTATTAGAAGATGGACATGATTTCATATAAAACAGTGCTAAAAAGGGAGGGAATTCGCCGCTGTCTAATCAGGATCCATTCTGTGCGAAATTTTCAGCGTCACCCACTCACTTTACGATCGGCGATACATTCTAACGCCGTTGTACACATACGTAAATCAAATTCCTTGTTTGTATTCATGCTAGCTTCGTGGTAAAAACACAAAAACGCCGCCACGTGACCACATAATTGCCTTTCACACCGATCTAACACAGGCTTTTTATACTGACATCGTACAAAAGGAATGTCATGTTTACACCAGTCGTGATTCCGGTTCCTTAAGGCATGTATATTCTTATCAGAAACGGTGACACCATAGGTATCCATTAGCTTTTAACCATTTCGCTGTTGCATATCCATGTTAGAAACAAAGACACCGCACATGTCAACCAGACTATTTCCTATAATGGCATATTAGCACAGGCCATTTTGGCTCCGGCAGAAGCTGTAGAATCAGAACTATCTTACACCATAAGCAAACAGAGCAGACCCTGATCAGACGGCTTCTATAGGAGCTGTCTGATCTCGGTCTACTCTGCTCGCATGTGCGTCACAGAGCGCTTACATAAGGGAGAGGATTAAAGCGAAATATTAAACATGTAGCACTATTGCTAAATTAGAATGTACATAATACAATCTGTTATTCTATGTGCAAACAATGCAGATCCCGACCAGAACTGTCTGATCAGGATCTTCTCTGCAATCAAAGGAGATGAAGGAATATCAAAGGAGGCAAAATTAAACGGATCATTAGAGATACTGACATTTTGGATCAAGATGAGACTTTGAGTAACTCGGTCTCAACATCTTCCAAGGTGTCTGACATCCGATTCTTCAACGTGACAATCTTGTTCCGAAATTAAAATTCTAGTACGGTAGAAGGAAGAATCCTGCACGGCAAACCACAAAGACACATCAGATTTGTTTTCCACATAAAGTTTCTACAAAACAGACGGAATAGACCCTAAGCAGACCCGTTCCATAGAAACCTGATATGGGTCATTTCCGTTTGCAAAGGCACGAAGAAACGATCTATATAAAATAATAATTATGACAAATACCAAATGTAAGCCTACGTCATTGCTCCTCCTAAAGCGTCGATCTTGATCCGAAACGAAAGTTCAAGAAGGACACGCGGAAGAGTGTAATACAACGCAATACAAAAAGTCGCTACACTCTAGATGTATTTTATATATGCTTACACATTTACTCCACGAATATTCAATTAAGAAAAAGAGCCATCCCGAACAAATAACCCACCGTCTAATCTAATGGCTCTCAACACGGGACAAATTGGCCCCGACAAAAACTGTAGAAAAGCATATATTTTATCCCATAAGTAAAACATAGCAGACCCTGGTCTGACGGTTCCTATTGGATCTTTCTGACCCGGATCTACCCAGTTTGAAAAGGCTTAGCAAAATAATCATGGAGTAAAGGGTTAAGCAAACTATTAGTGACATTTCATTCAGGATATTCAACTGTGACTTCCACATGAGCCAGTCTTGAGTCGAAACGAAAATTCAAGAATGGCAAGTGGAAAACAATGCGCTTATATTGACTTATACTGAAGACTCATTCAGTCTCGGTAGCAAAGTCTGACATGCCTAAATTATAAATCCCAAAATCAAAGCAGACTGCCGCCTGACCTACACAATAAGCATTTTAACACTGCCATATTATATTACCCATATACTATAGTATTAATAACATTATTTTATAATAAGGCATGTAACACATGATATTTCCTCAAAGTACATGTATATTCCAAACCCTATCAGGTAAATAAAGTAACAAAAACAACAGGACACTTCAACTCCTGCTAGTTGACATGACATGTAAACAGTGGTCTATAAATAGCACTTGGAATACCAATTCTAAAGCTTCAGTGAAGTGGCCAACCTTGACCGTGAACCTAGAATTTGCGCAGACATGAGATTGCAAGTAACCTACAAAACAACCGGATCAAAAAGAAGTCAGACTAATACCTCAGTATGAGGTTAATAAATTCTCTGCATCGTCTCTTTAAACAAATGCACGTTACAGACACAATTAATGACACTGAATTCAAATTTCCGCAGCGCACTGTACCTATGTCTATTTATAACCTGTCTATATATAGCAAAACACTGGGAAACCAGGACTATGACATTGTAAACAAAAACACGGCTACTCTCTGTACGCTGACAAGTGGCGAAACCACGATCACCTATGCAATCATTTTGGATCCCGATGAGATGCCGTATAATAAGACATCTCATCATGATACAAACTGTCTGACACTCCGACCAGTCCTACTCAGAAAAAACAACATGTTCTTAAGGAACCGAGTTTCCAAGGAATTGAAGCAGAGGACAACTGTTATAGCCGCATAAAAACACAGCGTGCGAAAAAGTTAATTCATACTAAGCCCTAGCCTGGTTTCCAAGTCAGATATTGAGTCTATCCTAGTCTGACTGCTGTCGGGTGTCCTTTTAACAAACACTTGACCATTGTATGACCAGCAGCTGCTGATCTTCCCCTGGCCCTGAAGCTTTACCAGATCGTCAATTAACTTGAAGATGGACTTCAGTTTATTCTCAATATCCGCCTCTGTCACTACTCTTGAGGGTCTGCACTGTGAAGTGATCTTTACATATATATTGCCATTATGGGTCCAGAAACTATTAATGCTACCCTCCCCTCTCAGAGTGTCAAGTGACTTAACAATACCTAGGTTATATCTAGTTAGATCCTCTGTTATAAAGATGCGGTTAACATTTCCTTTCAGGTTCCCCTTGTTCTCAAAGACCCTCTTTCTGGCAGCATAACTTCTAAATTTCACTATAATCTGCCGACGTCCCTTAGAATTCGGCCGTCCGACAGGGTGGCACCTCTCGATGTCGGAAGCACCGATTCCCTCCCTGTCATGCAATATCTGCTCATTAACAAAGTCTACCATCAAATTGGTGAGGGCAGATTCCGACATATCCGGGGAGCACACAAAGTTCGATACCCGCACAGAATTCCTCCTACCATACTGTTCCAGGTCATTTAACCCCAGAGACAGCGTATCTACCTTGCTAGTCAAATGATGCACTTCATTTTCAAGATCCTTTACCTTTTCGCATTTTTCATTAATCAGCTCATCCTGCCTGTCTATCAAGGATCTTTGCTCACTGATTACGTCTAGCTGTCTGTTTACTGTGTCCTGGAGGGACTTATTACTCTTTACTAGCTCATCTAGTACACTTGATCTAATCTCACTGACCGATGTCTTTACTGCAGATTCAATTGCATCTGAGACAACACTTGACATCATAGTTTTAATAACAGGCGTAAACCCTTTAAGAAAACCGGTATCTTTAAAGGCATGTATCAGTTGCTCTGTGAACGGGACGCTTCCCTGTTTGCCGTACGACTTAGCTAACGCCGGGAGTTCAGGATCTGAGTTTCTCCTCTTTAACGCCGCAGGTTTGTCTAACGGCGATCCCTTGCGTTTCGCCTTAGATTTCGACCTTTGGACCTGCCCCTTTGTAGATATAGAAGTTCCAACAGGAGACTTACCCCTTGCAGCTGTCCCCGGTTCAATGTCAATCTCATCCACTGGCTCCATATCACTATCCCGTACTCCTGTCGCCATACTGATTACAAACAATCCTTTACACAATTATATACACACTGAGCCACTAAAACACGTATAACCTGTCCTACAACTGGACAGTGGTCAGTCTATTGTGTCCGGCAAATATTTCCTTTGTCCTCCCTTTGTTCTCCCTTTGTTTCAAGAAAATGCTCAATATTGCAAATAATCCGAAACACACAGGAAATTCAAATATACATTTTCATTTTAAATCCATTCTAGCTTACACTCAAGTACAAATTAATCCCTTAATAGGTCCATATAACCAATAATCCCAGGTAAATTACAGAGCACCTTATCTACGTACGTACTCGTCCGCCATTACATCAGTTTGCAAAAGACAAGTACACTTTTTGAAAGTAAATTACTTGTAAATGGTAAACATCTATAAAGTAACCCTTCTCTAATGTTAACATTTTTCGAGCATTGCCAAAAAGAATGGGCACAAATCACGTGACTCCTACAGGAGCTGTTAGACCAGGGTCTGTCCTGTAGTGCTTTTTACATGCTTATTACATGTTACATATCCGAGTTAACAGTTTTCATCAAAGCAAGAATAAAAGTTCCCTTGAAAACATATTATTATTATTATTATTATACCACATTTATATAGCGCTCTTTTCATACAGGATATGTGCGTTCAAAAGCGCTTCACAAAGATATATTTACTGTACAATAATGCGTAAATTACAGAACATTTAAAATAAAATATATTTAATACTTATATATAGATAAGAATAATAATAAAATAGAATTTATTTAGGACATTGGTAAATAAGCTAATCTTTTCCGTGAGTTTATCTGTCTGTGTCGTATTATGTTCTATTATAGTGTGTCAACGCACTCAGATTATAAAAACAAAACTTGAATGCAACATTCTATGCGCAGTGCCAGTACGTCCCATAATTTTGACGTATGTTATAAAACTAGGCTAATAAACTATCATGTTGTCATTTTACATGAATACAGCACAGGTAAAGGGTTAATGTTTCCCTCTTATGTGTTTCTGTTTTCGCTTTCTTGGAAACATCATAATATAAGGGATTCATTTGTAATGAATGTATTACACTTTATATATATGAACAACAACATCAGCTATGATATTATGGTGAGGAAAGTGCTGATTAGTTCTCCCCAAATCTGATTTGGGATGATATCTGTTTTAGTTAGCAGTCATGATATCTGTTTCTGATAGCAGTCACACTTGTGTGTTCGTTTGGTCAAATAAGCCGCTTATCTATCTTCTTAAGGCAGTTTTCAGGTATCTGGTCTAGATCAGCATCTTTCTCACAGCTTTTAATAAGGTTAAACTCTTAAGTTGAAATGTGTCTAATTATTATATACAATATAGACAAATATATTTACATACTTTTAAAGTCATCTACAACCAATATAAAAACTGTGATATAGAGGATCTGTTGCGAGTTGTCTTTTAAGATCACATGTTCCTAAACGAGCCTTAGCAAATGTCATAATAACATTTTCTTGGTGAGTTTAGGAACATGTGATCTTAAAAGACAACGAGCATCAGATTCTTTTTCTCACATAACAAAAAAGTGTATTTTCGCCGTTTTTAAATTTTAAAAAAAATAACATGTAAACATCGGTGTCTATGGTTTGAGGTCATATGTGACGTATGACGCCATTATATGTTCTAAAGTGATCTTACACGTGTTACAGATCAGGGGATCTTAACCCGTTGTTCTAACTCGGGGATAAGGGAAGGCATGTGAGAAATATTATTTATTTATAGCTATTCCTGTCTTTAGCATGTTCTTATCCACAGAGTCTTAGTTGGTTAATGTATTTGTGTTAAGAAACAATTTCTGTCTCCGACGGTTATTATTGATAGTGCATGAGCACCATAACGCCGTTCAGTAACGGTTGCTGGCATGAAACGATTACGTCATCGAATTAACATAATAAAACGACCAGTACGTAATGTTATTGCACTTGCATGTACAAGGTAAGGAAAAACGTTTAAACCATTGGGAAGCATACATCTACAGGTGATTTTAAAAGCGATTTTATAATCCTTATCAGGTAATGGTGTCATGATAATCCCATGTAAAGGTTTTAACAATGTCTATGCCGGTAACACATTAGTATATATATTCAAACAAATAAAGCATGCCGTTTGCAGTTTCGGTTAGAATTACATAGAGATAATAGGGTTACAACTACTTTTGACCTGCATTAAAGAGGAAATCTTAAACTTAAAACTTAAAGGTGTATTATGCGTATTTTTCGAATTAATCAATCAATATCCGAAGCTATACACATTGCAAATAAGGCTTACAGTCCATTTTCCGACAGGATATATTTGTTCAGCTAAATATTATCGCTATCCGAATGCTACTAAATTCTTTAAAAGGAGCCTCCTTTTTAGAAATTGGATCTCGTACGGCAATCAGTGGACATCTTAGGCCAAGTTCTGAATGACACCGATTCTATTTCGGAACAACGCTTCGAATATTATTTAGGTTGTTATCACATGTACAATGGATGACACGGTTGTTTACCTACATATATATGGAATGATTATGTCCGCTATGTAAATTTGAATTTTACTACAGGTTCCGGCCAATGACGAATGTTGTTCCGTTGGTTTCCGTAGCAATCATTTTTTTCTAATTGTTTCAACACAAACAACCATTTACTAACCATGCTGTTTAGTGATAAGGAAGTGTTAATGTATATATATATACCGATTCTGAAGTCAGTTTGAAACGTTAACTTTGCAGAAATGGGCGCAGCATACATCTTTAATATTTGTTATGTTCAATCATTATGATTAAGATTGTCAATTTGAACTTATATCGAAAAATAAAGCGTTTTCATCGACACGTATATTTTTTGTTCTACAACAAAATGTTATCGACCTTGGTCGAATAGTTAACGAAAATAAAACGTGAGCCGAATAAATACTAATACATTGCCGAATAATACATCAAACATATGAAAGTTGCGTTTTCTTCTTTATTCGATTGGTTTTCTTGCGATATGCATCTTTTGAGATTTGTGTATTTTAGGCATTTTTGAAACGTGTCGAATGTAGGGACTTCCCCTTTAAGCTCACATGTGTTTCTAGATATTGCTGGTGATACGTTTTCTAACAATTCTGTATAGTAATTGTTTTAGGACCCGAACGTTTAGTTCGAATTAAATTGAATCGAGCTATCCGAGTTTGTATCAATTGTAGTTGTATTCTTTCACAGTCAACTCAGTAAGTCATTTGTGTTGGTACTCAGAAACTCTATCAATTCTCCGAGGAGTAAGACTACAGTTTTTCTCGAATAAATCAGGATATCAATAAATAATAATTTCCCCGAAGATTACAGTACATTTTCTTTTAAGATATTTAATTTCGTTGCCATTCAGAATATGCATATAGTAGACATATGGGACTGTTTTTGATATATATCAGAGAAGAATGGCCAATCAGATTTTAATTATACAGTATGGAATTATTAACTTAATGGTGGATTTTGAATGACAAACAGTGCAAACTTTGATAAGAGAACTCCTCAGGCTTGGTCTGCACTGTTTACAAATGCCAGAGCATGTGTGTCCCGCATCCATGTTGTAAACGATTGAACGGTAGCAACATTATCTACAAATACTTGTCAAGGAATTCATGCTACGAACTTTAAGAATACGTGTACATGCACAACTTCGTTCTCCGTACACGTAAAACCAGAATGTATATATTTGAATGAACAGTTCAAGCAATGAACATGAAATTATCAGAGCAAACTGTACTGGCCAAATCGAAGATCTTAGGATCTCAGAAACAAATCTTTTGGATTACCTTTGCAAAATATTGAAGATATAATTATATTGTATATTTGCAGAATGAAACAATCTGCCCGAATAGCTGTTGAACATTTCGCAATTATTTGTTCTTGACAAAAGTTAAGTGTTAAGTGTGCCTGTTCCGCGAAAAACATAATTATAGAAAAATACACGATTCCAAGAAATTTGTCTGCGGTCTATACTTACAAAAAGAGAAATATATAGACGATATGAAACAACATTAACGGCTGTTGTAACAATTTCCCTCATATAAACATGTTTTCACTCGTTTGCAAACAGAGTAGACCAAGATCCTATAGGAGCCGTCTGATCAGGGTATAATTTGTTTGCTAATTAAATTTGAAAGATGTGTTTCTTTAGTTCTAAAATGGCTACAAAGTTCCACCTTCATATTGCGTTATAACTGTTTTGTCCATGAACATTCAGTAGATATTGAAATTTGGAATAACATAGACCAGGGAAATGGTTAAGCAACATCTTTGTTCAAGGAAGCTCCCTATTGTTACATTCGTCCTGCATTAACCCATCGCCGGCCTTGACGAATGACGCAGTTAAGGTATGTGTGAGTGTTTGCTTAACAGAGAACTTACTATATATAACGTTATATCTAAGAATCAGAGATGGCCTACGGAACGGGCGACAGAACATCTGCTCGAAATAGCTGTTTTAATCAAGGGAAATTATCAAGATATGTTTTTCGTGTATGGTGTCTGGATTTCAGGAGAGATATTACCGTCTGCAGCTCTAAGACACGTTGTTTAAAATATACCGTATAGTATTCTAAGACGTTTAAGAGCGCATGCATTTTTAAGTATTAAAACTACGTATAGTCATGTTAAGGCCGAGTTGACAAACATTTGCAATCAGCTTGAATTCAGATCTGACGCCGAGTAACTCGATTTTATTCTTCCCCCGATTGCATTGCATGTTGCTGATTGCGGACGTTTAAAATCCCACAAACAACACAAGCGTTTTTCGATAAAAATAGCATACACTAGAGTAGTTTTACGCATCATTATTATTGACCATACTTGGCAAACTTTTTTCGAGAGAAAGTTTCCGTTTATATATGTTTCCTATGTGTTAAACAGTTTGAATCCATATGTGACTCCTAGTTAATCGTATCCATTATGTTTACAAAAAGCCAGTAGCATGCTGAAGGGCCACCGGGCTAAGACAATTAATTGCGAGTGATACGTAATTGGAGACACTGATACTAATATAAATAATTATTCTTCTTCAGAATGCACTCGCTATTGTCTCGAAATGTGAAATTATAAACCTCCATTATGAGGAAAACTAACAAGACGGATGTAGTCAAGTAGAAAACCGAAGATTGTGTTATATATAAATTAAACATCTGAGAACTGTATTACCTTTATGCGTGGCACAAGACAATTGCTTGCGAAAAAGTTTACATACGTACATACCAGGGAAATGGAATTCCAAGAAATAAAAATCATTAAATAAGTACAAACATGATTCATGCAGGAAACACCACATACAGGGCAAACAGCCACCCGAACAGCAACACAAGACAACAAACTTGTATTGTAGTGAAATGTGTGTATTGTGAGATGTGTGTCTATGACGTATGTATGTGCGTGTGTGCGTGTGTTCGTGCGTGTGCGTGCGTGTGCCGGAACGTTTGTGATAATTTGTAACAAACATCTACAGAAAATAAAGGGACATTTCGGGAAAACAAACTAAACGTTTCGGGTGTGAAACTAACCGTTTTAACTTATAAAAACATCGATTAGACGTAACGTACGTACAGATGAATGACCGAACAACTATATATTTTTCAGCTCCCGATGATGTCATACCAGCTGGACTATAGCTCAGAGGTTAAGTTTTCTAACCAAACAAGACAAATACATGAACAAAAGAATACATGAAGCAAGGCATAATGCTGTTTAGGGCACATGAATCGCTTAAACAAAGGCAGATGGCTGGAAAGTTTGAAAAATACGAATATATCCAATAACTCTGGGACTGATCGGTTCAATGTCCACCCTCTGAAACAATAATACCATGTCATGAATAAGTGAATATAGAATAGTGAAAGGATAGCCAAGCAGACCACTGGCTCAACTGCTCAGATGTCCTAACAAGTTCTAGTCATCTTATACTTGACTTTGACGCTCTACTTTCATAATATAGTAAAGTCTCGCTAATGCAACCACATGCGTTATTATCATCGTCGTCTGTAAAAGCAGGTAGGTGTTGCATTAATGCAGCACAACGATAATACAAGACAATTCCTATAGATCTTTCTGTGGAACTTCTGTACTGCATTAAGCTACCCCATGTTTTAACAATCATACAGAAGTATATTTGTTTGAGTAATCCTATTAACCTAACGTTACTGTACTGAATTGTGATACACAGAATTGTTGCATTTGGGGTACAGTCTGGTCTTGTGGTTTCTGGTAATAACTGGATCACGGGCTGTCTTCAACATTAGATTTATATTACCATGAACCAGAGTTCTAAATATGTATATTTTAGCATCATGTCATTCATTTTTGGAATTTTAGACAGTATTTGATTCTAGACAGCAAGGCTCCAATTGGACTAATTAAAATTCACCTCCTGTGAAATTGATTTTGGAAAAGTGAATAGCTACAGAAAAGAGCGAATGGTTTGAAACTTTTCGACAATATAAACCCCTAGTATGTCTGGCATTATTTGGCGACTAGATCTTTAAGTAGCTTCCCATATTCGTGTTAGACCGGAACCAGTGTTAAAATGGGTTAAATATCAGGCAATATCACGATTTCAACGTTGTGACGATAAATAAATGTGCAAAGCTCTTGATGTTAGAAAATATTCACCTATCAGCTACGAATTTAATTATTAGCTGACCCAGTCTGCATGTTAAGTGTCTTTGTCATTGTGCTAAAGGTAACATTCAGCTCCCATGTATTTAATAGAGAACGTAATGATTTGCTTTATCAAGATATATACGTGTTATTTTGTCGACAACATTCCAATCTGCAACACTCCTGTGGATCGTAGTGGTTATCGAACCATCGGTTGACAGCCTTGTTGGCTTTATGGCTCGAATTCAAGTTAACAACAAGCCCAACTCCAGGCCGTACATACATCTAACCTTTAGACAACATTTAGTTTCTAGGGACTGGCATGCGAACTGTATTTGCATAGCATGGGTTCATAAAACTATTTAAAAAAAGACATACAATTTAACGTTCTGCTTCGGTGGAATTGAGAAACGGATGATAGTTGGAAATTGTAGAAAACATTAATTTCGAGAATCCCAGGCACCGTAGAGTCGACCATATATGTTGCTGACTTACTATGTTCTATTAGAAATATAAATATTTTTTTCTTAATTTACCTCCTAAAGCAAATCGTGTATGTAATCATTAGAGCCGCCATGGAGAGGTAATTCTAAGGATTGCCGGGCAATATATATGCAGTAAAGTCTCGCAAATGTGACAACCGAAAAGAAGTATAATATAGGTTTTAAAACAGGGGATATCTTAATACAGGACACGGGCTGTGTCGTGCTACATTACTTTTGTCTTGCATTAAGCACTCACCTGCTTTACAGACTCAATTAATGAACTCAGACTTTATTAATGAATCATGTTGTCGCTTTACTGTAGAACACTATTTGATATTACTTTCCTGAACACTTCTCTTATCTACGCCTGCACTGTTGTGTATAGATTACTCATGAACTGATAGTATGTAAAAATGTTAAAATAGAACATACAGCCAATACTATACTTTAGACCTTTTGTCGGCAAATTGATTTTGACTGCTTCAGTGCAGCAGTAGAATACGGTTGTCAAAAAGTGTATGTCCATCTTTTCCTGTGTTACTTACCGTAAGAAATGATGTGCTTATGTGTGTATTTGTGTGCGTGCATGTGTGCTGCGTGTTTGTATGTGTGTGATATATGTGGTGTATGTATGTGCATGGTGTGTTTGTCTATGGTGTTCTGTGTGAGTGCTTTTGTCTAGACAAGAAGGGGTTGGCCAAAGACCAGGTTTAACTATGCGAAAAGTGTCAGAGGAACTCATTGTCGGCCACAAACAACACTTTACAGTTGTTGTCAAATGATATATCGTGCCCCTAATAAACCCTCTTCAGGTACATTCGTTAAAAAGTCATTATTTGGAAGAGTTCCAGTTTGTATGTTAACGAAGTTTTTCCATATATATATATATATATATATATATATCCGTGTCACATGCGTTGTGGGGCAGCCGGGCGAGGGTATATTTATTTACACGATCCGTCTTATTTGGTGAAGATTAGATAAGTGTGAGGTTTGACGCGTCCTCTAACTAAGTCTGTTGCTGTGAGTTCGCCTCTACAGCCATCTGCAGTAGTGTCCTTTGGATAAAAACAGTAGAACCTCTCTGAAGCGACCATTCATTTATTGAAAATAATAGTCTTTAAGAGCAGATTGTTGCTTAATGCTGGGATAAGGTTATGCAGACAGCTCCTATAAAAGATTTCTGCATTACACCTGACCTGCATTAAGCTACTACCTGCCTTACAGACCCACAATTAGACCTCGTTTTGATGACCGCTTAAGAGAGGTTCTACTGTACTGGCGCACATGCAGTCAAATACGGTATGTGAATAAGGTATGCTTATGTAAGATCCGTTCGGTACACCATTCGGAATACATGTGTAATACCTTTCAACGCTGCATATTCAAATGTATCTTTCAAAATGTTCAAACCGGCCAAGCAAACCGTGACTATACATGATGGATCTTTTCAAAGAAAAGTGTACATTGCAAACAGTGCATATGTTGGTGAGAGGGTACCTCTATGATTGCTTAATGAGTATTTAATAATATTATTTATGTATTAAGTATTACATTAGGTCTACACTGTTTGCAATGAACATTATTGACTCGTGTACCACAATGACAAACCTTTTTTAACATTTTAACACCACCTTGTTTGTGTTGACGTATATGACGCCGTTACGCTGTCTATCTGCAGTAATGCTTGTCATGTATGTCTAACTAAATAAATGGTATACACTCGAGACGAGTGGATTATTTTACTGTATGTCCTTAATTGCTTACAACCATGTTGAAACAATGGTTGATGTTTAATTTTAGCCTGCTGCCGGTTGGTCCGTGACTAACCTTTTTCATACAGTTGGGTGCAGATGAAGCGCCGAGTAATTCCGTGTTTTATCAGGATAAAAACTGTTTGAAAACCCGGATGCAGTTTGATAATGTTTGGTAACTGATTATAGATAATTATGTAAATTAACAAGTAATTTGAGAAGGTCCGAAAATATTCGAATCCCAATAAATACCTCATCTTTTGACGTACATATATGGTGGGTACTAGAAAACATATTTTCGATTTAGGAGCAACAATAGGAGAGAGATAACTATAGCAGATGTTGAAATTTGACATAAACCATGGCGTGTCAAGCGTTGCAATATTGTATAAAATATATGTCTAGTGTATAATTTTATATATTTATTGTATAAATTTATATATTTATTGTATATTTTATATATTTATTGTATAAAAAATATTCATCGTATAATTGTATATATCTGTTTTATATTGAATAAATGTATATTTTATACAGTAAATATATATGTTATACAATAGTTGTATAAAATATAAATAAATATATAGTTTATACAGTAAATATAAAAATATATAATAAATATATAAAAATACACCGGGTTACTCAGCGAAGTAGAAATCGCTCCAATACTTAACATCATCTTTAATAAGTCCTTGTCTTCCGGAGTGGTACCTGAGAACTGGCGAAAGGCCCTTGTAGCCCCTATTTACAAAAAGGGACATAAATATAGAGCAGAGAACTACCGCCCAGTGTCCTTAACATGTATATGCTGCAAGGTAATGGAGCATATAGTGACTAGTCATATAATGAATCATGCAGATAAACATAACATTCTCTACCCGCTACAGCACGGTTTTCGCCGCGGCCTATCGTGTGAATCCCAACTCATAGATTTTATTGATGATGTTACTTTAAATATGGAAAACGGCAAGCAGACTGATGTCTTGGTTATGGACTTTGCCAAAGCCTTCGACAAAGTTAGTCATTCACTTTTAATTCATAAACTTCACCATTATGGTATTAGAGGCCAAGTTAACACCTGGATACAGAATTTTCTGACATATCGCTCTCAGGCGGTAGCTATTGAGGGGGTAATATCTGATCATATCAGCGTAGATTCCGGGGTTCCCCAGGGAAGCGTCGTAGGACCAAGCCTTTTTTGTATATTACATAAATGACATGCCCATGGGCCTCACTTCTAGACTACGCTTATTTGCGGACGACACTATTGCATACATGACAATCACATCCACATCTGATGCAGAAGCATTACAGGACGACTTGGACAAACTGGCGATTTGGGAGGTAAAATGGAGAATGATCTTTCACCCGGAAAAATGTAACGTCATTACCATCAGTCGAAAACGTAAAAATGTAAAACATCAATATACACTTCATGGCCATATCCTTGAATCTGTATCATCAGTGAAGTATTTAGGATGTAATATATCAAACGATCTGAAATGGAATGAACATATTGGGAAAATTTGTAACAAAGCAAATGGAACTCTCGGATTTCTGAAAAGGAACCTAAATATTGGATCAGTTAAAGTCAAGGAGAATGCCTACAAGTCGCTAGTTCGTCCATCCGTTGAGTATGCTAGTACAGTATGGGACCCTTATCAGCAAAACCTCATTAGTAAGGTTGAAATGGTGCAACGTCGGGCAGCAAGATACGTAACTCACAGTCATAGAAATCGCTCCAGTGTTACAGATATGATAAGTCACCTTCAGTGGAAATCGCTTGAAAGCCGTAGGAAAGAGGCTCGTTTGTGTATGATGTTCAAAATAGAGAACGGACTCGTAGCTATCAATAAATCAGATAGGCGTGTGCATTCGTTAAACACACATAGTGCTGGAGTCGGACATGAACGCTGCTTCGTGGTACCGTCTTGCAGATGCGACTATAGGAAGGAGTCGTTTTTCCCAAGGACAATATGTGACTGGAACCGCCTGCCTCCAGATATCGTGTCGGTAGGGTCGCTTGTAGCCTTCAAGGCTCAGGTGGCAAACCTCTTTATCTAACTAGTAAGTAACCTTGTTTTTAACCTTCACTGTACATACTCTCACACTATTTTTTCATATCTCTTTCTTCTTGCGTATACCCCAAATTAATGGCAGTATAATCAACTTGTTGATGGCGGCCATTATGTGGTAGAAGTCGAAGTAGAAGTAAGACGCCCCAGTGTATAATCTACGTAGAATATGGACTTCTCTCCCTCAGAATATGGACTTCTAATATAGAATATGTACTCCCCTTAAGAGTACTATTTCTACAAGGCAATTATTTCCTGTACAATGCAAATAAACGCATTCTATTAATGATCGACAGAGTGTAGCACAGTTGCTTACTAATCACATTGATGTTTTGACTAGCAGTGCTGTTCGTCACTGACCGTTCCAAAGCGTTTCATATTTTCACTAGCAAATGTTTGTTTCTCCTTTTTTGTGAAATACATGGGTGTTATCGCTCGTTCAATTAAACTGATCCTTAATTTGCAGTTTAACCTCGCACTGTAGAGCGGGTGGGATGGAACAGGGAATCTTAACCAAGAACAACTTTATTCCCACAGAAGTGGTTAGTGACTGAAGTGATAGGGATACATAATTTAAATGAGTATTGAAAACAATATATTTAATGTCATGGCCATCGCAGTACTGTTGAATTTATCACATGCAGATTTGTACTGGTGCTTGTATGACTGAATGTTCATTTACATTCATTTCCAGACCTAAAAGTTTGGCAACTACTAATAAATATGAACTGAGCCACCACCTCGTCTACTGGTCAAACTCAAAACCACGCAAACCCCACTCCTCAAGTTACACGTTTTAAACCTCCGGTTCTAGTAATAAGATCGAACCAAGACCCGACGCCGGGTTACTCTGCGTTTGACCCGCGTGCCAGTCCTGCTTCAAATGCTAGTCATAACACGAATATCGGATTAACCCTTTAATCCATTAACACGTCTTTCTACGCCTTTGCAAACAGAGTAGACCCATATCAGACGGCTCCCATAGGTACTGTCTGACCAGGGTCTGCTCTGCTTGCTTATCATACAATACAGATATGGATCTACAGTTTCTGCCATGGCCAAACGTTCTTCTGTCCATTTGCAATTATAACAGTTAATCTATTTTATATTCATGGTGAACTTACTTCTTACCTAAATATTCACGGAGTAAAGAGTGTAGGGTATAAAAAGACTATCAGACTATAGAACTGTTCCAAATGCTATTGAAAACGAGAGAAATATGCCTTACTAAGATGTCTTCGTAGTGATCGGGAGCAGAATTTTTAAATGTATAAACAACTTGTTTTCATTCATTAGTAGTGAAATGAACAGTTTTTGGAAGAATCAAAACTCCTACAGCATCCGGTATTCCCATGCAGTCCCCGATCCAAGTACTAACCGGATTCGACGTTGCTGAACTTCGGTGATCGGAAGTGAACCGATTCAACTATCGTGGATACAGAGCATGCTAGGACTCACCGTCAAATCAGATCCCTAGTTGCAAATGTGAACACATCCCATTGGCCAATATACAATAAATATATTTAACGTGTTTCAAAATCAATATATTTATTGTATATTGAATAAATATATATATTATACAATAAATATATAAAATATACAATAGATATATAAAATTATACAATAAAAATATGTTTTATACAATATTGAAACGTCTGACACGCCATGCCAAACAGAGTATATTTACATAGAAAAAAAAGTCCATTCAGAGCAGAGAAACATATTTGGTTACATCGGACAAATAACATATCCACAGATAACGAAAGAGCCCTGTACAAAAAAAGAAACACATAGACATTTGAATAAATAGTTTGAAATAGATCCGATTGATTTTAGTTTATAAAAATACATGTAGTAAAAGCTGTGGAAATGCAGACTTTAAAACGAAGAACCTAAATTGACAATAAAGTCATAAGATATGCACTGTATGCATTATGCACAGTGAATACCTAGATTAACAATTTACCTCATATAAACGCCTCTTTCACGCCATTGCAAGCAGCGTAGTCCCTGACTCGTGTTCATTAATTCACGTAATTAATATCAACGGAGTCATTATTTCTCGTTAAATATTAACCAGAGTTGATAGTGATGGCAATTGAAAAGTATACATATCTTAGTATAGTTGAAAACATACGAGCGTAGCTGGAGTTATTATTTCAGGGCTAAAATACGCTTTTTGTAGCGCAGTCAAATGTTTTGTATTCATTCGTCATTATTCTAATAATATCAATGATGTCATTATTTCTTACACCAATATTCATGGAGTAAATGTTTTAAACGTAAGTAACCCGAATCTACATTTAAGTCATGTAGCCTTTCAAGGACAAACGCCACCCGTTTGAAAATGTTGCAAGGAAACACGTATCACCATAACTGAAACAATCATGGTGACACGTGTTTCTTTGCAACATGGCCATATAGCAAACAATAGGTACAGTGTTACCAGCATGGATCCGTGAATACGAATGATTATATAGCCTTACAAATATTCGTAATCAAACGACCATAAATAAATAGTAAAATCAAGTACAGATATTAGAGAAACCTGGCAATGTCGCGACAGAAACTGTGTTATCGACGCCGCAGTTTCACAAAACAGCCAACATGTCTTACCAATTACATCGGTCGACTTCCTGCTTCTGACAGAAGGCAATATACAATACTTTCCCGTGCGACACTGCTTTTACCTAGGAGACATCTATTTGGTATTTGTGTTGTTTTACATTAACATTTTGCTGAATCGTTAATGCAAAGTAATGCATTTAATTCCCTACAAATCATTTCTTTGAAGACAGTTGACTGTACTTATCGATATTATCAAACAATATGAGAGCTGATATCCATTGATCGGAAAGATAAGAAAAACATATTCAAAAGGAAAAGCGAGATTTTCATACGTCATTGCATACCACCGAAGGAATAACCCTTGCAATGCTGAATTGTCAAATGGAATCTTCCAAAATTCAAGCTGGTCAAGCTTACGGTGAATACTCGTGGGTGTTTGTGATCCGTTATCCCATATAAACGTGTTTTCACGCATTTGCAAACAGAGAAGACCGGGATCAGACGGCTCCTATAGGATGGAATTTGAAAGATCCGTTTCTTTACTTTCTTATATGTCAACACTTTTCCACGTTCTATATTTAATTATAACTATTTTGTCCATGAATATCCACTAGGTATTGAACTTTGGAATAAATATAGAACAGGGAAAGTGGTAAAGAAATGATGAATATGACAAACAGTACAAACCCTGATGAGAGGGTCTCTCTATGCTACACTGTTTGCAAAGGTAATTAATGACTCGTTGCCCACATTAAAATACACATCGATGAGATTGTCGCATTATGATTAACTGTAAATCTGCCGAACAAGTAACACAACTCCTCCTCTATATTTATTAACCCTTTCCTCCATGAATATTCATGTGAGAAGTAATGAAATAATGAATAAGAATTAGATTAATTTGTTATAATATCACATGGACACAGGAATGTTCAGTCATGGCAAAAACTAAAGACTCGTATCTATATCACAAGCCATCAGAGCAGACCCTACCCAGTCGGCCCCTATAGGACCCATCTGCTCTGGATCTTCTCCGTTTGCAAAGGCGGAGAAAGGGTTATGGAGTAAAGGGTATGAACATAATATTGTATCAAATATTATTCCTGAAATAATTGATTTTTAGGACAAAGAGTGCTTACCGTAAACGCAAGACTCTTTCGATTGCCATATGATATAGGTCTATCCTGTTTTGCAAATGTATTATTACTTGATTCCAGCACATTCAGTTTTAACCTATGTAACGCTGAAAAAAGTCTGCTAACAGTTTGCTGCAAGTTTTAATTACATCCGGGTCGTTTGAAAACTCAGAAACTATTGGCTGATTGCCAAACAGCGTAGATGCTGATGCGACGTAAAGTCACTTGGCATCTCATCTAGATCCATGCTGCTTGCAAAGGCCGGTTATGGCACTCTTGTCGTGAAAGTGATTAGTACGTCTATGTTCCGATAACCTCTCTGATCGAATAATTAAATTTCTTCAGAGGAATATATCCACAGTATAGCGTCGCTTGCGTGCAAGTTGATATCAGTACCTGGTAATACTTGTTTAGCTCGACCATTCGAATAATAATGAAGCTTACCTACTCGGCCAGCGTCGGCGTCCGCATCACGCTTTGGTTTTGGGTTTTGTTGAAGTCCACTTTTGCCTTTAACCTTTTGAATAACGCTTTGAAATTCGGACCACTTGTTCACCATAACAAGTGTCATCTGTAAGCAAGAGTACATTACTCTGTCAAGCATTTGACAGATGTTTGGCCTTTTGTAACTTTTTGGTAAAGGTTTTTGTTAAAGTCCATTTTTACATAACCCTGTTACATAAAGCATTGATATTTATAGCACTTATTAACCGTCACAAACGACATATGTAGGCAAGATTACATAACTCTGTTAAGAATTTATACAGAATTCTGGCATTTTTAACTTAGATAGTTTGGTTAAGTCCACTTATTTGCATAACCCTTTGAGATAAAGCTTTGAAACATAGACCACGTATTCACCATTATACGTTACATCTGTATGCAATACTGCACAACTCTGTCAAACATTGTGACAGAATAATGCCCTTTTTAACTTAGAATGTTAAGTTAAGGTTTTTGTAAAAGTCCAATTATTTACATAACCCTTTGGGATAAAACTTAGAACTCTTGTTCACCACCACATGCTTCATACTTGCTTCTAGTAGCATTGAAAACCATTTTAGTCCACTATCAGGCCTTTTCACAATAACAATACTGAGAATAGTCGAGCGCGCTGTCCTGTGACAGCTCTTGTTACAATTATTTTCCGACATGGATATTTTCAAAAGTGGTTTGTTAGTTCCTGTTGATAAAATGAAATCGGTCGGAGTTGGGATTGTTGTTTTAATTGTTTCATCAGCAACTCACAAAACTACTTAGCATCCGGTTGGATAAGATTAGTTTACAGTTGCTCAATCCATTATGTGCTCAACGTTCGTGTGTACTGTAATACAGTAGCATCCGGTTGGATAAAATTAGTTTACAGTTGCTCAATCCATTATGTGCCCAACGTTCGTGTGTACTGTAATACAGTTGCATTTTAATATTATAGTAAAGCTATACTGAACTGAAATTCTAGCAGAAATTTTGTCATTGACCGTTCTTAGGCGGTACTTCCATCTTCCCCCTATTGTATGCTTGTTTTGTCCTTGTGCGTCTCTTGATGTTTTTATAGTTATGTACATTTGCTGTTTCCTTGTGTTGCTGTTCGGGCGGCTGTTTGTTCTGTATGTGGTGTTTCCTGCATGACTCATTCTTGTACTTAGATACGTTTAGGAAGCTGACAGCTAAATGAAGGATGAATGTCATAAATCACGTAGAATTCACCCTGCATTAAGCTGTCATCTGTCTCCACGAAATACTTTACATCGAGTAGAACGCCTGGTTTAGAAGGATTTTACTGTATACCGAAATATATTAATGAGTATCCTATTGACGAAATGTTATGATAATGTATTTTCCATTGTGGCATTTTTGTCATTATTATAAGAACAGTACTCCTTAACAATGGTTAATGTTTAATAAAGTAGACTTTATTATATACTTTATTGTCACTGACCGTTCCAAGGTGATACTTCCATATTCCCCTGTTGTTTGTTTGTTTTGTCTTTATGCGTCTCTTTGTGTTTTGATAGCTATGTGCATTTGCTGTGTTTTCGTGTTGTAGTGCTGTTCGGGCGGCTATCTGTTTTGTGTGTGGAGTTTCCTGCATGACTCATATTTGTACTTGTTCTAATATAGAACATTTTTCAGCAATAATCATGTTAACCATTTCCTTCATAAATACATGTTACACTTCCATGCTAATAGGGTAAACACAGATCAGCCGGGCCCCGTATGTGCTGTCTGATCAGGGACTGCTGTGCTTGTTTATGAAATTATAAATATTGTAAACATATGCCTGTTTTCAAATTCAGCTAATGATATATTGACGATGGAAAAGTAGTAAAGTCAAGCAGGCAAAGCCACATGCAAGACGCAACCACCACCAAAACACCGATAGACAGCATGACACACACACACACACACACAACCACACACCCAAACGCACACACACACACACACGAAAGAACACAGAAAACACCAAAAGACACACAAGAACCAGGGACAAACGTTCCTCACATGAACAAACCACAAGCACAAAGACGCAAGGCAAACAAAAGGAAGGGTGACAAAGAGAGTACCGCCTTGGCACGGTCAGTAGCAAAAACACCACTGGGGGTTTAAACCGGTTTACGGACGTCCTAACCTCACACTTCTCTCAAAGTCACCCTAGCTTTACAAATATTGTAAATAAAGGTATCCCCGCTGGACTTACCCACAACATAGACGACGGTGAACACAGGACAACATGTAAAACATAGCATAATAACTGTGACAATCCGTCAAATATGTACTCAATGACTTTGCTGAAGTCAGAGCACCTGCAGGTAAGCCGTTAAGGGCACGACAGGGAAAAAGTAATACATGAGTCTGGTAAGCTCATCCTGTATCCAAGTTTAAGAGTATACCATCATAGAGTACTACCCTCGGCCTGTCATCGCGCAAGCAAAGAGGGAAGCGTAGCTACCGACTGTAAAAGGGTCGATAACCAAACATGCAGTGCGTTGCAATATAATAGGATCATAACCTTTCTTTTTAAATGTTTTAATGCGTTTTATAAACAAATCATGAAAATGGATATGACCCCGAATTTTCCTAAGTTTGTAGATAACATCCCCATAAAATTCTGGTTGAGAAATGCCTTGTCGCAGTAACGTCCGTAGATTGCAATTATATTTACTAATGAGAGGTAAATTTCGATAATAAAATTTAGAAAAGGTTTTCCGAAGTTTGTGATATCTGTAACCTTGCTTAAGAAGTTTATCAGTTATAACTAAATTACGTCTGTTAAAATCTTCAAGCAAAGAACAGGCTCGGGCAAACCTAATAAGTTGATTTGATTCTAGACAGCAAGGCTCCAATTGGACTAATTAAAATTCACCTCCTGTGAAATTGATTTTGGAAAAGTGAATAGCTACAGAAAAGAGCGAATGGTTTGAAACTTTTCGACAATATAAACCCCTAGTATGTCTGGCATTATTTGGCGACTAGATCTTTAAGTAGCTTCCCATATTCGTGTTAGACCGGAACCAGTGTTAAAATGGGTTAAATATCAGGCAATATCACGATTTCAACGTTGTGACGATAAATAAATGTGCAAAGCTCTTGATGTTAGAAAATATTCACCTATCAGCTACGAATTTAATTATTAGCTGACCCAGTCTGCATGTTAAGTGTCTTTGTCATTGTGCTAAAGGTAACATTCAGCTCCCATGTATTTAATAGAGAACGTAATGATTTGCTTTATCAAGATATATACGTGTTATTTTGTCGACAACATTCCAATCTGCAACACTCCTGTGGATCGTAGTGGTTATCGAACCATCGGTTGACAGCCTTGTTGGCTTTATGGCTCGAATTCAAGTTAACAACAAGCCCAACTCCAGGCCGTACATACATCTAACCTTTAGACAACATTTAGTTTCTAGGGACTGGCATGCGAACTGTATTTGCATAGCATGGGTTCATAAAACTATTTAAAAAAAGACATACAATTTAACGTTCTGCTTCGGTGGAATTGAGAAACGGATGATAGTTGGAAATTGTAGAAAACATTAATTTCGAGAATCCCAGGCACCGTAGAGTCGACCATATATGTTGCTGACTTACTATGTTCTATTAGAAATATAAATATTTTTTTCTTAATTTACCTCCTAAAGCAAATCGTGTATGTAATCATTAGAGCCGCCATGGAGAGGTAATTCTAAGGATTGCCGGGCAATATATATGCAGTAAAGTCTCGCAAATGTGACAACCGAAAAGAAGTATAATATAGGTTTTAAAACAGGGGATATCTTAATACAGGACACGGGCTGTGTCGTGCTACATTACTTTTGTCTTGCATTAAGCACTCACCTGCTTTACAGACTCAATTAATGAACTCAGACTTTATTAATGAATCATGTTGTCGCTTTACTGTAGAACACTATTTGATATTACTTTCCTGAACACTTCTCTTATCTACGCCTGCACTGTTGTGTATAGATTACTCATGAACTGATAGTATGTAAAAATGTTAAAATAGAACATACAGCCAATACTATACTTTAGACCTTTTGTCGGCAAATTGATTTTGACTGCTTCAGTGCAGCAGTAGAATACGGTTGTCAAAAAGTGTATGTCCATCTTTTCCTGTGTTACTTACCGTAAGAAATGATGTGCTTATGTGTGTATTTGTGTGCGTGCATGTGTGCTGCGTGTTTGTATGTGTGTGATATATGTGGTGTATGTATGTGCATGGTGTGTTTGTCTATGGTGTTCTGTGTGAGTGCTTTTGTCTAGACAAGAAGGGGTTGGCCAAAGACCAGGTTTAACTATGCGAAAAGTGTCAGAGGAACTCATTGTCGGCCACAAACAACACTTTACAGTTGTTGTCAAATGATATATCGTGCCCCTAATAAACCCTCTTCAGGTACATTCGTTAAAAAGTCATTATTTGGAAGAGTTCCAGTTTGTATGTTAACGAAGTTTTTCCATATATATATATATATATATATATATATATATCCGTGTCACATGCGTTGTGGGGCAGCCGGGCGAGGGTATATTTATTTACACGATCCGTCTTATTTGGTGAAGATTAGATAAGTGTGAGGTTTGACGCGTCCTCTAACTAAGTCTGTTGCTGTGAGTTCGCCTCTACAGCCATCTGCAGTAGTGTCCTTTGGATAAAAACAGTAGAACCTCTCTGAAGCGACCATTCATTTATTGAAAATAATAGTCTTTAAGAGCAGATTGTTGCTTAATGCTGGGATAAGGTTATGCAGACAGCTCCTATAAAAGATTTCTGCATTACACCTGACCTGCATTAAGCTACTACCTGCCTTACAGACCCACAATTAGACCTCGTTTTGATGACCGCTTAAGAGAGGTTCTACTGTACTGGCGCACATGCAGTCAAATACGGTATGTGAATAAGGTATGCTTATGTAAGATCCGTTCGGTACACCATTCGGAATACATGTGTAATACCTTTCAACGCTGCATATTCAAATGTATCTTTCAAAATGTTCAAACCGGCCAAGCAAACCGTGACTATACATGATGGATCTTTTCAAAGAAAAGTGTACATTGCAAACAGTGCATATGTTGGTGAGAGGGTACCTCTATGATTGCTTAATGAGTATTTAATAATATTATTTATGTATTAAGTATTACATTAGGTCTACACTGTTTGCAATGAACATTATTGACTCGTGTACCACAATGACAAACCTTTTTTAACATTTTAACACCACCTTGTTTGTGTTGACGTATATGACGCCGTTACGCTGTCTATCTGCAGTAATGCTTGTCATGTATGTCTAACTAAATAAATGGTATACACTCGAGACGAGTGGATTATTTTACTGTATGTCCTTAATTGCTTACAACCATGTTGAAACAATGGTTGATGTTTAATTTTAGCCTGCTGCCGGTTGGTCCGTGACTAACCTTTTTCATACAGTTGGGTGCAGATGAAGCGCCGAGTAATTCCGTGTTTTATCAGGATAAAAACTGTTTGAAAACCCGGATGCAGTTTGATAATGTTTGGTAACTGATTATAGATAATTATGTAAATTAACAAGTAATTTGAGAAGGTCCGAAAATATTCGAATCCCAATAAATACCTCATCTTTTGACGTACATATATGGTGGGTACTAGAAAACATATTTTCGATTTAGGAGCAACAATAGGAGAGAGATAACTATAGCAGATGTTGAAATTTGACATAAACCATGGCGTGTCAAGCGTTGCAATATTGTATAAAATATATGTCTAGTGTATAATTTTATATATTTATTGTATAAATTTATATATTTATTGTATATTTTATATATTTATTGTATAAAAAATATTCATCGTATAATTGTATATATCTGTTTTATATTGAATAAATGTATATTTTATACAGTAAATATATATGTTATACAATAGTTGTATAAAATATAAATAAATATATAGTTTATACAGTAAATATAAAAATATATAATAAATATATAAAAATACACCGGGTTACTCAGCGAAGTAGAAATCGCTCCAATACTTAACATCATCTTTAATAAGTCCTTGTCTTCCGGAGTGGTACCTGAGAACTGGCGAAAGGCCCTTGTAGCCCCTATTTACAAAAAGGGACATAAATATAGAGCAGAGAACTACCGCCCAGTGTCCTTAACATGTATATGCTGCAAGGTAATGGAGCATATAGTGACTAGTCATATAATGAATCATGCAGATAAACATAACATTCTCTACCCGCTACAGCACGGTTTTCGCCGCGGCCTATCGTGTGAATCCCAACTCATAGATTTTATTGATGATGTTACTTTAAATATGGAAAACGGCAAGCAGACTGATGTCTTGGTTATGGACTTTGCCAAAGCCTTCGACAAAGTTAGTCATTCACTTTTAATTCATAAACTTCACCATTATGGTATTAGAGGCCAAGTTAACACCTGGATACAGAATTTTCTGACATATCGCTCTCAGGCGGTAGCTATTGAGGGGGTAATATCTGATCATATCAGCGTAGATTCCGGGGTTCCCCAGGGAAGCGTCGTAGGACCAAGCCTTTTTTGTATATTACATAAATGACATGCCCATGGGCCTCACTTCTAGACTACGCTTATTTGCGGACGACACTATTGCATACATGACAATCACATCCACATCTGATGCAGAAGCATTACAGGACGACTTGGACAAACTGGCGATTTGGGAGGTAAAATGGAGAATGATCTTTCACCCGGAAAAATGTAACGTCATTACCATCAGTCGAAAACGTAAAAATGTAAAACATCAATATACACTTCATGGCCATATCCTTGAATCTGTATCATCAGTGAAGTATTTAGGATGTAATATATCAAACGATCTGAAATGGAATGAACATATTGGGAAAATTTGTAACAAAGCAAATGGAACTCTCGGATTTCTGAAAAGGAACCTAAATATTGGATCAGTTAAAGTCAAGGAGAATGCCTACAAGTCGCTAGTTCGTCCATCCGTTGAGTATGCTAGTACAGTATGGGACCCTTATCAGCAAAACCTCATTAGTAAGGTTGAAATGGTGCAACGTCGGGCAGCAAGATACGTAACTCACAGTCATAGAAATCGCTCCAGTGTTACAGATATGATAAGTCACCTTCAGTGGAAATCGCTTGAAAGCCGTAGGAAAGAGGCTCGTTTGTGTATGATGTTCAAAATAGAGAACGGACTCGTAGCTATCAATAAATCAGATAGGCGTGTGCATTCGTTAAACACACATAGTGCTGGAGTCGGACATGAACGCTGCTTCGTGGTACCGTCTTGCAGATGCGACTATAGGAAGGAGTCGTTTTTCCCAAGGACAATATGTGACTGGAACCGCCTGCCTCCAGATATCGTGTCGGTAGGGTCGCTTGTAGCCTTCAAGGCTCAGGTGGCAAACCTCTTTATCTAACTAGTAAGTAACCTTGTTTTTAACCTTCACTGTACATACTCTCACACTATTTTTTCATATCTCTTTCTTCTTGCGTATACCCCAAATTAATGGCAGTATAATCAACTTGTTGATGGCGGCCATTATGTGGTAGAAGTCGAAGTAGAAGTAAGACGCCCCAGTGTATAATCTACGTAGAATATGGACTTCTCTCCCTCAGAATATGGACTTCTAATATAGAATATGTACTCCCCTTAAGAGTACTATTTCTACAAGGCAATTATTTCCTGTACAATGCAAATAAACGCATTCTATTAATGATCGACAGAGTGTAGCACAGTTGCTTACTAATCACATTGATGTTTTGACTAGCAGTGCTGTTCGTCACTGACCGTTCCAAAGCGTTTCATATTTTCACTAGCAAATGTTTGTTTCTCCTTTTTTGTGAAATACATGGGTGTTATCGCTCGTTCAATTAAACTGATCCTTAATTTGCAGTTTAACCTCGCACTGTAGAGCGGGTGGGATGGAACAGGGAATCTTAACCAAGAACAACTTTATTCCCACAGAAGTGGTTAGTGACTGAAGTGATAGGGATACATAATTTAAATGAGTATTGAAAACAATATATTTAATGTCATGGCCATCGCAGTACTGTTGAATTTATCACATGCAGATTTGTACTGGTGCTTGTATGACTGAATGTTCATTTACATTCATTTCCAGACCTAAAAGTTTGGCAACTACTAATAAATATGAACTGAGCCACCACCTCGTCTACTGGTCAAACTCAAAACCACGCAAACCCCACTCCTCAAGTTACACGTTTTAAACCTCCGGTTCTAGTAATAAGATCGAACCAAGACCCGACGCCGGGTTACTCTGCGTTTGACCCGCGTGCCAGTCCTGCTTCAAATGCTAGTCATAACACGAATATCGGATTAACCCTTTAATCCATTAACACGTCTTTCTACGCCTTTGCAAACAGAGTAGACCCATATCAGACGGCTCCCATAGGTACTGTCTGACCAGGGTCTGCTCTGCTTGCTTATCATACAATACAGATATGGATCTACAGTTTCTGCCATGGCCAAACGTTCTTCTGTCCATTTGCAATTATAACAGTTAATCTATTTTATATTCATGGTGAACTTACTTCTTACCTAAATATTCACGGAGTAAAGAGTGTAGGGTATAAAAAGACTATCAGACTATAGAACTGTTCCAAATGCTATTGAAAACGAGAGAAATATGCCTTACTAAGATGTCTTCGTAGTGATCGGGAGCAGAATTTTTAAATGTATAAACAACTTGTTTTCATTCATTAGTAGTGAAATGAACAGTTTTTGGAAGAATCAAAACTCCTACAGCATCCGGTATTCCCATGCAGTCCCCGATCCAAGTACTAACCGGATTCGACGTTGCTGAACTTCGGTGATCGGAAGTGAACCGATTCAACTATCGTGGATACAGAGCATGCTAGGACTCACCGTCAAATCAGATCCCTAGTTGCAAATGTGAACACATCCCATTGGCCAATATACAATAAATATATTTAACGTGTTTCAAAATCAATATATTTATTGTATATTGAATAAATATATATATTATACAATAAATATATAAAATATACAATAGATATATAAAATTATACAATAAAAATATGTTTTATACAATATTGAAACGTCTGACACGCCATGCCAAACAGAGTATATTTACATAGAAAAAAAAGTCCATTCAGAGCAGAGAAACATATTTGGTTACATCGGACAAATAACATATCCACAGATAACGAAAGAGCCCTGTACAAAAAAAGAAACACATAGACATTTGAATAAATAGTTTGAAATAGATCCGATTGATTTTAGTTTATAAAAATACATGTAGTAAAAGCTGTGGAAATGCAGACTTTAAAACGAAGAACCTAAATTGACAATAAAGTCATAAGATATGCACTGTATGCATTATGCACAGTGAATACCTAGATTAACAATTTACCTCATATAAACGCCTCTTTCACGCCATTGCAAGCAGCGTAGTCCCTGACTCGTGTTCATTAATTCACGTAATTAATATCAACGGAGTCATTATTTCTCGTTAAATATTAACCAGAGTTGATAGTGATGGCAATTGAAAAGTATACATATCTTAGTATAGTTGAAAACATACGAGCGTAGCTGGAGTTATTATTTCAGGGCTAAAATACGCTTTTTGTAGCGCAGTCAAATGTTTTGTATTCATTCGTCATTATTCTAATAATATCAATGATGTCATTATTTCTTACACCAATATTCATGGAGTAAATGTTTTAAACGTAAGTAACCCGAATCTACATTTAAGTCATGTAGCCTTTCAAGGACAAACGCCACCCGTTTGAAAATGTTGCAAGGAAACACGTATCACCATAACTGAAACAATCATGGTGACACGTGTTTCTTTGCAACATGGCCATATAGCAAACAATAGGTACAGTGTTACCAGCATGGATCCGTGAATACGAATGATTATATAGCCTTACAAATATTCGTAATCAAACGACCATAAATAAATAGTAAAATCAAGTACAGATATTAGAGAAACCTGGCAATGTCGCGACAGAAACTGTGTTATCGACGCCGCAGTTTCACAAAACAGCCAACATGTCTTACCAATTACATCGGTCGACTTCCTGCTTCTGACAGAAGGCAATATACAATACTTTCCCGTGCGACACTGCTTTTACCTAGGAGACATCTATTTGGTATTTGTGTTGTTTTACATTAACATTTTGCTGAATCGTTAATGCAAAGTAATGCATTTAATTCCCTACAAATCATTTCTTTGAAGACAGTTGACTGTACTTATCGATATTATCAAACAATATGAGAGCTGATATCCATTGATCGGAAAGATAAGAAAAACATATTCAAAAGGAAAAGCGAGATTTTCATACGTCATTGCATACCACCGAAGGAATAACCCTTGCAATGCTGAATTGTCAAATGGAATCTTCCAAAATTCAAGCTGGTCAAGCTTACGGTGAATACTCGTGGGTGTTTGTGATCCGTTATCCCATATAAACGTGTTTTCACGCATTTGCAAACAGAGAAGACCGGGATCAGACGGCTCCTATAGGATGGAATTTGAAAGATCCGTTTCTTTACTTTCTTATATGTCAACACTTTTCCACGTTCTATATTTAATTATAACTATTTTGTCCATGAATATCCACTAGGTATTGAACTTTGGAATAAATATAGAACAGGGAAAGTGGTAAAGAAATGATGAATATGACAAACAGTACAAACCCTGATGAGAGGGTCTCTCTATGCTACACTGTTTGCAAAGGTAATTAATGACTCGTTGCCCACATTAAAATACACATCGATGAGATTGTCGCATTATGATTAACTGTAAATCTGCCGAACAAGTAACACAACTCCTCCTCTATATTTATTAACCCTTTCCTCCATGAATATTCATGTGAGAAGTAATGAAATAATGAATAAGAATTAGATTAATTTGTTATAATATCACATGGACACAGGAATGTTCAGTCATGGCAAAAACTAAAGACTCGTATCTATATCACAAGCCATCAGAGCAGACCCTACCCAGTCGGCCCCTATAGGACCCATCTGCTCTGGATCTTCTCCGTTTGCAAAGGCGGAGAAAGGGTTATGGAGTAAAGGGTATGAACATAATATTGTATCAAATATTATTCCTGAAATAATTGATTTTTAGGACAAAGAGTGCTTACCGTAAACGCAAGACTCTTTCGATTGCCATATGATATAGGTCTATCCTGTTTTGCAAATGTATTATTACTTGATTCCAGCACATTCAGTTTTAACCTATGTAACGCTGAAAAAAGTCTGCTAACAGTTTGCTGCAAGTTTTAATTACATCCGGGTCGTTTGAAAACTCAGAAACTATTGGCTGATTGCCAAACAGCGTAGATGCTGATGCGACGTAAAGTCACTTGGCATCTCATCTAGATCCATGCTGCTTGCAAAGGCCGGTTATGGCACTCTTGTCGTGAAAGTGATTAGTACGTCTATGTTCCGATAACCTCTCTGATCGAATAATTAAATTTCTTCAGAGGAATATATCCACAGTATAGCGTCGCTTGCGTGCAAGTTGATATCAGTACCTGGTAATACTTGTTTAGCTCGACCATTCGAATAATAATGAAGCTTACCTACTCGGCCAGCGTCGGCGTCCGCATCACGCTTTGGTTTTGGGTTTTGTTGAAGTCCACTTTTGCCTTTAACCTTTTGAATAACGCTTTGAAATTCGGACCACTTGTTCACCATAACAAGTGTCATCTGTAAGCAAGAGTACATTACTCTGTCAAGCATTTGACAGATGTTTGGCCTTTTGTAACTTTTTGGTAAAGGTTTTTGTTAAAGTCCATTTTTACATAACCCTGTTACATAAAGCATTGATATTTATAGCACTTATTAACCGTCACAAACGACATATGTAGGCAAGATTACATAACTCTGTTAAGAATTTATACAGAATTCTGGCATTTTTAACTTAGATAGTTTGGTTAAGTCCACTTATTTGCATAACCCTTTGAGATAAAGCTTTGAAACATAGACCACGTATTCACCATTATACGTTACATCTGTATGCAATACTGCACAACTCTGTCAAACATTGTGACAGAATAATGCCCTTTTTAACTTAGAATGTTAAGTTAAGGTTTTTGTAAAAGTCCAATTATTTACATAACCCTTTGGGATAAAACTTAGAACTCTTGTTCACCACCACATGCTTCATACTTGCTTCTAGTAGCATTGAAAACCATTTTAGTCCACTATCAGGCCTTTTCACAATAACAATACTGAGAATAGTCGAGCGCGCTGTCCTGTGACAGCTCTTGTTACAATTATTTTCCGACATGGATATTTTCAAAAGTGGTTTGTTAGTTCCTGTTGATAAAATGAAATCGGTCGGAGTTGGGATTGTTGTTTTAATTGTTTCATCAGCAACTCACAAAACTACTTAGCATCCGGTTGGATAAGATTAGTTTACAGTTGCTCAATCCATTATGTGCTCAACGTTCGTGTGTACTGTAATACAGTAGCATCCGGTTGGATAAAATTAGTTTACAGTTGCTCAATCCATTATGTGCCCAACGTTCGTGTGTACTGTAATACAGTTGCATTTTAATATTATAGTAAAGCTATACTGAACTGAAATTCTAGCAGAAATTTTGTCATTGACCGTTCTTAGGCGGTACTTCCATCTTCCCCCTATTGTATGCTTGTTTTGTCCTTGTGCGTCTCTTGATGTTTTTATAGTTATGTACATTTGCTGTTTCCTTGTGTTGCTGTTCGGGCGGCTGTTTGTTCTGTATGTGGTGTTTCCTGCATGACTCATTCTTGTACTTAGATACGTTTAGGAAGCTGACAGCTAAATGAAGGATGAATGTCATAAATCACGTAGAATTCACCCTGCATTAAGCTGTCATCTGTCTCCACGAAATACTTTACATCGAGTAGAACGCCTGGTTTAGAAGGATTTTACTGTATACCGAAATATATTAATGAGTATCCTATTGACGAAATGTTATGATAATGTATTTTCCATTGTGGCATTTTTGTCATTATTATAAGAACAGTACTCCTTAACAATGGTTAATGTTTAATAAAGTAGACTTTATTATATACTTTATTGTCACTGACCGTTCCAAGGTGATACTTCCATATTCCCCTGTTGTTTGTTTGTTTTGTCTTTATGCGTCTCTTTGTGTTTTGATAGCTATGTGCATTTGCTGTGTTTTCGTGTTGTAGTGCTGTTCGGGCGGCTATCTGTTTTGTGTGTGGAGTTTCCTGCATGACTCATATTTGTACTTGTTCTAATATAGAACATTTTTCAGCAATAATCATGTTAACCATTTCCTTCATAAATACATGTTACACTTCCATGCTAATAGGGTAAACACAGATCAGCCGGGCCCCGTATGTGCTGTCTGATCAGGGACTGCTGTGCTTGTTTATGAAATTATAAATATTGTAAACATATGCCTGTTTTCAAATTCAGCTAATGATATATTGACGATGGAAAAGTAGTAAAGTCAAGCAGGCAAAGCCACATGCAAGACGCAACCACCACCAAAACACCGATAGACAGCATGACACACACACACACACACACAACCACACACCCAAACGCACACACACACACACACGAAAGAACACAGAAAACACCAAAAGACACACAAGAACCAGGGACAAACGTTCCTCACATGAACAAACCACAAGCACAAAGACGCAAGGCAAACAAAAGGAAGGGTGACAAAGAGAGTACCGCCTTGGCACGGTCAGTAGCAAAAACACCACTGGGGGTTTAAACCGGTTTACGGACGTCCTAACCTCACACTTCTCTCAAAGTCACCCTAGCTTTACAAATATTGTAAATAAAGGTATCCCCGCTGGACTTACCCACAACATAGACGACGGTGAACACAGGACAACATGTAAAACATAGCATAATAACTGTGACAATCCGTCAAATATGTACTCAATGACTTTGCTGAAGTCAGAGCACCTGCAGGTAAGCCGTTAAGGGCACGACAGGGAAAAAGTAATACATGAGTCTGGTAAGCTCATCCTGTATCCAAGTTTAAGAGTATACCATCATAGAGTACTACCCTCGGCCTGTCATCGCGCAAGCAAAGAGGGAAGCGTAGCTACCGACTGTAAAAGGGTCGATAACCAAACATGCAGTGCGTTGCAATATAATAGGATCATAACCTTTCTTTTTAAATGTTTTAATGCGTTTTATAAACAAATCATGAAAATGGATATGACCCCGAATTTTCCTAAGTTTGTAGATAACATCCCCATAAAATTCTGGTTGAGAAATGCCTTGTCGCAGTAACGTCCGTAGATTGCAATTATATTTACTAATGAGAGGTAAATTTCGATAATAAAATTTAGAAAAGGTTTTCCGAAGTTTGTGATATCTGTAACCTTGCTTAAGAAGTTTATCAGTTATAACTAAATTACGTCTGTTAAAATCTTCAAGCAAAGAACAGGCTCGGGCAAACCTAATAAGTTGAGAAATATAAACCCCATAAGATGTAGAACGTGGCACATCCCCATCTAGAAAAGTATAATTAACAATTTTAAAATTAAAATCTTCTCTTTTATCGTATACTTAGGACGAAACTTTATCATTTGTAATTGAAAGATTCAAATCTAAAAATGAAGCATTAATGTCAGATTGATTAGCTTTGTTTAAAGACAGTTCTTTTGGGTAAATTGAAGAAACCATAGTATCAAAATAAGGATTATCTAAATTCAAAATATCGTCTAAATACCTTGAAGTTTTATTAAAAGCATTAACAATATCGGTCTGTGTATCAGGTTTTAAGCTAAGCATAAAATCCATCTCGTAGCAATACAAAAACAAATCTGCAACAAGAGGCGCACAATTTGTACCCATGGGTATACCAACAACTTGACGGTATATGGTATCCCCATAGCGCACAAATATATGATCTAAAAGAAAGGTAAGAGATCTACAAACATCAAGGCAAGTCCACATTGTGTAATGTTCAACTTCTGAATTCGAAAAGAATGAACGTTGAACATTACAAGCAATGAACATTTTGTTTTCTCTGGCAAAGGTTTTTTCTATTAATTTAATAAGTTTATCCTTTATAAGATGGTGAGGTAGAGTAGTATAGAGTGTAGAGAAATCATAAGAGCTCAGTAAAGAAATGTTATACTGTTCATTTTCAAGTTTTGTTAAAATATCATTTGAATTTTTTATGGACCAAAAAACATTAATACCCGAATTTTCATATATTTTATCACAGTAGCGTTTAACATGTTCTTTGATCGTAGTAAGACAGGACGTCAAAAGTATAGATAATTTAGTAGTGGTACAACTTATAAGGGTGTTTATGTAGTTTCGGAATCCAGTACAAAGTAGAAAGTTTATGTTGTTTTATGTTAGGACCAGACCTAAAATTATTGCACATTTTTACATGTTCCGAGACTATATCTTTTTCAGGTGTTTGAACTGTTATATAAGTTTTTGAATCAGTTAGCTCTTTCTTTAAAACATCAACATAATACAATCTTCAAATAATGATTACATTGTTTGATGCCTTGTCAGCAGGAACAAGAACATAATCTGAATGAAAATTAGAAATGTTTTTCTTCAAGTAGCGAAATGTAACTCTAGGTCGAGGTGGTAAAAGATGGTAATTTGATTTGTAAAAAGTTATTCGCGTATCAATAATATCGAAAATACATTTCTTCCAATCCGAAAGGGCATTAACATCAGCATGTTCTCGTCGACACCATTTGATGCAGAATTCTTGAATAGCTTCCGCAATATGAGTTCGACAAGCGTCAAAATCAATAAGGGAAGGTAATCTATATTTAGGTCCTTTAGTTAGAAGGGTCCTGAGACGTTTATCCTTAATGATATCAAAATTACCAGTAATGACATGACCAACTGGTTTATAGCAGAAGCTAGAAATGCTACAATCTCAAGAAATAGGGGTATTAACATCAATATTTAAGTCAGAGACAATTTTATTGTAGTTAAAAATAACATTTCTAATAGGTTTATTATATTTATAACAGATGATAGGTGATTCAGAGTTGATGAAATATTTGGGAATAGCATCGATTACATTCTTATCACGAAATATACTTTGAATATCAATAAAATCGATACCTTTATTTAGGAACTGAAGTTTCAGAAAATGCCTTTTATGTTCAGATTCTTTATCAATACGTGGACGAAGAACATGCTGTGTGTAACTTTGTATAAGTGAGGCAGTATTAATTAACGGATCTGTACGCATATAGATTTTATCAGCCTCTTCGTCTATTGACTTAAGACAGGAAAAGGGTAAAGACGATAAGCAAGATAACATAGAATGTTTACCAGTTTGTTTTAGAATGGTATGTAAATCATGAATAGACATATTACGACGTAATTTACGCTTAATATTACCATTTCTACGTCTGCCATGTGATATACTTTTACGTTTTCGAATAGACAATATAGAGAAAATATCGATACTTGGATCTTTAGAAATGTTGCCGCTTTGGAAAATGTTATCATTAAGGCCTAAAGGAAAAGGTGTTTGTAATTTCTTTATCCAGTCTAGCTCTGTGATAAAACGAGCTTTAGATTTTAAACTACCAGTAGTTTTAGAATCATAATAAATTTGTTCTACTGGTTGAACCGAAACATATTTGAAAGAATGTCCTGTATGACGAAAATGCTGGTAAAGAAAAGTGCGTACTTTATTGACCCGGCAATGGTAACTGTGTTCACGAAACCTAGTTTTTAAAGAACGTCCTGTCTGACCTACATATTGAATGCCACAACGTGGCGCATTTCATGTAAGAACATATATAATATTAGATGAGTTTCAGTCTAAATCAGAATTAATCTTCACACTAAACACTCTACCATTAACAAGAGATTTAATTGTTGATCTAGTAGAAATGAAATTGCAACACATATACATCTTACTATTGCACTTAGTAATTATTGGATACACCCTATGTCTTTTGTTCAAATAATGTGAACTTAGATGGACTTTACTATAACGAATGATAGATTGCTTTAAAGGAGACAAAACGATTTTAGGTCCATTATGAAAAATGTTACTAATAGCCGAAGAGGGAACATGAAAAGATGAAGTATTTCTAATTAGAATATACAACATGTTAATGTTTTAGGGCAATGACGTGGTTTAGTTATAATATTATATTTATATAAGACACATACAATTATCTTAGATGCACATTTATAATGAAAGAAATACACGTGGATATGTTGTATTAGTAAACGCTTGAAACAGAGCCGACCATAATCAGACGGCTCCTACACACATTGCAAACAGGGTAACGTAAAATCTGTCATGATCGGCCGTTCATTCATTTAACATAATTAGGCGTCTTAAAACAGATGGTTGCTTAATGCAAGGCAGAGGTAAAAAAGTTCCTACAGGGTGATTCTGCATTTTGTTGCATGTATACAGTGCAATTGGCGTTTACAATGATGATTAATTATTTACATTGAATTATAAAATCTGTGTAATATCTGTACACATCTGATTATGAACAAATGTGTTGGAAAATTGCTTTTTACTACGTAAGTCTTCTTTGCATCAAAGGCTTACGTGTGTTTCACTGTGTACCGAATAGCGTTAATCGACATACAATTGACCAACTATATCTAACAGCAATATTCACATGCAGATTGAGCCAGTCTACACTCGTTCAGGGCCAGATTCGTTGGCGCACTGTTGCAAATAGATTGAATACGGAAAAATCTCCAATTAATCCAGCCTTTTATAAGAATCTACAGTGGGACACACAAGGAAAGGTCAACTCAGAAAAGATTAGTTGGCGCTATAGCTTTTAAGAGCGAATATTTGAGACAATGCAATGCCTTAGTTTAACTTAACACACTATTCAAAGTCGGCTTATTTGGGATGTATGTCTCTATTTTTGTATCATTTGTACTTTTGAAACAGATAATAATAATGATGTTTTATACAACGAAAAACGTTTTGACCTGGATATAAGTACCTTGTTGTATGACAAATATCATTAAGGTTTAGACAGAAGTGTGTCACATCACATTATACATACCACGTAGCACATAGACTTTGTATAGCAACCTAATTTGATATTTATTGCCGGTTGTTTTGCATAACAGAACGTGCACAAATTCACGTTGATGCGGGTCAATTTCAGATCTTGTATTGGAAACAAGTGATAACTGCTATTGTAAATTGCAACTTGACAGGAAAACATAATTTAATGGAATTTGCGTTAGACTGTGAAGCGCGTTAGTCCTACTTATGGAATACAGTCGTTTATTGATATCATTTGATCACTTCACCAAATGAAACACAAATAAACTAATACAGAGTGTACCAGAACGTTGGTTTGGAGAATAGAACACTATAACGGAAGTGAGGAGACAGTTGACGAAACAGTAGACGAAAGCAAACACAATTGTATATGTGGGTAGAAATAGTTACATGTATACTGATACTCAATAACCTTAACTGTCATATTCTATATCTACGAGTACAATATGAATGGATATCCATGCTTGTCAGTTGGAAAGTCCTGACATTTTCAGATAAATTGGTCAGCATTCCATAACTTTGGTGGGCGTATTTCCTGTAATAAAGTATATCCAGAGGTTCCGACATAAGGATTATAACAACGTCACATGGTTATTTTGTTTTGGACGAGCAGATTCCTTGTTATACGTTAACCCTCCGTTCTCGAAACATATGCTCGGAAAACCTGTATGGTGACAGTAAAGCGTTATTTTCACACATCTAAGAACAGTTCAAGTATTTATGTATTATATTAATTCCCTATTTTGGAATATTTTCTTCATAATATGGTAACAAGTTTAAGACTGGTGCAATGGTATCAAGTGTTCAAACTGACGCGTATTTCACCAGATCACGTCCACTATAATTCCAATGTCATCGATGTAAGAGACTTTAGAAACATTTAAGAAAAAAGACCATTTTGTTCTAGATATACCACATTTTAAACATCTGGCAATGATCAATAACAGACACAGTATTCTGTGTTGGAGAGGAAATTACGATATCAGTTATATTGGAACACTGCAAACATGTTAGGAGGTTTGGATTGACCTTGATATGTGTGTCCTTTATAACAATAATTATAACAATACATTTGTTTTTTCGACCTTGAACTGATTAGGGTAAACAATGTATCTATATATTCTGCTCAAATTTCGTTGAACAAGTTATCCACATTAATTCTCGGTTACGTACCAAATCATTTTAACTTATGAGATAAGATATATAACAGCAAGCAAACTCTGATTAATATTGTTCAAAACGTATCGTGTAGATAAGAAACTAATTGGTGCAGGAACAACGACATATTGGTATGTAGGGTATATTTAAGTTCTAGAAATACACAATAAATATTCAGTTTACCAATCCTTGTTACATCTGATCCGGTTTCCTATATATTTTCAGGTTTTAATATAAAATAATGATATGAATTATCTGCTTATTATCATTTTCGGATGTTAATACATATATCATATCGCGAAGAATATGCAACGGCACTGCAGCATGTTATTGCGTCAACAATTGTTATCTTAAGTTTCAAAGCAGAATTCACAATGAGACCATTGGGTGAAATATTAAATAATTTTCAATATGTGGTACACCATTCTGTCTACATGTATATAAATCAAAACACCATATAAGTGCAAAACGAAAACTTCATAAAAATGTGTTCTATAGATTTTTCAGAACAACATATAACGGTGCGTACTCAATTACTTAACTTCTCTATTCTCCACCAACCCCTATGTTGTGACCACTCATAAGAATTGCCTCGTCAATACTTACATTTGCCGTGATGAATACTATCGATAGATCAAGTTTAGGTAAAATGCATTTCGAATCTAAAGTTAATCTTCAGGCACACTGTTATTTATTCTAAGCCAGTGTGATATTGGCATTGACCTGTACCACTCTTCAACTATGAAACTCTCCCTCAATGTAAACTATTTGTAAAACGAGTTAAATGCACTTCTAATCATAACTAGTTTCAAGAAACCGCATTTCCATGTTTAGTAACAGCGTTGTAGAGCTTTACGCAATACCTTTCAAATGCTTTCGCAACCTCTGTGTATTCATACACGTTGTCTGTACATTTAACGTATCATTCCAACACCATTTTGCAATTTCGATTTCTCGTAACAGTGACTTTGTGTTTAAACCCAGATCTTTTTAGACATGTAACTTGTATTTTCACTCTGGGCACATAATGTCTTTCAAGGTTCAAGATATTCTCTGGGAACTACTTTTTCTAATTTATATTGCCATTGACTCTGATACGAAACCTTCCAAATGCAAACTCTGTGTTGTCTCTATGTAAGCTACCCAATCACCATGCAGTAACCAGAAGCGTAGTTAAATAGCTATATGAGTCCGGGTGCACGCTCCCACGGGAACATACAAAAGTACATAGTTTTGAGAAATAAAGCATTTGTTTTGAAGGAGCGAATTCTCTATTTATCACAATGGTTTCAACAGGTGACTTTTACAGATGCGTCAAAGGGCGTCACTATGAGGGAATGGGTTAAAGCTTATATGACAAGAGAGAGGGTATAGCGCTCACCCTTAGCATTTGATGTTGTTCAGATTGATGTTACACATGTGCGTAATTGCATAGCTAGTTATGTTCGGAAGCTAAATGTGTGACACCCGCCCGTCCATACACTGACAGCAGTAAATGATTCTAATGACCAGAATTAAAGTAATGTTTACTTATACTCGGGTCATTTGCAGGATTGAGATTGTCTTACATCAGACTCATTTAAGGTTTTAAATAGCTATACACCGAGTGATAACTAACTTACATCTTTAAGATATGTCGATTTACGTTCCAAACTATCGCACATGCCAGTCGCTCAAAGCATGATGCAAATTAACTTATCCTCATTAAACAGGTATGGGATTTATCAAGACGTTTTTAGTGGTTTGCCTTCAACTCAGAATAAATATTCACCATAGGGATTGTTATTTCCAAATTATTGGCGATGTCACTGATAACATAATTACGAATGACTAATATTCAAGACAATGTTCGTCACGGATAAGCCAATATGGTATTTTGTACATAATTCAGATACTTTGCATCATAATACTGATTTTTGATATGCACAATAGCATTTTCGCAACCGTTACCGGTAATGTTGCTTTACGTCTGACTTTGCATTGCTACTTTTGCTTCCGAAGCAGAATGAATGACTGAATGAGTGAAAACTTTATTTAACGAGGGTAGCTCAATTAGTCATAATGACTAATCTACCTTGAGGCCCTCAAACAAGCATTTCATACAAAATACAAAACAGCAAAACATATATCTAGATAAGCAGTTAATACTTTTCAGAAATTAACTCTTTGCTCGCTAAGTAATGTTGCGTCTGAAAATGAAATAACTGTTGTATGCTTCAATTTGCAGAGTATTCAAGGATACGCATTCGGGTCCCGATAAAAGACCTCCCACTTTCAGACTATATTGATAAAACAATAATAGGAGACACTAATACGCTTTATGTGCCGAATGATTGGCCAATAGTTCACCATGATGTATAATTTGGAAATATCATTTGAAATTTGAATGGCAACCATAGCAATCTGATATATATTTTTAATATATATAGACTTGAATTATATATATAATAATGGTTCGCGTCATAACCAGTCGTTAGCAACAAATGCGTAATGACGATATTTTGTGGCAATAAAACAATCGATATATTCCAAAATACGTTATACAGCCACCCCACTAACTTTAATGTCATATTGTCAGGATAACTAGTTTATTTTGATAAAAATACTTAGTCAAGCAGCAAACGCTACACACAAGAGACAAATAATAGCAAAACATCAAGAAAAAATATGTGAGACAGGCGGGATGAAAGATTTAAACACCAACAAACGTACAGGTACAAAGACACCAAGGCACACGACAATCATAATAGTAAGGGTGACAAAGGGAGTACTGCCATGGAACGGTCCATGACAAAACCACCACTGGGTTTAAACCGGTTTATGGACATCCTAACCTCATACTTGTCTCAACGTCACCCTGATTAAGCAAACCGTGTAAATAACAGCACCCCCAGCCTTCTCGAAAACAGTCAGACTTCCCGAAAACATAGAAGACGGCCATCAAATGGCAGTATATAAAACATAAGGTTAAAGCAATTGGGAGCGTCCGTCAATAGCCCCAACATGTGTCTGATCATAGACTTCAGTAGGACGTCTAAATATTGATCTTTAAGTCAGGTGATAGTTTAATGCAGATTAAAAGTAATGCAGATAGCTCCTATAGGAACTGTTTGTATTATGTTTTCCTTGCATTAAGCAACTACCTGTCTTTTAAGACTCGTGTGTTCATCAATGAATGGCTGCCTAGTGTACCCCGTTTGCAAATGCGTTAAAATATTTATCTATGATGTAGGGATTAAGGGATATTTGAAGCTTGGATTGATGTAGACCCTTTCTATCAAACACCACAGTGATACTAATTTGACAGAACAGTAACACACTCAGGTTAGTTATCTAAACATTTAATACTAAACTGTTCCATATCCATTATCCACATGAACAAATCGAACAAATCGAACAACGCAGCTGCATTGTATCGATGGTTCCCTATGGACAGATATTTAAACATACTCATCGCAATTGTTTTAAAGAGAACCTAACATCGAACAGTTGACTGGCCATTTTATGTGAACAAAATGCTACCTGTTACAATAACAAAGTTTCGTTTGACCCTTTTCCTCATATAAACGCATTTTCATGCATTTGCAAATAAAGAAGACCCATATGAGACGGCTCCTATAAGGGCCTTCTGATTAGGGTCTACTCTGTTTGCTAATGGTATTTGATAGATATGTTTCTTTACTTCCTAAATGGCTACAATATTCAACTTTCCATATTTCATCATCAACATCTGCCAATGAATAGTCAGTAGGTATTGGAAATTCGAATAGACATAGAACAGGGAAATGGATAATAAAGACATACGCCTAGGTTTTAGTGTAAGACGTGCTGTAATTAAATGGTAATCCAAACCCTGCAAAGGCAGAAATTAAATTGTCGGATAATGTTATTTATGTCCCCAAATGCTGTACCATTAAGTACTGCAACGTTTCTATTTATGGTTTGTTTCTGTTTTAATACAGTACAATTTCAAATTAACATACAAAGCAAAATAATCATTTCCTTGTTTTTACATACTGCTAACTCCCGAATTGTTTGGGTTTGAAATATACAACGTAGTTTGTGACATGTTACTTGTCTTAAGCGGCCATAAATAAGGTCTAATTGTGGGTGTGTTAGGTAGCTGGTAGCTTCATGCAGGTCAATACAATCCTTTCTGTATTACTTTTGCCATGCATTGAACAATCTTCTACTCTTTAAGACTCATATGCTCAAAAAATGAAGGGACACCTAAGCCAGTTTCCATTATATACAAATCCATATCAATACGATCTAGGCAAATGTTTTAATTATGGTTCATCTTATAAGGTTCATAAGAGGGATTGCGTGTGTTTTGGAAAAGTATTTCCTGACGCGAATGTATATTAAACCTTATCGTGCTGAACAGTATATCTGCCAAAACGCTGATTTCTGATTCGTACAAGTGTTTGAGAAACTGTGGCCCAAGTGCCAAACAGCTAGCTCGGCGTCTAATTTTGTTCCCAAAAGTGCATGTATGAGTCATGGAGGAAACACCACCTTCAAACAAAAAAACCAAACCAACACCACGACAAAAATGTACAGCAATGTACATGTCGGTATAAACAAAACAAGAGACGCTCAAAGATAAAACAATCAAAAATACAATGAGGGTGGATGGGAGTACCGCATTTGAACGGTTAGTGACAATAGTCACTGGGTGTTTAAACCGGTTTAGGGGTGCCCAACTTCACAATTATTCCACCCAAGTTGTGTACAGGTTGTTTAAAAGTGCGAATCACGTCACGCCTAGATTCATAAAGGTTAACCCTTTCACCGCCAAACAGATTCCATCTAATACAATTAGTATTTACTTCGGGGTTTAACATGGTGGTTTCCAGTTATTCAGCCTCTCATCTGGATCCACTTTATCACGGTATTGCCTATGGTGTTGAAACAGTAAATGCAGAATAAATTGGGAAATCTTATATTATTCTGTAATGTGAAATAATTACAATCATGCATATATCCTCAACGAATATATGTTTGCAAGCTAATAATGCGCAGGCGATTTGGACATCAACGATTAAAATGCTGGTGTAGTTTGTCAAGAAGCGATTTTCAATCATTTCGCTGCCTATCATCGCTATTGGGTCGACAACTATTTGGATCCAGGCGGGGAGCAGAGTCAATCAGGATTCAATCCGTTTGATGTTTTAATTATACGTTTGAATCAAAGAGGAAGAAAAGAACAATTAGTTTCGAAAAGGCACTGAAGAAGACAAACTAAAAAGACGACAGATTTTGCAATGAACTTGTCTTTGTCGATCATTATAGTATTTATTTTGTTTCCATGTAAACGTGTGACTGAAATGGCAGTTTATCTAAATTGAATGCTGGTTTCTAAATGTATCACGAGTAATAAACATTATTTCTTGCGGTTAATGAACAGATCATCTTGCAAAAAAAGTAGTAGAATAGTTTTGCGTAAAGATGTACGAAATGCAACGAATATGTACATTTCAGCAAGTCTCCCTCCAACCGTGATTAGCCGGACGTCGTGATATGGCCAAATACTGTTAAAACGACGTAAAACCCAAAAAACCCAAACCAAACCAAAGTATTAATCAGTTAGCAATTGAAACATTCTTTGACGCGCCGTGTGCTTGAAACGTACTTGACAGTACCTTATAAGTTGAAAGGGATGACATGTGAATAGAGCAGTTGATTTCATCAATGAGAGTGAATATGTTTATCAAGGAGATTCGGGTTGGAGTATATTGTACAGCCTGCTGGTTGCCTATAATGTCATTCATTATCCACATTTTATATATTTTGAATATGTTCACCATGGATGTTTGACTTGTAAATGTTGTATTTAGTAACACTGTACTCCCTCTGTGCACGTCTCTTTTGGTGGCCTAGTATGCCATCCATTCTCAAACTCATGTTATCACAAGTCTCTCTCGCATGCTGTTTCTGAAACCAATCACTGATATTGAAAAAGATAGCAACATTCCATAAGATAAAACAAGCGGTCTATTTTGAACATCAAAGAACTGGTATACTTCCTTAAATTTATGATGTGCAAATATTTGAATATCTCCACAAATGTATGCCACGTAATATATGTTATTTACGTTGAGTATGTTTACAGATGAACAATGGCTAACCAACCACATCACACATGAACTTATTTTCAGCTTGAACACTTATCCCGCTGTGAAAAATATATATACTCGCATCGATTAGATGCAATTTGACTATTTCTGATACAATCTAATTCGTGACAAACCTATCAAGCGAGTGTCAAACAGTTCAGATCCTGGTGCGACGTCGGGTTAGTCGTTGTTTCATCTGGATCCAATATCTTTATACTTCCGGTCAGTTTGCAGTAAAGGGGTAAAGGTTAACTAAGCAGCCGAATGTATTTGCAGACGTGATGGATATAGTATTATTCATACCTGTTGAGAAAAAAGTTTGATTTGGTTGTATTTATCACTACGGTGTTTGCCATACACTTATGTCTACGTGATGAACCGTGTCATTAAAGGGGAAGTCCCTTCAATGAATGCATTTTTTCAATAATATCATAATACTTTGAATATGTTATGCTCAATCAATATTACAAATATTGTCGAAAAATATCACTGTGACACAAAATAATCCGATTTCATTAAAACTTATAATGTTTGTTCTACAACAAATTATTATCGGTCTTTTCCGTTCAAATCTTCCGCGTTTTGCCAAAGATCACCAGATCCTTCCATTTTTTACGGAATAGACTTTCTCGGAAGTAGTCTGAGAAACGCGAATAGCGCAAATATATACGAAACTAAAACCCAAACCAAATAAAATTGAAACATGGGGGAATAAAACCAGGATCGTCGATATCAGATGCCATTTTAAACGTTTATTGGATAGGTCTTCTTGCTGTATACTACTTTTCAGCATATAAACAAATGAGTTTTGTATATTTTAGTTTTATTTACGTCTCGAATGTAGGGACTTTCCCTTTAAATTAGTCTGTTGCGACAAAAAGATAAATATAAACAAACGAAAACAATGACATAATTTCAGGACAATCATCTAGTGTATAGACAGAAAAGAACTATTATGAGAATACAGAAAACCTGCTTGATTTCTTTCCTTCGTGTACACTACTTTACTCGCCTTTGAAAATAGATTAGACCTGGTCAGACGACTGCAGTAGGAGTTCTATATGCTTATAAAAGAAAAGAATATTATTTTTTATATTTATGATATCATCATTTTTCCATAAATATTAAATATACTTTCAATTCGATCCAACAGCAGGTACATGTTTAAATGCAACGTTTTTAATAATAGTAACAGTAATAGAAATAGTAATAGAAATATGGAAATATTTAAACGAACCTAACAGTAATGCGGAGAGCCTACTTAGCCTTCTACTCTAATATATCAGAGCTACATATAAAAGTACAAAAATGAGTCATGCAGGAAACACCACATACAGAACAAACACTCAGGTGCGTGCTCAAATACTAATTTCTCCACCAAACCCTATGTTGGGACCAATCTGGAAGATAATATTCTAAAGAGTAGTCACAACATAGGGTTTGTAGGAGCTATAAATACTTTTTTCTTGGAAATGTTTTAATTTACACATATGTAACCCAGGTTTAGATCCCCTGTACCGTTGCTAGCGCTGTATCTTGAAACAGACTATAGCATTGTCGAATTCCGCTTGCTATAGCCCGTTTCATTATTTATATTTATTTACCTGTATATGTCCATGGTTGGAAAGAGAGAGTGAACCGGTTTGGGAGTGTCTGATATATGCGTGCGAGGATAACGTGGTTATTTTAGTCACGTGACACGAGTTAACGTGCAACATCTCCTTTAGCTCCCGCTCTCATTCTGGCTCTAACTCTTCTAGCGAAGACATCATATCTTTACTTCTCTACTTAATTACTAAGCAGGCTTCATATTCCGACCAGCTGGTGAGTTTACTTGGTTTATTTATTAGTTAATTACACTGAATCGATTGAATATTGTATTTATGCGTATCTGACAACGCTGCATTTACTGAATTTGTTAGAAATAGTCGTTTCTCTGAACTTATGTTCTGTTTATCTGTTTTGCAGACCCTATTCAACCCTATTCATCTATATATTACAATTACTGTTGGAGAATACACTAAACGAACTCCACTAGGGTTTTGTCATCCTTATCTACCCTGGTTACATTGGCGACCACGACAAGTTCTCCAACTTTGGGTCAGCTTGGTGGAAGCGCGAGACGTCACCATCTCGTGGACTTCATAGCTTGCGTTTTGGAGCGGAGTACATTTTGGACCACGGAATTGGAAGAACGAGCGTCTTCAGATTTATCTACTTTCTTCTAGACGACTCCGGCTTTCTCTTCGTCAGTGTTTTTTTCTTTGTGGGCCCACACACACGTGTGAATACGTGATATCATTTTTTTTCTGTGCACAAGTTTTTTTTCTCTCAGTGTTAAGTACTGCGTATATCGATAGCAGAGTGCATTTTTGTGCTGATATCAGCTGTTTGAACTCGCGCGAGAGTCAACGAGACTACGAGACTACACGACCATCACCGGAAGTGTTTGTGACCTTGTGGCTGCTGTGTTTTCTGTGATATTTTCTTGTTTTAAACTGTGTTATTCTTTGAAAAGGACGGACTAGGACTATGCAGTAAGTGTTGCAGTTATATTTTCCTTATTTTGTTGTATTTATTTTGCATTGTCATGTTTTCTTAACGAGTATATTCGTGGCGAATTTCCTGTTTCCAAATTGTGAGATAGACTATAGCCAACATTGACTTTTCATTCGGACTCACTCGGTATTTTCCAAAAACAGCTGTTTTCTTTTTCGTTCTTCTTTCGTTCCGGTTTACTTTGTATATCTGTGATAGAATTTTCTGAAGGAAATCAGGAGGTCTAACCACGAACATATATTAGTATAGTAGTGTTATATGTGGTACGTGAACGCTAGAGCGTTACATCGTGTAAATATGGGTTTAGTTTGATATATTATTTTCTGCAATGTTTACTGGTTGGTCTGACCTATATACTACTAGATATAGCCATAGTTATGGTTTAGATTTTTAGTTTTGCACCGCTTAAAAGCTGGTCGGAAACAAAACTTAAGGATCTTGTTCATTGTGTTTATATGGTCTGTTTACTATCACCCTGTGTACTTCATATCTTTCTGTATATCTTCTGAAAACCTTTATTCTCGCTATATCTGAACACCCTTTGGAAATTGAGTTATGGATAGACAGAAGGATGGATGGAAGCAGAACCCTACATACAGAGGAAGGTGAATATCTAGTTTGATAGTGTTGTACTTATTTTCTGTGTTATTTTATACATATTTTTGTTAGCGCAGAGTGACTGTATATTAATTATAGGGATATAGGTCATAATATTCATTTGGGGAATCTATTTAATTAGGTATTTTCAGGTTTTCTAATAGTACATTACTCATTGCTGTTGGAATAAATCTGTAAACTATTTGTAATATTCTCAGGAATCTGTAGGATTTGTACTACTGCTTAATTTTATGCATTTGGACTGCTTTGCTGTCTTAGAAATTTCAGCAGGACTAGTTTGCTTTGTTTTCATTGCTTGCACACGACGTCTGCTATACTTATTTAATTGCCCGTGTAAGTTGATATTTACAGTGCATTGTGTTTTTTTTCCATATTTGCTCTAGCGGTGATTATCTTTTGGTCATTTTTGTTTGTTTTTGGACTGTATATGGGATAAATTTTCATTTTTAGACTTTTTGAGCTGGTTTTTTTGGTGATTTAGAACTGGAACTTTGTTTTTTTTCATATACATGTAGTGTTTATTTGTAAGAGACTTCAGAGGCAGTTTTTTCTTGATTCTTTGGATATATTGTTTATTCAAAATGGCAGAAATGTTGACAGATGATGAGGTACTTGCAGCTGTGAGCTCTAGGGGTCTTGTACCTTACCCAACCCCTACTCCACGCAGATCACGCCTTGCAAGCAGTATAGATCCTAAGCCTACACCTAGACCCAGGAATCCAAAGCCCCATATGTTCCCTAAAGCTTCCCTCCTTACTCCTTTAAATGATTTTTCTAGTTCAGTACTTGTACCAGATAAGAAACCCAGGACATTATTTCCTCCACCTACTTCTACACCATATGTTGCACCAGTCATTGACAAATCTAAAACTTCTTTACAGTATGTTACTTCCACTTCTCAGCATAAGTTTCCATATTTCTCTGGTGATGACCAGAAGGGGGATGTTTCATACAATGAGTGGAGATTCAGTGTCCGCTGTCATATGAAAGATCGAGACATTGCACCAAGTTCTGTGATTGAGTCTATTCACCGTTCTTTGCGTGGAACTGCCATGAAAGCTATCATGTCTCTAGGAGATGACGCACCTCTTGATGCTATTCTCAGACATCTTGATACTCTGTTTGAAGACGTTTCTTCACAATGTCTGATCATGCAGGAGTTCTTTAATTCTTATCAGAGACACGATGAGTCGGTCACCAGCTTTGGATGTCGTCTCAACAGTCTTCTGCAAGAAGCTGTGAACCGTGGTAAGCTTTTGGAAGCTTCCAAAAATGACATGTTACGTCATAAGTTCTGGCTGTCACTCCACTCTGAGAGACTGAAAGATAGAACCAGTCATAAGTATGACAGTGTATTGGATTTTCAGACACTTGTCCAGGAGATCAGAACTGTTGAGAAGGAGATTTCTCTCACTTCCAACAAAGGCACTCACCAGCCTCTTGTTGCATCTGATCAACTCTCTGATCTAGAGCGGAGGTTTGACTCCAAAATAGAGAAGTTGCAGAAAGATCTAAATGCTCAGTTAGATGACAAGTTGTCTAAGATCTTGGACAGGCTTGATACTTCTCAGACTACTTCTGCACCTAACACCAACACCAACACCAACTCCCGCAACTACACAATACCAAATAACTCATACACACAGAACACCAGATACCATGGTAACAGAGGTAGAGGTAGAGGAAGATCTCACTACAACAACAACAACACACAGAGTTATCAATACAACAACAGCAACACCACACACGGTTATCAACACAACAACAACAGCAACACCACACATAATTATCAACATTCTTTAAACGGCCAGGGGCCTCAGTAGATGGCCATACTGAGGCTGTTTCTGCAGCTAGTGCTGTTTTGACACCAGATCAAACATGCGAGCCTAAGGCCAAATTGATAGGTTCAGCCAATGAGGCAACTGTCATACTTCATGGTCAGGAAGTTGTTGCTCTCATTGACAGTGGCTCTATGATAACCACTGTATCGGAGTCTTTCTATAACTCCATTCCTCATAGACCATCTCTCGAAGACTTGAATGTCTTACTTGATATTTCTGTAGCTGATGGTTCAAAGTTGCAGTACCTTGGTTACATTGATACTACTATTTCAGTACCATTTATCACAGATTCCCTTTTACCTGTACCTGTACTGGTTGTTCCAGATACACATTACAATTACACTTGCCCCGTTATAATTGGAACAAATGTCATCAGACCCTTAAAGCAGATGTCTTTGAACTCTGAAGTTCCAAGTGAATGGCAGATAGCCATGGATAGTTTGAATGTTCAGACATTCTCTGTCAAGGCTTGTACTCGTAAGCCTATATCTGTTGATCCATACCAGACTTTGATAGTTAATGGGTTCATCAGAAATGCTGACAGCTCTATAGCTGAAGTTGTCACAGAGAATGTTGTCTCTTCAACTCTGTCAGTGTGCCCTAGAGTGGTTAAACTCGGCAAACTTGATTATTGCAGAATCCCAGTCAAAGTCTGCAACATGACTGCAAAGCCTGTGGTGATCAAGCCTAGGTCCGCAATATGTCAGATCAGTGAGGTCAAAGTTGTTGATAGTTTGGGTTCGGATCCGCAACCAACTTCATCCCCTTCTTCTTCTAAGCTGTCATCTTTAGAAGAGTTGGGTATCAAGATCAACAGTTCAGATCTCACTGAAGAGCAATATCTTCGTGCTCAACAGGTCCTCGGTAAATGGGACCATATATTTTCTAAAGGACCTAATGATATTGGCTGTGCCGACCTGGTCAAACATAAGATCGTTTTGAAAGATGACACCCCTTTTAAGCAGCCATATAGGAGGATTCCTCCTGGCATGTACGAAGAAGTACGGCAGCATATTAAGGACATGCTTAGTGCTGGAGTCATAAGAGAGTCAGACAGTCCTTACTCTTCCAATGTTGTTTTAGTTAGGAAGAAATATAACTCTCTTCGTTTCTGCATTGACTATAGAACTCTCAATGCTAAGACTCGCAAGGATGCCTATTCTCTACCCCGTTTTGATGACACCATAGATACTCTGGCAGGATCCAAGTTTTTTAGTAAACTGGATCTGCGCTCAGGTTACTGGCAGGTCGAGATGGAAGAGGCGGACAAAGCTAAGACTGCCTTCTCAGTCGGTAATCTGGGGTTTTATGAGTGTGAGCGTCTAAGTTTTGGGCTCTGCAATGCACCAGGTACTTTTCAGAGGCTCATGGAGAAATGTATGGGGGAATTACACCTCAGAGAGTGCCTCATCTTCATAGATGACATTCTGATTTTCTCTAAATCTTTCGAGGAGCATCTTACACGCCTTGAATCTGTCTTTGGAAAACTTGAGCAGCATGATCTTAAGCTCAAACCTTCCAAATGTGAGTTCTTTGAAAGTTCTATCATATACCTGGGGCATGTAGTTAGTTCAGATGGAGTTTCCACAGACCCTGACAAGACTGCAGTTATAAGAAACTGGCAACCACCAAGCAATGTAAAGGAATTGCGTCAATTTCTCGGTTTTGCCGGTTATTATAGACGTTTTGTCAAAGACTACTCTTCTCTTGCTCAGCCTCTTAATGCTCTTCTTGAGGGCCACTGCACTGTCAAACCCAAGCAAAAGAGGAAATCGAGGAAGAAATCCAAGAGTCCTACAGAATGGGTCTGGGGTGAAGAACAAGAGTGTGCTTTTAACACACTGAAGGATAGACTTGTCAATCCACCCATTCTTGCTTATGCAGACTACTCTTTGCGTTTCATTATCCATACGGACGCGTGTGGGAAGGGTCTTGGGGCTGTTCTGTATCAGAAGCAAGATGGGTTGGAGAAAGTCATAGCTTATGCTAGCAGAAGTCTGCGTCCGAGTGAACGCAAGTACCCTGCCCATAAATTAGAGTTTCTGGCATTAAAGTGGGCGGTCACAGACAAATTCCATGATTATCTTATGGGAAATACATTTGAGGTTGTCACTGACAGCAACCCCCTCACATATGTCTTGACCACAGCCAAACTGGATGCCACTGGGCACCGTTGCGTATCTGCTCTCGCCAACTTCAACTTTACTATAAAGTATAGGTCTGGCAAGCAGAATACAGATGCTGACACTCTTAGCAGATTGTTTCCTGACTCTATTCAGGCAGTCTGCCAGTCAGTCATCAGCAACATTCCTCTTATGGAAAGCTTGTCTGTGTCTGATATTCCTCATCTGGCCAATGAGGATGTGTCTACTCTTGATAACCTAACCAAGATTGACTGGCATAAAGAGCAGAAGCTAGACCCTGTCCTTGCCCGTGTTATTCACCTGCGGAGCAGTTGTTCTCGCCCCAGGGAAGACACATTAAGAAAAGAACTGCCAGCTGTGCAAAAGCATTTGCGCGAATGGAGTAAGCTCCATTTCGTAAGTGATGTTCTCTATAGAACAGCGTCATTGGATGGTCAGAAGGTAGAACAGCTTGTTGTACCCAACTCATTTAGAGCTAGGGCCATGAGGGGCATTCATGATGACACGGGCCACCAGGGTAAAGAAAAGACCCTGTGGTTGGCTTGGCAGCAGTTCTATTGGCCTGGTCTTGAGAGGGATATAGAAGCCAAAGTACAGTCTTGCCCCAGATGTATTAGGCGCAAAACAGGTATCAAACCTGTGGCTCCTCTCAACCCTATCTCTAGTACGCATCCTATGGAGCTTGTTTGCATGGACCTTCTATCTCTAGAGAGGTCCAAGGGTGGCTTTGAGCATATTTTGGTCATCACAGATCATTTTACTCGATATGCTCAGGCTGTCCCCTGCAGAAATCAAACAGCCCAGACCACTGCCCGGGCTCTGTATGATCACTTCTTTAGGTACTATTCTTTCCCTTCAAGGCTCCATAGTGATCAGGGTCGTAACTTTGAGAGTCGAGTTATAAAGGAACTCTGTAAACTCTCTAATACAGAGAAAACGCGAACAACCCCCTATCATCCCATGGGGAATGGTTCAGTTGAGCGTTTTAACCAAACTCTTCTCAAGATGCTTGGAACCCTTGAAAACCATCAAAAGAGTGACTGGAAGTCCTATGTAGCACCCTTGGTACAGGCCTACAATGCCACCAAGAGTGATGCTACTGGTTTCTCTCCTCACTACCTTATGTTTGGCTGGCATCCTAGACTTTCTGTTGATGCATTTCTGGGTACTTCTCCTACTCCAGAAGAGGTTTCTGCAGGGCCTCAGTCATATGGCAGAAAACTTAAAGCTAGGTTACAGTTTGCTTATGAGCAGGCTGCCAAACATGCTGGAAAGATAGGTGAGAAAAATAAGATCATCTATGATAGATCTGTAAAAGAGTCAACCTTAGAGAAAGGGGACAGAGTACTTGTCAGGAAAGTTGGGATACAGGGTAAAGCCAAGCTGGCTGACAAATGGGAAGAAGACCCTTATGTAGTCACTTCTATCCCAGATCCTTTGCTACCTGTGTACAACGTTAAACAGGAAAACGGTTCCAAGGTTCGCACCTTGCATAGAAATATGCTGCTTCCTTTTAACTTTGTTCCACTTAAGGCTTCTCAGCGGCCTGCCCCACCTAAGCCTAAGCCAAGAGCTCAGCCCTTGCCTGAACAGGAGAGGAGAGTTGAATCTGACTCTTCAGATTCGTCAGAGAAGGATTCAGAATCCAGCCTCTATATTATCCCTCAAAGAAGGAATCCTCCCAGTTACAGGGATGAAAACAGACCTGTCTCACAGAGAAGACCCAGTCTTGATCTGACTCCTGTTGACACTTCTGTACCTTTTTCTACCACATTCACTGTGAGTAGATCTGCAATTTCCTCTCCTACCCTTGACTCTGTCAGTAGACACACACCTACCCTTGACTCTGTCAGTAGACACACACCTACCCTTGACTCTGCAAGTACATATACACCTACCAGATACCACTCTCATTCCAGACACCACACTCATTCCAGACACTCTACTGTTCCAGATAGTTCATTAACTGGTACTACTATTCACTCACCACCCACTCAAGCATCTAGGTCTACACCCCTTTCAAGTCGGCCGGTTAGGCAGAGAAGACCCCCCGATAGGTATGGGGAATGGGTTTCTTAGAATCATACCTAGATTATATTTTAACCATTTTTACCAGCTGTTGTAATTTATATTTTGACTGTAATCTGAGTTGGCAATTTTATAACTATAGTGTTATCATTTTCACTTAGTAGGAGCCAGAATCAGTTTTGTTCAGCTCAAATGGTTTAAAACCTTGAACAGTCTATAAATTATGATGATCATGCAACTTGATAATGATCATTAAGGCTTATTACTTTTATAATATGCAGAAATGTTGCCTGCTACAAATTTAGCCTATTAACATTTCATATAAATTGTGTACAGTTTAATTTGTTAACTGCTTAGGGTATGGAGTTCCTTTAAGTTAAATGTTTATTAACTATTTCTCCGAATGCTGTTTTTAGGAAATGTCAGGAGACATTTAAATCTAGCCAGGGAGTATGTAACCCAGGTTTAGATCCCCTGTACCGTTGCTAGCCCTGTATCTTGAAACAGACTATAGCATTGTCGAATTCCGCTTGCTATAGCCCGTTTCATTATTTATATTTATTTACCTGTATATGTCCATGGTTGGAAAGAGAGAGTGAACCGGTTTGGGAGTGTCTGATATATGCGTGCGAGGATAACGTGGTTATTTTAGTCACGTGACACGAGTTAACGTGCAACATCTCCTTTAGCTCCCGCTCTCATTCTGGCTCTAACTCTTCTAGCGAAGACATCATATCTTTACTTCTCTACTTAATTACTAAGCAGGCTTCATATTCCGACCAGCTGGTGAGTTTACTTGGTTTATTTATTAGTTAATTACATTGAATCGATTGAATATTGTATTTATGCGTATCTGACAACGCTGCATTTACTGAATTTGTTAGAAATAGTCGTTCTCTGAACTTATGTTCTGTTTATCTGTTTTGCAGACCCTATTCAACCCTATTCATCTATATATTACAATTACTGTTGGGGAATACACTAAATGAACTCCACTAGGGTTTTGTCATCCTTATCTACCCTGGTTACACATATTTGTATTATCCTGTCGCATGTCTTATAGACATGCACTTAGAAAGGTCATACAATGGTCGTGTGCTCTGGATCGGCCATGTTTGCAAATGTTTTGAAATGCGCATCTGTGGAATAGTGAGTTGATATGGGTTTATATTATAACTAAAACTATATTTATTTCTTAAAAAGATTATAGCCTACTGTACACACAACAAACCAACTGCAAGAAATATAAGTTAAATAAATAAAAACATGTCATGGACAGGTTGAAAATGGAGATATGTACGAAGACTGTTAATAGAGTACGTATTTATATTATTATATTCAATGTCGAATACGTTTTTACTGTAGCCACTCAAATTCGATTCATAAGATGGGATCCACAAAACAAACTTTTGACCCCAAGTAACACCAAAACATCAACACAAACGTTTCTCAGAAATTTGATCAATCGGAAATAGTCATAATTGCACTAGATTCAAATTTGATCAGAATGTATTTGGTTTCACAGAAGGATAAAGGTTTATAAATTGCAAGAATATTTACATGACTACTCTGGTTTGGTCCAAGGTTGGAAATCAAACTACACGAACAAAACAACATAGACACGCTTCAAAACGACAAAAACGTATATAGTAAAACCTCTGTATATATTTTGTGTAAAAGGCAGGTGGCTGCTTAAAGCAATGTGAAAGTAAAACAGAACGATCCTATACTTTCACATTGCTTTAAGCAGTCACCTGCCCTAACTACAAACTAATTAACAGAATTTAGTTGCGGTTATGGAGAGGTTGTACTGTATAGCAACACAATAGAACACTACATTTAACACCCGTTGTAGTGAAGTACATACGTTCTGAAAGTAGGCGGTCCTTCAAAAGCAACATCAGCAAAGCAAATATGTCAGCCCTAGAGACTTTACTCGTTGTACACTAAGTACTCAACATAGTGCTAGTACTTTTACATCAGATAATATATGGGTAAACTATTCATTTTATACTGTCCATTTAAAACACACACACACACCATAGATCATAGTTGGTATGACAACTCGTTACCTTTTCACGAAACCTTTTCAGAAGGAGTAAGTTGCGCGGAAGAAGTATAAAGATATTGGATCCAGATGAGGATTTGTTAGCTGTAAATAGCGACAACTATTATTAATCCTTTGAAAGCGGGGAACGAGAATACTGGCAAACAGTACATACGTTTATAAAAGTGCTCCCCTATACAAAGAGTATGTACTGTTTTCCATTTAAAACCCTCTCACTAGATTTACTCTTTTATACTGAAATGAATATATCATTACACAATGATAAAACGAACAGAGTAACCGATCACCGGAGTTTAAATATAGACACAACCAAAAGACTGAAATGGAGCTTGATCAATGTACATTTCTTTTACTGGTCAATTGACGTTTTGCGAATCGGAGATCATGCATTCATCATGGGTCACTGATCATGTACAAAGTTTTGTATCATTTCATGAACAAACAGTTCAGATCCTGATCGGACGGAGCCGTTTGATCTAAATGTAATATGTTAGCGAAAGCATTCAAAGGCGTGTCTGTGGGGGTAAACTGTTAAAAATGCGCCGATAGTTACAGTCACGTCAATACGAGTCTCGAGGTAGGTTTCCAGATTTATTTCGAGTAACGAGGTGTAATATGAGAGTGTTCAGTGTTCCAAGGTGAGTGTAACAAACATAGATACACAGTGGAACTTCAACATGATTAACCATCTTCAAAATTTATATCTAATTTCACAATACACAAACAAGAGGGGGACCTAAGTACATATGTTTAATTATATTAGCCATTTAATGCATGGATATTGATGTAATAAATAATGACGTCATGACTATTTACTAAAATAATTGTTCATATATATCACATGGACACCGTTTTCGCCATGATAGAAGCTGCACACATATCTATATTATATCAAACGCTAACAGTAGCAGACCCTTATCAGTGGGTCTGTCTGTAAGGGTATAGAAAAGCGTATTTGTGGAGGAAAGGTGACTTTGAACCAGGAACAATCGCCGTTGCACCATATTTTAATTGTTATTGTTATGGAATAAAACTGTCGCACACCCCACGTAGAGAACACATAATTATGCCAACTCGGCTATCGACTCCTTGCACTACTAAAGGACGTGTTTGCTTGATCAGTGTCCATATATTTCTGCTTATTCATTTCCACTGGAAGATAAAGCTATCCAGGAAATCCAGGTTTTGAACAGGCAACATTTTTACAATGTATAGAATACGAGTTTTGTCAATACGCTAATCCGAACACTGAAGTTTTACTAAGTATTACCATATGCAATTTAGACAACTTTCAGGTTAATAATGCATGGTGGATATCATGCAGAAAGCTCATGCTGGAGCTTTCTGTGTGACATTTACCCAGCTTTAATCCTTACCCACTGTGAAAAATGTTGTCAAAATATGTTGCAATTTTGACTTTGTCAATTCAGTCAAGCGTTTGAGAAACTATCGATCGAGTTTCAAACAATCCTGATGAAACGCATAGATGAGATGAGACGCGAGCAGCGACAATCTCCCATATTGACTCCTGCTGGCGCCTCTGTAATCACTGCGATAAAGAGCATTTGCGTCATGAGATATGTATTTATCAGAATGTTGTAAAGACCAGACATTTCTAAAAACAAGCCACTTTTTATAGAAATGATCCAATTCAGTTAATTAAGACGGCTGTGTGTACAAATAGTCTACGAGGGAATAGGATAATCAGTCGACTACAAAGGAAGTTCCCAAGTACAGTAAAACCCCGCTAATGCGACCACAAAAAAGGGCATAATTCTGGGTGGCAGAGGCAGGTGGTAGCTTAATGCAGGACGAAAATTATGCAGAAAGCTCCTACAGGAGCTTTTTGCATAACTTTCGTCCTGCATTAAGCAACCACCTGCTTTAAACGACACCAGTGGCTGTTTATTAAGTGGTCGCATTAGCGGAGTTTTACTGTATTCTTTACTTAAACTATTGTTAGCGATGTTTTATTGTAGATACTTACGTCGTGTGATTATGTTCAATTATAATAATGTGTAATTCACAAGTGAAATATGTTTGGGTCTTGGTCGCAGTGTTTGTTTTATAATGCTCACCTTACCTCATCTCAAACTAAACGCGTTTGGCTGTCATTTACACACTCACAAACTGGACCCAGATATAATGCCAAGTCAATGGTTTCTGATAGGTTTTATCGTATTGGAAGCCAGCGATACGTTAAGCAAATTAAAGGTTGAGCTGACATTTGTTTCAGCATGGGACGGGTGAAAATAACCTAATTGATATCACTTTTAAGGTTTATGTTGTATAAACCGGAGCGCAGCTGAATCCTAATTTAATGTACGTATTGTGGCTATACGAGTTCTGAGGCATGCTCCCCGGGGAAATTTAGAAGTGTGTAGTTTTTAAAGCATTATGATAATTAGAGCACTTGGCCCTATAGAAGGAAATGTTCTATTAAATCACAGTGGTTTCAAGAGTTTACTTTTACCAAGGCGTCAATATGAGGGAAGCGTACATGGTGGGACGTTTATCAAATTTCGCCCCTCTTAGCCTTCGATGTTTGTTCCATTTCGGTCACAATAATGTTTTCAAATTTCAGACTAGCTACGCCTCTGGTATAACGTATTAGTTCAATTGAAATTGTGGAACATATTTCCAATTTTCTTATACAAATCATTATATATCACCCACTTACGCTATAAATACAGTAAAACCTCGATTATTCGAAAGTTTAGTATAGAAGAATTTAGACCCTTTTAGACAGGTGACTCCTTAATGCAGGGTGAAGGTCGTGCAAAAAGCTCCTAAAGGAGCTTTTTGCATGACTTTCACCCTGTATTAAGCTGCCACATATCTTAAAGATTGATAATGATACGTATTTTAGTGTTCAAATAATCGAGCTGTTACTGTATTCAAACTTGATTGCAAGTATTGCTAACATGCATCATATCTGAATGTCAGACTCGAATTTAATCGAATCAGTTGCCACTTTATGGTTATGATCTAAAATGATATTATAATAAAAAGGACAACTAAAATGATTACCATATCTAATTAGCCGTTTTATATGAGTTCAGCATTGCTTTTTGCGAACTCTTTTCTCGATGCACAATGTCCGCTCAATTTTTGATCTGCGTCCGTCGTGTCTACTTCTGATTCGATCAAGACATTGAAATATTATTTCCTTAGACTCAAACAGTTTGGATCCTGATGAGATGTCACGTTACTTTGTGTCTCATTTAGGTATATGCTGTTTGAAAATGCGAGTCGTGTGGCAAATACAGCGGCTTAAGGGTTCAGAGAGAGCAGTAAAAAAACAGTAGAACCCCTCTAATGCGACCACCCAAAAGGGTCATAATTCACAATGGCAGAGGCAGGTGGAAGCGTAATGCAGGACAGAAGTTATGCAGAAAGTTTCTATATTACTTGCGTTCTGCATTAAGCAACCACCTGCTTATGAGGATAGTCATGTTTGTTCATTAAGTGGTCGCGTTAGAGAGGGTTTACTGTAAATTTAATCATTAATATTAATAATATTTAATATTAAGTCGAATATTGTTATCAAATCAATTCAATGTGATAATTAAAACCACTTGTGCCATACATTAACCGCAGTCGGCCTTACATACCGATAATGGCAGTCAATTGTTTGAATGTTCAGAATAGCGACGTTGTATACAAAACTGCAATCACGGCATAGTGCAGCGTACTGTAGACAACGTGTAGATTTGAAAAGCGAACATTAATAATTGTAGCAGCACGAGCCATGCATGCATTTAAATTTACAAAATATGTACATGTACAGAATCCGTCACGAGTCATTCTCTGGTGCAAGCTGATCTTGAACGAGTGTATTAAGCGAACCTCGGAGACCTTAATAACTTTTCTTTTCTAGACGAGTTCAAGAGCAGCTTGGTTAAAATAAAGAGTGACGTTTTCATTTCACAGAAACAGCGTCATATTTTAAGTAGAAATAATGACCTTTGTTTGGGATTCCAGTGATCGAATAACACCTTTCTAATTAAAGCATGCGTGTTTTCTGTTAAGAGACGAAAACTATTATACCGTGTTCCTTTATAGAACTTCTGTGTTCGAGAACTGTCCCTTTACCGTGTTCTTCATAACTGGGCCAGCTATGATTGTTTATGAATGACGCGTAAGAAAACAGTCGGCCTAAAGTTGTTCTACACACGTAGGAGACTCTCGATAGTGGTTTGACATTTAAAACAATGGTAGTTGTGCAAGCCATATAATAGTGTGCACCGCTTGGTTTAACCAGATACAAATATAATCTAGTTGTTAAGAAGTTATTATACGATTGCTGGTGGTCAATTTGTCTCTCCTTGAGTTTGGAAATAGTCCAATCTGTATAGTGTTATTCGCAATCTGACCGACACCTGCAAATATATTGGGTCAAAATGAAGATCTGGATCCAACCCGTTTGGCATTCAGTCACTACGGCAAATAAACCTCTCTAAACTGGACGAAAAACAATAGTATCAATAACGGTCTTAAATACAGGTGATAGCTTAATACAGATCTACCCTTTGGGAGCCTTCTGCAGGTTTCTACCTGTCTGAACACACCCAAAATATCCCTTATTAAATTCCGATTTTACTGTATTATCAACGTGTGTGTGAATTCTACTGTACTTAAAACAGAGACATAAGAGTGATACATCAGCCATTCCATGAGAATATGTTTGATACCAAGAAAATAACATCCGAAAACAATGTTGCTTTAAGTTTAAGAATTGACTTTCTTTCCTATATCTCTATATCAAACAGTTTTGATTTTGGTGAGACCACACTTTCGTTGACGTTTCAACGCGACCCATACTGTTTCCAAATGTTATCACATACCAGAACATTGCAGCAAGTCTCATGCGGTGCGTATTGGAGGCAGTTAAATCAGATGCAAATAAATTAAACGCAAACCAGCTGACCAGATCGAGTTTCACGAACATGCTTAAGTAATGGCTCATATGTTATTTAAATTTTGTGTTTTGCTAGACACGGTTGCATTTTATATGTGTAATTTATAATGTCAGCATATATCTTTATATGTCTATTTTTATACTGTGCTCGTAAGAGATATCATATGGCCTGAGCAATGTGGACAGACTAACTAAAGGAAATATTGCAGATCCCAGATAAAAAAGCGGTTGAATCAGGGTATAAAATTGTCAAAATGGTATCAAATTGATTTACTCAAAGCCATGGAAACAAAACAGAGTGTCCGAATACCTAGACTATGAGTAGGCTACTTAATATAGGAGGAGAAATATAATATACTGCCAGGGAATGTCATGCCAGTTTGCGACTAGGAATTTGACAAATGTTAGAAATAGTGTCTTAGATATCAATTACGATATGGTCCATACAATGTGCTCTCCTAAGAATATAGAATAATATCGACTCGCTTATATCGTCACTATACACTGCCAGTGCAAGAAGCAATACTTCGAGATATATTGCCAAATATATGCGTTTTAGTGTCTGTTAATGTCTGTTCGGAACAGTAGTCTCATTTCAACAGTCTAGTTATTTGTTTTGAAGGTAGGATGTCCTTTGAAAGCACAAGTAGAAGTGTGAAAAGAGAATAATGCAGGCTCGGTTTATTGAGCACTACACCTTATTAGAGGTTCAACACTACTGTCAACCCCACTAGCACCGACTTAAATAGTATTCACAAAAACTAATAGCATCGAAACTGATGGTCCCGAAGGATCAGACAATATAACAACACTGAGAATGAATATCGGCAAACAACTGCAGATCGATATTTTCATTGTGGATGCTTCGATGAGATATGTCAGGTTCTTATACTGGATCTTTACAACAGTGGTGCGTAACGGACTGGTTTCCGTCTGTGTCCGGGGACATTAAAATTCTAATGTTTTATACAAACAACTCTTTCCACTCCCTAATTATGTTTTAGTACTAGGTCATTTTCAAGAAACATAGAGTTCGAAGCTGGTGATATTGTTCACGCAATATATGAGCAGGGTGTATTTAAGGAGAAGTAGCCATACTTTTACATGCACTCTGACATTTTTCCGCTTACGACGGTTTGTCAATAAAAGTACTAAAATCATGAGTCATGCAGGAAACACCACATACAGAACAAACAGCCGCCCAAACAGCAACAAAAGAAAACACAGCAAATGTACATAGCTACAAAAAAAGACGCACAAAGACAAAACAAACAAACAATAGGGGGAGAGTTGCATTAATGGCATGTTGATTGTTGCTGGGAAATAGCATATACGTTAACAATCAATAGACTGACGTCGGACCGGCATACATAACCCCCTTTACAATACCACCAAATCAAACCATTGGGCACTACTTCTTTTGTTTGAATATGACAAGATGTATCTACAGATACAACACTTACATACTACTGTGTCTATATTGGATGGCCTTACTCTCACTGAATCATACAATGTCATTGAGGTCTGCAAACGACACAGCCAGTAAATAGAAGACGACATAATAACTTAATGTCCGTCTCGGACATAAACATGGGCTATAAGACAATATGTACATTTCATAATCATACCCTACCAATTTTCTAAAGAACACACAATTATTGATCATGTAGGATTCTACATCAAATGAATTCGAGTCGTGCACGACACAAGTTGAAACGTCAACTTTACATGCTAAATGTATATGACCTTACACTTATGAGATTTGTATCGCAGTATATCGCATTATGGTTACTACCATAGTGTTGTAACTCCTAAGTGATGTCAAACACTATAAGTCGTATCGGTGTGCTATTTATATTTTCTTCCGATTTATTTAAAAACATCGGTGTGTAATGATTCATGTTTTTTCGCCATTTAAATGATGACGTCGCTTGTTTGTTTGCCTTTTCGGTTTATTTTAAAATCATTTGGTCTTGACATACGTCGTTACTCATGTTGTGTAGTTGTCTTCATGGGGAATTTTACATTTAGACTTAGGTAAAGATGGAATAAGTGCGATATTGGGTACCCGTAAACCACGTTTAAGTCTCCAGTAGCCATTTTGGCTACTGACCATTCCAAGGCGGTACCCCTGCTTTCGTCCTATGGTCAACCTCGTTATTTAATATGCTTAAGGTTTAACGTTTTTCGTCTTGATATGCGCTCCGTTGTGTTTTGTATTGTGGCTGTGACGTTTTTTGTTTGATTGTGTTTGGTGCGGTGTCTTTTCGTATGTGGCTCTCCCTGTTGGATTATTGTTTCCATATATAATAAGAACTAAACCTCTAGTGCTGATTTCGAGGTCCTATATATAATATAAAAGCTCGTATCTTGCATTCTCATTTACATGTTTATTTTAATTGGTTTCTGTCTACATATTTTTGTAGCCACGATATCCTAGGATAGCAAAGACGATATTGTACTATTTAAGCCTTACATGAGTAACTAATGTCCTTTGCAAACGGTGTAGATCAATATGAGAAGACCCCCAGAGGAGCCATCTCATCAGGGTCTGCACTGTTTGTCATGTTACACTTTTCTTTAAACGAATCCCTAAATGTTCACCATAAGATTGACCTTTTCGAATTTGGAATAGTCCATTTGAAAAGCCAGCGTTGTTACGGTTAGATGCTGATGGTTAATTTATTTTTCGATTACATTAGATATTATTTACAACACTAGTTTGTTTAAGGTTCCTTTATAACTGAGGCAAACAGCGACTGTACACAAATTCTCAACCAAAAATTGAAAATGATCACTTACAAATAAGCATAGTTACGTTTGATTGTTTATAGTGGAGGTGTATGCCACCTCTAACAGTATTTCTGTCATTTCAAGCTAATTACGGATGAAAGAAGACCGTAGATAATTCCCTTGCATGAAATTAATTGCATTGTTCCGGGCACAGAATAGCTACCGAGTAGAACCACCGACTTACCGCAAGTCAACTGGAAGGCGATGTGCAATATACACTGCGAACCGGTCCAGCTATATATAACGAAAACACCATATGGCGACGAGTAATGTAACATGTTTGACCTATGTTCTTATGATATATTTCGAGACCATAAGGTTTTCGAATGTTAAGCTTAATTGAATTTAGAATACTTGCTATTGACATCATCGGATCCGTAATTGTGAAATGTCTCCTGACTTGTCTCTTTCTGAGATGGGAGTGAAGAGAATGATATCACGAAGTCATTTGCCAAAGAGGACATCTGTAATTTAGTTAAAACGAGACATTTCGCGCGTGTGTGTGTGTCGAATTACACACACGTTGGCTTAATTATTATTCAGAGGGTGTACGATTTTTAACGTGATCATAATGGTTGAACTACTCTGACATGTATCAGAGCCCTGGACACAGTTGTTGTTGATAAAGAAGAACACAGCGGTGCTTTGGAAAAAAATAATTCAGCTGCGTTCATTTGAAAGCTTTCATGACCCTTTCCTTCTTAAAACATCCTGGAGAGAATTCAGCACAGTCTGCCACGAATACATGTCATTGTGTTTGGGACAGGATCATGCCACTAGTCAGTCATGAAAGTGGAAACAATCTGACAAGAATTGTTTGACATTTTTTCACACCGTCGTATAATCATAAAAAACAATAATCGTTAAACAAATTTGCTCCGCACGCATTTCTTATGCATTTACTCCATGAATATTCATGGAACACAAAATTACTCTATGAATATAAATTTGATTATTTGTTATAACTGCACATGAATACGGGACTTTTGTCAAATACAGAAACTCTAACATCATATCTATATCATATCATAAGAAAATAGAACAGACCCTGATCAGACGGCGCCTTCAGGATGCTCTGATATATATTTACTATTTTCGCAAAATATTTATGGAGTAAAAGTTTAAATGGCAATACCGAAAGCACAGAACAAACTGTTTAATATGCATGATATCTCAGTCACATTGCGTCTCAGTCACATTACGCCAGTGCGTATAGGTAGTATGTCTTCGCTTTTTCATTTAACTGTGTTGTGTCACAAATTATATGGTCTAGAGCTTTCAGATTAACATTGATCATTACCTTAATAAATGCAGGACAATAAATACAATATTTAAGTATTGACCAATTTTAAACAATCTTTAATTAGACAGTTGCTACAGTAAATGCTCTCTAATACAACAACGTGCAGCATGTTTAATGCTGGATATCTAAAGTACTCGGTAGCTGAATGCTGGACAATAATTATGCAGAAAGCTCCTCCCTACCCCACCCCTTGCTTTAAAATACCTTCTGCCTTTAAGGACTTCTGTTTTAATAAGTTGTGGGAGCAATGCCATAGTCCCCTACCGGTTGAACACAATTGAATGAAAAGCCCTTACGTGCTCCATATTCATAAACAATTGTATGTAATACTTATATCAAATATATTACTTCTGACAAATAATCTTCAACCAAGGGTAATAAACATGAGTAATAAGTTTCATGACACTATCCCTTGTTTTTGTGTTTAAAGGGCAACTTTAACCAGTTAAAATAGTTCGAAATTGGGATAACTCTGTGAAAATTGACAGTATAGTTATGGCTGCTGCCCGATAATACCGTCTAATAAGGCCTCGTAGATTGTGTGATGTGTCAACTGCAAAGTTCAAAGCCTATGCCCCTACTCACAAATATATCAAGTTCAAAGACCATAACTCTGACAAAAATTATTCAACCAGACCGAGGGTTGAAAAGATGTAGTAAAAAGTCAAGTTCAAAGGTCATAACTCTGGCAAAAATAATCAACCGCACCAATATTAATGGAAAAGTAGTAAAGTCAAGCAGGCAAAGCCACACCTAATATGCTCTTAAGCTATAACTGAATTCAAAACTGAAGTTCTTTTATAGGTACAATGATGTTCTCGATACCAAAACAAGAAAGACTCTTTGTGATTCTCTTACACAATGTCATTTCGACTACACCTGTTCAGCCTGGTATAACAGTATCACTAAAACACAGAAAATAAGTTACAGATCACTCAAAATAAAGTTTTCAGATTTATTTTAAATGAAAATCCGCGATTCTCTGTTACAAATGAACATTTTAAGAAACTTGGCATTTTAAACGTAGATGATCGAGTCAAATGAATCATGTTCATAACATTTATAATGATCACTGTCCATCCTATATGAGAATATATTTTACTAAAACTGCAGATGTACATTCATACAACACAAGGGAATGTGAGTCTAATTTTCATAAAGGTAAAGGTAAAATAAATGATGTGTTATTCTTAACTTTCTATTTTAACATCAAGAACATTTGTAATTCATTGCCAGAGAAAGTTCAGTTCGTAAAAAAACACAAAAAGTTCAAAAACGAAATTGAAAAGTTTTACCTGGAACAGTATTAGATCCTCATACATGATTGTAAACTATATTAATACTAATATTGACCAAAAGCCACAAAATAGGCGTTTTGTAATTTTTGAAAACCAGCATCCTTTATTTCAAATACAATTTATTTTTCAATTGAACCATATATATATTTTAAGTATTTTCTTCTAATTACAGGACCCCAGTGGAAATAAGTTTTCGGATTTTTCTGGACTTTCCCAGACTCGGCAGCATACTCTTCCAAGTCATGATCAAAGTCAACTTAGATTTAATTTTTATCATCATAATTTTAACATATTATATCATCTTATTGGGTCGAACAACACTACTGTAATATTTCAATATAACTGAATAAAAATTGCTTCTATGTAATATTTAAATATTTATATGGAAATCATTACAATTTTTCATTGTACCATATTTCTAAATATGTCATTGTTATGTATTAATATCTTGTAAATTGTATGCAATTTTAGATGCTAAACAAATCTATCTATCTAACTCATTTAGATTTAGTTTTATATCAACTATTAGTTAATATATTGAACCACTAACAAGAAAAGCCCACCCAGTAGAACATTTGACGAGTACTGCCAAGTTCCAGGCCATAACTCGAGCAAACACTATTCAATCGGACTGAGATTCAACATTAAGCTGTAATTCGTCTATATATGTAGCTTTGTTCCAAAAATAAAAGTACAAATATTGGTCATGCAGAAAATACCAAACACAGAACAAACAGCCACCCGAACAGCAACACAAGAAACACAGCAAATGTACATAACTATCAAAAACATAAAGATACGCACAAAGACAAAACAAACATATAATAGTGGGAAGATGGAAGTACGGCCTTGGAACGGTCAGTGACAAAAGTCACTGGGGGTTAAACCGGTTTAGGGGCGCCCAACCTCACACTAATTCCATCCCGCCCGAAAAGACAAACCGTGTAAATAAGTGTATCATAAAGTTGATTTCTCAAACCACTTCTATAAAATGTTCGGACAATTGAAAAAAAACCCAGGAAAATGTCAAGTCCAAAGGCCATAACTCCAGCAATATACAAACTTAAGCTTTTTTGTATCTCATCTAGATTTAGCCTTATACCAAATATAAAGTTACTATCTGACACCACTTCCAAAGAAAGTCCGGACAACTCATTGGTGCGGAATGACGGACGAACGGAGGATCTCACGGAATGAATGTTATGTGACTACATAAAAAGAAAATAAAAGAAAAAATTGTGCTCAGTGTCACATAATCATCACTCCGCAGCGGACGGACGGACGGACGGACGGATGGACGGACGGATAGACGGAACCAAACACTATAGTACCCTTTGGCTTTCGTCAGTATGGGACTAATAACTGATGTGGTCGCTTTAGCGTGATTCAACAGTGTTATGTTTATAGACAATGTGTTATTTAGCCCTGTTTACACTCCATTTCCGTCATTTCCGTGCCGTTTCTAAATTAGAAGCACATGGAGACAGAATGCCGATGGTGGTAGGATACCAGGGATAATTTTATGGCCATCAGAGTGGCTTGTTTAAAGTGCATTACTTACCATAATAGACCATGGTACTGTCATTATTCCTATTATGATTAGCACTAAATGTCTGGTCAATACCATGTTTCTGTTATATATATTATATATGCAGTTCTGTCGATTTTATAAACTTTGTGTCATCTAGTTCATTGTGGAGTATAGACCAAAATACACGGAATAGAAAAAGGCAAACTTGTTAAATTACCAGACAATTTATTTGATTAATACTCCCTTTATATTTTCCCGTTGTGGAAATATAATGACCACTCAATTATGGGTTTGGGACAATTTTAACTGATTCCACTAAGCTTTCGAGAAACATGAATTACCCAGCGTCAATTTGGACCGAAGCTATCTTTATATTTAAAAAATGCGAGTCGGCTAGCAGATAACAACAACTGTTCCTCTCACAGGTGTACGGTGCGACCATCTAGGTGAGGAAAAGGAAGTACATAGCTAAATGATACACTGCGTGTTCCAACGCTTTTATGGTTACAGGGAACCATTACTAACATTATTAGATTCGCCGAAATGCTATAATGTAAGCGACCCATGCATTTAGGCTTGACGAACATTGCAAACTATTACGTCTATTGCCTGACACTTTACCTCTTTCAAATAGTTCTACAATCATTTGCAAACAGCGTAGATCCTTATCAGGGTCTGCTGTGTTTGCTTATTTAATCATATGTATTTGATTCTACATTTCCCACAAATACCAGAAAATCTATTACACCGCTCCAGTTTATGCGTTTCCAAATAGGTTTTTTTCCGTACATTAATATTCAGCAGGTAAAACATTAATGTTTCCATATGCAACTGAAACGTATACATCAAACATCCTCTTAACCGCCAGACAATGTTGATCTAATTACAGGATCACAGCATTCATTTTCTATCGTTAGGTTCTTATAAGCTATAATTAGGTAGATTATGTCAGTCATTGTAGTTCTAGCTATGAATAATTAATTTATAGCTTACTACGTTCAGGACTGAACCCTTTACTCCATAAATACGCATGTCTACACCTTTGCAAACAGAATAGACCCGGATCAGATGGCTCATGTAGGAACCGTCTAATCAAAGTCTATAATTATAGATATTAGTCTACTGTTTCTGTGCGTAACAGACAGATCGGGTTCCATATTGTATTAAAACAATTAACCTAGACTAATTAATAACTAAATCATAATGCCATTATCATTTCACCTAACTATTGCATCAACCATAACAAGTGCCTATAGATACAGAACAATTTAGTTATGATATATACATATGGTTAAACTATCTTGTTTGTAATTGTTACAGACGTTGTACTAGTTTTAATATTAATATATTAAATATTCAATGTTTTCTAAAACAATACTTAAGTAATAACAGCAAAGTTAACATTACTATACTCTAAAAACGAACTAGTACTGGCAACAATCATTTGATCTCAACACGTTTTGTTTTCTCTTTCTTTAATTGCTCCATTTATGACGAGTACTGACTTTGACAAAGTATCACGATCTTTATATTTAAACATGTACACCAGCTGAAACACAATATATTGTCATCGGAGAGGTTATCCACAGTGTTGGAAATGGATGCCGGTGTAATGAGGAAAAGTGACCCGGGGTCGATTTATTATAAAGTACTATGACCCCCGGTTATATTACTATGACGGGGGGAGTCGTAGTACTATAAACCCGTTACATATAAAAATCCGACCCCTCATATAACAAACTGGCCCCCATAGTAGATTGGCCGGGGGTCGAGTAATTATATAGTACTATGACCCCCGGTTATAGTGCTATGACCGGGTGAGTCATAGTACAATGAAACCCCCCTTACGTATAAGAAACCTGACCTCATATACGAAATAACAAACTGACCCTAAATATTGTGAATATAAGTGAAGTAAATTCCTACCTTGTTATCATTATAAATGTATCCACCAAATGTATATGGAGCCATGACAGAAAACCCAAGAGGGCCGAAGTCAGCGGTGCTGGGCCTAACAGGCGCCTTCTACCCAAAATCGCGCAATACACATACCCCATTCTACTCGGGAAACACAAACAAACAACAACATTTGGAACCAAACTTCATAAATGGCATAACTGTTGATACAACAGAACATTTTGTGTTCTTGAGTATGGTTTATAGATCAGATCCTTTAAGTGTAATGTTCAACAATGTCGATGGGAGTGAACAAGTTCAAAGTTAATTTAGACACATTGCCCAAATCCAGGTTTCTTTCCGAAAGAGGGGGTGTCCACCAAATCCCAGCCCAGTGGGCACGAGAAGTTGTTTTAACGTTGATTCAGCGTTGATAAAAGTTGAATCAACGTCGCATACGTCTACTTGCCTAATATACATTCTACTACCGGAAGTAAGCTAATAACCTATGTTAAACGCATCCCCTTTATTACGTCACTAGAGAAGCCTGGTGACTGGGTGAATGCCAATACACAGACTACATTTTTCATTTCCTTTTTGAAAAATATCATACACATATAGTCCAAACTGCAATGGACTTTATTTGATTGATACGAACATATGTACTTCGATATTTGACCACATGTATGATACATTCCGGTGTAAAAAACATTTTGCGCTTAAATGGAAGTTACAGTACAGGCCCCGCGGACTTTTTGTTTTCCGTTTTACCAGCGCGGACAAAATAAATTGAGAGCGGGTTTCCAGCACAGACAATTTTTATGGATCACCGCGGACAAATTCTGTGTCCACCGCGGACCGAAATTTACCCTACGGGATATTACCGCCGCCGAGCCATCGCTGTCCGTGCTGATATCAGCGTGGATTGCGGGGCATCACCGCGGACACTACCTTTATGACTGGCAGTTTAATCGATTTAGGTATAAATTATTTAGATAAGATATATACAAAAGCTTACATGTATATATAAATACACATGTGCATTTTTTTTCAACTGAAGAAACGCATATTGAATATACTGTCAGATCTAGAATTCAAAATGAAATTAGATAGCATACGTATATAGATAGCCTTCACCCAAAACCAGAGACTGAAGCGGTTTCTTTCTGCTAAAACTACAATTTATAGTCAAGATTTTAACGATTACCAGACTGTAAATGCTCGAGAAAAAAGAAATAGATACAAAATATCAGCAGCAATTGTTTTCACAATCTGATTTTCAGAAAATGCGTAGCGCAGAGATTATAGATATCAGGAGCACTCGGTCATATTTGTTTCGACCCCACGCGCGTATTAATCTTTTCCCTGTTCTATATGTGTTCCAAATTTAAATACAAATGTACATGTACCTACTGAATATTCATGGACAAAATAGTTATAATGAATTATGGAAGGTGGAGCATTGTAGACATTTTAGGAAAGCAAATAAACAGATCTATAAAATTCTATTAGCAAAGTGAGTAGACCCTGATCAGACGGTTCCTCCAGGAGCGGTCTGATCTAGGTCTATTCTCTTGACAAATGCGTGAAAACAGGTTTATATGAGGGAAAGGGTAAAGGGGTGGAGAGTTGTATCCAACCATTATTTGTTGAAATACTTTTTTTTGAAGCCTTAACACTTTACTCTATAGTTTGTGTTCAGTATTGAAGACAGATGTTTGATTAAAACAGGCTGAATGGGACCATTTTGCTCATTTTTCTCAGCCTGCTTTAAGCTACCGTCTACTGTGATATAGAAATATTTCTTATGGCGCATATTCATGAATGTATCAAGTGGAACTATTTTTGAGTGGAGGAATGGATTAACGCACTATAATGAGTACCTATGGAGTAAAGGGTTGACCTGGGTATCATTCGACGAAGAGATGCAAACAGTTGATTAAATAATTATAAAGTTCGAAACGCATCTACACTAATACACTAATACACCGCATCTACACTAATAATCTATACTGTTACAGCTATTCTTGTTTGACCGACCATGTAGTGCAGCTACAAGATTTAAGTTGATATCAGAATTAAGATGAAAACTATTGTAGCTTATTGTATTATAATTTATTTTGAAACGGCGCAAAGCAGTCGCCTGCATAAATCATTACTCTGTATAAAAGAGCCACCTGAAATAACAGATAGCCAAATATTGGTATGTCGTTGTCTTTCAGATGAGTTCAAAGCTGCGATCGTAATGTTATTCATTTAAGTCATATTAACCCTTTTCATGCTAGTAGCATATATTGACGCAATTTAAAAACAGTGCAGACCCAGATCAAACAGCTCTTAGAGGCTGTATGATCAGGGTGTGCATTGGTTTCTTATAGGATCTGTCAAGCATAAATTGCCATTCGTCCTGGGGAAATTATTACTCCATTACCAATATAAAAGTTGAAATGATAGATAGTCATACGTAATCCATTCATATCTGCGGGAGAGAGAGAGAGAGAGAGAGAGAGAGAGAGAGAGAGAGAGAGAGAGAGAGAGAGAGAGAGAGAGAGATTGGGGGAGAGAGACACACACACACAGAGAGACAGAGACAGAAAGAGAGACACACAGAGAGACAGATAGATAGGGACAGCCACAGACAGACAGACAGACAGACAGAGAGGGAGAGTAAGAGGTGGAAGAGACGGACAGAGAGAGGGGGGAGAGAGAGAGAGAGAGAGAGAGAGAGAGAGAGAGAGAGAGAGAGAGAGAGAGAGAGAGAGAGAGAGAGAGAGGCACGCAGCACCTAAATCTGTTTTAAAAACTACAGTAAAACTCGATACATGTATTTTGAAATTTTATTAATAATGCATTGATGCCTTTTTAGACAAGTGACTGCTTAATGCAGGTTGAAAGCCATGCAGAAAGCTTATATAGGAGCTTTCTACATGATTTGCGCTCTATATTAAGGTACCACCTGCCTTACATAAATATAATGATATTTATTGCAGTGTTCGATCTGTCGACGTTTTACTGTATAATTAATGTAAAATATGAACAGAAAGTATCCCCACAAAAGAACACTTTATTCTAATTACATGTAATTTAGAATTGAAGAATACTGAATATGTCCAAATGCAGTTCTTAGTCATGAATTCTTCTTGGGTGTGGAAGCCGAAGATACCCCTTATCATATGACGGGGCTTGTCATGCAGATTTAAACTGGACAATTTACACAAAGTCATCAGCAGTATGGAAAGGGATAATGCCAGACTGGCTAACTACAGTGAACCCTTGTTACAACTGAGGTGTTTGTTCCCAGACATTGTGCTGGTATAACGAGGTGGCCGTTATAACGGGTTTAAATACGAAAGGAACCATATGGAGAGAGAAGAGAGAGAGAGAGAGAGAGAGAGAGAGAGAGAGAGAGAGAGAGAGAGAGAGAGAGAGAGAGAGAGAGAGAGAGAGAGAGAGAGAGAGACGGGGAGAGAGACGGGGAGAGAGAGGGAGAGACGGAGAGAGAGAGATTTTGACGTCCCTTCTGGCCTTGTGATTGCATATCATTGTAAATGTTTATTTGGGGGAGAGGACTTCTTAGAAACAACAACAATTGTACACAGAGAGAGGGACAGGGACGGTGAGGAAATATATTATGGGCTTATTAATTATGTATCAGACAATAACAAAGTCTAAAACATGATAAATATTTCATTTTAATACAGTGCCCCTGTACTCCACAGGTGCTCGTAGCATGCTATGTCTCCACGACAACAACAGACAAATTCAATATAACTGGTCTATAAGGCCTTGTCCGATCTGATAGCATGGATGGATATCTTGTATTAACAATTTCTTAAAATAATACTTACATGTAAAATAACATTGACTGGTTTTAAACCTAACGTCAAACCCTCACCGACATCAATTATTATTTCAAGCTTATAGAGATTGTTTTATTTAACATTTCCCTGTACTATGTTTATTCAAAATTTCAATACTTACTGAATATTCATGGACAAAAATAGTTATAAATGAAATATGGAAGGGGGACATTGCAGCTATTTAACAAAGCAAAGAAATATATCTATCAAATTCTATTAGCAAACAGAGTAGACCCTGATCAGACGGCTCCTCTAAGAGGTCAGAGAAGGCCCTTCTCTGTTTGCAATTGCGTGAAAACACGTTCATATGAGGGAAAGGGTTAAAGTACAATATGAAGAAATTTTGAATACATAATACCCATTCATTCTATATTTAATATTGTGGGAAATATAGATGGCCGCTCATCAATTATGAAGAGCAATATCAATTATTGGTGATTGACACGCCTATAGGTGACAGTTGATTGGATTATGTCTTTTCAATGGGTGGGTCTTAAAGATACTGAACCAATGAGCTGTGACATCTTGATAGTAGCAAAAGAGCGGAAATACCCGATAGTCTTTCTTTAAAGTTGTCGGAACTTTATTGATGACCAAATAATTAACACAATGATGACCATAAATCAATGACCCCCCCTGCGCTGAAACACCAAGGTAGTTTCCGTACATTGTAGAGCACGCAAAGCGATCATTGTTTTAATGTATGACCAAAACATTTGACCCCCATTATACTGAATTATCGTCCGCTTAAAAAATGTAGTCTGCAAAATAAATGAAATAAGCATTGCTTTAGTTCGTTGAAAACAAACAGAAAAATGAGAGTCAGACATATTTGACCCTAGTAACACTCTGGGGAACTCATCATCTGTTCAGTATACAAACTGTTTGTAAATATTAAGGAAGCCACGCTCGGCGGGCTAAGGGTTGATCTGCAATTTTTTTTTTATCTTTTTAAACTTTCAGGGTCCTATAGAGAATGTCCAAGTTACCTACATTTATTATGCTGAAATAATTTGCTTTTAAAAATGTTTTTTTTGTTTTCTTACCGGGTTTCCTTCTGTCTTCTTTTAAAATAAAAATCGACTAAATTTTGTTTCCGCGTAAAAACATCGAATTAGTGTTAGTGTATCATTTTCAAAGGCAAGTGACTGCTTAATGCGGTGTACGGAAAAATGCCACTGGAAAAAAATGCCACCGGAAAAAATGCCACTGGAAAAAATGCCACCCTGATTTGGAAAAATGCCATTGGAATATATGCCACTGGAAAAAATTCCACCCTTTTTTCAAAATTATATTTTATCCTTTTTTTAAGGCCCCAAATAGGGGGCAAAGGTCCGGGGGCAAGTGTCCGGGAGGCAAATGTCCGTAAACCGAAATACCGATATCATGAATATTTATTAAATTTATTTTTAAAATAGCTTATGTACTGAGGCTTATTTGGTATTGGAACAAAACTATAAAGTTAGATTCAACATAAATTCATAAGCAAACAGAGAATACCCTGATCAGACGGTTTTTATAAGAGCCATCGTATCCGTGTCTACTCTGTTTGCAAGCACGTGAAAAGCGTCGATGCTCTCAGAATTTTTACTTCTGTTGCCGGGTCATGTCAGACGTGCGGATCTCTAGCTACTCTGTTTGCAAAGGCATGGACATTGTTTATATATGGTAAAGGGATAAGCAAACAGAGCAGACTCCTGGTCAAACAGCTTTTATTTAAGAAATCTGATCTGAGTCTTATCATTTAAAGGTCAAGTAAACAGATCGGGGTTTCGTCAAATTCTGATAGTGTACAGTTAGTTAAACACTAAGCTTTAGAAAATTCTTACCGTGTTTATCTAGTTTTGATTTAAATCGAGTTTTTATTGTACCGCGAACCGTGTATTTTGAAAATCGATACATGATTATCTCCCTTGCGTGACGTCACTTGTGATGCTCGCCTGTCAGGGATCCCATTGAGAGGGAGGAATGTACACAGAAACTTAACCTTTTCCTTTAAATTAACGCCTCTGCAAACAGAGTAGATCCAGATCAGAGCCTACAGGAACCGTTTAATTAGGGTCTGTTCTGTTTGCTTACAAAATTAGATCAAATCCGACTACTAAGTTTCTATAAATACCCAAATTATTTTCACACTTTTCCAGACATTACGTCCATGGATTAGCCATAGAAAGTGACACTTAGTTTATCGAGTAGGGGAAACTATTTATGGGGTGTGATGTTTATTTTAGGTGTGGAATACAACGATACTTAAAATTAAACACATACTTTTTAATTTGTTAATCTTAAACCTTCTCTTGAATTTTACCCATGCCCTGTTGTATAATTACATATAGTTTCGCTGTGTACACGTATTTGACTGTGCAATCACTGCTGTAAATCAACTTGTAAATAGTGCATAGTAAATAATGTATGAATGAATGTGTTAAATGGCCTTATGCCATATTGTACTAAGCCATATTACACACGAAATGCCCCATGCAGGGTCAGTCTCCAGATGTCAGTTATCATAGTGGCCTTTTGTCAAATACCGAACAGTGGACAATGATTATTGCAAGGCCATAAAACCCGCTTCCTGTATATTACGTATTGTTGCATTCCTTTATGTAGCTGTGGTAACTTGTCAAAAGAATCAATCATTGCGGTCATGGTGCCTCAAAGTTAGTTTTGGGCAAAATGTAGGTAATAATCAGTAAAACTATAATTATAAAACGCATCCAATGAACAATTCCGTAAATTACAGTAATCCAGAATGACTTTTTTCCTATGGATTTATGGTCAAAATTGTCCATGTTCAAAAATTGCAAAAGGATCATATTTATGATAAACTATTTCCCTTATGAAAAAATATGTGTCAGTAAATCACTTCACGAATATAAACCCTTCATTCCATGTGCCTGTTTATGCCAATGCAAACATAGTAGACCCAGATCAAACGTATTGAAACAAATTTACAAACAGAGTAGATCAAGATCAGAGAGTTTCTGATCAGGTTCTTGTCGATTTGCTTAAGAAATAATATACCGGTAGGTCTGGTTATACAATTACTGCCATAGCATGTGCTCACATATCATTAACTCTCCAATTAAATCATTATTTCTTACAAGAATATTCATGAAGAAGATCTAAAGGCTTTTTTCACAATGTTAACTTTTCAAATAGATCGATCATTAGCTCTGACAGATCAATTAGGATTAGATCAACAAACTTTCGCAAGCAAACAGAGCAGAACCTGATCAGACAGCTCTTACAGGAACTGTCCGATCTGGATCTACTCTATTTGCAAACGCGCGTGAAGCCGTTTATATAAGAAGAGAAGGGTTGGGAAATTGATTTTAAAGCAAATTAGGTGTCTGCTGCCAGCAGTGCTAAATCGTGTTTATTAATCATTTTTTCTTATGTTAAGTGTACTTTTAAAAGGAGTGTTCTAATTACCTTACTTAACGAATCTTTATAAGCTTGTCATTGAGCAAACAGGGTAGATCCAGATCAGATTGCCCAGTATTTTGATTTTGGTCTACTCTGTTTGAAATTTAAGAAAGTTAAGGAATTAGAAAATGGAAAAAGTTTGTGTTTAAGTTAATTGGGGTAATATTATAATAATTTATAAATAATATGGCTAATATTACATCATCCATAGCTATTGGATCTATATTACCTGTCACAAAGCTAACATGGTTGAACTAGATCATATAGCTTTAGATTTGATTTGGGTCTACCCTGTTTGAAATAAATATAAGGAATCTCCTCCTTGTGATCTACAATGTTTACTTTTATAAGTATAGAGTGTGCTAATTACCTTACTTAATGAATCTTTATAAACTGGTCATTCAGCAAACAGGGTAGATCCAGATAGCTGTAATTTTGATTTTGGTCCACTTTGTCCAAATATTTGGAGTATAATGATTAATTAACAAAAATAGTGGGGGACTTTTGTAAGCCTTGGCCATTTTAGTGAGGGGCTTTTGATCGAGGGGCTTCTGTAGTGAGGGGCTTTTAGATGAGGAGCTTTTGTAGTAAAGGGTTTTTGAGTGGGGGTACGGACAACTTCCCCATAGGGTGATTACCCCATAGGACTATTCCCCCCTGGAGATTGCCCCCTGGATGACTGCCCCACAATAAAACTGCCAAACGGGGCAATTCCCCCATGGTTATTAAAAATCTCTAAAAAGTGTTTTTACTTTTCTTTTTTTATATTATAAAATTATTTGATGTTTTTGAAGGCTAAATGCCATATAATTTTTTGTGTGCTGACTAATATATTGTATTTGTATATCCAATTTTACCTAATGCTCCTAACTACCCCCAAAATCCCTAAAAAAAGAGTTTTTGAATGCTAAAAGGTCAAATAATTTGCTTTATTTTTTTCCCTTGATGCTTACTATTGGAGCCGTCTGATCTGGGTCTAACCTGTTAGCAGATTTCTCAAAATGTAGGGAAAGGGTTAATCCAATTAAAGGTTGATAAAGACATTGTACAACTTCAAAAGCATTAAGTTGCACAAAAGCATTAACATGCACAATTAGTATAAATAATTATGTGCAGTAATAATAAATGTGCAAATTGTTAACTTATAATTGATTAATTTGGACAGGTTTGTAAAATGATAATCTGCATTAAAGGCTGAATAGAAGGTGTTAATACAAACCACAGTGTAGCTCCTATTAACCCTTATAGCAGTGGCCTGTCACCATTTTCTCTTACTTTCGTTTTGTGTACGCTTTTGAGAGACTAATGACTGATCATACAGCTTGCATTGTGATGAGACGCTATCTTAATCAGCGCCTAATCAGGATCCAAACTGTTAGCAAATACCAGTTAGGTTGCACTTAGCAGGCAAAGGGATTAAAGAATTATTAATTCTTCATTTAAGTTGTACAAAAATTTTCTTAGTGTGTACTTTCTAATGGGGATTATGCCCTTTCTTTAGGTTTACATGTCCAAATATTTGGAGTCAATTCAATACATACAACAGTTCCAATTGGTCTACACAGTCTTCTACTAATTTATTTTCATCATATAATTTATTAAATTTTACTTATATATTATTTTTTTACAAAAAAATGATATATTTTTTAAATTGAGGGGGAGTCATCCTATGGGGCAATAATCTTCGGTATACGGACATTTTCTCTCTAGGACATTTGTTCTCCTATTTGGGCATGGGAGGCACCTTCGTGTGGGAGGATAGGGCTGACATTTGTCCCCTTCAAATTTTATTTTATTTTACTTGCTCTACTTGCTCGCAAAGGATAAAAAAGAAAATACCTACATTGTTCTAAAAACGGACGGTTGATTACACAGGAAATCGGTAATGCAGAAAGAGTAAGGAGCTTTCTAAATTACTTCAATCTGCAATTAGCTGTCATCTGTTTTAAACGATCGTCAAATCAACATTTTTAAGAATGGTTGTTTACAATCGCCGCCCCTTAACCGATAATCTTTCTAAACCGATATTGGAGCTACATGTATCCTGTGTTTAGTTACCACCTTTTTTAAATGACAGCCAATTCAACTGTTTTGAATTGTTATTTTACTTCGCTATACCGGTTTGAGAACCTCTCTAATCAGGTCATTTTCTCGGTATGGTCACAGGGTTCGTTTTATAAGGTTTTGCAGTAATTTTGTTATTATCAGGGGCAGTTACATTTTTAACGCATCGAATATTAGACCACCGGCTTACTTTAAAACTAGAAATTGGCATTTAAATTAAGAAATATGCTTTTAAAAAGAAAGAAAGTTGGCGTACATGTATGAGATATATATTTTGCTGTACGTATTTATTAATAAATGATAACTACAGTATAACCTCTGCAAAGCAACACTCTGGGAGATATAAACTTCTGTATTGTCGTTGTAGAGAGGTTGTTGCTCATCGGAGTTTCATGGCAACTCTCTCTCAAGAGACAACCCAGTAAGGAATACCTGGGATCTTTTGAATACAAGTGACCGCTTAATGCAGGACAAAAGTACTTTTATCCTGCATTAATCTGCCACCTGTCTTAAAACAGACATTTTATTTGTACATGTATCGATGTAGAGATGTTCCACTGTAAGTTTTGGGGATTCATTTAAAGTGTTGTTGAAAGGAGGTGTTTGCTGTAATCTGTACTGTATGCTATAAACCCCTTCACTGTCATTATGACGTAATAATCCACTAAAATAGTCACTGTCAAATCATTGTCTGCTTACATGTTTCATCTACTTTTCTTTATAAAAAAATTATGATAGTTTTTTACTTAACCCTTTCCTCCATAAATACTCCTTTCTACGCCTCTGTAAAAGTCACCTGTTGAAACCAATGTGATAAAAAGAGCATTTGCTCCTACACGTATAGGAGTATATGCTCTATTTAACACAATGGTTTCAAATTACAAAATTCTAAAAACAATAATTTTATCTACTTAATGCTCCTTTTCGGTAGATTTATTCAAAGAGGTTGGATCCAAATTGAGCCTACATGTATGGAGGAATGGGTCTTAAGAAACTTTAATATAAGTGTCAAATGGTTTGGATCCTTATCAGACGCGGCGTCTGATCAGGATCCAAACTGTTTGCAAACATTAGAGTTTTCAAGTTTGACATGGAAGGCTTTAATAGTAAATACAACTTACAATGGGGAAATTGTGATCTATTTCTAAATAAGGAATAGGTCATGGAATTTAAGCAGGCGACACGTTGGTTTAGACATATCCGTTTAACGAAAGAATGTGGGTGTACGAGGTCAGTGGTTTGATAAACCATGTACATACTGTATACGCTTCTTTAATAACATTGATTAATTTAATTCGTATGCCCCTTCACTCCCAGAATTCGGTTGCCAAGACATTAACAACACTTTAGATCTAGACCAGACGTCCAATATCTCATTATCAAACCAGAACCAAAAACTGGTTTACATCTATATCTACGTTTTTAGAAAAAAAAATGGATTATCTTTTTTAATCCATAGGATGCAGGTACATCATGGCAGTGAATCGATTGAGCAGAATCTAAACATGCAGTACATGTACATCAAGCAGAAAGACAAAACATGTACACAGGTACATTTGTACACAGTAAAATATTAAGCAGAAGGGTAATAAAACAACCATACAAGTATTATTCGAATGGCTATTGAATGGCTGCCGAACCAAGACTAAATAATGGAGAAAACTTCTAACTTTACAACTCACCTGGCTGAATTGATATTAGATGTATTAGTAAATAAAATCCCTCAATTCTTTCGTCTGCCAGAACAATATTTATATACATGTAGATCTATACAGAAATCATAAGAAGACCAGTCAGGACTATTCTCATAACAGAATCAATAGGTTTTGTTGGTCGTTTCCAGTAGATTTCTGATAATTAAAATTTACACTGATGTGAAACTGAAAACAAAATCGATTGGGAATTAGAATTGGAACCTAAAACATAGAGTCGAAATGAAGATGATTTCATTAACAATGTGCACAAACGTATGCAAACCTGATACAAGTTATACAACCTAGTAACTTATTGTGTGTGTGTTTTGTGTTTAACGGGTGTTCCGTGTTTCTATATAAAACATCTTACGTATTGAACAACAAATAATTGAAATAGAAAGCATACTAGAATATCGCACCCATATTATGCAGAAACGAATCAGACAATTCACGGACAGGTTATATTCCAGTACAATCAAACGCGCCAAAAATAATGGATGAATTAATTTGTGTTTGCCGAATGCAGAACAGTTTCGGTTTGGAATTAGTCTAAACGAACCATTTCTCGAGTGTTTTATTTCATACATTTCATATCAATTTTGCAAAATGTGGATGTATATATTTGTATGTACTTGTAAAGAGAAAGATAAGCCGTGAAAATGGATATAAAAGGATGAAAAGGATATAAATATCAATCCAGGTAAGGTCCAGCGCGATCCGCAGTGGTACACAGTGGTCCACGATGATACCACCGCGACCTGCGGTGATAACGATCGCGCCCGGCGACGAGTGCCCCTGTGGAGGGACCAGCGCGGACCCATCACAACCCGCGCTCGATTGCGGAAGACCGCATATCAGCGCGGACAAAAATACCCGTGTCCGCGTTGGATAAAATTGCGATGGGCCGCGGAAAACAAAAAGTCCGCGAGGCTTGTACTGTACCAAACACAATGTGGATTTATCAAGAGATTCTACTGTTACTTCGCACGATGCCCAATGAATACTTTGTTGCATACTAATTTTGTTAAAACATATACAATGACATAGCAACACTGTTATCATACAAAACAGTTACACGTGTGCATGGTGACGCCTTCTGTTGACGATATCACCTGAATCTCTAAACTAGTAAGTAATTGCCATGTCTGAAAGTGACTTCTGTAATTCATTTCATAAAAAAACAACATGCTTTCAGACAATGTCCGCTCATGTTTCACATTCAATTAGTAATGTCATCGTCAGTTTGCATCTGGTCTTACATATCCAAGGTCTGTAAAATTTGGTCATATATATTCAAGGATACCGGGACATGTTCAATAATAAGGAAACGTGCAATTTCGACTATTTCCAAATCGATCAGGATTTTTAGAACGAAATCATCGAGGGTCAAACAGTTTAGATTCTAATGAGATGCTGAGTTGCTCTGTTTGACAATGCGAGTCATTGACAGAGGACGATAATAACTTTAATGAATATTAATGACATTTTCAGATAAACTACTTGCTATCCCCTAACCCTTTTCTGCATTTGCATCATGAAAATTATACCGTTATAAATGTCCGCCTTTATAGTCAATGTCTGTTAAGTCATCCTTGCCAATGATGTTGATTACCCTACTATAAAAACATAATTTGCGCTCAAACTTGGAGTAGGTGAACTTTTAATTCTATCACACCTTTGAGAAACTATTGACGGTATGTCAAACAGCTAGACCCATAATGCGATGTCGATGTACATACACAGAGGCTTTTACCGGAGTATTCATTACAAATTGTTTTTATGAAATGAATTTACTATAATTACTATAATAATATGACATGAGTTTAAGCCAGTGTAATATTCATTATACTACACGAACTTAATTAAATCAATTTGTAATGAACACTCAACTCATGTAGGATTCTTATATCAGATCACACTTAAGAAGTGCCTTCTCAAGTGAAACTGGAGGTAGCTGACTGCTGTGTCATGGAGTGAATCGAGAACTCATCGCTACGATTTGCTAACGATTAAATGACGCCGTACATTGGTTCATGGTGTTTTTGTTAAGATTCATTATCGGCAGGGTTCAAACTGCAAATTTGACTAAAATGCACTGGTGCATTTCTGCGATTTATGGCACTCTGTTTCTGCACCTCCACATCGCAGAGTATGCGATTAGTTGGCTGATGGCGCGTTGTTTTACACCCAGTCAATAATAGTTTGACAAATAATGTACGCACAATTGATCCAAGTCAGTTTTTAAGCAGACGTTAAACACAGGATAAACCTTCAATATTGGATCATACACCTAAAGCCTGATGTAAACAAATGTGCTGTTAAGACAAGTCTTCATGAAATAGACCGGGCGGAGCGATAGCGAAGCCCGTCTATTTCATGAAGACTTGTCTTGTCCGATTTAAACCACCCTCTAAATCCAAAAAAGGCATATTGTTTCCAAATCTACGACACTGTCTTTACTTCTGCTATTTGGCGCAAAATGTCTGACAACGGCGAAATTTGGGGAAATTTCTGTTTGGATGAAGAAATTTTAAAATTAGTGGATGGGTTTTAAAACAAGTGATTCAGCTGATGGTAGCGATGGGTGCTCATCCACCCAGCTTATGGACATACCAACTCAAAACCTTTTTAAAGTTGACCCAGACAGGTCTACGGGTGCGTCTACAGTAGATCTATGCAATGATCGCTTTACGTCATCCATTACATTGGCCGAATTTGTAGAAAAGATGAAGGAAAGGATACCCATAAAGACGAGAAGGAACACTAAATGGGATTTGACAATCTGGACTGACTGGCTTAAATACAGAGCAAATCTGCAAGAAATGTTTTTGGAACCTGTACCGTTGCCGAAAGATCTATCCAGGGCCCAGCTAAGTGATATTGACTTTTGGATGTCAAGATTCATAATGGAGATAAGGCGAAAAGACAAGAATCCTTATCCACCAAACACTCTTGTTGAAATTGCCGCTGGATTACAAACGCACATCAGAGATGAGCTTGGCCGAGCAGATATGAATATCTACACAAAAGGAGACCCTACCTTTGACAAATTTAGGAAAGCATTAGATTCCCGGATGAAAGAACTAACAGCCAAAGGGGTCGGGATTCACACCAAAAAGAAAGAACCCGTTTTAGACAAGGATGAACAAAATTTTTGGGATACAGGAACTTTCAACATCAACACTGCAGAAGGACTTTCAAACACATTGTTTTTTACAACTGTAAAGTTTTTGGGTTCAGAGGCTTACAGGAACATGTTACGCTTCAGGCAAACCAATTCTCTGTCACAGAGGACCCCGCCACTGGATTAGAGTACATCCTATACCAGGGCCGTGTGACAAAAAATACAAGCGGAGGATTAAACCAGAGACACGTTCGTCCAAAAGAGGTAAAACATTACGAAGATAAAGAAAACAGCAGTTGCTTGGTGCCTATTTACAAATTGTACCTATCCTGCATTACTCGAAATGGTGATTTCTATAAAAAAAAACTCTGCCCACTTCAAACCAGCACACTTACCCTAGGTTTAGTACAGGTTCAGTTTCTCAAAAGGAACTCAGCAACATGATGAAAAGGCTGTTTCAGTCCGCGGGCATTGATATTTCAAACCGTAATATTTCAAACCACAGCGGTAGGGTTTCGTGCTTTACCACCCTGTATAATAAGGGATTCGATGACAAAGCTGTTACTTCCCGTTCATGGCACAGAAGTAGTGCGGTAAACACATATAAGCGAGAGTTAACCCCAATGCTCCTTGACATAAGTAACGCTCTGGCGCCGCCAAAGCCAGAAACCAGCTCGAACACAAAACCTCAGCATCAAGAGCCTATCCCTGAAACGAAACCGGAAGCCGCCTCAATAATGCACCGCCCTTCTGAGGCAGAAGGAGATAATGACCATACAATGACAATGTTTCTGCCTTCCACCGTTGATACAGTTATAATTGTAAAGGGAGACAAACGATTTAAAGTTGGAATCTGAATATTAAACTGGTTGGTACAATTCCTTTACATTTAATAGAAACTTTGTAAAATTGGGAAAAAATAATTGTGGATGCAGATTCTACAAATTGTAATGTTTACTCATCACTTTATTGCATGTATTTGTATTGTCCTATATTTAACTTCCAACTAAATCCAAATAAGGGGTATTGTTTGTAACAAAGTTACGTCACTGTGAACATCGCTTTACTTCACTGTTGCTAGTGCTGTCCACGTGCTGAGTCAATAGTTTTAAGCTGTCAAAAACGATAGTCAGCCAATCAAATTTTCATCTCGAGAAGACAGGATTTCTCGAGAAGACAGGATTATTGCCGCGAAAATGAATTTGGCGGCAATAATCCAGTCTTCACGAAAAATGAAACACTGAATAACCAACTCTGATTGGCCAACGCCACAGAGATTTCAAAAACTGCGGTTTAAATGAGCTTAGCTCAGCCTTAAACACGCTATTCCTGACCTGATTCAAACTTGCAAAGTTCGTTTCTTTCCAGGATCACCGCTGTTTGACACTTTCTCACTAGTTTTATAAAGTGCTTTTTTTCGAATTGGAAGCATCCAGATTGTACAAGGTCCAACCTTAAACCAATGTGCATTTCCCTTTGCTTTTCTTGCACAACTGTATGATACTGTTTGCAGGTTGTTTTACCCTTCTTATGGTGTCATATTTGAGGTGCTCACGTCACCAGGGAGTTACAAATGAAACCATGGTTGCATAGTCTGCAATTAAAACAGGCATTTCCACGAAGTTTGCAACACATGTGTTTATGCACAGATTCAACATTTATAAACTATTATCATTGTAATACTTTGCTGTTTGACTTGAAATACAATATAATATTCAACAAAAATATTGTCAGTGGTACTTTTCCCATAGGGTTTATACAATGACCCTACAACTTTGGCATCCTGTATTTTCCATATACATACATGATTTTTAACAAAATTTACAGGAAGTATTGTCAAAATGTTAAACTACAGATTCCAGTGAGATTGAGTTATGCCAATGCCCTATAGGCATCCATGGAATGAAAAAACCGAAAATGCGAATTTCTGAAATTCTCCAAAAAGCTCAATTTCATTTTAGTCTTATCTGGAATACCAATAAACATTTCTTTGGTATGTCAAACATTTGATGAACCTTTCCATGTTCCATTTTTTTCAATATTGATATGAATTTCAATTCCCAAAGCAAGGAAAGCTCCTGTTGAAAATTATGCATGTTTTGGTGAAAAATGTCGTTTTACATCATTTTCTCCATGAGGGTGCATGAGACTCCAGTAGGTATAATTTTCATCTGCATCCGTTAATTAAAACTCTAACAATTATTCCTGCAAATTTCTTTGGGATTAAGTGACATTGGTAAAAGATACGAAGTACTAAAGTACTTTGCATGTACGCCGACAAGAAAGGTTTAGTACTCTATGAAGGCGACCTCTTAAATCCAGAAATGGAAGGAGAACGTCGGATATCTGTACTATTTCATTTTTGTCGTACCCTTTATTACTTTTCTACAGTTACTCTGTTTGCAGCTCAATCATTGAGTACAATAGCGATAGGTGGATACAGTATTTTCAATAAAATGTTTTTTTGTTATACATGCACTTTACCACTGTATTTGCTGTCGCGGTTGTTGTAGATTAGTCGGAGAGGGGATACGTTTATTTACACTGTTTGTCTTTTAGGATGGGGATGGAATAAGGGTGAGGTTGGGCGCCCATAAACCGGTTTAAACCCCCGGTGACTTTTGTCACTGACCGTTCCAAGGCGGTACTTCCATCTTCCTCCTATTGTATGTTTGTTTTGTCTTTGTGCGTCTCTTGTTGTTTTTTCTACCGATGTACATTTGCTGTTTCCTTGTGTTGCTGTTCGGGCGAGTGTTTGTTCTGTATGTGGTGTTTCCTGCATGACTCATTTTTGTACCTTTGTGTAGTGAATATATTGAGCCCTATGGAAAACTGACCACTGGCCCTTATATTATTTTGTTGAGTGTATATGAATGGGTTACATGTCAATCGCAAACTCGTTATAATCCTGGTTATAATGGTTTCACAAAGTGACTTTTACAGAGTCGTTAAAAATCGTCAATATGAGGGAAAGGTTTAAGCTGTGGGAACCGAGTATATGTATATGGCATTTGCACATACCAAATTCTGCACCGTGTGTCATAACATGATTTATTTAGTGATATAATGTGATAGAAAATAGTGTTGTTCTACTAATACTCAGAAAGTGAGGTCCAAGCATTTGTTTTTCAGAAGTTAAGGGGCACACATAAAAATACGGCAGGGTAATCCGCCACCCCATTAACGTATGTACGTTAGCAACTTCTCCCTATAGTGATATCAGATGAAATGCTGGTACCAGTAATTCGAGTACAGTGAACGAATATGTAAATCATATGTGCGTATTGGACTGGGAAACAGTTTGAAAATAAGGAATATAAAGCTGACTGAAAATATTGCAATTTATTTTTCAATACTTGCTATGTCTGAGAGTGAATGTCCTCGATCATGTCGTAAACAATCCAAAACAAACATGCTTTCAGACAATAGCCGATCAGGTTTTACATCCAGTTAGACATGTCATTACCAATATGTATCTAGTTATATATATTCGCCGGCGTCAGTCAAAATGTGGCCTTGCATAGTGTCTGAATTGTACAAACCAGAGCCATCTATAAGTGTCCGAAACCTGAACACAAAGACTTGATTAAATATGTTACACAGAGAACGACCATAAAGAGGACGTTAATATCACATATTCCCACAACTCCGTTTATTATTATTTTTACCAAGTTTTGAAGTGACTAATGTCTTGTTGAATTTGGACCGGGTGCAAACTTTCCGAATCAATCAAGCTTTTGATATGTTTTATCAGACTCGAGTTGAGTCTGCAATTTTCTTTCTGCATTGCTGCTTTTGCTTTCAAAGGATAACCTACTTTCAGATTGCATGTACTTCACAACAGCACATGTTAACCCTTCCCTTGCTGAATTTTAAAATACATTTCTCCTTCTTTACCCATGCCCTGTTGTATATTTTCATTTATCTTCACCGTGTACAAGTATTTCGCTGTGAAATCATTGCTGTGGAGTGCGCTGGATGCACAATCAACTTATAAATAGTGCAGACCCTGATGAGACAGCTCCTGCAGGAGCTGTCTCATCTGGGTCTTCACTATTTACAGGTAGGTATATTGACGTGAATAGCAAGCGAGGGTTAAGTGCTTGTGTGGTGGTCGTACAATGTCCCGTACTTCATTCTTAGTGTTGTTATACTTTCTGGTCCTTCGGGATCATTAGTTTCGATGTTATTTGTTTTGAAAATTGAATACCGCTTAAGCCGGCGATTGGGGCGTGAGTATTGTTGCACTTTCAAGTAATGCTCATGGACAGACTCTCTAGAGAGTATTGCTGCTTTGCTCGAAGGATTTCCTACTTTCAGAATTTATTACTCGGCGTTTTAACCCTTTTCCTTATGGATATTATGGTGTAGAAATAATGACGTTATGAACATTATCTAAATTATTACGTTATAATAGCAGATTGACACAGGAATGTTTGATCATGACAGTAACTGTAGAATCATATTCATGTTTATTTCATACGCACACAGACCAGACTCCGATCTGATGGCGCCTTTACTATGTAGGCAGCGGCGTAGTGAGGCGTATTTATGGAGTTAAGTTAACTTAATACAAGCCGCACAAGTAAATACGAGTCAGCTTGTGACAGACAATGCGACTGGCAATCGCGATATGACTTAAAATTATAAATTGAAATAAAAAAAGTGTAATTTGGCATAAATATTAAGAAATGGAACATAAGTCAAACATGAAATTAGGAAATGACAATGGAAAGTCCAAAGCAACACCAGTTGTTTTACACTTGGGGAAATATTGACAAGATGTGAACGAATCGAAAGTACGTATCATTTGTCCAGCTCAGAAATGAAGCTGATATCAATGCTTAAAACAATATAAAGGTTACATGTATAATCAGACATATAACGCCTGGCAAATGTGCTGTTCATGTAATTCGACCATATCGTATGAACTGCTGTTATTTCCCTGTGATCAATCTCAGTCGATCACTTGTTCTATCTTATAAATATAGGCTCAATTACTTTTATCCCCTGGCAATGATCGTCTAATTTACATTTCAATCAACCCATGTCTGAGGCCTGAATCACAATACAAACAACTAAGGTCCAGCTGACGCGCCGAGAATTCTGGCGTCTCATCAATATCCGTTCTATTTTATACTCGGTCAGTCGTTTCTAAAATGGTTGAATGAACCAGAAGTAGTCAAATGTCATTATATGAAACTTTGAGCAGTTTTGTTTTGAAGAGTGGAAACGGGATAAAACTGTTTGCATGTTTGTTTACCAATCAAAAGTAGTCCAATGAAACAAATACGGGACTAACCCGTCGTCTGTTCCCCTATAGTTGACATGTACTGTGGGAATCGTGTGTCTGTATTTCAATTATAACTATTACTTATGCTTGTATTCTGCAGTTTATGCATTCTTTAATTACTAGATTATTTCTGAAAATCACAATCCATCTTATCCTACGAAGGTACGGAATGCAAGACAACCCGAGGCACTTTGGGTGTGTTTAAATACATCTGATTGTTCTATTAATTATAATTCAATATAAACATCAGCTACTTGTTTTTGTTTAAATTTACAGGTAATGCTTTTTATGGTTATGTTCGACTTAAATTACTACAATTAGTGATTGCCCTACTTTTCTATCCAATCAACAAGCCGCATTTTTGAAATTTTTCAGACTCTAATCCTCATAAATTTTATAAAATCAACTCTAACTTTCGAAGACAAACCTTCTAGTGCGCATGCGCAACAAAACTCCGCCCACTACTAAACAAATCGAACGAGTTGCTGTTATGACGCTATCGACACGTGAACGAGTATACACAAGTACACGTGTTCACGTGGAGAGGAAGACTATGTAATTGCAAACAACTGAGAGGCAGAATTATAGACCCAATAGAAAATGGACAAATATATCACGAAACAACCCACCTGTTGAAGCAGGATTATTTTGAAAAAGGACTAATGTAAATAAGCAAATAAATCAGGAAATAAGAGCAAACCTGTATTTGAAACCGTAATCCGTTCAACAAAACATAAACAATAAAACCTGTAATCTTTTGTAATTATTCTTACATGTATTTCAATATTCTGATAATAATATAATGAATGTTTAATATTAATTAACTTTTTATATATTGGGTTTTGGCAGCAGTGGAGATTTAAATCTGTGTAAACCGAGTAGACCGTGATCAGACAGCATAGGAGTTGGCTGATCTCGGTCTTCTCGGCTTACAAATCTTCGTTAAATAAGTCTGCTAGCCCGGTGTTGTCAGCAATTATTATTTTGCCTCCAGAATATTGTGTCAAACTGTTTTACACAAAGTCGGGGAATATTTGATTACGTGACAAAGCCAAATATGGCAATGTTTACAAGAAAAAAGCGCGAAATCAGTTTCACTGTGTAGGATTTTCAAAACATAAACACGTGAGAATGTTAACAAAGACGACGTTTGTTTGATTGGTGGGTTTTCTGAGTATTTTGCATAAACGGATGTGGGTTTTAGATGTACCATAATCATGTGACTATATACAAGTTTGTCATTGCTCAGTGGGCGGGGCTTATAAACCTAGCCTGTTGAAAAGTAGGGCAATCACTAAATCGGTTAGAGCTTATAAACTGCAGTCTTCGAAAATAAGACGGCCTAAAACGCTTCGCTTCGCTCGCGTTATCGGCCGTCTTATTTTCGAAGATTGCAGTTTATAAGCTCTAACCTATACTTAGTCAATTTGTTTGAGTTACCTTCTGTTTGAGACTATTCATATAACCAATTGCCACGCCAATGCTTTATTGGGTATATATTTGATTCGAATATGCGGATTCTTCGTTAAGAATCTCAGAATGAGACAGTATCTTGTAGTGGCGACAATAGGCAATTTACATACGCTATGGACACATATCTAGCCATCAAATGCATTCTTACGTTCTAGGGTTAACTGGCGACACTATTTATCCAGGAAAACTCCTCTAAACCGGACGTTTGATTTAGTATTAATATAGGTCTAGTAGACAGGTGGCAACGTAATGCAGGGTGAAAGTCATATAGAAAACGTATTTAGGAGCTTTCTTAATGACCTTCACCCTGCAGTTACTAAGTTATACGTATGGATTATTCTCTACCAAAATTATGGTTTAGAGGAGTTTTACTGTACATCGATAAACATACAGCTCGGGAATATATAAGCCCTGTCTTTACCGGATTTTCAAATTATTTTTGATATGTTTCAAGATAGATGATAGCTTAATGCAGGATGGAACTCGTATAGTAAGATCTCAATTTAACTTCCTAATCGGGTTCACTCTGCATTTAGCAACCACCTGCCTAAAAAGGTCTGAGTTATGATTTACTTTTAAATGCATGTCGTTGCTATATTTTCGACTGACTCAGTTAATCAGGTGGACAATAAAGAAGATTTGTAGTTTTAGAAATACATCCGGGACTCGTAGAAATTCATCAAGCCTCTTGAGATATCAATGTATGAATGCATACCCTCGATGATCCCAGACGGACCGTCGAGGCCAAGCTTAACTATTATATTCGCCAGAGTCTTGTAAGAAAATACCAGTGGTCGCATTCCATGGCGCCATGGATACGTGAAAGTACGAATGGGCATGTATTCTTGTTTTCCGACCTACTTGTTAAATCTTTGAGAAAATAGCTAAACGGATCGGCGCAAAATATTAGTCGTCATTTTAAGATAAAGTACTGTCTGCGGCGTAATCATGCCTGAGTTTCGCCCGTCACCCAAACTCACCTCCGCTGGCTCCCCGCTATGTGTCGTACCCGTTCATTGCCCCCTTATCTGCTTCAAATATAACAAACCTACCGTAAATATAATTTTTCATTGTAATAAGAGTGTTGTCGACCTTAATATTAATCATAATATTCCTGATAATTGAGACTGCGCCACTGCAAAGATAATTAATGATAAACGTCTACGATCTTTTCTGAATAAAGGGCCAAATATATAGAATACCCTCCTTGATATATTTGCACTCGTGCGAGGTCAGACTGTTGAGGGTTTACACCATTTTTGTATTAAATATTGTCGTAGATAACATGTTGAGTCTAATCGTATTTCAAATTGAAAAATACACTAGTTTTATATAATGTACAAACGTATTTCACTTTATAGCTGAAACAATCACCCTCATCTACCTAAACCTTGACATTCTTTAAGACATCTTAATAAAGGTTTACAGGATTTCCATTACAAATTCGTCATTGTTCTTGCTGATAAGGCATTATTATTTGAAAATTACATTATACCGATGTATTGAAGCAAGAAACCATTAATACAATGTCATACATTTCAGTTACTACTGCCGAAAAGACCGTCATTTCAGACCATGTCAAAAATGTGAGAACTTGAAAGCAGTTGTTAAAATTACACAACACAAACATGCTAACATGCATTGGATACCAAAACTAAAAAACAATTCGTATAAAACGTGTTTTATTTTTTTGCAAATTATGTTGACTTCTTGCTTAAATCAAATAAAAGCACATGCAACAATCTACAGTGATCAGACTTATGCAAATACTGGAATAAATATATTCTGGTCTAGTAAAACTCGTCATAAGTCTTTAAACAAACTAAAAGCAAAACGTTTCTTGCACAAATTATAAGTATATGCGACTGTTCTACTTTGTACACAACCCTTCCTCATGATTTAATTAAGGATAAACTTATTAACTTAATCAAGAATTTTTTCCAGAGAACAAACATAATTTCCGGCATGTAATGCTGATAAAGCTTTCTGTACTGACGAACCATTAGAGTATTACACCCATTGGATTTGCTAATAAAAGTACGAAAATGTGTCCTGCAGGAAACACCATATACAGAACAAACAACGGCCCGAACAGCAACACAAGAAAACACAGCAAATGTACATAACTAACAACAACACAATGACACGCACAAAGACAAAACAAATAAACAAACAATTGAGTGATGACGGAAATACCGCCTTGGAACGGTTAGTGACAATAGTCACTGGGATTTTAACCATTTAACAGGTACCCAATCCCAAACTTATTCCATCCCCGCCATAAAAGACAAACAGTGTAAATAAACGTATTCCCTCTCCGACTAATCTACAACAACCGCGACGGCAAATACAGTGTTAAAATGCATGCAAAACGAAAACATATTTAAGGGAAACAAACTCTATCCACATATCGCTAGTGTACTCACTGATTGAGCTGCAAATAGAGTAACTGTAGAAAAGTAATAAAGGGTACGACAGAAACAAGATTGTACAAATATCCGACGTCCACCTCGGGTGGGGATGGAATAGGTGTGAGGTTAGATGCCCCTAAATCGGTTTAAAAATTAGTGGTATTTGTCATTGACCGTTCAAATGCAGTACTTCCGCCTTCCCCCTAGTGTTTGTTTGCCATGTCTTTGTGCGTCTCTGTGTGTCTTATGTATGCATGTACATTTACTGATTTTGTCGTGGTGCATTTCAGGTGGCTGTTTGTTTTCTATGTGGTGTTTCCTACATGACTCATACATGTTATTTTACTAGAAAAAAGTCAAATAATACTATGGTTTATTACAAATACATATTAAGTAAATACCTAATTATAACACTGGTCGTGTATCTAAATATATTGTCTAATGTGCCGTTTTAAATATATTTTTACGATGCTTTTTAGATCGGATATATATATACTACAGGAACATATGTAAAAACGGAACGAATAGCAATGCTGTATATGAAAGCGATTTATCTCGAATATATGGAATATGCAACATCATAAGTTTTGCTAATCCAAAATACTGTGCCATGTTACACAATGTACATAACTCAATTTTAAATACGAGTTGTGCAAAATGCAGTCCGAAATACGACCACTTATTCAATACAAACGGGCGTCTTCTTTTGAAGCAAGTGACTGCTTTATGCTCCTTCTGCATAACGGTAGTCTTATAATAAGCAAGTACCTGTCCTTACCAGAACAAATTTTATTTCTGATAGACGCTTTAGTGAGACTTTATTGGGCAGGTTAAAATTTTAACTTTGCAATCTGCACAATTCAAACTTAATTGATAGGATGTAATCTAAAACCATATGGCTATACTGGATGATAAACATGCGCTTAATGTTACAAAGAAAGTGTCTATCGATGGATATCTACCAATAGTTGTTGAATTCTGCAAAAGCCTCGATATCAGGATTGGTGTATACATCTAGCATTCAAATGCAGATATTAGCTTAAAACAGAGCAACAGGTATGCAGACTGTTCTCGTAGGAACATTTTGAATTACTTCGTCCTACATCAAACAACCGACTGAATACAATTTCATTATTCGTACATTGTGTTGTACTTATGCAAATTTAAGTAGTGGTCTGGGTAACAATTAAATGATGTCACTTCTATGTATCTTTATGCAAATGGAATTAGTAAATGTGCAATGCCAGCGCTGTTGGCGACGAATAATATTGATTAAATTGTGGTAAATATTACCCTGACATTCGCCGTAAATATAACGATTGAATGTTACACGAGACTTAATCTATATCATTATGGTATTAGGCTCTGTCAACAAATTAAACAATTGCACACGTATAAGCGAAACGCCTTTAACGATGTCACTGCTCAGTTATTATAGTGGAATATTTATTGGTAGAGTCAAAACAGTGTCATAATGTAAAACATGCGTACTGATTAAGACTGACTACCGGCGGAGACGAAAATCAGGGGGCTCGTCTTGTTTGCGAGTGACGATGCACTTTTACATACAAAGGGTTAATCCATTATTTCGTATTGACACCTTTTGACGTCTATGTAGAAGTCAGTTTTGGAAAACATTGTAACAAATAGAGTATTTGATCCATAGGGGCAAATGCCCTATTTATCACAATGCTTTCAAAACTACACAATCTAATTTTTTCCTTTTCTGTAGTAAATGTTCCTCTTTGGTAGAATTATTCAAAGAGGTTAGGTCTGCAAATAGCCTATGAGGTAATGGGTTAAACAATTCCTCAAACATAATGTACATGTAAATCGTTCTTACAAAGAGTGCACGTGGTGTAAGCCGAACTGTTGCATTTAACGGATGCCGCATCAAAGTTGAATACTTACAGTTTGTGTGCCAATGAATATGTACTATGGCAAGGACTAACATTAACCGTAGCTCTAGCGACATGTCGCGTTGCTTTGTGACTTATAGTTAAATTATTATTATTATTATTATAATACCACATTTATATAGCGCTCTTTTCACACTGGATATGTGCGTTCAAAAGCGCTTCACATGGATAAAATCACTAACCGGAACCATCCGCATGATTATCTATCCAGACAATGAAAGATGTACAATATATATGAAATCGCTAGCCGGAAGGAACTACCTGATTTTCCTCCTTGTCAGTGAAAGATAAGCAAAAGATATTCAATAGATATAAAATCACTATCCGCAAGAAATAGCATAAACTGTATTAAAAAACTTGATACAGACAAGTTGACTGAAAGCCATGCTCATCAATATCACAAATTAGAATAAACTATATTAACAAACTTGATACAGACAAGTTGACTGAAAGCCATGCTCATCAATATCACAAATTAGAATACTCTGTATTAACAAAACTTGATACAGACAAGTTGACTGAAAGCCATGCTCATCAATATCACAAATTAGAATAATCTATATTAACAAACTTGATACAGACAAGTTGACTGAAAGCCATGCTCATCAATATCATAAATTAGAATAAATGGGCTGACTGAAAATCATTCCATTTATATGACTATTGGGTCAACTGTTAGCTTGATAGGTTGGCTGAAAGCCATTCCTATCCTGAACTCAGTTGCCACTGTACATGACTACTGGGTCAACTATTAGCTTAATAGGTTGGCTGAAAGCCATTCCTATTCTGAACAAAACTGTCCTAGTAACAAATGTTGAAAAAGTGCGTTTTCAGACACCTTTTGAAACATGCCAGTGACTTTGCGTCTCTAATGCCTGAAGGTAGAGCATTCCAAAGTTTCGGAGCTGCATGCATGAAACTTCTCTCACCGTATTTTACCTTACGACTGTTTGGCACAACCAACGACAATGATCTGCTTGCTGACCTTAACTCTCTGCGCGGCCTGTATACGTAAAGCATGTCAACAATGTACTTGGGAGATTCATTGTGCATGGCTTTATACGTAAGAGTCAGAATTTTGAATTCAATCCGATGTTGAACCGGAAGCCAGTGAAGTTCCTTCAAAACCGGCGTGATATGATTATATCGAGAAGTTCTGGTTATGATGCGGGCTGCTGTGTTTTGCACTCTTTGAAATTTCCGCAGTGAGTTGTTTGAAATCCCATGCAGCAGTGAATTGCAGTAGTCTATTTTCGATGTAACAAGAGAGTTTACCAAAGTCTTAAGTTTTAAGAGGAAAATACTTTATAAAACTTTCCGAAACGTGACACAAATGTGCATGAAGGGACTGTGAACAGATTGGTGTACTTTTTAGGCGATTCTGTTGTGTGATTTGACAGAAAAAGTGAATTTAATAAAACAATTTTGTGCCATATTGGACTTTTAAAACCAAATGTGTGAGCCCCAGGCATCAGGATATACAGGTGGAGATGTGAAGTGGATTAGTGGAGAAGCGGATTACTTATACAATGTGTGATCTTTCTTTTATAGGGCAATTATCGCCCAATTTAAAACCCAGCAACCTATTAGTATCAAGATTAAAACAGCTAGGACTGTTAGACTTCGGGCAATTTGGCTTAGCTAAATTTAGGGGTTCGAGAGGGGGCAACTCGAAATCAAAGCGTGTTTGGGATGTAAATAAAGGTGTTCATTTAAACAAATTAAGGGAAATACCCCAATCAATTCCAATTGTTTCTGGAAACCGTCAGATCAAAAGGGAAATCCCATCTGCTGGCGTAAATTTCTATCACTTGAAAGGGTTACCCCAGATAATCCGACCCACTGTTTCAAAACCTCACAGAAACACTGGTAAATTCTCAGCAGTGCCCTTTTCCAGGGAAACGGACTTTTGTAAAAGTATGCAGCATAAATCCTAGATCAGTCAAAAACAAGGCTCTTTCTATTTGCGACTATATTGTTTCAAATGACTTAGATGTGGTAGCCGTTACTGAAACCTGGCTCGGTAGTTCTGTAGACAAATCATGCCTAAGTGAACTAGTTCCCACCAATTACAAAATTGAACATGTCCCTCGCTGCAATGGCAACCGTGGCGGCGGGGTGGCAGTCATACATAAGACTTCAATAGGACTTCGCCTCCATTCGTCGACAAGAGATGGCGATTTCTCAAATTTTGAGTACATGGACTGCACCGTAAGTATCCGAGATTTCACCCTACGCCTAGTAGTCGTTTACAGACCACCGCCATCGCAAACAGTTGTTTGGTACAAATATATCATGAACGTGGGTGATCCTTCGAAAGCAAATATAGCAATGCAAAAAGAGAAAATCGCAGACTCGGTTTGCACGATGACAGGCCGAGGGTAGTACTCTATGATGGTATACTCTTAAACCCAGAAATGGGATGAGCTTACCAGACTCATGTATTACCTTTTCTCTGTCGTGCCCTTAACGGCTTCCCTGCAGTTGCTCTGTCTTCAGCAAAGTCATTGAGTACATATTTGACGGACTTTCGCAGTTGTTATGCTATGTTTTACATTTTGTACTGTGATTACTGTCTTCTATGTTGTGGGGAAGTCCGGTGGGGATAACCTTTATTTACAATGTTTGTTTAGCTAGGTTGACTTTGAGATAAGTGTGAGGTTGAGACGTCCGTAAACCGGTTTAAGCCCCCAGTGGTGATTTTGCTACTGACCGTGCCAAGGCGGTTCTCTCTTTGTCACCCTTACTTTTGTTTGTCTTGTGTCTTTGTGCTTGTGTTTTGTTCATGTTTGTCTCTGGTGCTCGTGTATTTGTTGGTGTTTTATGTGTTCTTCTCGTGTGTTTGCGTGTGTTTGGTTGTGTGTGTGTGTGTGTGTGGCATGCTGTCTATTGATGTGTTGGTGGTGATTGCGTCTTGTATGTGACTTTCTACTGTATGTGTGTGTATGGTATAAATTGCTATGCTTTCTGAAGGTGTTTTGGTGATGGTGGCGTTTTGTGTGTGGCTTTTCCTGCAACATTACTGACGCCGCCATCACCGGCTTAAGCAGTATTCAACAATATTTGTAAAGCTAGGGTGACTTTGAGATAAGTGTGAGGTAAGGACGTCCGTAAACCGGTTTAAACCCCCAGTGGTGTTTTTGCTGCTGACCGTGCCAAGGCGGTACTCTCTTTGTCACCCTTCCTTTTGTTTGCCTTGCGTCTTTGTGCTTGTGGTTTGTTCATGTTGTGGAACGTTTGTCCCTGTTTCTTGTGTGTCTTTTGGTGTTTTCTGTGTTCATTTCGTGTGTGTGGGTGTGCGTTTGGGTGTGTGGTTGGGTGTGTGTGTGTGTGTGTGTGTGTGTCATGCTGTCTATCGGTGTTTTGGTGGTGGTTGCGTCTTGCATGTGGCTTTGCCTGCTTGACTTTACTACTTTTCCATTTCAAAACTATTAACATCAAAACTAATGATCTCGAAGTACCAGAAAATATAACAACACTGAGAATGAAGTACGGGGCGACTTTTTACGGCCGCAGCACAATCACTTAACACCTGCTGTTGTGAATTATAAATATCCTGAAAGTGGGTGAAAAGTTTAAATCATGAAACTGAATCATTGTGACTCTCTAGAGAATAGTCGTACTATACCTTGCTTACCGATACCCTGCTTACTCATACTACTAGTCTGAATCCATATGAGTCGCCAAGTAAGTGTAAGTCAGGATCCAAACTATTGATACCGTGGCAATTTTGTTTGGAAAAAAGGATCTGTAGTAGACGATGCATTTTGCAGCGAAATAATAATGTAACGTAGACTTTGGCGTCTCATCTGGAGCCAAACTGTTTGCATGGGTAATTACCCATCCTCGCACAACAGGCTAAATGTTACTTTATATTTATTCTTTATAAACGTTATATGTCATTGAACGATAACCTTAAAAGATCCAGAACTGGCAGTACCATGGGCATTGTCAATATACTATTCATTTAGGGGCACTGGTTTTTGGCAACTGGGCACTGGTTTTTGGCAACTGTGGGGCATTCAAATGAATGACTTAATACGTTGTTTGCTGCGGAAAAAAGTCTGACATGCTGTTGTTTGCCTCAAACCCTTTGTAACTGTGAAATCGCGAGAGTTTGCAAACAGTTTGTATCCAAACGAAACTCCGAGTAATTCCGGCGGCTCACCAGGATTAAACTTGTTTGACTCTAGGTCAATATTTTCTCAAAATCTCAAATTTCGAGGAGACATGCTTTGTTATAGTCGTGTAAGGATAAATAGCCTAAATGCTAAAGTATTGAACCACTATTTACCTTTAGTTCGCAAACAGTTTTGTATGTGGTGTTTTCTGTATTACTCATACATGCACGTTTAAATCTTTACGCAAGCTTTTGTTTATTATAATAATGACCATTGTAAAATGAAAGTCGCTTGTCTTCGGTAACAAAGATATGCAATTCTATATTTGCAGTTGATAATATTCGTTATTTATATACAACCTTTCTAAAGCGGCCATAATCGGTCCTATTGTCTAAGACGAGTGGTAGCTTAACGCAACGCTGAAAATATGCAAACACCTCACCTGTAATACTGCTATTCTGCTTTAGCAACCACCCTCTCTTATATGCATCCATGTTAACTTGCCTGCCTATGAACTGATTGCTCTGGAAAGGTTTTACTGTATCAATATTAAAACATATTAAAACACGATTAAATATCTACTCCAAAAATAGTCCACATGTTGCCCAATTAAGCATAGACTTGTTAGCAAACCATTATATGTATAGTGCTACTGTCCTATACAAATAAACTGTTTAGAAGAAAATAACTGTTGCTAAATTAGCCGTGAAATATAGCCTCTGAACTATACGTCAAATAGTGCAGACCCATATGGAGCACCTCCTATATACTAACGGCAATTGCATACATATAGGCTAATAGCATGAGACGGGTTAAAGACATTCCCTTGGCCGGCTTGGGTCTTTACAGCTAACCTGTGAAAAAGCATGCGGCACATGGTAAGAACTATAGCAGTCTGCCTGTCAAGAACCACTGGAGCGTTCCATGTGAGGCCCGTCTCTTACATTTGATGATTTGGAAATGATTAGATTGTCACTAATGCAGTATATGTAATTGACTAATTGTATGTCAGGGCCTCTCTAGACAGAATGAGACGGCTTGCCATATTTTGCACACTTGTATCATGCTTTTACTGTTACTTTCACGCCTATTGAGAACAATGGGGGGGGAATCATTGAATGGACCTGGGTAATGTCTTTAACAGCATGCACATGAATGAATGCAGTTCTGCAATTGGTCGTCTAATCACGTTAGAACAGTGCAAAGTGAATTATCATCCGGAAGTATGAGATACAAATGCGTTATGTAAATTGCCCATCTTTCCATATGGGCTTGAGGCAAACTTCAGTCTCTATTCGTCGGCTGATTCAATATTCTGTTATTATTAGTAGACGAATTGCATTTCAGCAGATTCCCCTTGGTATTCACACTGATCCGATGTATGTTAAGAACATAATTATGATAAGCGATTTATTTGAGATTGTAGCATGGTTGACAAAGAGATACTAAACACCAGTGTAATGCGACCATTATGTTGTTAATATTAATAAGATAAACATATCCTGTGCATGCTCATTCAGGGGGTTCAGCTTTAAATCACAATCAGTAGCTGTGGTGGTGGCTTGACCTAATGGTTGAGCGTTGAGCTGATAACCCAGGGATTCGGGGATCGCACCCGACTGGACAAGTTCGACAATTCCGAGATGCTTATCATTGTCTCCCATCCGCATGAGGTTTCCTCCGCTCCACCCAGGGGTTCAAATGTGTACATATGAGAATCTCTAGTCGGTACTGCGGTTGTGTAATCGTGCTATATATTAGCACTGCTCTGTGTTGTAGGCGAATAGCTCACTGACCAGGGGAGTAAATGTAAAGTCGGCTGAGAGGTAATTCGGACTAGAAGTAGACTATAACTAGGTAATTTACATTTTACCTTGACCTTAACCCCTTACCCCGCTGTAAAAACAATATCTGCTCAAATACGGAACTTGTGCAAGTTCGACCACGCCTTCGAGAAATCATTGACAGAGTGACAACTATCTGTGATCCTGATGAGACACCAGATACATGCACGGAACAGACTACGAGACCATTTTAGTGGTTATCATAAGATACAATTATATTAGTATTTTGTTGCGTCATTTACGTTTAAGGTCCAAACATTGCAAGGCATTCTCACAAATATTTGAAATACACAATAAAAGTAGTTTTAATGTACAATCTGCATTCAGGAAAATGGGTTAATACGAAATAATTTGAAGCATAAGTTCATATCATAAACACAGACAATGGAGATAATCTTGATACCAAGTATGTATTTCAGCTGATATAAATGTGTGTGTATAACTAATCCTTCTGTTGCTGATTTTAAAGCACGTTTCTCCTTCTTTACCAATTCACTGTTGTATAATTACATATATCTTCACTCTGTACAAGTATTTCGCTGTGCAATCACTGCTGTTGAGTGCATTGGTTGCACAATTAACTTGTAAATAGTGCAGACCCCGATGAGACAGCTCCTGCAGGAGCTGTCTCATCTGGGTCTACACTATTTACAGGTAGGTATATTGACGTGAATAGCAAGCAAAGGGTTAACTATTTTACGTCAGAATACATAGCAGTAGTGAGATACAAGTTTGGTCAGTTTGGTATTCCATTGGTTAAAACACTATCAATGCAGAAGTGACAGAATTCATGATGCTGTTGAATTTTTCATTCTCTCAAAATATGCATTGTAGTAGATGGATTTGGCGTTTATTTTAACAGAGCATTTGTTTCTAGTTGATTCAATTCTAATTCCAATTACAGAATGGTGCAATATCATGTACACAGTTGAACTTTCCAAATTGCATACATCATGAATCGTAAAATTATGGCCAGTAACACACATGAATCAGAGTGAAACAGTCCGAGTAGTCAACGCGTATATCAAATAGGGACTTTTCTGATTCCTGTTACTTGGATTCGGAATAATAAACGGTATACAACTTTGTTGTATATTATAGTGAGAGCACAACAGTCTCGAGAAGAGTTGAAACCGTAGTTATGAATCTGACTTTTCCGAATTCGGCGTACCCGGTGTTGCTTAGGTTCGCATATATTGTACTACACCATATACGTATGAATAAGTAAGTGTATAGTAGGAAAGCCCGGTGGTGACATTCTATATTCCTACTTCATAGTTCTGAGTTCCAAGTTCCGAGTTTCAAGTTCAAAGTTCGAAGTTCCATGTTCCGACTTCCATGATCCGACTTCCATCTTCCATGTTCCGACCTCAAAGTTCCGACTTCCGAGTTTCGATTTCCAACTTCCACCTTCTGACTTCAAAGTTCTAAGAGTTCTAAGAATTCGGAACTTATGTTTTGGAAGTCGGAACTTGGAACAAGGAAGTAGAAACTTGCCAGTCTGAACTGGGACCTTTGAGGTCGGAACAAAGAATAAAGAACTTGGAACTCGGGCGTTAACAATATACAATAATCGTATAGCAAATTATTTCGGAAAAAAGAAGTAAGAACAAACGGAAGTTTGAAGTAGGTTTTCGTAGTAAAGTCCTACATATTCTATATTGGTTTCAAATACGACGCTTGCGGATCCTGACTGTGTGCGTATTGCAACCCGCTGGATACCTCCCTGCACGCTGTTTTACTGCTATTGCTATGATCGTTTCAAACAATTATTAGGTACCAGATCGTTTGTTTCATTATAAAAAGAATGAAAATTCGGGGAAATTACATCAGGTTAGTATGTCCTGGGACTGCTTCCTGTATGTAAATTACAGGATGCCACATACGTAGTGTACAACAATAGAATAGAAATCAGGCAAGGCAATGTTTTGAAGATTGCACACGGCAGTGCACAGAGATACCAGAAAAGATATGGAATATGTACCAAAGGTTGTAGAACTCTACAAACACCGATTCACAGCAACTAAGGGCGCTCATATACAAACTATGCACAGATATCATACATACACATATATAACTGTTCCTTTGTTCCTTTCATGCTAAACGCCGATAATACAGCAGCACACATATACCTTCGATTGTATAACAGTACGAAAGATGCACGATACAAACACATTCAAAGAGCAAGGACAGGAGTACCGCTTTGGAACGGTCAATGGTAATTTTACCACTGAGGGATTAAACCATGGTTAAGGGGCGCATCCAACTTACACGTGTCCCATCTGCAAACAACCAGATGAACATTGTAAATAAGCATACTGGGAATTTCACCCATTAACGTCTTTGGTGCAAACTGTTTTGACCCTGTATAAAAACTGGGTGGATTCTAAACATGCCTTGGCCGTATATATCTCTATATCAACGCACTACATTGGTTAAACTACCATTTCGCCTATTCAAGCATCTAATCCTTATACTGTGCCAAAGACATAGCCAATTATTGTCAATTTTTCAGAACTTAACACCCGAGTACCCGTATGTTGTTTATCAAACGGAGCAATATGGTTCTTATGTAACGAGGTGTTGCCAGGCAAGTATCTCATATGACGTTACCCAGTATTTGTCATTCTAGAATTCAACATTTACCATGCTAAAACGCCGATTTGGATCATTTGCCTCTTGTAAAACTCTGATATTGTGTATTTAATTTTAAAACCTCATGTCTTGTCAGCGTATTACACATACTTAATCCTGGTAGAACAGCGTGTTACTCAAGCTGTTTGCAAATAGCAATGTTAATCATGTTGCGTGTTTATCATAATGGTAATTAAATCCAATCTTATTTATACAATATACGCTAATCCATGTAAGATGTAAAGAATATATGACTATCATTCAACCAAAATGATAATCAAAATGATTATTTACAATGATTTTTGTGAATGTAACAGAACCAGTAGAACAATATCTTTATTGTTTCATAAGCAAACGCGGGATTGAAGAAAGCGTTTATGTAAGGGAGTGGACTAATATTTAAATTAATGTGAATTGCAGCATCGGTGATGTGTTTAAAAATATATTGATGCTGTAGAGTATGTAATAGTTTTATTCAAATTTAGCCATATTTTGATGTTTACAGACAATAAGATGATATGGCAAGGAAATTCAGAGGAAAATTAAAAGTTCAAAAATAGTGATCGCCATGGGTACAGTTTCCAAAGATAAGTATTTCATCAACGCGTATACACGCACTTCTGAAATGTTTTATTATCAAACAAATGCCGAAATATAAACTTAAATCATATGAAACGAGCATTATACATTTCAGCAATTTAATGTCTACAATAATATATTCCTTTTATATATTTCCAGAAACTTGCTGACATGGTGCAGAGTCGCTGATTTCCCCGGTAGTATCGGTAAGGTTTGACCTACATTGTATTGATATTCCGCATTTTTCCCCCGAACACACAATTGAGATAATGTGTCACTATACAATGACTCTAGTACATTATAAGCTTTTCAATGTAATGCAAGCTTGGTAGCTCAGTGGTGTAATCATAGCAATACGATATTAGGGTCATGGGTTCGAGCTCCATCGTATTTTTTTTATATACATGTATTTTTAAGATATGTGTCATTTTAAATATTTTGGGCAGGTCGACGCATGCTTGCCACGAAAAATATCGTATGTCTGAATTTTGTACAGTGAAATTGGCTCAGGGCCCAGTCCTACCTCTGGTCGCCGATATTCGTACGAAGGTCGCATGAACAAGTCACTGTTAATCGTCTTCAGTGGTCTTCAGTAATCGTTAGTAATCGTTTCCAATCGTGCGACCAATTTCAGTCGTATTTCAGTCGTAGAGAGGTTGCTGATCATATACAACAACATCAGGGCCCAGTCCCATTAGACCTCTTGTGGCCGATATTCGTACGAAGGTCGCACGACAAGTCACTGATAATCGCGGGTGGTCTTCAGTAATCGTTGGTAATAATTGCTTGTCGTGCGACCAATTTTAGCCGCAGAGAGGTTGTTGATCATACACAACAATCTCCTTACGATAGAGCTGGTCGCCGGTATTCTTTAAGAGGTAACCATAGAGGGTTTTAGCTAATCGTGCGATTGTCGTACGAAGGTCTCCAACAATCCTTAACTGGTCGTTGATGATCTTCCCTACACTCGTACGACTATCAGCGACCTTTCTATAATTACATATGACTTTCATGCAATCACCAGCGACTGCCTATCCGCGACTAGGCATAGATCACGTGCCCTCACAACAGGTCGGAAATGATTGTGGAACCTCCGTACGAATATCGTACGAATACCAGTGACTTGACGCACGATCGCCAACAATCTGTCTTACGGTAGTCGCAGATGCATCGCCAATGTGACTGCGAATCATTTTTCGGAATATATTGCCGACAATTGCAGATGATCGGCGGTTTCAGGGGTCTCAGAGGTCGTCAGTGATCTTTAACGATCGCAGGTGCTAATGGGACTGTAGCCTAAGAGAAAATGTATTAGAAACGTATACGACTGCACGGCCGCGAGGTTCTGCCTGTCGCCGTACCACATGGAGTTTAATGCAATTGAGCTGAATTGGAGCCGGCTTAAGTCAATCGTTCGTTCCCTATATATTGTTTTGTTTCATTTAATAATTCAGGGCAATGATACTTTCATCTCCTAAGCCTCGTGGAATCATTGTAATTGTTCTTCATGACAAATTACCACATGTCCTACTTAGAGAAGCTAGTAAATGAAGCTTTCAAAGAAATCGGAGAGGACATGCACACATGTTAAGAAAGTGGAGGAAACATTGAAGGCAAGTGACACCTACACAGGAGACAGGCCAAAGGAAGTGGTTATTCAGTTGAAGACACAGCAGACAACTCCAGTATGGATAACAGCACTGACACAGTCAGTAAGTGTGATTGTCGAATATATGTATGGTTGAAAAATGAAAAATAAATTGGATATGATAACGTAAACCAAAGAATCGAAAACAGTTAAGAAAATAAACCAATGATAACAAATGATAAAAATAAAGAGAAACTAAATTCAAATATAAAGATATATATTTTCGAAACAAATGTTGTTTTCCTATAACTAGGTTTTATCTAGATTCGTACCCACGACCTATTTCCTATCATTAGAGTCAGCGACACATTCCACTGGGTTATTGCACTAGTATTGAGTGTATTACATAGCGATTTCATTTTATACTGTCAATTCGCGATTTCATCGACAAAAGTTGGTGGAAAGTAATGAGTGCAAGATCAAACCTTACCAACAATAATTATATTCTTACAGCGATAACTGATTATCTTGAAAACATGCCCTAGGTAAGCCCTAGTTGTTTGCTTAATGCAGGGCAAAAGTAATGTAGAAATCTCCTTTAGGTACCACATGCCTTACAAATTCAAAATTATATTTCTTTTTTATGGCCGCTTAAGACAGGTTCTACTGTATTCAAATGTTTAATCACCCCTATAGCGGTTCAGTCTATTATATTGCGCGCCCAGAATTATCTCTGTCTTATTTTAACACCCCATTATTACACTATTCGTGTAGTGAAATAATCTTGTTTTGTCGCATATATGATAATGGTGAATAAACATAATTTGTCTATCCAAACCTCCTATAAATGACTATGAGAGGAGACATAACATTGGCCTTTTTATTGCATTTTGGAGGGTGGAGAAATAGATTAACATCCCCAAGAAAGCAATAAAAACACTAATACGACTATTGTATCATGTAACCCTCAGGCAAATTTTGTCTCTTTCCGATGACTGGTGAAACTAATTCATGATTTGAAATGAATACATACCGGCATGTGTATAATATCCTTCATTCAGAGCTACATACTATCTTTCATTCAGAGCTACATACTATCATTCATTCAGAGCTACATACTATCCTTCAATCAGAGCTACATACTATCCTTCAATCAGAGCTACATACTATCCTTCATTCAGAGCTTCATACTATCCTTCATTCAGAGTTACATACTATCATTCATTCAGAGCTACATACTAGCATTCATTCAGAGCTACAGATAAAAGTGCGTAACCAAATACTAAAATTGTCATTTTCCACCAAACAACTCTTTGTTGGAACCATTTTTTTAAATCGCCTCGAAGAGACTATTTGAACGTATGGCCACAACATAGGGTTTGGTGAAGAAACAAGGAAGTTACACTTGAAAATCTTCTTATTTACGCATCATATCTGGACCTTTCCGTCAGACAATACTTAACATTTAGCCTGCTGCGGATGGATGGGTGATAACTTTGCAAAATGTTTATATCAGCGTCTCATCAATATCAATTTGATATGACACTCTGATTGCATTTCCGTAGACAAACTAATTATAGCTTGAAAGTAGTTAGTGAACATTTGTGTACACATGATTTGTTCAGCGGGCCTAAGGCTAATTGCCTTGAAACAGTATGTATATATCGCAAACGGTGTTTTATGACACATGCATGTGTTTATATTACTACGTGTCCCACTATCCGCAACATGACTCGCATTTGCAGACAGCTTGGATCCAGGTGAAACGCCTAGTTACTCGCTCGTTTATCAGGCTCCAAGTCAACAGTTTCTCAAAAGTTTGATCGAATCGTTACGAAACATAGCAGAACTTTGTTTTACATTGGGACTCAAGTCAACACGTTGATAGAAACCACTACAGCAATAATTCAAGTTACGTTTCATAGGCTTATTTGGTTTTATATTTTAATTTGTTAATTTGTTTTTTGCCGTTTACACGCTATACAATGCTGCCGTGGTAAGGGTGCTTTAGACAGTCTAAAGGATTCTTTAGTGTTAACGTCAAACTTATGGCATTAGTAGTTTAATCGAAAACAATAGTCGAATAATCAACAACCATAACACAACCTTATAACCTTCAACCAGGCCTATTCTTAAATACTCCAACTGCTATCGCGGTTCATTCATTTCAACGGCAGAAAATAGCTATATGTTGCTCTTCATATCTAATTAATCAAATATAAAATGAAATAAAACATCCAGCTATTATTACGCATGCATAACATATTGGAGCCTTAGCAGTTTCCATTTATGTGACAGAAGTGTAAAAATCTCCGACAGGAGAATATGAATGTACAGAACACGATGTGCTAGTAACAATTATTGTACAAATTCACGCCATTAACTGGTACATTTTTGAAAATATATGTGACACAGAGTTTGCCCTCAACTGGTTCGAATTCAATATCGATGCCCGACGAAACTGCTCATTATTTGATATGCACCATCAAATACCAATTATGCAGTTATCCAATGTATGATAGCATTATCCAGTAAAATATCGCTAAAGCGACCCTATACTTTTTCTCATGCAGTGAACTATCATTTCTCTTATAATTCAATAAGTATACCTCGTTTGAGTGGAACACTTAGCAAGGTTTTACTACAATTCGGTACTTGTACAGATAATCACATTTAAAGCATTCCAACAATATTTATTTTTAAGTCTAAGTCAAGGCGCCTAATATTCTGTTGTTCCACCAATAAATATGTCCAAAACATACATACGTGTATATATTTTTGCATAGCTGGTTAAAATTGAACTTACGTGGATCCTTGAAATTGAGCATGCACTTCAGTAGCACTTTAGTATATACAAAAGCAGTATTCGAGGAAGTCAAGTATAAATAAATATATGCTTAATGTTCACTAACCTACTAGGGTTGTTAAGTAGTCATGTAATTTATTGCATACTGAAACATAAAACCACTATATATACGAGGATTACAACAATCGATGTCATTCCATGAACTCTTTAGATTTACAAATATAGGTTATATAAAACACTCCGAAGATATGAGCACATCTCATATCGGCTGATGACACTGTACTTATAACGGTAGCAAAATGAACAAAAGCAATACTTTGAACAAGTGACAGAATCAGTCGATAGAAAATGAAAATGAAATAAAGACAACTTGTGTTTACACACTTATTTTGAACCGAATTTAAGTCAGACGTAATTATTTGTATATTTTGTAGAGCATGTATCGGCATATTAGTTATACTGATTGTTGCGAACTTTGAAGGACATTGTGGTTAGGTAAGTAGACCGAAGCTTTGTGTGAGTATTACTGTTAAGTTCATTCATTAATATGCATAGGATGCTGTAACTGATTTTGTAAAAGCATTGGCGTTACAATACATTGTGGCGGACAGTCTGATGGTTTGACTGATTTACTGATTAAGAGACTCTCCCATACAATTGAGGAAACATTCTCCACAATTGCTCTGACCTCTAAATAGTCATAAAATACATGTTTACGATGTCATTTTACCGTTTTGCCAATGAACCAGTTACATAATTATTTAGTATCCCCTTGTACTTATATTTTCTTCTGTTGTTTGAAATGTCAGTGTAGAAATGTTTCGTGTACTTGACCCGTCATTTAAATTATGACGTCACTTGTTTACTGTTTCAGTTTCTTTAAACATTACTTAGTCTCTGCATCGTTACTTAAGTTGTGGGGTTGTCTGGACGGGGCTTTAATGTTATATTTTGACTTGGGTAAAGGGGGGGGGGTAAGTGTGCGGTTTGGTACCCGCAAGTCTGGTTTAACCCCACAGAAGCTAGTTGCGGCTAATGACCGTTCCAAGGCGGTACTCCTACTTCACCCTATTGACTACTTTATTATTTTATATGCGTAATTTTTAATGTTTTATGTCTGATATGCGTCCCGTTAAGTTTTATCTTAATAACCGTGCCGTTGTTTGTTTGATGGTGCTTGGTGCCATGCCCTTGAGTGTGTGGCTCTCCCTGTTTTACTGTTTTGTTTTCACTTACAGTAAAACCCCGCTAATGCGACCACCAAAAACGGGCAGAATTCTGGGTGGCAGAGGCAGGTGGTGGCTTAATGCAGGACGAAAGTTATGCAGAAAGCTCCTATAGGAGCTTTCTGCATAACTTTCGTCCTGCATTAAGCAACCACCTGCTTTAGACGACATCAGTGGCTATTTATTAAGTGGTCGCATTAGCGGGGTTTCACTGTATATTAAATTATTATGAAACATATCAAACAGCACATGAGCCCAGTATACGTCAATCGATCATCATTACTATGTATTGGATAGACCGGGCAGACCACCTGCAGGAAAGACACAATGGTTTCGGATAAATGCATCTTGATGTACATCAATGCTTGGGGAACAAACCGTTGCACATTATTATGAGAGTCAACATAATACTGCGAACTGACTCCAGACAATTACAAATAGGAAATACTTTGGGCGTTTACGAGTAAGAATGTAGTTCTAAATGCACGCCTAGTTGCTTATGTGGTATATTCAATTGTACCGGAGAACAATTGCAGATAAATAAACATTCCTAATCTATTATAATTGAAGGCCCAAACTTCAACTTAAAATAGTATTAATCGCAACATATTGCCCTTACCTGATGTTCAAACAAGGTTTATAATCCAGTCATGCCAGTCCAAGTATGGAGGGGACAGATGTATGCGGATTTGGCCATGTACAAATGAACGGAGCGAAAAACTGACTTGACAATGCGCAATGTGTCATTCCCTTCTTGTTCATAAAGGCAATTAAGTAGATGACAAAATGGTTAGCCTTTTACTCCATTAATGTCCCTGTAAAGAATAATGATATAATAAATATTAAGTACATTAACTGGTACAATTACACTGGTACAATTACACATGGACACACGAAACGTTGGCCAAGGCAAACAGTGAAGAATCAGATATACATAATTCCATTACGAAACAGAGCAAAGCCTGATCGGACGGCTTAAATAGGATTTGGTCTACTATGTTGTCAAAGAAAGGCGTAGTTATGGCGGAGAGGGTTAAGCAATCCCTTACGATTGCCAGTAGACTGTTGAACTCGTTTAACAATTCATCGCAATTGCAGGGTTGACCAAGATCAGATGACTCTATTTGCTACTGGAATTTTGTTTCATACTTTACTTCCTGTCGCAGTTAAACATTTCATTGTTCATAATACTTTGAAATAGTTTAACCCATTCATACTCATGATGCCATTGTCTAATTCAAGAGTATACAACAGGGAAAGGGTAAATGCATGGTTGAAATTGACATTGGATAGAATAAATCTATTTTGAATATTTATATTGCTGCACGAGTTTGAATAGTCTACTGATATATTGAGGTAATCTGGTTATAGCAATTTTAAACTTCATCGCAGTTATGTAATTGCTACAATATTCATCTGGTTTCGTTTAGCATTAAACGGTTGATAAGTTCAAAGGATTTGCATCGGCATTACATTAACCAAAACATTCAACTGGTGTGTGGCGACATAAATGGTTTTATAAAAGGGTTTCAGTTATCGCAGAAATGCGTTATTGCGGTAATAAATCGTGCATAGAGTTACTAATGAGAAAATACTCTATAAACTGCAAACGAACATGTATAGCAATTTGGATGAACCACATTAGATCATTCCAAAGTATTGCAAACATTTGAATGATTATGTTTAGTACTTCAGATTTCCTCTTACTTTTATTTAAAGGATAGTTTATGTGCACCCTCTCATATCAATGTGCTTCGTAAAATGCATAAGCGAATGAAACTGTTTGTTGCGACGTGCTCTGTATATCTATGATATGACAATACTCTGGTAACAATAATGGGCAACGGTATATTGTACGGATGATGATAAATGTTTACACGTCTTCCGCACATCGACGATATTTGCAATTCTTTATATCTACTATCAACGATAATTGGTAATTGGTTTGGAAAATATCGAATCTAATATAAGCTATATGGTTTCCTTGAAGTATCTTAGTTTAGTAGCTAGACACCAGATAGTTTCTAATCATTGAACCGATGGTTGTATAATTATCTTGGCCTGGATTTCCGTTTTACATTTCCGAACCAGGTATCTTGTAATTCGATGTTCTAAAACCACAATAGTGTTAGGCTGATTTGTACCTAAGATATAGTGTGTACATATTTTACATAAGAATGTCGTAATAATAAGCTAGGACAGGCTTTACGGATAATCGTGCGAACAAAACGTAGCGTAATATCGCAACTATTAACATTCTAATATGCGACATTTACGCTATTACAGTCGTACGACACTTCATAAAACCGATTCCCTGGTCTACATAACCAATGCATCATACTCCAACTGATAGGGCCAGTAGATATTTCACATAACCGACTTGTATATGCATTCTACTTTATGCTCAATAATATACTCCCTCTAACGTGTTTCAATCGTTAGCTTGTTACGCACGACCAAATTGACATATGCATACAGCTTGTATCCAGATGAGAACTCGAGTCACTCGGCGTCTCATCAGGATCCAAGCTGTTTGCCACTCTGTCAATTGTATCTCAAAAACTTGATCGAATCAGAGGTAAGTAAAAAGCAGCAGATCGGAACTTAACCCTTCGCTTGCTGAATTTTAAAATACATTTCTCCTTCTTTACCGATGCCCTGTTGTATAATTACATATATCTTCACGGTGTACACGTATTTCGCTGTGCAATCACTGCTGTGGAGTGCACTGGTTGCACAATCAACTTGTAAATAGTGCAGACCCTGATGAGACAGCTCCTGCAGGAGCTGTCTCATCTGGGTCTTCACTATTTACAGGTATGTATATTGACGTGAATAGCAAGCGAAGGGTTAAACATACCTCATTTTCACAGCAGTCTAAGGGTTAAACCGTGTACAACTTCAAATGACCATGTTCAATATTACCCTTTAAATGCAACAAACGAGCAAGCATTTGTCTTGAAGAAAATATAATCCCTGGTGCAAGGACTCCTACTGGAGACCCCGGATTACAGTAGCTGTTTGATCATTGGCTGTGCTGACCCTTTTAAGCCTAAATCCTTTATAGTCTGATTTTAATAAGGACACATTATTCCACGTTGAAACTTTTTTAAAAAGTCAGCATCCAAGGACCAGACGTATTAACACACTTCTAACTTTACGTGAAATACGTCGAGATACCCCAATTATAAGATGTTGCGTATTCAAATGATATACGAATTCGACAATGTTTGCTCGATTGCAATACGTTTCAACAACATAAAATGCAATGCACATATGAAACATATTGTTTTCTTCTAGAAAGATGTCTCTTGATTGATAAATATTCAGCAAATATGGAAATCAGTGTGTGCCATGCAACAGGCAAACGAAGGTCCGTAGCCCCTACCACTTTATCTGATACCAACCGTTTTTAAACCTTTGCATGCATAGAATGCCAAGAATAGACTGCGCCTACAGCTACCAGTCAGGGTCTAATACTCGTATGTTTTCCTGTGATATACTATATTCATACATGTTCATTATATCATTACCGTAACGCAGTTAATAACCCATCATGCTATTATTTCTTACATAAGTACATGTATTGATAATGTAAAGGCTTTACTGTAAGTAATAATGTGCGTATTTGGTTTACGGCATCCAAAGCTAAATAATGATTTCGATTACGAGTGATGTCGTGTTTATGAAACAGGGTAAGGATAATAACATACACATGGGGAAATGAGTATATAGTAAAACTTGTATTAAAAACGTTTTAGACAGGCGTCTGCTCAATGTCGCAAACACAGCCCCTAGAGTTGCTACATTACGATAACAGTATATCGGCGTTGAAATAAGCGACCTTTTAATGAACGAGAGAGGGAAATCTAGTACGTAGAACGCAATAACAATGTACTGACCGAGACGTTCCTTCAGCATTTACAAACACTTTTAAAAAGGACACACAACTAACTATTTATAATGTGATAACACTTGTAGTATTATAACTTAAAACATAATCTATAAAGCTTTAACAATCTGTTTAACCAATTCCTCCATAGGCTATTATTAGACCCAACCTCTTTGAATAAAATCTACCTAAAAGGAGCATTTACTAGAGAAAAGGAACATTTTAAAATATGGTAGTTTGAAACCATTGTGATAAATAGAGGTTTCAAGAAGTGATTATTACAGAGGCGTAGAAAGGAGTATTTATGGAGGAGAGGGTTAATCTTTATCTGATGTAATTTGGACTGCTACCGATTCGCTCACAATTTATTAAGAAACCTTTAACAAAGCATAAAACAACATGGTAACTTTAAGACTATGTTTGCAAATGTGACCTGGTCGCCAATAGCTAAATAAGGGTAGTGTATGTAGGTGTTTTATATGCGGGAAACAGATAACACGATATGAATGAGTTACGTTTGTCTTTGCAAATACCGTTAAACTTCGATATCTCGAACTTCAAGGGACCATACAAATTGCGTCGAGATAACAGAGATTCGAGTAATCCGATTTCTAGTTTTGTATTGTAAAACTTTAAAAAAAACTTTTATTTCGTGTTATCACGAATTCAAGTTATCAGAGTTCGAGATATAGAAGTTCAACTGTAATCTCATCTGAATCCAAGTTGTTTGCAAAATGCGAGTCGGGTCTCAAATAGCGATATGATACAGTAAAACCTCTCTATAACGGCCACTAAAGTTTGTTAATTAGTTGCTATTTAGGGCAGGTGGCTGCTTAAACAAGGTGAAAGTAAAACAGTACGTTCCTATAGGAGCGTTCTCTTTTACTTTCACCTTGCTTTAAGCAGCCACCTGCCTTTAACACAAAATATGTGATGTAATTTATTGGTCGTTATAAAGAGGTTTTACTGTATTCGCGAACAAGGACAACGTTATGGTGAGAACGTTTCTGTATCACCATATCATATTCCAGATAACCATTGTTTATGACAGACCCAAAATACAATAAAACAACATTGTCTTGGGACTGAAATAGATGTTTTATCACAAAATAGCAGTTGCAAATGCACAAAATGATAGTAACTGACATTATCATTAATGTTTCCAAAGAACTGTGTTACAGCTTGTTTATATCAAACTCCCAAGAACAGTTGATACAAAGCTATTAGTTATGTGGTAAAATTGCAAACTGCCTAGAGGAATATTACCATCCAATATCATATGGACAAACTAATGTGTTCCAAAGTCGTTATCCGCATTTTGAGTTTCAAGATTCTATTTAATTTGTAGTTGATCAATAACGATATACATTTATGAGCTTATATCATATTTATGAGCTTGTAAATGACACCAGTCCGTTTGTAGGGCATGCGTATTTAGCATTGGTTCCCGCTACTTTAGATGAAAACTTCTTATTGATTCGGTATATCGACACACGTCCAGTCTACTCTGAATCACTGGTCAGGAAAGTGTAGTAGGCATCATGATTGATGCATAAAACTACATGTTTATATGGGAACTACATAACATTAAGTATTACCTGACGTACATGCATTTGACTAATGACCAATTAGTTGGAGTTTGAAAAGTTAAAACATCAATACAGGCCATGCAGTAGGACCTGTCATAAGCGGCAATTCATTTCTTAAGCTGATGCATCTTAGCTGGGTGCATAAAACAGGTCAGGAGTAATGTAGACAGCTCCTATAGACAAACTCTGTACAGTGCTCCCTCCCTACAACGGCCCTCTCAATAACGATTCCCTCCTTACAACAACGCATGTCACTGTTTCCGAAACAACAAGGCTCCAGAAACAATTTTTTTTCCTTCGAATTTTCTTTATGCCTCCATCAAACCCTATGTTGTGACCACTCTTCAGAATCGTCACTTTGTGACGATTCTAAAGAGTGGTCACAACACAGTGTTTGATAGAGGCATAACGGTTTTAGTTCTCGAAATACACCTTATCTGGGGATCTACAAACAAGCTAATTATGTTTGATTTTCCCTCCGTATAACAACTCCCTCTGAACAACACATACAATCTTCGTATCCCAAGGGATGTCGTTGTAGAGAGGGAACACTGTATTACTTCTGCCCTGCATCAAACAACCGTCGGACAGGTTTTCCTGTACTGTACTGTTTGCTCAAGTAGTGATATTGACTATTTCTACCCGACAAACGGTTTAGTAACTTTTCAACAAGTAGATAACAACTTGGATATCCTGATGAGACGCCGGGTTACACGGTGGCACATCTGGATCCAAATTGTTTGACTCATGTCGCAAAAAACGGGATAAGAGTTGTATATATTAGGCGCGTCTCATAAAAGCTCGAGAGTACGATAAGAAATTGTCGTAATTCATAATTTAAAACTGTCAATACTGCTCGGATAGCCAACATATAGCTCTTTCATTTGTGCATCAATGAGGAGTGCAAGATGGATAGCATTGTAAGATCAAACATACGACGATCGCACAATTAATGGAAATTCAGTCATACGATCCATTGTTGAATGCCCTTATATTTGTCTAATTAAGCTTTAGGATGATAATGGCGTGTTTGTGATAACCGTTCCAAACGGTTAAGATCCAGATGAGACGCCGGGTAACACGGTGTCTCTACAGGATCCTGTCTATTTATCACCCCGATACTGTTGTATTTATCTATTTATCACCCTGATACTGTTGTATTTTAAACGAAATGGAAAACAACATGAACTTTTGGAATTGAAGCAGATGACAGTTTCCAACCGAAAATTACTTCAGAATGTATTACAAATTAGCAACGAGTTGTTGCGTATTCCATAACCATTACATTGAGATCAGTTACACATGCTTAAGATGGAAGACCCATTGTTAACATACTAACCAGTGTCTATGTTGCCTCTGTTTTAAAGTTGTTATTCATTCTATTGTAATAAATAAAAGGTACAAATAAAAGATACCGATCAATATGATACTACGAATATGTATAATTACATTTGACTAAATGGTTACATGTTTTGCATATTATATTGTGCATTGCCGTTTTTATACAGAACAGTGTATTCAAATGCAAAAACGTACGTAGTTTATCTGTAGCACGTAAGTCTTTCGTATAGTGTCCTACGTTAACCATTCGATAAATTGAAAGAAAAGATATCCACAGGTATCCAATAATGCATTCTTATTGATGAAGGCGAAATCGATAATCTATTTCACGTTACGTAGGTCTTGTCACATATAATCGTTCATATTAACGGCGTGACTACCATTAGTTATGTTGTTAAATATATATAGACATACACGTGTTCTTTACAGACAAAAACTGCATTTCAGTAAAAGGCATTTGTTTTGTTTTTCTGTTGTTGTTTTGTGTTGTTGTTGTTGTGTTTTGTTTTGGTTGTATTTTGTTTGTTTATTGGTTGGATTTTGTGCTTTTGTATTGGCGTCCCTTTCTGCCAACTATGGGCTCAACGGACGCCAATTATTTCTGTATTGGTCATTGAAATGTAATTGCATTTGATGTGTAATTTGAAATACAGCACATATCTTATATTTTTGTAAAGCGCTCTATTTCAAAGTATTATTGGTGTACAATCCTGCAAATAGTACGGATTGCGTTATAGCAAATATTCAGTTTTCACATAATTTTTACTATGATGGGAAATGAGCCCATGCATGTTTATGAAATTTCTTTTATGAATATTGATCGGGGTAAAGGTTTGAAATAAGCATATTTACAACGAATGTAAAATACAATGCTAGTGTAATCTAAGTACAAGTATGAGTCATGCAGGGAACACTGTGTACAAAACACACAGCCGCCCGAACAGCACCACAACAAGAACACATAGAAAATGTATAAATATATCAAACACAAAGTGACGCACAAAGACAAAACAAACAAACTATAGGGGGAAGGTGGAAGTTTAAACTGGTTTGGGGGCGCCCAACCTCACACTTATTCCATCTCAACCCTTAAAGACAAACAGTGTAAATAAACATATCCCCTGTCCGACTACCACCAAGTCACATGTAAATATTAACACATACCCACTGTACAAAAGAAAATGCTTCGGTTTGGATCTGGTGCGTATTGACTACCGGTGATTTGAATAGCCTTCTTAGAACCTATAGACCGAAGCTCGCGGCATATCATGTGGATGTAAGTGGTTTTGTAAATGCGAGTCCGGTCGCTGTTAGCGGAGTAAATGTTTTAAGAGGAAGCTGGATATGTAAACGACGTTGCAGTTGTTAATTATGTAAACACAGTACAAACAGTGACTTACTTACATTATTCGATGACCCAAACACAAGCAATCTACATCAATGAATGAAGCCCGATATTGGTTCTGATGATCGTTTATAATACATACTTATATTATTTTTGGACATAATGTATTATTTGATTTCAAGGGAATATTATAAATAAAGGGATAATCATGGACTTTAACCGTTGTTGTTTGTTATTTACGTTTTCTGTTTGCGTTTTTGAATTTTTTCATAACAATTTAGTATACAGTAAAAGTTCCGTATTGGTTTTTGTCAAAAATGTATAATACAGTAAGGCCTCGCTAAAATATTTTTTTAAGAAAAGTGGTAGTTTAAATTCCTAAAGAGACTTTCTGCGTCACATCTACTCGATATTAAGCAACCACGCGCTTTTACGTACTGCTATTGGTATAAATCATGCAGTTACATTAGTGATATATTACTGTATATAAATGTTATACGAGATAGGATTAGACTTGTAGCAATCACAACATACACAGCCGAATCGAATAAGGTATATTGCATTTTAATTGATATACTGATATGCATCTGCATTTCATATTAATGGAGTGATACACTTCAGTCTGATAATGTGTTTTTATTTCAAAGATCATCAACACCTATCTTTAACAACCACTAACAATGTTTAATTCTGGGTTGTAAGACTCATAGCAGCTTAACCCTTTCCTCCATGCATGTTACTTTAGAATTGAATACTTAACCAATGTGCATGGATTGATTTTTTATAATCCCACTTCAACCTAGAAATATCTTACTATGTTAAAACCGTTCTAATAAACACAATATGATATATGTCTGATCCTGCTCTACTCTGTTTGCAAAGGTGCCCCGATGCGTCTATGTGAGATGAATGATTAAGGCATAAAAAGCCGGTATGAGCTTTATGCCCAAACGCACGTCCTGAATTAAGGAACCAACTATGTTTACAGACACATTTCTTTACGAATTTAGTGGTCAGCATGGCGGAAAGTAATTGGAATTTCAGTAAGTACAGTGTAGTAATTAACATTTATCTGTGATTTATTATCTACGACCGGTAAAGTTATCTTATATCTATGATGATCGTTTACCAAACAATAGCAATTTATCTTAGTGACAACATAACAGCATTTTAATTGCTTTAACTAGACGACATGCACTTCATATATCGATCTCTGTCAGCCAAATGTTTTTTTACCTGTGCATTTATCATTAAACGCAACTGAACTGATAAGCAATAGAACGTAAGTGCATGTCGATCTCAGACATTGGCAGTATCATTACTTGACGGATGATCTGTTAACCCTTCTCTTGCTGAATTTTAAAATACATTTTCCTTCTTTACCCATGTCCTATTGTATAATTACATATATATTCATTGTGTACAAGTATTTCGCTGTGCAATCACTGCTGTAGAGTGCACTGGTTGCACAATCAACGTGTAAATAGTGCAAACCCTGATGAGACAGCTCCTGCAGGAGCTGTCTCATCTGGGTCTTCACTATTTACAGGTAGGTATATTGACGCGAATAGCAAGCGAAGGGGTAAGTCCAGCGGGGATACCTTTATTTACAATATTTGTAAAGCTAGGGTGACTTTGAGAGAAGTGTGAGGTTAGGACGTCCGTAAACCGGTTTAAACCCCCAGTGGTGTTTTTGCTGCTGACCGTGCCAAGGCGGTACTCTCTTTGTCACCCTTCCTTTTGTTTGCATTGCGTCTTTGTGCTTGTGGTTTGTTCATGTTGTGGAACGTTTGTCCCTGGTTCTTGTGTGTCTTTTGGTGTTTTCTGTGTTCATTTCGTGTGTGTGCGTGTGCGTTTGGGTGTGTGGTTGTGTGTGTGTGTGTCATGCTGTCTATCGGTGTTTTGGTGGTGGTTGCGTCTTGCATGTGGCTTTGCCTGCTTGACTTTACTACTTTTCCAATTAAACAAAAGTGGTTTAACCCTTATCCCGGTATCCGTGACCTGAATCGCATGTGGACCCAGATGGGTTGACGAGTAACCTGGCGTCTTATCAGGGTCTAAGCTGTTTGATATTCTGTCAATTGGTTTTTAAAAATTTGATTAAGCATGAAGTAATCAAACTTGTACAAGTTCTAGTTTTGGGCAGACTTTGTTTTTCACCGCGTGTTAAAATATTTAACAAATTAAATTTTGAATATATAGTATTTTAAGTAGAAATACATTATATCGAACAATCGCCTTCAACACAGTTTATTACATTTACAACAATTATGCCTCCATATGACTGCTATGACAAGCTTACTCATGCTTCTTTATATCCAAAGGATGGCCTATTACGACGGCTTCTATTGTTGAATATTCATATAAGAATTAATGACACATACACTTATTTAGCTAGTATGTTTAATCGCATATGTACGCATGATGTTTTGATATTGGTAGATTTTATTGAGTCAATTCTATAATAATTTTACTAGCAAACAGATCAGATTTTGATAGAACGACTCCTACGGGAGCCGCCTGATCGGGGTCTACTCTGCTTGGAAAGGCGTGAACATACGATTATATGCAGGAAAAACATACCTACGACACTAGTGATCGCATATCAAAACCATACACAACATGTACAGCGTAATCCACCATCCTTGTATACATTACCCGGTCCTCGGTCGACTTGTTTCGGGGGTAATGGAACGATGTCTGAATAACGGAAACATTGTACACGAGTAAATCTATACGGCTCCATTTCCAAAATTGTCGGATATGAATACTGAAATTATAACATAGTAAAATGGCCATGAATGCGCAACATTATCAACAAATGTATGTCTTTAATGACATTCGTGAAATGTGTCCCGAACTGTAATGGGTAAATAGCATTTACGTTACCCTTATTCTACCATAACAAATGTTACATCACAAACTCTGATCTGAGGGATGTTTACTTATTTCCATTGAACAAACAACTACTAATCGATTGCCAAAGTGCTTGGATCATGTTGAAAGACTCGCGTCTCATCTGGATCAGAGCTGAAATTGCAGTCGATATGCGTTTGACATGATGCGAGTTACAAGGGCGCTCGCTTTTTTACGTTCAAGGACGGGACTCTCAAAACAAATCATTGTTTTGGGTAATCAACAACATAATTGAAAATAATTTTATTTACCATTCGACTAGTCACAAATTGTGTTTCTGGGCGTTAAACTAATTGGAATGTCAATTTCCACACCTAAATTTATTAAAAACAATTGTTTGTTTCGTATGACATATATGGCAACTTATCTAAACTGAACATTCATTGTTAAAATGTCGGAACAATGAAATTAAACAAAAAATGTCATGTACGTATAGTTCTCGTTCAAGTCGTACTCTTTGTTTCCATCAGATGCCAGTTTCTATTGGTGTATAAACAAAATGTTTATTCACGGATCTAGTGCTATATAGACCATGTTTTTAGTCATTGTTTGGGGCAAATATGATTAATAATTGTCTGTAATACATTCATGTTTGATATTGAGGAATGTAATTCGTTACAAATATAATGTCATTGTCTGTCGTGCATGGCGAACAGTAAAACCCATATAGACCGAACAATGAAATGAGTACCAGTCCCCCTACCCATCCCCTAATAGGCTATGGTTAGACCAAACCTCTTTGGATAAATCTACCGAAAGGAGCATTTACTTGAAATGACGATATGTTTAGATCCGTGTAATTTTGAAACAACTCTGATAAAAATTTTTTTACTGTATTTCAGAATTCATACAGATCAAGCTTTATATATTGATCAAGGTTTTATAGAAAGGTGTAACATGACAAACAGTGCGTGAGGGAGCACAGTTTAAGAAGTCCAGGATGCTACACCGGAACTTACTTCTGCCCTGTATGTCCACCACTGATGCCATTGATGAGACTGGTCAAGACGAGTCCATTGATAGTACCGTACCATAGGTAATTCCCAGGCGTCGTCCTCCAAATATACCAGGTCTTTGTCCATCTTCACGGCCGAAGAGAACAGTCAGAGCACCGGATATATATGGATTGTCAGCTGTATAGTCATTCAGAGCTTGTTTTCGTTGTTTTCAGGATTAAGATTGTTTTTCACATGTATTTGTGTAATATTTTTATTGGCGGTCGATGGTGAATGTTGTTCTGGTTGAATCTCTGATTCTTTAATGGAATTGCATTGTATGCTTTTGAAGTTAAACTTTAGTTTATTGTTAGGTAACAAATATTTGATATCAGAGACCTGTTAAGGAACATGTAAGTACTTGGTAAAAGTTTTGCTTCTAGCAAATTATCAAATGTCGGGACGCCATTTCGAAAGTGGGGGAAGTATGTCAAAGGACTAATACATATTTGAGCAAGTATATACGTGTTTTTGATTTACAGTTACCCTTCAGCGCATTGGTTCTTAAGTCATATAAAGTATAGCTTTAATCGCTTCATTGTCCTCTAATGCTTTCCACCCGTTTCCCTCTATGTTCCGTTTACTAATTACTAACCGGTCACATGATACGTCCGCATGACCTCGAATGGCCAATGCAATGCTTCATTGCATCTATCAGTTGTGTGTTATTTTGAACACATCATTCGTTATTGCATTGCAAACTTATAGAGGACACTCTGTAGCTTTCTTTCTTTTCCATTCTATTGTTATTATTGTTTAGTATTGTTTACTTGTTTGTGTTTGTATTTTGAATACGAATACGTATCATTATTTGCATTTGCCATTCGTGTGTCATTGTCAACACATAATTCTTTAATTTATTAAAAACTTATAGACGATACTCTGTATCTTTCAGTCATTATTGAAAAACCGCCATACCAGTTGAAGCGGCCTGGACGTATACAAATTCGTTGTCACGTTCAGAGGGGCAACGACGTGACCATGTCGGCTCAGTTGAAGCTGTGACAACTACTCGTCTATCTTAAAATATATTTTTGCGTAAAAATATCCGCTCTTTTGCCCTTCGGCATGTTACATCTATAGAATAGATTACATACTTCCATTTTATTCTTTATTCGATATAACCATATCCCTGTTGAATAATAATGTAAGAAATAATGACATCGTGTATAGTTGTTGGTTGTATTTGTACAATGGTATATGGTATTGGTATAAAATGAATAGTCAGATATATTACTATTTCATAAGCAAACAGAGAAAACACTGATCAGACGGATTCCGCTGAATCCTTCTGATATGGGTCTGCTCTGTTTGCAAAGGCATCAAAAGTTTGTTTTATACAATGGAAAGGGTTATGTATCTAAAGCAAAATGACCGCCTTTGTTTCACTTACATCTCTAATTTGCTACAAACTGAATGACGTCATAAATAACTACACAAAAGATCACTATGCTGTACATAACTACACAAAAGATCACTATGCTGTACATAACTACACAAAAGATCACTATGCTGTACATAACTACACAAAAGATCACTATGCTGTACATAACTACACAAAAGATCACTATGCTGTACATAACTACACAAAAGAATATTATGCTATAAATCTATATCGGCTACCAAATGCTATTTACAGGTGTTCTATATCGGTCGAATAAAGTTAATACTGATAGCAGTGGTATAATTGGACTCCTGAGAATGCCGTAAATGCCACAAACAGCTATATTAAGCAGATGGGGTTAACCACGCGTATCATCCAGACCCTTTCAGCGCTGCAATTTCAGAACGGAATGTCTAGTCAGTGTTTTACTACGTGGTCTAATCGGTATGAAAGGCTTAAACCTGCTAAATGAGTTTTGAAAACAATCAGTACAGGCTCTGATCAGAGGGTTCCTGTACCATCTACAAAATGTGCAAATGTCGGAGCATTGCGTGTTCTGCATTCAATGGGTACGCATTAACCTATTTGCTCCCAGTGGATTCGTCCATGTTTATATATTGGATTAGTCCATTTTTTATCTAAGGGGTGTCTGGCCTAAATTTTACATTACGTTTTGTTTTATATTGAAATTCCTATCAGCAAACAGTGCATACTCTGATCAGACGTCGCATTATGCGGCGTCTGATCACAGTCTACACTGTTTGCCTAGTTCCCATATACGGGGTCGTGGGAGCAAATGGGTTAAACGTACAAATGTTAAGCTGTCATCTTATTTGTTTCTGTTCGGCTGTTCATGGCACTATGTTCTATTGTATAACTGTACCAACAAGATGCTCTACTATCACCCTTTACCACATATATACGTGCGAATACTTTTAAATATAGAAACAGAGCTGTCGAATCAGCATCAGTCATTTTTGCATCCAAAATTATATTGCTATAAGTTTACAGTTTCTGTCATGTTTGAAATTTTCTTAGTTCGTTATGTCATTATTTTTTCATGAGATACTCATGAGATAATGGGTTAAATTAGGTCCACACACCGCCAACATCGTCCACACACCGCCAACATCTCCAGATCCCCAAACGGCGTTCTTCTTGTACATTAAGTACAAAGAGTGTATGTATTGTATGTGGGGTTTACACACACGTTCCGGATTGAGGTATATTTTTATTTGTATTTGCTAGAATATTGAGAAAAGGAAAACAGCAAGTAATTATTTAAATGTCAGCTGGCACCTGTCAGCTGGATTTTTACAGGTATGGTATAACAAGCATTCATATCAAGGTAGCGGGATAAAAGACAGGTTATAATGATAACGATACATAAATACCAAAATTGATAGATATTTTGTGCCAGTATATTGTCAAAATGCATGTACCAGTATGTTCGGTGGTTGTACTACACAGAGTACAGACATTATAGCTAGCTCGAAGAAACCTTTTACCGGAGACACGCAACACATGCATATGCGGCAAAATGATTGAACCGCTATCCCGCTGTAAAACATATGCCTGGTCAAATATGGATCCGGTGCAATTTAGGTTGCTTCCGCTTCGTTCTAGCTCTTGAAAGAATATAGAACGAGTGTCAAACAGCTTGGATCCTGATTAGACGTCGACTTCAATAACTAACAGTAGGATATGGGCTAATTGAGATTTGGCAACTGTGTAGAGAAAACCATTGATCAGGGTCTGCATTGGTTTGCTATTGTGGATGCTGCTCAGACAAATATATTTGTTAACCCTTTCGGCGCCAAATTTCAAATTGTCGTCTGCAATCCAAATTTTGTTAAATCATTCGGTACAATGAGGAAATGATATACATAAATGCAAATTTCAAATATATAAAGCACATATATAGAAATAGAGAATGAGACAAAAAGTGCAGTCCCTGATTAGACGCCGCCTTGAAAAGGCAGCGTCTGATCTGGGACTGCACTATTTGTCGTGGTACATTTATTATGACGGACCATTATTCTTTAAATATATAATCTCCAGAGGGTTTAACGGCCAGCCCTTAACCATTTTCCTCAAATAAATGCTATTTCACGTCTTTATAAATAGAGTTGACTCAGGCCAGACGGTTCCTATTGAACACGTCTGATAAGGGTCTGCTCTATTTGCTGATGAAGCTATATGGATCTAATTTTATTGTTTCTGCCACGGTCAAAAAACCCTTATTACTAATGTTTATAAAGAATTCTGCTAATACGAATATTTATCGGGTAAAGGGTTAAAACATCCCGATTTGTAAGAGTGCACGTAGGCTACGGCATATCATCTGTGATATTAACATTTACTACAGGAATATGTATACAAGAATATATGTTTTCATGAATAAAACAAACAAAATAAAAACACCTTCCTTTCTGGCCCTGTCTGTCTTTGTCTGTCCCTGTTCCTGTCTCTCTCCATCTCCACTCTCTCTATATGTATATATCACTCTGTCGCTCTCACACTCACTTGATATGTCTATCTCTTCTCATTCTTTAATATGCTTGTATCTATTCTCTGTCTTTAGCCAAGTCTCTCTCTGCCTTTTCATCTATATGTCTCTCTCCGTATTTCCCAGATCGCTCATTCTCAATGTCCACCTGTCTCTACCTACATCTCTCTCATTCTTTCCCATGTCTAACAGTATATTTCTGTTTCCCTCGCATTATCCACGTTTCTATCACACTGACTCATTCTCCTTATCCACCTCCCTCACACTCACCCACTCATTATATACATTTATCTCCGTCTATATCCCTTATAATATTGCCACATCATTGACATTCAATTCCGTAAATTACAATAATTATTTTACATGTCTTGTTGAGAAAAAAAGTGTTTAATGTTTTCAGTATGGTTTGTTCACGACAATATGTTATTATATAGCCATGATGAATTATTCGGAAGTCAATTTACAAAGTAATGAAAGGCGTCAACTGTCAAAGTACCCTTATGCATAAACAATTTATATTTTGATAATTGCAAATATACTCGTATGTTACCATATAATGCGTTATTACGAACTCTCCTAAATAACCTATCTTTGCTTTACTTATAACCATGTGTTGAATATAGTCATTGCGATGGGTTTATCTTTTACCTTAGCCACAACATATGCTTACTCGGCGTTTCATCCCGAATCAAGCTTTTCATGCGGGTAAGGTCGCGACTAGCTGGATAAGGGCTAATTAGCCGTTTTAAGCCTAAAATATTCGTCTAATATTGTTATATGTTTTATATCTAATTTCTAAAATGAATAATCTCCAAATAGTTCGGATCCTGAACATGTAGCTGTCGCAACAGTATCTAGATTCTTTGCACATTGCCGCAACCGTTGACCAGGACTTATGGTAAATAAATCACTCATTGTATAGACCTTGTGATTTCCGTTTCTCGTTACAGCAGCAATAAAACTTGATTTCAAGAGATAGCCTTTGTCTGGAAACATATTAGCAAATCATACAAGAGGCCTACGAAAGTAGGCCATTCAATTGGCACGTGATCTGAAAGCAAAACAGCTAATACTTTTTTCAATCTGCTGAGGCGGCGTGGTTTAGCACCATTTGCATGATAGGTATCTACAAACTAATCTCATGAAGCGATATTTCATTGATTGGACACAGGAAATTAAAAAAAATATATTACGTTTGACTTGTGTTAAGCTACTACAAGTCTTACGTACCCACACTTACACCTCTTTATGAGCATCATTTTGGGACAGGTTGAATTGTTAAAAAAGTGTACCCTGACAATTCCACTGAAGTGCGGGTTGTTTAACCAACGACTGGTGTAACATTTATCATCATTTATTCAACAAATTATTTGACTAGAATTACAAATAGAAGATATTATCATTAGACATTTTTAATGTATTCCCCTGCCATTCTCTTTATTTCTGTTTGTTGTTCTAATCTTCTTTCTTTCTGTCTCTCTTCTGTCTGTCTGTCTGTCTGTCTGTATGTATGTCTCTCTCTATATATGTCTGTCTGCCTGTTTGTCTGTCTGTATGTCTGACTGACTGTCTGAAATAAATATGTGAAACTCAGCTCGGGTTTGGAGACGAACTTGTCAGCCAATATCAGCATTAACGTAGACTGTATATTATGTGGACAGTATATATTTAAAACCGGGAAATGTGTCATTACTGTTCTTTGGCACCCACACAAACCAAGATGAGATGATTGTGTTTCTTAGTTACTGATCAATATCATCAACTATGTAAGTAACTAAGCGTCCAATAGCAATGTTTGAAACTCTTTTTTCCGAAACGAAATCGTGAGACGTAAAGAGATTAGCATTGACATAGACTTATATTCTGCTGATAAGATATACGTTTATAGCCATATTGCGCACTAAAAGCTCTGCTAATGAAATTGCTTCATTTAACTACTACACAGACCTAGATGTATACAATTTATTGAACATAAAGCAGCTCCAATGTGTCCACTGCAACCTTTTAAAGTCGATAGGAAGAAACATCATCACTGCAAAATGTGCCCGGTCTGAATACGGAAATGACCTAGACATGGCACAAAGTTTTAATTAAATAACTAAAAGTGGCCGGGAATATGTACGACCAATAAACCATTTTGTCGCACATTAGTCCATGCTTTCCGTTGGTATACCAGGATGTAACAGTGGATTATCACTTGATAAACTCATTGTTGTGAACAGTGGCGTTATCAATTTGATAGTTTCACTGTTACCGGACTAGTTGTTACCCCGTGGTGATTTTAACTTGCACTAAGCAGTCAAATGTTTACTAAAACATTAATATGCTTCTTTTATGGTGTCGTTTTGCAATTTTTGTTTTTTTAATTTGTTTTTCAAAATCGTTTCACAGGTATTAAAGCTGATAACCACTGAAATATCAGCAGTACAACATGAAATCATAACAAAGACTCGAACCCAGACTGTTTGTCAATAAACGACAATATGTCCTCAATTTAAAACACTTGGACGTAATATACTGCTATTTGCACTCACTCACAGTTTAGTTAAAAATGATGAAACTGTCCACCAACCGATTTACATTAAGATTTATATATTAAACCAAAGGTCAACCAGTACTGTACCTGTACCGAGTCTACCAACCTTCATGTACAGCAAATTGAAGCGGCTTATTAGATGTCAATTTTCACTAGGAGGTTCAACAATGGTTATCTACAGGATTCAATAGCGGATTTCAAATCAGCGTCTTCCCTGCCTGTCATTTCCGTGTTCATGTCACCAGTTACTAGATCAATAACAACTCCGTTTCTGTAACGCAAACTCTTTCTCAGTTAATCTAAAATTATCCAATGCGCAAACTGTTCAAAAGACTTCCATTGATTCTCGACAGTAGCAGTTAATATTTAACACGTCGCATTACCTATTCGTATCTCCTGATAATGTTGGCTCAGTTAAAGCCCACAACCTTCACGCATATATGACTAATGGCGTCAAAATAACGCACAGTAATACTGACAAAGTTATCTTTTAGTTTTTTGTCAGATATACAAAATGAAGTCATAAAATACATTCCCTCTGTGTGATATAGAAATATCGACGATTATATAGAACTATATCTTAAAATTAGCCATAATAGTGAGTTGTTTTACGCTAGTTAATAATGATTATTAATGTGCTTATAGCAAATCACCCAAAAACTGGTAAAAAGTGAAACATGTTTAGCTTGGGATTTATATACTACTGGATAATTCGTATAAACAATCAACGAAAAGCTAATTGCAATATGCAAAGAGTATGTCCTTGTATCTATTACTTTAATTGAGTTGTAGCCATGGCACACACTGTAAAATAAATACGATATAGTTCCATAGGCAAGCGGTGTAGATCCTGGTAAGACGACTGCTCTGTGGAAAAAAATGGCAAACAATATGAACGTTAGGCAACCAAATGTAAACCTTTTTAAAGAACACTAATAAATATTGTTTCTACTTTGAACAACAAGTTAATTATGCTTCGTATTTTCGACACCACAACACGGCTACACTATTTCAAATTTCAAGATAATAGTGTTGTGTCAGTTTCCAACTGAGTGACGTTGAGTTACAAACATATTGGATCCAGATTCCATATAAGATGCCGACTGATTCGTTGTGGTATTTCATCCGGATTCATATTGATTATACTATGGTTACATGTGTGACACTCATTTTCTATCGATGTTTTAGTAATGATTGCATCTTGCTTTTCCTGCTTGACTTGACTTCGTTTTCATTTATACAGAATGCTAAATGCAACAAATCACTATTTGGCTTCGGATATATCAAACAGACAAGACAGTATACCCAGCAAATAATTCTCAAATAATCTGTTGGTTTTTTCCCAAACATTTGAACCCAGATGCATCATCTAGTTACCCGTAGTTTGACGTAAATTCATTTTATAAAAGCAACAGCAAGGCCTATAGTAACAGCTGTATCTTGTAAGCACATATTCGTAGACCAATACGATATTAAATATGCATTTGGCAATAGTTTTAATTCAATCTTAAATAAGACATTGCCAAAAGAAAGTATGGTATTGTTTGTTTGCAATAATACGCTGAGTACTTGTAATATTGAATACAAATGACAAGCAGTAGGCGACAATTGAACAAGGTTTGGGTACTTTTTGGGATGCAAATATACCACGTGTCCGTCTGTATTTTCTGTCGTCTTGCAATTACGTTTAGTTAATGACAATATGTCAGCTTATATCGTGCAAGACTTGTTTTCAGTAGAGGAAAACAGGAAAGTGCATTTAGGTAAGCAACACTATTCAAAGTGTATGTAGTACAGTCATGCCATACATTTGAAAAGTTCGTGAGTCAAAATATACGATTAAGACAATAATGTCTTTGTTTTGCATAATTTTACTTCTCTCCCGGTTAATATAACCATCACATATGTTTATATCTAACATTTTAATATAAGATTTGACATTTTAAATGTAAGAGGTATTGGCGACAATTAGACACGATTCATTTGTCCCGCGTCTGTGTGCACAGTAATAGGGTTTCGATAATCATTCCGCGTTGACATGTTCTCATGTTTGTTACTAAGTATGGAATCTAACTACCATCGCAAATAAGAAGGGAATTTCTGGCCCTTCTTCTGAATATTAAGGTTGAGCAAATCAGTAATGTGATGAAAAGAAACCGATTATGTTCACTATTGGCATTGATACTTTTGCTTTCGAAGGATCTCACACTTTCAGACTATACTTACTACACAACAGCAGGTGTTAAGTGCGGCGGCCGTGAAACGTCGCCCCGTACTCAGTGTTGTTATATTTTCTGATCCTTCGGGATCATTAGTTTTGATGGTATAAGTGTTGACAATTGAATACTGCTTAATTGCTTAAGCCGGTGCTTGGGGGCGTAAGTATTGGTTTTACTACTTTTAATTTTATTAATTACTACTCATGAACAGACTCAATAAAACCGAGTCTGCAATTTTCTCTCGTGGCATTGATACTTTTGCTTTTGAAGGATCTCCACTTTCAGACTATATTGAATTCATCCTGAAAAGTTTATCTCAAACTACACTTTGTTACAGACGTCGCATGTTTCGGACGCTCTAATGATAGCTGAAGGATCCCTCTGATCAGGGTCTGCATTGTTCGATAAAACAAAACCATGTATATGGCTTACAGCAGCAAACATCTTGTTTGCTGTGCCCCCTCAAAATGAAAACCAGATTGTTTCATAATAAGATCTGACAAATAATATAATAATTTAAGGGTTATATCTTGCAGTGTCTTGTTACTAATTACCCTGGGATGTCGGAAACCCAGTCTCCCTCCCACACTATCTGTATTAGCTGAATTATTTAATTTCGCTTCGTTGAGATAACTGTACATTATACTGATAAAGAAATTAACTAAATGATGAATGACTTGAATTAGCTGTTTGAACTGGGTCTGTACTATGTGCTTACAAGAGCCTTTCTTCAGGCAATTATAGTACCCATTGCGTTAGACGAATGTGACGCCATCTTATACGAATAGCTGTTCCAGGAAATTATTATGCAACGACAGTTGTCTATATCAGATGCCACCCGGTCATGGTTATCACTGTTGTAACAGGGTCATTTCATAGTACCTTCTCGAAGCATGGCATATTCAGAGAAAATGACACGCTTTTGACAGGACACGACTGTTCTGGATATATATTGTGGTTTAACTACAACGGAGTCAAATCGATCCCGAGACGCCGAGTATCTGTCCCGAAGACTTTCGCTACCAAAACATTAGGCTCATAACAATACACACACTCTGGAAAAGAAAACATCATTGTTTAACTATTAATCTGTGTAAGACTAAGGATTGCTCGAATTATGATCTGTTCAAGCGTTTACTTAATTCCAAGTCGTTTAAGTTTTTGAAAAACTACTAACAGAGTGCCAAATGGCTTGGAACGTGGTCAGTGGCCCATTAACTCGACGTCTCATCTAGAGGTAACATTTTAGAAACACAAACTCCACGGGGGCGTGACTAGCAGGGCAAAGGGTTTAACTATGTCCGTCATTTCTGCTTGATTATAAACTTGTATTTGATTTCAATTAACCTAAAGAATGTAACGGTGGTTTCAACAAGACTTACGTTGTTGGTTTTATTGCTGTTAGATGTGTAATCGTAACTATGTCTTAATTCAGTTTGTATGTCTTAGGTTAATTTTACCGACCGCTCATGCAATTAAACAATACAAATATAAAAACAATGTATAAAGGTGGTTATACAGTTATACACCGTCAAATTGAAATTTAAGTAAAACAGTATTTAGACAGTGTTGACAAGCAGAAACTATTGTTTAACCATTAGCCTGCTGCTGTCGTTTTGTAGCAGTGGGATTTTCAAAAGAAAAACAAAACTACCGAGTATCAAAATAGTGTCCGCTAAAAGTTGTTTTACGCAAGAGTATAAAAATATGTCTGCATCATTTTTACAGACATTTCGGTACAATGAAGAATTGGGATAAATATAATGCAATTTAACTGAGTCGACATATTTTGAATTAATTTAGGTGATTTAAAAAACGGATGGTCCTTAATTCAGGGCGATTATAATCGGAAAAGGTCCACAGGAGCTGTCTGCAAAACTTTAGTCCTGCAGTAAGGTGCCACCTGTTTATTAATATAAAATAGTTATCATGAAACAGCAGACAAACAGGCATATTGAAATAATGAATATTACAATGGCCTCATTTTATTTACATGACGTCATTGCGCTACGTTACAACCATTCAAACACCATACACCGACGAACCACAAGGCGAAACATGCTAACCTTCCAATTAAATGAAAATCTAAGGATGTTCAAATATTCATTATACAATTATCATAATGTGCTACCCCTTCTTAAATCATTATCGTTTAATTAATCAAACATGCTAAGATCCTGTATTGACGAAATGATCAACGACATGTATACCGTTATACTTTTAGCTCATACCAAATGCAATTAAACTGACTTCTAAACGCTAAATCAAATAACCATCAATATCAGTTTTTAGCACTTGACCCGGTCGGGAATTAAACATTCATGCATTAACACAAGTTCAGCTCTCCGCGATATTATTCACATTTGAAAACATAATGGCGCCAGGTGATATCAAAGTTCCAATCTGTTTGACACGAGCTGAAAAGTTTCTCAACATTAATCAAAATGGACGTAGACAACATTGCAAATATCGAAATTGTATCAGATACTTTCTTACAGCGGGGTATATATCAATGCAATTCCGTGACGGTACACTTGGAAACATTTGCAACATACGCACGAATATCACTATCAATACTTAATTCACCGAATATATGAAACAAGTATAATTATCGTATGATATCAGGATGCTTGACTGCAGCTTGGGCAATTTTCAGAATACTTTGCCTTATACAGGGATGATGAAATCCGTTGAAATTACATTATAATAGAACTTACCCTGACATGAGAGTGTATTAAAAAATGGTTAGCACTGTAGAAAGCAATGCGATATACAGCATGCAATTTAGACGTGATCTCTATTTCTTCATGTGACGATTTTTCAAATAGTGAAGACCCTTCCGTAAAAGACGGCCCCTGTATCAGACAGTTGCAGTATCTGCCATACAATCACAGCTTGCAAGCCAAAGTTTACTTATGGAATACCATATATATGATTCTAGTTTGTGTCATGGCCAAAGCAGCATGTGTTGATATGCCGTTATGAAGACTCTTCTAATAATTAATTTTAGTGATGTAATGGTTCGAACATGAATAGTCGTCAGATACATGGTTAAAGTACTCGAACACAATTCGATAAGCAATATTCAAACTATGTTCTCAGATAAGATCCATAAATTAGCACATTTTCAAGACTATTTCCGTTATTTATCTAGCATCGAACTTTATTTTGAGGTCACTCTTTAGACTCGTCTCTTTGAGAGTGGTCACACTATAGAAGTCGGTGAAGAAATAACGAATTTAGTGTTTGATTACCGCACCCTTATATACAGTAGAACCTCTCTAAACCGGAATTCTAGTAGTGAAGAGTTTAGATAATTTTAGGCAGGTGGCTGCTGTCCTTTTGGTGAAATGAAATGGCGGGAAAATGAATGAGGCAGTTGTTTTCGTTTAGGACCTAATCTCAGTTCACATGTGCTACTGCAAGTTACAAGTTGTTGACATTATCACCGTGTGTTTCATACACATTAATGTCGTTCTCGGCAAACGTCATACATGCGTATATACATGTACACGATTCGCCATCAGCATAAGAAGAAGTACTTTAATCATCTTCAATATTCGGACATAAAGAGCCACTTTTTAGGTTATTTCCATGTTTGCCACTATGCCAATCTAAGTAACAATGGAAAAATGCTCCCTTACTCACGTCACTGACTTGAAATTCAGCAGGCATAATTTGCCGCCAGAATAACTACCTGATCGGTAAAGAGAAATATGATGGAAATGGCAACCCTTTAAAATGAAACATTAAAAACAAAAACAAATTCACGGTAAACTGTTTCTCATTCTGTCAGAACAATCCTTCCGACACTTGGTCCATGCACCCGTTAACCCCTACAACGCTGAATGTTCAAATGAACTATTCCAAAATTCCAGCAGATAAAGCTTACGGTGAATGTTTAGGATTACTTTTCTACAATAATGTGTGACGTAACAAACAGTGCAGACCCTGGAGAGATGACTCCTCTAGAAACCCTCTCGGTTTGGTCTACATATTTTGCAAAGGACATTAGTGACTCTTTCGCCGCATTGTAATGATATCTGTGTTTGCGCACGCATAAAATTGTCAGCAATTAAATGGTTAGCGAATTAATAGAGAAGTCGAGTAAAGACAAATGACCGTCGCGTTTGATCCCGCAGGTATAAAATGTGAGACAGAAGTCATTTCAAATGAATTTATCATTTAAGAGCCTTTAAGGTCAGAATAGTTTAGGCAAATCCCCACTATGTGTATTATCTGATTAAATATGAATCTGATACAACTTTGATTACGTCTGATTCAAACAAGCTATAAGAAAAAAACATGGCCATGTCATTCGGCATCTCCTCCTACAGGAGCTTTCAGCATGTCTTTTGACCTGCTTTAAGCTAGGACATGCCTTACACGCCCCTAATTAGACCTCCTTTTGATGACAGGTTCTACTGAACGTTATTACTACAGTTCTGAGTCCATGCTTATAAAGCTTTTAGTTGAGTCTGAGTTTCGTTCTCAGGCTTTTGATTGGTCAGATTTGAGTTCCCAAGCTTTTGATTGGTCAGATTTGAGCCATAGGCTCAAATCTGACCAACCAAAAGCTTGAGAACGATCTCAGACTCAACTAAAAGCTTTATAAGCATGGACCCTGATTTCGGAAAGCGCGTCCATCACATGTGCGATCGGCCTCAGAGTAACACATTTGACTTCATTGAAGAAACGTCTTTGGATAAATTGGTATAGTCAAGTTCGTGTGTTTAACGAATCATGTTGTGTCTATGTAATTATGTTTCCAGGTTACGCGCGTATATACTACTGTTACTTTGAGTACTCGGGTGGGGGCTATAGATATTTACACTGTTAGTTAGAATGGGTAAATATTGGATCAGTGTGAGACAGGATGCTTCCCCTAATCCTGGCTCAAACCCCCAGGTGGTTATTTTACCACTTGATTTCAGAGGTGGTATGCTGATATTCACCCAAATATATGTGTATCATGTACACTTCATATTTGTAACATACTATTATGCATATGTTTATGGTGTATATGCGTATGTATGTGTGTGGTATGTGTGTACACGATCTTAATTTGCTGTGACTCAGTACTTATTGGGTTCCTATATATTCATCATCATTAGGCGCTACGTATTCAGGGTCACAATGCCCTAGACTCCAAACCCTAGACACAGCTCGACCACTAATACTTTTAGTAAGGCATGTTTTGATATTATGTCTTATCATACGCTTGTGTGTGCTAAAGCATTGCATCGTGTCGTTCGTTTTAGATAATATTGGCAAAGCTCTGCGACACAGTTTTGTCAAACGGCACAGATATGATGTCGGGCGTGAGCAAGCAAGGGACATTTATTTTGAGATATTAGTCTACGTTTAGTTGAGCGAGAGCGTCATATGTGCGTCAGTGTTTGCTGTAGACCCCTATACGACATCTACTCGGTGTTTTAAATAGATTAGCTTGCCATTTTATCACATAGTGCATACGCTAATAAGAAACTGCTTCAGTTTGTACAATTTAACAAATTGTCTGTCCGTATACTGGCATTTTACGAGATGTTCAACTGCATTCAATTATAATTGTACATAATTCAGTTCAATCAAATCTGCTCTGACATAAGATCATATATGCAAAAAGATGATAATGTTTAAACATAATAGTTTGAAATGTACATCACAGATAATTCAAAATATAAACACACATTACTAGCGCGAGGAAACAGAAGACATATTTATTATAATCTCTAGACTCTGGGTGACCCAATATGCAACACAATCAGATATTGTCATTGACGTGCATAGGCTTAAAATTAAATGTATTTTATTTAGTATTGACATTTTGATGAAAGTGATCATTTGATAATGTATTTGATAATAAAACGGTATATTATTTTCTACATTCTAGATGTGAATGTGCCAGTAAGTGTATATATTCTAAAAATATGAGATCTTTAAAAACCAAAGCAGCAGTACAAAAAGAGAAATTTATAGACTCGGCTTTATTGTGTCTGTTCATAAACACTTATAAAAAGAGAAACCCTACTCACGCCCCTAGCGCTGGTTTAAGCGGTATTCAATTTTCATAACTAAAGCAATGAAGTACAGAACAACTTTTAGGGCCTAACCCGCGAGCACTTTAAAACACCTGTATACATACCACACTGCACGTAGATTTGCGTTTCACACTGTAATCAGACAATGGTATTCTTCATGACAAATACCAATCAGTTTTAAGAATACTTTCTGCATTTATTGATCGAGTCATAAAAGGGGTATTGTCTGGTTACGGTAAATACTGCTTTGCAGAGAGTATTATTGCATTTGCTGATACTATTCCACACGTATAGTAGGAAATGCCTGGTCTGAACATACGCTTATTTTGATTATATCCGATCGTGATTTCTCATTGGCGACAGGGTACGAGATTTTAAAGTTCTAAGTCTTAGTCTCAGTTCATTACAAAGTATCTGAATTGTCAGATTTAAGCTTTCTTGAGAATGATCACAGGCTCGAGCAAACAGTTCACCAACCTCGGTGTGAACTAAATTTGTATCTGTCTCGCATCCTTTTTGGACCGTGGATTAGACTCGCAATATCAAATACAATCTGAAACAGTTGTTATCTGATAAACTATTTATCTACGTCCGATGTGTTAAGGCTTTTGAAATAAACTCTTGACTGAGTATCAACAACCAGGACTCTGATGAGATGCTAATTTGCTCGGTGTCTCATCTGGATCCAAGCGTTTTGAAAATGCCAACTGGATCACGCCTAGCAAGCAAAGTGTTAACGTATTTCCGTCTTATGTTCGTTTTTCCTGCTTAATTATAATCTTAAAATTGGTTTCAATTTATTTAAAGAACACATCAGTGGTTTTCAAATGGCTGACTTGTGTTATGTTATTCATTCGAGCACAAACAAGCTCGACACAATTGCATGGCCCATGTAAAATAGTTATACAGTAAAACATCGCTAAGCTGAAAGAGTACGCACGCGGTTGCTTAATGCAGGATGTAATGCATACACCTTAAAGGAATGGTGGATACTCTGCCCCAAGTTACCAGCTATACTAATAACCGGTAATGATACTTGCTCAGAGTTTCAGACAAACTTACATACGTTAGTATACATATTACTCCGTTATTATAGGTGGCTATAGCAGAGTGTCGTTCAGTCATTGTATATTCCGAATGTTTAATAATAAATTGAAATAACAGCACACTGCTTCAACAACATGAACGACGTAACTACGGTTCCTTTTGAAACTAGTCTATACCACATGACAAGTATATATAATATGTTTATCTATGCAGACAATGAAAGATATACAACAGATAATTATATGAAATCACCTGCCGGAAGGAACAAAATGATTGTCTATCCGGTCAATGAAAGATATGCAAAATATATACAATATATATGAAATAACTAACCGGAAGAAATTGCATCATTGTCCAACCGTTCAATGAAAGATATGCAATAGGTATACAATAAATATGAAATCACTAGCTGGAAGGGAACCGCATGATTGTACAATAAAACTAGATTGGTAAAATGTGTGTGTTATTCCCCTTGAGCCTTCGGTTGACGAATGCGCATGGGCGATAGACACAGTAAAAACAGTTTACTACATTCCTCCCCTCTTTAATTAGGAGGAGGAAATGGGTGAATGAAATAATCCAGTTCCCCGATAAGCCAAAACGGTGAACTCAGGTTAACTTAAATGGAATCAGACATTGGCAGTGTTTGAATTTGGGTCTCAGTTTTAAGTAAATATTTACCTTGATAGTTCTCTTTGGCACGTCAATTAACCTCTGGTATAATTATGTGAGAAACAATGAAAGCATGGGTATCTATTACCTGAATTAGCATTATAGTATAAAAAGACAGGCTTGGTAGGCATAGCAGAAACTATAGAGTCGGATATATATGTCTATATCCCTGATCAGTTTCTTTGTCACTATAATAGTTACATAGCAGGGATCATTTCTTCGTACTGTATTATACAATGTGTATACAATACACATATCCTCTCTATTTTCAAGACTGTTTTGTTTTTCATATTGTCAGAGGAGGTTTGTTAATAAGATATTATCGGTTTATCTTCACTATCGTTGTAAGGTATACACTTTCAGAATATATGGTGAAGCTCACTTATAACGAACTTGGATATAACGAAATATTGCTTATAACAAAATAAAATTTATTCACCCTCTCTATATAGTAAAATGGACCTGATATAACGAAATTTGGATATAACAAAGGAAATCAGAGGGTCCCGAGGACTTCGTTATAAATAAGCTTCACTGTACTTCACAATAGCAGGTGTTAAGTACTTGTATGGCGGCCATAAAAATCGCTCCTACTTCATTCTCAGTGTTTTATAGTGCCTGGTCCTTCGGAATCATTAGGTTTGAAAATTGAATACTATTGAATACTGCTTAAGCCGGTGTTAGTAGTGTTGCACTTTCAATTTCTACTCATGAACAGACGCAATGAAACCGAGTCTGCAATTATCTGTTTTTGCACGGCTACCTTTGCTTTCGAAGGATAACCCACTTTCAGAATATTTGTATTAACTGAGTATTAGTGTTTATGAATCCTGACTTACTGTGCAAGAAATATTACGAAAAGCAATCACCTCCGACCATGAACTATATAAAGAGCCTATGTCTTTGTTCAGGACAGCCAAAAGGTAATTATCTACCTACGGTCAGAAAGATTCCACTCTCATCAATACCAATCAGCCTCTCTCTTCCCTTCTGTATTCTAAGAAGTTGGGGCTCAAAGTAATAGGTTTCAGTAAAACATAAACATGTTTAGTGTGTAAGATATACTCGTAGAACATGTAGAATTTAAACAAATAATAAAGTATTATGTTCATAATTGTGTATGACTTGTATTTTCCATTGTCTAAAACGTAGTACTTTAATAACAAATGTGAACCTGGGGAAAAGCACGGTTACGTGTATACGTTTATAGAGAACTATAACATACATCTTATGTTTTGAAGAAAAATCGGTCGAACATGTTTGCAAAACTCAAATTACGCAGGATGAGCAATGTTAATGAACTGTGTCACAGAGGTGTATTCGAAGATTTAAAAACAAACGGGACGATATCAGTTTCTGTGCTCGGTAAATTTAAGACGGAAAAAAATGCCTCGAATTTTGTGTGAAAAACTGTTTTTTACAGTTTACATAACATTATACGCCAATTGGAAACGCCAATTCTGAAACACTCTTCAGTTGATGAGGGGTGTCCAGTTGAGCATGCGGGTAGGTAACTTTAATGTATATTCTCTTAGGGGTTATAAAGATAAAATGTATTGCAGAGTACTACACATCAACATCAATCAAACACGCATGTATGATTAAACTACATGCAAATTGAATAATAAGGGTTATGCATACAATGTTTTTCTGAATAATAAAAGCAAAATTAAGTGCACAATCATTTTGTGAGGACAATAAACTAAAGGGAATAACTCGAGGGCTAATGGTGGACTTTAATTTATGTATATTTATATCAATATAAATAATGTATGATAATATGAAGAAATTTCAATAAGAATATAGAAGGGGTGTTTTTCATGACAACTAACAAAGGGGAATACCTCAAGAAACAACTGAACGTTAATATCGTCTATCAAGTATGAAGAAATTCCACTTTGTAATATTGTAGCCGTTATCCACCCATATTTTGCTAGGGAAAATAAACAAGGATGGAAATCCAAGACCGGGTATGTAATCAACGCTATCTGACTTTTAACAAATACCTGCACAGCAATATAAATTAACCCTAGCAAGTAATATAAAATCATTTGAATAAATAAGGATGAGGTATCCTCGTAAGCATTTGACAAGACAACCAAATAAGCCGGAGGTGGGGGGTTCCATAACGGATAATGATATCCAATTTGTCTAGCACTTATTCAGAACGTCAACTTAATATCAATCGACGATACTCTAATGGATGGACGGTGTGCACCATTCAATAATACGACCCTTCTGGCGTCTAACAAACACATTATTGGGATATTGACGAGACGTCTAGTCACACGTCCTATAATATAAAATTACGTTACAAACCTTGTAAAAAAGCTACCATAAATAGTACAAACAATAATGAGTATTGTTAGTTCCGCGCATATTTCTGCGTTACCGTTAGCATGAAGAAACCAAGAGTTTGTAAAGGCCCTATAGTTTATTCATAAGGTGTTCGATTTATAAAGGTTCTAAATGAGTACCTGGTCTTAGTGTCCATTCATTTATTAAACATAGGGGTTTTAAAAGCAGGTGGTTGCTCAATGCAAGGCAACATTGGTGCATACATCTCATATAGGGGATTCTGCATTACTTATGACTTGTTTAAGCTACCACGTGCCTTACGGATCCATAATTAAACCTAAGACAGGTTCTACTGTAGAGTAATCATTGTGCACTTTACTAACAACAAGGTTAATACAACAGAAAATTGTGTACATATGTTAGAGAGCATAAAATAAAATGAAATATTAAATATAAATGGAAAACATAAACATTACACGGATTTTGCATCGTTGCAAAGTATAAAAAATTATGACGCAAACACGCCATGTGTTCGTTTATATTTTCTCTTGTCTTGCTATCTATCACGAATGTAGTTTCCGTAGTTGACCGAAAGTAGGTCATTCCTCTTTTTGAGAACAGGAAATTGCCTGTAGGTTAACAACACTATTGAGGCAGTATGTTATATATTTGTGCAATCTATTTTAGAAATCTAATAAATTCCATTCACTGTTCAAATTAAGCGGCTAGGTCAATAACTTCACTATTAGGTCGCATGTTTCGGAATGTCTAATGATACATAAAATAATAATTGATCAGAATAAAGTTTCACGGGTTGCTTTTGTACATGCTAACCTAGTTACCATACTGTATAAGGCACTCGGTTCCCTCCCCCAATTAGTTATTACGGTGATTTGTTGAGTTTGATTTCATTTCGATAATTGTACATTAAACTGATATAGTAGTAAATGTTGAGGCCACTGATCTGGGTCTGCACGATTTTCCCGCATGTGTCTGTCTTTAGTAGATTCTGGTACTCATCGCAGTCTTTCGGACCGAGAATTATAGCAGCACTATTAAGCACATTCTGGAAGAGAAAATGTCATTTTCAACCCCTAGTTTAAAACTAAGTTTCACCCAACCTATAAGCTCCTATATACTTTAGATTCGTTCAAGCTTTTGAGAAGATAGTTACGAGTGTCAAACAGCTTTAATTCTGATGACTCAGCGTCTCGTCCGGGTCAAACATTTTTGCAAATGCTAGTCATGTCGTACTTAGCAGACAAAATGTTTACTCTATTCCGTCTTTTCTGCTTAATTATAATCCTAGATATGGGTTCAATTTACATGTAGAACACATCAGTTGTTTTAGTAAGGATAATACGATTGGATTTACTTTTTTTGAGAGATGAAATCGAAACCATTTCTTTTGAATCAGCATGATATAATTATGTTGATTAGTTCAAGGTGACTGTCCGCTCGCTAAATTAAAAATGCAAATATAGGACTTATTAATATGTGGTATAACAGTAAACCATCGCTAATTCAATCTTAAGTAAAAATTCTAACAGGTGGTTGTTTAATAAGTCATGAAGGACATACAGATATCTCCCAAAGGATGTCTCCGCATAACGCTCATTTTGCATTAAATTGCCAGAGTTCGTATTAGTGTTGTGTTATTATAAATTGGTTCAGTTCATTTAGACTATAACACATGTATGCACAGTGCAAAATGTTGTTAAATCATATTTGTAAATGATGTCGTTTGAGTCCATCATAATTGCAACTGTTTCAGCATGACCTGGAACAAAATCTAACTGTTCAAACCACATTATCCACCTATTGCATTTAAAACTATAGTACACCATTGTGACAACTAGTATGTTGAACCATATGACGTTATTGGAGACCAGACTCGTTTTGATCAATAGTATGTCAAATGCATAAGCGAGTTTATGTACTTTGAAGTACATGATATCAGACAGTGAGAAAATACATGTTATAATTTAAGAACACTTTAAGAATAAAATATTTTGTAAATTACAATAAACTGGGTGTTTATGAACGTTATTCGGCTGCATTACCTTCAATCTGCATAAGCAATTTTTCGAACAGAAACACATTTAAACACATCAGCAAACACAGTAGACAACTCCTGTATATGCACTCTGATCAGGGCCTGCTTAGTTGACATTCGTTCAGTTCTATTTGCTTGAATACAATATAAAATAAGCAAACATTACAGCATATCACATCTTTATTTCCCTCATATAACGCCTTTTATCACATTAGTAGACCCAGATCAGACGGCTCCTATGGGAGTCGTCTGTTCCGTTTGACATAATATAGATCAGATTCTACAGATGTTGTCTAAGCCAAAGAGTCCCTTTGAAAATGTTACATTATAACAATAATAAATATTCGTGATGTCATTATTTCTTGTACAGGAATATTGAACAGAGAAGGGTTAAGATGACGTAATGTTTTCATGGTGAGTACACCTTTATAAAAATGAATAACCAATATATCCGTCTGAGAGAATTATGGACGTTCTGCGTACTGGTAACATTATTATGTCTACTTCATTTGTCATAACTCGAATTCTCACGAAGATGGAAATCACTGTCCTATGGAAACTACATATTAATTCTTACTGTGCGGGACACGAGTCACTAATGTGTCCTTTGCAAACGGTGTAGACCCAGAGATAGGTCTCCTGGTGGGTCTGCATTGTTTGTCGTGTTCCACCTTTCTTTAGAAAAATATCTAAGTATTCACAATAAGCTTGACCTGTGTGTACTTTGGAAATTAAAATTCAGGTTTAATGTGTAATGTGTATAAGGTTGCCATTGCAATTGGCAGAATATCCGCACACATTGGACGGGGCTAGGTTGGAATTAATGCAATGCAGTGTGACAATGAAATAATGTTTTATTTTTTTTAAAAATGCGTACTCGTATTGCTCTAAGTATTCGGGCAACCAATATATATCCTCCGGGTTGTTTTACAACCAACCAAGACCATCTGGAAATAAATATGTAGCTAGCTTGAAACTATTGGTGCCCAGTGTTCCTTAAAATAAACATCTGTAAACTGTGAAGGCAAATATCAGTGGACAACATCTGCTTAAGGGTTGTACTGTTGCTAGATCTATCGACGTCAATGACTTATAAATAACCAATCGTTACTTGTTGTGCCAAATCAATATAATGTTAGAATGGTTTCCAAATGCGATTTGGAACGGTTTTCCTAAACCTATATGAGAATAAACTAGGCGGACTCATAGTAACCTGTGTGAACAATATAATTATATCAGTCTTTATTCAGACTCCAGCTTAGAGAAGAGAATGGAAGAAAGTTCAACTTAAGAACCAACATAGTAATTTCTGCATGTATATTAACATAGAAAATGAAGTGGTCAGTGCAAGATGGTACCCAAGTCCATGTTTTGAAAAGTGGAGAAAATCGCATTTTTGTGAAAGTTTGGGTTAAGTGTGACAAAATTGTAAAATATTCAACGATTGATGATTTACAATTTATATGTGAAACTACTGAAATTGTGGGAATGTTGAAGTGTTAATAAAAGATTAATTGTAAAAATACTGTTTTTATGAATTATGTTTAGGCAAAATGGGACCTAAGTCCAATTATATTTAGGCAAACTTTGTATTTTCTTTTCTTTTCATACATTTATTGAGGTTAATTCTTCAATTTTACAACATAATATTAATTTCTGTAACTGAAATCCATAAATTTAGTAATAAATATTAACCGGAATATCTAAAACACTAAAAATTCAGGCAACTAGTTTTAGTATGTCCAATCTACTATATGTTTCATGTATTTATGTGCATATGCAACAAAGGTCCTAAATCCATCTTGGAGATAGCACCTTTGTAATATTCTTGTGAACACCATTTTTTCTGTTAAAACGTAAATATCACACATTTTCGGAACACTATCATGAGGAGAAAGTTAAATCCATGCTACAATGGTTCTAACTCCATTTTTTTAAAAAAAAAACATCTTGCACTGACCCCTTCAAATGTAGCTTGAATAAGAGAGTCAGATACTTGCTGTTTTATTGACAGCCTAGGTTAGATATCGGACCTGTGGACGATATGTCTGTGTTGGGCTTATATGTTGAACAATGCTCGGGTCTTTAATCAATGGAATGAGTATTGTCTCCAAGACAATGTTACAAAAAGTGGTATTTATAAGATTACATTATTAGAATTAAACAAAATACTGGTTCAGAACGTATAAATGAAATTGGGGTTGTTATACTAGTAAATTAAGTTTACACGTTAGGCCTCACAATTACCGGGTCGAATCTATATTTCTGAATCGTAATTATGATACAACGTATACACTGTTCAACCCGTAACTAATGCCTGTAGTGAAATTATCTGATTTGTTAGTAATGGGGTTTGTTTTGCCTTAAACGACAGAAGCTATTGTTTTTGCTAATTTGAATGTCACTTTACTGAACGTTGTTTTCCTCCAGGTGGTAGCTTCGTGTTTGTTCTTATTAAATTCTAATCGTGTTTCTGGTGTTAGGTTTGATACTGCTAGGCATTTGGAATTGACTTTGAAATTATTTGGTAAGTTAGAATTTTTTATAATATCGGGTCTCTGATTTCAGGATTAAACTAAAGCATGCAAGGAGTTACATAATACATTGTATCGATATATTTGGGATATACTACAGTAATACCGGGTCAATCTGAATAATCAAATAAGTATCATTATGTGTTGTCACGATTTTTCCTAAGGGATATAAGAAAATGCGTAATTCCGGATTATTTTAATATCTTTTGAAAGCAAACTAGAATAAGTTTAACAACTGACAACTGTCTTCGTTTATCACCATTATGCAATTACATCTATTGCACATTCAATAAAATTGTCCATATACATCTCACACACAGACTTAACGACTTAGCCCACACAGGTGAAAGTTCATATCTAAAAAGTTTCAACACAGGAATAATATTACATGGCCACACGAGAGACTGCTCACTGTCATATCACACATGACGGTAAACTAATAAATAAGCCATACAGGCCAGTGTCAATGTCACTTTCCACACATGATACTATATTAATAGCCACACAGGCAAATGCCAATTCCACACAGGATAATTTACGCCTACAGTCATAACATACCACTGTAACACACCCCTGTAACACACCGCTGACTATGGCTAAAACATGTATATATATATAGATTAGTGCTACCAGTTTTAGAGCTATTTACAGCACCATATACAAGTACGATTCTAGCTAGTCAAAGTGCGAACCAGCTAGATATACAGTATATAAAGCTAGGTATGATAAAAGGGTTAAAAACATTGTCTCTAAAATTAATGTCTATACAAGAACACTTATATGAAAATAGTTCATATGATTGTATAGAACCATTCTGCTGAATACAAGTATTTGCTAGCACATCCAATGCTGCATAAATAGTCAGCCAGTCTAGTGCATGAAGGGAAAACACTATTCCTCTCAGAGGAAACAGGTAATGATAATGGCGCTGTCAAGTAACGGCCATGTTCATATCTCTACTCTATATACAAGCAACCTAAAAAGAGAATGAAGGCCTGATTAAGTCTTCTGTTCTACAAGTAGCTGTTTGCCAAAACATACCACGCAGAATAAAAATGCATTTCTTGATGGGACAGGAATAGGGGGTTAAGTTACAGTCTCGGTCTATCTCAGGCCGCAACTATCAAACGATATCCAAAGTCCAATACCTCTCTAATAAATAGTAATTCGTAAAATGATGCATAGTGAAAAACCATGGCATGCTTTCTATACCAAGGATAACACAATGACGAGTATGATCTTATTTCCATTGTGGTCCTTATCACATCTGGCATGACATAGAGTTTCTTTCAGATATGATATGAATACTATCACAAGTAGATGCTATATCACATTAATTAAATCGAAAGTCATATTATTAAATAGAACATTAAAATTGGCATCAAAAGCAGTTACGTTTATATATACTATCACAGTCACAGACAAAAATGGGTACACAATTGTTGTATCACAGTCCCTTAATTTAAAACGTAAATAAATGCAAGTTATGCACAAGTAAAGTAATTGATAATAGTGCATGATAGAACAAGTTGCATGCCGAAATTTATAAAAAACATAAGCAGTCGAGCTCATTAAAATGCTATGTAAATATAAACAATACATGTACTAAGAAATAATATTGCTCATTAAGTGCCTATATATTGCTGAATTGAAGGAAGATAAGTTGTTTATCTCAGTAAATTCAACTGGTAAGCTGTTCCAAAGTTTAGATCCAGTATAAAAGAAAGAATTCGATGCAGCACATTTTACGTTTGGCAAACAGAAACCACCTCTTTCTTTAATCTGGTATTATAAGAGTGTACAGATTTTCGCGAAGTTAAATACCCTGCATATAACCAGGTGATAGGTTATGTTTAATTTTGTACACATGGCATAATATAATTTGATCAGCTCTCTTGTCAACAGGCAGCCAATCAAGAGATTTAAAATGCTGATACACAACATTACTTTTTGAATCAAGATTGAGTATTAATCTAATCAGCTTGTTCTGTGTTGTTAGCAATTTAAGTTTAAGAGATTATGATATTCCAATATACCAAACAGCACAAGCGTAATCATAATGACACTGAATTAGAGCCATTACGAGCAGCTTTTTAGTATGTTGTGTAAGAAAATCCTTTTTCCAGTAAAGACACTTAAGCCTGGCATTAGTCTTCTTTGTAATTGATTCTGCCATACTATTAAAAGACAAACGTTGATCTATAGTTACACCAAGATAATGGACATAAGATGCTGATTTAATAGGTGTGTCATTACAACATATATTCAAATGAGATCCTGCCTTCAGTTTATGGTTTGAGCCAAAACCAATAGAGTCTGTCTTGCCTAAATGAAACGATAACTTGTTACCAATTAACCACTGGCTCACTCTGCCAAGATCTTCATAGAGTGTCATTTCCACAGAGGACAAATGTTTGCCTGAAACAAGTATGGCTGAGTCATCAGCATAAAGCATAACCTTATTTTTAACAACAGCTGACATGTCATTAACATAAAGTAAAAACAGGAGAGGGTCCAGAATAGATCCTTGGGGCACTCCACAGGTAACAGTATCCGTAGAAGAAAAGGTTCCAGACACATCAACAAGCTGTCGCCGATCAGAAAGGTACGACGAAAACCAAGTCAATATGTCCTTTCCAAGTCCAGATGCCTCAAATTTCATTAAAAGTATAGAGTGGTCTACTGTATCAAAAGCTTTTTATAGATCTAACACTACCATGCCAACAAAATTGTCATCTCCATTTTCTTTTCTTATAAAATCAGTCAGGTGTATCAAACATGTGTCGGTGGAATAACCTCTTCTGAAGCCTGACTGGAACTTATAGAGTATATTTTTGCTTCTAAAATAGGATGCAATTTGGTCTTATACAACCCATTAGAGTATTTTAGAAGAAAACATTCAAAATTGACACAGGTCTGTAGTTGACAGCATGTAATCTGTTATTCTTCTTAAAAAGGGGGATAACTTTGGCAGACTTAAGCTCATCAGGAACAATACCTTGGATGAGGGACAAATTTATTATGTGGGTTATAGCACCAATAATAACACATGACCCATCTTTAATGAAACGGGAAGGTATGCCATCTAAGCAAAATAACACACACCAGCAATGTATACACACTAAAAATAATCACTGGTCAAACAACTATGCTGATTTGACTAGCTTAAAATAGATCCAAATACACCTGTTTACTTGACCCCCATACTCCATCGGCAATCAATAATTGTCACTGACCAGCAAAGGACAATACCGAAGCTGATTAAAACAGCAGGCTGCTACAAATTTGTAACGTGTGTTAAAGTAGCAGCTTAATGCGGAGTGAAACTTTTGCGGGAGTTTTCTGCATGACTTTAACCCGCATGAAGAAGTAACCTGTTTCAAACACTCAGCTTTATTAAAACTTCGAATCATCGAAATGTAACCCTTCCTTCATATAGACGCATTTTCATGCATTTGCAAACAGCGTAGATCCATATCAGACGATTCCTATAGGAACAGTCTGATCAGAGTCTGCTCTGTTTGCTAATGCAATTTGAGAGTTTCTTTATTTTATAAAATGGTTACAATGTGTTACCTTCCACATTTCTTTGTAACTATCTTGTCCATGAATATTCAGTAGGTGTTTAGATTTGGAATAAGCTTAGAACAGGGAAGGGTTAACTGTACTCTATCTTAGAGATAATATTATAGACGTCTAGGAAAGTTATTTCATCCAGCCAATCATATACGCACATACAGGCACACATGGTAAGAACATCAGAATAATGAATATTGTATGAATGCAGACATTGCTGTTAGGACATAATCAAAAGGGACTTTTTAGTCATGAACAAAACCTATCTGCCCGAATTTACCATCTGGTGCAATAATGCAGAATTCCGATTCAACCAAACTTTTGAAAAACTATTGTCCAATTGTCAAGCATATTGTTGATATGCTCCTTGTAAGACGTCAAGTTATTCAGCGTCTGGTCTGAATACAATGTGTTTGCATAAGCAAATTATGTCGCAGTTAGCAGGTATATGGGTTCTCCAACACCATGCTCAGACAATTAGTTATAAACTTTGGACAGGTATTTGAACCTTGTACATAATATAATAGATGGAAATTCCCATGCATGTAGGCTCTGCAATTTGATTCTGTAGTTTTTGCCATTGTCACAAATTAATTCATTCTTAATACCATAGTGATACAGTGTTAATAATGTCTGCATTAATATACAACAAGTTAATGGTTAGTTAACAAACGGAGTTTGTTGAATCCTAACCTATTGCACGCACCGTGACTATACGGTGCACTAGGCAACAAACCGTTGTGATACATAGAACATTTGTTCATATATTAGCGAATGCTCTATTTATCACAAAATGTGTCTTCATACTCAGGGTGTATGTGGATATATGTATGAGTCATCGTAATTGGTAAAGGAAACACAAAATACAAGAAATAGTATCCAGCTGGTGTATTTGAGGTACATTATTACATACGTGTTTTCCAGCAATCATACCAGGTACATAATCACAACCAATAAACTATTTTAAACAAGTTAAATTATCACTAGTGTATGGAATTTGATTTTTAACTTGTTGCTTAATTGTTCATTCAATAAGTATGCATTTCAAACATTATTCATTACCGTAAAATCAATTTTTATTTATGATATTTTATTTCACTAATTCTTCCTATTTGTATATTACTTCCTATTGACACCAATAACAGCTAAGCACAAACTGCCATGCAAATAGCCGGGTCCAGAGGAGCTGCCGAATACTAGAGTCCCTCAGCAATATACAAATCATATGTCACCTGTTAACCCTTACAGCTCTGAATTTTCAAATGGACTATTCCAAATTTCAAACATGTCAAACTTACAGTAAAACTTTAGATTTTTTCTAAAGGAAAGTGTAACCTGTGGAATACAGGGGCTGTCTGGTCTGTGTCTTCTCTGTTTGCTGATGCGTGAAAACACGTTTATGTAATAGATACAGTACGAGTCTTACTACCAAAGTTTCTTCTTACAACCGTTATCAGGACAGTTTGTTCGCATGATCGAAGACACGTGTCCGAGGCGTAGTCCGAGGTCATGCGAACAAACTGTCCTGATAACGGCTGTAAGAAGACAATTTGGTAGTAAGACGAGTACATGTATCTTACTTGTACGACAGTACGTTGTAGACTTTTAATTTTGATTAAAAATGAATAAAAATGAATATTTCACAAATGAGTACAAAATGTTTTCCCCTTGATTCGCCCAATTCAAATTACAAAGAAGCCGGTGGTTGATCTCTAAATAGCCACCGGCCACATCGGTAGATAGGTTTTAACCACAAAAATCACGTGCGTACAAAAGTGTCCACTTACAACCGTTATCAGGACACTTTGCTGGGGGTCTGTCGTACAAATGAGGGGAAGAGTTCACTGATTTCAGCAGCGTTCGATGTAATCTCCGAATACCTTCTTACACAGTAAAGTCTAGCCTAATACAATCAAGCAAATTAAGTCTAATTCTAGATACAGAAAAAACTTCTGTATAACGGCCACTAAATTACATCAAGTATTTTGTGTTCAATGCATGTGGCTTCTTGAAGCAAGGTGAAAGTAACACAGAACGCTCCAAGAAGCCACCTGCTCTAAATACCAATTAATCATCATAAATTAGTGGCCGTTGTAGAGAGGTTTTACTGTATCTAAAACAGTTTGTAGCATAATGCAGGACACACGTTTTAGCAGAAATGTCCCGTTGGAGCCTTCTACCATTGCCTTTGCCCTGCATTCAGCAGGTAACTGCTTTTACAAGCCCCTACACTAATAAATTATGTGGCCGCATTAGCGAGACTCGACTGTAGTTAATGGTCTAAATAGAACGGCCTTAAATGTAAGGCATATACTTGAAAAAAACACATAACCTTCAAAGTAACCAATCCTAGTAGGCAAAAGTATAGGTTATGCAAACATTTAACTCTTTTGGCGCCAAATTTCTAATTGTCGTTTCCAAACCAATCTTGTTCAAATAGTTTGGTGAAATGAATTATTGACATAAATATAGTAAACCCCAGCTAACGCGACCAAACTATCAAATGACACAGATGTTTTAAAAAACAGGCGGTTGCTTAATGCATGAACACAGTAATGCAGAACAAGCATACAGGCGCGTTATGTACTGTATTGAGCTACCATCTGACTTTACGTTAGAATCACAACCCTTTATATGTTAGAACTTAAATAGAAATTTCTACGTTTCTCGGAGGTCAAATGTTAATCGTTTGAAGTCACGCGCTAGACACTTTTTCACTGGCTGTCATTTAATTCAATGACATTGAATGACTTCATCGCGGAGTTATGTGTATTACCGGTTGGATGTAGATATAATTTTTTCTTAATGCATGGGGCACACATTCACGGATTTGATGCCAGATTAGCTACGGATACGATCCGGCATCATTCGTGGCAAATTGTATTGGTTTGTAGCTTTACGTAGTTTAGCCGTGGTCATACATGAACGTAGTTGTACTTGTAAAGTTGAATATTGCCTAGGTTACACATTCACGGATCAACTCGGCTCTACCACGGATTAATTCTCACGGATGACCCCGGAATTCCAATTTCCGTAGTGCGATATGGATTCACACAATGGTGTGCCAACGGACTTTGACGATCACACATTCACTGATCTGACGCCGGATTAGCAACGGATACGGTCCGGCGCCATTCGTGGCAAGCTGTACTTGTCCGTAGCTTTCCGGATTTTAGCCGTAGTCATACGTAGTAGTACTTGTATAGCCTCGACAATTTTTAAACATGTTCTAAATTTAAAAACGGATCAAACAACGGTAGTACATCTTTACTAAACCGTATTAGAACTTACGGATGCGTTTTAGCCCGTACTTAAACCGTAATACTCCGTACTTATTACAATGCACAGGCCCTGACATCATCGTTTCGTATTAAAGCGTGTTATTTCCATATTAAACCGTATGGTACCGTACAACTCCGTATTCCCCGTGGCCCATCCCTACATTATCTTACCATAGGTACGTCAACCCACGTAGCCACACCGTTGTGTGCATCCGTATCGGACTACTTAAATTGGCATTTCCGGGGTCATCCGTGATATTTAATCCGAAGTGGAGTCGGCGAGGTGATCCGTAAATGTGTGAACTAGTCAATGATACGGAAATAACACGGTTTAATACGGAAATAACACGGTTTAATACGGAACGACATTGGTCAGGGCGTGTGTACTGCGGATGAACAACAGTTTGCTACGGTATAAGTAAGTGTAAGTACAAATAAGAAGGGTCTAACACGGAATAGAACGGATACACTACGGTTGTTTAATCCGTGGTCAAAATTTTAACATGTTCAAACATTGTCATGTGTATACAAGTATTACTACGTATGACTACGGCTGAAGTATATGAAGCTACGGACCAATACCGATTGCCACGAATGATGCCGTGTCCGTAGCTAATCCGGCGTCAAATCCGTGACAATATGTTAACATGTTCAACATTTGACCATGGATCACACAATCGTAGTACACCCTTAATAAATAAGAAATAGTATACCCAATGAGGGCCTTAATACATAATAGTGATTTACCAGTCAGCCCGAAAATAGTTTAAGGCCTGAAGCCGAAAGCTGAGGGCATTACAATATTTTCGGGCTGACTGGTAGGTCACTAAAACGCAAGTAGGTGTATTAATCTGCAAATCATATTTTTTTTAAAAAAATCCCCTTTTTAAATACATTTCTTGAATTGAAATGTGCAAAACCCAGTATATACAGTAGAACCTGTCTTAAGCGACCATTTATCAATTGAACATAAGAGTCTTAAAAAGCAGGTTTTTGTTTAATGCAGGGCACAAAAAAGCAGAACGATCCTATAGCTGATCAGTTATTACCTCCCTTTAGGACGATAAACATAACTAGTTACAGTTACAGTGTCTTTTTAAGTATGCACTTATTGCGTACATATTTTTTTATCAATAATAAAAATAATAATTCCAATAAATTCTGACCATCTTTAATTCACTTTCCAAAAATTTCGCTGGTTTATTTTTCAATGTATTAATAGAGCTTAGAATTACGTATTAGCAAGAAGGAGTGACCTGTCGATTTTATTTATAGATGACCCGTAGATTGGGATAATACCACTATTTTATTATTGCACTATTTGATTTAATCACTACAATGTATAGGCAATCGGACTTCGGGTCTAACTAACTGCACGAGCTTCACGAGAAATTGGCTCGTTAATTTAAGTAAAACCCTTTTGTATAGAATGGAATAGTTTGGAAAAAACCCAAACCTATCAATAAAAACGACAGGTCATTCCTTCTTGCTAATAGTTTATATAAGTCCGCTTCCGTACGCCCAGAAATACCAAGCATATCTGTCCATATATTTTCCCAATCTCATTGCAGAGTTGTCGTTCGTTACTCTAACATACACATCTGCGATGGGCTCAATGACGAGACACCTGGCAAAACCAATGGTTTGTGTTTCATGGTTATCTGAGTCGATAGTTAATATAAAAGTAGCCTGAATCAAGAACAAACTTTTTTTTATTTTATCATAAAACTGGTAGTACGGTTTAATTTAAGGGAATATTTGATGGTCTATTTTCATGCCGCTTTACGCTTCGATTATTGCACAAATGTAAACAAACAAATGGAATGATGTCTACTCAATTTTTCGAAATCAGTTTCTACAAAGTGTAGATTCTTAACTGTTTATAATGGTACTGAAATTATGTTATAACCCAAAAAGGATTTGTGAACCGGTACATTTTACATTAGTAAGGAAGGAACGTATTTGTTTAAGGTAAACTATACCGTATTAGAACGTACTGATCTGTTTTAGTCCGTGTTGCACCGTGATATTCATTATCAGACAATAGTTCTGATTCGTACTAACCCTTACTTATACCTTAGCAAACCGTTGTTCATCCGCAGTGCATACTCCACGTCACGTTCCGATCAGTATCAAACCATGTAATTTCCATATTAAACCGCATTATTTCCGTATTAAACCGTGTCGTACCGTACAAATTCGTATCACCCGTGGCCCATTCCCTACATTATCCAACCATAAGTTTGCAAATTACCTACATTTTCCTACCATAAGTACGTCAAAACCCGTAGTCACACCGTTGTGTGCGTCCTTATCGGACTACGGAAATGGACATTTCCGGGGTCATCCGTGAGATTTAATCCGCAATGGAACCGACGAGGTGATCCGTGAATGCTTAAATAAACCAAGTTCAGGTATGTATTTTTTGCAATTATCCAATTTTCTTGAACAAAAGCATTCATTGGGCGAATCCTTAACGTTCCTCAGATGAGAAACAGACGCTGAATAATGATAATCTAAATAACATTACGCTAAAGCTATCAAAAAATCAAAATAATAGTATATATCAAGACTGAAATGTAAACCCTCTTTTGAACAACCCTATGAAGAAGTTTAATTATGGCAGGTAGATGAATGCTGGATGAAAGTTATATAGCAGGCTCATCGCCCGACATTGAATGTACCACTTGCTATCTAATAGTCTTAATCTAAGACCCCATTTTTTAATAAGACTAGGACCCCCTTTATTACTTTCTAAGTTCTGGCTTTAGAACTATTCTACTGTGTTATTTTTACGCTGTTCTACACGTACGTTGTTTGTACTATGGTATAACTCTTGGTACATCGTCTCATTGGGTGACCAGTTATTATGTTTCGTGATATGCAAATACATTTTGTAATACATTCATTACATTGTTTTGACAAATCTGTATTGACGTGTTTATTTTGGGAAACGTTGTCTGATGTCTTTTATCACTCGATGAGCATGTATACGTTCCCATAGAAAGGGAAATGGAAAATTAGGTTTTTAGAAAATAAATACGATCTATTTTATATCCGGCTTATTCTACGTATACTAGATGTTTCCATAACCATTTTGTGCCAACGATCCCATACATGGGACATAGACAAACAGTGCAGACTCTCATCAGACGCCGCATAATTCGGCATCTGATCAAAGTCTACACTGTTTGCTGATAGAAATATCAGTATAAAACGAAAAGAAATTGAAATTTCAAGCCAGGCATCCCATAGATAAAATTGGACTAATCCAATATATAACCATGGAAAAATCCACTGGGCATAAATGGGTAAAGCGAGATCCAGACATCCCATTGAAAAGTAAACCAGACCAACATCTATTGTCGTAGTCGAATAAGAGGGAGTGTAATTGTAATTGCAAATATAAACACGGACATGAGCATCGAACTAGAGTGTTGATGCAAACGGTGAGGTCCTTGATCAGTAGACCGACTTGAACATATATATGACTGTGCTGTTTTGCCGTGGTGCATTTTGTCCTCATTGGTGGGGTTAGGGCTAACAATGCTGGCGGAACAATAACTCTTCTACCTGAATATATCAATTTTGAGGTAAATTGTCTGGGATGTACAAACATGCACCTGTCCTATATTTTTCATAGGTCAAGCAGATGTCAAAATGTTTCGATGCATAAGAAGTAGACCTTTCAGCAGACATTAAGGATAAACATCGATAATGGTTGTTAAAACCTGACACATCATAATGCCATACAATGATAAATGAAATTATCTAAGCAATGTAATTTCAAAGAAAAGTAGTTTGTCAAGATTGTTTTTCAAACAGTCCTTAAGCAGCATGTTAATATTATAAAATATATATCGCTACTTAGTTGTAATAGATGATAAATAACGGTGTTAAAATTATCTTCCGTGTCATTTAATGCCGTCATTACGTCACGTTACATACCCGAAAACACTCTACTGGCTTGTTGTTTTAAATGAAATTTTAAGTATTAAATCTAAGCGTGTATTACTTTGTATAGTTTATTATAATATAAGTATCAAACTTCCTGTACGAGATATTTACGATTCGTATTTCCCCTTGACGTTATTTCTTCATTAATCAATTTCAGGCCATTTGATGAGCGCGTTTAAAAAACAATTATACAAGGTAGTCGTATACCTCATACCAAGTGATATACTGATATCTTTAAATTTGATTCGGTCGGGAATAACCAAAACGATACAATTAACTCTAATCCCGGTATCTTGACTTGAATCGCGACTGCAAACATATTGGATCCAGGTGATATCACATCAGGATCCAAAATGCTTGCCTTACACTCGGTCAGTAGTTTCTCAAAAGCTTGATCGAATCGGAATTAGTCAGGATTGTACCAAATCAAATTTTAAACAAACATAATTGTATTCATAGCGGGGTAAGGGTAAGCACAATTCTGTAACGGTACACTTGAAAACAGTTGCAACATATATCAATTCGATCATTAGTAATCTTGAATGCACCGGACGTATGGAACCAGTACATCATATGATAGTAGTACAAAATGAGTCATGCAGGAAACACCACATACAGAACAAACACTCGCCCGAACAGCAACACAAGGAAATAGCAAATGTACATAACTAGAAAAAACAACAAGAGACACACAAAGACAAAACAAACATACAATAGGAGGAAGATGGAAGTACCGCCTTGGAACGGTCAGTGACAAAAGTCACTGGGGGGTTAAACCGGTTTATGGGCGTCCAACCTCACTCTTATTCCATCCCCACCCTAAAAGACAAACAGTGTAAATAAACGTATCCCCTCTCCGACTAATCTACAACAACCGCGACGGCAAATACAATAGTAAAGTGCATGTATAACGAAAAAACATTTAATTGAACATACTGTATCCACCTATCGCTAGTGTACTCAATGATTGAGCTGCAAACAGAGTAACTGTAGAAAAGTAATAAAGGGTACGACAAAAATGAAATAGTACAGATATCCGACGTTCTCCTTCCATTTCTGGATTTAAGAGGTCGCCTTCATAGAGTACTAAACCTTTCTTGTCGGCGTACATGCAAAGAGGCCAGCGTGATTGCCAACTGTAAAAGGGTTCACAACCAAACATGCAGTATGTTGTAGTACTACAGGATCATATCCCTTTTTAATGAATTGTTTAACACATTTGATGAACAAAGTGAGAAAATGGGTATGTCCAATAATTTTACGAAGTTTGTAAATCACATCACCATAAAATTCAGGATGTGAAATACCGTATCGCAGAAGCACCTTGAGATTACATTGGTACTTGCCAATAAGCGAGAGATTTCGATAGTAAAATTTAGAGAAAGTTTTTCTTAGTTTATGGTATCTATATCCTTGCTTAAGCAGCTTTTCAGTTAAAATGAGATTTCGACTGTTAAAATCGTCAATAGATGAACAAGCTCTAGCAAAACGAATAAGTTGAGATATATAAACCCCGTAAGATGGAGCACGGGGAACATCCCCGTCAAGATGAGGAAAATTTACAATATTAAAATCAAAATCATCTCTTGTCATATATTTTAGAAGAAATCATTCCATTATTAATTTTAAGGTCTAGATCAAGGAACGCTGCATAATTGTCGGACGGGTTAGCTTTATTCAATTTGAGTTCTTTAGGATAAATTGTAGGAATCAGAGCATCAAAGAAAGGGTTATCTAAGTAGAAAATATCATCCAAATATCGACAAGTTTCATTGAAGGCTTTTATAACATCTTCTTGTGATTGAGGATTCAAACGCAACATGAAATCTCTCTCATAGCAGTACAAAAACAAATCTGCGACAAGTGGTGCACAATTCGTACCCATAGGAATACCAATTACCTGACGGTATATAGCATTCCCATAACGTACAAATATGTTATCCAAAAGAAAGGTAAGTGCTTCGCAAACTTCTGAGCAAGTCCAATTGGTGTAATATTTCATTTGCTCGTCAGTAAAGAAAGCTTTTTCAGCATTACATGCCAAGAATGATGTTTTTTCCCGTGCAAATACTTTCTGGATTAAGTTAGTAAGCTTATCCTTAATTAAAATATGAGGAAGACTTGTGTACAGAGTAGAAAAATCGTACGTGCTTACAGTGGATGCAAGATACCTTTTGTTCTTAAGTTTGTTTAAGACTTCTGAAGAGTTCTTAATAGACCAGAAGAGATTTATTCCAGAATTTTCAGAAGTCTTATCACAGTAGAATGTTACATGTTCCTTTACCTTCGTTAAACAAGAAGTCAAAAGTATAGACAATTTAGTAGTTGTACATGAACTAGAATTTGCAATGAAACGCGCTTTATATGTTTTTTTATGTAGTTTTGGTAACCAATACATTGTAGGAAGTTTATGTTGTGTAATTTTAATATCGGTTCCAAATTGTTCACACTTTTTGACATGGTCTGAAATTATGGTCTTTTCGTCAGTGGTAACTGAAATGTATGACTTGGTATTAATAATTTCCTGCTTCAAGACATCGATATAATGTAATCGTCAAATAATAATCACATTTTTCGATGCCTTATCAGCAGGACCAAAAACGTATTTTGAATGGAAATCCTGTAAACCCTTTTTAAGATGTCTAAAAGAAGTTCTAGGTTTAGGTGGAAGAAGGTGTTTATTAGAGCTGTAAAAGGAAATGCGTTTATCAATTATATCAAAAATTAGTTTTTTCCAACAAGAAAGAGCATTACACTCAACATGTTCTCTTCGACACCATTTAATACTAAAATTTTGTAAAGCCTCCGCAATCTGAACTCGACAAGAGAACTTTTAACTTTAAAATCTATCAAGGATGGTATTCTATATTTGGGATATCAGGATACTTGACTGCAACACTGAGCAATATCTGGCATTCGTTTCTTTGTGCAGAAATGATGAAAGCCGGTGAAAATGCAATAGTATAAAAGTACCCAGGAGTGGGAGTGTTCCTGAAACATGATTAGCATTCTCGAAAATAATGAGATATTGTGCATGAATTTAAAACATTTTAAATTTCTCTTTTAGATATCTCTTTATATACGTTTCGGCGATTTGAAACAGTGGCATTTAAACTGAACAACGAAAAATAACAACTGTAAACATCCTTTAACCTGACACTGTTGATACATAATTAAACGGGTATAATAATTGTCCACTAAAGAATGTACATTTGGATGGGGTGAAGCCTTTGGTACCAACATAATCACGTGGTTAATACGGATGCTTTTTACAGAGTTTGCTGAAAAACACAGTAAACCCGTAACAGACGGTTCCTTTAGCAACCGTCAGGTTACAGTTCGCTCGGTTTGCCTATGAACTAGGAAATATACAGCTTGTGCATTTGCCAAAAATGTCTGTGTTCCTATCTCATCATAAAACAGCGTTTAATCAATATTCGCCGGAATAACCATTAAGTGTAGGGTTTGGATGTACGTTTCTATATCCAGCCATTATATTACCGTCAGTGTGCACAGTATATTCGTTACCGGTATCAGTCAGTACCTCATGCGCTGCACTGCAGCAGTATAATATTACACTAGCCAATGGCATCTTTATGTTTGCTTGTTTGTATCGGGTTTGACGACGATTAATTAAATTATATCATGACGTCGAACTATGTCGATATCTAGAGGGAAATACCACAGGTGTTGCTGTGAAGGGAATAACTTGCACTGTTTTGTGAATAGAATGATATCCTGGTGAAACCCGGCAGGATCAACTGCAAGCCAACTGTAAGGTCCGTTAGAATACTAGCTTTGTTTAAAATTAGATACAACAAATGACGGGAAAATAAACCTAGAATTTGCTGTAGTTCGGGAACTTTTCCCATATACAGTTACAAGCTACAGATCTAAGTAGCGACTGGTTTATTGACATAATCACCACAGGTGACTTGAATAGTTGAAATGGGTAGGGTAGGGAGGCATATTGTTCCTATCAGTTATCCAATTTATTGCCTAGTTCTGTAATCGATTTCAGGATATGGTAAAAACGTCATTTTACTCGTTGCAATGTTTTGAAGTTCAGAAAGCAGAATTTGCCGCCAGGGTAATTGTTCGATAAAATAAGGACGAATCTATGACCGATAGGTTATGTAGGAACCACATTTGCTGCAGATCACAGTTTGCGCAGACATCGCATTTTCCGCCGATGAAGGATTACCGGTTATCTGGGGAAGTAAGGCAAAGACTAATGATCGTCGTTGTGATTGATCCAACGGGAGTCATTTCAAATGCAATAATTATTTTGGCGACAGGAAGTGTTTGTCTGCACTCAATGTTGCCTGATGTAAGTTTAAGAATGGATTTTTTTCACCTTCTTCTCTAAACAGTTAGCGGGGTGTCAAACAGTTTTATATCGATGTAATACCGAGTTACTCCGAATTTCAACTGGATCCAAACAGTTTGCAAAAGTTATCACACATTCGCCAGTTGTAATAAAACCTGTGAGTCTATCTGGAGATCCGACTCGTGTATGAAAACAGTTTGGAGTCTGTTTAAAATCCAAGAGTTTGACCGAAAGTAATAGTAACAGAATTCAACATATTGTAAATTGAAATATATTTTAATCTTAACAGAATTAATCAATAAAGGATGGACTGGAAATATGTAGGAATAAAGGAAAGAATAAAGAAAAATGAATGAAGGAAGACAGGAAAGAAGGAAGGAAGGAAACGGAAGGGAGACAGAGGAAGAATATGATTTAATATTCAAAGTCCTTACAAACACTGCAATCGCACAATATTCTCAAGCACAATGCTAAGCATCGATAAAACTGTACACTGTACTTTTCAAATTGATTTCTTTCAGTGTTGAACAAACATTGTATAAGTGATTATATTTGACATCCGACCAGAGTTTTCATCAAAAGCCTGGACAAATCGTTAGTTCACCCTTTAAATCGTTAGTTCACCTATAAATACGCATTTCGACGCTTTTTGCAAGCAGAGTATACCCATAGGAGCCGGCTGATCAGGGTCTGGTCTGTTTGCTGGTGAAATTATATAGATATGATTCTACAGTGTCTGCCATGGACAGGAGATCTTGTGTGCACGTGTCATTATGAAAATTAATTTAAATAATGTGCATTATTTCATCATTTTTTACATAAATAATCATGCAGTAAACGGTATACACACCATGCTATATATCACTTTTTTAAACAAACGAAATATCTTCAGCATGACAATGTTTATTTGCATGAACATCAACGTGACCTTGGTAGAGAACTATGAACGCTTGGTTTTCTGGGGGAATTGTCATCTAACAAATATATTGTCTGCTTCGTGTCCACACTTCAACATCCCATCGGGATCGAAACTGCTTTCAAGGGGCCAGTATGCTACTATATGATACATATTACAACACAAAGATTCAGTAATCAAGGAGAAACATTACAACTGACAGAATATCCCCGCGCAGTGAACATGATTAAAGGCGTTAATGCAATACAAATCCAACAATATCACAAGGAAATCCTACAATTATTCAGAAATCGCGTATTCTAATTTCTCGATATTCGGACATCCTATACATCCTCTGCATGGAATTTTAAAAGTCTATCGAATCAATTTGGAAGAAGCTCATGATAATCAGTGCCAGTAATATGCACCAAAGTCTTATTTTGGATCCCAGATAACGAGAAAACAAATTAGAAGAATATTCAGCTACGAAATATTTTATGATTTCTTCACACTTTACATAATATATTATTATAGAAATTGTAAGAAGGTTATTTTCTTAAAAGAATATTCTGAAAATGGGTGATCCTCCGAAAGCAAATGCAGAAATGCAAAAAGAGAAAATTGCAGAGTCGGTTTTATTGAGTCTGTTCATGAGTAGTAATCAAAAGTGCAACACTACTCATATAAATTGTTAGATCTATGTATGTAATATCTCTGACGATATGTCTCACATTGTTTGGTGTCCAAGTTTAACAACGAGCCTTTATCAAGTCGAATGAATACTTCTACCAGCACGTGTTACAGTGATATGTATTAAACTATACCATCTGAATTAAGAAAAATGCTGATCCATGACATAGTAAGGATAATGGAATTGTAATAGTAGTATTCAGCGAATTAAATTAATCTGAGAATTAACCCTTTTCTACTGTTTTGGCTGATACATACAATGCCCATCTCCTAACTCGTCCCTTCAGTAAGAGTACCCAATCAATTAGTGATGGAGTTTTGTTTTGCCTTAGACGAAAGAAACTAAATGTATTGTGAAATTAATTTGAATGTCACATACTGAACATTATTTTCCATGAATTGCTAGCTTAGTTTTTATTTTCTTATTAACTTCTACTTCTGTTTCTGGTATTAGGTTTGAGATTGCTAAGCATTTGGAATTGACGTTGCTACTAGAAATTGCAATTTGAAATTTGAAATTGTAAAACCGCATCTCAGATTCAAGAATGTAACGAAAACGTGTGCCTTAACCATTAGCCTGCTATGGGCGGATGAGTGAATACCTATGCAAACTCGGCGTCTCATCAGGATCCAAACTGTTTGATATTTTGATTGCATTTTAGTTGACACATTGATTATAGCTTGAATTTTGAAAATGTAGTAGGTGATAAATTCTGTAAAAATAATATGCTTAGCAGGCTAAAGGTTAACTGGATCCAAGGTGATTGCAAATGTTAGTCAGGATAGCGGGATAAATGCTAAGAGCACGTATAATCATCAACAACCTGTTAAGACTATAATCTACATGTATATAGATTGGAAAGCTATTTGTTCAAACGATTTGAACATTTTACCTGATAAATATGAATGTTCACAATAGAGTAGACCCAGATCAGACAGTTTATGTCACCAAAGGCAGCTATGGGGTGACAAATATAGATATATACTTTATATCATGGAGGAAACATAAATCAGCTTTAAGTTTTAAAACAAATCAGCTAATGAATATCTGCATGGTAATACATTTCTACAATGATTGTAATTAAAATGATTAACACGCAACATTCGCACATGATAAACATGCCGTACATAAATCATCCAAAATAATTTAAACGTAGTACATTCTCCAGGCGGTGTCTCTGAATCACGCATGTAGATTTATCTTATCTAAACACACTACTTGCACGTTTTCACGCTAACATACTATACACATAAGTACGTTTAGATACGATCCATTAAAGAAGTCTGATTGGAACTATTGTATGGAGCGTATCCAATTAGAAACTTTGTCACTCAATTGTCTGTGCAAACAGTATATACAGTATATATTGCTGTAAAAGCAATTTCCATTTTACGATATATATGCCCCTGTTTACACATTTAATTTCTAAACCATTTTCCCCATTTTGAATAATGCTTCTTATCAACCATTTACCTGCTGAACGAGACTTTACGGGTATTTGCAAACCACTCGGACTAAGATAGGGCACCGAGTGAATGGGGGCCTCATCAGGATCTAAGCTGTTTAACACTGCATACTTATGTAGTGTCTCAAAGGATTTCACAAATAGAAAGTAAGTAGAAATAATGCAGATATTTTGGCCAGACATTTTGTTCAGGAGACTGAAGGGTTAATAACAATATTTCGTGGCCACTGTAAGCAGGCGCGTGTCGTTGCCCTTTATAAACAAATAAAACGTTTAGTAAATTGCATGCATTTAGCCTCAGTGGTTTGAATTGATGTTCATGCGAAAACTGATTCTAAGACAAATATATGCCTTAATGAACACGTGAAAATGTGAATAAATGCACATAGACCACTACACCTTTTCTTTCAATGTGTATATCGATACAAACATTATCACTGTATTGTCTATTTTGGCGTTACTGTTTGAAGTCGGTATGTTCTATTAAACAAATACGACGTTTTTATACATGGTATTGATTTAAAATTCAGACGATGTCATTTGGGGACAGGATGATTGCTTTATCAGGTACAGAAATGTCGTTAGAAATGGAAGCTATTCAGGACTGGTCATACAAAGTAAAACAAGATGATGGTAAATGATATGTATCGATTTAACCCTCGACCCATCACACGTAACCTGTCTAACCAGATTAGATCAAGACGAGAATCCTGATTGATCAAGATCAAAAGTATTGCTATCTGGACAGTTGTTTCTCAAATGAATGAATTGGCAGTAAGAACCTTTGTTTCAAATATGATTTTGCGCAGGTATCAATTTGTTTAGCATATCTAAATTATATAGTATCGATATTTCATCAGAATAAGGGGTACCAATTTTCTAGGGTAGTATGGCAAAGATTAATGACCGTCGTGTGTGATCCCACTGGTATAATGTGCGAGACAGAAGTAAAAATGAGGTTGAATAGCTGTCATTTCAAATGAATTAACTATGTTGGCGCCACATAATGTTCGCCTGCTAACAGTGTCGTCTACTTTAAGTTTCAGAGTGGGTATTCCTTCAATGTATTCACAAATCCATTCGCTATGTGTACAATGGATTTGATTCTGACGTAACGTTGCGTCTTATCTGAATCCCTACTGTTTGCAAAACTAATCACCGGTTCGTCCACAGCAGTAAACAATGTGAGTCTTTTTGCTTGAGTCTGAGATCATTCTCAAGCAATCAGATACTTGAGAGTGATCTCAGACCCAGGCCATCGCGTTCACCAATTATTTTGTGATGTAAAATACAGTGTAAACGCTGTATACATTCCATGTTAAACTTTCAACCCGACACGCGCGTTGACTGTTTGTTTGTTTCAAACAGTATAAACCCAGATAAGAGGATTAGGAGTCTGCACTGTTTGTCATTCATAATCATCTAGCAAGTCTGAGAGGTTCATACTGAATGGACTGTAGAGTTAAACACTGATTGGCTATTGCACTTTGATAATTCAGGGTTGAAAGTGTTAATATTCTGAAAGTGGGTGATCCTTCAAAAACAAAAGTAGAAATGCAAAAAGAGAAAATTGCAGACTCGGTTTTATTGAGTAAGTTCATGAGTAGTAATTAAAAGTGCAACACTACCCACGCCCCCTAGTACCGGCTTAAGCAGTATTCAATTTTCAAAACTAATAACATCAACACTAATGGTCCTGAAAGACCAGAAAATATAACAACACTGAGAATGGAGTACGGGGAACTTTTTACGGCCGCCACACAATCACTTAAAATCTGCTGTTGTGAAGTACATATTTTCTGAAAATGGGTGATCCTGCAAAAGCAAAAGAAGAAATGAAAAAAGAGAAAATTGCAGACTCGGTTTTATTGAGTCTGTCCATGAGTAGTAATTAAAAGTGCAACACTACACATGCCCCCTAGCACCGGCTTAAGCAGTATTCAATTTTCAAAACAAATAACATCAACACTAATGATCCAGAAGGACCAGAACATATAACCACACAGAGAATGAACCATTATCCTGTTTTAAAAACAATAAAGTCTGACTGAATTTGATTCTGGTGCAATTGTGCCTACAATAGATTGACCCAGCTTTTCAGAACTGATTGGCCGTGCTTCAGGCAGTTTGGATCCTAATGAGACACAGAGTTACTCGGCATATCCTACATGTTCAAGGCATGATATTCCGATTGCGAAAATCGGGATAAAAGATTGGTGCATTCATATCAGTGACAACAAATTGGTTGCTGTTTATCGTATTGAAGATGAATTTGACAACAAGTTGACTTCTAACATTTTGCATCGAAACACCACTTGTTATCGATACCCATCATTTTGCAAAATTGCATGCTGCAATTGCATATCATGCATATAGCAAATGTAATATTTGAAAGGTTCAAAACACTCAAACATTTAGAATTACAATTTAGATATTCTGTCAAAACGTTAGCCAAATTCATGTAACAAAAGAGTAATAACTTTGAGTCATAGGGGCAACAAGATGCTTTCTCTGCATTATGCCCATCCTACATTAAGAATTCACCTGCTTTTCAAGACACATATGTTTATTACTAGAGCTGTCGCTTTCGAGAGTTTCTATTATATATTGAAATGTGTTCTATGTGTATATCAGCTCAAGTATCATGGTATTGAAAATACCTCATTTGATCCGAGTATCGGCCTTTTGTTTCGGCAAAAGCCTTCGCAGCTCGTTTATATATTTGATTAGTTCGGTGGTCTTATCTAAGTACATCATGTAGCAAACCAATAGCAACACGCATAAACTAACACACTATTCTGCACAGACCCAAGTAAAGCACCCACTGTTTTCTGCAATAAGCCTAACATTACACCAAACCTGGAATTGATATGAATACGGCACACCTAAGTTGTATAATATATATCTTAATTGATCGATGTATATTTCAAAATATTGCATGTAATCTTAGAAATTATGTAGATATTTAAGTTTCTGTTTGTGTATTATGAGGTGTACCATATACATGTTTAACAGAAATCTGGGTCATTTAGGACATTTTAGTTATCATAAATATTTCAATTTGTGTTTATATGTTATATATTATATGTACAACGCCATTGAATATGTATCTATCATAGAAATAGGCGTTTAATCAAATAAAACAGTTTACAGTTTACCTACTTGTTTACCATTTCACTCCATGAATACGCATGTAAGACCTTATGACGTATTGCACTGCGTTTAGATTATTTTTAAAGGTGCATATAATTATCACAGTATATTTTCACATGGCGGAAACTGTTTACAGTGGGTCTACTCGATTTGCATGGTATTGAATAGAGTTAAACGTTACATAACATGGACTGGGTTTTAGGCAGAATACGTTAAATTACATAATTGGTATTTCGACTTGTAAAATGATGGTGATTGTATTGATGATGGTGGTGATATTTGTAATGATATTCTTCCGCTGATTGTGATGATAATGATAATGATGACGAAGTTAATGATGACGACTGGAATCAAAAGTATACTGCTCTCCTCTTTTCTTGCAATATTGCCAGACGTTTTATGTTTGCCAACATAACAACAGCATAGTAACGGTAAACCCCACAACTGCGGAAAGGTAAAACTGCTACCCAGTACCATTTTATAGGGAATAGTAGATGAATGAGTATAGCCAATAAACAACAGAACTTCTTGGTTGTTAAATATAAACTTCAGATAATGACGTAGATAAAACAATGATGTGCGTGTCAATGTTACACACATTGCTGAAGACTAAATTATTTAGACTAAAAACGAGACAGGAGAAAACATAAATTACGCAATGTTGTTGAAATGACAAAGCATACGCCGGTAATGTGCTGAATAGTGCAGCAAATTCGGTTATATTTAAATATTCCCCAGTAATATCGACCTAGCTCCCATTTGCAAACATTTTGGATCGAAATTAGACGTATTATCTTGAGACATGCTGTTTGGCATTCTGCTCAATAGTCTATGGAACGCTTGATCGAAATGAAAGCCGTTAAATTTGTACTAGATTCAAACGGAGATTTGCATTTGCGCACATTGGCATATATTTTTTTTTGGATTTTTTCCTTCGTTGATAAGCCCTGGGGCGGGCCATTTTGGTACAGGGTCATAATTAGAACAATCCAGATAGAAAATCATTAGTTAATGCTTCATACCAAACATCAAATTTTAGGCCTTACAGTTTCGGGGAAGAATAATTTTAAGGATTTTCCTATGAAAAACCGATAAGCCCAGGGGCGGGATCATTTTCTGTCCGGGTATCATAATTTTAACAATATATGTAGAGGACCACTAGATAATGCTACATACAACATATCAAAGGCCTTTACAGTTTCAGAGAAGAAGTTTTCCTATGAAAAGCTGATAAGCCCCAGGACGTGTCCATTTGTTTTGCCCGGGGTCAAAATTTGAACAGTCTTTTTAGAGGACTATTTGATACTACATACCAATGATAAAATGTCTAGGCCTTTCTGTTTCAGAAAAAGATGTTTAAAGGTTTTACCTATATAAAAACTGATAAGCCATTTTTGGTCCGGGGTCATAATTTGAACAATCTTTGTAGAGGATCATTAGGTGATGCTACATAACAAGTATCAAATGCCTAGGCCTAACAGTTTCGGAGAAGAATATATTTTTTAAAAAACATTTTTTAAAGCTCTAGGCTTTGTGGTTTCAGAGAAGAATGTGTTTAAGTAAATTGTTGACGACGTACGTCGCACGACGCACGACAAACGACGCACATACGCACGACGCATGACGCACATACGCACGACGACGGACGACGGAGACAGCCTCCTCACAATACCTCACCCCGCACTTTTTGCCAGGTGAACTAAGAAATTGTCGTAGATAAAGCACTTTGTTTCATAAATTGTAAATTCGGTTTTCAACAATTAAAAAGAATAAAGCCATAAAAATAATTTAAAAATCAATTCAAATGTTATTTCATAATCAACAAATCCAACGTCATCAGTGGTATATGGAACAAGCACTATCTTTATTTACAAGTGCTTTTAAGCCTGGATGGGTCGAAATCTACTAGGCTTGATGATATTGGTCCAAGAGTTTTAAAACTGTCAGCTACAGTTATTTACTCCATTATTCATCACATTCTTAACTTAAGCATTTCACAAAGCACATTTCCAGATATATGGAAGTCTGCAAAAGTCAATCCACTATTCAATACAGGCTCAAAACGTGATGTTAATTTCAGTACTTCCTGCTCTCTCAAAGTTATTAGGGAGGCATGTACATGACAGTTTCATGTCTTATCTTAACCATTATAATCTTATTATAAAAACTATGGGTGGATTCAGGAAAATACATAGTTGCGAAACGTCTGTTGTTCATATTACAGACAAATGGTTGAAAGCGATAAACGATGGATACATTGTTGCTGTAGATTTCAAGAAAGCATTTGATCTTGTCGATCACCGTACTTTATTACAAAAACTGACCATGTATAAATGTTCAGAGAATACTATAAAATGGTTTAAATCATATATGACTGATGGGAAACAATGTGTAAGCTTAAATGGGTTACGGTCATCTTAGCAAAACATAACATGCGGAGTACCTCAAGGTTTTATATTTGGTCCATTGTTGTTTCTAGTGTTTATCAATGATCTTCCACTTTCTATTTCAACAGATATTAGTAAAACTGATATGTATGCGGACGATACAATTCACAACATACATTATTCATTGGAAATAGTCGTAAGAAATATTCAATCATATTTATCCAATTTAGAAACATGGTGAAAATTAAATGGAATAACGACAAGAAAAGGGTAATTATTGGTAAAAATCCCACACAAAAAAGCAAGACTTGATAATACAACTCACTCTCTAACATTTACAAATATCTTGCTTAAATGGTCAAAAGGAGAAACAATATCAGGTGTAAACATAGATGAAAACTTACGATGGGATAATCATATTAATAAACTAAAACGAAAACTGGCAAGCAACATCTGGCTATTATCAAAAATAAAGTGGTATGTTCCACGTAAAGTCAGAATTTATTCTACAATGCTTATGTTCACTTAGATGTTTGTAATATTGTCTGGGGTGGTACACGTAAAGCAAACATTCAAAGGTTATTAATCTTACAAAAGAGGGCTTGTAAATTAATGTTTGGCAATGACTATGTATCTGTGCCAGATTCTTTGGAAAATGAATTATTTGAGTGTTACTGATAAGATCATTCTTCAAAAAGCTAAGTTTATGTACACAATTTCAAAAGGATTAGTTCCTTAATATATTGATAACATGTTTGAAAGGGAATTTAAATTATACAACAAATTACGTTCACGTTTACATGATTATAAGAGGCCACGTCCAAACACTCAAAATATATAAGCAAAGTGTTTCATTTTCAGGACCTTTCATTTGGAATAAAATACCTGATACAATTCGATCCATGAATAGTATCGAGAGATTCACATCTCATTTCATACGATGACTTAAATCACAAAATTGATTTTATCCATTGTCTGTAGTTACCTTCAATCTCAATCTATGATGTTTTATCAGTTAACATTTTCATATGTTATATTCACTCCAAAATGACTGAGAGCTAGCACAGAACGTTAGAGGTGTACGCATGGAAAAATAGTCAAACAGGGAGAGCCACACACGAAATGAGATCGCACCAAACACCATCAAACAAGAAACGGTAAAGCCACAAGACAAAACATAACAAGACGCATATCAAGACGAAAAACATTAAACATTAAGCATATTAAACAACAAATTGACCATAGGCTGAAAGCAGGAGTACCGCCTTGGAACGGCCAGTAACCAAAATAAGCTACTGGAGGACTTAAACCTGGTTTACGGGTACCCAACCTCGTCCTTATCCCACTTTCACCAAAGTCAAAATGTAAATAAAATTCCCCCTCCAGACAACTCCACAACATGCATAACGATGTCTAAAATGAAATGATTTGAAAATAAACGTTAGAGGTAAACAAGCGACGTCATCATTTAAATGATGTCATAATTTAAAAGTACGGGAAAACTATATGAAACACTTCTACACCGACATTTTATAAAAAAATAAATCGCAAGAAGATACAAATACTAGTGGATATTAAACATGCACAACTGATATGTTTGAAAAAGTATAAACTTGAGCTTGTTCATCTATTGACGATTTTAACAGTCGAAATCTCATTTTAACTGAAAAGCTGCTTAAGCAAGGATATAGATACCATAAACTAAGAAAAACTTTCTCTAAATTTTACTATCGAAATCTCTCGCTTATTAGCAAGTACCAATGTAATCTCAAGGTGCTTCTGCGATACGGTATTTCACATCCTGAATTTTATGGTGATGTGATTTACAAACTTCGTAAAATTATTGGACATACCCATTTTCTCACTTTGTTCATCAAATGTGTTAAACAATTCATTAAAAAGGGATATGATCCTGTAGTACTACAACATACTGCATGTTTGGTTGTGAACCCTTTTACAGTTGGCAATCACGCTGGCCTCTTTGCATGTACGCCGACAAGAAAGGTTCAGTACTCTATGAAGGCGACCTCTTAAATCCAGAAATGGAAGGAGAACGTCGGATATCTGTACTATTTCATTTTTGTCGTACCCTTTATTACTTTTCTACAGTTACTGTTTGCAGCTCAATCATTGAGTACACTAGCGATAGGTGGATACAGTATGTTCAATTAAATGTTTTTCCATTATACATGCACTTTACCATTGTATTTGCCGTCGCGGTTGTTGTAGATTAGTCGGAGTGGGGATACGTTTATTTACACTGTCTTTTAGGGTGGGGATGGAATAAGAGTGAGGTTGGGCGCCCATAAACCGGTTTAACCCCCCAGTGACTTTTGTCACTGACCGTTCCAAGGCGGTACTTCCATCTTCCTCCTATTGTATGTTTGTTTTGTCTTTGTGTGTCTCTTGTTGTTTTTTCTAGTTATGTACATTTGCTATTTCCTTGTGTTGCTGTTCGGGCGAGTGTTTGTTCTGTATGTGGTGTTTCCTGCATGACTCATTTTTGTACTTTTGACATCGTAGACATGTACTCGATGACTATTCAGAGGTCAGAGCATACCATTTTTCACGTATTGTTGTTATTGTACATGCTTATTATTTTAAAACTTTAGCTAAACTCATAACAAAACCTATTTGAAGATAAAATTATTCTTATTCTAATGGAATATAGATACTTTTCAAAAGGACCCTTTGGGCTAGTTCATTTTAAATATTGCTGATAATAGGTTTTGAACCCTACATAAATTTGAATAACTTGTTAGCATTTTCATTAGTCATTAACAATTAGCAGTACAAAATATATGTCTTTTTACCAAGATATAACTCTATCATGTAAGGCATTAGCGTTTTATGACACCAATGTATCTTGTAAAACATTAGTGTGAAATCTTTTGAAGTTAATTTTTAAAGTCTACTATAATTGACGTGTTCTCGTCTATCTAATGACTAATGTTCACATTACAAGTGTTATTTATTCAGCACTGTCTTTTTCATACGGAGTGCTTAATTAATATCGCCTGTTCTGAGTCAGTATCAGAAGCTTAGCACTATTTGTACATATATTGTTAGATTGTTGTTCATAACCATTTTCCTTATTATTTCAAAGTCACTCTTGTTTTAAATCCATTCTAGTCTTTTTTTTCTTTTAAACATTGTATAGTGACTATTTAACACTCACCAACAACAACTAAAACAATCTCTAAACTTATCTCATTATCTATTATTGTTAACGTCATGTGCACATATAATTATTTTACCATGTCTAGTCATCTTGTTGTTCGATATCATTTCTATTATGAGGTCAACGTTTCTTCTGTTTTAATTCAGTGTAAAACAGCCACCATTTAACAATGAAGATTTACAGATTTAGTCTTGTACATAAGCAATTCCATATTCCTGCGGGAGTTTCTGAGTTGGGTTTGTCCTGTTTGAAATGTGAGAACAATATGTTTATACTTTCCATAGCATATACATACAGTGTTGTGCTGATAAACCACTTTTGTCAATATGTTTTCTTATATCTATCACTATGCTTTATTTGATGCCTTGTCAGCAGGAGCAAGAACAAAATTAGAATGAAAATTCGAAACGTTGTTCTTAAGATATCGAAATGTAACTCTAGGACGATGTGGTAATAGATGGTAATTGTCATTTTATATTACCATTTCCACGTTTACCATGTGCTCTGCCTTTACGTTTTCTAATTGAAAAAAGGGAAAATATCGATGCTAGGATCTTTAGATATATTACCACCTTGGTAAATGTTGTCATTCAAGCCCAAACGGAAAGGTGTTTGTAATTTTTTAATCCAGTCTAGCTCTGTGATAAAACGAGCTTTAGATTTAAAACTGCTAGTAGTATTAGAATCATAATAAATTTGCTCTACTGGTTGAACTGAAACATGTTTAAATCAATGCCCTGTAGGACTAAAATGCTGTTAAAGAAAGTTAACTTGTTTGATACGGCAGTGGTAATTATGTTCTCGAAACCTTGTTTTTAAAGAACGACCCGCCTGACCAACATACTGAATACCACAGCGTGGCGCATTTTAAGTTATATTATATATCATATTTGACGAATTTCAGTCTACATCAGAATTAATCTTCAGACTAAACACTCTACCATTTACAAGAGATTTAAAAGTTGATCTAGTAGAAATAAAATTGCATGACATATACCTCTTATTATTGCACTTAGTAATTTTTGGACATATTCCATGTCTTTTGTTCAAATAATGTGAATTTAGATGAGTGTTACTATAACGAAGGCTAGATTGCTTGAAAGGAAAAATGAGGATTTTAGGTCCATTATGAAAAACGTTATTTATAGCAGACGAAGGAACATGAAATGACGAAGCTGAAAATAGTTTTAGAGGTTTATACACACTGACGGCTGTAGATATCGGACATTAACCAGATTATGAGGAATCTGAACAGAAGACACAGATGTAAGTTTTTTTCTTATTTTTTAGTGTTGGGAGACTATTCGTTGTAATAGTTGGAGCACCCTTCCGTAAACAGCAACATATAGGTGAACTTCAAATAATTATAAATATATAACTAAAAGAAAAGTCATCTAAAGAATAAAATCATGTACAGAATAGAAGCGGACTAAAGGGATTGGAAGGAAAACATTGAACGGTATAAAGTAAGAAAATAAAAAGTAACAATATCGAGATCTCAAATGGAACTCATTTCAAAAAAGATATCAAGAAAGCGACACAATATGTCGGTGAGTACCGAAGCCGCCATGAAGTGCAAAGTACGGTGTTAAGGTGCAAAACAACGAATTGAATGTAGAACAATTCCTGCAAGAGGAAACAAACACTTTTGATTGAATGTACAGGGAGACGTTTCACGGCCGCCACACTGCACAAACAACACTATTGTGCTTATAAATGACAAGAGCTGTCACAGTCACGTGACAAATGCCCCCCCAAAAGTGTACCCTGTTACCTTGACCTTTGATCCATGGACCAGGGAGTTGACACATCGTCTTTGTGTGGTGAACATTTGTACCATGTTACTTTGAAATCCATTCACAGATAAACAAGTAATTGTACCCTGTGACCTTGGCCTTTGATATATGGACCATGGACCTAAACGCGACACATCGTCTTTGTCTGGTGAACAACTGTGCCAAGTTATATTGAAATCCATTGATAGATAAAAACGTTACAGACCGGACACGAAATTTGTGACAAAGTAATTGTACCCTGTGACCTTTACCTTTGACCAATGGACCAGGGAGTTGAAAGCGACACATCATCTTTGTCTGGTGAACATTTGTGCCAAATCATATTGAAATCCATTGATATATAAAGAAGTTACAGACCGGACACGAAATTTGTGACAAAGTAATTGTACCCTGTGACCTTGACCTTTGACCCATGGACCTAGGAGTTGAAAGCGACACATCGTCTTTGTGTGGTGAACATCTGTGCCAAGTTATATTGAAATCCAGTGTTAGATAAAGAAGTTACAGATCCGACACGAAATTTGTTACAAAGTTATTTTACCCTGTGTCCTTGACCTTTGATCCATTTACCTGGGAGTTAAACGCGACACATCGTCTTTGTGTGGTGAACATTTCTGCCAGGTTATTTTGAAATCCATTCACAGATTTAGACGTTATAGAAGGGACACGAATTAGGGACGGACGGATGGAAGGATAGACGGGCGGACGGACGGACAGACGGACAGACGGAAGGACGGACAATGTGATTACTATATGTCCCGCTGTAGGGGGTATAAAAAAGTCATTCAATATGCTTTATGGTTGTGTATTTTTGTTAGTGAATTCGGAGGATTAAATGCTGGTTAAATAAACTGCAATGAGTCTGCATATTTAGTTTACTATGCGATTGTAATGTTTGAAAAGAATAAGTGAACGTGGAGTAGAAGAGGCAATTATTGAAAATGTTCAAGTTACTTTTTTAGGAAATCACTATTAAATGTACAATGTCAAAGTAATGTTTTAAAATTATCTGAAGTTAGTTATTCATTTTACCTACTATAAATGTACATGAAATGCAAAACAACCACAACAACACTGGAAAGATGTATTTGGATGACCGCAGGAAAAGTTCTGAAGCATACGGAGTACCAATTATTGCGCGTAAGAATTAATTAATATTTTGAAGCGCGTATATTTAAATTGATATGAAGATAACAAATTGAATACACGTTAAAGCATATAGAATTTATTTTTTATTTTTGCAGAGTCTGAAATTACCTAAAGAACGGTAATTAATTAGCCTAGATCCGTATTAATCGACTTGTGTGCATCATCACTAGTGACATCATTAACTGAATATGTTTTAAAAACAATATAAAGTTAGCAACCTCAACCTACTTCAACGATCCAACGTCCCAGGTGACAGAGCCGTAGCAATAGCCTTCAGTAAGAAGCTTTATATCACAGAGAGCCAACAACCAGAGCATCGGTGCTGTGTTCGGGGATAGTAATTAATAATATTAATGAGTCAATATATTGAATAACCTTTCTTCTTTATTTCCTACGGTGTTGTATGTGGATTATGGTGGATACGACAAACTACCTTTTCGTCAATGTGGACCTTATGATCAAATGTTGTATTAAATTGATAGCAAAATGATAATAAAAGTTTGAACGTTTAATAGAGGTTTCGTCAAACTGGTAATAATGCTCACCAATTATTACCATGAGGTGATAAGTACGATAATTGGTTTGGAACTCATATAAAGTGTGGCACCAGTTTGTTGGCATTTTGACAATAATTATAACATTATTTATTTGTGAGAATTTATTATACTTCTTTGTTGTTAATGTTTTTATAAAAAATGGTATGTTTTATTTGCAAAAGACATACATGTCCATCAGCATTATATAATACATAGTAAAAAACAAGTAATGACGGGCAGTCATTCATAATATGTAATGCTAAATGTGCCTTATTAACAAACACTACCAATGACAAACATTGCGGACTCGGACCAGAGGGCTTCTTAGGAGCCCCCTGATCTGTGTCTACACTGTTTGTACATCAAGAGTGTGCCAATTAAGGTCTTATGTGCACGGTTTAACACTGTACACCCAAAAAGACAAACAGTGCGGAACCAAATCAGGGGGCTCCCCAAAAGCACTCCGATCTATGTCTACACTGTTTGTACCCTGCAAGTGTACTAATTAAAGGTACATGGTTTATAACTGGCGAGCACACCCTAAAGACAAACAGTGCGGAACCAGACCAGGGGGGGGGGGGGGGTTCAGGAGCCCTCTAATCTGTGTCTACACTGTTTGTACATTACGAGAGTGGCAATTAAAGAACTTAGACACATGGTTTAAAACTGTATACCCAAAAAAGACAAGCAGTGCGGAACCAGATCAGGGGGCTCTTCAGAAGCACACCGATCTGTGTCTACACTGCTTGTACTTTACAAGTGTACCAATTAAGGTACATGGTTTATAACTGGCGATCACATCCAAAAGACAAACAGTGCGGAACCAGATCAGGGGGCTCTTCAGAAGCACTCCGATATGTGTCTACACTGTTTGTACCTTACCAGTGTACCAATTAAAGGTACATGGTTTATAACTGGCGAGCACACCCAAAAGTCAAACAGTGCGGAACCAGATCAGGGGGTTCTTTAGGAGCCCTCCGATCTGTGTCTACATCGTTTGCACATCGAAGGTTCACTCATTAGTGGTGCATGCTTTATAAAAGACGAGTACACTCAAAATGACCAACATTGCGGACTCAGACCAGGGGGCTCATTAGGAGCCCTCTGATCTGTGTCTGCACTGTTTGCACATTTCAAGTGTTCTCATTAGAGGTACATGGTTAATAAATGACGAGTACACTCAATATGACAAAACAAAACAGTGCGGACCAAGATCAGGGGACTTCATAGGAGCCCTCTGATCCGGGTCTACCGCTTACACATCGCAAGTGCACTCATTAGAAGTGCAAGGTTCATAACTGACGAGTACATCGCTAAGGTGTTAATGTACTGGGAAAGCACAAAGTATTAGGTTTAGCTGCGGCGTGTGGCTTTTCCGTTATGATACAAGATTAAATGCTTTGTAAACATAAATACTTAAATTTCTAATTTCTTTCTTGTTCCTGGAGGTGAGCAGTTCGATTAGTATTGGGATGTTGGGTCTCTGCCAATAATATTTGTTAATGTAAGTAGACCTTAAGCAGCTATATTTTCTACATCGAAATAAAAAATGAAATTCATCTTCGAGTTCGTGACACTCTAAACACTTTCTGTCATTAAGAGGCACGGGCTTAGGCTTTTTATATCGACCTTTCTCTACTTCTAATTTGTGTGAAGATAATCTCAATTTAGTTAATGCTATTCTAAACTTTGTAAATGTTACATGATTTAGGTAGTCTTGAAAGCCAAAATTGGAAAATAATATGTAAAAACGAGCTTTTGGCGAGCTCTCTAATCTAGCCTGCCAAGTTTGCATCATGTTGTCTTTCAATCTTTGTTTGAAAACAGACATAAAATACGAGCTATTTCCGACTCCCTGAAATAACCAAACTTCATAAAAACCTAATTCTGACAGCATCTTTTTCACAAGGGAAGCCCAATTATCTTTTCTTGGCATTTTTTCAATGTCATTTACAAGTGTAATATATGCACATTTTATGTATTTTGTATCCGAACATTGTACAATTTTCAACCAATAATTTACTATTCTTAGGAAACGATTGTACTGCAATGGAAGACGCCCTAATTCCCCATATACCATATCTGTTTGCGTACTTTGCTTTACGTGTAATAATCGTTTACAAAATTGTAGATGTACTTTCTCGATTTTGTCAGCCTTACAAAATCCCCAGACTTCACAACCATAACAAAGAATTGGAGTAACAAGTTTGTCAAAAAGTTCTAGATAATGTTTCAAAGGTATACCCTTAAAATTGTGCAAATATTTATTCAGTTTAAAAATTGCCTTCTGTGCTTGTCCGGACAGAGTAGCTTGTGCCTCAGAAAATGCCCCTCCAGTTGTGAATACAACCCCTAGAAAAACAAATTTGCTTACAATTACCAATTTGTTATTACCATAAAAGAAACTAATATCCCGCCTTAGTAATCCCCCTTTTCTGAACACCATACATTTTGTTTTAGAAGTATTCACAGTCAGTTTCCATTTCATACAGTAATTTTCAAGAATATTAAGACCTTTCTGTAGACCTTCTGCAGATTCTGACATCACTATGATATCATCGGCATACATCAGTATGAAAAGTTTGAACATATCAAGCTCGACTCCATCGGCTCCCTTTAGTGAAAATTCTTGTTCCAGGTCATTTAGATACATTGAAAACAGGAAAGGTGAGAGAGATTCCCCCTGTCGTACTCCTAAATTACAAACAAAATCGTCGCTGAGCATATTTTCATATTTGACTTTGGCCTTGATTTCAGAATACATCGATTTAATAACATTAAGAATATTTCCCCGGACTCCTGATTTAATCAATTTCAACCACAGATTTTCCCGTACTACATAGTCAAACGCCTTCGTAAAATCTACGAAGGAGCAAAAAAGTTTTTTCCATTGTTTAATTGATGTGTAATAACACTATGCAATATGAAAACATTATCTACCGTGCCCATATTTTGTCGAAATCCTGCTTGAGCCTCTATGTAAACATTATATTCTTCAGCCCAACAGTTTAAACGTGAATTCAAAATACGTGTGAAAAGTTTGCCGAGGCAGCTCAGTAGCGTAATTCCTCGGTAATTTTCCACATTATCAATACTAGATTTCTTGTGAATTGGTACTATATAGCCTTCAGACCAAACTTTGGGGAAATAACCCGCATTTAGAATTCTATTAAAAAGTTCATGTAAGTATTTCACAATATGGTGGTTACTGTGTTTAAATATCTCATTTATATATAAATCAGGTCCCCCTGACTTACCGTTCTTTAGATCCCTAATAGACTTAGTAATATCTTCTTGAGAAATCTCTGAATTTAGCTCATCGAACATTATTTGGAATTCGCCATTAATATACCTGTCATTAAAATACAGAACATCCTCATCCGGTTGATAAAAATCACTCTCCGGATTATTAATAGCTTTAAAATAAATTTCAAAATCTCGAGATGACAGTCGTTTAGACTTATTTTGCATATACACCCCTTTTAACATCTTCCAGTACATCTTTGCGTTTTTGGTCTTTGCTTCAAGTAGTTTTTCTGTTTTATTTTTATCAAAATTATTTCTACTTTGCCTCAGGGTTCGCTTATATACGGAACGTGCCCTAACTAAATCCTCTCTATTATTTTCTGAAGGATCTGATCTAAAACTGTTTAAATGATGATAGAAAGTGTCTCTGTATTCTTCACACTTGTCATTAAACCAAGGCTGCTTTTTGTCTGTTCTGCTCTGTTTATTAGCAGTAACGGTGTCTGAATGAAGTTTCTTCTTAAAAACCAGATCGCAGCGGGATTGCAAAAGATTATTAAATTCTGACAAATTTTTATCTATACTTTCACCATCGTTTGCAGTTTTTACATTATCTGTTAAGCCTGAGATTTCATTTATAAAACCATCCGAATCGATCGAATTCAAAAATTGATCTTTTTTATCTTCATCAAACTTATATCTGTACTGAATCTTTGTAAAAATCTGGTATTTGTTTTCTACAACAATTTCCTGTTCTACAAAATTAGTATATGATTTAAGAGTAAATGTTATAAGGCAGTGATCCGAAATGATATTTGGATCGTGCACTGCAAATTCAGACACCAAATCTAGCATATTTTCGCTTATCAACACATAATCAACCAGAGACTGACCTTTAGTTCCCACATATGTACAATTACCTATTGACTTGTCATCGCCAAAACGACCATTCAATATACGAATGCTCGTTTCTTTGCACAAACTAGTTAAAAGTCTGCCATATTCATTTACAACCGAATCATTTGAGTGCCCTGTTGGCAATTGTAAATCAAATGTATAATCATCTGGCAAAACATCTGCTTGTAAGAATACATCATTTTCAACAAAATCATACAATGTGCCACTTCTTGCATTAAAGTCACCACAAACCAAGAAATTACAATGATTTTCTGCAAGACTTTCAATTTCGACTATATCATTGTAAATTTTGTCAAAGCTTGATAATTTATCATTTTGCGCCTCACTGCTGGATCCCTGTGGGGGGTTATAGCAAAGACATAGAAAAAAATCACCATTTAGGCCAAATGCATCACTGTCTAAATGTAACCAAAGAATATTATCGTCAGTACATTTATACAGCATATTGTCAGTTACCAATTTGTCACGGACATAAATTACAACTCCGCCAGAATCTCTCTTTGCATTAAATGATCTTTTTCTATGTAACGCAAAATGTTTAAATCCTTCATATTTAATATCGCTCAATTCATTTGTCCAACTTTCTACAAACATAATCAAGTCACACTTGTCGAAAATATCAGCTATTTCCTTACTGTTCAGTTTGTTTGGGAGCGACTGTACATTTAACAATGCAAATCGAGTACACACCGCGCTGTCCTATGCACGTGACACCCGCCTACCCGTGTCAGAGGTTATAGTTTCACCTGCCTCGTGCGAAATCCCCTCACTACTCACCAACGGTACCGTGTCACACATCTGTGTTTACACACTCTGTATGTTTATCAGAAGAAATTTGCTGTGTTGTGTTATTCGGACTGGATTTACATGTAACACTTGGATTTAACAATGACTGTGATTGTGAATTATGTTCATCAATGGATAATTGAGAGGATATATGCTGAATCGTGTCATTCTGTGAAGAAGACACACCGTGTGTTGCACACGGTTGTGTTTTCTGCACAGAATTGCCATTCACACTCACAGGTATGTTTGATCTTTTCACTTTGCGCACTGTGAGATTGTTTTACATTATTGTTTTGTTCATCACCGCCTATGAACTTTCGCTGAGTCTGATCGCGATCTCGATCGCTGTCGGATTCAGTGTCTGCATTATAGGCTTGACCCTGGTAGGCTGGAAGTTTCGGATTTTGACCCTGATCACGCTGACGTTCTGTCTGCGGGTTGCTGCCGCGGGGTGGTTTACTAGTAACGTTTCGATTTGGCACAGCTGACTGTGTATAGCTCGTGCTTTGGGTGTAATCGAAAGATGAACGCTCATGCATTAGCTCGTACCAGCCAGGAAATTCATCTATTACTGTTTTCCCGTCGATTTCCACTCTTGCCGGATACTTCAAGGCAACTTTGGATCGCGGGTTATCTTGGCGCAGTCTCTTGAAGTCATTCCAGATGCGTCGCCTTGCTGCCGCAACCTCAGACGGATAATCACGGTCAATAGCGAACTCTGAGCCCTTGAACTTGGCCGCCTGATCAAAAACGTAGTCTGCATCTTCCTTATTTCGAAATGATACCAGAATAGGTCGTCGCACGACGTCGTTCCTACGCTTGGCCCTCTTAACCGCCCCAACATACCACCCTACTCGATGTACGTTTACTATACACAGCTGTCTGGGGTCTATCTCCAGCCAGTCATGTATCACATCGTTCACTAGGTCATGCAGGTTCTCATTTCTCGTGTCTTTGAAACCTCGTAGAATTATGTTATTTTGTTTTCGTCTTGTTTCAATGTCAATTTGTCTGTATGCGAGTGTCCTAATATGTCTGGAATTAATGTCTATACCACGCTTTGTTTCGTGTAGCTCTTCGTCATGTTTGTTTACTCTCGACCGCAGTCCGTGTATCTCTTGCTGAGCCCCTTGAATATCTAACAGTTTCTTAAATATTGCACTGAGTTGATCATCTTTAGACAAGCTCTCAAAAGTTTCTAGTTCTACACTACCTTTATACTATAATTAAGATATTTTAGTCATTCCTGTTTTATTCAAATCTTAAATGATGAAGCGAAGACCTATGATAACGTGTTATCATTGGTCTTTGGATGAACACGATGTAGCTATTATTAGTTGTGTTGTTATTTGAAATTGTGATTTATATTTATACTGTATCCAGTATCCAATATAAAAGCACAGAGGCAAAAAACATGCAAGCCATAGCAAAACGAAACCCAAAACAATTCTGGAAAAAAATCAAACAGCAGTATAAAAAGAAAACTCCTGAAAGCAATAACCTGAGCAAAGAACAATTATATGAACATTTCAAAACCCTGTATGGTGAAGAAAGCAGGCACCATGATACAAACATTAACCAGACAATCAATAACGAATTCTTAGATGCTGAAATAACAATGTCGGAAATAATGCAAGCAGTTAACTCACAGAAAAACAACAAAAGTAACGGAACAGATAACATACCAGCCGAAATAATTAAATGCTCATACCAAACCATTGCACCCTTTTTACATAAATTGTATAACATAATTTTTGAAGATGGCGAATACCCAGAACAATGGGGAAAAGGTGTCATAGTTCCTATATTTAAAGGTGGAAATATAGACGACTTCGTGTTTTGCTCACCGGACACTAAGTGCCAAATTGAGCTATTGGGACCACCTTGTGTCCGTCGTCCGGCATCGTCTGTCGTCAACCTTTTAATTTAAACGACATGTCCTCTAAAATTATAAGGTCAAATGTAATGAAACTTTTCAAATATGGTCAATGGGCGATCCTCTGTCAAAATAGCTAAAATGGTTTGGCTCTATGTCGAACTCTGGTTACCATGGCAACCAAAAGAAAGATCTTTATATCTCTTCTTCTCCAAAACCAATGATCAGATTTAAAAAATAATTTTATGGAAATAATCATTAGGTGACTGTTTACTTAAATAGCTAAAACCATGACAATATCTAAAACAACATGGCCGCTAGGGGGCGGTGTCTGTTTTCCTCATATTTATATATATACATAGATAACATAGCAAAACCTTCAAACCTTTTCTCCAAAACTAATCGTCTGATTTCAGAATAATTTAGTGAGAGTAAGCATTAGGTAACCCCCTACCAAAATAGCTAAAATGGGTTGGATCCATGTAGAACTCTGGTTGCCATGGCAACCAAAAGCAAATCTATAAATCTCTTCTCTAAATTAAAACCGATGGTCAGCTTTGAAAAAACTTTGATGGGAGTAATCATTAGGTGACTATCTACCAAAATAATTAAAACCATCTAAAAACATGGCTGCTCGGGGCAGACCTGTTTTCTTTATAGATATAGAAAACATCGCAAAATCTCCTCTTCTCCAATACCAATGGTCTGATTTAAGAATAATTTGATGGGAATAAGCATTAGGTAACCCATATCAAAACATCTGAAACAGTGACAATATCTAAAACAAGAGGACCATGATGACCCTGATGTCGATCACCGGACAATTAGAGGAGGAGATTTTCAAATGTTTCACTAAATGTTTCTATAGAAACTGGTCACCCCTGGGGCGGGCCAATTTTGACCCCCTTTGGCATAAATTATATAACTTGTGTAGAGGACCTGAAAATGATGCTATATGCCAAATATGAAAGCTGAGAACCTTCCATTTTCAGAGATGATTTTCAAAGTTTTCACTATATGTTTCTATTGAAAACTGGCCACCCCTAGGACAGGCCCAATTTTCACACCAGGGGCATAATTTATGTAACTTTTTTAGACGACCAGAACATGATGCTATGTGCAAAATATGAAAGCTGAGAACATTCCAGTTTCAGAGGGGAATATTTTCAAAGCTTTACTATATGTTTCTATAGAAAACAAGGCACCTCTGGGATGGGGCCAATTTTGACCCCAGGGGCATAATTTGTATATCCTTTGTAGAAGCCGTATAGATGAAGCTATGTACAAACAATGAAAAGCTGAGAACCCTGTTGATTCAGCAGAGAATATTGTTAAAAGTTCAAATTGTTGACTACCGACGACGGATGACGCACGCCGACGGACGACGGACATCAGCCGATCACATTGAGACATGATTAAATGTTTATAAATGCTGGCCGAAATCAGTCGTCCGAAATTTGCGCTATCCAGAATACCGGTACGCTTGTTTCCTTTGTAGAGAGTATTCTGCGCAAACAGTTGTGCAGAACTTACTACCGAAATCGTCTTTAAACGGCATTTGAAAACAGCTAGGTTTCTGACAAGACTTCAATTTACTCAGGATCCGAGTTGTTTGACATCGGTAATATTTCCGTAAAAGCTGGAACAATTCTGAAAAAAAGCAAAATGGGTAACATGTCGGAGTGAATTGATTTAGCTTGCTTATGGTTCATGGGATCTGAAGACAACCGTAACACCTTTTTATTTGTGTATACCAGCAATGCTGCATTGTTAGAAACGGGGGTTTGTTTCTTGTCTACTTTGAATCGATACCAAACTTGATGTCGCATCCAATTACTCGTACCACATGTGAAATGCAGAGCGTCCTGTGAAGTTTCCCGAAAATAGACACAAGTATTCAACCATCTACTATATGAATATGTATGATATGAAAATATTAAATGACTTTTATAGTGATTTATGAATAAGGCAAATATATGTCCTGATCCAAACTATAGAATCAGGTTTATATTGTGCATGAAGGAAACAATACTGACATTATAGGGGCCGTCTCATCTAGGTATAATATGTTTGCAAAAGAAAACAATACAAATTCAAGCTACTATATATAATTGCTACATACTCGAAACTTTTATATGAGGTAATAGTGGTTTGTGTTGTCATTTGATATACAGTAGAACACCGCTAATGCGACCATCTAAAAGGGGTATAATTCTGGGTTCAAGATGCAGGTGGTAGCTTAATGCAGGACAACAGTAATACAGAAAGCTCGCATTCCTTTTGTCCTGCATTAGGCAACAACCTGCTTATAAGGGCAGAGCCTGCTCTATGGTTATTCTTTAAGTGCTCTCATTAAATGAGTTTTACTGTACCTGATGTTTTAAGCTTAAGTCTTATGTAGGCGGATGGCTGATTTATCTATACAAATAGTTTTGACCCGATGAGACACTAGACATGTCACCAAGATACAAACTGTTTGCCACCTTAACTTCATTTTAGTAAACACATTGATAATAGTTTGACTGTTGAAAATGTAGTGGGTGAAAACATGTGTAAAAATAACTTGCTCAGCAGGCTGACGGTTAAAGTAATTAGACAGACGCTGAGTATATCAACTTTAATCCGTTTGACGACAATTATTGATGGTCGTAAACCCCACTGTTAAAGTCTATTATGCAATACTGTAGTATTTAGTTCTATAGAAGGAACACTAATTAAAGGCAATGCGGCTATAAATGACGCACTCTAATATGTAAGGTCTGTAGCAAAGTAACAAAACCGTGGTCTGTTTAGTGAATTATTGCTTGATTTAGACATGCCTTAAAGTGCGAGAGTGTAATGCTACAGCATTGATGTCTACGATGTTGTTTGTCCACGTTTAAAATAAAAACCCGTGCTCGTTTTATTTGCGTTCATTTGTGTGTGCGATATGGCAGTACTGTTTTGTTCTACAACAATACGTAATATTTGGTAATGTATTGTTCTAGAACTAGAAATTATGAATGCCGAGTAGCAAGAGCGCAATTCAATTGGATATTTATAACTTGGCCAAAACACTATTACTTTAAAGTAATTTATTAACGTATTAACTTAAATACTTGAGACTTCTACATGTATATAAGATTTGCTGACAGAGCTAATTTGTACTTATGAACCATTTAAAATATGCACCGTGCTCAAACATGTATCAGTCACAATTCACCATTACCAGTTTTTATATCATCACGTATGCAAATGTCTCGACCACCGCACACCACAATCAAATGCATTTTCCCCATAAACATAATAACATATGGGGCCTTCCTCCAACTTGACGGTGCGATATGACTGGCATACTGTTTAAGTTACAAAAAAATAAACAAACATTCCTGTTTATGGTACAATGTTAAACGTTTGCTAGATTATCAGCAACAGTCAATATTGGTATCAAGTATTACAAACAAACAATCCAGTGGGTAAAACTTCTATCGATACATCTTCATTAATGGTATCTTGCTGACAGTTCGTTTTACACTGTGTGTGGTGCGTTATAACAACCATCGCACAAGCAACATATATACCCATTAACGATAGAAACCGATAATACCTAATTGCACCACATTCTAAATAAACTGATGGATTTGTTCTGTTCTGTAATTTTTATTTCGATTTAAACTATATTCTGAAGGAATATGTTTATTTGTATTTATATTAATGCAGTTTCACCTTACAAATAAACAATACGTGTGTAATAACAAAATATACATATATAACTGCACATTAGTATTCCAAAATAAAATAAAAGAACGTGTATTCAGTGTAAATTTGAACAGTATGTACTTGTATAAACTCATACGAATGCATGTACCGGTTTATTACGGATACTCTTCAGAGAAACAAACAGAAACATTACCAATGTTAGTTTTCCCGTGAATTGCACGTTCCAAAAACAGCACTTAGCTCGTTATTAGCATTACGGAATGCACACTTGCAATATGTATGTTTAATGTCATCAGTATCAAACATGTCTATTGTGCAGGTCATGTTTTGTATGTTACTATTTAAATACAGAACAGAGAAATAGTTTGTGTTCGTGTCACTTTCAATCATCTTCCTTCCACAAAAACAAAATAGGTTGTATCTCACCATTTGAGAATCAGATTGCTTTGTATTTTCTTTATTTGAACAATAAGCTGAAAGCAATGAAATGGTTGGTAATTGTACGATGACTGTCTTCCAATTTAGAATGTTATATGCAGATGCTGGTGGTTCGTGTTGTCTGTCTGTCAGACAAAGTGTCTTAACAATTTCTATCATATAAGCATATTTCCACGGCATTGCAAATAGAGTAGACAAATACAGACGACTCCTGTAGGAGCCGTCTATCAAGGGTCTGCTCTGTTTGCTTATGAAATGATAATGGATCTGAATTTACAGCTCTGACAATACCAAACCATCTTATATACTCTTGTATATTATTATGCAACATTATAGTAAAGTCGCTTATGCATATCCATGATGCCATTATGTCTTGCACGAATAGTTAACAGGAAAATACTTAAATCAAACAACAGTTCTAGCATTACACAGATGGCCATAGAATATGCATTTTCAAGAATAGCTCTTTTATTTCTGCACTAAATCATATACTGTGACGATTTTAGTATTTGGGTACACACCTTTATCTGTAGCTCTGACTACATCATTCAGTTATACATCCGGGTGTAGACATCAACCTGCATTCCGCAAACCGTGTTTTCACTTGCATTTGCGCATATCTTGCATTCAGATCAGACGCCGAGTAACTCGGTGTAATTAGGAGCCCATGCGGTTTGACATTCGTTCAATAGCGTCGCAGAAGTTTGTTCTAATTCAAAGTGGTCAAGATCGTACCTTATCCAAATTGAAAAGACACTATTGCTTTTCATCAGTGTAAAAGGTTAACCAATTGACAATACATTAAAACATGTCTTAAGCGACCATAATAACAAGTGCAACTCTGGTTCTGTATTGTAGATTATAGCTTAATGCTAGATAAAAAGTCATATAGAAAACTCCCTGGGTCTTAGGTTTTAATATGCATATCCTTAATCAATCAATAATCGCTTAAAACATGTGCTACAGCACGTGGTATCCTTCCATGGGTTATTGTCTCGTTTGTCAACGTTTTTCATGTCAACTAGATAAACGATAGCATGTTAGAGTAATTCGTAGCGTTTGCCTGTATGGTATCTATTTATTTCCTGACTATCAGACATTTCGAGGGCTTGGCGCAAAACTATTGTAACTCCTTCACAAAGTGAAGGAGTTACAATAGTTTTGCACCAAGCCCTCGATTTGTATTAACTTGATGTCTCTATGGTTTTCAGAAACGTTGCAAATCTTTCTGTTTGTTCTCTCTACAGTTGCCATTTCAACAATCATTCGATGACACATATGTATGTATTTATAAACAACGTAACTAACAAGAATAAAATATAATATTACAAGGTATTATCGGTAAGGTTTGACCTGGCACTCATCGTTTTCCGCCAACTTTCGTCGATGAAAAGTCGGCGATTTCCGTTGACTATATAATTAAATTCGCTAAGTGTATAGCACCATATGCTACACACGCTATACGATATTAATACTGTTACAATGGTCCAGTGAATTGTGTCGCTGACTCTGAGGATAGAAGTCGTTGGTTCGAATCTAGGTTCCTACGAGTAAGAGCGGTCTGCGTGACGTGTACTGTAGACACAGCTGTTTGATTAAATCACATATATGTCAATGTATTTTGTCTAAGACAAGTTCCACTGTACAAATTCACCCAAACGATTTATTTCGTGGCCATCATGCGTCCACCTGCCCAAATAATTTGAAATATCATATATAATAAAAACAAAATACAGCTACGGTGGGGCTCGAATCCACGACACTAATATCGGTATTGCTGTGATTAGACCACTGAGTCACCAAGCCTTGTATTACACTGAAAAGCTTATAATGTACTAGAGTCATTGTATAGTGGCACATTCTTCAATTGTGTGTTCGGAAAGATAACATTTGCTTACGGAAAAAGGCGGAATATTCATGCAGAGCCAGGTCAAACCTTACCGACAATAGTCGGCAAATGTATCCCAAAGTTAGGAAAAGCGAAATATTTCATCGATTTATGTGCAACGTTGCTGGTGTAACTATATATATATGTCAACAATTCAACATCCATGTTCCAACAGCTTTATTTTGCAGATGGATTCGGGTATATAACGGGAATTACCTTTTATGGTTTTCAACACATTTATAAATACAACAATTATTTGTAATATAAATTTATGCATATCACCCCGATTTAAACTCCCTGCAGTGGCGTTTATTCATTTGCATATGTTAATGAAATGATTGCAACGCATATGCGGAGTTTTTGTTAGATGAAGTTTTACTACAGCTGTGACTTACTACATAAACTATAGTTATGTGTTTCGAACAAACAAATATTATATAAACAATGTTTACTTATTTCAGTAAAATGTGTCTTACAACCATGAAAAATGTGTCTAGTTATGTTATATAAAGGTTGATGGTATCTTCAATTGATTATAGTTGCCCTGTATTATGCAATCACCTTTTTTAAATTCCTTTTTCCAACCGATATAAGGGTTCTTAAGACAGGCTTTACAAACAATGCCTAATTATTTGTCTATAAGGCCGATAGTAGCTTAATGCAGGTCAAAGGAATTGCATAAAATTCGTAGAGACGTACTATGCAATACCCCCTTTTGCCCTATATTAAGCAGTTGTCTGCTTTTTAAAGTTTCTGTATCCAATCAATATAAGGTCGCTTAAAACAGGCTTTACTGGGCTCTGTATTATTGTTAGGAATTCCTTTGCTAGTAATCTGCTCGTTGGGAATCGTTTAAGGTGAATTCATACATAACGCTATAAATCTTATTAAATAGACATTAAAAGGAACCCTGGGTGCAATAATAGTCAAGTACCAGACAGTTAAGATTTATTAATGTAATCTCCCTTGGATCTCAGGCCTCCGGTTGTTTTCTACATGGTCCAGTGTCATTTAGCAACCATTGTGGTAAAACACATTCATTCATATTGCCAGGCTTATAACGCGGATTTGTAAAATGCCGAAACACTTGAAAATATGCAATTTTACGGATTTATTTCTCTTCAGAGGAACGAAAATTACCAGTATTAGTTTTCCTAGGAACTGCGCGTTCAAAATGCATCAATTTGCTGTCAGTTTGCGGATTGTTGTTCGATATACGAGTAATGATTCGCGCACTTTTCGAAATTCGTAAATCTCATAACAAAATGGAACATTCGAAGCACTGTCAAACATGCATATTTCGTTGAGCGTGTATACCAGTTCATTATACAAATAATGTACTGAGGAGTATTCAAATGAGGAGTGTAACTTGAGACTTTTGGAATTTGTTTTATATAAAATAAAACCCCTCTAAACGGGACGTTAAAATCAGTTTCAAAGCCAGTCTTGCAGACGGGGCAGCTTCATGCATGTTGGAAGTCATACAGAAAGTTCACAAATGAGATTTCTGCATGGCAATCACCCTGCAATAAGCAGTCGCCTGCTTAAAAACACATCGATTGGTCTTTGATACAGACATAGGGTAGATGGGGTTCTACTGTGCATTCATTATGTGCATAACTTTCATATCGTTTGTACAGCATGGTCTGATAGGCTCCTTTATTTGCCACTCTCGTTCTAATTCGTTTATTTGACGGGCTGCTATATAGTATACAATTAAAATATTAGAATAATAAACTTCAGGTAAGGGAATATCATGTAACAGTAAATACAAATTGCCTTTAAAGGGGATGTCCCTACATTTGACGCTTTTCATAAACACTTAAAATAAACAGAACTCATTTGTTTATATGCTGAAAAGTAGTATATCGCAAAAAGCCCCATCCAATTACCGTTTATAATGACAAAACATCCATGTATTTGATATCGCCGATCCCGGTTTTAATCCCCGATGTTTCAGTTTTATTCGGGTTGGGTTTTAGTTTCGTAACTGTTCGCCCTATTCGCGATTCTCCGACCACTTCCGAGAAAGGTATTACATAAACAATTGAGGGATCAGGTGATCATCGGCAAAACGCGGAAGAATTTAGCGGAAAAGGCCGATAATATTGTGTTGTAGAACAAAAATTATCAGTATTGATGAAATCGGTTTATTTGTATCACAGGGGCATTTTTCGATATAAGTTCAAATTGGGAACCTTCATAATAATGATAGAGCATAACAAATACCATGTTTTATGATATTATTGAAAATATGTGATCATTGTAGGGACTTCCTCTTTAAATCAGAATATGAGACTGTTATAGTTGTGTAGGGGTGACTTTCCTAGCATTACTACATACGTCTATAGTCAAGGAGTGAACTGCGAATGTAACCTTCTCCAGCTAACCATAACTTGACTCTCATTAACAAATAGTTTGAATCAAGATCCGACGCCGAGTAACTCTGCGTTTCTTCAGGATCCAAAATGATTTTCTCCTGGACCATTGTTTCTGAGAAGTTTATTCTAACTGTGGAACCATTCTTAAGTAGCCATCAAAAAGAGATCTAAATATTTGTCTGTAAGACAGACGGTAGCTTAATACAGATACAAACAAATGCAGTATGATCCTATAGGATCGTTCCGCATCACTTTTGCCCTGCATCAATCAACCACATGTTTTTAATTAATGGCCGCCTATGACAGATCCTACTGTAGTCGCCATATACACAATTGAACATGTAATATGTGTTTACAACGGGCATGGGGTTAAACTGACCCACATGTTTATATTTGTTTGCACGTAAGCTCGGTAAATTCTTATATTGTACATGTACTAGTTAAACGTATCTTTAACGTTAGGCAAATAATATGTTATTGTAACCCGGGAAGGGAACATCACACCGCACATTTATACTGGATTGATGTGGCTATGGGTCTCAGATGTATTTCAGAATGTGGTTGTCATATTGGCCAAAACACACCTGACAAGACCTTACCGGAATTGCACGGCTCTTTTTGTCTAGGTAGAGCGTTTATATCGTGCGATATTATCTTCTTGCTATTTCATCCACCTCAAACCGTTATCCACTCACAATTGATTGTCATTTCCATGTTATCCATATTCAGAGCCCTTATTCTGTCAAGTACGACATTGGTAAACATCTTAGAAACGAGTAACTAATACCACACCTCATTAAGTTCCAAGCTGCCCATACTTCGTCGTTGTTCAAGAGGTTGAACGATTACGCAGCAGATAAACCTTGCATACACATGTATTAAACATAATATTTTTGTTATTTTGTACAGGGGCTAGGGGACGATTGGTTTACGATCTTAGTCTCACATCTCAGAATTACTCACCCTCCCAATCGCTCTGGTTCGAATTCCGGTCTAGGCATTCAGTGTTTATTTATGCTAAGGCTGACGTGCGGTAACTCGGTGGTCTACCTGATTGTTGGTCTGTGTACGAACCGGTGCAATTTGTTCTGTGTACAGAACAACCGATAGGCTCTTTTTCCACTTGTAATGAGCTGGACGTCGCGATATTATTGAAATGAAGTTAAAACGACGCAAAACCCCATATACAAAGACATGTCACACCGTTATTTGGGTTAAGTGACGACATGCAAACAATACCATGTGTCACGACCTTAGGTCAAGTGGTAGTTGGGACTTTTGCCCTCGGTGTACATGACAACACTATTTAGTGGGTTCAAGGCCACTTGGTCTACAGGGACCAGTGTAAAGACAACACTGCAATATACAGTGTAGTTATAATAGCATGTAATCAACATACGATATCCACAATGCGACTCCCGTATGGAAAATGCCATGAAACACTGCCGAATTCAAATTAAAATAGCAATGAAAAAACGACAATCAACCCTAATCAGAGAAAGTAACAAAATACAATAGTAATGACACCTAACCTGCAAGACACACAGTATTTACTATAACATGACATCAACATACGATGTACACAATACGACTCCCGAACGGCAAATCCAATGAAACATTACATTGGTCACTCGAGGTAATGTGATTAGTAGCATGTGATATGTTAAAAGTTAGTTGCTGGAAATGGAAGGAATGGGAAACGGGGTAATTGCACATTAAGCGTCGTCCAAAGTAAGGAATATGGTAAGGGACGTTTTCACCCTATGACATATGCATAAATGTCCTATTCAATACAGCCATGTTTTGTAAATTGCAATATATGTAAATAAGAATCCCCTAAAGCAACTACTTAATGTATTGACAAAGACAATATGTTTCAGCGCTACTAGAATTATCGGCACTAATGCATTTTAACTCAGAGTATAATATGTATTCTGGGTCCATGCTTATAAAGCTTTTAGTTGAGTCTGAGTTTTGTTCTCAAGCTTTTGATTGGTCAGATTTGAGTTCTCAAGCTTTTGATTGGTCAGATGGCTCAAATCTGGCCAATCAAATGCTTGAGAACGTTCTCAGACTCAACTAAAAGTTTTATAAGCATGGACCCTGATCATTCAGGATCAATAGTTTCGATGTTATTAGTTATGAAAATTGAATGCTACTGAAGCCGATGATATGGGCATGGGTACTGTTTATCTTTTAATAGCCGCTCATGAGCAGACTCAATAAAACCGAGTCTTCAATTTTCTCTTTCACTTTGCTGTTCTTGCTTTCGGAGGATCTCCTACTTTCAGAATATAATTAGTGCGTATTGGTTTATCGCGATATTTAAAGCACGTGTAAAAGTTTAGGCTTTTCGTAGACAGATAACAATTACGGATACGTCTAGTATTATAAATGCTTTTTTCCTGTTGGTGTATCTTTGAGTGGATGTGACGCTCCATTCGCATCAATATGAAACGTATTTCAATGTCTCTAGATCATGGATTTGATTATAGCCGGAAATTTGCCTTCTCTTCGTATATTAGAATTAAAACATTAAGTAGGGCATGATTCATGCAGGTTTTGGTATAAATTCAGAAAACAAACTGAGTTTGTATGTCATTGTAACTGCAATACCCTGTAAGGTTTCTATCGCTGAATGCCAGAACCACTTACAGATAATGTCATGATTTGAAAGTACATCGCGTAACGTGAGTAGATTCGCAAGGCTAGTAAAATCAGAGTAATTTGAACGTCTATTATGTGCGGTTACACGACTGCGGGGCCAATATTTTGGAACACTTACAGTAGAACCTGTCTGAGGCGGACATCAAATATAGGTCTAAATAAGGGTATGTTAGGCAGGTGGTAGCTTAATGCAGATCAAAAGTAATTATGCTGAAAGCTGACAGAGGAGCATTTGCCCTGAACTAAGCAAGTATCTACTTTTAAATGCTCCGATCAGCACAACCAGAGTTCGAATGTATCACTGTTAGAAACTTGTGTAAGTGTGTTAAAATGTTGACAGAGAACAAACAGATTGGTAAAATGCACCAGTCTGGGTATACAGGCAGCACAGCAATGCGAGCAAAATGTTTATTGCGATGCTAGTAGTACAGGGTTTACGGTATTTGAAGCAAACAGAATCTCTCATGGAGTGTAGTCGTATCAAGACGCTACTCATTCGAAGACCGGGATATAGCATACAGCAGTATATAGCTACACAGTGATTTCTGTCGATTCCTGATCCAGTATTACTTCACATGATATACGGACAATACGGAGTTTGTCACCACTATTTGTTAGGATTAAATTAATATAACCATTGCTATCGATAGGTATCAGACATAAGTACCATATTATGTTCATGGGTATGGAGTTGATATCACTATCCGAAGTTTAAATTAATAAGTATTATTACACAGTAATCGACTTCGATCGGGTGTTTCGAAATGTGAAGATGTTATTTTCGGACATCTTGAAATTGAGTAATTTGCCTTAGACGAGACAACACTTATCATATTTTATTCCAGATTTTAGAATCCATCTCCATTGTGCGTGCAGCATTTTGGAGCAAGAAGTTGGATTAGTCTGTCCCGATGAATATTAATCATAATAGCCATTCGTAACATGATATTGCTATCGACGCCGTGTTTACTCTGTCATGCAGGCACAATATATATTAGCGGTCACCGGAATGATCGATTGTCATCAATGGCGAACTCATTATAACAGTTGGCGTCATCTCGTCCAATTGAAAATTATAAAAGAGACACGAGGCTGTTGTTAAAGTGCTAGTTTACACATGTGTAGTGTTAGCGTACTTTAACTTCATTGTAGTTGTACATGTTATGAAATTTGACATTGCCTCGTATCGATATAGTAAGGGTTTGACGAGTCAACGTATTCCGTAAATGTATTATTTTACTGGCATTTTAAACATACATTAATATTTTTGTATGTATGCGTCGTTTTGAAAATTAATGTCGACTTTTAATACTGAAGCAAACACTCCATCAAAGATCATAGAGTTTGAACTATTAAATTGTTTCCGTGTATAAGTGAGCTATTGTAAGCTTCAGACGTTCATTTGCATTCTTGGCTTAACCACGCATGGAAATACCAGCGTCATTTTATCAACACAACATATACGTATCTATACCGTGCACCGAGGCAAACCATTGTCCTAAATCGTTGCGTCACAAACAGTCGGGAGCAATCGATCACGACATGATGGTTCTCCTTTATCATTTCCAAACTTCAATATTGTTGAGCTAATTCACAAATGGGGTAATAGCGTTTTCTATTTGAAGACTTTTATTCCTTGACTGAATGATATCGGAAATATTAATAAAAAGCACGTTCAATTTCATCAAAATATGAATCATTCAAGTAACAAGTAACGCACGTGAAAATGAACACGCATCTTAAAGGCAGAATTGCTACCATTTCTAAGCTAAACACTTGGTCCACGTGGTGGTCAATATAATAATGTAACTACATGTTAGAGCTATATTATCATTTTAGTAGTCTGGTTTCTTTCCAACCTTTTGTGTTGTAATATTTGGATATATATAGGGGATAGGGAATGGAAATATCATTACATAATGTATAACTTTATTCAAAGGTCATCGACCTATGAGAAAGTATATACATAATACACACATTAAACATATATTCAAAACTATAACTGACAAAACTATATCTGCCATAATATATAAAATCATCAGTGAGGTATTTGTTTTCTGGAGAAGGTTGCTAGAACCTAAGGTACATTAATAGGGCTTCTAAACGTTTGAGTTAAGATTGTAGTATATTTTACAATGTGCTTGTTCACTATGATAGCAATTGCATGTTGTAAAACTTTAAATCATATTACCTACTACCATTTATCAACGTTTACCATGAACATATATGCAATTATAGCATGTCATATGTGCAGTTGCCCATGTATCAAAGGCGTATTTATGGCATTATTAATCATATAGTGCATGTTACTTTGCTTGAACAGTCAGTGTGAACGTAATGTGCAATATTGGCCTCTTTAATCATACCTAATGTATACTAATATTCGTATTAAATTGCAGACATATTATTTGACTTTGCTAACTAAGTGCGTGTGTGAAATAGTAGATTCGGCAAAAAACCGTTCTTACTACTTCACATGCATTAAACAAATTTTCTGAGTAGCTCTGAATATACATAGCCATTCATATCAACAGATAATGTTGAATGGTATTTGCATATCCATGAACCAATACTATATCTTATCTGACGTCGAAAACCTATCATTTCTAATTCAACTCTGAGTCTCTCATTTCGTATATCAAACAACATTTGAAATCCAGAATATCTCAAATTTAAAATCAAAGCGCTGAAATCGTTGAAAGACTGGCAGAAAATTAGCCCCGCCCCTGGCAGTCATGTTTTTGTTAGATCAACATCATTTTAGAACTTTTGGCACTTGTTTATCAGAGAACTATTTATGTTAAGTATAATTCAAATCTGACCCCTGGGTTTGGAGAACATGTCTTAAGAATTTTCTTTTTGTTGCCAAAGCAACCACAATTATTCATGGATCCGATTCAATTGTAAGGCATTTGTTTTATCTTATTAGTCGAATAATGCAAGATACTGCCGGCTGTCGCTAGAATAGTAATGGTTTAACATCTCGTGGACAGCTTGATACTTGAGACACAAAGTGGTACATTATTTGTCAACAACGAAATACAATTCATTCACACATTCATGTATGCAAATGTAATATCAAGTTGCATTGTTTTATGGTTGACAACACCTTTTATGATTTCATTGAAAAGGATCTTAAAGTTTTATTTCCCTTGCTTCAGCAATGTGTTTCCGCAAAAAGTAGAATACTATAGAAACGGCCTATAGCGAACAAATACGGCATAAACACAGATATTTATTAGAGCAGGTGGTTGATTATCGGGACGAACGTAATGAAGAAAGTTCCTACTGGAGTTTTCTGCCTAACTTCCGTCAAGCATTGAGCTACAAGCTGAAATATAACCTCCTCACAAGAATCAGTATAGATGCTGCTGTAGACAGGAGTCATTATTATTGTTAATGTTCGCAGTATTCTCTTTTAAAGATGCATCGACATATCGTCGAATGACGTACGGACACGTATTGTCTGTTTTCCACATATTATATAACATTTCTTTCATTGTGATTACCATATGCTATCAACATTCATTTTAACCCTTATTTCGATATCCATAAATTGACCGGTATTAGCGAACACCTTGCTTGGATCAAATTCAGAAACCGAGTAACTCAGCGTTTCAACAGAATCCAAGCTGTTTGACACTTAGTCGATATTTTCTCATAAACTCGATTCGGAATTAGTAATGACAGAGGATGAGGGGAATTAGGAAGAGAGGCAGGCACGCAGGCCGACTGAGAGTGAGAGAGAATGAGAGAAAAATGGAGGGAGGAAGTGACAGATAGAGATAGGACGAGAAAGACAGGGAGAACCAGAGAGGCAGAGAAAAAGAAAAACTCAAATTTCAGTAGTACAAGAAGTCAAACATTTTTGTTTCGAAACCAACACATTAGTATGGTACAGGAAATCTGTAAAATCAGGAATTTGATTTCGCGTAATTCCTGAAAAATCTGTCCTATTATTTCATGAAATTCCTGCATCTTTCTTCACTTCGATTACCACAATTAATTAAATAGATTACTTAATTAGATGACAGTAGGACGGAAAATAGACTCGAAGAATAAACAATGTTCTGCTTAATTTTTCATAAGAAACATATTCAGATATACTTTACATGTCTGAAGAAAACATTAAGAACTAATTTACCTGAAGACGTTTAATTTATTTAATATCGAATGATAACACAAAAGTGCAATTCTACACAATAACCCTTCTACATATGCAATAAAACTTGTCAATAATGGAACTAAAGCAATACATGTAGAATGTTTTACTGTACTTATCATTGCAAGTACAATGGGTATAAACATGAATAATTGCAGTCATCAGTTATCAATGACTAATTTGCCCACAAGTGCTATTTCTACCTCTAACAACCATAACTAACAGTTTAGTGAAACTGACATGCGAAAAAAAGGTTCTGAAAGGAATTGCAGCCGGTATATCTGTGTAAAATGATACAAAGAGTTTTAGGAATTGCATGAAATTCCAGAAAAACATCAGGCATTCTATGAAATGCCTGAGTGAGTCAGTCATTTCACGAAATGCCTGAAATGTTCATGCCTTTCGTAAAATTCCTGATTTTAGAGATTTGCTGTAACATAAATATAGCAAATGTTACGTAGCTGTAAATAAAACAATGTTCATGTTTGTACATATTATGTACAATGTACATTGCCGAGTTTTACACTCTTCGTGCATAGTGTCACGGTACAAATTGTAATTGTGGATTATTGAAATGGAATTAGAGAATTAAGGTAGTTTGTAAAGGATTTTAGTTTGAATTATTGTTTAAAATCATGTTCTATACAAAACGGCACAACTAGCTTGCATTGACAAACACATTGCATATGAGATACAGCATAAATATGACGGCATGTAAGCAATTAGTATTGCATCATTTCTTAATTGTCGTGCAAAACATTGGGGTGATTTAGTTTACTATGGTTAACACTTTAATTGCTGAAAATGAACGTACTGGCATTTGCTGACAGTATTAATAACCATCTGATTCAGGTATGATCGTTTTGTTATTCAACATTACTTTTTTATATCAAAGTCGGAATACTTAGTGGACTCTATATTTAATACTGAAATGTCATTCCACTTTTTATTATCAGGACTGAAAAGGTTAGTCTTATAATATACACGGCTAAAGGCGTTTTAACAACTTTTATAAGATATTGTTAACGTTCGTGTAAAGGTAAGAAGTAACTGCGTACCATGAATTTCTGATTCCTTAAAGTGAATAATTCTGCGGAATAACCACTGACTGCTACGCCCGACCTCATTCGCAGTTATAAACGGCTTAAACCCAGAAGAGATCCCGAGTAATTCGGTGTCCCATCAGGATCTAAACTGCTTAACAATCGGCCAATAGTGTTTCCTTAACTTGAACGTATCGGAATAATGTACAACTTGTAACAGATGAACCAGACATTATTTCTAAACCATATACAGGGTTGATCACAATAATATACAGTAAAGACACGATACTACGAACATTCAAATGCATACCATTATTGATATTTAACACAGACGACAGCTTAAGGCAGGGTGAAAGTCATGCAGAAAGCTCCTGTTGGAGCTTCTGCATGACTTTCATTCTGCATTAAGCAGCCACCTGCCTACAAATACATATTCTTCCTTATTAAAAGTTCGTAGTTTCGAGTTTTTACTGTCTTTCAGTTTCGTACAACTACCATTAATCATGTATCGAATCTATGTCACAACAATGATAAACGGTAGATTGTTCTGACACTCATTGTGTGCAGTCTAAGCAGTATTTGCTTTGGTGCAGAAAATGAAGTATGAAAGAAGAACATATTGAATTGTTAAGAGCAGTAATCTAAATGCACTACGCATTATCAGCATCAATGACAGTAATGTTCCACACGTTTTGCATACGTTTGTAAAAATAAAACAGAAGTCAGGCAAGATATGCCACACGAACGTTTATACAGTAAAATGTCTCTATAACGGTCAATAAATTATATCAGGTAGTTTGTGTTAAAGGCAGGTGGTTGCTTAAAGCAAGATGAAAGGAGCGTTCTGTTTTACTTTCACCTTGCTTTAAGCAGCCACCTGCCCTAATATACCAACTTATTAACACAATTTAGTGGCCGTTATAGAGAGATTTTACCGTAAGTGCAAACGCAAACAACCACACACATACGTACAACATGTACAGAACTGGCCATTGTCTACTTTAACCGAAGGCATATCTGTGCTATATTACCACATACGTGCTGTTAAAACCAAACATCAAGACATATGATTAATTATTCCATGATGTTGTTACTAATACTGGGTAATGTACCCATCGTAAGCCATATTTACTATAGCCATTAAAAGAGGTTACTAGTAGCTAATATCTGAAATTCTGAATTGTGAAAGTATATAGTTTATCAGAACGTTTAGTAAAGAAGACGTAAGCATCATCTTCCGCACATGTCTGCATCATACAGATTGAATGGAATGCAGAAAAGCAAGGAGATTTGGGTCTGTATGACACGTATGTATTACCCTGCAACCTGTCAAACGTTCAAATAAGCGAGATTTTACGTTATGCGTGCCTAACGGGGTCATCTCCTACATTGCGTTTAATATATGCATGCTGCCAGATGTGTCCAATGCGTTTGTTTTTCACGACTGTTATCTATCAACAAGCATTTCTCAAGTAGAAAATAACTAACGTTATAAAGTTACCAACTAGTAAATGCACACGAAGGTATTTTTTATCAAAAGTTGGCAGTTTAACGGAAAGTGATATTCATTGACATCACCTGTTGGGACTTGCTGCATTAAGTAATAGTGTCGTGTAATTGGCTATGACCGATGTTAACCCGTTCAACCCGAGACACATATATACTGTAGTTTTCAAACAATGTAGACCCAGATCTTATACATCCAAGAGGAGTCATCTGACCAAGGCCTGCACTGATGGCATTCAAACTAATCAGGGATGTTTAAGTATTTCGTATTTCATACTTGGTAGAATATATAGCTATACATGGATGGGATATTCCATTCGGATTATTTAGGATTGAAAGAGTTAAATATTAAACTAAGAAGTGTAGTAAATATCTTTTAATGAATCGCTTAACTCTTCCGTCTTTTTAATGCGGCATCTGACCTGGAACTTCACTGTTTTCTGTATTATTTCAGCCCAAGCATACATGTTTTTAAAAACAAATGTTTTTCTATTATACCTTTATTATTTAGTTTAGAATTATATTTAACATGAAATTATTATTGCAGACGACACTGTTAAATTTGGCGCCAAAAGAATTACGTTTTCTTTTTAAAAATCAACGTATAAAATATAAGACAGCACCTTTTTCGGAATTGACATCTTATTTCCTAAGCAAATACAGCATACTCTGGTCAGACGGCTTCTACGCTACTGAAAAAGGCTTGTAAAGGCGTTTACATGTTATGTTTTAGCGCACTGTAGCTGCCACAGCTGAACAAAGGCGCTCTCCAATAGAATAGGTTTTTGTAGACACTAGACATGATCACATTAAGTAATATTGTAGCATATTATCGAATGCTCTTGATTTAGCCCCGTCGACCATGTAACACTTAGTACGGTCGAACCTGTCTTAAATGACCATATATAGATCGGACACTATTTCATGAAAAACCGGGGTAATTGGTGCTGGGCAACAATAATACAGAAATCTCCTACGTAACCGTTCGGCTTTATTTCCTACCTGCAATAGGATACCGGTTGCCTTAAAGATCACAAATGGAACTTACTATTTATTGTCGCTTAAGACATGTTTATTTTATTGTACCAACGCCAAAGTCGGTTTCCAAGTAAACCAATATGTCCTGGCCACATTTCAGTATGGTCTCAAATAGATGTTTCTCGAAGGTGATAGCACCGGATTTGATGAAGAAATAAATAAGCCATTCCGAACAGGAAATGTTTAAGATACAATTATTATGGAATTTACCCTTTCCCCACTATCCGCCAACAGATTCGTATTTGCAAACAACAACTCGGATCCAGGAGAGAAGCCGAGTAACTCGGAATTTCGAAAACTTGATCGACTCGGAAGTAATCCAAATTGCACCATATCCAAATGTGTGCATAGCTTGTTTGTTCACAGCGACACCCGGAAGTGTAATGCGAGGTCATGGTAACTAGGTATTATCCACAGGCACATTGTTTGAAAATAATCATTGCACATCTAGTAAACTATACATGTACTAGTTAACTCTAAATCTGAAAAATATCTTAAACTGGCCCCACACTTTCGAAATATTAATCAAAACAAACTGAACCTTTTCCATGACAAACAATGCAGACCATTTGATCTAAATCTACCCTGTTTTCAAATATGTTGCATATTCAGCTCCCGCATTACAAGTTCACTGTCACTATAATGCGACATGAGTAGTGTTATGTAATGGTATAATGTCTCAAAAACACTACTATTATTTCAATTAAAATACTTGTTTGACTCCGAATTCACTATTTATATGCCATTTAATGACAGTCTGTTGTTAGAGATCATTGCTGATAATGGGCTCAGAGCTAGAATGTTACAGTTGAACAACGAATCCTGCCTACGTTCCAGCTTATTACTTTGTAAACCCAGGTCACAGATTGTCAGATAAAAATACATCATACGTTTATTGTGTTAGCGAAGGAAATGTCCGTTGTATTTGGTGTCGCATTTCTACAAAAAGAAATTTGGCTTGACTTGTAGACTTGTAAGGTAAAATATGTATAAACCGTTCTCTTGCCGTACTTAGTGGTGATCTGCATACATTTTGGAATCGTTCAAACTTTAAGAAAACACGAAAAGAGTATTAAACGTGTTAGAACCTAAACTCTGACTGCTGTACATCTCAATCAAAGCTGTTGGTATCAAAGTGACGATTAAGAAATACATATATGTACATATATAGCAAAACAATAGTTCCAATGCTTAAAAACCCGCTTCGTTTGTCTCGTTACTTCACAGTGCATCCCTTTTCTCCCCTTTGCAAATGAGGTAGTCCACGATCAACAAGCTCTCGTATGAGCCGGCTGATCAAGGTTAGCTATGTTTCCTTATTTGTTTCAGTTTTTGTTAACCTTTTACTGCATGGCAATTTATTTATTTAATATTCAACACAATTGCACAATTATGTGCCAGATGAACAGTTGCACTTCATACAAATCATGTGTATAAACTTTTTTGAAATTTACTTAACATTATAGCATATTTTTACTCATTAAATTCATTTGATGCATGTCCTGAGGTATATATCTTCTGTATAAGTAGTACGCAAGTCACGCAAATCTAACCTTCATACAAATCATGTGTATGACGTTCCACTGAATTGTGTTGACAGCTGTAGAAGTAGTTCGTGCCCACGGACTCAAGGGTAACTCTATAGTACAGTAACGCATTACACCCGAGATCAGGGTAGGATATTCAATATATCATTTAGAGACGAATCGTAACGATGTCGTGCATGTACATGCGCATTATAGAACAACATTGTGTGTACACTATCATTGAAATTATTTTAAATATTGCTGAGTTTCGTGTCACATTATTACAAGTACCTACACAACAGTAAACAACTTGTAACATCTAGACGGGAGAACACATATATACATGCACATCTACATTCCATAGACTCTATGTGTATACATGTTCACTGAAATATGTTCACAACTGTATACCTGTTATGTTTCACAAGCTCTTGGGTATATCTACACAACATTGATAACATCCTACCTCACGGACACTTGGCACTATAAAACCTGGAGAGACGCGAAGGACACACGGTTCATGCACAGATATACAGAAAAGTAATCATTGCGATCTTACTTCATATATGAAAGTAATTTGTGCCACAAAGCTTTGTATTCAAACACCAACAGACAAATCAACTGACCACCCAGTCGACGAATCCATCAAAAGGCTAGTTGACTCCTATATAGAACATCAATTCGTTTGGGAGGCTAAACCTGCCAATTGAGCCTTTTAACACTACAGAGAAAAATACATATTAAACTTATCATTATAGCAGATGGTACAAATATTACATGTAGGGTTTGTAATCCCATAGTGTCGCTCACAGACACTCGGTACACGTGCACCACTTATAGCGATATGTTTTGATATGATATCTCTTTATTGTTGACGGTTATGAATGATAAACTTCAAATCCTTGCAGTTCTATATATAACGTGGACGACCTCAATTTTGTATAGCTAAATATTGAGCGCGCGTGCTTGTGTTTGTAACAACCTTTTCAAAAAATCATCCCAACAGTATCTCACTTCCTCACACTTAACGTTGCACAAATATCGTACTATCTCACAAGTATTGAACAATGATTGTGCTTTGTCACAACTACCGTTCTTTCTCACATCGTACTATTTCACAATCATAGTGCTCTCTCGGGCAAAACATACGTTTTGTTTTTCTCCGTTTATTTTGTTAACGACTGGTAGGTATCAATGATATAAATATATAGAGACCACCTAACCTAGGCATAGTTATGGATCCCACAGACCTCTGTGGCTTAGTGCAGGACGCTCCTTCAGGAGTTTACTACATATTAATACCCATTACTTAATCGCTTCAGCGGGGCCTAACTGTAAACAAGGAGCTAAAAATACACAACTGCATGGATTGTATCATAGCTTTTTCAGGTTTTGTTTCCTGTGTTGATCTCCACATTTCTATATCTAGAATAAAAGTGGTATTGCTGTCTTATTAATGGGAAAAGGGACCTGAGACAAACTGATTAAACACCGTTACAATAATTAGAATTTGTTTGCACAGGATGAAATAACCGACACTCGATAAAGCATGAAATCAATATCAACGGCACAAGGAAATTTGAAAGTATGAGTGTTTAATGGTATAGAAGAAACAATACTTTGACAAATTCGTCAACAAGTTGAATTATAAATGTGGTGGCATGGTGTTGTTTTCGTAGGCATTATCGTAGATGTACACAATCGTCTCCCTGTACATTGACTTAGATGTACACTGTCGTATCCGTGTACATTGTCATAGAATTACACTGTCGTCTTCGTGTGCATTGTCATAGATGTGCACAGTCCTCTGCTTCTGTATTATGGTAGATGCACATTGCCGTTGTCGTGTGGATTGTCATAAATGTACACTGCTTATTTCGCGTGCATTTTCGTAGATGTTCACTGTCTTTGTCGTGTGCATTGTCATAGATGCACATTGTCGTTATCGTGTGCACTGTCATAGATGTACACTGTCGTCTTCGTGGGCATCATCGTAGATGTACACAGTCGTCTCCGTGTGCATTGTCATAGATGTACACTATCGTATTCGTGTTCATTGTCATAGATTTGCACTGCCGTCTTCGTGTGCATTGTCATAGATGCACATTGCCGTTGTCATGTGTATTGTCATAGATGTATACTGCTTGTTTCGTGTGCATTTTCGTAGATGTATACTGCTTGTTTCGTGTGCATGTTCGTAGATGTTCATTGTTTTTGCCGTGTGCATTGTCATAGATGCACATTGTCGTTATCGTGTGCATTGTCATAGATGTACACTGTTTGTTTCCTGTGCATTATCATAGATATTCACTGTTCGTGTGCATTATCATATAATTATGTTCACTGTCTTTATCGTGTGCATTGTCACAGATGTTCACTGTCTTTGTCGTGTGCATGCTCAACAATTGTTTTATCCAGTACATGATTGAATCGCGTGAACCAAACACGTCAAGTACTTCGAACATACATGTCAATTTCACTGTAGCTATAGCCTTTTGATGACCTAAGGTACCATTGCCCCATCTTTGAGTACTCCCACCAGTATAGTCTATCATATCATGTATTTTTTACAAATGCTAATATTATTGAATCTGATTTTAACCTTGATCCCGTCCGCGACCTGGTTAATTTTCCAAACAGCTTAGATCCAGATAAGACGCTCGAGTAGCTCGACGTTTGATCAGTATCCAATCAGTTTAATATTCTGTCAATAGTTTCTTATGAGATTTATCGAGTTGGAAGTGGTCAAACTGGCATCAGGTCCAATTTTGAGCATACATAATTTTTCCACGGCGGGGGGGGGGGGTTAATGTAGCCCTGCTAATCACAACTAGGATAATACATATCGTAACAGTTTTGTAGACGCAGATATGTTGTACTCCATATCAAGTAATGATATAGGACGCCATCATTTTTAAGGATTTTATGTCCGTTTTAAATTATTGAAGAAAACATGCAGTATTTCTGAATTCCTGACAGTTTGCGTGTAGCCTATTTTTATTTTACATAATATATAGTATATAAACTTTATATTTTTGTTAACCTTTTACTGCATGACTAAGCCATGACACCAAGTCATAAGACGTGTTTGAGATTTCATTCGAAACTCGCCTTAATTCTTTATGCCCGTTATGACCACTTCTACAGTGTTATACTGAAGTGAATATTACGACCATGCACGAACCTGTCGGTATGATTCAATATCAGATAATGGAGATTACTGTCATTTTGTTTCTCTTTATTGCAAGTAAAGAAGACATCGCAATATTCTTAAGGTTAAGACTTACAGTTCTATCTGAAAACCACTATGATTGTATTTAGATTTAGGCTATTAACTCCCACATAGGTCCGTTATCCAAAACGTCAATAAGACATTATTAGGTACTGCAGCTGATAAGGAAATGATTGTCACCCCAGAAATCGCAATAACAGATATAAGCACATTAACACCTCATATTTACGTGAATTAAATAGATATTTACTGTCGGTATGATCGTCATTGATCGTAAACGTTTACACTAAAAATGCAAGTTTGTTTAACAGGAGTACCATAAATGGTAACAAATCTCGAATTGAGATTTGACGAAGAGTATATCATGCAGTGGTATAATTAGTTTAATGAGTTTATCGATTTGATGAAATCTCGCCATTTGCTTGAAAAGGCTCACTGTAATTGCTTTTATCTGTAGCTGTCAGAAGCACGGGACATGGTTGATCCAAACGATGATCGAATGAAAAAGATAACCTCTGCTAATAACGGTTTAGAAACGATTACTTTAATATACCCCTACGCACATACAAATACATATAAATTCACATATACAATTACATGAATATATTATGCATATACACTTACATATACATACATGTTAACGTATACATTTAGACATATAGCCGGAAATGTGGTGTGTCTGTGTAAGACTAAGATATGTAGATCTATATATAAATATATCTAATTACATGGTATTCGCAGTATTGTCAAAAGCAGAACAGAATATATATAACAACGTGATCCACATGATTAAATGCAATTGACCTTTCAATTAACCTGTATCTCGCTATTGGCGACCCGACTCGCACTTGCAAGCCTCTTGTATCCTGAAGAGACGTCGCGTCACTCGGCGTCTCTCCGGGATCAATACTGATTGACACTCGATCAATATCTTCTCCAAAACTTGATCGAATCTGAAGAAGTTAATACTGCACCGGGCCAAAATACGATAAAACATTGTTGTTGTTGTTGTTTCATAGCAAGGTAAGAGATAAGGTACATTACAAGGAGGTTGTTAGTTGAAAAGTGTAGAATATTAACCGTTTCTCTCATGTCTACGCTTGTATATGTCTTTGCAAGCAGAATAGACCTAGACCAGACGGCTTCCACGGGAAGTGTTAGAAGGGTCTGTTTTGTTTGGTAATTATACAATATGGATATGATTCTATAACCTCAACAATTATAAACAAATTCCATGGTTATGATATCATTATAAAATCAGCAAATTATTGTACATTCGTTTATTGTTTCTCGACCGAATATTTATTAAGGCAAATGTTAAAGCAGTACCATTATTTTCACAGCTGTAACAGTTGTAACTGAGCGGTAACGTGGATATGTTAACACATGACTGAATAATCAATGTCCAAGTATTCCAAGAATGGTTACCATGTAGGAACTACGAGTGCATCAGTATGTATGGATTAATGCATTTTGTAATATTTATTGGAAAAACAACTCTATTCCAGAATATCAATGGAGAAGAAACTGAATCTGTTTATGCAGGTAAGTGTTTCAGGCCAGGTGCCAGTCATTCAGCAAGTTTCATTGAGAGCCTTCTGTATTGTGCTTATCTGGCATTAAGCTACCATCTACCTTAACCCATTCCCTCATATTGACGACTTTGTAAAAGTCAATTCGTGAATCCATTGTGGTAAATAGTGCATTTGCTCCTATAAAAGCAAATGCTTTATTTATCACAATGGTTTTAAGCTAAACAATTCTAAAACTTTCCTTTTCTCTAGTTAATGCTCCTTTTCGGTAAATTTATCATATGAGGTAATGGGTTAAGGACTGACATTGAAACTTATGGTAACGTTTGTTTTATATGTGCATTCATTGTGTTAAACAATCGAAATCTTCAGAGTTCAGTTCAGGGTTGAATGTTCTAATTTTGTAATATACGACAGAAAAGAGACTGTTTTTTTTCTTTTCGGAAATAATTGAAATAATACTACTACTTTCCTTGTCATTAACCATGACACACCGGTAAATGTGCGTTCGTTATGCCATGATATTGTTGTATGCCACACAGGTTGGATAGATGTCAGTTTCATTAATAAGTTGAATCGAATAAACACTAACTGACCTCAGCGAGGATGCTCTTGGGAGTATTATCTCTAAAATGGCTACATGGGAATTTAAACATTACCTGTTTGGTATTCTAATATGATACTGTCTGAATTTAAAATATAGCATTTTGAATATATAAGAATGTCGACTTGCATATGACACTCGGGACAAATAGTTGGCATTTGTGACTAGCCATCTATAATAAGAAAAGTAGTGCTGCCTCTGCAGTGGAATTGTTTATTATTAATCCATTTATCACTATTCTATTTGTAGATCCAACCACTTTAAATAAATATACCGAAAAGGAGGATTAGCTAGAGAAAAGGAAAATATTAGAATTTTGTAGTTTGAAGCCATTGCGATAAATAGAGCATGTGTTCATATAGGAGCACATGCTCTTTTTATCAGAATGGTTTCAATAGGTGATTTTTACAGAGGCGGAGAAAGGCGTATCTATGGAGGAAAGGGTTAATGCTGACCCATGCAAAGCCATTAATGCTTTACATATAAAATATGTTTTACTTTTATTGCATTAACCCGTTCCCTGTTTAATGTTTATGAAAGGAATAATGACATTATGAATATTTATCACATAATCTGCCTCGCGGGAGTGCCGTAACTGAGTGCCGTAAATTGCGGAAATGTACTAGTGCATTTATTATGAAAATTAGCAATCGTTAGCCAATCGTAGCGCTCATTTAAGCGTTAGCCAATCGTAGCGCTCCATTTGCGTCGTCCGTTGTATTACTACACTGTTTGTAAGGAAATTTCCGAAACAGCCGTCGGCTATAGCCTGTTTCATTTTTTTTGGCATTTCTATGGCTTTTGTGAAACAATTTGTAATGAAAACTCATGTAAGATCCTCTATTTATTATTGGATTCGTTACAATGGCATATCTACATGTGATGTCTCGGCTCAGGCAGAAACTTATAATTAGATCTGTATCAGACCATAAACAAACAGAGCAAATCCTGGTCAAACGGCTTCTATAGGAGCCGTTGGAGCAGTCTGATCTGTGTCTACTCTGTTTGCAAATGCGTGAAAAGACGTTTGTATGAAGGAGAATTAACTCCAAAATACAACTAATAAACAGAGAAGAACGCCATTACACGCAGTCGTTCGTTATTACTGTGGTATAAATAAACCATAATGTTTGCCATTAAATGCTACAAAATGAATACCATCATTTGGTGTGAATCTGGCATCCGTTTAATTGCAGTGACAGAACATATTATCTACGGCAATAGTAGTTATTGAGCTACGCTGGTGTGCATGGTAAACTGTTCATAAAACTAGTATGTATACAATTACCTCATCGTTTGATTCAATTCCAATAGTTTCTACATTTTTTTTGCTGATAGTGTTTTCATATATAAAATTATATTTCATTAGTCCCATATTTACTATTGATTTACCAAACCAGCTGACAAAAATAATATGGCACGGGATATGGGTAAATAACAATGGTAAATGGACAACCATGTAATAGTCTTGTTATTACATGGCACATAAATTGTTCGACTTCCTTAAGTCTTTTGCGGGTAATGAGACACATGCTCATTAAATCAATTTATTGACAAGTAGTATCATGCGATAAAAACATATCAATGAACAGCCAATTGCAGATGTCATCATATTCTAACATGTACGATTACGGTTAAATGCACACAGTTATCCTGGAAAACGTATTTATTTTGCAGGCACAAAATATTATTTTAAGCAATCACGGTGTACATTAGTTAATACGAAAGCTGCTCTTTACAAATAAATAGCCTGTCGAATTCAGATGCTGTCCGTCTAATTGTATAACCTACAGTGTCTTGTACTCTGTGAGCATTTCTTGGATCGCGAATAACTATCACTGACAATATGAAACCGTCTTTTGCTAATTAATTTCTACACAGTATGCGGCTAATGATTTAATATCTGAAACAACAATAACGAACATACTGTCACCCAGAACAATATGTTCACTATGGTGGTTTTTATCGAATAATAAATTGTGACGCACATACTTGGTAAACAACTGAACAATAGGTAGAAAATAGTTTGTTGTTCAAATGCTAACAGTTATCACCTGTGTCTTCAAAGACAAGTCTGAATTTTTTTATGCAAGCTTCCACACATTGCTCGAAAACAGTATTTTACAGTGTGTGTTTTAGGATGATGAGCGACTGACGTTTAATTTACTAAATGCAAAACGTCGGACCAGAACTAAATGAGTCAACAAATTAATATTCATATACACCTTTCGAAAATAAACACATTTACTGCTTCCCGTAATCGCCATCCAAGAACAGTTTTCCCTCTAGTCATTTTCATGTCTAGAATATTACTATGTCAAGATAAAAGTCGAGAAATCTGATGGTGCGGATATGGTATAAAAACAACGTAACTAATAAGTCAGCTAGAAATTAAATGTATGGTTATATGTGTCTTCGGAGTAATATATAAAGGTGAGTACTCAAATACTCAAATCGCCATTTCTACACCGAAACCATTGTTTTTGACAATCGAATAAACAAATCTAAAGTGCTGTATAACATAGGCTTTGGTGGAGAAATAAAGGAGTTATCTTTGAATATGTTTTAATATACGCATTTTATCTGAGCCTATATTTATTTATTTGTTTTGTCCGAGGTTACACATACTGGAACAAAGAAAGTTTGCGAAAACAATATCTGGATATATCGATCATACAAGAACCAGTAATTAATAAATTATGTGTTGACTATACCGTCTTTAAATGTCGGACAACCAGCTCCTGTGACGCATTGATTAAAAATAACAAGCAAAGAAACATATATTGGTTAATTAACCATGTCTTTCTTATTAACGTGCGTTCATGCATTTGCTAATATAGTAGATCCAGATCAGACGGCTCCTATATGAGCCGTATGATCTGGATATACTCTGTTTGCTAATGAAATGTGAAGGGTCTGTTTCTGTACTTTCTAAAATGGTTACAATGCTCCACCGTCTATATTTCGTTATATCTATTTTGTCCATGAATATTCAGTAGGCATGGAAATTTGGAACAAATATAGAACAGGGAAATGGTTAAACAAGAGGGTAAGTAACAATAAGATACACTTACTGTTAAATGCATCAACACTACTTAGTGGAAGGGCGGACAAGATTTTAACTTTCATTATTTTTTCTAACGGCCTTCTCCATTATTATTATTATTGTCAGTAAAATCAATAATTCCTTCCAACTTTAACCTTTAGACTGAAGTGGGCGGATGAGGGATTACCTTTGCAAACAGTTTGGATCCAGATGAAAAATTAATTTGCTCAGCAGGCTAAAGGTTGATATGCTAGTCGTATCGGAATAAACATCAATCGTTGGCATTACACTCGTTCTTTACTCAAATATAGGACCCAGTCCCACTAGGCCCACTTCAGACCTGTTTACGATTGCTACCGACCTCTGGTCGCTTACATTCGTACGAAGGTCGCACGACAAGTCATTGATAATCGCCGGTGGTCTTCAGTAATCATTGGTAATCCTTTCCAGTCGTGCGATCATTTTCAGTGGTAAAGAGGTTGTTCATGCACAACAGCCAACTTAGAACCCACTCCCACTGGCCTGACGTTCCCTTAAGAGCTGTTTATGATCGCTTTGCCGATATTCGTACGAAGGTCACACGACAAGTCACTGATAATCGCGGGTGGTCTTCAGTAATCGTTGGTAATCGTTTATTGTCATAGGATCGTCGTACGAATGTCTTCAACAATCTTCAAATGGTCGTTGGTGATCTTCCCTACAATCGTACGACTGTCAGCGACGTTTCTATAAATACATAATGCTCTCGTGCGTTCAATAGCGACTGCCTAAAGATTACCCGCGACTAGGCATTGTCCACGTTAACATACAACTGGTAGGAAGTGATTGTGGAGCCTTCCTACGAACACCAGTGATTTGGCGCATGGTTGACAGCAACCTGTCGCAAGATGGTCGCATAGGCATCTCCAATGTGACTGCGAAGCATTTTTGTTAAAATGTAGTCGCCGACAATCGCAGATGATTGCCTGTTTCAGAGGTCGCCAAGTAGTTTTTAACGATCGCAAGCGCTAGTGGGGCTATAGCCTTAGATATACCCCTTTAAACCGGACTTTAAATAAAAATAAAATACAATCGATTTTAGGCAGGGTGTTTCTTAATGGTATTGTTTTGCACGACTTTCATCCTTCATAAACCCTTTACGTCATATGAATTCCTTTTCATGCATTTGCAAACAGGGAAGATCCAGATCAAACCGTTTCTATAGGAGCCTTCTGGCCAGAGTCTGCTCAATTTGCTAATGGGGTTTGATAAATCTGTTTCTCTAGTTTATCTAGTTTCTAAAATGGCTACATTACTCCGCGTTGCACAGTTCATTATAACTATTCTGTCCATGAATATTAACTAGGTATTGAAATTTGGACTGAATATAGAACAGGGAAAACTTTGAGCTGCATCACCGATCTTCAAGAACAGCATTGATACTAATTCCAAAGTCCGGTTAGAGATGATTACTATTTATTTAAAACCTGCTCTAAAGTACGCGATTTAAATATAAATTTATTGGGAAAATTTACAAAACTTCTCACAGTTAAACCTGGCCCTGCCTAGCTCTAGTATCAGACTGACACACCACACCATCTCTGCAGCCGTTATTTTATAGACAGTTCATTGTAAATTGATTTACAGTTTTATCCCTTAGTCGGTTGAATGAATAAAACTGTACCGTCTTTTTCTAGATACTAATTAAACATAATCGTGCTTCAATATTTATCACTGAAGATAATGAGTTTATGACAAACAGTACAGACCGTAATCAAAGGGTTCCACCAGGAGCAATTTGATCTGAGTCTACACTTTATGCAACAATCTTAAATACTTGGTTCCTGTGCATCAAGGTTTATGCATCGTTATTTTAGATCAGATACTACACGCTGAGATAAATAAAATATGTTTAATTACGTCAATAATTTGAAGAATTAAAAGAAGTGAGTTATCTTCAATACTACCGGAGTGTATAAGCTATTAGGCAGTGATATTAAAATAGCACACGCTGAAAATTAAATCACTATCTCTCTTCTACATGCTACGCAGGGTGGTGTCGTATAGGAAAGTAAACCGTTTGCTGAAGGGAATAACAGTATCATCTATCAAATTATTTTGCATTCACAGTAGACAAGGCGGCATCTGTGATACTGTGACTTTATTGGAAAGAGCTGAGGGGCCAGTCGGAACTAATGTGATTTATGTACCAGATACTTCATCTGAACTGAAGGTGTCCAATGGTATTTTAAGCACACTTTGGATTGTGTCAATAACATTTGTTAGACGTTATTTTGCAGTAGTCATTGCACTTGTACTTGGTATAAATATAATTATTATTGGGAATAACAAGAACAAAATACGTTGAATAAAGTTCAAATCCTGGAAGAGAGTGCAGTCTCCCTGTAATAGTGTATGTACTTCAAAATTGAAGTGTGAATGTATTAGAAACAGTTAATTCAGTAACAATTAAACACGTTTACATCGTGAAATAACTATAAATCGGATAAAGGTATTAATAAATTGATAAAGGTAAGTGCTTGTTTATATAATATTTGCCTTTTAGCTAACCCTTCTCTTGCTGTTCACGTCAATATACCTACCTGTAAAAAGTGAAGACCCTGGCGAGACAGCTCATGCAGGAATTACCTACCTGTAAATAGTGAAGATCCTGGTGAGAATGCTCATGCAGGAATTACCTACCTGTAAATAGTAAAGAGCCTGGTGAGACAGCTCATACAGGAGCTGTCTCACCAGGATCTACACTATTTACAAGTTGATTGTGCGACCAGTGCACTCCACAGCAGTGATTACATAGAGAAATAGTTAGACAGTGCAGATGTATGTAATTATACAACAAGGCATGGGTTAATAATGAGAAATGTATTTTAAACTCCAGCAAGAAAATGGTTAGTTTCAATAAATGAATGTTCTCTTACTCGTACAGTAAAGCCTCACTAATGACAAAAAAACTAAACTACGTGTCATTGTAGTTTTTGTTTTTGTTAGCAGATGACAGCTCAATGCAAAGTTAATGCCATACATATAACATCTCTTGGAACTTTCTGTATGATCCACTCTGCATTTAGCAACCACCTGCCTAACACGTTATCCGTTCTTCTACGAGTTCAACTTAGTGAGAGGTTTTACTGTATATAACTATAATGTCATATACTAAGGCGTAATTGAATCGGATATAGTTCAATTGAACAAATACAAATTTGAGCAAACATTTTATTTTTTTTAAAAAAAACGGGATACGAGTCGACTGTCATAAGGATTGATATGTGTACTCTATTAACCCTTTACCTAATAAAAGCGCATTTCTACGCATTTCTGCGAATTTGCAAACAGAGTCTGATCAGGTTCTGCTCTGTTTGCTTACAAAATAATATAGATCTGATTTTACAGTTTCTGACAAGGCCGGAAATCCGTGTCCGTGTGCTATTATAACCAAATAATCTAATTAAGATTCATGACGTCATTATTTCTTACACTAATATTAATGTAGGAACGGGTTTAAACTGTCGCCTTTGGCCAATATGAAGTGATGAAGATCTTATGCAACGATAAAATCCAATGGGCTGAGTAGTGTCAATGTGCTGATTAGATTCAATGTACTCTTAGATCCTATGCGCTGATTAGATCCAATGCGCTGATTAGATCTCGTGCATTGATTAGAATCATTGAACTGATAATATTCAATCCACTGATTATTAGTAGACACTATGCTCTGGTGCACTAATTAGATTTAATGCGCAGCAACATGACAAGAACGTTTTGCGCGAAACACAAGTTTGTGTAAATATTCTATTCAGCAGAATATCTATAGGACGAACACAACCCAGTGGTCTTATTGTTGTACTAAATGAATATGGTAGCCGAATGCATGATGACATTTATGCATAAAATTCTTATTTGGATTTTCTGCATGTTTTTTATTCTGATTTATGCAGTCTTCCTTTGCAAACAGAGTAGACGCTGATCAAACGGCTCTTGTAGGAATCTCTTAACCATTGTCTGCTCTGTTTGCATATAAAATAACACATATATGAGTCTATAGTTTCTTTTATGGCCAAATATTCCCGTAACCAAGTGCCGTTATACAAGTAATTATCTAATCAATATTCATGATGTCATCATTTCTTACTTCATTCATGGTGTATGGGGTCAATACACCATGATTATTCTAGATTTAGAGATGCACTACTTTACTTTATTTCGCAATATTTAATGCATGATACCGGTGTCGGGGGTTTCCTTACACTGGTTACAAACAAACAAGTGTTCTGGTCTAGTCATTGGACTTTGTATCTGCTTTGTAATGTTTGTTCAGTGTGAACAAAAATGACACGCACATACATTTACTCTTTGACTGACCAATATAACATATAAAAGGACGCAAAAAGTAAAATAAAAACAAAACATTCATTTACACACACGCACATACACGCGCACACACATACATGCACTCAAACACACACCACACACACACGCGCGCGCATGCACACAAAACAAGCACAAACGCTTCCAAAAAAGTCCAAAACACCTAGGTTCACGAGGTTTGGATTTCATGCTTTATCTTAGATTACAAATGTATGTGTACATATTGTGCGAATGTCAATCAATAAGGAAGGATGTCAATTATTTTATAATACAGTAAATCCTCTGTTAACCGGACTTTAAATTAGTATAAGTATCGGTCTTGGAGACAGGTGGCAGCTTAATGCAGGGTGGAAGTCATGCAGAAAGCTCATAGAGGAGCTTTCTGCATGACTTTCACCCTGCATTAAGCAGTCACCTGCCTAAAATATCTAAATTCTTCTCTTCTAGAATTCCGGTTACGAGATGTTTTACTGTACTAAGGTCGTATTTGTAAATTTCCAGCGCGTACGGATTACTATGCTGACTTAGAGCACATTACCGGCTGCGTAAAGTTGGCTACCAATATATATTACGCAGTTTGTCAGTCGCGTCTCGTGTTAATATCATACTATTTTTATCATAGCTGAAAACAGTCCAAAATGCAAACAAAATATAAAATTTGGATACTGCAGACCAGGGTTCCATTCTACGCATGATCGTTTGACCATACATGTTTCCTGTGTTGATGTAGACTTGAACGTACCATTACCTGACTTATGATCTATTTGTCGTATGTCCTAATTTAAGTATAATCATTGGTATTCACAAAGCCGAAATTATCAAACGTTCTAGTTTGCTCACATTTGAGGTAAATTCGGACGACTGAAACTAATTCTAAGTGTTAACATACGACTATCACAACTTCCAGTTATGATCGTTGTGTAGTAGAATCTACGATAATTTCCGTCATGCGATCTTAGTAAAACGGAACTCTAAGGTCTTGTGTATGCTATGTAGGAGCACATTTGTCTCGGAGCACATTTGTCTCACGAGGTGTGACCGATGTGCTCGTAAGAAAATCATATTTACGATAAAATTGGAAATGAGACAGATGTGATCGACACACTAAAGGAAGGACACTCGAAGCACATTTGTCCCACGTTCTATCATATCCTACTGAAATTCTACTTAACCCTTTCATTCATATAAACATGTTTTTATGCATTTGCAAATTGAGCAGACCCAGATCAGATGGCTCCTACAGGAACAGTCTGACCAGGGTCTGCTCTGTTTGCTTATGGACTTAGATAGATCTATATATTTAGTTTCTAAAATAGCTACCACGCGTAACCGTCTATATTTCAGTATAACCATTTTGTCAATGAATATTCAGTAGGTATTAAAAGTTTGAATAAACATAAAACAGGGAAAGGATTAAAATGCTTTCAGATTATTTTGACAAACACTTACAACGTGCATGAGTTCCCAAAAAAACCCTGGGTAATGCCGTAATTATTGAATATCGAGCCTCGCAGAATCGGACAAGACCCGACATTCCGACGAGCCACTGAGCGAGGCACGATATTGTAATACGAGATCTCGCAATATCCTATACCACAAGATTTCGCAGTAGAATATCGTGCCTCACTTCGTGTTTTGCCGGAATCTCACTGTTCGTGTATCTCGGTAAAATAACCCCATCACTTCGTGTCTGCACTTCTCAAAGGATTTTCTTCTCGAGGCACGAGATGTGAAGCAAGACGCAAGATTCTGGCGACATGCGAAGCGAGTCACGATCGTTCAAATATTGCCCGATTCTCACCTATCGCAGTAGATGTTCAAACCGTCAGACATAATATCGTGCCTCGCTTTGTGTCACGAAAGTTTGGCGATATTTCAGCGACATAACATCGTGCCTCGCTTCGTATCTCGTCGGATACTCGCGACACAAAGCGATGCACGATTCTCGCGTGTTGCGACTTCCGGTGAACATTTATTTTAACACGTTGTTACCATTTTTTTTGTGTGTAAACATGACTGCCACTGATACATACATATGCATTGAAAATTACTTTAACACTGTCTAATCGATTGAGGTTAAACTGCCTAATCGATTAAAGTTGAACAGCACCGAATTGAGTACCGAAAAAAATCGATTATCGTGTCTCGTGGTTTGAACATCTACTGCGATATCTGAACGATACAATATCGTGTTTTGCTTCGCATCTCATCGAAACCTCACATTTCACTTCGCATCTCGTGCCCCGGCAAAATCGAGCGAGGCGCGATATTTTACAGTGAGTAAAAAAGCAAGACGTGATATTCTACCGCGAAAATTCATGGTGTGGGATCTCATGGTATGGGATACTTCGAGAGCAACGAGATCTCCTGTTACAAAATCATGTCTCGCATCGTGTCTATTCGGAATATCGGGCTTCGCCCGATTCTCGTGTACCGCCCAAAGGTTCCGAGGCAAGATATTTCATATGACACTAACAGGATTCTGTATGTTCCGGTGTTCAGCCAATCAAATTTCTTGAATAAGAGATATTGGAATTAATGGTTCCACTGCAGTTTTTAGGTTTAAGATTTTATATAAAAAAGGATTAGCAGGCATATTGATAATTACACTTGACATGAGGTAAACTTGCGAACCTCGATTTTAGGATTTTTTCTGCCGTGGAAAAATATGTGACAAATGTGCTAGTACATTGTATCTCGCAAATATGACGTGAGACAAGTGTGCTTTCTTGTCCCTTAAAAACCTTAATCGGAGCACATCTGTTACACAGTTGTGTTTTTTGTGACGAGAAAAATGTCCTACAATGCTTAGTTATTGTGTGCTATCTAATACCGATTTTAATCAGTTATTATGTGCTTATTCGAATAATGAATTAGTTCGAACACCGATAAACGAAATGGCGGAAATAAACTAGCACGCACAGTGGTGAGGCTCATTGCACTAAAGACCCGAACCATCATTGATTCAAAGCTTTATACAGTAAACCCCCTCTAATGCGTCTAGCGAAAATGGGCATTATTCACAGTGGCAAAGGCAGGTGGTAGCGTAATGCAGGTCGAATGTTGTACAGAAAGCTCTCTGCATAATTTTCGTCCTACATTAAGTAAGCACCTGCTTATGAAGACAGTCATGTTTGTTCATTAGAATGAACATTAGAGGGGTTGTAATGTATAATCAATCTGGGGTCATTTCGAAGTTCGTTATTCGAAAAAGAACACCCAGCATTTAGACAACCGAATACTAATTTGGCAAAACCGACAACAACAGCAAATCCATTGAATATAGTTTAGACACTGCAGATCCAATTCATCATCGATTCAAAGTTACATGTATCGATATCGGTGATCACAACGACGTATTGGGGAGTTCTACATTTCGAAAAACGAAATGGTCAAACTAGGCTATAAATACACATTGATTGTATCCTATAAATCAGTCACCCTAAATAGTATCGATGAAACAATTATATATCAGTCATAAATGACCATTTGCAGTTTGCTATTCGAGTAGCAGCATAGTGTACAGTTCGATCTCCGAATAACAAACTGGTCAAAATATGAGGGCTGTCCTGAAAGTTCGCGGACTTTATTTATAGCATGACTCTTTATAGGGCATTTGAGCTATAAATGTAACCAAAGAAAGTAACCAATAATCTTAATAAACTTACAACATAACATTTGTAATATATCATTGCTTGTTATAGACAGTCGTCGCCATAGTAACAGCCATTCAAGTAAGCGGCGCACGTTAAAATATGAATATATTTGTTAAAACTGGTCTCAAATTATGTCACGTTACATAGTTTCTGATAGACGAATGACATTAAGAGCAATAGCTGAAATACTTGACATTTCACGTAATGTTGCTCTTGAAACATTAACTACAACCATCGGAAGGTCCAACGTTAGCGCACGTTGGGTACCTCGCCTGCTTAAGGAAGACGAGAAGCAGCGCTGAATTGAACGATCTACGACGTTTCTACGGCTTTGTGATATGGAAGGAGACACGTTCTTAGATAGAATAAACACTACTGATGAAACGAAGACCCTGATCAAGTCGTTTTGCAAAAAGATAATGCGTCGGTACATAGTGCGAGATCTACATTGCTTGAAATTTATCTACTAGGGTTCTAACTGTTAGACCATTCACCATACAGTCCTGACCTGGCTCCTGTGGAGTTTCCTGTGAAGAAAATGTTGCGCGGACAACACTTTGACTCATCAAATGAACTTCAGTTATGCCCACAGAAATTTGTAGCAAGACTTAAAAGCAAATGGTATAATGACATTTTAATGAAATGGATTTACAGGCACCGTACGTGTGTTGCAACACATCGAGAAGGTTCATCGTTGCCTCAGTGTTGTTATATGTTCTGGTCCTTCGGGATCATTTATAGTTTTGATATTATTAGTTTTGAAAAATTGAATACTGCTTAAGCCGGTGTTAGGGGGCGTGAATGGTGTTGCACTTTCAATTACTAGTGAACAGACTCAATAAAACCGAGTCTGCAACTTTCTCTTTTTGCATTTCTACTTTTGCTTTCGAAGGATCACCCATTTTCAGAATAATATATTTATTAAGGTCTGAAGGAGTTCGACGCTGAGTAACGTCGTAAAATACGACGACGTGCTCCGGGTGACAGTCAGTGATGTGTTTGTACTTCACAATGCTATTAATATATGTTGTACTTGTTTATACTTAACTATTTAAAAGCTGAAACGTTCAAGTATTCCATGATGTGATTTGAATGTATACTTGCATCTGTCGTATCTAGTTATAGCGAAATTCAGCGACCTATCAGGACAGCCCTCGTAGGAATCAATGAGAACTCAAGGTTTATATCATCAGTTCGCAGTTCAATATGGATAGCAGACCTTTGAATAATGAACTGCACAAATCAGGCTATTAAATGCGTAGTTGTTTAAATAAATAATGGCATGATAATTTAGTTGTTTGTCATTCGAATGACGACCTATTTCGCAGTTCGACTTAAAAATAACGAATTGCCATATTAAGCTATTAATGAGCAGTAGTTATATGTTAGAACAATTCTATCATCGGTTAACACTTTTCGTCATTCGAATAGCGAAATGGCCAAAGTAAGTTTTATACAACAGTGAAAACATGTTAAGCATGTATAATGTTTTAGTTGTTCAGATTGTATATTGTTCTAAAGTTGTCATCGAGTAAGTGGAAAGGCTAAATATGTCTCAATTCGGAAGGGGAAATGTTGTAATGGAAATACAGTAAAACCCTTTTAAACCGGAACTTTAGTAGAGAAGAATTTAGGTATTTTTGGCAGGTAACTGCTTAATGCCTGATGAAAGTCATGCAGAAAGCTGCCACCTGTCTCCAATGTCAATATCTATACTTAGTCTACTAGTAGTCTTTAAAGTCCGGTTTAGAGGGGTTAAAACTAACGGAATAGTTTTATATTTAGTGTTTAAATTCGTTTAGAAAAATTACTGGTTCGGTACTGGACAAGTGACGTCCTGGTTGGCGGCGCTCAGATATGGACGGACAACCTTGTAAAGGTACTGTTGTTGCGCAAGACTGGAACCACCTGGCCCTATTGTAATGTTTAAAGCGGCAGGGATTTTATCTTGCACAGCATTTCTGATTTTGACCTCGGGTTGAGCAGTTTCGGCACGCACTGTTACTAAGCCTCGATCTTCCCGTTCTTATCGGCAGTACTGAACTTGCTATGAATTGGAAGAAAACAATACAGTGAATGTGATTTAAAATGCGATCTAAAGGTGCTACCAAATTCCAGGAATTTCTCGAATCCAATTGAAGTGCCAAATGAGCCCAATTCGGGGGGACGAGAAAACGAATGCTGCGCAAACTAAATGCGAATAACAGCGAAATCCACACCGCAAGTGACTGCCAGTGGCAGTGCTTGGGGCAATGGGTGATTGTAATGCCTATGCGGTTTGGATCCAGATTAGACAGCTAATAGCTCGGCGTCTCATCAGGGTACACACTACTCGACATACTAATTTACGCTTAAGAGATTAAACTGGAGGAACGTTTGCCCTGGAATTTAAAGTAGTTGACATCGTTTGCAGACGAAATTTAAATGACGCTATTAGATTTAAATAACAGAGGAAAAGGACAAAATGAAATGCACCAAGCCACATAGCAGCAACCATAGGATATATAATCGAACTAAGCATACAACACTTTTAAGTCAGACCAGAATATCTGAAAATAACATTTTCTTATCTGAGTGTTTAAATTCATTTACATCAAGGCAACAAATACACACGGCTTATTTCGCCAGGTTTAGGTTAATTTCATATCTGATGAACCGAATAGTTACGTAGACGGAATATTCTCAAACACTGAACACATTGGTTTGTTTATATGTAACATAACATTTCCAATTGGAAGATACAAAACATCAGCCTCACGTATAAATCTAAACAGTTTCCAACGGAAATAAGCAGGCTACAGGGCAGCCATTATCGCTCTACCGGTGTCTAGATTGACATTTTAAAACAACGCGTTTGCAAATGGAGTAGTCCCAGATCAGGGCCTGCCCTAGTTGATTATGGAATAATATAGATATAATCCTACAGTTTTGCTTCGCCAAAAACATCATGTTAAAATGTCATTATAAGATTTAACAATTAATCTAATTAATAGACATGGTGTCATCATTTCTTACATGACTATTCATGATGTAACGTGTTAAATAAATCGAACATAGTCAATTTTACACCAGTTACACATTTGACTAGGCATTATGTTTTTTCACGGCGAAGTAAGGCCTTTTACACCAGTTATACATTTGACTAGGCATTATGTTTTTTCACGGCGAAGTAAGGCCTTTTACACCAGTTATACATTTGACTAGGAATTATGTTTTTTCACGGCGAAGTATGGCCTTTCAAACGTAAAGTCAGTATGTGGAGCACAAGACAAAACAACGACACTATGTAATATATACATTTCTGCAGATAAATATTCCGTTGACTAAGTGAGATGAAATGAAATTAGATGACATACGAAAATAGATAAGTCAATACACAAATACTTGAATATCTCTGATCTAATATTTCGACCACTAAGGGCCCTTTTCAAAGATTATCATGCCATGCTACCCTTTTTAAAAGGCCCTTAGTTGTCGAAATATTAGATCAGAGCTGTTCAAATATTTATGTATTATATTAATTTCCTTATTTGGAACATTTTCTTCATTGTGGATAAGTAAATAAGCAAGAGATAATTGCTTTTTAAACATTGGACCAACGACATGAAAATCACAATCTGATATTCGATTTGTTGTCGTTTCCTGGTCAGACACTCGATGAATAATCACATCTCAGCCATGTTCTACCGTTTGTCTGATTCGTTCGACCACACGTTGAAACTATATGTAGAACCCCTCAAATGCGACCACTTAATGAATAAACATGGGTGTCTTTTTAAACAGGTGGTTGCTTAATGCAGGACAAAAGTAATGCCGAAAGCTCCTCTTGGAGCTTTCTGCATTACTTTTGTCCTGTATTAAGCTAACACCTGTATATAGCACTCAGAATTATACCTATTTTAGGTGGTCGCATTAGCGGGGTTTTACATGTAGTTGTAGCATGACTAAAACCATTATCAGAGCATACATGTAACAGTAAACGTTTATCCGTTGAAACAGTGCATATAGCTGTGAATTAGAAACGTAAACTCCACCACGTAAACTCCCATAATGATTGTGGAACCCCAGTCGAGTACTCAAGGGTCATCAGTACAGCAAACACAATTCATTTTATTCATATAGATTCTATTTCTAAAAATAGGCACCACAACATCCGTGCTTCCTTTATTACATAGACAGTCAATTGTCTCTTGGCTAATGTGTTCAAGCAGGATCATTTTCATGAAACATTACTCGCTATTTGAAATGCTTTGCAGGCTGACGTTCACTCATGGTAGATAATGAACGACCAAAGTGGGAAGTTTTGTATACTAGCTGCATACTTAGCAAGTACTGTTTAATCGTAATTAATATTTCAATAGTTCAGGTTTTATTAACAGTCTTTTCATCATGATATGAAAGCTGGTGTCATATCAAAGAATATTTGCTTTTTGCTGACTGGATTTTCAATTTTCTCTATCAAGGGTGCATTAACCATAGACATACCCTTGGGGCCTTATTAAAAGAGGCTCTTGGTCAGAAATGTGCTATTACTGTATATGAGTCTGGCAGTATTTCAGCTCAAAATAGTTCTCCGTGCATTATGGTTTGTTTAGAAGGAACGTGTATATGGTATAATTGCGAGAGAAGTCGGAATTACAACATAATGTGGAACTTATTAAACATTGGAGCCATTCCTGCATTTGTTACAAAACTGAACTTTAGGAGTACTGTATAACTATATCTGATAAATAAAACGTCAATGTGTCAGCGTGAAATGGACAATACTCTTGATTCATTATAAATACAAGGTTGCATGAGTTAAATTCATTCTCGTCGATGCATTTGTCGACGGATAATAAAGATGTTTTATATCATCGTCGCTGTGCTGACAAAACCTCGTATATCCATTTTGGCCGAAAATCGTTTCTTCACGATTTCTGAGTTAATTGTACAATGCCCACATCCTGTCAAAATCTCAGCCCAATCGACCAATGAAAAGTGTCAAAACTCGCCCGTGACTAATTTAAAACCTCGTATATTTATTGGTCTGAATTTTTCAATATCAAAACCTCGTATAAATTTTACTCTTCAAGCATGCGGAGCAATGACATTAAACATATCAAAACACATGCAGAATAGGTCAGTGCATGTATTGTGATACATAGAGCATAGGTATGACCTTTTCTTTGTGTGTCAAGGTACAAAGCTTAAACTCAAGTGAAATGTAAATTGTCGTATATCATGATCGCCGGATAAAAAAATAAGCGACGAAATATCGTATAAGTGGTAAAAGCTCGTATATACATAAAGTGAACAAACTTGGTACAAAAATATCGTACATTTAAAATGATAGAAAAAATAAAGTTTCATCAATGATAGAATAAATAAAGTTTTATCTATTAATTTGTGTTTTAATATGGTACCAGAATATGGACCTAATTTGTCACATAAAGACGAATTCATAAAAATAATAAGTGTTTTGCTTCTCCTGAAAAGTAGTGATTTTCATTATACGAGGTTTTGTCAGCACAACGACGTCATGTTGTGTTTGTTGGCACAAACTCTGTACTGGTTGGATATCAAATAGCGTCATGGTTATTAATAACTTTTAAAGTTTTAAATCATACAGGCGATATGCTGTAGCTTAATAAATTGTTGTTTCAATACGGCTAATATATTTGGCTGTATTGCGAAATACTGCGGCATGAGTTTGTTCCTTAATATCCAAATATTTGGTTTTACTGTTGAGCTTAATGCATTGGCGAGGCATTGTGGTCAAAGATGCTGGGTTTAACATATAGGCGTCACCATGATGCTTTGGTTGTGATTATATGGCTGTGTTACATGTATATCACTGGACTGTTAGGCATTACCGATTTTCCTGGGTGCGGTGTCTATATTGACATGACTGACAGGCTATAAACCAAGGTGTGTCTGTGGGAATTATACCTTTGATGTGACAGTGGGACGTTACATATTATATTGGCATGACGGTTTAGCGTTATACCTTAACCCTTTCCCTGTTAAAACAATAGCATGAATATTTAGTAGATGAGTTCATAATGTTTTAGGGAAAATGTTGCTATGAAGAACACTGTAGAATCAGATCTATAGCATGCCACTAGGAGCCGTCTGATCTGAGTCTACCCTGTTCGCAAATGCCTTTATATGAAGGAAAGGATTAATATAACTGGTCGACTGTTAGTTGCCGCCATCACGTGAATGGGTGATTAAGTACCATAACATAAATGTGTGAATATTAGCTGTCATACCTTTACGTGACTGTGTGGCTAATTACCTGAATATAATTTGATACCAGTGTGGCTAAGTACCTGGATATAATTTAATAACTGTAAGGTACCATACCTTCACGTGACTGTGGTTAGGTATCTTTATGTAAATGAATAAATGTTAGGTGTCATACCTTCAATTGACTGTGTGGGTAAGTATATCAATATAATCTGATGACTGTAAGGTAAATGCATGATACCTTCACGTGAATGTGTGGCTGAGTACCTTTATATAACCTGATTACAGTTAGATGTCACTCCTTTATGTGAACGTGTGGCTAAGTACCATACTATAACATGATGAATGTTATGTGTCATACCTTTACGTTAATGTGTGGCTAAGACCCTTGCCATAACATACAGGGATAGTTTAATAAACTCTTTATAATCACAATTAAGTTATATATGTAACGTTAATAATTTACACTCTCACATCCATCATGTTCTTTATGTTTATGTTTTTTCTCGGGTTTTTTTGTTGGGTTTTTTTTTGTTCTTTTTTGTTTCGTTGCATGCAGAATGCATGTATGTTTGTATGGTGATGAGCTGTTATGCTTAAACCGAAATAAACAATATGTTAAAAAAACAACAAAAAATCATTGTGACTGTTAGGTTTCAAGCTTTGGCGTGCATGTGGGGGTAATATTCCGACGTGACTGTTGGGAGTTGTATATTGGTTTGACTATTGGGTGAAATACCATACATTGGACTGACCATCAGGCTTAGTGTCATAGTGTGACTGTGGGACTTATTAGTAAAGTCTGGCTATGTAACATTATACCTGTCATGTGTGCGACGGACTGGATTCAACAGCGGCGTGACTGTTAGGTTGCATACTTTGACGTGACTGTTGGGCCTAATACATTGGCGCGATGACAGGGCTTAATGTCTTGATGTGACTATATGGCATACTATAATGGTGTGAATATGAGACTACACGCATTGGCGTGACTATGGAACTTATTACATTTACGTGAATTGGAGGCTTAGTACATAGAATGCTTTCGTTCTATCGAGAAAGAATGTATAAAAGGAATGGATGATGCTTTGATATTAACCGCCGATATGTGTTTCCTTTACCTGTTTGAATCGCCATGTCACCCACCCATAGTTGGCGCTATATAACAGGCGTAATGCCACAGTGCTATAAAGTCCGCCTGATAAACAATTACTTATTTCGTATTAATTGTGAATATTTGGGAAGTTGTTGGTTTTAACTCAAGATCCAAGAACAATAGATAAAGTATTTAAATATAACAATTTCTTTTCACATGAAATAAACAAACGATAAAACACGACACACACCACAGGCGTTTAAATGCAATATTGCAGACACAATTTGCATATCAATCTATGACTGTCTCAACATTACATTGACCACGAATGCAAAGTCAGCAACGTTTGTCATTGATTCGCAGGCGCTACATTGACGACAGCACACGAATAGAATATGTCAGTCTAGGTTTGACTATAAAACGAGAGGAAATAACGAAATAACACGAACGAAAATAACCAAGTGAACGTTACCCTTATTATCCCGTTAACTGCGGTCTTAGTCACCTTTGCAAAGAGAGACGCCTAGGAAATTCGCGTCTCGTCCGGATCTAAGCTGATAGACTATCCGTAAGTTGTTCTGCAAAACCTGATCGAATCGTAGGTTAGTTAAAATCTTACCAGTTAAACATTTTAGCGGACATTAATTATTTTACAACGGATTTGGGTAAATATACAGTTTATCATGCTTTGAATATTTCAATAAGATTGAGTGGAGTGTGTGATCATAGTTATTATCATTGAAATAAAAGAACAACGGATTATAGAATTGCAAAAACTGGAAAGACGGCAGTTGAGCGACCCAGTTATATGACTTTAATTGTTTGTATCTGCTAAACTATTTAGTTTGTCACAGAATCGTACAAAGGATTGACACGCTCAATCACTTGCTTTTTAGCGAGATGACTGATCCACCATAATTCCAGCTATGCAAAACAAGAAGCTTTTTGGTTTTGTATTGCCTAACTACTTCATTCTCAGTGTTGTTATACCTTCTGATCCTTCGAGATCATGCATTTCAGTACTTCTTGTTCTGAAAATTGAATACCGCTTGGAAATTGAATACCGCTTAAGCCGGTGCTAGGGGGCGTGAACAGTGTTGCACGTTCAATTACTGTTCATGAACAGACTCAATAAAACCGAGTCTGCAATTTTCTCTTTTTGTGTTGCAATTTTTGCTCTCGGGGGATCACCTCCTTTCAGAATTTATAAATACATAAACATGTAACTTAATTAAGAGTTTAAATTGCTTTAAATCATAGTTAATCATTAGTTTAAAGATATACATATATTGGAAACGGGGTTGGGTCACAAGTTCTGACAACATTAGTTTCGACCCTCCCCCTACAAAAGTGTGTACAATAAAAATACAACGGTGATTCTTACATGACATACAGCTAGTAAGTATATAACAAAAACAAAGTGAAAAAAACGAGAAAGGATGTGTAGGAAAATGACAGACAAAGGATAAATAGGAGAATAGGGGAGTGTAAGAGAAAGAGAAGTTGCATGATAGAGAGAAAGACAGAGTATAAAAAAACTATCATTGAATCAAGCAAATGATCAGACGACTAAAGCATTTGATGTTGAATACATAAATAAAGAAAGACACATTACAGGTAAAGATTCAAATTCAAATTAAAATCTCCCAGTTTAATGTAAGCATGCACGGCAGTAAAACGTGTTTTATTGTCACCATCACTCAATTCTAAGTTACCGAACAACAAAGTATCCGTGTTTAGAGGGTGGTAATTTCGCGTGGCATTAAAAAAGTTTACTCTCTGTCCTTGGAAAATTCTACATCTAAAGAAGTAGTGATGTGTTTCTTCAATTTCATTTGAGCAATTACACAGTGGGTTTGGGTTAAGGTGATTATTAAACAAATCACTGTTCAAATTGCTACAGTGGTTTCTTATTCTAGCGTGCATAACAGATAAACGTCTATCTCTAAAACAATAAAAGGATGGAACAAAACAATTATTTGGGCTATAAGAGCTATTGCGTAAGCCTTTCTTAAAAGAACTCAAAATATTTGAATTTCTGATATCAATGTTAATAGTGTTCCATAGACCTATTGACGATGGAATACACGAATGTTTTGAAATAGTTGTTCTAGTAAATGGAACTTCGGTGTTTCCTCGATTTCGCAAAGCATAGTGGGTTATCTCCCCTACACTGGGTGGTAACAAGTCGCTTATATATGATGGAACCATATTATGATGAGTTTTGTACATGAAGGATAATTTCTGCATTTTACGTCTTCTTGAAAGAGAATCCCATCCATATTCACAATAGAGATTGTCAAAGGATACAGATCTGGTGAATCCAGTTACAATACGAGTGGCTTCACTTTGCATTTTTTCCAAAGACTCTGAGCAATGTATAGAACAGCCATCCCAAACTATTGAAGCATGCTCCAGTATTGGCCGAACATAAGATATACAATGTATATATGATTTAAAGAATGTCTATTCAAAGTCTATTCAAGTAAATTTAAGTTTCTTCACTAGTCCAATTGTTTTTGATGTGGATTGTAATATATTATCAATATGGTTATTCCACTGACCATTTGAAGCCAAAGTTACTCCTAAGTGCTTATGTGATTCAACACATTTAATGTTAGAATCTTCAAAAATAAGATTTGGATGCACAACATCATTTTTACAAAGCGAAAATATCATTGCTTCAGTTTTATTGGGATTAGTCATTCATCATTCACACATTTACATAGCTCATTTGTTATTTGCAGAGCAAACGACGTGTAGGTTTTTGTATCGTACCCTTAGAATATTACCATGGCAGGATTAGGATCAACATTTATTCACGGTCCGTATTTCTACATGTTACGAAAACTGGCGTGGGAAGCTAAAGCTTGGCTGGAATTCTCGTATCCTCTATCAATCAAGTTATTTGCATTAACAGTAGACAAAGCAGCATTTTTTATACGCTGGCCTTATTGGAAATAGCTCTAGTCCATATTGGAATTAATTTGAATTGTACATCAACTATTTGACCATTTGCCGTGTCTAAAATACTTATGATACTCTCATGGCATATGTTTTGTTTATGTACATATACCCATGGCAAGCTAAACGGCATTATGTCGCGATGCAACTTGAATGAAGTACGAAATACAAACATTAATCATCTGAAGATTTCAAAACCATACAGGGACTGTCACAGTGAATTTACCCTTGTAAATTGCATGCGCTGTGAATCCAGGTAGTGGGAAAAGTTTATGAATGTAATTTAATTAACCCTTCTCTTGCTGAATTTTAAAATGCATTTCTTCTTCTTTACTCATGCCCTGTGGTATAATTACATACATCTTCACTGTCTACAATTATTTCTCTGTACAATCACTGCTGTGGAGTGCACTGGTTGCACAATAAATTTGTAAAGAGTACATACAGGACATACAGGAGCTGTCTCATCTGGGTCTTCACTATCTACAGGTAGGTATATTGACGTGAACAACAAGCGAAGAGTTAAAACATATATAACAGAGCACTAGAGATATACAATTTACATACAGTGATAAAGGTAAGATTGTTCGTACACTTACTAATATTTATAAACATATTCGTTACTATCCGCTACCTGACTCGTACTTGAAAACAGTTTGCATACAGGAGAGACGCAGAGAAATTTGGTGTCTCATCAGGAGCCAAACTGTTTGACATACGATAATACTCATGTTTATTCTATTTTGTGAAAACTTTGCCGTAGCTTCATATCATAATCATCATTTGAAATGTTATTGATCAGTATCAAAAAGGAAGGGTGGTGTATTTGGCATGCACATTTTGACCGTGTTAGATTATCCCAGACGTTTGCTGTATTCTATCAGCACACCGACTTATTGATACAGTGCCGTGCATTGTACAGCGCTGTATTATAATATTTCGAAGTTGGAATTCTATTAAAATTGTCTTATTATATGAAGCCTAAGCAGATTATTTGGCATATATTTGTGTTATTTTTAAAGAGATAACAGCAATCCAATAAACAAATAAACAACAACAAATTATGTCCAACAATATTCATTACGCATTTATTATGAAAGCATGGCAATGTCTGAGGAAGAAAAGATGTAGGTAAAACCACTCATTTGTAAAAACACTAGTTTCTGTAACCAGTGACTGTTACAATAAAGTTTTCGCAGTTGCCTTTGGTGGTTTAATGTGTATCAAATCAACATAATGTTTAGATGTCAAGATGTTAATGAGATCGAGATGTAACGAAATTCACTTATTGGTGTTTTATGTTATTAACCCTTTCCCTGTTGTTGAATATTCATCTAAGAAATAATTACAACATGAATATTTATCAGCTGAATTGCTTATTAACTGAATTATTGTATTGGCATATGCATACATGATTGTTTATATTGGTAGAGAATTAGCATTGTATAAGTAAACGGAGCAGACCCTGATCAGACAGCTCCTATAGGAAGTAGTTGTATAATGGTAAGGGTTAAGAAAAAGTTATATGTGCTGAACATAATGGAGGATTCAGAGCAAATGACCAGCGCTGGTATACACATAGGTACACTACATAATAGACAATTAGACGTCAACACCGAAACTATATTAGGCGTTAGCACTTTCAGCGCCAAATTTCTTATTGTCGTCTGCAAACCTCTTTTGTTATAATAAATTATATGTACCCCTGCATTACGTTGAACGTATATATATATATTCTTTATTTGAGTCTCTTCATGGTAACAATAATACAAAATCATCACTACATCTATAAAATAACAATGCTATTCATGATTGAATTATAAGAGAATATACATATATCACAGTATCATTCCATAATTATTGCACTATATCTATACAGGAATTAAAAGGTATATAATAAATAATAAGTATATAGCCTCTGTTAGTCTTACAAACAAGACATCTGCATGATTATGAATACATATGTCTGCTTATATAAACATCTACTTAAATTAGAAAGCATATAAAAACTGATTACAGAAAAACGGCCAAACAAGCCATGTTACAAAATGTCCTAAAAACGATTATTATCTCAAATCAGATTTGAGATAAAATGATTAACAGCGACCTTATACGTTAAATAAACAGCAAATACTTAAACATTTGTTACAGACATCATTTACAATAAAATAGACCAATACTTTAATACCTGTGCCTAGTTTCACAATAAAATAAATTAAACTGATACACATATACCAGAGTAGAGAGTATTCTACTGTCCGAGCACTTATGAATTTGAACCATTAACAACTACATGAAGTGCATAAAAGCTATACCTTCAAAATTTGGCATCTGAAAGCAATATATTATCACAACCTTTTAGGAAAAACTACTAACGATATAAATTAGAGGATCTGTACTTTAAAATTAAGTCACATGTCTTGGCAGCTAAACGTACCAATGAATCAGTGGAGAATCAAAACACCAGCTTGTCATATTCTGACAAATTAACAAAATTGGGAAATAGTCCCGCAATTTTACATAACAGTGGGGCCCTTAGAGTAGAATACTTCGGACAATAGAGGATCACATGTCTTTCATCATTTAAAGTGTCCTCACAAAAAGGGCATACCCTGTCGTCTGTTGGCTGATTTAAGTATCTTCCTGTCTCAATTCTAAGTGGAGCTACTCCACACCTACACTTTGCAAGTGCGGATCTGAGAGATGCAGACATATTCAAAGTACAATATAATTCAACTCTGTAAATCTCTTAAGCAGTCTATAAGATCTTAACTTATTCCTGCCAGACCCTTTAACTCCAAACTCTGTCAATACTGATCTGCCAATCATACATGTGTCGAATGGTAAGCTTATCTGCCACTTTGTTTGCAATATATTTGGCTTTCACAGATCTGCAACAAGTATAAAATTCATCACTTCCCAGCTTTTTAAACATATTATTAATAGAGAAGCACCAATTTCTATAATCCATGCCGTTTTTCTGCTTGCATCATAAAATATCTGATGGTTAACTCTATTCATATTCACCAACCTGTGCCAGTGTTGACTGATGGTCTTCCACTGCTTAGTAAAATATCTGGCCCATGACCGATGTCCCCTGAAACAGCTGCAACTGGTGTATATCCGACAGTTCCAAGAAAAAACGCATGGCTCTGTTTTGGACAGCATCAATACATGACAGTGCCTTATCCCCCAGACAGCTGAGCCATAGGAGATGCCTTGCCAGACCATGCTATCATACAGCCTTGCAATAACATGATAAGGCATCCCTCCTGTAGCTTTATTTTTGACTATAGTTAGCCCAAGAGCCCTACTGGCACTTTGTGCAACGGCCTTGGCTGTTACATGCATACCTAAATTCTTATTGAGCACAATACCATGTTATTTGTATCTGCTTACAATTGCAAGTTTCTCAGTACCACATATGAACTGGAAACATGTCACCTCTGAAGATACCGGTCTAAAATGTACTATAGGTACAAAATGAGTCATGCAGGAAACACCACATACAGAACAAACAGTCGCCCGAACAGCACACAAGGAAACAGCAAATGTACATAACTATAAAAACAACAAGAGACACACAAAGACAAAACAAACATACAATAGGGTTTGTTTGTAGGCAGTTACAAGAGCACCACTGTGATAAAACATTCAACATCTCCTGCAGATCTTTCTCATTATCTGATATTAAAACAATATCATCCGCATATATTAAAATGCTCACAATATCATCACCAATACTAACACCTTTACCAAGTTCTTGTGTGTGTGTGACACTCCCTGTCTGACGTCCATTCTGTGTTCACCATACCATCGCATTCTTTCTTTCAGCTTCCAGACCGCATTTGTTTCTGACTGTCATTGGCATATATTTACTAGGCGTCTCATGCATGTCTTAGTTGTAAAGCAGGCTGTATTTTTCAGCAGGCTAAATATTAATTATTGTTAAATAAAAGACACACGGTGACACACGGCAATTGAAATTGTGTCAAAGAATCCAATCATACTTGACATTTTTTCTATCATTTGATGAATCATTATTACGTATTATCCGATCTATCCCGACATATCCGTCATACCCTGTCGCGACTATAGACCTATACTGCCGTCCAGGGTAGTAACGCTACTGTAAAATGGGTTGAAAAGTTGAAATGAATCAGCAACTAACCCATTGCGATGTAGTAGTGTTCGGTAACGGGAAATGAGTGCAAAATTTCAGCCACCGTTTAGTTAAGCACGTACCGTAAGAGGCGAGCCATGCCGTTTAGTGATTGATACTAACTATTGACTTGAATTGTTTTGATTTTATATTCCCTCGTTATGTTGATACTGGTATACGGCAAATATTATTGTAGGATCTGGCTTTTGTAGCATCGAATATTATTTTGTAGAATCCACAGTTTTCTTTTTTTATATATCCTTTCACAAATGAGTTTATTTTACACGTTCTTTATATAGTCTTACATGTATACCCTAAGTACGTATGACACCGGTGTCTCCGATGTCAGTTTGCATTCAGACTTTAATGGACAATCCAAGTCATATCTAGTAAATACTATTGAAAATTATAATAACATTATTATTATGTTATTGTTGTTATCATTATTATTGTTATTATTATCATTATCATTATTAATGATGGAAACAATAAACACTTTATACAATTCGTCAACGTTGTATTAACATGACTGTCAACCTTTCGTAGTTGAAGTAATAGTAATAGTAGTAGTAGTAGTAGTAGTAGTAGTAGTAGTAGTAGTAGTAGTAGTAATAGTAGTAGTAGGTAGTAATAGTAGTAGTGCGGTGGTGGTGGGTAGTAGTAGTAGATTGTTTAATATGTAAAACTCAATGCCTACTTGGTTTTGTTATATAGAAACTTGTATAAGCCTGTAATTTCCGTACTAAATTTGTTTAAACGAAACATTGAAAATGACAACTATAAGTACTATTTGATAATTATAGAAATAGCACGTGTCCATAATGTCATTTGGCAGACAAAATCGAACAAATATAGTTTATAATAATCAATGTGAACTGAATATGGAAAATAACAGTCAAACAGGGAGAGTCACATACGAAAGAACACTGCATCAAACACCATCAAAACGGCACAGCCACAAGACAAAACCTAACGGGACGAATACCATGACATACAACATTCAACATGAAGTATATTAAATAACAAAGTTGGCCATAAATAAATAAGTGTATCCCTCTACGATTAGATTAGCCAGCGGAATTGGCATGATGTTGTAATTATCATCGACGACCGGCTGTTGTTTTGTTTAAATATCAAGGCACATTAGAACTTTTTTAAATGCTAAATGGAAAAGTAGTAAAGTCAAGCAGGCAAAGCCACATACAAGACGCAACCACCACCAAAACACCGATAGACAGCATGACACACACACACACAACCACACACCCAAACGCACACACACACACACACACGAAATGAACACAGAAAACACCAAAAGACACACAAGAACCAGAGACAAACGTTCCACACATGAACAAGCACAAAGACGCAAGGCAAACAAAAGGAAGGGTGACAAAGAGAGTACCGCCTTGGCACGGTCAGTAGCAAAAACACCACTGGGGGTTTAAACCGGTTTACGGACGTCCTAACCTCACACTTCTCTCAAAGTCATCCTAGCTTTACAAATATTGTAAATAAAGGTATCCCCGCTGGACTTACCCACAACATAGACGACGGTGAACACAGGACAACATGTAAAACATAGCATAATAACTGTGACAATCCGTCAAATATGTACTCAATGACTTTGCTGAAGTCAGAGCACCTGCAGGTAAGCCGTTAAGGGCACGACAGGGAAAAAGTAATACATGAGTCTGGTAAGCTCATCCTGTATCCAAGTTTAAGAGTACTACCCTCGGCCTGTCATCGCGCAAGCAAAGAGGGAAGCGTAGCTACCGACTGTAAAAGGGTCGATAACCAAACATGCAGTGCGTTGCAATATAATAGGATCATAACCTTTCTTTTTAAATGTTTTAATGCGTTTTATAAACAAATCATGAAAATGGATATGACCCCGAATTTTCCTAAGTTTGTAGATAACATCCCCATAAAATTCTGGTTGAGAAATGCCTTGTCGCAGTAACGTCCGTAGATTGCAATTGTATTTACTAATGAGAGGTAAATTTCGATAATAAAATTTAGAAAAAGTTTTCCGAAGTTTGTGATATCTGTAACCTTGCTTAAGAAGTTTATCAGTTATAACTAAATTACGTCTGTTAAAATCTTCAAGCAAAGAACAGGCTCGGGCAAACCTAATAAGTTAAGAAATATAAACCCCATAAGATGTACAACGTGGCACATCTCAATCTAGAAAAGGATAATTAACAATTTTAAAATTAAAGTTCGTTTAAAGTAGAGCAGCCAATCGGTACATAGCTATAGAACCAATTCAGTATGAAACAATTCTAATTGACAAATAGTGTATATTAGAGGATCCCTCAGATCTGATTTTAGACTGTTGTTATAATCAGTACAAACGTATGATACCTTCCAACGATTAACAAGACAAAGAACCAAGTTTGTTTATGTAATTACCCTTTCGAAAGCACGTGTATCAGGTCTGATATGGCGCTCTTAAATGTAGAATATAAACGCCCACGGAGATCTGTTATACAATACTGATACACATCATTACGCCCATGCGTGGTACAGCAGCTGATAAGGAACTCCTGCTGAGCTTCTCGAGAATAAACTAATGTACAATACGAGCTTAATATTGAAAACACGATTTTGTGATCCGACTTAATTAGAACGCAATTCGACATCAAAAGGACGACTGATGAACCATGTTCCCGTTATCCGCAACTTGGACCGTGTTTGGAAATGGTTTGGGTCCAGATGAGACATTGAGTAATTGTATGCCTCATCAGGGTCCAAGCTGTTTTACACACAGTCAATAGTTTCTGAAAAGCTTGATCTTTTCGGAAAGTAGTCGTTTACTGGACCAGATCCAAATAGCAAATATTACCTTTTACGCAGCGGGATAAGTATTAGTATCGTACTGCTTGCATAGTTTTTACGACTGCTTGGAAATGATAAGTATTTAAACTTGATGAATATGTATTAACTACAATCTAATTAGTAATAATTAATAATTGCATATTTGACCATAGCAGGAGTTGTATCATCAGAACTTTATTATTCCACAAGCAAACATATATTCGGGTCAGCTAGCACCTATACGACCAGTCTGACCTAGGTCTACTCTGTTTTCAAAGGTTTAAAAATGTGTCTGAATCAGGGATAGGGATAAATCACGACAACGTAACTTGCATACATGTCAATATTGTTATCTCTATATGTCGCTCACAGATTAATAGGCAAAGTTATTGTCATTTACTTATATAGGGTAGATATATGATTAGGTGGAATGTGATGTATAGCGATCAGTGATACAATCAATTGAATTCATCTTACGGTTGAAACTCGTTATTTTCCTGACAAAAATGTTTTTATGGGCACGTGTCAAGGCAATGAGATATGTTCAATTTCGTTGAAAATCGAATTGCGAAGATGACAAAACCTGATAACGGTGTGCTGATTCGAAAACACCGGTGTAATATGACACATTCACTGAATTGGAAGATGTTGTTTTATAAACATCGAAGCCTATTCAGAAAGCAACGACATGTATAGCAAGAAAGAAATAAACCACGGCATGGGTGAAAGCAATAAATCATAATAGCAAAAACATTGTTATTCAAAACAGGCATATAATTTAAATTGTTATAATTATGTCATAGGTATATCTAACTATACAATATTGTCTATCATTTTAATGCACCTACATACTTGACTCAGAGAGAGACATACCTTTATCAGAGGGAACATTCGCATCTACACTGTTTGCAAATGACAGTGGACACGCTTTATCACTGGCTATGATACTGATTCTATGAAAGAAATATGAGTTGATTTATTTTGTAAGAAACGATATATAATGTTGTCTTGTTAAGTTTTTTAATTCGGCTTTGATTTGCTAGATGGAATACAAAAGGGGACAATGCAGGTTTGTGTATGTAAATTAAATGTATCCCTCTGTGCAATACTATCTGCCCAAATTAGTTCTAATGCAATTTAGGCTACTCTCATTTAGATATTTAGTCCAACGGTGTTGTTCATCTTTGTGGCATAGTAACTAACACGTTAACATGAACTTGTAGGGAATATAAACGACCGATGACCATTCATTACCCCATTGCAAACACATATTGTCTGTTCAGATTTGAAACCGATGAAATTTTGACAACACTAATTCGAACAAGCTGTTGAGAAACCGTTGCCCGTGTGTGATTCAGCTTGGATCCTGATAAAACGCCAAGTTACACGGATTCTTGTCTGGATCTTAACGTTTTGTAATTGCAAGTCCAGTCGCGATTAAGGCGATTAATTAAATACTCCTATGACCTTTAATTAAAAAAGGAAAGAAAAACAATCTCATAGTATGATTCCTTTACGAGTTTTCCTTGTGATCATAGGAAGTTGCTGGATGCCTTCTATATCGACATGTCCCTTAAAAACCAACAGTCAATCGGTTAATCGTCCGTCAAGTATGTCGCAATCAGCCACCAACGTAGTATTGTTTATGTTAACAGAATACTCGCATTGTGCCATTAACGAAATTATCGTGCAAGACTGGAGTAAATACTACATCATTTAATATGTATATTTTTGTTATGTTAATTGGTTCGTTGTACTTGTAAATATTGTTATTTCTTTCAGTTTTTCTTGAGAAATGCTAACAAACTGTCAACTGGTTTGACTCTTGACGAGAAGCCGAGTTAATCAATATATCACTTAGATAAAATAGAACCTGTCTTATGCGACCATTAAAAGAGGCCTAATTATTGGTTTGTAAGGCAGGTGGTAGCTTAATGCATGCTACAAGAAATTCTGAAAGCTCCTATAGGAGCTGATAGTAACGGAGGATAATTACAAGTACAGCTACGTTGTTTTTGTTTCAACAACAAATTCTGAATGTGTTCATCTAAATATTTATGTCAATGCACCATATTCACTCTGCACATTCGTTGTTGCGTAGAATGACCCTTGTCTTTTGACTAGTAATTTTAACATAAATAGATAAGAAGTCAGACGGGAAATTCGAAATTACACACGGCAGTGCTCAACAACACCAGAACCACAAATGAAATTCACACTTGCACATGACCTTCATAGAACTGCTTCTTGTCTAGTTCACACCGACATTACTGTGGCACTAAAAGGGTCACTTAGTGCCAAATGGCGTAGAGCATTATCTAAAATTGACACCATACACCGGCTGTGTATACAGACAGAAGCGTTGTTTCGACTCTTCTCCAATTACAGCCTGGCCACCTTTTATCGTCACTTGACTAGTATTTCTTAGTCTGTTTGTTACATGTTTCAGTACGAAACAATACAAAATGCTTAACTTTAAATGGTTTCTGCAGTTGAAGCAAATGGCTGGCAAAGGATTTATATAGTTCGTGCATGAAAATGTATTCTCAATCTAAATCCAAATATCTCTCATCTTCAACACGTTGCGAAAGCGGGTGCCATACAGGAAATTAAAGCTTTGCTGACGGAAATTACAGTATATTTTATCAAGCTATTTTTCTTTCACGGTAGACAAATCTATATGTTTAGTGTCCTCATTTTATTGGAAAGAATTTGGGTCATGCCAGATATAGATTATGAGTAAATATGAGAACCACACAGGAGTACCTTCAAGTTCATATCATACATTACGAGACCAGTATGGTCACTCTGTCTGATGTATGACTTCGAGATGTATGTATGTGTCCGCAAGATAATACCAGTCACATGCTTTTACCATGCGTATCACAAAAAGCATTTGAAGTTACAGTCATGAAAATGTTACGGGGATCTTAATTGGTATATGGAATAATGCACCTTGGTATTGTTTCTGAAATAAAGTTATACAGATAATAAAATGTCGTGCATTGTTAAACACGCATTTGGGTTAGAATCATGAGGTTTTACAGGAATATCGAACTGAATGTGAGATTGTATCGTCTCCAATGCCATTGAATCTTGATAATAATCAATGTTGATGTGTAGGTTGGTGTGTGGGTGATTGCATGTGTGTATGCGAGTGCCGTGTATATGTATGGTTTTTAAATGTTTAGATTCGATGTGGGATAACGTTGCGTTTTCCTATATGTTACTGTGGTAAATTACCATCCAATGTCACAATTAGAATAACGAACATATATTTGGTCATATACCCAGTTGCGTGTAAACATTCAATAACCTGTCTGATAGCATGTGCAATCACATGGAAATGCATATCGCGTGGACTACAATGAGAATATGAATAAATCTTCACAGTTATCGGATTCGTACAAGCCAACACACGTAATTCGGGCGACAAAACGTTGGCAACATCTTGTAGGCTATCTACCAGACGAATCTGAATAAAGTCCCTTTGATCTTAGCACGTAATATTGCTAACTGTAACCACCTGTCTCTGGTGTTGTCCTTACTTGTCATGCATTCAGTTTAGGGTGCCATAAAGATCTATTGACAATTGAAGAATTTCCACAAGTATGTATGGCAGAGGAAACGATTCAAAAGGCATGCCCGAATCGGAATTAGACATAATTGCACCAGCTCAAAATATAGGGGTACACCATTTTTCACAGTGGTTTAAAGCTGACATTTGACCTAGTATATACCAGATCGAAACAATGTTATGATACCAGTGCATTGTGCAGTCATTTCCCGTTTATCAGTTTGCATTATATGCACTGCCAACGAATAAACAGCAAAACTTCCCTACTTTGAACACACAATTCAGTACCGTTGTGACTCTTTAATGACAGATTGTAACTCCAGTCAGCGGGACAGTCGTGCAGACTGCTCTCCTGAGAGTGTTTCATGTCTTTTAACAAACATTAAGCAGCAATGTGCCAAACAAAACACATCAACACGTCTGTAATAAAGGTTCGGATCTGACGGGTATGCATACGAACAACACTCGTTCTTCTGGGGTTGCTGAGGACTTGCGTGGCATATACTGCCTGACTTCTGTTTTACTTTGCTTTTATTTTATTTCCAACAATCTGATGTGTTGGTATCCGTGACTTTATATGAAACCGTGTGTCGCCACATTTCGTTTAACGTGAGGAATTGTGCATAACAACAACTTGGTCTGTTTGATGAAAAATATAAGCACATTTCAAACATTTATTATGACTGATGTGTGCGACAATATGCATCGATAAGCATAACACACTCTACAAATAAGATTGCATCATACCTCCACAAATGTAGAAGGAAAAATAGATAAATGAACAACAAAAAACTCATCCATATTTTTAAGGACTTCTAGGGAATCCCCTTGCTGTTGAACGTGCGGGTGTTGTGTCAACGGGATTCTGCTGTCCATGTGTTGGTTTCCGAGGGAGTGCTGTTGTCAAACGGGGCATCCCTATATGCTTGGTACCTCTGGTAACTCCAGTTCCAATGCCGGAGGGAGCACCGTAGTGGAACAGGGCATTCCTTTACGGTATAATACCGCGCTGGTACATTGGGAGTTTTGACTTTACTACTTTTTCATTGCTACCCTGCCCTCAACCAGTGCCAGGGATTCCTGGTAAGCTAACCCAGTTTCCTTATTTTTGCTTACCAGTGAACTGGGTCGTGTAATATATGGGCAGCGGGCAGGTTAAGCTTGTATGGTCTAATGCAGCATCGCGTGCCTCAATCAGTTACGATTTGTCCGATGTGATTCCTTTGCCATTGCAGCCGGTGGGATATGTTGTAGGAACAGTATACGGGATACCTTCTCTAGTTCTACTTTGGCTGGGCTTTTTGGGTTCTCATAATAGGACATTTTATTCTGTAATTAAATTTTGGATATACCCTGTTACAACTCTATTAAAATATGATCCGTTGTGTACTCCCTAATTGCCATAGCGGGTCGAATAGTGTATGACTGGAGGGGTTGCATATTGCGCGTATATAACAGTTGTTTATTTGTATTGCTTAGTTTATATGCATGAACTTCAAATTGATCTGTTCTGTTACCCAATTGTCCGGCAATATTTTATGTGTAGTGTTATATGCCAAAACAAATGTACCCAAGTCTGTTGAGTATGGGTCAAAATTGTGTGACGTACTGGCACTGTGCATAGAATGTTACATTCAAGTTTTGTTTTTTATGATCTGAGTGCGTTGACACAATATAGTAGAGCATAATATGACACAGACAGATAAACTTACGGAAAAGATGAAGTTAATTTACCTATGTCCTAAATATTTTTTTATTATTATTATTCTCATCTATGTATAAGTATTAAATATATTTTATTTTAAATGTTCTATAATTTACGCATTATTGTATATAAAATGTATCTTTGTGAAGCGCTTTTGAACGCACATATCCTGTATGAAAAGAGCGCTATATAAATGTGGCATAATAATAATAATAATAATAATAATAATAATACCTGATAAGTACACTTGACTGCTATTTACACGAGTTATGTGTATATAAATGTATGTAAATGTGTAACGAAAACAGCTGTCGCTATTATTATTTCCTCCTCAAATTACCACAAAACTTACAAAATTACCGACTCTACTTACTTGATAATATATAACATTATACACTACGAGAGTTCAACGACTCGTCATAAATGAGAAAAGGCATCATTATAGAAGACACACAAGTATCTTAATGATATTTTCTGTCTCCAAAATGCTCGCGTTAGGTTTACTATAGATGCTTTCTTCGTCGATTCTAATAGTTTTGCTTCTATAAATTATCAAAAACAACTCGCTTATCGTTACGACCTTGAGGAGCAATACAGTGGATGCATTCTCTTGTTGCAATGTGTTGTCTCAATTATCGATGAAATTAATGAAACGGCATGTTTGTCTGATAATATTCAAATATTAATTCTGCTCTAACAAAGACCACCAGACTTTAAAAGTGCAACTGGATTCTACATCAATGTCGCAATTATTTCCCGAATTGTGATAATGGGATACACATTATCCTACATATGTTTCCGCTACGCTTTGTAGGAAAGTTTGCTATTCACGTCAATATACCTACCTGTAAATAGTGAAGACCCAGATGAGACAGCTCCTGCAGGAGCTGTCTCATCAGGGTCTGAACTATTTACAAGTTGATTGTGCAACCAGTGAACTCCACAGCAGTGATTGCACAGCGAAATACTTGTACACAGTGAAGATATATGTATTTATACAACAGGGCATCGGTACAGAAGGAGAATTGTATTTTAAACTTCAGCAAGCGAAGGGTTAAAGGATTGCTGTGATTTGCAAATATTTGATAACCTATGCAAACAAGTTGGATCCAGATGATACGCCTGACAGATCCGTGCTTCATCCGGATCAAATTTGTTTGACACTGCACTTATGTTTGGTCAAGAAAAGTCTACTGTGATACGGAAAGCAGATAGCAATGTGTGCAGAAAGAAATTTATATGACGCACGTCAAAAGAAATACTGGTGTCTTGTTTATTAACCCTTCTCTTGCTGAAATTTGAAATACATTTCTCCTTCTTTACCCATGCCCTGTTGTATAATAACATATATCTGCACTGTGTACAAGTATTTCGCTGCGCAATCACTCACGTGGAGTGTACTGGTTCCACAATCAACTTGTAAATACTGCAGACCCTGATGAGATATCTCATCTGGGTCTTCACTATGTACAGGTAGGTATATTGACGTGGATAGCAAGCGAAGGGTTAACAATTTCCCTTATGAGAGAAATATTGAATGTAGGAAGGTTAACTATCTGACGTTTGTAATATTTTCATAAAGAATAAGTGTTTTGACTTGGCTCAAGCTGTATAAGCAGATCTATAAAGAGAGTGGCATAAACGGACCAACGTCGTAATTAGATCTAAGGAAAGGTATAGCAAGCATAATGTGTGTAATCAATTTTATGAGTTCATCGAAATGTACCAATCTCGTTAGTTTCCAGAATTCACTGTCTTGGCGCTTGTCAAGGAAACAAGATATAATCAAATTAATTAAACTTTACTGACAGATTGCGTTATCAAGGTTTGAATAAAGCCGTTTCATTTTGCCCTGAGGTTTGTTTAATACATATACTGTTTGTGGATTATCATACATAATGAACATAGTCATCTTAACATCAACGCAGAGAGATTTTCACATTGTTGCTGTTGCTTTCGGAGGATCTCCTACTTTCAGAAATTATGTACTTCACAACAGCGTGTGTTTAGATCTTGTGTGACTTTGCTGCTTTTGATTTCAAAGGATATTCTACTTTCAGATTGTGTACATCCCAACAACAGGTCTTAAGTGCTTTTGCGGCGCCCGTAAAAAGTCGCCCGTACGTTATTCTCAGTGTCATGTTCTGGTCCTTCGGTATCGTTAGTTTCGATGTTATGTTATTAGTTTTGAAAATTGAATACCGCTTAAGCCTGTGATAGGGGTGTGAGTAGTGTTGCACTTTCAATAACTGCTCATAAACGGACTCAATAAAACCAAGTCTGCAATTTTCCTTTTTCAAATTGTTGCTTTTGCTTTCGAAAATCTCCCTTTTTCAGAACGTTTGTATTTACAGCAGACTAATTAGCAAAAGGTCAAAAGTAAAGTAAATTATATTATTAACTTGTGTACGAGAAAGTCTCTTCAAAGCGACTACAGACATAGGTCAACTTCTGTCTTTTGAAAATATGTTGTAGCTTAATGCAATACGATAGATCTGCAGATATCATCATTTAGAGCTGTCTATATTACTTTCGTTCCGCATTAAGATACTACATGCTCTTAAGCATCCCTATATTTATCCATACAGCGAGATACTACATGCTCTTAAGCATCCCTATATTTATCCATACAGCGATCGCGTATGATATTGTCTACATATCGACTCAAATCGTGTTTCAGTTGACCTTAAAGTATTGATACTTACCAAACAAAAACACAGTTTCCCATTGCACTTCTGTCGTCTTTTGTCTATTTCTTATATTTTATTCGCGCTAAATCATTTTCGTATGCGAATAATGTTTGGATGGCGTTTTTACAGTCTAAGAGTTGTAAAAACTAATTGTTTAATTAGAGTGTCCGCTCAGTATGCACGGTTTCCATATAGCAAAGGAGCTACAAGCAGCATTGCCACTACTAATGCCATCCTGGTCTGGATTTGCACTATTTGCAAAACAATTGTTTCTTGCATTCTAAGTAGTAACATTATGTCGGATCAACCGATCTTTTTATATCATTCCATTGCCTTATCGAAGGTATGACATGGGGCTCTTAAATGTAGAACAACAACGCCCTTGAAGTTCTGTTATGTAATACAGATACACATCATTACACCATTGCGTGGTACTACAGCCATAAGGACCTCCCGCTGAACTTCTGAGGAATATTTTTTATTATCCGGTTATATTTAAAACACAATTCTGAGATCGGACTTTATCCGAACGCAATTTGACATAAAAAAGAATGATGCGAATGGTAATTAACTCTTATCCCGCTATCCACGACTTGGCTCACATTTGAAAAGATATTGGATTTAGATGAGACGCAGAGTACCTCAGGATCCTAACCGTTTGCTATTGCAAGAGTCCGGGCTCGGTTAACGGGATTAGAGAGGGTTAGCAATGAACATCTAAATAATTACAGTTCCCTGCATGCATATACTAGATATAACGAGAAACGATACAATCAGTTCAGTTCATCGTTTGGTTAAAACTCGATTTAGTCTTGGCAGGACTATTTTATGGAATCATGTCATAGCAATGAGATATATTCAATTTGTTTGATAGTCGAATTGCAAATATAACAAAAACTGATAACAGCGTGATCATTAACAAACACCGATGTAATATAATTAATACATGTACTGACTGCAGATTTTGTGTTATCGAAATTGAACCCTACTCCAATGACAACAACATATATGACGCGAGCCAAATAAGCCATGTATTAGATGAAATCAATAGATCAAAGTGTTTATAAGTAAATATATCAAAGTTGTTTTCTATATATGTACATTTCAATGTTGCATGTGGGTTTAAAACAGTAACAAACGGTGCGTACCTTGAAAAGAGCGCCGATATGCATTTACAATGTGTGCAATAAGCAGTGTACGTACCGGGTATTTGTTTACTACTATACATGACCATTTGAAACACCAGAAAAATAAACCAAGTACTCGTTCACATATACTTTCAAAGAATTGTTCTTTGCCTGTTCAACACAGACGTCATATTAACCAGAATGTGTCGCAGCGCTGATAAAACAAAATCCAATCATCCTGATTGAAAACAAAATACATGATGTGACGCTTATGTAACTTACAAAAGAGTAAGAAGGGATATTACGTCTGAAAATGCCTTGCAAAATTTAAAATGCCAAACTTGTTTTTTAAATAATTGATGTTCAGAATTATATTATCAAATCTTCATTCTTTCTGGACTCGCTAGTGTGTGTGTGTTGATATTTACTCCGTTGTACGAACTGTCTACTCAGATTTGATTATAATGCAATTTTGACTACTTCCGATACTATCCAGCTTTTGATAAATCACTGGCTAAGTGTCTTCACAAAAAGTGTTAGGGTTTAAACGGCTTGTATGCTGACGAGACGCAAATGTTTCTCAGGTCGCGGTTAGCATAATTCAGTTACTTCCCTAAATACAGTAAAACCTCTCCAAACCGGACGTTCAATCTAATATAAATATCGGTATTGTAGACAGGTGTCAGCTTAACGCTGGATGAAAGTCATGCAGAAAGCTCCTCTTGGAGCTTTCTGCATGACTTTCACCCTGCATTAAGCATCCATCTGCCCAAAAGTATATAAATTATTCTCAACTAGAATTCCGGTCTAGAGGGGTTTCACTGTAGTTTTAAATGATACATATTCTCAGTCAGCCAGCTATTTCGTCCTGTAGTATTGGCCCTTTTCTATATTGCTATAATTAATTGACTAAGACGCCACACATTTATATAAAGTTGTAGCGAACATAAACCTCTGGTGTTAAACACTCTCAACAATGATACCGCTGTAACAACAGCTCAAAGTTTGAACTGGTGCAAGTTTGATTTATCCGTTTCGAACAAGCCAATTGTCACACAGCCCTGGTGCTGATGAGACGCCGAGTTATTCGGGGTCTCACCAGTATCCAAGATGGTCGCGGTTAGCAGGACAATAATTCAGCTTCACTTTCTAACTAGTGCCAAATGGTACACTATTCTTCCTCAGCCAGATAGTTCGGTGCACAATAGTGCTCACTTATTTTCTGAAAAAGTAAAAATGTAACGAACATAAATGTTAATTGTTCAAAAATAGTACTGGGTCCAAGGTTATAAAACATCTGAGTCTAACCAATCTGACCAACCAGATGCTTGGAAATGATCTCAGTTTTATAACCTCGGGGCTAGGTAAAACCTGTGAGCCCTTACCCCGTAAAACTATAGTGTCTGTCCAAAGTCGGAGCTAGTGCAGGTTTGACTACTCTGATTCGAAAAAGCTTTTAAGAAACGATGTACTTAGTGTCACATAGCTTGGAGCGTGATAAGATGTCAATTTGCTCGGCGTCTGGTTAAGTACATATCTGTTTGTAATTTCATGTCTGGTGGACATTACCGGGAGAAAGTTAACCCTGCATGCACACCTTGACAAAATTGAATGAAAATACAAGTGTATGATAAAACGTACGGAGGCTGACATTAATGACATTATCTAATGGCCTTTCATTGTCGTGGCAAATAACAGAACACGGGTATAACAGTATGATACTTATACACTTTTTCTTTGTTATCATAGAAAGCTGTTGGCACGCTGTCCTTACAATCGTCAGTCAAACATATCTCAACTGCGCCATATTAAGGTCATTTAACGCTGATATGCTTTCGATGGTATATAGACAAGGGGCAGTTATGTTATATCAACTGCTTTCACTGTTCGCTAGTTTAACCCTTTCGCTGCCAAACTCTGTCGTCTGCTAACAAAATGTTTTTGATTTTCTTCATGTTTGTTTCAAAAACATAGTAACAGTAACAAACAGTTTGGATCCTGATGAGACGCCGAGTAACTCGGCGTCTCATCTGGATCCAAACTGTTTGCATAGGTAATCACATATCCGGCATTGGCAGCGAAAGGGTTAATCATAATATAATTGCACTAGGCTTACGTTTAAAACGTCTTCCTATTAAATGTTGGGATTTGTTGTCGTTAAGGAGTGGTGTGCTGTGTATTTGGAACATATAACATCTTCTCGTGTTCTCTACAGCCTTAACCCTTTCCCTGATTAATATTCATATAGGAAATAATGACGTCATAAATATAGATAAGATTATTTTCATATTGGCTTATCAGCATGACATTTTGGCTCAGGACGAAGCTGTAGAATCAGATCTATATCACACCATAAGCAAACAGAGCCGACCCTGATCAGACGGTTCCACTTGGGCCGTCTGCTTTTGGGCTCCTCTGTTTGCAGACGCGTCAAAATGCGCTTACATAAGGAAAATGGTTAAATATCCGAATGTCAAAAACATTGATCTAGTACGCGGTCGAGTTACTCTCTCGATCATAATATTTATATATTTTACCCTTTTAACCCTAACCTGAATGATATATGACCACCATAATTATTTATTGTCATGGTAGAACTGTATATTCATATCTATATTAGTTCACATATAAGTACATAGAATATACCCTGATTTGACGACGTCTACAGAAACTGTTTGATCTGATGTCTAATTTGTTTGAAGGGTCAATAAAGGGTAAATTTATTCGGTAAATGGTTAAGTAGGCGTTGGAAAGGATGATCACAACATATTTTCTTTCCAGCCTATAAAATGTATTTATTGAAGAGTTGAGTTGACTCTGTGAATATTTATGTATAACGACATTATGGTTACATGTATTCATTAGAATATTTTTTATAACAGCACATATACACACAAACATTTGGCAATGACATATACCGATGAATCGGGTCTATGCAAATCCTCAAGCAAACAGAGCAGAGCTTAACCTGGGTCCATGCTTATAAAGCTTTTTAGTTGAGTCTGAGTTCGTTCTCAAGCTTTTGATTGATCAGATTTGAGTTCTCAAGCTTTTGATTGGTCAGATTTGAGTCAGAGGCTCAAATCTGACCAATTAAAAACTTGAGAACGAACTCAGACTCAACTAAAAGTTTTATAAGCATGGACCCAGACGGCTCTTGTAGGAGCCGTCTGATATCGGTATACCCTGTTTGCAAAGACCCATTTATGGAGTAAATGTTTGGTGGTGTAATCCAGAAGGTTTCTGTACATCCGTTTGACGGAGACCGTCTATCGCCACATGACTAGTAGTTTGAAAACAACTAAACGTGGACACGCTACACCGACTGAGTACATAACCAGTTGATTCTTTCTTTGGACACAGTGTATTAAGAACAGACAACATACACCAGCTTAGTACATAGACAGTTTCTCGTCGCTTGACTAATACTTTGAAAATACTTTTATTAATATTAGTCTATGCACGCCGGCTGAGTACATTCATATGTTATCGTCACTTGACTTATTCCTTGAAAACAACGTTATTAGGACCCACACCTTGGTGTGGATGCCCTATAGAAATCACTATGTCCGTCCGTCAGCCCGCTCCTCCGTCACGCTTTTTTATCCGCTAACTCAGTTTTCATCTGATCTTCACTAACCTTTATAGATAGAGACTTTCATAGGTGTAACATCGTGACAAAGTTCGATTACCAGCTAGATTGCATCAGACACCTCTGGTTTATTGCCCTTGAATCAGTCACAATTTGCTATTCTAGCATCGTCATATCTAACTCAAATATTGTTCCTCTGAAATTCACCAACCTTGACCGAGTTCGACCATCATTCAAACCGCATTAGTCACCTCTGAGTTACAGCCTTAGATTCAGTAAAAATGTGCCGTTGTAGCATTGTCCGCTCTCTACTTAAAGCAGTTTTCATCTGATATTAACCAATCCTGGAGCGAATGTTCATAGCTGTACAATATTGACTATGTTCGATTACCAGCTAAATTGCATGTGATGCCTCTGAATTAAGGCCCTTGAATTAGTAAGAAATTGTCGTTTTAGCCTGAACAATATGTTACCGTCATAATTAAAGAAACTGCTACATTAGTTTGCTTACTTATTTGCTATGTAATTTCCCAATTCCCCTTCTATTCTTCTGTGGGCCCTTCCTTACTTGGTCGGTGTTCTAGTTAAGATTATACACAACATGTATTTATGGAGTAAATGGTTCAATATGTCCTGCAAACAGTTTAGGCAAGTGATTGGTGATTGTTAAGGGATTCCAATAGCACGCAAACGAAACGTATTCTTAGTCTACATCTATATATGTCGTATCTTCAATATTCTGACGGAAATTACGGTATATGAGTTATATCATCAAATAAGCTGTTTGCTTTCACACTACTCTGACTTTATTGGAAAGAATGTTGGGTCTTATTGGATATTAGTTTTAAACTATGATTATGCATCAGAGCCTCACAGAAATATCTCATAGCAATTTCATATAATGCATTACAGTCACACCGTCTGATGTCGAAAGCACATCATTAATACGAAGACATACAAATGTACCTGAATGACGTCCAAGCGTTCAAATTCTGAACGACAGTGTTCCCATTCCTAAACGCATAATTCACAGTGGAAAGGCCAAGTGGTAGCTTAATAGGAGTTTTCTGTAAAACCTTCGTCCTGTATTAAGCAACCATCTGCTTATAAAGACAGCCATGATTAGTCGTTAAGTGATCACATTAGAGAAGGTTTACCGTACCTGATCATAAATTGCTTATGTAAATGGTTAAGTAAGTCACGATAAGTCCAGCATGCCCCCAATTAGTTGGCGATATACAATCTGTGGCATCGTGTTTTTCCTTAGCATATCGAAGGTAATTTAACGACACATAACACCTATTTTATGTTTATCGGTAGTTTGACAATGACCTCCAAACGTTTTGATATTCATTCAATAGATTCACAAAAAGCTTGATCGAATCTGAAGTAGTAAACATTGCATCACATCCAAACATAAGGTGACACTATTAGTTATCGTAAAGGTGAAAGTCTCAGAATCACACAAGTGACAGCGTGAGCTTCAGTTTGATATATATTTTATGATATTGGTGCATTTTGTTGCCATTGTCCGTTAATCAGTTTGCTATATTGGATGTAGAACTGAACAGAATCTTTATTAGCAAGTTGTACATTAAATATATACAGTAAAACAGTTGCAGCTTAAGGCAGGATGAAAGTCGTGCAAAAGGTTTCTCAAAGAGATTTGTTGATGACTTTCACCATTTTATTATATTAACCATTTATTCCCATATTAGTTAACCCTTTCCCTCATATAAACGTGTTTTCACGCATTTGCACACAGAGTAGACCCAAATCAGACGGCTCCTAGAGGAGCATAACAAATTCAGGAAGACAGTCCACGCTGACAATTATTCAAGCAGATATCAATGGGTGCAGATGGAAACTTGTGTGTGGCCAAGAGCGATAAAAGTGAAACTTATTATACCAGTGCGACAAATATGGAGAAGCACCGTTATGAGATATACAGAAAGGTACAGCAAATGTAAAGCGTATCAATTCAAACCGAAATGAATCAATCTCGTTAGTTTCCCGACTGCTTTTCTATGCACGCGTCAAGGGAACAGTGCATAATCAAAACTGACTAATAATCAATGACCTTATCAAGGTTTATGTAAGGTAATTTAATTTTTCTTCAAGGTGTGATTACGGAGGACGGACTAATTAACACATACATGTGTGTGGATTATTATATATGATTGTCATATTTATCTAAACAAAAAGCAAGGAGGGTTGTAATAGACTAAGCGAATAGCCAATGCCTATGCAATAAATAAAAATACTTCATATACCCTCGTCCCTCTTTTAACCATTTACTACATACATACGCATTTGCAAGCACAGTAAACCCAGATCAGGGTCTGCTCTGTTTGAACCTGAAATGAGGTCTAATTCTACAGACTATGTCACGATCAAAATGTCATTTGTCGTAGTGCCATTGTATAAAAGAATAATAAATGTCCATGATGTCATTATTTACTGCATGATTATGCATGGCGTTAAAACATAGAATAACGTGTCTGCTTACAGTTGGCTCTGATGACTTCTTCATGCTTTTGAGAGACTATCGACCGCTTTTATACCACTTGAGAACAGATAAGATGCCGAATTACTCGGGGTCTCATCTGGATCCAAGTTGTTTGCAAACGGGAGCCAGGTCGTGGTTCACCTGAGCGACATAATGGTAATATCTTAAGTGAGAGTAATCTACAAATATTCTGAAAATGGGTGATCCTTCGAAAGCAAAAGTAGAAATGCAAAAGAGAAAATTGCAGACTCGGTTTTATTGAGTCTGTTCATGAGTAGTAATTACAAGTGCAACACTACTCACGCCCCCTAGCACCGGCTTAAGCAGTATTCAATTTTCAAAACTAATTACATGAAAACTAATGATCCCGAAGGACCAGAAAATATAACAACACTGAGAATGAAGTATGGGGCGACTTTTTACGGCCGCCACACAAGCACTTAACACCTGCTGTTGTGAAGTACATATATTCTGAAAATGGGTGATCCTTCGAAAGCAAAAGTAGAAATGCAAAAGAGAAAATTGCAGACTCGGTTTTATTGAGTCTGTTCATGAGTAGTAATTAAAAGTACGACACTACTCACGCCCCCTAGCACCGGCTTAAGCAGTATTCAATTTTCAAAACTAATTACAAGTCTCTACAGCAGCCACATCACAAAGTCATGTCAAATTATGTTTCTAGAAGACGTTTGATGTTTTAATGTAGGACGAAAATTATGCAGACATTTCGATTTGTAGATGTTTTCTTTCATGTCAGCACGTGTTCTTACAGCCTTCCTTGTTATCTGATGCGGTGGTCGCTTTAGAGAGGTTTTGCATATCATAGTACTTCAGTTTTGTGTAGGTCTTAGTTGCATGATCCTGGAACACTAAATGTTTTCGATTTACTTTGTTACGAATAGCCAGTTTTGTTCATAAGTCAAGCATACTGGTTATAAAACAAGTCGCTCGCACTGGAAATGGCTTATAAACCGTAACTATTCGACCCGTACACAACCGTATTACGTCAAACAATTCAGACTCGTACAGTACATGGCTGTACCCATGTCTTAGAAAACATCATTTAAATAAACATTATGTAACTTGTTTTTGGAAATGATTAGTGACAAATTTTCATCTAATTTTAAAGTTTTACTGAAACATTCTCAATTTGTGTTGTTTTATAGTTTGGCGCTCCTATCTTTGAAATTGATTACAAGTTCTAATTATTTGTTTGACATTTTAACCAATAAATTCTCAAAATAAAACTGAAAATATTTCCTACAGAAGACTTATAAAGCGGCTCATATTCACTATTAAACGCCTCGTCAACGTTTCAGTCAAAAACTAACATTTGCACCTTGCCCTTCTGACGTCCATCATCGGGGTTTTTATTGTCAATCTTTTGGCGCCAAATAATTTTCGTCTTTGACGCTTCCCCTCATATAAACCCGTTTAAACGCACCTGCAAACAGGGAAGACCCAGATCAGACGGCTCCTAGAGGAGCCGTCTGATCAGGGTCTGTTCTGTTTGCTAATAGAATTTTGATAGATCTGTTTCTTTGCTTTCTAAAATGTCAACAATATTCAACCTTCCATATTCATGTTAATGAATACTCAGTAGCTATTGGAATTTGTAATAAACATGGAACAGGGAAATCGTTAAACAGTTTCATCCGGGTTTTTTTGTTTGGGTTTTCAGAATAGACTTTTCTGAAGGCTCGTATCTAGAAGATAAATGGTATGTCAAATCAGTGATAGGTAATTCCATTTTAACCCTTCGCTTGCTATTCATGTCATTATACCTACCTGTAAATAGGGAAAACCCAGATGAGACAGCTCCTGGAGGAGCTGTCTCATCAGGGTCTGCACTATTTACAAGTTGATTGTGCAACCAGTGAACTCCACATCAGTGATTGCACCGCGAAATACGTGTACACAGTGAAGATATATGTAATTATACAACAGGGCATGGGTAAAGAAGGAGAAATATATTTTAAAATTCAGCAAGAGAAGGGTTAAACACAGGTATATCAGCGTTGTCATCAATACCCCTGTCTATACGAAATGACTGATCAATAGTCGATATATTTATTTTTTTCCTACCACGATTCAGTGTAATTATACAAAAACAGATGCAAACGTTTCATCTTCAATCCAGAATTTTTGAAAGAAAAAACCTTAGGAATGTCAAATGATAACGTGATGTCTCTAATGGCTTTAAAATCATCATTTGTCATTCATCACTCCTTGAAGCGTTGGCTATCTTACCTACTATATGTATTTTGTCGTCAGTATCTTACCTCGACATCAATCTCTTGTGTGTGCTCATTAGTCGCGTCTTTTAACAGCGATTAACTTGTATCGTACAAGAATGATTCGGGTGGGACCCCGAGTAACTATGTGTTTCATCGGGATCTACGGTTTGATAGATTTCCCAAAGCTTGATAAAATTGTAAGTAGTCCAATTTGCAATACATCAACATTTTAGCAGATATTATTTTGCGTACAGTGGGATAATTGTTAACATAAAATAGAACATACGTCAGGCAGGACATTAATACATTCCCTCATAGGATATGTTTAGATCCAACCTCTTTGCATAAATCTACCGAAATGAGCATTTACTATAGAAAAGGATTTTTTTTAGAACTGTGTAGTTTTGAAACTATTGTGATAAATAGAACATTTGCTCCAATGGACCAAATGCTCTATTTATCACAATGGTTTCAAAATGAAACGGTTACAGAGGCGTCAAAAGGCGGCAATATAAGAGAAAGGGTTAGGAAATACCACACGAAGGTACACACCAACACCAGAGTTTGTCCGACTTTTATTGATTTGACAAAATGAACTGTGCCCTTTCCAATAAACGATATATTGCAGTCATTTTTACCAAGTCGCGTTATTTTATATTTAGGAAGGTTATTCTTAACATTGAAAGAAACTTATACAGCAATCGTTTGAGAAAAACATGTATTTTGATTACTCCGTACTGCGAATGTCCCACTTTGCTTCTGTTATTTAGCTTAATAGTCGTTATGAGACTTAACTATCATTCGTTTGGAAATTGTCTAACAGTCTTGCCTCAGAAACTGAATTTCAAACATCGTTCTATTTAGCGCGTAGCGTACGAGACGAGCATGCTCATTTACGAGTGTTTCTTTCCTGCCCTTTCGGCTGAGTTGGGCTAAATTGATATAGGGGAATGTTATAGGTATTGTTTGTTTCAAAGAAAAGAAATCTGACGGAAATGGATGTGGCCGGGTTAGTTTGTATTATCATCGTAACCGTTTGATTGCTGTTAAAACGCGTTTCTAATCAAACTATATTCCGCTACAATTTACTTACGTTCTATTACTGCGGATGCAATACACAAAACAATACAAAATGTAATTTATATGTATTTATATTTGTCGCGAATATATAGCTGAGGCTTTCACTTATTGAATATTATAATATTAGGAGCCGCCGACAGACTCGGTAATGGCAGGCCCCAAACTTCCAGCTGAGGTACAATTAACTAACACTTTAATCAACCTCCAACTGAGGTACAATCAAGTCACACAATAAAGTCACAATTCAATAAACCTCCAACTGAGGTACAATCAAACCAATACAATCAAGTCACAATTTAATCAACCTCCAACTGATGTACAATCAAGTCACACAATCAAGTCACAATTCAATAAACCTCCAACTGAGGTACAATCAAGTCACAATCAATTCACAATTCGATCAACCTCCAACTGAGGTACAATCAAGTAACACAATCAATTCACAATGCAATAAACCTCCAACTGAGGTACATTCACAGTCCAAATTCAATTTTATTTTCGCAAGCAGACCATGTGCCAAAACAACTTAAAGATTCAAATTTGCATTCAGACAAGTATGCCTTTAACATCACAACTAGTAACATGGTTTGTATTAAACAAGCACACTTTTACACTGCTCACTGCATGCACACAATTTGTAAATTGACCTGACCCTGGGATGCAGAAATCAGGTTAAATTGTCCTTCAAACAGACTATAATTGTTTTCGCAACCGCACATGGACTGTAGATATTGCCTTGAAAGCCGCGCCGTAAATATAAACCTCGCTGATGAAACCCTCGGTAACTGATGTAAAACCTCTCTGATCAAACCCTCGGACAACAATCTCCATGGTCTGAAAATATATACAAACTAGGCAGCACACAGTGTTCTCAACATGGGAAAGGGAGGGAGGGTTTGTTGTGTTTTAAATTGCTTAATCTTTACCGGTAAAAATTATGTGAATCATGAATCTAACAATCTCGTAAGAATCGCATGCGAATCAAAGAACCAAAGATATTGCCCTCACAGTAAATCGCAGCTATACATTATCATATAGCTGCTACATGTAATAGTTAAACATTAGACGTGAACATTCATGTGGCAACTCCTGTCTGACCGATGTCCTTTCTTTGAATATGACTGTCAAGCAACTTGTACTCTCATGAGACGACGGCGTCTCGCCAGGGTTTGCAAGTGCTAATCCGATCGTGCTTATCAGGATAAAGTTTAAGTATCTTGTCATTAATTGTTGCTGGTTAAAATGTTTTGTAGTATTAAACGACTTACCCATACACTCTCATATTGAATCATATATGTATTAACGCTGCGAGTCAACAGTAGTTTGTATTCATACCGGTATGTGTTTTAGTATTATACGTCTCAACCTCTCAACGCATTGAAATACACATTAACCCTGGAGGAGCAATAGAGGAGAAGTGTCTTCATATTAGGTTGTATTATAACAAGTGATATAGGCGGTCCCGTTTTTATATCAACTCCAGCGTCAAATAAACGTCGTCTGCTAAGATTATTGTCTTCTTCGTGATACCAAATGGAGAACCCTTTCCATCATATAAATGCATTTTCACACATTTGCAAACAGGGTAGATCTAGATCAGACAGCTCCTGCTCTGTTTGCTTATGAAATAATATGACGAGACACTACAGCTTCTACCAATATCAAAGGCTCATGCCTACATACATGTATACCAATATAAAAATTCAGCTAATAAATATTCATAATTTTATTATTTCTTGCAGAATACTGGACAGGGAAATGGTGGTTAAACAAAACGTAATAAGAATGACAAATACTTTAGATACTGATGAAAGGACGGGTTTCTCATGTAGATCCAAATTGTCTGCAATTGTAGTCACAAAAAGGATTAATAATCCCAATTAGCATCACCTCTTCGGTCGTTTGTGAATATGTTTTTAACTCTTTATCTGGTCAACATGCAAATAATGACGTCATGACAATGTATTAACTGCATTTTGTACATACTTACATGGAAGCCTTGACAAACACTGTAGAATCAGATCTATATTATTCTATAAGCAAAAAAGCAGACGGGGACAGTCTGATCCGATCTGGGTTTACTATGTTTGCAAAGGAGTAAAACAAGCGTTTATGTGAGGGAAATATTTAATGCACCATTCTTTCCATCAGTGCCTTTGACTTTCACAAAGTTCATGGTTATCTGCAATTGTATGTTTTTAAATTGGCTTTCATTTTCTTTCAATAATCACACCATTTAGATACTGCTGAGACGCCGAATTACTCAGCTTCTCATCTGTATTTATTCCGATTGCATTTGTTATCACAATTCAGCATTGGGTGCAAACTTAATCTGACATTTATTTCGATTGGACAACTATGCATTCGATGTTTTGTATATTTCAGCCTCAGACAACCTCAGTTCACATAACCTTTTACAAGCCAAATGCATCTTTTGATGGCATTGCAAAAAGCGTAGAAACGGCTCCTATGATTGTTTGTTTGACTACAGTAGAACATTCTTAACCCTTTCCGTTATATAAGCGCATTTTGAGGCTTCTGCAAACAGAGTAGATCCAGATCAGACGGCTCCTATAGGAGCTTATCTGTTTGCTTATGGTGTAATATAGATCTGATTCTACAGCTTCTGCCTGAGGCAAAATGTCCCGTGCTCATATGCCGTTATAAAAATTATCGTATTAATATTCATGACGTCATTATTTCTTCCATGAATATTCACCTGGGAAAGGGTTAAGCAGTCATCAAGAAGAGGTCTAATTATCATATGTAGCTTCTACAGGGACTGTCTGCTCTAATTGTGTCCTGCATTAAGCTACCGCATGTTTTTAACACTCCAATGCTCAATAAATGAATAACGGTTTTTGGACAGATTCTACTGTGATTCCTATATCCCATTAAGATTTGGGGGAACTATCTGAGACAACATGTCAAACGTTGGGATCCCGATGAGTCACCGAGTTACTCGGCGTCTCATCTAATTTCAAGCCGTTTGCAAATGAGAGTCTGTTGGAGGATTGCGAATTAAGGCTTAATTGTTATTAATTAACATTTAGCCTGCTATGGGCGGATGTGTGAATACCTATGCAAACAGTTTGGATCCAGATGAGACGCCGAGTAACTCGGCGCCTCATCAGGATCAAAACTGTTTGACACTCTGGTTACATTTTGGTAGACAAATTGATTATAGTTTGAATTTTGAAAATGTAGTAGGTGAAAAATTCTGTAAAAGCAGGCTAAAGGTCAATATTCGTACATACTTTATTTCGTACATGAATAACAGTGACGTAGATTATTGAGGTAACCTGAAAATACGAGTTACCAATAACAATTATTGTTACTGGATGCTCGTATATTTATGTTACATGTACCAAAGCAATCTACGCCGTAGTTAGATGTAAGAAATAGAGTATGCAACGTTTAAATTGTACGATTTCATGAATGTGTATGCCAATGTTATATAGTTTGATGTTATTTCATCAAATATAAGTGACCTAGTGGCAATGTAATCCATCTGTACTGTACTTTAACATAAATATCTTAATATTGCCGATAAACAATATTAATCATGTTCAGTACAGATATTGTTTGTGTACGGTAGTAATAAATGAAATTTCTTGGCATTAGTTTGATTTATTGTGTGGTTTATCTTATTATTAGATTTCTTCACATCAATACATTAAAAATACAGCTGATGTATTGAAACATTAACCATTTATCCCGTTATCCACCACTTGCCCCGTATTTACGAACATACTGGGTCCAGAGGAGAGGCCGAGTAACTGGGCGACTCATCAGGATCCGAGCTGCTCGGCACTCGGTCAGTAGCCAAGTCAAAATCTTGATCACATTACAGTAAAACCTCTCTATAACGGCCACTAATTTCCATAAAGTATTTTGTGTTAAAGGCAGGTGGCTGCTTGAAGCAAGGTGAAAGAAAAACAGAACACTCCTATAGAAGTGTTCTGTTTTACTTTCACTTTGCTTTAAGCAGCCACCTGCCCTAAATACCAACCAATTAACACGCAATTCAGTGGCCGCTATAGAGAGGTTTTACTTTTAGACAAAGTCAAAATTGAGCTGATCCAAATTATATTCTAACAAACCTCGCGCAAACATCTACATAAACAAAGAAGGGACGTACATGTGTATATATGCTTGAATTCTCCATAAAACACCACACGCGCTGTAACGGCTTAACGTGACGTAATATGGCTTCGAAAATTCGTACGACAAGAAACGTAGTGCCGTTGTGGCGGTGCAAATTATAGTTAAATTGAAGTGTTAGAATCGAAATAATGAATGTATACCAGTGTTTTATCGTGCAATCGAACACGGGTAGTCGTGATTTAATTACTACGCATTTCAACTCCTACCAGTATCCGATTGCACGATAAAACACTGGTATGGATTTATTATTTCTTAAGTAGACGTTATATTTTAGCACGGGAATAATCTGCTTTAAGACTTATACGTACAGCTACACCCAATAAATCTGTGTTATATAATTTCTGCAATGAATCTTCATAAATACACGACTGTATTAGAATATAAATTAATCAATATATTAGCCATATTGTGAAACGGTACCATTGTGGTAGGCCTAGTTATAGAAATACAGTAACCATATTTCTTATGAGAAGGCATCTGTTAATGCGACTGTTGTTTTATTAGTAGGTAGACCAGACGACCACTGTAAGGAGCAATCTGATTCGGATCTGCTCTGTTTGCTTATAACATAATATATATTATCTAATTCTACGGTTTCTATCAATATCAAATAATCCTGTATCCACATGACGTTATACCAATTCAGCTAATGAATATGTGTTATATCATTATTTCTGACACGGGTATTCAACTGAGAATGGTTAATGTCCAGCGGTAGTTGAAAACGAGGAGTGACATAATTATACAGTTAAACGTTTCTAAAATGGTCTTTCAAATTAAAATCGTTGTCGGTATTTAGCCAGGTTGCAACAGCTTAATGCAGGTGAATACCGCACTAAAGGCTCCCAAAGCAGATTTGTGATTGACGTACACCCTGCATTCGGCAACTATCAGCCTAAACGTTTCTAAATAGTGTGAGTAGTGTTGCACTTCAAATAACGGTTCATGGGTAGACTCAATGAAACCGTGTCTGCAATGTCGTTATTTCGTATTTGCATTAAAAGGATCCCATACTTGAGACGCCGAGTTCCACGACGTCTTATCTTGATCCAAGACGTTTGCAAATGCGAGTCATATCGCGGTTATTAGGGTGTAAAATTGATACAATATAGTTCTGCAGAGACGTGTCATATATCGCGTGGCGTTGAAGATAATGGACGATATCGTGTAATGTGTGATGACGTAGACAATGAATCGAGTCATGTCTGGCGTGGTCGATGAAACAAAAACAAGTACAGTAAACTCCTTCCAAACCGGACATTTTCAATTAGTTTAGGCGGGAGACTGCTCAATCAGATTTCTACAAGACGTTAATCCTGCAATAACTGCCACATTTCTTAACATAAGGTTTAAATAGTGTGTTCTCTATATAAAGCTAGTCTAAACTCATGAGTCAAAAATCATAAGACGAAACTTATAGTTTTTGTTCGTTCACATAATAAGTTTAATCATATACTGTTTTCAGCCTGGATTTTATCTAACAAAAATCGCTTTTATTGTGTACCGTATTTATTTCTAAAATATAGAAAGTAAAATGTCGTCTGTTAATATTTACTCTACACGGACCAGAAATAAACATGTCCATATTTTCGAGTCAGTGCAATCGTTTTGTCTCAGTAGTCAATTGCGCAGGGTTAGGCGTACCAGTTAGAACATGTTGAAGCTAAATAATTGAACCATAGGTCCTAAAACCTTATAAATCCGGGGGTTTACATGCTAACGTCTACCTCATAGGATAAATCTTATAGGTCTAGACTGCCCCGATTAAAATGCAAACTGATTGAACATTTGCCTATTGCACCAAGAGAAAGTGACTGTCAGTACTCGGCAATGGTAAATTGGTGATCACCAATTCAAACCGTTTGGATGTAGTCGAAACGACTTGTAACTTAGCGTCTTTTCAGGATCTGCACTGTCTGTTATGTAACAATGTTTTGGGACACAAATATGTAAAACGATCAATCTGAAGAAAAACTGAAGTAGACGATAAAGTTTGCAGACGACAAAATGTGAAACAAACATTACTGCCATGAGCAAAGCATGTGGCATGTAATGAGCTATATGCCGACAAGAGCTCTTATAGACTGGCATTCAGACTATTTAGTTATTCATCATTTTCCCTAGAAGGCATTGTTGTCTGCTAAATGTGTGGTCTGATACAATTTGTTTCTAATTTGTTTCCATTTGCATTAGACCAAGTATAAGCCTAGCACCACACAGTTTGGATCCTGATATGATGCCGTTTACTCGGTATTTATCTATAGAAAATGCTTGCACACGTATTCAGGCATCGTCATTGTTAACGTTGAATAATACAACACATAGTTCCCGGAAAGAACATCCCGAATTTGATATTTAAAAAAGATTTATTTACTTAGTTTAAACATATTTTATTACTCATATTTTCACAGTTGTACATATATGCCTTTTACAAATGACCACAATTAGATATACAAGTAAATGGGTTGGACCACAAGTTCTGGCAACATTAGAAAAGGTCCTCCCCATGGTATAATTGTTTGTAAATGTTAGTGGTTTGATACATATAATGTATTAAGTGCATTAGTAATGCATATGTCTAAATTATGTGGAGTAACAGAAAGAGGAAAGGCAAAGGAAAGCAGCAAGATGAGTGAACAGGAAAAGAGAAAGAAGAAAAAGCGAAAGAAGAAAAACTGAAATTTCTCATTACCCAACTGATGATGCTTGACAGCAGTACTCATTAAACTGTCAGTCACTGTTTAAATCTCTTGGTATCCTTTATATAGTTCTGTACCTCGGTAAAGAGGATTGTATTATCATAATCAGACATAGTGTTTATTCCTAACAGTAACTTATGGCAGCTTATAGGGTGATATCTACGAGTAGACCTGAAAAGTTTATAACGTGCATCTGAATATTTATGACACTTAAAAAAGTAATGTTCTGCATCTTCTTTTTCAGCCCCACAATCGCATTTCTCGTCATATCTCAAATGGTTTTTATACTGATCGGAATTTAACTTACTACATTGGTTGCGTATTCTAGCATGGATAGCAGAGTAAAGTCTCTCGCCTTTGAGATAAAAGGACGGTACATGTGCTGATTTGAATAAAGTTGCCTTTAGTTCGTGTTTGAAATGTGATAAGGTTTGTGAATGTCTAACATTTTCAGGCAGTGCATTCCACAGAGAAGTTGATGAAGGAACAAAATAATTAGCAAATAGTTCAGTCCTACGATGTAACACTGCAAGATCTTGGGCATTTCTTAAGTTATACGTATTCGTCGATTGGACTATATCTGGAAATATTTCAATTAAATACGAGGGCGTTAGACCAGACAGTGCTTTGTAGGTGGTAACAAGTTTTGGTATTTTCGACGGTCCGAGAGAGAAAGCCAACCAATTTCCTTAAACAATTTTTCAAGCGGGACAGATCTGGTGAGACCTGTTACTACTCTTGCAGCTTCATTTTGAATTTTTTCTAGATTATCTTTTTCGTAGAGTGTACAACCATCCCAAACAACTGATGCATATTCTAAAAGCGGTCGTAAAAAAGATATATATATATTTGGTTGAGTGTTTTTCTCTTTACTGAATATTTAATTTTTCTTAGCATGCCTAACACTTTGGACGCTGATTGGATCACATTGTTGATGTGACAATGCCATTTTGCATTGTTACTAAAAGTGAGCCCTAAATGTTTGTGATGATCGACAAATGTTACTGGTATACCTTCAAAAACTATGTCTGGATGATTGTCAGTTCTGTGAGGTGAGAAATATAAGGCCTCAGTTTTGTTTGGATTGAAATCAACCAGCCATTGTTTTGACCAAGTGGAAATTAGACATAGGTCATGATTTAAAATACCTTCAACATCATATTAATTTTGTTCCTTGACGTAGAAGAGATAGATGTATCATCCGCAAAAAGGCGGGTTATACTTAATAATTTGTCAACTATATAATTTACATATATTAAAAAGAATAATGGACCGAGTACAGACCCTTGCGGCACACCTGCGGATATCTGCAGAGTTTTTGAAACAGACGATCCTATATATACCTTTTGACATCTGCCGCTAAGGTAACTTTCAATCCAAGATAAAACCGAACCATTAATTCCATTTTGTCTTAGTTTAAAGATAAGGCCTTTGTGCCAAACTCTATCAAAGGCTTTTGATATATCACAGAACACCATACAGGTATACATTTTTTAATCAAGAGACTTAGTAATTTGGTGATACATATCTAGAAGTTGATAGACAGTAGAATGTCCAGCAAGAAACCCAGACTGTTTGGCATATATAAGATTGTTTGCCATTAAATGATTATAAACATGTTTATAGATTACCCTTTCCAGATTACCCTTTCCATAAGTTTACTACGACAGCTAAGCAGCGATATTGGTCGATAATTTATGACTGAGTTTGTGTCCCCCTTTTTAAAAATAGGCATAACGACAGCTGATTTCCAGGTTTTAGGATATATACAGGTTCTTAAAGATTTGTTAAATAGCATATGTAACGGTTTAACAATAGAATGGCATATATTTTTAAGAACTTTGTGGCTGATCTGGTCTTCTCCTACTGCTTTATTGGTCTTCAAAATCTTTATGGCATCTATAACTTCCTGTTCTGTGAGTAGAATATTGTTCAGTTCGTGATCTGTGAGAAGCGTAAATGGAGGCAGTAATGTATTTGAATCATCAATCGTCGAAATAGATGAGAAATAATCATTTAAACAATTTGCCTTTTCTTTATCTGTAAAATGTAAGGTTTCAATTTCCTGAACTGTTGTTTTCAACGGTGGAATAGTTTCACTGTTTCTATTTTCTTTAATAAGCCGTTTAAGCAGTTTCCAGTATGTCTTAGGTTCGGCACTGGATGCACTGCAAACCGTTTCTTCTATGTTATTGTAAAACTGTTCTTTTGCATGTCGTTTTAAATTGTTCACTTTATTACGAATAGTTCTATATTTTGACCACTGGTGTTCGTTATTTAATTGTATTGTTTTGCGCTTTTGCCTATCTCTTATTCTTGAAAATTTGCGAATTTCTGAATTGTACCATGGCTTATCGTGTTTTCTTATTACAACTTCTTTACAAGGTATACATTTACGCATAAAGCTCAATAGTTTATCGATAAACATTTCGGTTGCGACATTTGTATTTTCTTCGTTAATAAATAACCATTCTTCTGATAAAATCATTTCATTCAACCGATCAAAATCAGCCCGTTTATATATCCAGACCTTTCTTTTTATACAATTAGTAGTTTTCAGGGGTAAATTAGTAAACAAGAAAGTTGCTTTATGATCACTAATATAAGCTGGAATATCAATTACACCACTGTGTAGGACATCAAACTCATCTGAAATAAGAATTGGGTCTATCAATGTTGATGACGTTCGAGAAATTCGTGTAGGTTCTGTAATAACATTTTTCATATTATTCAGAAGTAAAACTTGTTTTAATTTGGTATTACTACTACTTAATTGGTCTTCGTTAATATCACCAAGAACAATTATTTTTGGATTGTATTCTTGAGCCTGTTCTATGTTTATATTAAACTCGTCCCAGAAAGACACAGGCGGGCGGTAAACAGTACACACTAGAAATGATTCGCCATGAAATTTCACCTCGACCCATAACATTTCTAAATGATCACTTTCTAAATCAGGAAGGTGTTTTGAAAATAATTCATTTGATATATAGCAGAGCAATCCACCTGAAAAGGGTGTTTTGTCCTTACGATATAATGTTGTGTTTTCCAAAAATATGTCATTTGAATTTATAGTTGCCGAAAGCAGAGAATATGGTGATCAAACAGGTCTGATTTTATAAATTCTAGTTTGTTTCTTATACTTCTGATATTTAGATGTAAAAGGGAAATTGTATCATAGTACGAACTATTTTGGTCCGGGAGAGGTCCCGGATTTTTTTCAACATCGCCTGACATCAATACAAGAAGCAGAATAGTAACTGAAAACTCAATATTGATAAACAGCTGAGTAGAAAAGTGACAACTCAGATTAAGACATTGTCTACATGTTTTTACCATGAACTTACATAACAACTTAAATGCCAGAAAGGATACCATGAGTAGTGAAGAGTGACCATCACTCTTTGAGATCTAAGATTAAAAACTCCTACGGCCGATCTCCATTGAATTAGGTCATTACCCATTAGGATAGATTAGGACAAACAGAGAACGTAAGCAGATTAACGTAAGGATCGGCTTATGAGGAATTTCCAACTGAGCATCCAAAACGTGCATATCTTGCAAGCATCCAGCAGTACAGGTAATGAGAAAAGAAGGGAAGGAAGGAACAGAAAAGAGATAGAACAACAACAAAACTGAAAAACTGCAAATTTCAGAAGACATAAAGACGACAAAAATAAACGAATACATTCAAAGGAATGAAAAAAACATACACCAAATGATATGACATAAAACTTCTAGGTAAGCGTCGAACACGTCTAACAAGGTTTAAATACATTTAAATATACAACAATACTGTATCATGTCTAGTACTACTGTGATACACCAATACATTTCACGAAGAGTGACGCAACTGAACCAGGGGAACAATTAGCCAGCGGAACAAATGAGCATGTCATTTATTTACTTAAACGCAATAGTACTCCTTTGCACCACAACTATGGTGAAACTGTAAATTTTAACGTAGTGTATGGAATAAGGCCAATTGTAGTAAATAAACTGTCTGTATGATTACTCCAACTGGTATAATTCGTCCAGTACTTAACCCTGTACTTCGTCAATAATTATTTATTATATACCTAACAGTTTGTGCAGTAAAATACGATTGAAATCGATCATGCAATACAACATCTCATATAATTTTTCCGTATTGTACGAGCGTGCAATACAAGATCTGTAGTTGTAAACCAATGCGCCATTCATGTATCTTTTGTGCTTTTTTTTTTTATTAAAACTGGTATATAACAGGTATAACTGCGGTTCGTGAGAATACTACAGCCAAACAACCACCTTCATATCGTCACTTCGTGTACTATTCCCTATATACAACCAAAATATAACTATCGACGAAAACGGTATAGTTTGTATCACAGGGGCAATTTTCAATATACATGTATGTTCAAATTGACAATATCGTCTTTCATAAGAATAGTTAAACACAACAAAGACCATCATTTCTGAATTATTGAAACTATGTGTTTTTGTAGAGAGACTATTCACTTTAACGCATTACCTCATATACTATTTTTAGACCCAACCTATCTGAATAAATCTACCGAAAAGGAGCATTTACTGGAGAAAAGGAATATTTTAAGAGTTGTAAAGGTAAAACAAATTTTGGTAAATAGAGCATTTGCTCCTATGGAGCAAATGCTCTATTTATCACAATGGTTTCCAAAAGTGGCATTTACAGGGGCGTCAAAGGGCCTCAATATGAGAGAATGGATTAACCCCCTGGTGCCCAGTGTCCCTTAAAGGACACCGTAATACAGTTTAGACACATATTCTGCAGAGCCTTCTAATCAGGATCTGCACTATTTGCTGACTCCATGGATGGATATGACTAATATCTGCAAATATTGTGTTTGCTGTGCCACCTCAACATAAAAAATGGATTGGTTCCAAAATAAGACATGGACGTAATTTCTTGAAATAATACGTGAGCTCCGGCAAAATGACAGTATGCTGTCTCCTCCATCTGTCAGCTGTATAAAAATGTTCCGAAAAAGGTTTCTTTACGGGAAATTATACAACAATGTATCTGGAAGTTAATGCCCAAAAGGGGATTGTCATAGACACAACTTACCAGAACGACATTTCCTGAAAATATTATTACCCTCGGCGCGAATATTATATTAATTTTTGCAGTTCAGAGTACTGTGACAAAGTTTACCATTCCATACTAAATCTGCCTTTAACCCCATTGAACGCAGAAAATTCAAAGTAGAATGTCCCATCTTGGGACCCTCTGATCTTATTCGACATTGTTTCACTACACATTTCACGCATTCAAATGGTTAATCAAAGCACGGCTTTTTTCGCATTTAAAACATTAAGTTGTGGAGAGTTTCGTTTCGAAACAAGGACAATCTTACCTAATGGACTCTTCCCATGCCGAGGTCGCCGGAAAGCCATGCATATGACCTGCTGCAATGGGCAAATTTGTGACAATCTTGCAAGCGATTTAGATGCAGATGAAAAACTAAGATTAGCTCATTACCTAATGAAATAATGGGTAAAACTTTACAATCAGTTGGGATCCAGATAAGACGCCGAGTAACTTGCTGTCTCATCAGACACCACTGTGTAGCACATCAGTTATGGCTTTAGAAGAACTTTAGACATACTGGAATTACTGTTGAAAGTAAGTCATATAGGAACCGTCTGAAAATGACATCTATGTGCGTGTACAATAAAGCAGAATTAATGCTACAGTTTCTGCATTGGCTAAACTGTCATGTGGTCATATGCTCTTTTGTTTTAACAAACATCCAATGAATAGTCATGATGCCATCATTTATTACATAGAGTAAAGACATAACGCTCAATAAGTGGTAAAGTTCCATTTCATTCTTAAATTGTTTTCTGTGGAATGTCCGGTCGATAGAAACACAGTCAACATCGATTTTGAATAATACTTCGTCCAGATTTCTGTTTTCCCCAAAGCATGTACATTGTAATCATAATTTCAAACCAAATGACTCCAGAGGAAACGAGACGTTAAGTGGTGTCTCATCTGGCTCAAATTGTGTTAATCCTTTACTCCATGAATATTCATGTCAGAAATAATAACATCATTACTACGAAGTAGTTTAACATTTATGATAGGACATTGATTGTTTTCGCCATGGTAGACACTGTATAATTATATATATATTTATATCGTATGCAAACAGGGCAGACCCTGATCAGACTGCTCCTATAGGAGCCGTCTGATCTGGGTCTTCTCTGTTTGCATAGGCGTAGAAAAATTATGGAGTAAAGGGTTAACAGAGCAATACAGATTTGCCTGTAGAATTTCTCCCGAAAAGAAGAGGGTGGCGTGCTAATGGCGGGATGAAACCGATAGTATGAAAACGTTAATATCAACCCGTATCAAGTTCCGCGATCTGACTGGCATTTGCGAACAACTTGGATCTAGATACGATGCCGAGTGACTGCAAGTCCTCAGAGTTCAAGCTGTTTGACGCTCAGACAATAGTTTCGCAATGGTTAGTCAGAGCTACAGATAAAGGGCATTACCCAAGCACTAAAATCATCATTTCTCCACCAAATCCAATACTGTGATCGTCTCTAAAGAGTGGTCACAGTATAGGGCTTGGTGGAGAAATAAAGGAGCTATTGTTGAAAATGTTTACATTTACGCACCTTATCTGGACCTCTAGTCAAAATTGCAAAATTGCTTGAGAATACATTTTGTTTTCACAGCGCGGTATGGTTTAAGACACATCACATGTTATATACCTATTAACCCATTTAGTTCCTTATTGCTTATGAAAACTTGTCCATATCTTACATTGAAATCCATCCATTGTTCATATGGAGGGGTACTGGGGTACAGGAAATAATATATGTACTGGAATGAACCATTGACATTCAAGGATTCATCAAACAGTACAATGCCTGATCAGAGGGCTCCCCCACCCTATGCTCTTCTTTGTTTTTCATATAGTTAATGTTTTTGTACGTTTCTGCACGTTTGTTTTCGTGTAATTGTGCTATTTCCAGTTTAGCGACGTGTCTTTTTGTGTGTGTCGCTCCCTTTAGGAATAGTTTCCCCACTTTTAATTGTAATTACATTAGAACCTGTCTTAAGCGGTCATTAATTTCTTGGACATAGGATTCATACAAAAACATGTGGTTGCTTAATTCAAGCCAAAACTATTGCGGAAATATCCCAGGAGCTTTCAGTGTTATTTGTAATCTGCATTACCACATGCCTTACAGACCCATAATTGGACATACACTGATGGCCGCTTTAAGGCAGTTTTTACCGTACAAGCAAAACGAGGACGAGTTACTCTAATATTTCCAAACTTATGTGAGCCGACTAGGAGCTTTCTGAATGACTTTAATCCTGCATTAAACAGTCGCCTGCCTAAAAGTATCTAATATCTTGTCTACTACAATTCCGGGTTAGAGGGGTTTACTGTATACAACAATCGCTACTAATAACATAAAATGACTGCATATTCTAGCACACAACAGTACAGGCTACCTTCGTACGACAGACATTGTCGTAAGTTCCAACATACGACAATCGTAAATTCTAGTTTAAGTTTCAATTTCAGTCGTACGATTTTTCATCGGATCTTAACACACATTTAGTCAAACAAGGCAATTATGATCTACTTTTCGAAGATAATATTATGTTCTGGTCTATGAAAGGTGTAATCACATGCTTCTAAAACAATTTCAACGCGAGAAGAATGTATTTTCATGTCACATAATATCTTGCATCGATCATATTCTTCTCAGAATCTGAAACATAATTATGTCATTTGTTTGCAATTAGAATGTGCTAATGAAAAGTACGCCTTATTTAGAGGCACAGCTTGTATATCAAAGGTGTTTTATTTTTCAAGAACTGCAACTTTATTTCTCCATACAATCCAACCAATGGTGTGACCGCTCCTCCGTACCGTGTCTTCGAGATGAGTGACGATAGAGAGTGGTCACAACAAAGTGTTTGGTGAAGAAGTGGCGAATAAAGTACAGTTAAACTTCGATATCTCGAACTCGGATGACTCGAACTTCGGAATAACTCGAACTAAAAGTTCAGTCCATCCAAAACTTACAATACACAATTGCTCTAAAATGTATCGCTACAGATATCTAGAAACACATGCGACAGCTTAATACAGGTCTAAAGTAATGCTGAAAGCTCCTACAGGAGCTTTCAGCATTACTTTAGACCTGTATTAAGCTGTGGCCTTGGGAAATTGTTCAGATTAAATATCGGATGACTCTGTTATCTCGAACTAATTTGTATGTTCCCTTGAAGTTCGAGTTATCGAAGTTCAACTGTACTTTAATACGCACCTTTATCTATTGATCTCTATTAAAACTAAACAGTCTTTCTCAAAATCTCATTATAAACAGGACATGTTTCAGAGACGGCGTTAAAGAGTGGCCATAACATAGGATTTGGTGGAGAAACGACCGTTTTAGTAATTGAAGACACATGTTAACCTTATGCTCTGTTTGGTGTACCTCTTAGATACTATTGGAAAACACGTATTTCCCAGTCACGAAATCTCCTGTAAAGTAAAACGGCAAATATGGAAAATAAAGTTATACTTACATTCTGTATTACCTATGCCCTGCATTAAGGACCCGTTTGTTTTACAAGCCCAAAAGTCGCCTCAGTTAGACTCTACTGTATCAAGAAATATTTATCTTATCAGCAGAACGTATTCCATACTATGCAATTTACAGTAAAATCTCCCTATAACGGGCACTAAACTACATCAAGTAGTTTGTGTTAAAGGCAGGTGGCTGCTTATAGGAGCTTTCTGTTTTACTTTCACCTTGTTTTAAGCAGCCACCTGCCCTAAATACCAACTAATTAACACAATTCAGTGGCCGTTATAGAGAGGTTTTACTGTATATTCATTTCCACCCCTTTGACATACAGACATAAATAACAACAATGACAAAAATGAATACATTATTATGTAAATGTAATATTTAACCGATTATGTAAATACGGAAGTCTGTATGGTTTGAATCAGCAAAGCGCAATGATTTATGTATTTTCCTTGCGTAATTTCCGCATGCTAACACACCAAATCCAGGATCAGACGAAATTACACTAATACGGGATTAGACATATATATTGCAGTGCACGAGACGCATATGGAATAAAAACGTACATACAAGTTTCAACGCGTCTTTGCGTGATTTGTATTCTAATATGCTTCCTCTGAAACCGTATTAACTCCGGAATTAGCTTATTCTATATTACATTATTTATGCCGACTTATTTCGCTGAAACCTAATAGTGGCCCTTATCATTCCAGACGCCACCATACAGGCAATCACAATCAACTTGTATCCAGATGAGACGTCGACTGTCAGTCGGCGATTCGCCAGGAGTCTAGCTGACACTCGATCGGTATTTTATCTAAAGCTTACACATTTCCCTCATATAAACGCGTTTTCATGCATTTGTAAACAGGGGATACCCAGATCAGAGGGCTCCTATAAGAGCCGTCTGATCAGGATCTGTTCGGTTGGCGAATGGAATTGGATAGCTCTGTTTCTTCATTTTTTAAAATGGCTACAATGTTCCACATTTAATGTTTCATTATAACTAATTTGCCCATGAATATTCGGTAGGTATTGAAATTTAGAATAAACACAGAGCAGGGAAAGGGTTAAAAGAAACCGGTGAAAGTACATATGCAATACCTCGTCGTTTGAGCAGACAATCTGTTACAGTATGATAAGCGTTAATTCTGCTAGTCTTCGAATCACAACAATACAGAACAAAGAAGCCACTCGAGTGAATGGCTGTTCGCGTTGGTTTTATAGTTCAGTATTACCCATTCTTATATTAGCAAGATCAGACTGGTACTTGTAAATAGCCGAACACAAGATTTAAGCTGTTAGACGGTCGCTCCGTAGTTTCTCATAACCTTGAACGAAGCTGAAGTCAGTACTTCCTGCAGATTGAGAGGGGTTAAACTTGCACAATGCAGCTGTAATACATTTCCAGAGGCAACGTTTTCTAAATCACAGCTCTACAATAAAATGACGTTCGCTTTTTCTAAGCCTTTATTAAGCTTGATTACGTACAGTAAAACCCCTCTAATGCGACCACTTAATGAATAAACATGGTTGTCTTTATAAGCATGTGGTTGCTTAATGCAGGGCGAAAATAATGCAGAAAGCTCCTCTAGGAGCTTTCTGCATTACTTTTGTCCTGCATTAAGCTATCACCTGCATTTAGCACCTATAATTATACCTCTCTTAGGTGTATGTAAGAAATAATGACTCCATGCATATAAATTAGCTGTTTTTGTAATTACATAAGAGCACAGTAAATTTTGGCCATGTCAGAAACTGAACAACCAATTCTATATCCAGATGAGACGTCGACTGTCAGTCGGCGATTCGCCAGGAGTCTAGCTGACACTCGATCGGTATTGTATCTAAAGCTTACACATTTCCCTCATATAAACGCGTTTTCATGCATTTGTAAACAGAGGATACCCAGATCAGAGGGCTCCTATAAGAGCCGTCTGATCAGGATCTGTCCGGTTGGCGAATGGAATTGGATAGCTCTGTTTCTTCATTTTTTAAAATGTCTACAATGTTCCACATTCAATGTTTCATTATAACTAATTTGCCCATGAATATTCGGTATGTATTGAAATTTAGAATAAACACAGAGCAGGGAAAGGGTTATATTAAACCGTGAAAGTAAATATGCAGTACCTCGTCGTTTGAGCAGACAATCTGTTACAGTATGATAAGCGTTAATTCTGCTAGTCTTCGAATCACAACAATACAGAACAAAGAAGCCACTCGAGTGAATGGCTGTTCGCGTAGGTTCTATAGTTCAGTATTACCCATTCTTATATTAGCAAGATCGGACTGGTATTTGTACATAGCCGAGCACAAGATGAGACGTCGATTTATTCGGTGTCTCACCAGGATTTAAGCTGTTAGACGGTCGCTCCGTAGTTTCTCAAAACCTTGAATGAAGCTGAAGTCAGTACTTCCTGCAGATTGAGAGGGGTTAAACTTGCACAATGCAGCTGTAATACATTTCCAGAGGCAACGTTTTTCTAAATCACAGCTCTACAAAAAAAAGACGTTCGCTTTTTCTAAGCCTTTATTAAGATTGATTACGTACAGTAAAACCCCTCTAATGCGACCACTTAATGAATAAACATGGTAGTCCTTATAAGCATGTGGTTGCTTAATTCAGGGCGAAAGTAATGCAGAAAGCTCCTCTAGGAGCTTTCTGCATTACTTTTGTCCTGCATTAAGCTATCACCTGCATTTAGCACCTATAATTATACCTCTTTTAGGTGTACGTAAGAAATAATGACGCCATGCATATAAATTAGCTGTTTTTGTAATTACATAAGAGCACAGTAAATTTTGGCCATGTCAGAAACTGAACAACCAATTCTATATCAATGCAAACGCAGTCAGAGCGGATCCTGTTCAGATAAGTAAAACATGAGCTATGTAACCTGAGTCTACAGTAGAATATGTTCTAAGCGACAATATATTGATTGCATACATCAGCCTTAAAACATGTGTTTGCTTAATACAGGGCAAAAGTAACGCTGACAATTCTTACGGAAACTTTCTGCATTACTTTTATCTTGCATTAAGCTACCGCCTGCCTTACTGGCCCATAATTATACATCATTTTAATTGTCGCATATAACAGTTTCTATATGCAGGTTCTACTGTACTATATTTACAAAGGCGTATCCATTAAGTAAAGGGTTAATGACACTAATGTGACATTTCACCCATAAAACACTGTTTTAGCAGTAAAAGAGAACACATGTTTCAAACCAATTTACAAGATAGTTTAAATGTTTGTTCTCACAAATACACGAACGAATAAACTGTCTGCAACTAAATGTCCATACTGTTTCATAAAATGTTCTTCACTGAAATATAGCTTATACTGGAGAAACTAACATTCACTTTAGCTATTATTGTAACCCTAATTATCTGCTTTTAATATCCCCCGCAGCTTTGCAGAATTAAGACACAAAATAAAACATCGTAAAAACAGATAATTGAGCAATTAATCTTAAGACTGCTGAGCAAATCTTTGTTTGCACAAAATTCCGTCAACTCCATTTTCATAACACACTGTATGTTCAATCTTTGTTCCATCAAATGCAATATGAGAGTGTCACACAGATTGGATTCTGATGAACCAGCGTGTTAGTTGACGTCCCATATGGATCCAAAACTGCAGTAGACACTCGATACCACGAACCTGTAGTAATGGAGAATACATGTATATGTATTTGTTGGCAGGTAGCTGCTTAATGCAAGGTGACATTCAAACAGAAAGCTTCCAGAGGAGCTTTCCGTTTGCTTTTCATCCTGCATGAAGCTGTCACCTGTTTTAAAGATCCATAACGTACATGTTCCAATAATCGAGTTTTCATTGTATTTTCAAAGATAAATAGCACCTACAGCAAGCTAAAGTTTTAAACGCCTTGCCAATTTAGTTTAATAGTGGTTGCATGTTAATTAATATCAGACTGCCAGTCTTTGGTATCATGTAGTCCCAAAAGGCCAAAGGTGAACAATTTAACTAATGAATACCCTAAAACCTAATACAGCAGATAATTTATTTAATGCCATTTAAATCGCTTCAACCTCAAACACGGTGACAGATGCCCGTAGCAAACATCTGCATTCAATAGATAAATACTTTTCGTACGGTTAGAATTATCGAGATTACTAGGCAGAACACCATCGCCGTGTTGCCGGTGACGTACCAGTAAAGGCACCAACCCTTCCACCGCCGTGACAAAATAATGTCGGCTTTAACTGAACGGGTACAATTGTGAATTTTGGAATAAACCACTATGGGACGTCAAGTTACCCAGAGTAATACCTATACCCAAGCTATTTACACATACTTGGTCAGAATGGTGTAATCCGTAGAAAGGTTAAATAGGTCATTTGACGTGTGTACATATAGATGCTGTGCAAATTTCAAGCTAAACTCACTCTTCCTCTGGCATTTGCTATTCTGTCGATGATAGTTTGTCCGTATGGAGTATACTGATAAAGACGCACAAGTATGCATTGAAAAACACATAACTAGACCAGACAGCTAATTTACCTCCAATCTCTTTGTTGCTTATATGTTCATTTGCATCTCATTACAATAATTATATCACGTATCATTCATAATGTCGAGATATTCCACCAATATTCATGACGTAAAGGTTTAGACCGAGAGCCCCTGGGTAAGTAGATACAATTGGTTAGCTATTAATTGCCTAATGTCTTACAATGTTGGAGGTGTCAATTGCTTCTCATGCTAAACAGATGACGTCTGAATAATATCTGATTTGCGAACGTTACACCGACTTCCGATTCAGTCAATATGTTAAGGACTGCTGAAGGTACCATGCACATTTGACGTTAGTTCAACGTCTCATCAAAGTCCAATGTCAATAAAAGCATCAATCAAATATTATCACCGGTGTTAATATATACGACAATTTAAAACGCAATGCCTAGGATGTAAGATAGACCTCTCTTAACCCATTACCTCATAGGCTATTTTTAGACCCAAATTCATTGAATCAATCTACTGAAAAGGAGCATTTACTAGAGGCAAGGGAAAAATAGAATTGTTTAGTGTTAAAACCATTGTGATACATACTCTATATATCACAAAGGTTTCAAAAGAGGCGCCAAACGGCGTCAGTATGAGGGAATGGGTTAAACCACCACTCAGAAGAGGACTATATACGGGTATATAAGGTAAACGGTAGCTACACATTAGAGATCCCTGTGTTAGTATCGTTCTTGATAGAGCTGACACGTGCCTTCAATGACATCAGTATATACTGACAAAGTGGTCGCTTCAGCGAGGTCCTACTATTATCTGACTTTATTAATATATCTATATTGTATTCTATTGCCAGTTATATAATATATATATATGATAGTATTAGACTTTACAGAGACACCACAACGACCAGGTCATAGTGGGCGATCGGGCTAAAAGATGAATATTATACTTACTCTAAGTACTGGGACAACCAATACCCATTTGCTTGGCTTAGTAACGCTGCACAAGTCCATTGTTCAACATCTTGATAAGTTTGAATTTGACAGACATAGTGATAAATAGAGCAGACCCTCTTTCAGGAGTAGTTTGATCTTGGACTGCACTAAATATCTAACTACGTTTGTCTCTCCGAATTCTTAGGGCATTTAGGGTAATGGTAGAAGGGTGTTGTAGCAAATCATATGTACATGAGATCAACAGGTCCTCCGTCGTAATTCTACTCTTGGCAAAGGGGATACTCGTTGATGCGGGAACATGCAAGGGACAACAAGAAAATATAACGTCCTACACAACATATATAATTAATAAATAAAACCCAATGTGTAAGTTGCTTAACTCTTAACTCTTCCCCCGCTAACCTCGACCATACTGCTCATGAACAGACTCAATAAAACTTAGTTTGCAATTTTCTCCTTTTGCATTTCTACTTTTGCTTTCGAAGGATCACCAGTTTTCAGATTATATTTCCATTTGCCAACAGCTTGAAAAGGGACGATATACCATTTAACTCGGCATCTCATCAGGATCTAACCTGTTTGGTACTGGATCAATAGTTTATCAGATGCTTGTTCGAATCCGAAGGAGTCAAAAATGCAGCAAATTCACATTTCAGCAAACATCTTCGTTACAGCGGGATATGTAACAAACTTAACTAAATGCCTACACATTTATCTGTTCACGCTGATCAATATTCATGAACGGTCAACACTGTGCTTACTAGGTTATGTTTATTGCACTATCAATATACATGACTATTGGGGGCATCTTACCAAATCAGTAAGATGACCTAGGGGCGCTTATTACCCGATCTTACGAAGGAGGGTAGTGGCAGACTCGATAGCTCCAGCGAGTACTTTGAATTATGGAGTTGATCAGTCATATACATGTAGTAAAATGAATCATGATGTATTAAAATACCTGGGTTGTCAAAATTATTAAAGTTTAGAAAACCTAATATACCTTGTCACTAATTCCACTAATTTCCTCGCAACACATAATGTTACCTCCCCTATCATGGTCTAGACTATTTACCTCTTGACCAATGGACTTTAGAAAGCAACGCAGCTTTCTGAATAGATAACAAAAATGAATGTGACAAGGACACTTTTATCAAGGCAAGACAATACTATTGGAATCTGCCTGAATACAGTCTCACTTCTATGCGACCATATGATTTGTTAACATAGAAGTAAAAACAGGTAATGGCTTAAAGATGTATTATGCGCATTTTTTCGTATTAATCAATCAAAGCTGAAGCTGTACACGCATATATACAATGAAAATAATGCTTGCAACCCATTTACCGAGAGGACATATTTGTTCAGCTAAATATTATTGCTCTCCGAATACTGCTAAATTCTTAAAAAGGAGCCTCCTTTTTAGAAACGGGGATTTTGTACGGAAATCAGCGGACATCTTCGGCCAAGTTCTGAATGACTCCGATTCTATTTCGGAACAACGCTTTGAATATTAACTAATATATTGTTACCACGTGTACAATGGCTGACACTGGTTGTTGGCCTACATAATATATTCTATTCGGGAAAATAATACAATATGCCCATCTTACCACATATAATTTACATGAAAATAAGCTAAATATACCGTTCAATTGTGTCAATCAAATATAACGGCCAAAGGGAACTCATACAAGTACACATCGAATGACTATTTCCGGTATGTAAAAATTTGAATCTTACGACAGATTCCTGCCAATGGAGAAGGTTGTTCCGTTGGTTTCCGTAGAAATCCAAATTTCTAGTTTTTTCGACACAAACAACCATTTACTGACCGTGCTGTTTAGCGTTAAATAAGTGCTAAGGTACATTGATTCCAATTCTGAGGTTAGTTCGAAACGCAAAACTTGCGGAAATTTGCGCAGCATAAATCTTTAATGCAGAAGTTTCTGCATACGTTTTGACGTGTAGTAGCCTACCACATATTTGCAAATCCAAAACTATACTTTATTTGATTGTTTGTATTAGAAAGGCCTTAACGCTTACAACGCTGACTTTTCAAATGGACTATTTCAAATTTCAAGCAGGTTGAGCTAATTGTGAATATTGAGAGATTCTTCTAAAGAATATGTGTAACATGACAAACAGTACAGACCCTGATGAGGGGTTCCACTAGGACCCCTCTCATCTGGGTCTACAATGTTTGCAAAGGTCATTAGTAACTTGTGTCCCGCACAGTAACGGTTAAATAATTGCTCTGAGTGCACCTCGACGACTGAAAGTTGAACGAGTTGTGGGATGTTGCTAGATCATTAGGTCTAGCCGTGTAGATACAGACAAAATGGACTCATTGAGAGCCTTTGACCAGGGTCTGCCTTCTTTGTCATATGGTATATATCCTTCAGTGGTTAATTTGTATTCACTGTTGTGTTTAAATAATATTCAGAAAGACAGGAGTCAGTTTTAATCATTCAGCAGATTAAGTGTTTAAGTACAACGTTATGATCTAAAACACTTTATATAAAATGTTTTAAACGGATTTGAATGCACAATTGAACAATTTGAGTGAGCGATATTTGAAACCAAATTGTTATGTTTGACAGATGATTTGTCTGGATGTAATATGCTTTATGAATTTAAAAGCTAACGATTCGAAATGAACTGATTTTTGGATAACTATTTTCATACAATTGTTTGTCAAAATGTTGCACTTATGACAACTATTGTTTTATTTGAAAGACTTTATTACAACCCATGCACAGGCCTGTACAGCAAGTACAGTTGCTGGCAATATACTGGTGTGTTATCCAATTTATCCAAACTTGTGTTACTGGTATTGGTATCAGTGTTTATAAAAACAGTAGAGAACTGGAGTCCAAATGTAACTAAACTTTGGGAACTGAAATAAAACGAAATAAATGTTACTGTTACCTATGATACCAGCATTTTAGTGTCTGCATTTCGACTTTGTTAATGTGTCACATGAAATAAGTTTGCCATTATGATGAAAAAATTATCAATAGTCTCAAATGTATCATCAATAATAATTTTACTTTTTAAGAAATAATAACACAATGGCTATTGATTAGATTAGTTTTGACGTGGCAAATTAAGTTGATGTTCATTATTGTAATATGTTCTGGTCCTTCGGGATCATTAGTTTCGTTGGAATTAGTTATAAAATGGAATACCGCTTAAGCCGATACTAGGGGCATGAGAAGAATTGCATTTTCAATAACTGCGCATGAACAAACTCAATAAAACCTAGTCTACAATGTTTTCCTTTTTACATTGTTGCTTTTGCTTTAGAAGGACCTTCTGCTATCATAATTTATGTACAAGTGCACGTGCGGCGGCCGTAGAAAAGTCGCACTTCATTATCGGTGTTGTTATAGTTTCTGGTCCTTCGGGAGCATTAGTTTCGATGTTAATTGCTAGTTGATGTTGCCTGTGCTTTCGAAGGATATCATTCTTTCTTATTTGTTTGTATTATAAATGTTTCAAGACATGTTGATAGCGTTGCAATGCTCTGTAGTCGAACTAAAAAATATAATTAGCAACAATTCGCTGTCAACAAGATAACAATTGATGCTATATCTTCGACCTAAAACAATTCGACAACATCCTGGAAACTTACATCAGATGCCTGCATATACCATCATTGGAAAGTTAAAATAGTTGTGGGATCCAAATTAAGTACCGTTCTAAAATAATGCGAAATCGCCTCGAAACGAGAGTGGAACGTGAATTAAACGGCAATGATAGTACGTTTGTCTTTTACGATTGATAGGCAGCGGGTACATAGCGACATTGCCGGAACGAGCAAAATAAATCTTTGGGCATTCCCCTGTTTCAAAAAAGCATGACATATTCCCAACTTTGCCGACTATTACCGCTGTGATGGTCTACGCTGGAACTGCACTGGCCGAGTGAACGTTATAGCAATATACTCTCAACATACACGGTACATCTCCATACGATGTGTGTGTTTTATGACGAAGTCCCTACAATGAACGTACATTTTCGATAATGTCTTAAAACTTGGTATGTGTTTTGTTCAATCATTATTATGTAGATTTGAGCTTATATCAAAAAATGCCCATGTGATACAAAATAAACCGATTTCATCGATACTATAATGTTGGTTCTACGACAAAATATTACCGGCCTTAGTCAAAACTAAAACGGGAGCCGAATAATACTAATGCATTGCCGAATACACCGGGTCTTCAATATCAAACACGTGAAAGTTATGTCTACTTCGGCGTTTATTCGATTGGTTTCTTGCAATTTTCTAATTTACAGCATATAAACAAATGATTTATGCAATGTTTGGGCATTTTAAAACACGTTGCAAGTAGAGACTATCACTTTAACATACCAGCATAACAACCTCGCCAACTACGTTCTGGGTCCATGCTTATAAAGCTTTTAGTTGAGTCTGAGTTTCGTTCTCAAGCTTTTGATTGGTCAGATTTGAGTTCCCAAGCTTTTGATTGGTCAGATTTGAGCCAAAGGCTCAAATCTGACCAATCAAATGCTTGAGAACGTTCTCAGACTCAACTAAAAGTTTTATAAGCATGGACCCAGTTCTCACTCTTTGCAAATTGCAAACGATCGACTCGTGATATTCAATGGTACTTTACGTAATAAGATCGATACAGATAAACGCTAGTATGTTGCTGCTCAGACGGCGCGTTAGATACGGTTATGAAGAGCTTAATGATCTTGCCGTTGTATTGACGATCAAGCCGATCAGATCTCGACTTTATAAACTTAAATCGGCGGAATTTAATCGGGATGACGATAAAAGTCTGCCGCTCAATGCATACTTCATTTCTTCATTACCAATCAAGCACAGCGGGCCATTTCGTGGGTCTTCATGGTCTAAAAAGTCAAAAAAATTGATTGGGTCGATTTAGTGTTATATTATATACAAGGGGTCTAACTTCCCATTCGCAAATTTCGAGACCGATTCGAAATAACACCCGGTTTTGGGCTATCAAGATAAAATACACACTAATGTTTGGTACGAATGTGAAGCTGGGACAAAACGATTGTGCAATCAATATTTATGACAAAAAGCTATCGTTTACCTCTCAAACTCTCTGCAGAAACTGATGCAGATCCGAAATGCTGGCGAATTTTCGTACAATTAGCAGATTTAAATCTCTGTCAGGCTACTATGAGTCACGTGACTCGCTTCCTTTACAATAACAACATCCGCGTGTCTGTTACCTTGCTTGCCCAATAAGCGTTAGTGAGAACGCAGGGCACCATCCCTAGGTCAATCGAGTGCCTTGTTACTGGCTAAGTAGAAACTATGTCAAGTTGTTGCGACTTGTCGTCCGAGTAAGAACAAGAGGGCCAGAATTGCCCTGAAGCGCTCACCAGACAATCAGAGGAGAAGATTTTCAGAGTTTTCACTATATGTTTCTATAGAAATCTAGCCAGCCCTGGGGTGGGGCCAATTTTGACCCAAAGGGCACAATCTAAATAACTCTTGTAGAGGACCTGAATATGATGTTATGTGCCAATAATGAAAGCTGATATCCTTCCAGTTTCAGAGGAGAAGAATTTCAAAGGTCTCACAAGATGTTTCTATTGAAAACTTGCTACCTCTGGGGCGGGTTCAATTTTGACCCTAGGGACATAATTTATATAACTTTTGTAGAGGACCTGAACATGATGCTATGTGCCAAATGTGAAAGCTGAGAACCTTCCAGTTTCAGACGAGAAGATTTTCAAAGTTTTCACTATATGTTTCTATTGAAAACTGACTACCCCTGGGGCGGGGCCAATTTTAACCCCAGGGGCATAATGTATATAACTTTAGTAGAGGACCTGAATATGATACTATGTGCCAAATATGAAGGCTGAGAACCTTCCAGTTTCAGAGGAGAAGAATTTCAAAGTTTTCCCTATATGTTTCTATTGAAATCTTTCCACCCCTGGGTGAGGCCAATTTTGATTCCAGGGGAATTATTTATATAACTTATGTAGAGGACCTGAATATGATGCTATGTGCCAAATATGAAAGCTGAGAACCTTCCAGTTTCAGAGGAGAAGAATTTCTAAGTTTTCCCTATATGTTTCTATTGAAACTTGCCACCCCTGGGGCGGGGTCAATTTTGACCCCAGGGCCATAATTTATATAACTTTTGTAGGGGACCTGAATATGATGCTATGTGCCAAATATGAAAGCTGAGAACCTTCCAGTTTCAGAGGAGAAGATTTTCAAAGTTTTACTATATGTTTCTATGGAAAACAAAGCACCCCTGGGGAGGGGCCAATTTTGACCCCAGGGGCATAATTTATATAACTTTTGTAGAGGACCTGAATATGATGCTATGTGCCAAAGATGAAAGTTGAAAACCCTGTAGATTCAGAGTAGAAGATTTTTAAAGGTTCAAATTTTGACGACGAACGACGCACGCCGACGGACGACGGACAACGGGTGATCACAAAAGCTCACCCTGAGCACTTTGTGCTCTGGTGAGCTAAACATCAGCGTATTTTGTTGGAATTTCACGGCGGTACTGGCTACGGCTTAGTTGGAATGTATCAAAAGGTATATTATTTGAAAAATACAAGGTCCCAGCTTCAGGTTCGTACCAAACATTAGTGGGTATTTTATCTTGATAGCCCAAAACCCGGCGTTATTTAGAATCGGTCGTAATATTTGCGAATGGGTAGTTGGACCCCTTGTATATAATATAACACTAAATCGACCCAATCAATTTTTGTTTGACTTTTTAGACCATGTAGACCCACGAAATGGCCCCCTGTGCAATCATGTATGTTCAGCATACCAAAGGATCCATCTATTCCCGTTCAACTAGCCCTTTTTGATGTCGCGGCGATCCTTTTAGTATGTGTGAGCTTGTTGTTTTTTATACAATCCTACCTTTGATACCTGTTTAACACTTGCTTGGTAGAATGGCCTTTTCACGTTTTTTACAAACAGAATAGACCCAGATCAGACGGCTCCTACAGTGTCTATGGTATTTTATAATCAAACAGAGCAGACCCGTACCTTGTATGATACTGGTCCACCCTATATGCAAAGGTATGATAGGATGCCTAGACTACCGGGGGAAACGTTTTCCAGATGCAACCGAATTTGAAATTTAAAAGAATACAACTATTTTCTAAGCTTTAGTGCATATATTTTCAGATGGTTAATTCCAGACATATTGACTTGCAATAGCGCTGGTATTTTCCTCATTGTATGAACTATATAGATTAAAAGTCAAACATGTTAAACCAGAATGACACAAATGGAGAAAAGCTGTAATTATGTCTGAAGAATGGTACAATTAAAGCCCCTCTAAACCGGATGTTCCAATCAGTGTCGGTCTAAAAGACCGATGATAGCTTGATGCAGGGTAAAACTATGCCGAATGCTCCAAAATGAGCTTTCTGTATGATTTCATCCTGGATTAATCAACCACCTGCGTAAAAATTCTTTATCAAAGCTCCGGTTTAGTAAGGTTTTCGTGTAGCTAAATCGAATACAATCCACTTGTGCAATCGTGGAATTGGATATGTTTTGTTAGTTTCCCCGACACATCTGCTTTCCTTGACGCATGTCAGGGAAATGGTACATGAATAAATTGTGTAATAATAAACCAGTATGATTGACACTGACTGCTATAGCCCTTTCCCTGTTTAACATGTATTCAAGATATTCATCAACTCATTACTATTCATGGCCAGAATCAATACAATGGATCATGGAACACGGTGTTTTTTTCACCAGGGTGGACACTTTAATATCAGATTCATAAAATACCATAAGCAAATACAGCAGACCCTGATCAGACGGCTCCTTTACGAGCCGTTTGAACTGAATCTACCCTGTTTGAAAATGCATAAAAAGGCGTGTATATGAAGGAAAGGGATATATAAATATAATTGAATTTCGAAAATAATGGTTTAATCTGTGTCTCGTTATTCGCGCATTGACTCGTTCATAATTCAGCTTGTACGAGTATATAGGTAAGAAGCCGTGTCAAAGATCTTTGAGCAGACATTATTCAATCACAGATAATTCAAACAGCAAACGGTCTTGGAAAGCTGTAAATTGCACGATTCAGTTATCAAGCGAGAGGAATATCTCTAAAACATATAGTTTTCTTTGAGTTGATTTTCGTAATGCTAGAACATTAAATGCATACGATTTCCCATGCTACTGATACGATATGTTCACCAATGGTGTACATTACCATAGGCCGTGTCTTCACAAGTCAATCTTTGGCATTAGGCATTAAACATAAATATTTATCCAGTCAAATGATACATTACACTTAACGCTGTTACAAGCTAGACTTATTGCACTATAAAGTTAGTGATTTTGTATGCCATTAACTGTAAAATGGATTTCATTTGGTGCTGCGGGTCCTCAAACTGTTTTTCGAAATGATTAGTGACATATCGTCTAATTTTGGGTCTAATTTTGGGTTTTCTGCTGAGGAATTAAATTTGTGTGATTGGATATTATATTGTTTCATTTTTCAGCGACCCTCTCAAGAATTCGAATAACTGTTGTTCAATTAATATTTTAACTGACCTCAATAAAACATGAACATAATGCCAAAAAAGACATAGAATGTAGTTGCTATTGATTTTGTCGCTGCCGTATATTGTCGTCTGCAAAATGTGTTGTCTGCTACACTCTTCGTTTGTTTCCCTTAAAAACATTTTCACCCCAACAGTAACAAATAATATCACCGATTTACTTGATGTCTCATCTAGATCCGAACTCAGTGCAACATATAAACGTGCGTACTCAGTTACTACATTCTTCATTTCTCCATCCAAACCCTATGCTGTGGCTACTCTATTGAATTGTCTCTTCGAGACGATTCTAAAGAGTTGTCATAACATACGGTTTGGTGGAGAAATAAAGGAGTTATTCATAAGACATGAGCATGTGTTGATTTACGCAGCTTATCAGGACCTCTGCAAATTGTCTGCATATATACAATGTATTAACAGATGTGAATATCACAGCTTATACTTTTCTCATATTTGTACCATGCCTCTCTGAATCTCTCTCCATATTGTAAAACAGTAAATCGAATGGTGTATGCCTTTCTTTGTATGGACATATATAGTGTTTCAGTTCAGAAGTTTAGTTGATCATTGATAATGGTCAGATTGTTGCACAATGCTGGTCTCTGCAGAGATTCGTCGTGCACATCACACATGTTGACTTACGTATTGCATCTTAAATCATCGAATATCACGAATGCAATATAATTTCATCTTTCCAGCTTAACTCATTTGTGTAAAAAGTCGGTTTCCAATTATATGTTGAAAGAAACCATATATTTATTTTCTTGTTTGTGAGTGAGGTAGCCTTACCTAGATCTTAGTGTGGCTATTAATTAACCCTTCGCTTGCTTACCTACCTGTAAATAGTGAAGACCCAGATGAGACAGCTCATGCAGGAGCTGTCTCATCAGGGTATGCACTATTTACAAGTTGATTGTGCAACCAGTGCACTCCACAGCAGTGATTGCACAGCGAAATACCTGTACACAGTGAGGATATATGTAATTATACAACAGGGCATGGGTAAAGAAGGGGAAATGTATTTTAAAATTCAGCAAGAGAAGAGTTAATAAGTACTAAAAGCAGAAGATCCTTCGAAATCAAAGGCATCAATGCGAAAAGAGACAATTGCAGACTCGGTTTATTGAGACTGTTAATGGGCAGTTATTAAAAACGCAACACTACCTACACCCCTATCGCCGGCTGAAGCGGTATTCAGTTTTCATACTTAAACTAAAACACTGCAACTGGTGATCCCGAAGTACCAGAACATATCACAACACTAAGATCAATTACAAGGAGACGTTTTATGGTCGCCACACGGGAACTTAACACCTGTTGTTGTGAAGTACATACCTTCATTTTTAAGACGCTGTGGTTCTTATTACATGATGGTAGAACTGCTAGATGACGGACGGCCGACAAAAAACGAACGATGAATATAAAACGATAGAGTCATTCAGTATCCATTTAATACTTTTGATAGACGAGAGCTATTCCACTTCACGTATCTAAGTTCCAGTTTAAAGATTTCAAACTTATATATTACTAGATTCACGGGATCGATATGCAGGCAGATAATGCATGTTTATAATCAATACTGTGTATATTCTAAATAAGGTACCAGTCAGATAATTAGTCCTGCTGCCTGCAGTTGTTGTCGCCGTGTAGTATTCCAGAAGCACGTTATAGTACAATCAGCGAAAACAAAATAGTTAGACAAAGATGTATGAATGAATGATTACATGTACCTGTCGCTGGATGCATATTTCTTCGACTGGATTTAATCATTTAAAAAACGACTGACAAATCCATAATACAATTGCTTACCGGCGGGATATAAGACTAAAACTATCGAACCTAATTAATGTAAATCACACTGCGTGCCTTGTACAGTTTGTTTGCGTCGTCATAGAGGACTTTGTATTGCAGTCTCTTTGACGTCACTTCTTTGGGACCATGAAAGATGTGTCCGATGTTATACAACTTCTAGATCTGAGTCTGAGGTTATTCTCAGGTATCTGATTGGTTGAGTTTGGAGCTGCCATAGAATTATATCAGGCACAAGCGACGGTGGTAAAGCCTAGGGGCATAGGCATACATATAGGTGCCGCATCAGTTGCCTTTTTATGAAATAATGCGGTAACATGTGGCCACCAAAGCAGAGGTGCTGGGACGCGCAAATATTTCTGGCGTGGGTGCTCTGCATATTCATTGACTACATTCCACAAACAGTCATGTTTATGCCTTTCAAACAGAATAGACGCGGATCAGAAAACTCCTATAGAAGTCATCTGACCAGGTTCTGCTCTGTTTCCTTATGAAAGTATATGGTGTGCCTCTACAAGTTATTCAAATACTAACTATTCATGTAAACTATGCAGATGTCATAATGAAAATTCAGCTAATGAATATTCATGACGCATGGTCCCATTATTTCATACATAAATAATTAAATATCAATTATATTAACTACTTTTCATTAATTTATTTTTGATTTTGTATATTTATGTAACGATATGATTAAAACATAAAGTGTACCACTTGTTATTTGATTATGAGTGAAGTAGAACCTGTCATAAGTGGACATTTTTTCTATTGAAGCATGACAGTTATTGTGGTTGCTATATGCACTTAACACATAATGCAGAAAGCTCATATGGGATCTTTCTGCATTACTTTCGACCTGCATTTAGCTACCACCTGCCTTGTACCTCTTTTTAATGGCCGTTTAAGACAGGTTCTACTGCAATACAGAAAAGTGCCGCCTATGCAACGAAATAGTTTATTAACATATGGGTCTCCAACAGCAGATTGTAGCTTAACACAGGACAAACATAAAACAGAAAGCTCCTACCGAAGCTTTATTATATTTGTATCCTGCATGAGGCTATGCCATGTTTTAAGTGCTCGTATTAGCGAGACGTAACGCCACACGAGTTATAAACATATGTGTCTTAAAACGTGTGTTTGCTAAATTGCAGGGACAACGTATAAGGAAATGAAATAAAATGTGTCCATGGGACACGGATGCCCCCGCCAGTTTTTGTCTAAATTGAATCTAAAATTTATTGACTTAAGGTTTGCAGATTTATTTCTATCAATTAAAATGATCTGTATTCAAAAATTAAATGTCTCCATACTTAAATGTTCTGTGTTAAATATCAGGAAGCTGGCCTTGTGTGGTTCCTGAGAAAAAATGTGACGGAAATTATAGTGATCCCTATATGCTTCATCTGCGAAATGCAGGCGAAAGAATAATTTACTATGAGCTAATATTTTGATTATGATTCACACCAAATATAAAATCATTCCAGCATACACAAGCTAAGAAATCTTTGACGATTTTTTGTTATTAAACAATCATCAAAAAATTCTAAGTACCGGCAACAAGAAGTAGATGAACAAATACCCGAAAAGGGTAGAAACGGTACAACTTACTATGATTATGGTTCAGACCAAATAAAACAAATTCCAGCTTACACAAGCCAATACATCATTGACGAAAATGTTTACCATTAAACACTCACCAAAACGTATCGGCAAACGGGAAGTAGATAAATGCTAGACCTGAAAAGGGGAGACACGGTACAATTCACTATGATTATGCTTCAGACCAAATATCAAATCATTAAAACATACACAGACCAAGAAATCTGTGACGAATTTTTTATCGTTATACAAACACCAAAATCAAATCAAAGTGTCGGCAAACAGAAAGCAAATGGGCGACATACCTGTAAAGGGTAGACACGGTATTTGACGAAAAATTTTGACGACGGACGTACGGGACGTATGGGACGTACGGGACGTACAGACGGACACGTGTTAATCTTAATGCCTCGGTCGCCTAAAGGCGGGGGCATAAAAACGTAGATCTTTCTGTATAACCTTTATCCTGCATGAATGTATGACCTGTTTTAAATCTAGAATTACGCTTCTTTTGAGTGATCGTATTCACGAACAATTACTGTAAATTACATTTTAAATATTATTGAAGTCGCAATGTTTATACTATACGTATTGTCCCACGTACCGCTTTACCTATCTAGCTAATTGTATTAACAGCACTGAACGGTTTATATTGTGTGTTGCATGATCGTGCCTATATATATAAATATCACACATTTACTTGACTTGGCCAGACTTGACTGCCAATAACACTTAACATCTTACAAGTTTAACCCTTATTGTGTGGGACACGAGTCACGTATGTCCTTTGCAAACAGTGTAGACACTGATGAGAGGGCTCCTCTCATCAGAGCATTCACTGTTTGTCATGTTGCATTTTTATTAAATAAAGCCCCTTAATATTCATCATAAGCTTGACATATTTGCATTTGGGAATAGTTCATTTGCAATCTCAGTGTTTAAAGGGTTACCCCTTAATCCGCTATCCGCGATCGGACTAATAGCTCGGTGTTTCATCTGGATATAAGTTGTTTGCATAAGTAATCATACATGCATCTGTGGCACCAAAAGCGTTAATATTTACACGAACTTTACTACGATGTAGTGAAAATATCATGTGTGTAATGCTAAAGAGATATTAAAACACCATTGAAACAATGTTGTTTTATTCACATTTTACACGATTAGGATATTATTCACGGGACTTATTTAAATATGTGTACTGGGTCATTTAACAAGCTTGTATGGCATTTGTACTTTTCAGTGGGCATCAAACACAGTGCGCTAAACAGTCAAAGAGATGTTATCTAATCGAATTATAGACAAAACCAAAACACCTTGAGTGCAATAAACCACCCCAGTTTCATTAATTCGATGTTACAGGAATTTCAGTTAACTTCTCCAACGGAAAGCGACTCACAGCGCTTACTTCAGACGGCGAATCGAATATTGCCTTTGCAAATAGCTTGGAATCCGATGTGAGACCGAGTAACTCGGTGTCTCATCAGGGTTCAAACTGTTGGACTGACCACTTACGTTGTGGAGAACACATATACAACAAATGACCAGTCTGAACTTGAAGTAGAAGAATTTGCTTGCAGACAAAGCTGTTCGCCGCACAAAAAAGAGTTAATAGTACCTATTTTCCGACAATCTAGACGTTCTTCCTGACACCAGTATTAGTTTCTGTTATACTTCATCTATTCAGTTTCAGGACGATTCAGTGTGCGATTTAGTGGTTTATCTGGAACATGTTCCTAATTACCAGCAAGTCAGTCAAGTAGGTATTGAAACAAACGTCTGATTTTGAATTACTCCTGTAGCTGACTTTAGTTGTTGAAGTCAACTTGAGAGCGATATTAAGTTCGATGCAATACAGATATTGTCTGCCCACCTTTAGTTCTAGTCTAGAACAATTGTGACTACTTACTTCTGATCTGATCAAGTTTTTTGAGAAACTATTGGCCGAGTTACTTGGCGTCTCGTCAGGACAAAAGCTTTTTAGCAAAAGTGAATTACGTCCCGGTTAGCAATATAGGAATTAACATTCGTTTCACAAATTACCGTTCGTTTTACATGGCAAATATGTGTATGTAGTTAAGGGCATTGTAATTGTACCTCACTGATAGCCAATTTCTGCATTCATGTTGGTTCAGCTACCAGACTTATTTCGTGAATGTGTCATGTAAACAACCCTCCGTTAAACTATGCAACCCACGAAGCCCCTTTCTCCATATTTATACCATTTCATTTCTTAACAATGCGACTAGACCTAGATCAGACAACTCCGCTCGTTTGATCAAGGTATTAACTTTTTAATGCAATAATATTGATCTGAAGGACTATGTGTTCATATGCCACTATAAAACATAAGTTTTCATATGAAGTAAAGGGATAAGAGGCAGATGTATTAGGCCATAGAACATTTTAGATTTATTTTCATTTCAACGTCGTTGCTTTCACACTTATTAATGAGTAACTTGAAACGTATACAGAAGTACACGAATGCTATAATAGTGTCTACAAACTAGTTATTTTTCATAACAAAGTCATTTTCGGAACGAACTTGACAGTTGGTATTTCACACATAGTCCATGATTTATGATACTTTCAAATGTGTGTATGATGGGTCTTGATTTCAAATGTCTGATTCATTCATCCTGTAGGAGCTGTCTAATGACGGCCTGTTCTGTTTGCTTATGACATTATAAAGATCTGATAATGCAGTTTCTGCCATGGCCATACGTTCATGTACAATTAATTTTCACGGTGTCAATACATAAATATTCACGAGGAACAAAGTTGACACAGACCGTTCCGAATCGCCATGAGATCAGCAATATTGTCAGTAACGCCGTGGTGACAGCCAAGCCCAAACCCTGAAACACACAGTGGACCGCATATGGACAGATTACGTTGTGTGGGAGTTATGCTGCTCTCTATCTGAGCTTACATGTAATGGTCATAATCAAGGAAAACCTTTTGTAGCCAAAGATGTCAACCTTCAACCTTAACATAACATGCAATTAAGAGCCAAATACCTGTTTCAAAATTCGTTTGCATCAGTTAACCTTTAGCCTGCTGTTGGCAGCTGATTGTTTACCTATGCAAACAGTTTGGAGCAAGATTAGACGCCGAGTAACTCGGCGTCTCATCAGGATCTAAACTGTTTGACATCCTGATTGCATGTTGGTAGACAAATGGATTATAGCCTGAATTTTGAAAATATAGTAGGTGAAAAATTCTGTAGAAACAGTTTGCTCAGCAGGATAAAGGTTAAAGGGTAGCCAATATATAAAATGCAATAAAACAACAATAATGTAAAACGATAGGAAAGTTTTCCTTAAGCTCCATACAATAACATATATTGTTCCTGTCGTAATTTCCGCATCAACACAAAGCTAAGTCAAGATCAGACGAAATAACAATAATACCGGATTAGATATCTACAATGTATTGCTCGAGACACATATGAAATTGAATGGTCCAGGTCTAATCTGTGCGAATGTGTACTCTAATAAATATTTTTACGCTGAAACCATACTAAACCTTGTATTAGCTTATACCATATTAGAATTACTTATGTCGACTTATTTCGTAGAAACTGCTTGCAAAATATCTAGTAATAGCCCTTATCACGCAGCGCGCTGTCTGTTTCGCATTGGCAAATAACGTGGATCTAAATAATTAGGGTTGGCTCTGTCGAACAGGCTTCTGACAAGTGTTACATTGTGTGTCAAACAGCCTGGATCCTGGTGAAACTCGACTTCTCATCTGTTTTCAGATGCATGTCTGCAATGGGTTGGCACATTTTCAGAACACATCACGTAAGGCAAATTCATGAAACTTGCACAATTTGTGATGTACGAATATATGGACCCCGATCTTGTTTATTATAGTTTTCAACATTAAAATTGCAAATTTCTTTCATTAAACTTTCAACATCATGGAGATATTTGCAACTTACTATATAAACACTACTGAATTTTGTTCAGCTATGCACAATGTATAAGTGGGCCTTTAAAACGCATACCCCGCTGTGAAAATCTAGATATCTCCTTACATATGTTGTAATGTTTCAAGCTATTTGATATTATGTTCAGATATTTGAAATTATACTTTCGTATTTGAAGGGGACTGCAACAGTCGCCAAACTGTAGTATATTGACAAATCATTTAACACTTGACGAAGCATACAGGAGCCGTCCTATCACAACCTACTCGGTTTGTAGATCTGATCGTTGCGATTTCTAAACGCCCTGTGTTCACATTACAATTTATGAAACACAGCTTTGTTTTCTATGCCATTATTGCATATGAATATTTGTTGCGACAGAATCTGTAGAAGCAGATCAATTTAATTCCATAAGCAATCCGAGTAAACCCCGATCAGACAGCCGCTATATGAGTTACTTGAGTTGGGTCTTCTCTGTTTGCAAAATGGCGTATTGATGGATTTAAAGCACGGTGTGCTATGCATGCAGTTACTACTTGTGCTCAATACATAAAAACCTTAAAATTAGACACTTTATTTGATATAGATGCATATCTACATATTTTGAACAGTGTACATACCCACGAAGCAGTTCATTTAATCCTTTCATTGTGAGATTATTCATGTAAGAAAAAATGACAGCACGAATATTTATTAGCTGATATTTTATAATGGAATACGTATGCATGATATTTTGGTATTGGAAGAGTCAGATCTATCAACTCCATAAGCAACCACATCAGTCCCCGGTCAGAGGACTGCTACAGGAACCAGTATCTTGGACTACTCTGACTGAAAAAGCTATGATAAGGCATTGTTTATATGATGGAAAAGTTCCAATATATATATTGCTTGTGTTACATATCCAATGTTTCGTTTGACATGGGAAGATAATGATGTTCGTTTTAGTACAATAAGTAACCATTTCCCTTATATAAGCGCATTTTGACGCATCTACAAACACAGTAGACCCAGATCAGAATGATCGGATCTTAAAGGAGGCAAAATGTCATGTGTTCATATTTCGTTATAAACAATAGCCTTATTTATATTCATGACGTCATTATTTCTCACATGTATATTCATACGAGAAAGGGTTAAATAAAATATTACTCACAATGTGTGAGCAAAGTGTTAATTAAGAATATGTTTGCAGTGTGTCACAGTTCGTCATAAAATCAGATATGGAAGCGCTGGAGGGACTTCCTACTTCTGACTTCTGACTTCTTACTTCCTGTTTCTTACTTCCAACTTCTGACTTTCAAGGTTTTAATTCCGAAGTAATAGTTTGTAGGAAATATAAAGTCAGAAGTCGGAAGTAAAAAGTCGGAAGCCAGAAGTAAATTCTTGAAAGTCAGAAGTCGGAAGTAAGAAGTAAATTATTGAAAGTTAGAAGTTGGAAGTAAGAAGTCGTAAGTAAAAATTAAGATGTCGGAAATAGGAACTTGGAAGTCAGTAGTTAGAAATAAGAAGTAGGAAGCAAGAACTTGGCAGTCGGAAGTCGGAAATAAAATAAAAATACGATATCGGGATATCGGAAGTAAGAACTTGGAAGTCAGAAGTTAGTAGTAAGAAGTAAGACGTCTGAAGTAGGAAGTACATTCTTGAAAGTCAGAAGTTGGAAGTAAGCAGTCGGAAGTAAAAATTAAAATGTCGGAAGTAAGATCTTGGAAGTCAGAAGTTAGAAGCAAGAAGTAGGATGCAAGAATTTGGAAGTCGGAAGTAAAATCTTGAAAGTCGGAAGTTGAAAGTAAGAAGTCGGAAGTAAGAAGTCAGAAGCAGGAAGTACCTCCAGCACTTCCATAATCAGGGGCTATGCCGATCAGGTGCTGTTGCACTTGTTATCATGAATAACCGTAGAAAGACTTACGTCAGATCTTTTGAGTACGAGATCAATAAAATCTCGTACGTTTAATTCCCATTGCAGATGATAATAATTGTGGATAAAAAATCCTCATGACAAAATTGCAGATGATTGCCCCCCAAAATACCAATAATTTAGTCCAGAACCTTGTCTGAAAGTTACAAACACCTTAATATAATAATTTCAAATGTAGTTTGGCCTCTTATCGAGATTCAGATCGTTTACCTCTTGGCAAAATCTAGTTACATAGAGCCAATATATTTATATATATCATCCGAATAAAACGGAAAAATGGGTGAGACCGGGGCACGTTTTTCAAAGTATGGGAATGACAACATAAGAAGGATGAAACGGGAAGGATAAATTAAGAAGCAAGGGTCCAACGTAATACCTTTTCAAGAATATGTTCATTATTTCACAACCAAGTCTTATGTTGTGACCAGTCTTTGGATACGTATCTTGGAGACAATTCTAAAGAATGGTCACAATAATGGGATTAGCGGGAAAATGACGAATAAAGTATTTGCATACTCGCCTGTTCTGTTGATATCAAAGATAATTGGAAAAGGATTAAAATAATATTGAGAAAAAATCAAAACGGTTTAAAATATTTGAGTGATAACAGCTGGTATTTACATAATTCATGAAATACCCCCCCCCCCCCACCCGCCACGAGCACGAAGCTCCAAAGATCTTTGAAAACGCATTTATTCACAGTGTTATATAATCTAGTTTACGATATCTGCTATTTCTAGATTAAAAAAATCAGCAGAATGATAAGCCTTGGCCTTTACATGGATCTGTGATAGAGACAGTTTATCCTCATGTCATTGCACTAAACACTTTCTATTTCAAGTTACAAAGTGGCATGTTAATAGTTTTACTTAAATAATCGCTATTTCTATTTTATAAAATAGTGCGGTATCTTTGAAGGTCATAACGTTCCTTGTTTAAATTGTATATTTAGGAAGATTGTATGCCCTTTACAGTAGCTCTTTTAATGTTATATGTAGTGCGTTATTAGGCTTAAGTGTATAATTGTGTAATCGTTTTGATTCTATATACATTCTAATTTGTTTTAAACCCTTGACCACACGTCTTATTTTAAGTTTGCATTTGTGGTTATCCGATATGCTTTGTACAGTTAAACTTTGATATCTCGAGCTTCAAGAGACTATACAAACTAGTTCGAGATAACACAAGCATTTCAGCAGTACTTTTGACATGCATTATGCTGACACATGTGTTTCCAGATATGTGTAGTGATAAATCTTAGATCAATTCTGTATTGTAAATTTTGGAAGGGCCAAATTATCCGAGTTATCCGAGTTCATCTGACCTTGTAATTATTGCTGTGAAGCACTCCTGAACGTACGAGACATAATTATTCGGAAAACATTGCCATATAAATGTAAGATTTATCTCATAGTATGCATTACACGTGTACAATTTAAGTCATGATCTGAAGCACTTACTCATATATAACATGTATAACCCTTATACGTAATGAATATTTATGCCAGAAATAATACCATCGTGAATATCAATTACCGGAAGTTTTATAATGGCACCATGAACGATGGAAGTTTCACCATGGAATCAAATATAGGATCAGATAAATATTATTCATATGCTAACAGATTAGACCCTGGTCAGACGAGTCCTAAAGGAGTCACCTTATTAGGGCCAACCCTGTATAGTGTCAAGTGTAACACAGAATTGAATGCACAACTGAATTACTTGAGTGAATATTTTCTAAGGTAAATTGCTGCATTTGACATAAAAAAGGAAACCTATAGAATGTTGTTTTTATAATGTGTCTGGGCAGCATATTATGCTTTTAGTCTTTAAAAACATGAATATTTGACAAGGCGTTTAAAATATGTAGTTTGTCAATATAGCCCTTCGCTTGCTATTCACGTCAATATACGTACCTGTAAATAGTGAAGACCCAGATGAGACAGCTCCTGCAGGAGCTGTCTCATCAGGGTCTGCACTATTTACAAGTTGATTGTGCAACCAGTGCACTCCACAGCAGTGATTGCACAGCGAAATACTTGTAGACAGTGAAGTTATATGTAATTATACAACAGGGCATGGATAAAGAAGGAAAAATGTATTTTAAAATTCAGCAAGAGAAGGGTTAGTACCAAACGCTTTTATTATGACAGATTGTGTACACTCAGATAAACCATGAAATACAGTAGAACTTGCCTTATATTGATTAGACATGTGAATCTTAAAGAGCAGGTGGTTGCTTAATATAAGGCAAATGTATAGGAGCTTGCTGCATTAGATTTGACTTGCATTAAGCTACCACATGCTTTACATACCCAATATAAGACCCTTTTTGATCTTAACCCTTTACTGCATATTGTATTTACAAACAGAGTAAATCTAGACCAGAGTTTGCTCTGTTTCCTTATGAAATAATAAAGATTTTAATTTTCATTTTTTGCAATGAACAAAGATTCCTATGTTAATGTGTCATTATACATTTTAAAGCAGTTAATATTCATGATATCATTATTTCTAGCACAAATATTCACAACGTAAAGGGTTAAGACGTGCTATTCTATGTACCATGTGTACGTTATTATACTCAGCTCCTGCTATACATGAATGCATGAGAAACACTACATTGATATGAAGTAACCTCTTCTAAACCGGACAAAAACAGATATATTTAGACCGAAATATATTGTATATGATGACAGTCATGCAGAACACTCCAAAGAGGATGTTCGGTATGGATTTCGCCATACATTAATGAGTGGCATTGATTCTAATTTAAATGTCCTGTTTTTACTGAGAGTTTTACTCTGTATACACACAATGTGTTTCACAATTACACTAGCGACACAAACATTTTTATTTTCTATTTTCGATCGTTTCTTTAGTTTCATCTATTGTTAAACCTTTCCATGCTGATTGTTCAAGTGGACTGTTCTAAACGTCACACAGGTCAACCTGACAATTAATACTTGGTGATAATTTCAAAAGAAAACTGTAACATGACAAACAGTGCAGGCTGTGATGAGATTTGGTAACATTTTCTCTACATTGTATCTAAAGGATATTAGTCATGCGTTTCCAGCACTGCAATGGATAATGGTTTAGAGCATGATATAGTTACGTGTATATAAAGTTGTAAATAAATCATACACATGTACATTTTGTTTGAGCAAAATACTTAACTGACATACCAACGAAGATACTACTAACCATTCTAACGATTCTCCAATATAAATATCTATTAACCAGCATACACGTCTAACGATGTGTATATTCCATTTGCAATGTTAACCTGATTGATATCTATAGCCGACGCCAATCGTTGGCAAGCATTATGATTATTGAATTAACTATCTTATATGTATCTTATATTGTTATAAATATACAGTAAAACCTGTCTATAACGGCCACTAAATTGTGTTAATTACTTGTTATTTAGGCCAGATGGCTGCTTAAAGCAAGGTGAAAGTAAAACGGAACGCTCCTATAGGAATGGTCTGTTTTAATTACACATTGCTTTAAGTAGCCACCTGTCTTTAACACAAAATACTTGATGTAATAAATTACATCAACTAGTTTGTGTTAAAGGCAGGTGGCTGCTTAGAGCAAGGTAAAAGTAAAACAGAACGCTCCTATGGGATCGTTCTGTTTTACTTTCACTTTGCTTTAAGCAGCCATCTGCTCTAATTACCAACTAGTTAACACAATTTAGTGGTCGTTATAGAGAGGTTTTACTGTATATATATATATATCTATATATGTATAGAAGAGGTAGATACATTGCTATGACAAATGCTATAGATCAGATCTTAGATATATTATAAATAGCATAGAGTGGGTACACCTGCTCATGGTCTGCTCTTAGTAACATTACGCACAATGGCATGTAAAGACAGCAGCACCTTCATCCACAGCGCGCTTTACTTCGCCTTAATGTGAGATGATTTCAAACACGTTGAAATGTTACAAGTAAGTAGTAGTCAGTTGTTCCAAATGCAACGAAGCATGCACATTTATAATTATGTTTTGAAGATATTCACGGTTTCTCGTTAATCTGACAATTGCCATAGATGTTCGTGCTTTGCAGATCAACATCATTAAGTGTGGTTGGAAGCGCTGCAGTTCCATAATCAAAATAAGACAAAAATATCAAAATATGCTATATGTGAGATGATTAGATGTTGTACCTACGATCTAAAATTCGTTTCTCTATAAATTGGCAACCTCTTGGGAAATTACAGATGAAGCCTGTTCAGAACTAGCATTTTTTTTTTATCTCTGATCAATTGCAATACTTCCACAGAGGCCGTATTAACACAGCAAACTGTTTTGTTCTGAAATATCACTTAAAAACAAAACATCGATATATTTTTGTCATGAGGATCCTACTGCTGCAATAAGATAACCCTTGTCATGCTATCAAAAACGATGTGAGCTGAAAATGGCATTACAATCATTTCTTTAGATTGAATTGTTGGATAAACTTGGATCTCAAACTGGAGTTATCTCATCATGTCTCAGGGACACAGGAAAATTAGGTATTGGCAGACAGAATCAGATCTGAATTGATCGAAGAAACGATCCTAAAGAGTAGTCACATTATAGTGTTTGTGGAGAAATAAAACAGCTTTTGCTGAAAGTGTTTACATGTTTATCCTGGATGGAAATGTCCATGTTGGAATAACTCTTTCAATGGCACCTTTAACATTTAATGTATCGTAAATGTCAATTCTCATTTCGTTTATTTTCTGCATGTCGCTCATCTGTTAATGTTGAAATGCCAGGTGCTTCATAAACGTGAAATTTGTAGTCACCACAGTTGCCGTATTATTACAAGTAATGCGAGATATAACATGGAGAAATAAGTGTTTACACTACCAGATAATATTGTTGACAAAACAGAACACGTATATTCGCTGCTTCAAGAGCATTGCGACGGATCGGACAGCTGCTTTGCAGCATATATGGTCCCATATTAAAAATGGTGTCACCGGTGCAGGTATTTGGAGAACACATACCTTATATACTCGGCATCCGGACAATTCCTCTCCATGGCTTTATAAACTATTTAAGTAACTTAGGCACCATTTTGATGACGTTTTAATCTTTAGCCTGCTGAACAAAATGTGTTTTTAGAAAACGTCATCGATTTCAGTTGTCAGTTGATATCTCTTGCACTCCTTTTAACAGCACGGTCAGAGTACCAATCAGTTTGGATCCTTATGAGACGCCGACTCGGCGTCTCATCTTGATCCAAACTCTTTGTAAAGGTTATCACTCATCCGCCGCAGGATAAATGTTAGTGACCTATTGATAATCAGATTGGCACAGTAGCAAATAATGTATACCCAGAACTAGCTACACTTCTATGAGCTGTTTGATCTGGGTCTGCATCAATCAGTCTGTCCGAATACTTGGTACAAGCAGAGACTATAAACCGAGGTCCGTTGTATCAGTGCTTTACACTGGGCATCTAAAAGAACCAGAGCAACTCAGTCGATAAAAAGTGTAGGACATCGCGCCCGGGTTTCTTTGTATCCTCTCCCCTCTATTTGGGGCGTCCAGTTAGCCCATAGTGAGCAGAAGCGGGCGTTAATCAACACAAACAAACAAACAAACAAACAAGCAGAGCATACGACCAACATGTCCAACAGTTTGCTCACAGAAATAATTTTATCTGAATTGTTTACGCATGTGAATGAGAATTGCTCCACTTATGTGAGAAACTTCTTTCCGTTATAGGCGATAGAACGAGGATACACCATAATCATTTATTGTGTGTATTTTTTTTAGTCATTTCGATAAAAGTAGTTGAAACAATATGTAGGCCGCGTTCAATTCCTTTACAATAGAATCGACAGTATCGTTGGTCACTCTAAAGTAGATTGATTAATTCAATTTCAGACCCAGAATCAACCGTTATCTATTCGGTGTCATCCCATGGGCAATATAGAAAACAATGCTTAACCCTTTCCCTCATATAAACGTGTTTTCACGCATCTGCAAACAGAGAAGACCCAGATCAGACGGCTCCTAGAGGAGCCGTCTGATCAGGGTCTGCTCTGTTTGCTAATAGAATTTGATAGATAGGTTTATTTATTTTCTAAAATGGCTACAATATTTCACCTTCCATATTTCATTATAACTATTTTGGCAATGAATATTCAGTGGGTATTGTAATTTGTTATAAACATAGAACAGGGAAAGGGTTAACAAAGCAAATAACCCTTAACCTGCTGAGCAAGTATTGTTACAGAGATTGTCACCCACTACATTTTCAAAATTCAGTTATAATCAGTCTGTCTACCAAAGTGCAAGTGAGGGTTTCAAACAAGTCTGGGTCCATGCTTATAAAGCTTTGAAGTTGAGTCTTGAGTTTTTTCTCAAGCTTTTGATTGGTCAGATTTGAGCAAAAGGCTCAAATCTGACCAATCTAAAACTTGAGAACGAACTCAGACTCAACTAAAAAGTTTTATAAGCATGGATACATATCCTGATTAGAGACGCCGAGATACTCAACGTCTCACCTTAGTCCATACTGTTTGCAAATGTATTTATTGATCCGTTCAAGGTTGACGGTTAAATGGGTTAGTATACATGTACTGATAAACAGACAACCCTCTCCAACTCAAACTGTTAGTAAAGAAGATGTTGTATCTTTAGGTAGGTGACTACCTCTTGCTATTGATAGACATCCAATATAATAATAATTTTGTAAAGAACTGTCATATAACTTCCTGGATATATTGTGTTTGTTCTTTATCGTGTATGCCAAGTGTATTCGATTTAGATATATGCTCGTGATGCTTGGTAAGCGAGTCCTTAAAACCTCTCTAACAAATGTATGTACTGCAGTTACGCTATCACATGTCTTGATAACTGAAAAAGTTAAAACCATTTTCTGCATAACCGCTTTAACCCAATCCCTCCTAAACAACCTTTAAACCCGTCTTCTTTGAATAAATATACCGAAAAGGAGCTTTAACTATAGAAAAGGATAACTTTGAATACTATGTAGTTTTTAATCTATTGTGATAAATAGAGCAAAATTTATGCTCTATTTATCACAACGGTTTCACAATATAACTTTAAAGGTGCCAAATCGCACCACTTGGAGGGAATGTGTTAATATAGCCAATGCCACGATATCCGCAACATCTTTGGATCCAAAAGAGATGCCGAGTTACTCGGCGTTCCATCAGGATCGATGGCATTTGACACTCGGTCAATAGCTTCTTAAAAACCTGTGTCATGACAGTTTGATCGAATCGGAAGTAATCAAAATTGAACAGATACCAATTACATGTAGTACATGGTCCATGCTTATAAAACTCTCAAGTTTTTGATTGGTCAGATTTGAGCCGTTGGCTTTAAAAAGCTTTATATGCATGGACCCATATTGTATTGCAGAATCTGATATAAAAAGAATTATACACTGTTGTAGTTTTTTCAGTATATGGTCGGAATATATCGTATTGGTGAATCTGAACCAGTGATATATTCCAAGTGTTGTTTCTAATACTCTATTTGGAGTTGTTTTATGTTGCATGTATAAGGTTTCTGCTATTTCTTTGTTCATTAAAATAGCGACACATAAGCGTGATTGCATCGATGAGAAGTGACATTTCTGACGCACAACGGAACCTGATTTCCTATTAAGTTCTTATAAGTCACAGTTGCATTGAAGTGGGATTTAAAATGACCTAGATCGTACCGAGCACGGCATCACCAATCGCCCCATTCCACTGAGTCCTTACCGTGCAGCGTTTACCCTCTCAGCCTTATAATTTCAATCTATTTCAAACTTCAAACAAGACCAGATTATATTTATCATTTAAGAATGTTTTAACGACAGGTAACGAGATAGTTCTTCTATGAGTATTCGCATATTGGTCTACAATGTTTGCAAATGATATCAGTGGTTTGGTCCCCGCACTGAAAGGGTAAATAAAGCACGGCAATATTAATACTATTAAAGCATTGATGTAAACATCAAAGGCTGCTTTTGAAAGACAAGAAGACAGAGGATTGTACGTCACTGTTTGTTTTGCAGGGACTATATAAGAGAGATTATTCACATAAAAATGAAAATCCTCTTCTGAGTAACTGTCGTGTACATATATACTAGATACACTAAGCTAATTTTAAGCTGTGTTGCAAGCGGCTTGAAGGATTATCACGCACTCTTGGAGACATCGGAAGATTGAAACTCGATGAGTGGCTCAGGAACTTTACATTTGGAGTTCTTGAAGAGATTATCTAAACATGGACGAATCACGAACAACTCGAAACGGTTAAGCGCATCACTGGGACATTGGTGGTATGTTAAGGCCCTGGCAAATATATTAAATTATAGAATGTTTTCTTGCTTCACAGTAAAGGCTGAACACGAACTAAACACTTCTCATGCTGATTGCATTTTATTTCTGCTCAGTCTTTGTTTTGCTGAAATTTAAGCCGTCTTTTGGTCCGTTCAAACTTTTGAGATACTACTGATATGGTTTCAAACAAGCTGTATTTCGGCGTCTCATCTGAATACAAGCTATTTGCAAATATCAGACAAGACGCTTATGCACATTTATTACTGTGACTGTTTTATAACACAAAAATGGAGAAAAGTAAAACGTGCAAATTATTGCAGACTGCAACGTTTTTTCCAGACGACAAAACTTGCCAGCGAAAGAGTTAAAAGAGTCGTTTGTGTCTGATTCTAAGATTTGATTCTGTGTAAGATGGCGTGTTCTTCAAGCCAATATGCATCACACTAACATGTATTGTTCTAACACAATGGGTTCTCCTAAAACACCCTTTTAAAGATTTTTTTACATCCTCTGATTCGTTCAGGTGTTCACAATGATATTAAATGGTGTTTAATGAATCGGTCTGTGAAAAGGTGATAACGTCATATTTGAAAACAGCATAGATCCACACAGTTCAGTAGGAGCTGTCATTTTGTTAGTCAAACAGAGAAGATCCAGACCAGATCATGTTTGGAGTTTTATTGTCGAGGGCTGCTCTGATTGCTTGACAACCAGATATTGATAATAACGTTTTTTGTGATTTCAGTTTTGGTTAAGAATACAGTAGTTTGCAACATGGGGAATTTAGTCAGTTTCAGTCAGTCGTAATAGGTACATATTGGTGTACAATTTTAACTAAACAGTTTAAATAATTGCTGCTTACCAAGGTCACCAAATAGTAGCATACCCTGGAAGCTGATTGAAGAAGACACAAACAACGCATAGCTGCAAACAAACTGTTGATGAAAGAAATAAGTACTAGTTTGTACATTGAGTAGCTGCTTTTCAGATAAACAACTTTTGGGGATATAAAAAATAACATATCTACTACAGAACATTCTTTATTATAACATAGACATATTATGGTTTTAAAACATTTATTGTTTTTTAGCAAACGAACTAATCCAGATCTACATACGCTTTATAACGCCTATAACGAGATGTAATTTGATATTCTGTTGTGAGACATTACCATTTGCCTACTGCCGTCTGGTTTTACTTAAAATGTATGAAATGCATTATTTATGTAACTTTATTCAGTTTATGTAATGAAATGTATTTTTTAAAAAAATAAAATAAAAAATAGCTGTATAATGTTATATAATGATAACTATGATAAACATCGTTTAGGGACGTAATGGTTACTGACGTTAATTGTTCAGCTGCATGTCGTTGCGAGTCTATTATTGGTTTCATAGGTACAATACTGATTTATATTGGAGTGCCACGTGGCGCAAATGATTGGCAGCCATTGGTTTAAATTCATAATGTGTATAATAAAAATATATCGGATACGCATCGAAAATTGGGTATGTTTGTCACTGCGGCACTTTGGTGTAATATTTTAATCCTTTACTTCACCGATAAGCAATTTAACGCATGTGCAAACGAAGTAGACCCAGATCGGGCAGGCCAGTGTAGTAGCCGTTTGATCAGGATCCGCTCGGGTTGCTTATGGAATCATATAGATCTGACCCTACTGTTTCTGTCATGGTAAAAAACATGTTCATATGCTATTAAAAATATATAATTAGTATACATGGTGCGAAATTCCCTTAGATGAATATTTGTCGGGTAAAGCATTCAATGAGAGACCTAGGTCAAAAGCCTTTAAATACTGAATTTATCAGAGGATCTCTTAGAAAGACCTATTGTATTCACCTGTCAACCCTATGTTTAAATTAAACCAGAGTGCTGAATAATTAAATACAATATTGGCTCACGGAAGAGCTGTACTACACAAACACAAACACAACATCACCGACAAGAATTATGGATCTAGTGTGAAAAGATAACCCGCCATAAATTGATGAAACTGATTTAGAATGGTCGGGGAGTTTTATTTTATCTCTGTGTTTTATTAATTTATTTGTAAGGTAATTTAAAATTATGATATCACATTTTCTGAGTGGTACTTCAGACAATTCTTGTCTAAAGAATTCTGTTTAATACATGCCATATTTCGAAAACTTAAAAACGTATCATCATCAGTCTTTACTGTCGATTCCAGCTTAACCCATCTGTGCCCACGATCCCATATAATTATTGGAAATAGGCAAACAGTGTAGACTCTGATCAGACGCCGCATAATGCGGCGTCTGATCAGAGTCTACAATGTTTGCTGATAGGAATTTCAATATAAAACAGAACGAAATTGAAAGTTTAGGCAATGCATCCCATAGATAAAACTTGGACTAATCCAATATATAAACATGAAATAATTCACTGGGCGCAAATGACTTAATGCAGAGTAAAGGCTACTCTAAGAGTACCTCTTCTCTAATGTGTATGTGTGTCAAGTATTTTGGATCTTGGTGAGACGCCCAGTCATTCACAGAACAACATATACATGTGCGTGCTCGGATAATAAAATCGACCTTTCTCCACCAAACCCTATATGTTGACCACTCTTTGAAACGACTCTAAAATGTGGTCACAAAATAGGGCTTGATGGAGAAAAACACTAATTATTTTTAAAACTGTTTTTATTGACACATCTTATCTTGACCTCTGACGGGCGTTTACTAAACGTACAGGTTAGCGAGATTGTCATTGTACTTTGTAACGCGTAAATATATATATGAATGCAAGTATATTTTAGCTAGAAGCAGTTTACGGAGATAACTCTTGGACGTGGTTAAAACGTGTAAATATTGCAGACAAAGATCACTTCCTGAAAGCGGTCGCTTACGAGTGTCTGCTTTATTACCGTTTTTCCTGTTGAATAACGAGAAAATGAATATAAATATTGTTTTGTTGGCATATGCGCACATGGGATTTAGGCCAAAGGAGAAGATGTAGACTCAGATATATATAATCTCTTAAGCAGTGTAGAGCCTGACCCGACAGCTTATACATACTGGAGCCATCTGGTCTGGGTAAACATGTCACAAGTCGAATGCATTTGGTAACGGGTTAAAGCAGAAGGGAATATTATAGGAGTTATTGGTTTCGAGGAACACCCATCAGTTTTCCCGACATTTCTCTTTCCTGAACTTCGTTCTTTATTGTTTTATTTTGCATCAATCAGACCAGTCAGACGAATAAAGTTGCACACCACCTAGGCGCAATAACACTCCCATTTAAATGAAATATGCTTTATTATTGTGGAAATCTCCAGAGGCATATTTAAACATACAAGACTACCAACGGAGCTTGGCGTCAACCTTGACATTTCGTTTCATCACGTCAGTTGCGTGAGTTTCGTTTGCCGTAGGGATGAGTTTAACCATGTATCTCCCTTAATATATTAGGCTAGCGTGTGCACGTTAAAACATTCAAACCCTTTTCATTGCTGAGGGGACCTTCAACCCATCCCCTGTTCAGTGTTCATGTAAGAAAAAAATGTTTTTGTAATGTAAACTCTTTTCAAGGGAAGTGTTTGCTTTGTCAAAAACTACATACTTATATCTATATTATATCATAAGCAAACAGAGCAAACCCTGATCAGCCGTCTGATCTGGGACTACTCTGTTCACAAAATCGTAGAAAGGCGTATTTATGGAGTACATGGTTAATAGACAACTTGTTGACAGTGATTGGTATAGCAAGCAGTGCTGACGCTGAGCAGATGTCTCCTTCAAGATTCCTCTGATATGGGTCTACACAATTAGCCTATGTCTCATGTATTGGATTATCCGTTAAACTAATATATATACTGTTGCAGAGCGTTGTTATAGAAACGGGTAAATGTTACAAAAAATGTAATTCCTTGTATATTAAGCGCTTCATTTCCAGTGCACCCTTAGTACACTTGTGTGCAATAGCTACTGTAAAACCTCTGTAAACAGCTTTTTTAAATTAGAATATTTAAAAGAGACGACAACTTAATGCAGGATGGAAGTCATGCATGAAGTTCCCAGCTTAATAATTTTCAATCTGTCTTACGCAGTTGCCTGCCATGAAAATCGACTTTATTAATAGCCCGGCTTTAATTGATTTTACTTATTTATAATTTACTGTTTTAATAAAAGACACAATAGAAATCGACCTTTCAAACAACATATTAAGTTGTTCGTCATACGATTTCCCCTATACGACTTCACGTAATGTCCGATGTCACGTTAAATATATGTATATCGTCAGTATCAGCGATCTGTGACACGAACTGATATACAGTAAAACCTCTCTATAACGACCACTAAATTGTGTTAACTAGTTGGTATTTAGAGCAGGTGGCTGCTTAAAGCAAAGTGAAAGTAAAACAGAACGCTCCCATAGGAGCGTTCTGTTTTACTTTCACCTTGCTTTAAGCAGCCACCTGCCTTTAACACAAACTAGTTGATGTATTTTAGTGTTCGTTATAGAGAGGTTTTACTGTAATGAAAACGAAAGCATTATTGTGGTTATATTATATATGTCCTAAGATTGTATATAGCAGGTCAAACTTTGGCCAGATATTAATTTTTTAACATCGAGTTATGGTTAAAGGTTCCCGTTACATATATGCTTTCGCTGAAGAAGGAATGAAAAAAGATATACCGAACTGAAAATGGTAGCGGTCGAATATGCCTAAGTAGTACATATACGGTACAGAAATCAGTCCTGAAAATGTAAAATGACACGATCATTATCTTTCTTGAGAGTCACGAAGCGGAAGTTGTGGAACGGTTAAAACAGAAATCAATTAAGAAATGTTGAAAACTAGACAACATCTTCTGCTGCCATGGAAACACTTTTTACGTGACGGCTTTTGCTTTCATGTCTGACAGTCATAATTCTGTTACTTTGACACGTTGACAATGGACCAGGTTGCACTGCACTCGGTTATTAGACTGCATATTAGAATATTGCCTACACATAACTTGCCGCAATAAACCGTCTCGGTCTGTTCTGAGCTAACTGTTACAGAGAATGTATGTTCAAAATTGAGAACCCTGTTCAATTTTCTGCAAAACTGTTGACCGATTGTCAAGCAGTCTTGACCCCGGTGAGACGTCGAGTTACACGGCGTCTCATCTGGATCCAAGCTGCTTGCATCTGTTTGAAACGAAACACGTGTACACGTACTCTAAATTGACTCTGACAGTGTGCATGTTACATGACATCTGCTCCAGTAGTGTACATGTATATGTTATCAATGTCTTTCAATAATTCTTATATTACCTATATATCTAGTACAGTGCCCCCTCCCTACAACGTCCCTCTCAATAACAATTTCCTCCTTACAACAACGCATGTCACTGTTTCCGGAACAACAAGGCTCCAGAAACAACTTTTTTCCATCGTATTTTCCTTATGCCTCCATCAAACCTTATGTTGTGACCACTATTTAGAATCGTCACAAAGTGACGATTCTAAAGAGTGGTCACAACATAGGGTTTGATGGAGGCATAACGATTTTAGTTCTCGAAATACACATTATCTGGGGATCTGCAAACAAGCTAATTATGTTTGATTTTCCCTCCCTGTAACAACTCTCTCTGAACAACACATACAATCTTCGTATCCCAAAGGGTGTCGTTGTAGAGAGGGAGCACTGTATACAAAAGGTGTTGTCTGATATGAAATAGAATGGAAGTCAAACAGAATATATCACACACACGTGCACAACAATCCCAGATGCACAAATGAATTGCATGCGCCCACAACATTGTCAGAATTGTCTCTTGCCTGCTCATCATAGAAAATACAAGACATTATATGACAACATAACGTACACAAGGGTATTGAAATATACCGTAATGATTAGGTTGTGTCCAGGCCACTAAGTTTCTTCCATTTGTCCTTACGTTTACAACAGTTTCGATCTTAACTCATTTGCACTCACGATTCAATATGGAACATAGTTAAACAGTGTAGACTCTGATCAGACGCCGCATAATGCGGCGTCTGATTAGAGTCTATACTGTTTGCTGATAGGAATTTCAATATAAAACAAAACGATATTGAGCATTTTTGCCAGGCACCCCTTAGAAAAAGAATGGACTTATCCAATAAATAAACATGGAAGAATCCACTGGGTGTAAATGTGTTAATAGAGACGCCTCATCCGTATACAAACTGCTTGCATGCCTAGCGTGCAAAGAGTTAACTTTCTACGTCATAACTACTCATGGATTTTCCTGAAGTAAAAGGTTACGGAAGTGTAGTATCTGAAGCTATAATTACTCTGAATCCGACTCACGTTATTGCAGGTTATTAATGTTAGGTTTCTGATCATTAGTGGCATCAGCTGCTAACGGAAGTTGAATGTTACAGGAAGCTTCAGCTAAATTGGAAAAACGTACATTGCTACAGTAAGGTCTGGATCATACTGCTACTCAAACAAAGTATACTTTCGTTTTCTTAACCTATTCCCGCATATTGACGCTTTTTGACGCTTCTGTAAAAGTCACTTTGAGAAACCATTGTGATAAATAGAGCATTTGTTCCACAGGAGCAAGTGCTCTATTTATCACAGTGGTTTCAAAACTACACAATTCTGAAAATCTCATTTTCTCTAGTAAATATTCCTTTTGGGTATATTTAATCAAAGAGGTTGGCTCTAAAAATAGGCTATGTGGGAATGGGTTAAATCAGGCGGTAGCTTCACGCAGAATAGACATAAAGCAAAAGTAGCGTTAACTTTTTACTCTATGAATATTCATGTACTGAATAAAGACATCATGAATATCGATTATATTAATTGTTATAATAGCACGTAAACACAAATACCTTTTAGGGATGGCAAAAACTTTAGAATAATATCTACATTATACCATTAGCAAACAGAGCAGACCCGGATCAGACGGGTTCTACATGGATTCGTCTGATCTGGGTCTACTCTGTTTGCAAAGGCGTATTTATAGAACAAACGTGTTCAGTAACCACCTGTCTTTACAGACTAATATGTTTACCTATTAATTTTGCTCCCAGTGGATTCTTCCATGTTTATATATTGGATTAGTTTTTTATCTAAGGGTGCCTGTCCTAAATTTTTAATTGTGTTCTGTTTTATATTGAAATTCCAATCAGCAAACAGTGTAGACTCTGATCAGAGTCTACACTGTTTGCCTACGTCCCATATATGGGATAGAGGGAGCAAATGGGTTAATGATAGTTGTCGCAATAGCTAGACTACGCTGTGGACCCTAATTACAATGTATGAGCCGCTATATCAGACCGATATTAGTCTCGGACAAAGCAAACAACGTTACTATGTCTGTTGTAACTCTTACGCTGTCCTTCGCTAGTTTTATTTAGTTTTCTTCATTTGTGCCACAGTAGCAAACAGTATGGATCCTGATCTGGATCAAAACAGTTTGCATAGGTAATCATATTATACTACATTGGCAGCGAAAGAGTTAATAAATATATACATCTGGTCAACAGTTTCTGCTTACGCATGGTGATGTATTGTTTCCGACACGGCGGGGCATAATTGACTTGTAATTATAGTTCGGGCTTCTTTTAGTTCTATGAATGTGGTTCATATCATTAATAGGCATTGTTTTGTAGGAATTTATTCCAATTTAAGCAATGTAGTTAAACTGATCTTAACCGTAACTCTAATAGAGAAAAAATAAATACTTTTAGGCAGATGGTCGCTTAATGCAGGGTGAAGTGAGCTTTATGCATGACTTTTACCCTGCATTATGCTACCTGTCTCCAAGACCGATATTTATACTAATTATATTGTTCAGCTAAGAAGGGTTTTACTGTTACGGTCACATGGGGGCCATTTCGTGAGTCTAGATGGTCTAAAAAGTCAAAAAATTTATTGGGTCGATTTAGTGTTATATTATAGCACTAAATCGACCCAATCATTTTTTTTTTACTTTTTAGACCATCTAGACTCACGAAATGGCCGACTGTGGTTACGGTAACCTGGGAAGGCAAACAAGCGCTGGGGTTACTCAGATTGTAGTAACTGTTATCATGCCGACGACATGTTTACAAATAGAGTAGAATCAGATCAGGGCCTGTCTGATCATGATCTGCTATGATAGCTTATGAAACTGTATAGCTCTGATTCTGAAGGTAACAGCTGTAGAGTCATACTTATCTATTATAATTTATAAGCAAATAGAACAGACAGGAGCCGTCAGATCCCATGTGCACACAGGACAGACCTTGGCCAGACGGCTCCTACAGGACCTGTCTGATCTGGGTTTGCTCTGTTTGAAATGAAAGGCGTCTTAATCAGATAAGAGATAATCAGGGAATAATGGCTTAATGTCCGTATCGTATATGTTTATGTGTAGGTGAACACGTACACGTTATGTTGTGTTCGGCATATAGTTTGATCCTACAGTATAGCCTATCAGAACATGGGCGTCTAAAAAAGCAGGTGGGTGCTTAACGCAGGTCAAAGGTAACGCAGAAAGTTCCTATAGGAGCTTTCTGTATTACTTAAGACCTGCATTAAGCTACTACCTGCATTATAGACGGACGCTTAAGACAGGTTCTACTGTAAAGAGAGCCGAAACTACGCAAGCACAAACGCGCGCACAAACGCACACACGCTCTTCGAGTTCCAGAGCTTACTTTCCTTAAAGAACGATTCGTCCATGACCAACATTTCTCCTAAGTTCGCACGTGCCCAGAGAGAAACTATCTAGGCCACCCTAGAGCATGAGCATGTTTGATTACTTGAGATAGTGTACTACGTTCCTGTCAGTCTATGAGTGATGCGTAGGCAGCATCGACATTTAACAGTAAAAAAACACGGTGAATCTCGTCTGCATAAAACAAACACTTTTGGTTTTCCATTTTAATCCATTACACCCACAGAAACTACCTTTAACACCTGTGCAAACAGGATTGACCCTAACCAGACGGCTCCTATTTGTGCCGTCTGATCAGGGTTTGCCCTGTTTGCTTAAACAAAGAGATACTACATAGTTTGTGACATGTCCAAAAATTCACGTGGTCGTTTGCATTCATAACAGAATAAATCACCCAGCTAGCTAGGTGAAAATAAAATGCCATCAGCGAATAACAAACGATGTTATATCTGACAATGTACGGATTGATCATTTGATTTATGTAATACTTAAGTAACTGTCGTCTGTACACACTTTATATTTTGCTTCTATACTGGGCGTACGCATGTCCTTTTTGTTCATAGTTGAACTTCGATATCTCGCACTCGGATAACTCGAACTCCGGGATAACTCGAACAAAAAGTTTAGTCCTTCCAAAACTAACAAAACAGAACTGCTCTAAATTGTATTGTTACAGATATCTAGAAACACGTGTGATAGCTAAATGCAGGTCAAAAGTAATGCTGAACGCTCTTGTATTAAGCTGTGAACTGGAGATATTGGTCAGACTATAAATCAGTTGGCTCGAACCTCTGTTATCTCGAACTAATTTGTATGATCCCTTACAGTTCGAGTTACCGAAGTTCAACTCTATTTTCAAACGTTGCTTTATAGAATGTCACACAATGTGAATCCTGGCTCCGAGGTTATAAAGCTTTTTGCTTGAGTCTGAGATCATTCTCAAGCATCTGATTGGCCAGATTCTGCGCTAGCTCAGGATCTGGCCAATCAGATACTTGAGAATTATCTCAGATTCAGACTCAGACTCAGAAGCTTTATAACCTCGAACCCTGATCAGAGGTTGCGGTACTCGGTATCCATCTTGGTTCAACCTTTTTTTTTAGCGGTTGTCAATAATCCATCATTATAGTTTCTGTGTGTATTTACTGAACCGTACTGCAGACGTATGGTCGTATTCAAAACAGCATTGTGCCTCGAAGGTTTTCTTTATTTAAAATATTGTATATGTTCAGACTGGATGTAATTGATCGTCTCCAGTGCTGAAAATACCAAACTCTTTCTAGCAAATCTCTATATTAATTCTGCCAAAGTTTATTAAAGTGCATTTGTGTAATCTATCTTGGAGAACTCTGATTGATGAGTGTCTGCACTGTTTGTTTTTCAATAACATTATAGCATTCAATGTTTTCAGTATTCAAAGAGTTAAAGCATGAACATCTTGCAATGTCCCTTTTTCACGTCCATTTATTATTTTGCTGCCAAATGAAAATAAAGCCGAACTCCGGCAGGAAATTAGGACATGGCACATGGACGTCGACAGCAACACCAGAAGCGCAAACTGAGTGCGCGTTAACATACACACGACCTTCACGGAACTGTTTATTGATTGTTCAACACCGACATCATATAGTAAGGGTTATAGGGGTTGTGTTAGTTCGTTGGTTTTTAGGGCAAGTGGCTGATTAAAGCAAGGTGAAAGTAAAACAGAACGCTCCTACAGGAGCGTTCTGTTTTACTTTCACCTTGCTTTAAGCAACCACCTGTCTTTTACACAAAATACTTGATGTAATTTAGTGGTCGTTATAGAGAGGTGTTACTGTATATGATACGAAGAGGCGTAAAACAACAATTTACAATTCAATACAACTCAAAGAAAACAAAAGACAATATGTGGTGCTAGAAAGCGTATTACTGGGAAGTGTTCATCGAGTTGCCTGTGTCCAGGGCACTGTGGTACTAAATTGGGTAATTCAGAGTTTACGGCATCACGACACCGAAACATACCACGTAGCGCCTAAGGTTGAACATAAAGGAATTCCACAGTCACGAAGTCTCAGCAATAGAATGGCACTCATAAACATGTATACCACACACATATTCACAAGGGTGAAATATACTCAATTCAAACACAAAAAGGTAAAGACCTAAGTACCGCCTTGAACGATCAGTGGTAAATCTAAACCATTGTTGGGGGACGCGATCAACCTCATACTTATCTCATATGTACCAACAGTGTAAATAAATATACCCTCCCACCCGACAGCTCCACGGCAAAGTTTTAAAGTTACGATAACTTGATAAAGAATGTGGATCCTGATGAAACCGAGATTTCTCTGCCGAGATCAGACGGCCTATGTGTGAGTCTTCTGGTCAGAATCTGCTCTATTGTCTTACAGAATTATATAAGTCTGGTTCTATAGTTTCTGCAATAGCAAACTTATATTGTCCTGTTTTATTGACCTGTCAAATGTGAATATTCCTACGCCACTGAAAGTATATATTTAGCTTGGGTAAACCTGTGTTTCAAACGTTTTTCACGAGATTCACAATAGATGCACAAGTACTCGAATAAGCCAAGTAGGAAAGCTTTTATTAGCGGAAACAATCGATATCAACCGAAGCTATATATGGCGTGTTCAGCAAGCGTATAATTATTTAAATTTGACAGGTTAATAAAACAGGACAATACTCAGTTCATATACATGTATACCATTATAACTATTCATCTAATATCATTATTGTTAACGTAGATATTTGTGAAAGAAACGACTAAACGTCCCGTTGATGTTTAAATCGGTTCATTCTGTCAGATTATACGTTATATTTCGATATATGTTCCGTATGAGTTTAATTATGGTTTGAAGGTTCGTGAAATCAAAAATAATGATTTTGTTTATCATTTCAGAACTGTGTGATTGAGTAAAGCACAAGTTAACGACACGAACTACTTTATTTGACGTCATCGTTAAGAAGATAGAATATGGACGTGTGTGCGGTGTACGTACTCTTTATCTGTGTACAGTCTCTGGAAGCCTTCGACATGTATAAGTTCCAGTTAAAAGAGGCACAGGTAAGAAGCTCCATCGTTACATGTAGCCCTTAGCATGCTATAAACATATTATTTGTTCAAATCGAGCTGAATCATGTTTCACTTACTGCAGATTTTTCAAGATTTTTTTAACTTATGAACGGGTTGTCAAACAACTTGGATCCTGACAGTGTTACTCGACGTCTCACCTGGACGCAAGCTGTTTACAAGTATATTCATAGCATTCAAAGGGCTAAATATTAGTATATGTGGCGAAGTAGAACAAATTGAAATTGAGGATAGTGTTCAGTAATATCACCTTATTACACCATTAAAGGATGTAGGTCCTATCATTTGGTGATCTTTTGCACAGCGTCGGATTGTATATCAGATAAAACTAGAGGTTTTTGTCACAAAAACGGATGTCTCCCCTCTAATAAAAACCGTATGTAAAGGGAAATCACTAAAAATGTTATGGTCTTGATGAATGATACTTCCCCTCATTATGCGCTTTCCACGCCACATTTTTCAAGAAGAAAATGATAACAGCTAATAACTCCATAAATACTGATACCAGATTTATGGCCCTTGTGCACGACACTTACTTTCATCATGCTCTTTCCAAAAATAAAATGTCATTCCAATAGCATTAGTCGAACAGGAGTTATTGATCGGCCAAAAAATGTAACAAAGGGCAATAACTCCAAAAGTATTGAAGCCAGAGTTATGGCCCTTGTTCATGACACTTTCTCTCATCATGCTCTTTCCATGTATGAAGTTTCAATACGATGGCAAGAGCCATGTAGGAGTTATCGTCCGGACAAGAAAGCATTAAACAAATGTACAAGGGGCAATAACTCTACATTTATTGAAGCTCGAGTTAAGGATCTTATGCATGACACTTTCTCTTATCATGATATTTCCATGTATGAAGTTTCACTCCAATGGCATGTGTCACATAGGAGTTATCATCCGGACAAAAAATTGTGATTTTTTTACAAAAGGCAATAACTCCAATATTAGTGAAGCCAGAGTTATGGACCTTGTGCATGACACTTCCTCTCGTTATGATCATTCCATATATGAAGTTTCAATCCAATGGCATGAGCCATATAGAAGTTATCTTCCGAACAAAAAAGTGTGAATTTTTTTACAAAGGGCAATAACTCCTATATTAGTGAAGCCAGAGTTATGTACCTTGTGCATGACACTTCCTCTCATTATACTCTTTCCATATATGAAGTTTCAATCAACTGGCATCAGGCATATTGAAGTTATTGTCCGGACAAAAAATTGTGATATTTTTTACAAAGGGCAATAACTCCAATATTAGTGAAGCCAGAGTTATGGACCTTGTGCATGACACTTCCTCTCGTCATGATCTTTCCATATATGAAGTTTCAATCCAATGGCATGAGCCATATAGGAGTTATCGTCCGGACAAAAAAGTATGTTTTTTTACAAGGGGCAATAACTCCTATATTAGTGAAGCCAGAGTTATGGACCTTGTGCATGACACTTCCTCTCATTATGCTCTTTCCATATATGAAGTTTCAATTAACTGGCATCAGGCATATTGAAGTTATCGTCCGGACAAAAAGTGTGACGGACAGACAGACAGACGGACAGACGGACAGACGGGCAGACAAACAGACAGACAGACAGACAGACAACTCTCACGAAAACAATATGTCTCCCCCATATAAATATAGGGGGAGACATAATTACCGAATGATGATGATGTTACATCATTTCGTTGACTTCAAAATCTGGTTGATAGTCAAATTTGCAGTCTTATGAAAATGTATACTTATTAAACCACCACTGTTACATCGCAATAACAAACAAGGGACATAAAAGAGGAATCCAATATAAAGGACCTATTTCGCATTTGGCATACATTTGTGTTTATTTATCAAGTGAGATAATATACGGATGGACCCAATTATCCCTCAAAGAGGGTAAGCGATCTGTACCGGGAAATTAACATCTCATATACCTTACAGTATGCCTGCTTTAACCCTTTCGGCGCCAAATGTCTAATTGTCGTCTGCAATCGAATTTTGTGAGATCATACGGTAAAATAAAGAAATGAGATAAATAAATGCAAATTTCAAAAGAATAAAGCACAGATATGGAAATAGAGACTGAGACAAAAAGTGAAGACCCTGAGGCGTCTGGTCTGGTACTGAACTATTTGTCGTGGTGCATTATTGCGACTCCAGCGGTAAAAGGGTTAACCCTACTCGACCTCTTTGCAAACAGAGTAGACAAAGACCAGAGCCGTCTGACCAGTGAGTACTATTTTTGCTTCCGGAAAAAAGCATAAAAATGTTACACTTTCTGCCAAGGGCAAAATTGTAAAAACAATTAACGAAATATTCATGCTGTCATTATTTCTTTCATTAATATGTATTTGGGAAGAGGTTAATGGTATAAGGTCTGTGAAAGAAGATTGTATTCTTTGAATTAAGTTGTTTTTATTGTCTTTATGATGTTCTTCTGGTGCATGAAGATACCGTTTATTTAGCTCATAGCCAAAACGCTTCATCGCAAATGATGCTCCGGTGTATGCAGTCATAATAGACGATCGTTCGCAGTAAGGCAATCTGTTATAAAGCTATCAAGCGATTTTGAACGCAAATATCCTGAGCGCTATATAAATGTATATAGATCATAATGATATAGACGATCTGGTCTTAGTAACTGACAACTTTAAAGACGATGCTTCTTTGTATTTGACACAATTACAATGTCAAAAGCAGATACATAATTCCATTTATTATTTGCTCTTTCAAATCATTCAAGTTTTATTGTTTTCTCTTATAAAGCATTATTTGTTTTGTTTTCCTCTTATGAACCATGAATGTTTTATGTTTTCCTCTTAAAATACATTTTTGTTTGTTTTATGTGGTCCGCCGATAAAACATTAGTGTCTTAATTTTGCTCTTATAAGACATTTATCGTTTCCTCTTAAAGAAAACGTATTAATGTAAATAATTATGTTGTTTCTTTATAAAACCTTTCCCGGTGATCAACAACCCATTCAATTAGCCTTATCGCTTTATCGCATGAATATTCATGTAGAAATGCAAATAGAACAAACCATTTAAGACTGCTACATTGTAATAAGAGTGCTAACACTCCCTAAAGCATTCAACCTGATCCATTCATAAGACGCAATAACTCTTCATTATTTGACACTCATTAACAGCCACAAGAACAATAGGCAAAGCCAAGGTAGCTGCCAGTTCTCATTTCGTTACTCTATTAACAAACTGCACAATGGTTCGCAGCTCTGCATACAAACGCGAATAACGAAATATTATCCCGATCGCACGGAAATAACGGACTACGAAGTCACAGTACGTTATTCGAATAATGAACAGCAACAAGCAGCCAACCTAATGTTGTCACAAAAAATATTTTCCCGTGAAGCTGCTTATGATTAAGTCACAAGTCGTAAAAACGAATTCATATCTGACAAAAGAGTTGCCAATCACACTAGGGATATTTCCCAAGGTCTCCTGATGTTTACCACTCAATATACCAGCAAAACAAGACGATCTGTCATAAAACAGTCAATATTTCTAATAACACTTTTACTATTGGCAAATGTTACGAATTGTAATATTTTATCCTCACATATCTTGTGATCATTAGTCTGTCTAAGCTTTCTTCTTTGATCGTCATTTCGTGTTGTTCTGAAAACAAGATTCCGTGTGTATCTATCATGGTCTAGAGATGAGTATTAATAATCTAAGAGTGTAGAATTCCAAACAATATTGCTAGAAAGGGAATGGTGTCTGGATATACACGGCCCTGTAGAAATGCATATTAAACGTTTTTGCATTTCTGTAACTTACAATAACAAAGGCCCAGATATAATAGAATACCTCCTTAATCCGTACAAACCAATAAGTATCATTACCTTTCTTTCAGACAGGTGGCAGTTTAATGCAGGGTGTAAATCACACTTACCCTGTGAGCTATACCGCTGTATCATTCAGCCACCTGCCTAAATAATTACCGATTCTAATGGTTTGAATCAGCGAGGTTTTATTGAGTTATTAATTTTGGGTTTGATTCAGACAAAGAGAAGCAACAACGTACACAACATTCAAGTATTGAGTTACAATATACAAAACACTCGTGTATTGAGATACAACATAATAAGCACTCAAATATTGAGATACGATACAACGGTCAAAGCAATTGGGTTTGAGATACAACACACAAAGCACACTCAAGTATTAATATAGACAATATACAAACACTGAAGTATTGGCATAAGGCATACAGTTTTTTTAGTATTAAGATACAAAATGTACAAAATTGAGTCATGCAGGAAGCACCACATACAGAACAAACAGTCACCCGAACAGCAACACAAGGAAACAGCAAATATACACAACTACAAAAACATCAAGAGACGCACAAAGACAAAACAAACATACAGTAGGGGGAAGATGGTGAGAGTGGTGTATGTTACTTGCATATCCTGCAAGAGAATGATAACAACATCAATTACGTGTACGGGAGATTTCTACGGCCACCACACGGCACAAGCAATACTGTTGTGTTAATAAAAGTACAAAAATGAGTCATGCAGGAAACACCACATACAGAACAAACAGCCACCCGAACAGCAACACAAGGAAACAGCAAATAAACACAACTATAAAAACATCAAGAGACGCAAAGCACTCTCAAGTATAAAGATACAAAACACTTAGGTATTGAGATCATAATTTGATAAGACTGCTTTCAAAGTTAGAATGTGGAGCAATTCATTAACCCTTTCCCTATAGGAGCGTTCTGTTTCAATTTCACATTGCTTTAACCAGCCACATGCCCTTAAAACAAACTAATTAACACAATTTAGTAGCCGTTATAGAGCGGTTTTATTGTATAACGTCGGTATGTATCAGTGAAGTAATAATATATAGGGAATATTATACGAAGTGACGATATGAAGGGTAGTATCATATGAGTTGTAGTATTCTTACGATCTGCTGTTTTAATAAAAGAACACAGACGGACATCAATATTCTAACTCATTTCATTCAGAAACAGAAAACATGGTCAATTCATGAAGGGCGCATTGATCTATAACTGTGATCTTGTATTGCATGCTCGTGCAATACGAAAATTAATCTGAGATGTTGTATTTCATGATCGAAGACAATCGTATTTACTGCAGAAACTGACAGGTATATAATAAAAGAGTGTATGCAGACTAGTTAAACCTCTACCTAGACCTGTTGATGGTACATACGGTTTCTACCAATGCTATTTTGATTCATAAGTGCAATATACTTCGATTTGATTATCAACTTTAAGATTTCCCCTGGCTTACCTAAACCATAAAATTGTCTACAAGTATACATATAACATTTAGCCTATATATTTTTTCACCAACTATATTTTCAAAATTCAAGCTATAATCAATTTATCTACCAGAATGCAACCAGGGTGTCAAACACTTTGGATCCTGATGAGACGCCGAGTAATTCGGCGTCTCATCAGGATCCAACCTGTTTGCATAGGTATTCACTCATCCCATAGCAGGCTAAAGGTTAATTTAAAAGTACACTTATAATTCAGTGCGCAACATTTATGTATCATACTGATATTTATCATAATAGCTCATTTACATTGTACCCTATTTACCCTCAGCAGTCGGACATACTTCAGACTTAGGCAAGTATTGTAGAAACTTGGTCATGGTCTCCACTATTTACTACTGTGTTAGTATTGTCTAAAGTTATCAAAATGGCGACACAATGTCTTATTAAGCTTTACAAATCGATGGAGAGAGAGACACTTGGTGTCCGAATACTTGGAGAAATTAGGGTATGCGCTCTCGTTTTAAAAACGAAGAGATGTTGTTGCCTTGATAACATTTACATTTATATTGCTTCTCAGGTCATTGTGTGTGCAATTCAGAGCAGTAGACAAAGGTGCGTATTCAATACTAAACATTGTCATTTCTGCACCAGATCAGGACTACGCTGTTACCATTCTGTCAAATTGTCTCCAAGAGACAATTATACTGAGTAATCACTACGTATCGTTTAGTTGAGTGTAAAGGAACTATTCCTGAAATTAATGTATATTATTTTGATTTATGCTAATTATATAGGCCTCTGATATATGTCCATACGACAAAGGCAACGTAACCAACGTCTTGCAGAAACTGGGTTGTTCTTATTTGGTTGAAGTGCTATGAGTTATGTACTTTGAGAGGAATAGGGATATATAGGCTCTTAACCCTCACACATAAACGCTTTATCAAGCCTTTGCAAACAGAGTAGACGCAGATCAGACGGCTCCTGCTGCAGTCATCTCACCAGTGTCTGCTCTGTTCGCGTATGAAAGTTTTACAGACCTGACTACAGTTCCTATCAATAATGATATTTCATAGTTTAACAAGTTTAGATATAAACAACTTTTCACATGTTTACAAACACTCTTTTCACACAAACATATTAGAACCATATCAGACATCTCCTAATCAGGACCTGCCCAGTTTGTTGATATTATTATCTAGATATGATTTTACAGTTTGCTAAAAACCCATGTTCATGCACACTATAAAATATCAGGTGATACATGACACATATTTACGATGTCAGTATTTCTTACATGACTATTCAGCAGGCAAAGGCTTAATGCATGTTGAACGATTTTGAGGGTGTAATTTATATTTTTATGTATTTGTGTTTGTTTTGTTTTATAAAACATTACCTAGAGTTAATAAGTGCTGTTTAACCCTTATTCCGATCATGGCCATCTGACTCACATTTGCAAACAGATTGTATGCAGCCGAGACGCCGAGTGAAATGTGTCTCATCAGGCTCCGAGGTTATAAAGCTTTTTGTTTGAGTCTGAGATGATTCTCAAGCATCTGATTGGTCATATGTATATTCCATATATATTTATGGACCCAGGACTCAATCTACTTGTAATTCGGTCTATAGTTTCTCAGAATCTTTCTCGACTCGGAAGTAGTCACAAAATGCACCATATCCAAATCACATATTGTGTAACACATACAATGTACATGTAGGTTTTATCTTCATTTTACACATATGATCCATTTGTGCAAAACTTCAGACAAATTATTTTTTTCATTCATTCAAACGAATTTTCAATCATATGCAAACAGAGTAGAACCAGGATCATACGGCTCCTATAGGAGCCATTCGATCCGGATCTGATCTGTTTTTCTTATGCAATTATAATAGATCTGACTCTGCAGTTTCTACCCAAATCACCTGTGTACTAATGCCTTTACAAGATTTCAGCTAATAAATATTCATGATTTCATCATTTCCTGTATGAATATTAAACAGGGAAACTGTTAAGACAAGCATACCTTATCACAAAAATGTACTAGTTTTTTGGTGTTGTAGTTTTCCGTCTGAATATGTGTTACATTCACCACATCAGTCTGATTGGAAATCTTGACATGCACGTGAACGAATGTCTGGCAAATGAACAAAACCAAATACATTAATGTGTCAATTTGAGAAACTCCATTTGCTAATAATATTGCAAGCAAGCGTCAATCCGCTGTGAAGAAATGTTCGAAAGGAAGACCATTAGCCTATATCCCTCTACCAACGATATGACTCGCGTTTACAAACATCTTTGATCCTGAGGAGATGGCGAGTAACTCAGCGTCTCATCAGGATCCAAGCTGCTTGTTACTCTGTCAATAGTTTCTCAAATGCTTGTTTATATACATTTGAACCTGTCCTAAGAGGCCACTCATTTACAAAACATAGGAGACTTAAAAAGCAGATGGTAGCTTAATGCTGGACAGAGTTAATGCAGAAAGCTCCCATAGGACTTGCATTAAGCTATCACCTGGGTTACAGGCACATACTTATACTCTTTTTGATGGCCGCTTAAGACAAGTTCTTACTGTACATAATTGAAAGACAATATGCGAACTTAATATTCTGTTTGTATTCTATATTGGTATGTCTTGGGATCAACTCTTTAAGTGCTACATGTATTTGCGAATATGTGAGTATCTAGTATGTACACAGTTAGGGTCCATGTGACGGACGATGTTATCGTCGAGCCACCGGGATCAAAACTGTTCGTTACTGTTCTATTATTTAAATAAAATGAGTGAAAATTAAAACAAAATTAACATTATAACAGTCGAAAAAAAATAAGCAGCGAAATAGTTGATGAAATAGGTTTCTGAACGCTCCGAATGACAATTCAATCATTATTTAACCAGGTCAAATATTCTAGCAATAAACCTGGAATAAACGCATCCAGACACATACACGTGCCTTTGTGCTAGTTTCCCGATATATACTAGGGCATGGATTGGAAGTGTATTTGCATATATATTGCTTTATTTGGAATTTTGTTTCCGGAATAATGTACTAACAATGCAATGTAAGGACACGTCAGAAAACGAAGACATCAAACGTTTTGGTCCCTATGCAACATGTCCCAAAACATCATTTATGAAACATGGCAATACGGAAAAAAGAAAAAGACTCTCTTTATAGCTACTACCTAAAATGAGCAAGCCCTGGACCTTAAGGCCAGATGGAAGCTTAGGACAATACGGTAGTGATGTAGAAAGCCCCATCAGTTTTCTGTATTACTTTTGTCATGCATTAATCATCCACCTGCGTTTAAAGACGCATGTTTCGATTCATGAATTGGTTGGTTTATAGGGTTTTTTTAATGATTACGGAAACACTTGTAGAATGAGTAATTGCAAACATATGCTCAAGGAAAAAAACAGCATCTACATGCGACTACATAAACCCTTTGCTTGAGACCATATATTAGTGTAAGTGATACACGTATTATGAAATGAGGTCTGGTTAAGCTCCGATCTGTTGCCGTTGTCACGTTCTTCTAATTCAGATAATTCTGATTTCCAGATACCATTGACAGAGTGGCAAACAGCTTGGATCCTGGGTCCATGCTTATAAAGCTTTTTAGTTGAGTCTGAGTTCGTTCTCAAGCTTTTGATTGGTCGGATTTGAGTTCTCGAGCTTTTGATTGGTCGGATTTGAGCCAAAGGCTCAAATCTGACCAATCAAAAACTTGAGAACGAACTCAGACTCAACTTAAAGCTTGAGAACGCATGGATCCTGGTGAGACGCTTAGTAACTTGGCTTCTCATCAGCATCCAAGCTGTTTGGCACTCTGTCAAAAGTATCTGAAAAGCTTAGCGGGCTAAGGGTTAATCGTGATCAGTCCGTTTAATGCTCTTGTACCTTTGAGAGCGAAACCGTGTTTAGATAATTACGATTTGCATGTACACAAGCACACGGATTGTTTCTCCCTGGAAAAGTAAAGTAAAACATATCTATTGAGACACTACGCTGTTTGACATTCGTCCTATAAGCAGTACGTTACTGACTGTCCCAGGAAGGGAAATCCGCAGTAGCCAGCACGTGGATAACTAAGTATGATGGTGTGCTTTTAGCAATTCACTAGTCCATCTTCTAATAACCAGACCTGACTCATATCTGCAAACAGTTTAGATCCAGATGAGACGTCGTGTAACTCGGCGTCTCGTCAGGAGTCAGGCTGATTGACACATGGTCAATATTGTTTCAAAAGCGTTTACCTTTTTCCTCATATATAAATGCCTTTTCTCGCATTTGCAAACTTGGTAGACCCATATCAGACGGCCCTTATAGGAACTATCTGATCAGGGTATGTTCTTTTTGCTAATGGACTTTGGTAGATCTGTTTATGTAGTTTTCGAAATGGCTACACTGTCACGCCTTCCATATATCATTTTAACTATTTTGTCCATGAACATCAGTCGGTAATTAAAACTGGACGAAACATAGAACACGAAGAGGTTTAAATAGGACTAGTCACAATTGCACCAGGTCTACAGATTCACAGTGGGGTAAGGACGTGTATCACTTGCACACGGAATGGTCCATAGCTGTCTGCAATGGTAGATCTATCAGAACATGATTGCGCAAGCAGTATAGACTAACTGTAGCGGCATAGACATTGTGTCTTACCATAATCATGCTTGGTTGTTTGCTTTGCTTACCACTGACCTATTCTGTCTTGGGAATATTTCATTACAACTACCATTTTGCTATTTTTATATCTAATTGTATTATTACTGTGTTTGCTGAAGGCGCCAAACGACGTCTCCACCAGCTAACCGGTTAAATGTATCACATCTGTACAAATAGACCCAGTAATTTTATCATATCTTATTGCCATGAGCACAAATAAATTTCCAGAAAAGACGGAGTAAATTGAATTGTTTCTTACACAACTCAAAGTGGGTGTTTATACAGGCTACGATTGGCCAAGTGATTTAACACCGTAATGCAGTGAAGTCTCTCTACTACGACTACTCAAATGAATTCTGGTTTTTAACCCTTACAACGCTGACTTTTCAAATGGACTATTCCAAATTAAAACAGGTCAAGCTTTGGGAGTTTTCTGAAGAAAAGTGTAACATGACAAACAGTGCAGACCCTGTATGAAAGTTTCTTCATTATGTTTGGCATTCATTAAGCTACCAATTACCTCCTGGCATTCATTAAGCTACCAATTACCTCCTGACATTCATTAAGCTATCAATTACCTCTTCGGTTCAAACTACTTAATATATGAGCATGTATGTCTTTAAAAGCAGGTGACTCCTGAATACAACACAGCAGTAAGGCAGAAAGCTCCTTAAGAAGCTTTCCACACAACCTTAAATATGCATGAGGCTAGCACCTGAATCTACCACTCATTGAACCTCTTGTTTAATGTTGCATTATCTGGGGTTTATTGTGTATGTAATCAAACATAGTTTAAACCCCTCTAAACCGGAATTGTAATAAATAAGAATTAAGGTATATTAGGTATCACATAGAGCCTTAACCCTTTCCTTCATATAAACGTGTTTTCATGCATTTCCTATAGGATTCGTCTGATCAGAGTCACCTTTCTGTGTTTGCTAATGGAATTTGAAAGACCAGTGTCTTTAGTTTCTAAAATAGCTACAGTGTTCCACCTTCCATATTTTGTTATAACTATTCTGTCCATGAATATTCAGTATTGACATGTGGACTAAATATAGAACCTCCTGTCTTGGTGACTTACTTTAATACTACATGTATCTAGAATGTCCCGTCTAGAAAGATTTTACTGTACTCAAACACATATAGTTTCAACTGTTTCTCGGCTTCTATAGCATATAATTCTATAATTATTTACGGCTAAATACAAATAGTATAAATTTCTGTTAGAAATAACGAATAGTAAATATATCAAATCTTCAAATATCGGTGGATCTGAATATGAGGCTAACGTTTAGAATATTGCTCTATACCAGACTTTCAAAATAGTATCAATGCCTGTCATCAAGACTGCTGACAGCTTACTGCAGAGTAAAGGTCAAACAGAAGGCTCCTAGTGGAACGTTTTGCATGACTTTACCCTACGTTTAGCAGTCATCTGGATTAAGAACACATTCTTGTCTTTATTGAAATTCCGTTTTGGAGGCGTTTTAATGTACATACAACGGTACTTTTTCGAGGACATTTTCAAATGACAGGTTTGCATTATAATGCTTATATTGCATTTATATTGAAACCTTTTTCCATTAAAATATATACTGCTGCAATGTCAATGACACGCATTGGCTTATTGCATCCGTTGTTATTTCCATAAGCCCGCAGAATAAGATATCGCCGACAATATGCGCCGTCTACACCCATTCTAAAACTAGAGATCCCTATATGTCTTTTTAACTCTTTTCCTCATGTAAACGTGTTTTCACGCATTTGCAAAGAGAGTAGACCCAGATCAGACGGCTCCTAGAGGAGCCGTCTGATCAGGGTCTACTCTGTTTGCTATTGGAATTTGATAGATCTGTTTCTTAACTTCCTTAAATTGCTACAATATTTCAACTTCCATATTTCATTATAACTATTTTTTCCATGAATTTTCAGTAGGTATTGAAATTTGTAATAAACATAGAACAGGGAAAGGGTTAAAACAAATCGTTTGTACACCCACGAGACCTAGGTCTACTGTCTAGTGTTAATGCAAACTGTTTGCAAAGCACATATTGGTAAACAGATCGCTCGAAGTTACCGCATGTTAACCCGTACACCGCTGAAATTCGCATCTGTTGCAATCCGATTCAGTGATGCTTTAAAGAAAATATTGACCGAGTGTTAAACAGATTTGATCTTGACGAGATGCCGAGTTACTCGGCGTCGCATTTGGTTCCAAGCTGTTTGCAAATGCGAGTCAGATCTTGAATAGCAGGATGAGGATTACTATTCATCAATGTTTTCAATAATATCCACTCCAAACGTGGGGAGTTTGGGCAATGAAGGTAACATTAAAAGCAATTCTATATAGTTTCCATAAGCCAACAGAGCTGACCATGGTCCGGCGACTCGTGTAGAAGATTTCAGATGCAGGTTTACTCGGTGTGCAAAAGTGTGAAAAGATATCTCTATCATGTACAGGGTCAAACTAACCTAAATAAAAACATTATTTAGCATATCACTATAGTCGTAAATGGCTGCCCATTATACCGCGTTTCGAATTAATGGTAACAAAATCTACTACTTTCACATACAGTAAAAAATCTTTAAACCGGGCGTATAATTGAGTATAAATATCGGTCTTGGAGACAGGTGGCTGCTTAATGCAGGGTGAAAGTCATGCAGAAATCTCCTCTAGGAGCTTGTTGCATGACTTTCACCCAGCATTAAGCAGCCACCTGCCTAAAAGTAGCTAAATGCTTCTCTACTAGAATTCCGGTCTAGAGGAGTGTTAGTATACATGTATAATTAACCCCCTTCTAATGCAGCCACCAAAACGATGTCTATTTCTGAATCGTAGAGGCAAAATGTACCTTGACTATAAGTATGAATTCATCAAACTTGTCTACTGTAAATCCTCTCCATAACGGCCACTAAATTGCGTTAATTAATTGGTATTTAGGGCATGTGGTTGCTTATAATAAGGTGAAATTAAAACTGAACGCTCCTATAGGAGAGTTCTATTTTACTTTCACCTTGTTGTAAGCAGCCATCTTGATGTAATTTAGTGGCCGTTATAGAGAAGTGTTACTGTATTTCTAGATCTGAAAGACTTGTGATAGTTTAATGCAGGACACACTTTATATGTAGAACGTTTCTATAGGATATTGCTGTATTACATTCGCCCTGAATTAAGCAGCCACCAGTTTTTTAAGACACCAATACATTTTCTTAATTGTTTTTTTCTAGGTTCCATATATTAAAGCGAGACTTTTTCAATTAAACTTTAACTTTTCGTAGGGTCATAAAAACAAGTTTTTGACAGCTTCCTACATGCTACTTCGTATGCAAACATCCAATAATTCTTGAATTTGTCAGCCTGGTAATTGGATACACTGCTATTGATGAAATTTCCAGACGAAAAGACAAGCCGCGAAATTGAAAGCAATGTAATACACGTGACAACATACAGGAAAACCTCTCTTAAACGGCCAGTGAACAGACAAAGAACTGTGGGTCTTTCAAAAATAACAAAATGAGATCAAGATTTCAAATGTGCTGCGTCTATTGCGTTTGCATTTTTTTTTTATCATTTCTGTTCATTTTGTTTAACTCATTCTCCCCTGGACTATTTCTAGACCCAACATATTTGAATAAATCTACCGAAAAGGAGCATTAACTATATTATGGAGAAGTTTAGAATTATGTAGTTTTGAAACCATTGTGATTTATATAAATAGAGCATCTCTATTCAAAAAATGAGTTATACAGAGGCGCGAAAAGGCGTCAGTAGGAGAGAATGAGTTGAATATTCACACATGCCTTTACCTTGTATACCCATATGTTTATGCCTTTGCGAAAAGAGTAGGCCTAGATCTGACAGTTCGTGCAGGAACCGTCTGATCAGGGTTTACTCTGTTTGCTCTGCTTGCTTAGCCCTTTACCGTATAGGCTATTTTTAGATACAATCTTTTTGAATAAATCTACCGAAAAGGAGCATTAACTGGAGAAAAGGAAAATTTAGAATTTTATAGAGTGAAACCATTGTGATAAATAAAGCATTTGTTCCTGTAGGAGCAAATGGTCTATTTATCACAATGGTTTCAGAAAGTGACATTTACAGAGTCGTCAAACGTCAATATGAGGGAATTGGGTAAAATGAGATATCTCCCTTTTTGCCATGTTATACAGTAAAACCTCTCTAAACCGGAAATCTAGTTGAGAAGGTTAAATTACTTTTAGGCAGGTGGCTGTTTAATGCATGATGAAAGTAGCAAACAGCTCCTAGTGGAGCCTTCTGCATGACTTTCATCCTGTATTAAGCTGCCACCTGAGTGAAAGACCAATATCTATTCTGAACTGAACGTACGGTTTAGAACGGTTTTATCTATATCCCCGTTTTCATACGAATGTCATTATAACAGAGGTTTTACTCTATATCCTCTATATCATCATAACAGTTTTAACAGTCATGCATTATTATTGCTTACAGGTAATTCATCAGATGAAAGGTGTAAGGTGGTTCTACTGTATTGCTTGAGTTATTTCAAGTGCCAATCACTAGGAAACAAGACAACATAACTAGTTATTCTTAGTTCGGAACACAGGCCAAACGAAATATAATGTACAGTAAATCCCCGATAGTTCAAACACTTAAACAAGCAACATTATCGGTGTTCGGGGAAGGTGGCAGCTTAATGCAAGGTGAAAGTCATGCAGAAAGCTCCACTAGGAGCTTTCTGCATGACCTTCACCTCGCATTAAGCAGCCATCGGTCTAACTACGTTTCAATTATTCAATATTAAAATTTCGAACTATCCAGTGTATACTGTACGTAGAATCATGCCCAAACTAAATGTTCAATTGCTTCTGCAGATGAAGGTGTATCAAATGCTTGTAATAGTCTTCAATGTTATTGTCTATCTCACACCGAAAGCAAAATGAGAACCATTCAAGTGCGGGAAACGGGTATACTATTTGTAAGGCCTTTCCAAGCAGTGTAGACCCAGACCAAAATTCTACCAAAGGAACAAGTTGGCCAGGGTCTACGCTGTTTGTCATACAAACCATTTTCTTCAGTGGTGAATTTTGATACTCCTTTTTCCAATATTCAGAACAGGAGGAACCAGTTTCATCAGCTTAATGGTTCACAGGTTATTCTAAGAGGTTTGTTGATCCCAAACACTCGCAAATCTGTGAAATAGCATGCGTGCATAAACTGTCTGGGGCAATTCTACAAGTATTTCTGAATGGTTTAAAACTTTTTTCAGAAATTATTGACCGAATGGAAAACACGATGGGATGTCGGATCACTCACCCCAATACAATAAAGTCTCGCTAATATGTACACTCAAAAGACGTCTGGGTCCATGCTTATAAAGCTTTTTAGTTGAGTCTGAGTTCGTTCTCAAGCTTTTGATTGGTCAGATTTGAGTTCTCAAGCTTTTGATTGGCCAGCTTTGAGCCAAAAGCTCAAATCTGACCAATCAGAAAGTTGAGAACGAATTCAGACTCCTGATTCTGAATCTTTAGATTGAAAACAGACGGTAGCTAATACAGGACAAATGTGGTACAAACAGCCCCACAGCAGCCCTCTGTGCCACTTTTGCCTTGCATTAAGCAATCACCTGGTTTTACACTGCCCTATGTTATTGAATCATGTTGTCGATTTAGTTAGATTTCACTGTATATTGATGTTACAATGTATGTAAACTGAATCGCAACTTAGTGTGGATGTGTTCTTAGTGTGGATGTGTTCTTAGTGTTGATGTGTTCTTAGTGTGGATGCGTTCTTAGTGTGGATGCGTTCTTAGTGTGGATGTGTTCTTAGTGTTGATGTGTTCTTAGTGTGGATGCGTTCTTATGGATGCGTTTAATGATCAGCCCGCCAATTCAACGTTTCAATTACACGGTGGCTGAGTCTACAAGAAGCTTACTTACACAGTGCTGCAAATAGTACGATAAACAAAATGTTCCTACACACACATTATATGAAGAATAATGCAAGAAAGCAGTGTGTCAAAGTAACCCTATCACCGATGAGGAAAAAATATGACTGCTCAGATTTGGACCAGGGACTACTCAGAATCGATCAAGGTTGTGGGGAATAATTGACCGAGTTCCAAACAGTTTGGATCCTGCTGAGACGCCGAGTTACTCGGTGTCTCGTTATGACCGAGGTTGTTTGCATGATTTCAACATAACGCGTTTAACCTATTACTTCATAGGCTATTTTAGATACAACCTCTTTGAATTCATCTACCGAAAAGGGGCATTAATTAGAGAAAAGGAAACTTTAAGAATTCTGTAATTTGAAACCATTGTGATAAATAGAGGAGCAATATAGGAACAAATGCTCTATTTATCACAATGTGTTTTAAAATAATATTATAGACATCGTCTCAATCAGCTTTTAGGTTATAAAGCAAACCACTGATAGAAAAATACACAAAAACATAAATGAAGGAGTATACTTTTGTTCTGGCATTTTAATCATTTGTTATGGACGTCGTTTTTTATCAGGACCAATCCAAAGTTTACAATATATTTCCAATTTGATAAGTTTCTGGAGGTTTGAGATATACAGTAAAACCTCTCTATAACCGCCACTGAATTGGTTTAATTAGCTGGTATTTAGGGCAGGTGACTGCTTAAAGCAAGGTGAAAGTAAAAGAGAACACAAAATACTTGATGTAATTTAGTGGCCTTTTAGAGAGGTTTTACTGTGTACGATTATGCTGTCTAAATTGTTATTAAACCGCGAATTATCCTTATCTCACCCGAGTCCATGCTGTTTGCAAAATCCAGCATTGACGTGACTTGCAGTGTTAACCCTTCGCTTGCTATTCACGTCAATATACCTACCAGTAAATAGTGAAGACCCAGATGAGACAGTTTCTGCAGGAGCTGTCTCATCAGTGTCTGCACTATTTACAAGTTGATTGTGCAACCAGTGCACTCCACAGCAGTGATTGCACATGTACACAGTGACGATATATGTAATTATACAATAGGACATGGGTAAAGAAGGAGAAATGTATTCTAAAAGTCAGCAAGAGAAGGGTTAATATTAATCCTTCCCTTGCTGTTCACGTCGATATACCTAGCTGTAAATAGTGAAGACCCTGATCAGACATCTCCTGTAGAACTTATTGTTTAGAGTCTGTTCATTGTGTAGAGCCAATTCTACAGTTTTTTGCCAAGGACAACACCTCGTTTGTTCATTTGACATTGTTATAAATAATCCCATTAATATTCAGTAAAATCCCTCTAATGCGATCACTTTATGAATGGAAATATATGTCTTTAAAAGCATGTGGTTGCTTAATGCAGGCCGAAAGTTATGCAGAATTCTGAGTAACTTTCGACCTGCATTAAGCTACCATCTGCATTTAAGACCCATAATTATACATCTTTTTGGTGGTCACATTAGAGGGGTTTTACTGTACATACTATCATTATTTCTTATATGAATAGTAATCGGGTTAAGGGTTTCACCATACAGCTTTCTACGCCTTTGCAAACAGAATATACCTAATGGAGCCGTCTGATAAGGCTCTGTTAGGCTTCCTTATGAACTAATATAGATTTGATTCTACAGTTTCTGCCATGGGCAAACATTCATGTGCTCATGTAAAACAACGAATGTAATTGAAATGCATACTGTCAGTATTTTTCACATCAATATTCAGGGAGTAAAGGGTTAATTAACCTTTAGCCTGCTATGGGTAGATGAGTGAATACCTATGCAAACAGTTTGGATCCAGATGAGACGCGGAGTAACTCGGCGTCTCATCAGGATCCAAACTGTTTGACATCCTAACTGTAGTTTGGCAGACAAATTGATCATAGCTTGAATTTTGAAAATGTAGTAGGTGAACAATTTGCAGAAAAATTACCCAGCAGGCTAAAGGTTAATAGACAGGCGTTAACTTAACCATTTATCGTGCTGACAAAAGATGTATGTTAAAATTCTGATATGTTTTTACTAACTTCTGATTCGTACAAACGTTTTAGAAACTTTTGACTGAATGCCAAACAGCTTGGATACTGATGTGAACCGTCTGGATCTAGGCTGTCTGTAACTTTGAGTCAGATCGCGTTTTGACATCATCAGGGTTAGTATAGTTCTCGGAGTCAGAAACTGATTGAAAAGCTCCCGGAAACTTTCCAAAAGTCTTCACCTGAATGATTCACAGACATGAAATATACATAAATATGTCAAATGTCGGATAAACATTCGTCTTTTGAAATGTGTAAATGCATTTTACAGGTGCCATTTCCAGACAGTTATGACTAAATAAATAATAATGTGCATTGACCTAAGCCGTTAATTGAGATTATTCCAGAGCAGATATGTGTACACTCGTATGGTTTGGATCATGAGCAAACATGAATGTACAATGCATGAATCAACACTCAGGCGGACGTTTACGTTGTTTTCTCCTCAGTTGCCTGAACAAATGACATCCACAGAGCTTCCTGTTATTTCTGAAGCAGCGAGGTAGCTAGCAATACGCACTTACGCACGTGCGTAACATCAGTCATTACTATTGTTCAAATGGAACAAACCTCGAAGGCTAAATGAGTAGGTTTTGATAGACGTTCTATCTTGTCATGTAAGCGTTAACCCATTCCCTCATATTGACGTATTTTGGTGCTTCTGTAAAACGACCTTGTGAAACCATTGTGATAAATAGAGCATTTCCTCCTATAGGAGCAAATGCTCTATTTTTCACAATGGATTTAAAACTACACAAATCTAAATTTTCAAAGTGGGTGGGGTGCCCTGGGGGCCCTTTAGCCACCATGCGTATATTACATTTGGATTCAGATACGCTCCTGTCAAGCAGTTTTGTTTTATTTCCATGAAGTCAAAATTAATTTAGGTCTTTGTCCCTTTACCTGTTCAATGCCCATACACATGTATAAGATCATGACTATTTAACAGCTGAACTTGTATAATGGCATATGTACATTGAAATATTTGGTATTGGTAGAAAAAGTAGAGGCATGTCTTCATGAGTAAACATGATCCGTCTCATCTGGGTCTACTGTGTCTGTAATGGATTTAACCCTTCTCTTGCTGTATTTTAAAATGCATTTCTCCTTCTTTACTCATTCCCTGTTGTATAATGACATATATATTCACTGTGCACAAGTATTTCGCTGTGCAATCACTGCTGTGGAGTGCACTGGTTGCACAATCAACTGGCAAATAGTGCAGACCCTGATGAGACAGCTCCTGCAGGAGCTGTCTCATCTGGGTCTTCACTATTTACAGGTAGGTATATTGACGTGAAAAGCAAGCGAAGGGTTAAAATTGCGATTACATTAGGGAAAGGGTGATACCAGTTTGCATTACTAAAGTGTCTCTATGTGCATACTTGAAAATTTATTTTATTAAACTATCTCCCTGATAGGGGCGCCTTATGACACACTTTCAAAAACGATGACCCAAATTAGATGGTTCCTATAAGAGCCTTCTGAAAAGGGTATTCTCTGTTTGCTTATGGAATAATATAAAATATGAATGAATGAATGAATGAATGAATGAATGAATGAATGAAAGAAAAACATTATTTAACGAGGGTAGCTCAATTAGTCATAATGAATAATCTACGTTGAGACCCTCAAACAAAAGCATTTCATACAAAATACAAAACAGTAAAACACAAATTTATATGCACAAGAAATCAATGTTCATCGATTAAGTAATGTTGATACTACAGTTTCTGCCATGATTATATATACTGTTATAAAATTCAGATGTTAAAATGTAGATGTTATTGATGTCAATATTTCTTACACAAATATCCATGTGAGAAAAAACTAGCGATCCTTATACTTCTAATCTAAGACCAATAGTTTTAAATGGAGACAAAGTCGATAAAAGTAGGGTTTAGAGTGTTGAAATTACCTGGAAGAAGTATTTGGGCTCACAATATACCAACATCAGTTAGTAAAGTTGAATAAATCAGTTTCGCCTTATTATGATCACTTTGAATTAGACTGACGTAGTAACAAATTGTGAAAACTCCTTTAGGAACAGTTTGATTTAGGTATGCACTAATTAAAGTACTCTAGTTCTAAAGGTCAGCTAAATAAACGGGCGAATTGCATTTGCGCACAAACCAAAAAATAATTGCATGTCAAAAGCGGACAAAAACCTCATATCATTTGCGATCGGAAATAAAAGGGTTCAGCATGTCAAAAGCGCACGACATTTTTGACGCTTTAATTATTATCACTAACGTGGTCCAAGCGAAATTTATTTATTGTATTATATAAGTCCTTAGTATTGTGTGGCAAAGCTGAACAGAAGCAAACTAAAGTAACTGAAGCAAGTTAATCTACCGCTAACATGTACTAACGCTATGACTTTACATGCACATACTTTTACATCAACACAGCCAAAGCCTGACCAAATCCAATCTCTTTAGCTTCTTGGACTGGTTTATACACGTTACCTTTGAAATTATTTTATACTGTGTATATACTGTGACTGTTTAAACATTTTTACGATGTTTTAATGCATCCCACATATACATTATCTTGCTAAAAATCCTACTTCCATCTCCCTGGGCAAGGGGCAACATTGTTAATATTTTACAGGTATGTGCGCATTTGATAGTAAAAACTTGGGCGCAAATGAAGCCTTTTTTGTGCACAAACGAAGGGAATAAAATCCGCAAATGATATGCCGATGTCCGCAAATGCAAATCTCCGAAATAAACAGCACTAGGGTACATTGTAAGATTATGTTCTTCCAGTGAAAGGACTCTGGTATCTCTCATTTGAACTCGAATGCGACGTAAACTCAACCACAAAATATTGTTATTGGATAACGTATAATATACATGTAATTATAATTATATTAGCGCCAAAAACTAAGTCCTAAATAGCGACTATATTTCAAATATTAACATTTATAGAAATTAAATCCAAATGAGTGATAGAGATTGTTGGCGCTTAATTGTTTAAAGCCAATGTGTCTATAAATGACGGGTCCTAGAAATCTGTAAAATGGAATAAATTAAGGCGTGCGGTTTGTTTAAAAAAAAACAGTAATATGAAACAAGTTTCAATTAATGACTTAAATTTGCGTAAGTTTGATTTTAAATGATCGACGGCGCCGTGTTATTCGCCCGTGTTTTAAATTCCTTTGTGTTCGCGATATCGTAATACATATATACACAGTGGTAAATACGCTATTCCTACCCATTTACCCGTTTTTCTACGCGTAAGAAACGGGTAGTGAACGGTTAACGAACGGTTAACGAACGGTTACGCGATAAACGGTTTACACGCGTTAAACGCGTAAAGAAACGGTTATACCAGAGAAGCTGCGGTAGGTGACTAAGTTTTCCGTTTCATGCGGAGATTTCGGATCTTATCGATGCTAGCCGTTTTCAAAAAAGTCCGAATGAAACGGGTTAGCCAAAACAAGAATCGATTCGTCACTCAACGAACGTTTAGCGGTTCAATCCCGGCTAGCTAATGTCGACGATTTGCTCATTTAGGGAACGATATGTTTGTACAAAGCTATAATATCAGATATCCACTGTATATCAAACAAATGGATTGAAGAGTTAGTTCTTTTTGAGTATGTTTCTACATTTCTACATTTCAAATAAAAAAAACTGTCACAAAGTAAACCACCAAATTTTGGATCTAGAATGAAGAAACCTACTAAAGAATTCAGATCTATTCTATTTCTTAACCCTTTCCCATTTGAATATGTCTGTCAGAAAAAAATGACATCATGGGTATTTATTAGAGCTTGCTGAATTTAACAACGGTATAAGTGCACACGCCTTTTTGATAATTGTAGAAAATATATTCAGGTCTATTAATTTATAATTTCATAAGCAGAGTGGGCCCTGATCCGACGGCCCCTACAAGAGCCGTCATGTCTAGATTTACTCTGTTTGCAAAGGCGTTAGAGTGTTGTATCCATGTGTATGTAATGGGATAAGCAAATAATGCAGACCCAAGATCAAACGGCTTCCACGTGAGCAATCTGACCTGAACCTATTCTGTTTTCAAAGTTTTTTTCATCATTATGAGGTAGATCTAAAGCGTTTTAAACAAATAAGCATGTTTTAGACTCATATATAACTATGAAAACGTTCTTATTATTGTGTTACTTTGTGAAGATTAAACCTTTGTATGCCGAAATTTAAAAGTGGAATGGCCCATTATTGTTTAACTGTATATTCCATTCATTATTACCAGACTTAAATTTGCCAGATGAATCTTAATTAGGCCTATGAAAATACTAGTGAAGACCCTGATCAACACCCTGATTTTGGAGCTATATTGTCTGTGTTTACGCTGCTTTCAAATGTCAGTACTTTTGTTCCCCGCATTCAAAGATTTAAAAAATACTAACTATATAATTGTTATGAATGCATGAAAATAAATTGTCTTAGTTGAAGACTTTATTATTTACCCAGCCTAAATATACGATCATAGCTGCCAGATGGTCAGTAAATCCCCTAGCTATTTTCTCAGCAGGGGACAATGGTCTTGACAGTGATCACGCCACTGTTTTCTTATCAACAAAGTTGCGAATTAGTACGTAACAGAAATACCAAGTAATGTGCCCAATTATCTAAAAGTATGATTTGTTAGCTTCTCCAAAAATACAAGAGAACTATGTTTTGATTAATTGTGGATAGATCTATGGCTCAGCACAAAGTTAAATCCAAACGTTTTAGACCAATTTAAAATTTAGATTAATATAAATTCTAGTTTTAAAGATAGTTTAGATTGATATGATCTAGATCTATTCTAAAATACTTCTACTATATCTGCTACGGTACTGTACGTACAGTAGCAAAAAAAGACATTTTACAGCACATAGATGAACGCAATGAGACTGTATATCTATATTTTAATATAGATCTAGATCTAGCTAGATCTTATGGAAAAGAAACGAGAATTAAAAGTTTAAATACTGTTGATTTTATTTTACATATCAGGAGTGCCCAACAGGTAAATGAGAATGTCTCCCATTTCAAAGAAAGGCCATATCAAGGGTTACCCCCTTTCGTCCATGATTACTCCCCTTTCATCCGGGCTCTTACACGTTTAGGAAACGCGTTAAGAAACGCGTAAACAAACGGTTAGAAACCCGTTTAACGAAACGGCTAAGAAACGGATAAGAAACGGATAGGTAACGCGTAAGAAACGCGTTAAGTGGGTAGGAATAGCGTATTTACCACTATAATACTTTGTTCTAGAACAAAACAAAATCACTAGTGACGATGTAACCAATATTTATGAGTCACACAATGTGTTTAACGACATATTAAGTTATTCTAGAGGATCTTCAGACAATGGCATAAACAGATTCATTTCAGGTTATAAAAACACGGTATTTGTAGACCAATTGCCTCCAAAATTCTGAAATGTTAACTATACCCGGCGTTTAGTTCAGCCACACCCTGTCTCAGCGGCACGTGTACATTGTGCACATTTTTTCAGAGTTTAGACAATTGTTTTTTCTCTTGCATTCGATTGTTTTAGGAGGAAATATTTTTAACCCTTAACCTTTAGCTTGCTGAGTAAATTGTTTTTACTTTACACCCACTACATGTTCAAAATTCTAGCTATAATCAGATAGTCAACCAAAATGCTACCAGGGTATCAAACAGTTTGGATCCTGATGAGACGCCGAGTAACACGGCGTCTCATCTGGGTGCAAACTGTTTGCATAGGTAATCATCCATCCGCACACAGCATGCTAAATGCTGATACACTGTAAACCATAGTGTCTTCTCCATCCTGGATCTCGTGCCATGTTGACTACTTACTATTCGAACAGGGGTTGACAATCTATTGACAAAGTGTCAAACAGCATGGATCCGGATGCGATACCGAGTGGCATGGCAACTCATCTGGACCCAAGCTGTTTGTTAACCCTTTCCTCCATAGGCTATTTATAGACACAACCTCTTTGAATCAATCTACCGAAATGGAGCATTTACTAGAGAAAAGGAAAATTTTAGAATTGTGTAGTTTATAAACCATTGTGATAAATAGAGCATTTGCTCCTATAGGAGCAAATGCTCTATTTACCACAATGGTTTCATAAAGTGACTTTTACAGAGGTGTAGAAATGCGTATTTATGGTGGAATGGGTTAATGCGATTAAGGTCGCGGGTAGTGGGAGAAAATTAGGTGCACCAGTTGATGCACGTATTACTATCCAAACATAAGGAGCTAATGATTAACTGTCTGGAAGTAATACAAGTTTGATGCCAATTAGTGCTTTAACCCATTGAATCGATTTAACGCTTACGCTGTCGATCTCCATCTCCATCTCCGTCGATCTCCATCTTACGGTCATGTGTAAGCAGTTTGGATGCAGATGAATTACCGAATAATTATGGATCTTATAGTATCTAACTGTAAACCTTTGTATTTGCACTAACACACAATTTGGATCCAAATGAGACGCCGAGCAACTCGGCGCCCCATGATGAGTCAAGCTGTTTGACACTCTGACAACGGTTTTTCATGCGCTTGAGCGAGTCGGAAGTTAGCAGGCATGGCTGTTTTTCGGCATGCAAAGGCCAATTAAGCGTTGTCGTTAATTTCCGGTCTGAATGTTGTTGCCGACCTTATCAATAACAAAACATAACACTCACTGTTATTCTGGGTTTAATGTGTTTCTTCTGCACTTTTTGTATAAAAAGTCCGTCATATTTTTTATGTCTCGGAATGGACTAATTAAAGAAATTTCTAGACGGTGTTTCTATGGTTTCTCTTTTTGTGTATTGTATAATACATGTACTATAATACAGTAGATACCCTCTAAAGCGACAACTTAATAAACCAGCATGGGCGTCATTAAAACCTAGCGGTCGCTTAACCCATTCCCTCATATTGACGACTTTTGACGAATCTGTAAAGGTCACTTTGTGCAACCATTGTGATAAATAGAGCATTTGCTCCTACAGGAGCAAATGCTCTATTTACCACAATGGTTTCAAACTACAAAATTCTAAAAAATTCCTTTTCTCTAGTTAATGCTCCTTTTCGGTAGATTTATTCAAAGAGGTTGTATCAAAAAAATAGCATATTACTGTAGGTAACGGGTTAATGCGAAACAGCAGTAATGCAGAATGCTACCAAATTGGAGCTTTCGGCAAAAACTTCCGTACTGCATTAAGCAACCAACTGTTGTCATGACTCGTGGCGCTTAGGTACATGTATACACAAAATTAAACAGAGCGTTCGTGTTATTCTCTGTTGCTCATCTCCTTCAAATAAAATGACATCGTCCTATAGGACATTTAGAGACCACCACATTGTCTTACTTCGTTGATCCACTTCAGATCTGTGTTTTTAGATAGTGCGCGTCAACAATATCTAAACCGGTCCATTGGTGTAAGCTTGCGAACAGAATTAATAATGTGCTTTAACCTTTTTCGTCATAAAAACGCATTTCATGCATTTGCAAACAGAGTAGACCCAGATCCGAGTCTGCTATGTTTGTTAATGGAATTCTAAAATGGCAACAATGGTCCACCTTACATATTTCATTATAACTATTTTGTCAATGAATATTCAGTGAGTACTGAAAAGTATAATAAACATAGAACGGGGAAAAGGGTGAAAATGAATCACTGACGTGTTCCCGCATAAGACCAAATATGGAGACGTTCGTACTGAAAGACCCGCTCGCTACATGTGTTAAGCGTAAACATAAAACCCAACATCTCAATGGCTCGAACAAATAGAAACTCTGTAAACTTGCTTCCGATCAGAGTTTGAGAAGATATGCCTTCCATCAACACGACTTAACCCTTCGCTTGCTATTCACGTCAATATACCTACCAGTAAATAGTGAAGACCCAGATGAGACAGCTCCTGCAAGAGCTGTCTCATCAGGGTCTGCACTATTTACAAATAGATTGTGCAACCAGTGCACTCCACAGCAGTGATTGCACAGCGAAATACGTATACACAGTGAAGATATATGTAATTATACAACAGGGCATTGGTAAAGAAGGAGAAATGTATTTTAAAATTTAGCAAGCGAAGGGTTAAACCCCTTCATTTATATTCACGCATTTGCAAACAGAGTAGAACCAGATTACTTCGAACACTATGTTACTCGTCGCAATCAACGCGATTTCTAAAAGTGCATATCCTAATCTTACTTGCAACGCAGTGACTGATCTGCGTCTACATCGTTTACAATTGTCTAATGTCCGAGCGGTCATTCTTCTCTAGACACAAGTCTTATGTTTTCTGTTGTTGCTAGTCCTGATACAGACAAGGGAAGCCTGTTGACTGTCCGCATAAGGAACGTGGTGTAAATATTCTTGTTGACGTTTGTATGATTTATATTTTAGAGATAAGATACCAACGGTGATATTCCCCGTCGCGGATTAATGCTGCTCTAAGTGCATGACATATTTTAGACACCGAGGACTTGATCTGATAATAATACCCCTTAATATGTTAAATATTTATGTTAGAAATGATTAGCTGCTTTTCTTGACCACATGATATATTTACATTGCCGGAAACGGTAGTATCACATCTATATCATTTCCATAACAAACAGAGTAGACCCCCCCCCATTTAGCTTCTAAATGAGCTATTGGAACTGGGTACATTTTTGCAAAAGCACGAAAAAGCGCTTATCACAGGTGAATGATTAAAAAACCATGCATCGTGTACTTAAGATATGTTACAAGAAACTGTTAGTAATATAAATCTCGATATTTCTCTTTAGGTTATACTCGTGACACTCATCATACTCGTGATTTTCGTGTATGTGTGGTATTCTATATTGGGAACTATTACTATATATACTAGGTAAGAATATTTATTACCCCCAAATATTTCCCCAATTTACCTACATGTAATACTTGCAGAACCAATAGACTTTGCGTATTTGTTCCACGTGATAGCCTGCTGTATTGGATTCAACCGTTTATACTCCGAAACCCTATATCAGATCTAGACTATGTGTACGCCAGTGTGATACAGATTCAAAGGAATAACTCGGTTGTGTACTTTCACAGTACTGCAAGCTTTGCTCCAGTTTGTCTCAGACGCTTATTAAATATTACTTATTGAATTAATATAGCGTCTGTCATTTCAATTTATTATTTCTCTCGCCAGATATATTCCTGAATTTAACCATGGGGTACACAATTCGTCAATATGTGATACATGTACCTCTACTGAACAAGGGGTTATTGCACTTACATTTAACAAGACAGCCCCAACAATAGGCTACATCCGTTGACAAAGAGATATAGTCCTGAATTTAACCATGGGGTACACATTTCGTCAATATGTGATACCTCTTCCGAACAAGGAGTTATTGCACTTACACGTAACAAGGTAGTCCCAGCAATAGACTCGTCCGTTGATGGTTATAGTTTCGACATAGCACTGACATTGCAATATATTTTCGGAGATATGGCTGACACAATTTATAAAACAGGTACATGTGTACATGTATAACACTTGTTGCAAACTTGCGAGATTTATGAAATATTGTTGGTATCGTTTCTCGAGTAACACAAAATGTAAATGGTTGATATTGGCATTATTTTGGAATATGTTTGTTTTCATTTATTCGAAACAGGGACTGTCCTTTAAATACAGAAGAATCTGTCTAAGTCTTTAAGATACAACTGGTATCCCTAACCACTTCCTCCATAAATACGCTTTTCTACGCCTCTGTAAAAGTAACTTTTTGAAACCATTGTGATAAATAGAGCATTTGCTTTTAAGGAGCAAATGCTCTATTTAACACAATGGTTTCAGAACTACAAAAATCACAACACATCCTTTCTTCTAGTTAATGCTCCTTTTCGGTACATTTATTAAAAGAGATTGGGTCTTAAAATAGCTTATGAGGACATCGGTTAATGTAGGTTGAAAGAAATGCAGAATGCACCTATTGTAGCGTCCTGTAATACGCTTGCGCCACATTATAAACATACAACATGTAACTGTTTTTGATACTCCTATGTTCAATGAATGAATGCTCGCTTTCAATAGGTTCTATGGTATAATAATTAATTGTAGAACTTTCGAAAACTACTTTAAAATAAATCAAACACGAGAGGTGTTAGCGTATTTTATTTACTTTTATCGTCCCCTTTGGCGGTTTCGTAATGTCATTTGCTCATAATATAGATCCAGATGAGACCACGAGAAATTCGAAGTCTCATCCACGTCCAGGTAGTTTGTCACTCTGGTCGTAGTCTTAACAATGTTCTCCGTGTAAGAAGTAATTTCATCATGAATATTAAACCTTTATTACATAAACACGCCTTTCTCCGCCTTTGCAAACAAACTAGAAACAGACCGTACAGGGTAGGTATGCTCTGTTTGCTTATAATGTAGACCTGGTTCTCTAGTTTCTGTCACAATGAAGACTTATTTTGTTCATAGTACCATTTTTAAAATGCAGTGAATTAAGTTTATGATGTCATTGTATCTTGCCTGTATACTTATAGAGCAATGGGTTAATTTGTCGTATTTTTAAAAATAACACAGGAACACATGAAATTTAAACAAGACAGAAAGTGTAAAAATAGATCTATATTATGTTAAAAATAAACAGAACATACCCTGATCAGACGGCGCATACAATACAGTCTGATCTGGGTCTACTCTGTTTTCAAAGACGTAGGAAAGCGTATTTATGGAGTAAATGTTTAAAATAACTGCAAGACTGGTCAAACGTGAACACACTGAACTGTAGATGTCTACTGATCTATTAAAACATTGTACATCTGAGTCAATCCCTGTTTTGCTGCTGTTTATTAGACTAGCCTGGAAGAGGCGATTTTAATGGTTGTTGGCAAAAGAAGGATTGGTCTGAGAAACATAAAACACACATTTGAATAAAACATTCTGAGTACGCCTTTTATCGCCACCTCTGTGAAAAAGTAAATAGGAAACCATTACTATGGACGATATTTTGCTCAGCAAGTTCACTCCTTACAGAACATTTACTGGACACTAGTCACTAATGTCCTTTGCAAACAATGAAGACCAAGATGAGATGTAGGAGCCCTCTCAACAGGGTCTGCACTGTGTGTCTTGTTACGCATTTCTTTAGAAGGAAATAGGAAATATTCACTATAAGCTTGACTTAGAGAATTTTAGTCCATTTTTTATCATTCAGCGTAGTAAGGGTTAGTGTTTTTACCCTGGCCCCGCTGTGAGAAATAAAGTCTACTAAGATCTGGTGCACTTATGACTTCTGCCGACTGGATCAAGCTTTTGAGACACCATTGATCGAGTGTCAAACAGCTTGAATACAGATAAGACATCCACCTGCTGTTTGCGAATAGCGCGTTAAAGGTTAACCATGTGCAAACAGAGTAGACCCAGATCAGACGGTTCCTATGGTTCTGTTTGTTTATTGAATTAAATAGATCTGATTATACAGTTTCTTCCTGAGCTAAAATCTGCCGTCTTCGTGTGCCAGTATAAAAACTAATCTAATTAGTATTCATAACGTCATTATTTCTTACCTGAATATTGAACAGGGAAAGGTTTAACAAATCAGTGTGGTATACTTATCAGCTGTCTATGCGAAGACGTAAAATCTAACGAAATACTGATAGACTTTAGACATTTAACAGAAATATTGTAGTGAAACATCAGTCTTCCTTATCTTGTAACTCCGGTTGCAACGTATTTACTGGATCGTTGCCACATACGTATTTAAATATAACAGCTGGTATACCCACTGTCTGTAAATAATCTACGAAGCCCCATCAAGTTGTATTTCAGTAAAAGTGTTTTTTTTGCATAAAAACAACTTCATTAAGAAAGCCGAAACAAACTGTAGGGTATATTGTAATGGAAAACGTTCGGAATATTTCAGTAGAAAATGCAGGTGGTTTCTTTACCCTTCCATACATCTCGGTATTAGCAATTGGACTGGCATTTGAAAAAACAGGTTGCGTCGATGTGTTTGACCTACCGTCACGAAATAGAGATGGATAATAAATGTAGCCATTGTCAAAAGTTCTTACTTAGAAAAGCGATGTCTTACATGTAACTAGTTACAGCAGAGAAACACATAAGTGTGCGTACTCCGATTCTAAAATCGTCATTTCTCCACTAAACCCGATGTTATGACCACTCTTTAGAAACACCTCTTTGAGACGATTCTAAAGAGTGGTCACAATATAGGGTTTGGTGGAGAGAAATAAAAGTAATAAGGCTGGGTCCTAGTAGTGGTTACCGTAGCATCCCCCCCTAGACTTTTTTTCATGGGTACCAAATTGTTCGTTGGGGTCCTTAGAACACATTTTGAGCATGCCCCCAAAAATAAGTTTGTCCCAGCTATGTTTTATTTAACGGTTTCCATGGTAACCCGGGGTAATTTTCGAAACTACCTTGGTTCAGAAAATGCGCCATAACTTTGTTTTTAGAAGCAATAGAAGGACAAAACAAGTACCAAAGTAAAGCAGAGACATATAGCTTGAATATGATATATGATTTTATTAATATTCATAAATGCATTCTTATGAATATTAATGAGGAAGTAAAAAATGTGTTTTTTTTAGAAAAAAGGAGTTTGTTGTTTAGTCTGAGAGGCTTATTAATGCATAGAAATTATTGAATTTAGGTTTAAGTTGTTCGTTGGAGTCCTCAGAACACATTTTGAGTATTTCCCCAAATAATTTTGTCCCATCTATGTTTTATTAAACGGTTTCCATGGTAACCCGAGGTAAATTCCGAAACATCCTTGGTTCAGAAAATGCGTAATAACTTTGCTTTTAGAGGTAATAGAAGGACAAAACAAGTACCAAAGTAAAGCAGAGACATATAGCTTGAATATGGTATATGACTTAATTAATATTCATAAATGCGTTCTTATGAATATTCATGAGAATGTAAAAAAATGCGTTTTTTAGAAAAATGAGCTTGTTGTTTAGTCTGATAGGCTTATTAATGCACACAAATTATTGAATTCAGGTTTAAATTGGTTGTTGGGGTCATCAGAACACATTTTGAGCATTCCCCCAAAGTAATTTTGTCCCATCTATGTTTTATTGAACGGTTTCCATGGTAACGCGAGGAGGTAAATTTCGAAACATCATTGGTACAGAAAATGCATAATAACATTGCTTTTAGAGGCAATAGAAGGACAAGACAAAAACCAAAGTAAAGCAGAGACATATATCTTAATTATGATATATAATTTTAATAATATTCATATATGATTGCTTATGAATATTAATGAGGAAGTATAAAAATCCGCGTTTTTAGAAAAATGAGTTTTTTGTTTAGTCTTAGAGGCATATTAATGCACAAAAATTATTGAATTCAGGTTTAAATTGTTCGTTGGGGTAATCAGAACACTTTTTGAGCATTCTCCCAAAATAATTGTGCCCCAGCTATGTTTTATTAAACGGTTTCCATGGTAACCCGAGGTAAATTTCGAAACTATCTTGATTAAGAAAATGCTTCATAACTTTGCTTTTAGAGACAATAGAAGGACAAAACAAGAACCAACGTAAAGCAGAAACATATAGCTTGAATACGATATGTAATTCTATTAATACATATAATGCATTCCTATAATGCATTCTTATGAATATTAATGGGGAATAAAAAATGCGTTTTTAGTTTGACGAGTTTGTTTTTAGTCTGAGACGCCTAATAATATACAAATAGTTATTGAATTCAGATTTAAATGTTTTAATATCAACAAAAAAATAAAGGAAAACATCTTTGGTTCATGTAATATTTCTAAAACATGTATTTTTAAGCTAATTTGCATATAACGTGCGTAAATGAATAAGCAATTTAACATAAGCCCTATATTTAGCATTGTTTCGAGTGTACTATCTTTTCTATTATTTATTTTACGTAAAATACCAGATATTGAACAACAATTGACAAGAGCAGAGGGTCATTACTTTGGGTTCTTGAATATTAATGCATAGTTATGAATATTAATGAGATGTAAAATAAACACACTTGAATGAGCTGTTCTTTTTATCTGAGATTATTTTAGTTAACCAGTATAGAGCTTGATACTGACTGAAACAGCGATATTGATGTTCATGTATATAAATATGTAGATAATGAATATTATTTTCAAAATCATGGATATTAATGAGAATGTAAACTGTTGTAGGAAAGTAAGTTTTTCTATTATATTGCAATATACATGTATGTGAACAACACATTTCTTGTAAGAAATTACAGCAGAGGAATTGAGCCTCATGCATGTTTTATGAAGAATATTACTGTTATGGGTGTTTTTCAATGCAATAGAAAATATATAGCATCTCGACTGTAATCATCAGCTTATGTTTACCCATATTAGCCTTGCGTGACTTCTAACTTACTCGCGATGTCTTATGCATTTGCTTGATTATTTACCACAGCATGCCAGAGCAACGCAAGGCTTCTTGCGAGCATTTCGCGACAGGCTGGACAACTCATTAAGTGTGTCTGGCCTGCTGCGGATGCTCCGCGTCAGTTCCCTGTCCAGTTTCATCCCTCTGGACAGGGGAGACGTGGGAGCTTGCTGCCCGACGGAAGAAGTATTCTTCTCTTTGGTCAGCGACTCCCTCGCAACAGACAAATCACTGTCCTCTAAAGCTCAGAAGAAGCCTGCTTCTTCTTTAAAATATCTTTCGTCAACAGCCCCTGTGGTGCAGTCGATTCCCCAGTTGTTAGTTGCAGATCGGCACCCAACTGCTGGCCCGGGTGCGGGTTCCCCGTTTACCACTTGAATGGTGCCCTTTGTTCTGGTCCCAGGTACTATTGTTGCCAGGTCTCCCGGTCCGCTTGTTGTGTGAAGAGTTTTGCCTGGTCCCACTGAATCTAGGCCCAGTTATCCGTCCCCGTTCCCGGTGTCCTGGCGTTAGTGCTTCCGTTTCATGACGTCACCAGCAGACCGGTCTACCGAGCCCCCGCCCAAAGATGTCACTGTGTATTCTTTGGCCCGGTGTCCTAAGTTTGCTCTCCAACGGTCCTCCGGTGGCCCGGTCTGGTCCTTTGGACCAGGATACCGAAGTGGACCGGTAAATCTACCAGTCCAATCTTTTCTACAGGGCATTCTGTCTCTACACCGCATTACAGTGGTGAAAGTCAACAGGAAGCTGCTCTGGCTAAGTCTAGACGTTCTTGGTCGTCTAGACCCTGCAATTACCCTTCATCTTCTGAGTACACTTCGGACTCACCAGCCCCCATCCCACCCACCACCTTGGAGGCGTAAAAACCTTATTCTTCTAATGGGAACCGGCACTCGCACCGCTCTCATCGCAGATCGAGGTTTTACCATTACTCTTCTATGCGAAGACATCGCTCTGCCTCCTCAGATTCGCCGGCTGGTCGCTCTCGATAGCCGACACTAATTCTGGGAACCAGCAAGCTTCACCTAGAGGGAGAATAGCTCTCACGTGAACCCACAGTCCACACTTCTATGTCTGTGGCGGGTCCCACTCTTCCCGGGTTCTGCCATCCATGGCGTTCACCAGGGCGGATTCTGAGGGAGAGCAGGAAGACACTTTGTCCATTATGGCTCCTAGGGATGGTCCTATTTTTTAAGGGAATCAGACTTTGTGGAAGCTTCTCACTCAGATTTAGACGGGACTTAGTCCTCTTTTTCTTTAGATGATTCTGAACATCAATATTTTCTGTTGAGAATACATGTGAAGATTGTTTTAGAATCATCCCACCCTCTGTCTGCCCTAGACCCCCGAATCCTATTCACAGGGGTCCTCTATCCTCTTCCGTGCTAGTGTCAGTCGAAAAAGTGGACCTCCCTAACCTAATTAAGTCTAGGGAGTCTCTTTCTACTTCCACGGGACTTCTTTCCCGTTTGCCTGACCTGGACGAAGATTTTTGTGCCAGCCCGGCAACTGGGTGGATCATGTCCGCTAAACTCTTACGGACAAGGGTTCCCTGGGTATCTCTTAGGCCTCCTGTTTCAAATGAAAATCGACCTGGGATGTTTTATTAGATCCCCTCACTTGATTCCGACAGCCCCAGGGACGAGCATTAGGCCTCTCTCTCTCTCTCTCTCTCTCTCTCTCTCTCTCTCTCTCTCTCTCTCTCTCTCTCTCTCTCTCTCTCTCTCTCTCTCTCTCTCTCTCTCTCTCTCTCTCTCTCTCATTCACTTCTTTAGCACCGGCAGTTGCATCCAACAGATGGGGGTTCGCTTCAAACAAGGCATCTCAGACTAAACAATAAACTCCTTTTTTCTAAACAAAAATTGGATTGTTTTACTTCCTCATTAATATTCATAAGAATACATTTATGAAAATTAGTTAAATTACATATCATATTCAAATTATATGTCTTTGCTTTATTTAGGTTCTTGTTTTGTCCTTCTTTTGCCTCTTAAAGCAAAGTTATGACGCATTTGTTTAACCATGGATGTTTCGAAATTTACCTCGGGTTACCATGGAAACCGTTAAAAACATTGTTTGGACACAATTATTTTAGGGAATGCTCAAGTGGTGTCCTGCGGACCCCAACGAACAATTTAAACCTGAATTCAATAATTTTTGTGCATTAATATGCCTCTAAGACTAAACAAAAAACTCATTTTTCTAAAAAAGCGGATTTTTATACTTCCTCATTAATATTCATAAGCAATCATATATGAATATTATAAAAATTATATATCATAATCAAGATATATGTCTCTGCTTTACTTTGGTTTTTGTTTTGTCCTTCTATTGCTTCTTAAAGCAAAGTTATTATGCATTTTCTGAACCAATGATGTTTCGAAATTTACCTCCTCGCGTTACCATAGAAACCGTTCAATAAAACATAGATGGGACAAAATTACTTTGGGGGAATGCTCATTTATGAATATTAATTAAATCATATACCATATTCAAGCTATATGTCTCTGCTTTACTTTGGTACTTGTTTTGTCCTTCTATTACATCTAAAAGCAAAGTTATTACGCATTTTCTGAACCAAGGATGTTTCGGAATTTACCTCGGGTTACCATGGAAACCGTTTAATAAAACATAGATGGGACAAAATTATTTGGGGAAATACTCAAAATGTGTTCTGAGGACTCCAACGAACAATTTAAACTTAAATTCAATAATTTCTGTGCATTAATAAGCCTCTCAGACTAAACAACAAACTCCTTTTTTCTAAAAAAATCACATTTTTTACTTCCTCATTAATATTCATAAGAATGCATTTATGAATATTAATAAAATCATATATCATATTCAAGCTATATGTCTCTGCTTCACTTTGGTACTTGTTTTGTCCTTCTATTGCTTCTAAAAACAAAGTTATGGCGCATTTTCTGAACCAAGGTAGTTTCGAAAATTACCTCGGGTTACCATGGAAACCGTTAAATAAAACATAGCTGGGACAAACTTATTTTTGGGGGCATGCTCAAAATGTGTTCTAAGGACCCCAACGAACAATTTGGTACCCATGAAAAAAAGTCTAGGGGGGGATGCTACGGTAACCACTACTAGGACCCAGCCTATAATTATTCTTGAAAATGTTTAACCCATTTGCTCTCACGATCCCATATATGGGACGTAGGCAAACAGTGTAGACTCTGATCAGACGCCGCATAATGCGGCGTCTGATCAGAGTCTACACTGTTTGCTGATAGGAAAATCAATATAAAACAAAATTGAAAATTTAGACCAGACATCCCTTAGATAAAATATAGACTAATCCAATATATAAGCATGGAAGAATCCACTCGGAGCAAATGGGTTAATCTAGGCCTACATGTACGTATCTTATCTGGACCCCTGGTTACATGATGGATATTCAAATAAGATACGAATGTCAGCATGCATATGTTGTAGCTGCTGTTTTATAAGTGCTTTATAACAAGGTGATGTTTTAACCGGTTGAAGAGATTATTTCTGGTTTGTGTCTATATCTACTATATTTATAAATCGTACACAGACATTTGTATGAGATAAAGACTTAACACTGTCCTACATAATTATAAACGCCTTTACACGTCTTTGCAGGCAGTGTACATGTAATCAGGAAATGCTCTGTTTTCTTATGTATAAACCTTAATCTACACTTTCTGCCGCGATCAAACTGAGTTCAAAACTTAGCATATTAATAGTCATTACGTCATTGTTTCTTACATGAATATTCATCGGGTAAGGATTACTTAATACAATTTTTGTTGTTTTCTTCAAATGCTGTGGTCAATGTATACGCTGTTATTCCCTCACGTGGAACATTAGTATCTCTGCTACACTGCATAATTTGCATTCCACTTTTATCTGACTGATAGGGGTCTCGACTGTTTGCAAATCACTATAAATATCCATGAAGTGTAATATGAACGCGATGTCCGCAGTATCGTAATGTCAAACCATTTATTCCAAGACTATTTATATACAGTAGAACCTGGCTTAAGCGACCTTATATTGAATGGACACAGGGGATATTAAAAAGCAGGTGGTTGCTTAATGCAGGGCAAAAATAATGCAGAAAGCTCCTATAGGAGCTTTCTGCATTACTTTTGACCTGCATTAAGCTACTACCTGCCTTATAGACCCTTAACTCTTCGCTTGCTATTCACGTCAATATACCTACCTGTAAATAGTGAAGACCCTGCAGGAGCTGTCTCATCAGGGTCTGCACTATTTACAAGTTGATTGTGCAACCAGTGCAATCCACAGCAGTGATTTCACAGCGAAATACTTTTACACAGTGAAGATATATGTAATTTTACAACAGGGCATGGGTAAAGAAGGAGAAATTTTTTTTTTAATTCAGCAAGAGAAGGGTTAATTAGACCTTTATTTGATGGTCGCTTAAGACAGGTTCTACTGTATATGAAACAATTCCATTAATCAGAGGATGTTTATAATACCATGGGAATGCAGAACATGTAGTTAAAGATAAGTACCATTGCATTAAGCGCACAGGGTAGACCTTGGTTAGACGGCTGTTGATCTGGATCTAATATGTCTGCAAATGCGTCAAAATGCATACATGTACCTATGGAGTACAGGTTAAAGTATGAACCCTCATAAAGGCAGACAATGCATTTCAATAGTACTGATATCTTTATTTCTGGTGATATGCTTTTAGATAGATTCATTACCATATGCGCAAAGAAGGATTAAAAAGTTCTGTACTGCGTGCACTCCAATTGTGCATTTGATGTGAATGCGGGTTTTGTGTACCATCTCCTGTCTGACTTGCATTTTCTATTTTTTAGAGATTAATGACATGCAGTGTGGTGTTTTTTGTTCGTGTATTTCATTTAAACATAAAACTCTATTTTGAAAAAAAAGGCCTTTCTCTACTCTAAAATACAAACACCAGGCTGTTATAACGTGGTTAATGCGAGTGGCAATTGCAGTTTATTCGGCCAGATGTAATAGCTAGCAAGGCCGATAATACTGAGGTACATATCTCAGTTTTAAATACGAGTTATCTCCCTTCTTGCTGAAAATCTCAGTGAAACCGTATTTTGTCGGAACTTAAAGAGTGTTTCTAACCCATTCCGAGCTCCTTCAGAACACTGTATACAGGTTTGATGTTATATTTACACTGAAACACTGAATAAACACTGATGGCATTAACCCCTTCCCTCATATAAACGTGTTACAAATGTATCACGCATTTGCAACAGAGTAGACCCAGATCAGACGGATCCTATTTGATAGATCTGTTTCTTTACTTTCTGAAATGACTACAACATTCCGCCTCCCACATTTCATTATAACTATATTGTCCATGAATATTCAAAAGGTATTGGAATTTGGAACAAACATAGAACAGGGAACGGGGTGACTCGTTCACTGTCAGTGGTGAATATGTGAACATATTCTCAACGGTTTTAATTCAGATGAGACGCAACTGTGAGTGGTTGTGATTTTGAACGTAAAGGAAACATCTGAAAAATAAAAGCTGAAAAAGACGAAATATTTTGTAAAGGACATTTATTGTATATCTATTCCATATCTTTCATTGACCGGGTGGATAATCATGTGGTTCCTACCGGTTAGTGATTTTATATTTATTGTATATATATTGCATACATTTCATTGACTGGATGGACGATCATGCCGTTCCTTCCGGTTTATGATTTCATATCTATTGCATATCTTTTGTATATCCTTCACTAACCCTCCGGCTAGTGACTTTTATATTTATTGCATATCTATTGTAAATATTTCATTGTCTGGATAGATAATCATGCGGTTCGTTCCGATTATTGATTTCATCCATGTACAGCGCTTTTGAACGCACATATCCCGTGTGAAAAGAGCGCTATATAAATGTGGTATAATAATAATAATAATAATTTATTGCCGACAAAGAGTCAAACTGAGCCGGCTAGGGTATCCTGAAATTCGATTTATTTACATTGTCTTATTGTTATCCTTATCCTGCTAAGTGCGACCTAACATGCTCTTGCAGACAACTTTGATCTTGTAACTTGGCATTTCACCAGGAGCCAAGCTGTTTGACACTATATCAAATGACGAATCAACAAAAGTTATAGTCTAAACCTTAAAGATCGAAGGGCCCCGTAGAGTATACTCTCGCTTAAAACGATCACGCAAAAGTTTAATTCTTGAACTTAAACACAGGTCGTTGCTTAATGCTTGGCAAACTCCTATAGGAGATTTCTGCACTACTTTTGCCAAACATGATGTAATCACCTGTTTTTATATACACCTATTTTAACCCTTTCGCTTCCAATGCCGGATCTGTGATTACCTATGCAAACAGTTTGGATCCAGATAAGACGCCGAGTAACTCGGCGTCTCATTAGGATCCAAACTGTTTGTTACTGTTACTATGTTTTTGAAACAAAAATGTAGAAAATCAAAAGAATGAAAATTTGTAGCAAACGACAAAGTTACATTGTAGCAGACGACATAGTTTGGCAGCGAAAGGGTTAATAATTCATGTGGACGCTATAGCGAGATTTTACTGTAATGTTCAAGGTGACGTCTGATCAGAAACTTTACTGTGTTTGTCTCAACCTCTAGTTCTATTTTTGCGGTTTATTCCTATTAAATTTGCATTTATCCGAATTCTTCATTTTACCGCAAAATTTGAACACAACTGCATTGCAGATGACAATCAAACAGTTAGTGCCGCAAGAGTTATCTCTTTACCCTTTACTATAGTTATTCCAAATCCCAATACCTACTGAATAGTCATGGACAAAATAGTTACAATGAAATATGGAAGGTGGAACACTGTAGCGATTTTAGAAACTAAGGAAACATATATATCAAATTTCATTAGCAAACAGAGCAGACACTGATCAGACGGCTATAATAGGAGCCGTCTTATCTGGGTCTACCTTATTTGCAGATGCGTGAACGGGTGTTTATATGGATTAAAGAGTTACATGTACTACAAAATTAGAGATGACTATAAATTCTTTGCTTGCTATCGGATAATAAACTGGTGACCTATGCACCCAGTTTGTATCCAGATAGGATTCCCAGTTAAATGGAGTCTTGCCGGTTCCAAACTATTTGACTCATACTCTGGCTGTATATAGAATGGACGATCACTTACTGTTGAGTGTTGCAGGCGACCAATGGTTCGGCATTAAGTCTAAACTCGATCTAGTTACATGATTGTGTAAAATAAAGTAGAACCATTTTAAAACCACAATCTAAGGGATAAACGTGGGTGTCTTAAAAATGTTTGAGAGCAGGTGGCTGTTTCACCAATTACATTGTACCTGGGTTTTTTTTATTATTTATGTAAGACATAATTGACAACATGAATACTACATGTATATAAGCTGGATTTCTTTTTAATAGCATAAGTAATTATGAATTGGTAGAAACTGCAGTCTCATTTGTTGTAATTCCAAAAGCAGCAAACAGGACTGACACAGATCAGAGGAATATTACAGGAGCGGTCTGATCTTGGTCTGCTCTCTTTGCAAAGGCGTGATATAGCATTTGTATGAAGGACGGCGGTAATGCAATACGTACTGTAAATAGCTGTTTTTATAAATGAGAGCTATATTCATAATGTTCGGTCTGCACTAGGCTTGGTTACCACCAGCATTTACGACCCAGAAATAGATATCTTAGTTGGTGTCCGCATTAGGGAGGTGTAACTGTATTTCACCTCCATACTACGTTTGAAGAACGGTGTCGATTTTTATACGCTAAATGTGCTTTGGGAAGAACGATAACACAGTGAAGATAAATTCAGATACTACGCGCTGGTTTACTCCCTTTGTTTTATGCGCGTGTAAAATAGCGTTTTCTTGATGCGGGCTTAATGGACTTCTCGTCTGCATTAGCTGCTAGCTTCACAGCGTTTGACCTGTTTACTAAAGTACCATACACTCCTCCGTAACACTTAACTTACAGTTGAACTTCGATATCTCGAACTCGGGCAACTCGATCTTCGGGAAAATTCGAACTAAAAGTTCGGTCCTTCCAAAATTTACAATATAGAATTGTTCTAAAATGTATCTCTACACAAGTCTAGAAACACATGTGACAGCTTAATGCAGGTCGAAAGTAATGCTGAAATCTCCCGTAGGAGCTTTCAGCATTACCGAGAACCTAAGATATCGGTCAGATTATAAATCGGATGACTCAAACCTCAGTTATCTTGAACTAATTTGTATGATCCCTTGAAGTTCTAGATATCGAATTTGGACTGCATATAGATAGATGTCCACGAACCCTTTATTCCATTTCTTTACTGGTTTTTTTTTATTAATGACCCCATGGACATTTTCTATAATGATAGAAACTATATCTAGTTCATATGCACACATAAAATGTATTTGACGACTCTTACGAGAGTCATCTGATTTTGTTCTAAAGTGTAATTGGATCTAAGTAAAATGTGTCAAAAAGCGTCTTTAGGGGGTAAAGGGTTGAAGAAGATGACTGGCTGATGGGGTCATAAAGTAATGGAGAAAGCTTCTTAGATAAGTTTCTGCATAACTGTCTTCCTGCATTTAAGCTACTGATGTTGTGATTCTAATTCAGACACAAACGCGGAGAAGAACTGACAATTACAATTGAAAACAAAGACTACGTTTGTTGGCGGTAGAACGGGGCGACGAATAGGAATACTTTACGCGAAAAAAAGAGTAAACCATTATGTAGTAGTCATCTGATCAGTGTCAGCTCTGTTTACATATGGAATTACAAATGTACATTGTATATAGATTTGCTCCGACAGTTTCCACTTTTGCTAAAATACCAGTGTCCATATACATGTACATTCACATAAAAAAGTCACTTAATAAAACTCACGATGTTATTTATTCTTATACGAATCTTCATCAGGTAAAAGGTTAAAGGTGTCTCACAGTATACTCCCAAACTATGCTCTGTAAGAAAAATGATTTGTGCAAATTCCGGACAATGGTTCCGGTCGTGGTTTTGTCCTTTCCCTTCCTAGCTGGCTGTACGCCTGTTAGTACTAATTACACCATATATCTACTCATTGAAGTTCCAGACAGACCAATCACTCTGACTCCCACTTTAATCCACTCGGACACATTTCTTCTATTGATATCAATATTCAAATTTGTCAGGAAGACTTACGGTAATTCCTCTTCCTATTACTTTGTTGGCATGAACCTATTTCAATAAACAATGCAAATATCACTCACAATCTTAGGCTGTCAATAATTGGTGCACAATACAAATGGTGGATTGTACAATTGATTCATAAGTCATCCTGCCAGGGCAGCATGACATGTATTTGCTGGCAAGCAGTTGGGATCAAAGTGATTCAACGAGCAACTCGGCATCTCATCAGGATCCAATCTGTGTAGCACTTGGTTTATAGTTTCTGAAAAGCTTGATTGAATTGGCAGCAACTTAACCCTTACAACGCGGAGCACGAGTCACTAATGTCCTTTGCAAACAGTGAAGACCCAGACGAGAGGGCTCCTCTAGGAGCCTTTTCATAATGACATGCACTGTTTGTCATGTTACAGTTTTCTTTAGACAAATCCATAAATATTGATCATAAGCTTGTCCTGTTTGAATTTTGGAATAGACCATTTGAAAATTCAGCTTTGTAATAGGAGTTTATGCAGACATCGTGAATTTATTGATCACATAATTTTCGATTTGGGCATATTGTAACAGAGTGGAAATGCACTAGTGCAGTTTTTATTCAAATTTGCAGTAATGAATCTTAAAGAGAACACCCGGAAACCAATGCATGCCGTCAATGACGCCATGTAATCGTTAGCCAATTGTTGCGCTGCTATTGCGCCGACGCTGTAAACAATGGCGTCAGCTGAAGCCTGTTTCACTTTCTATGGCACGTTTAAGGGTTATGTGATAAAAACGAATCTTGCATTCGTGTTCAGTACAAATTGTTTTTTATGAATCGCGTTTACTACAATGAATATGACACTCACTAAAGTTCGTGTCATACTATTATAGTAAACTCGTTTCATAAAAACAATTTGTAATGAACACTCATGTAAGTTCCTTTCATAATAAAGGTTAATGCTAAAGGTAAACGATGGCTTTTGTGACCTGGCTCCGAGGTTATAAAGCTTTTTGCTTGAGTCTGAGATCATTCTCAAGCATCTGATTGGTCATATTCTGAGCTTGCTCGGAATCTGACCTGAGAATGATCTCAGACTCAGACTCAGTGTTTTATAACCTTGGACCTAGAAGTTTGTAATCGGATGAGATGCTGAGTTACCGTAGAACAAATTTCAGCATTTTAATTCATGAACATTCATTAAAGAAGTATTAACAGCATGATAATAACTTTACTGAAGTGTTGTTGTTCCATAATGAAGACATAAAATTTGGGCCTTGAGTTAAAGTTGGAGACTCCTATCTATATTATTCCCTAAGCACACAAAGCAGACCCTAATTGGCTGTCTGATCTGACTCGTCTCTGTTTGCTAAGGTATCTCTCTCTGCTAAAACGGTTAACTCTTGCCTTCATATATACGCTTTTTCACATAGTTTCAAACAGAGTAGGCCCAGATTAAACGGCTCCTGTAGGAGCTGTCCGAATAGAGTTATAGGATACCGATCTGATTTTACAATATGTGTCAACGCAAAACATGACAATTAAGCATTATAAAAGTGACGCTTGTAACTTTTCATAAACATGTCAATATTATTTTATATGAATAAACCAAAGTAAATTAAAGTAAAGTCCCATAGATTGAATAAACAAATGATAGCTTAACCCCTATCATTCATATACAGTAAAACTTCTCTTTAACGGCCATTAAAGTATGTTAATTTAAGGCAGATGGCTACTTAAAGCAATGTGAAAGTAAAACAAAACGCTCCTATAGGAGCATTCTGTTTAACTTTCACCTTGTTTTAAGCAACTACCTGCCTTTAACACAAAATACTTGATGTAATTTAGTGGCCGTTATAGAGAGATTTTACTGGACATACCCGTATGTTCACGCCTTTGCAAACAGGGTAGACCTACAGGAGACGTCTATAAATATCTGATTCAACACCGTCTATCACAATAAAAAAAACTTGTGCTTTTAAATAAGTCGGTTCATTAATATTCATGACGGTACTATTTCTTTCATGAATATTAAACAAGGAAAGGGATATCCTTTACATTGTCGTAAAATATCTGTCCAATGTTGATATATTTCGGTTCGATTAGGTTTGAGAAAAGCCATTGACCGATTGCCAAACTGCCTCGTTTCTGATGAGACGACAAGACACTCGACGTTTCATCTGGATCCATGCTGTTTGTAAATACAGAAAAAAAACTATCTATAACGGCCACTAAATTGTGTTAATTAGTTGGTATATTAGGGCAGGTGGCTGCTTAAAGCAAGGTGAAAGTAAAACAGAACGCTCCTATAGGAGCGTTCTGTTTTACTTTCACCTTGCTTTAAGCAACGACCTGCCCTTATCACAAAATACTTGATGTAATTTAGTGGCCGTTATAGAGAGGTTTTACTGGACATGTATACGATTATAGTGGCGGATAGCGGAATATATAGGGGTTTGTATAAGATAAACATATTGCAGAAAGTTCCTTAGGAGATTGATTCATTAAAGACGCTGTTGGCTCCATTATAATAGTCTATCAAGAAAGGCTTTACTCTATTTGGCGTCTCATCTCAATCGAAACTTTATGAATAAGCACATGTTATTACGAATATGAATCATTAGTTGAGAGTTAAATGAGCATGGCTTTGGTCAGAAACGAGGCTGCTTGCAACAAAAGCAATAATGTTGATATATAATCATAAACAACAACAAAAAAATAATGCATATTTATCTCATTTATCAATTACCGTGAATTGTAACGCTTTGCAAATGAACCGCCGTAAAAGCGTCCGTGTGCAAGCCGGTTGCAGTCAGACTTACCATAAATCGGTATGTTATGGTTTACCATATACCACGTTGTCTGTGCTATATGTACATGTTCATATGTCACCTATGCTAAAACCAAAGACGTAACACAATTTGTATGTTTTGTGTTTATCACATACCAAATTTGATTACTATATGCATATATTACCCTATGGTAACTCAAGAGACCTTCCACAAGTCTGCATGCAATGTTTTATCACATATTTAGATCATTGTACTGTAAGTACGAGTACATGTTACACTACTGTGCTAGAACCAGAGACAACAAGTCTGGATGGTATGTTGTATCACGTGCCACGGGTTTGCAACTCTATGCACATGTTACCCTGTGCTATAACTAGAGACTTGCTGCGAGTCTTTATGTTATACCAAGAGGTTATCCGATTTTATCCGATGCTTAAACAAGAAACTTACCACACGTCTTTATGCTATGTTTTATCATATACCGAGCGTTCACATGCAACCCTATGTTATTCCATAGTCTCGTAACTAGCATACAAACCTCTTGCATACGTATTTCGCTACAGAGCACGTGTCAGTTCTGCTGCGCTGTGCTTTTCAATCCTGTAGATTTGTTTATGGCTACGAATTCTGTACTGTTCAACTTTCTTGGAAAAAGAGGCGGTTGGCCACTTTCACTTTAATAATAGATAATGTCTAAGTGCCAAAAGCAATGCCTTAAATCTCCATACATAATCTTAAAGTATTCCTGCAGACACTACAAAATTAGTTGTTTCACCGTACAGCTCAATTAATTTAGATTTATATTTCAGCCTCAGAAAAGGGGATTAATTTATGACCGTGTAAATAGCTCAACCGGCAGCTTAACCATTGATGTATGGGAACCAAATATTTAAGACTTTTGCAAACATGGAAGTCCTTGGTCAGGGACTACACTGTTTGTCAAAAAAAACAACAAAATTAAACCATTTTAGTGATACATTTTGATACAATAAAATCAGAAAGGGAGGAGGTAGGTATTATAATTCAGCAGGTTATATATAAAAATGTACAGACAGATTAAACTACAAGACAATGCAAAATAGCCTTAAACCTACTGAGTGAATATCGATTCCTTCGTATAAAAAGGCTTTATTACGTTTATACCACAAAAAATTGGAGATACATTAATTTTACCTAGCCTGTCAAGGTTCAACGACATTTAAAGTCAAAAAGGGACCCCCCCCCCAAAAAAAAAAAAAAAAAAAAAAAAAAAAAAATACAAAAAAAACCAGACCCCAAAAAACAAAACCAAAAACAACACAATAAACAAACAAATAACAAAACAAACAAACAACAAAGAAATAAAAATGCAAACACACTTGTCAAAATTCAAATTGAATCCCAAACGATATATATTCCAGTTTACGCTACATTGAAAATTGGACCCCATATACGACCGACTTAGCCGGGATATCGTTATTTTGTATTACTGGGCATACTAATTTCCGCACTTATGTGTACAGCTAGACAAACATGATTGACTATGATAAATTACCGTCGAGTAAATAACATCCATATCCGTCCATGCACAAAGTAACAAACAGTAGGACATACGTCATAGCTTCGTTGTAATCTTGCAAATATAGCAAAGTCTGTTTAACCCTTTCCCCGTTCTATATATTTTCGAAATTTCAATGCTTACTGAATATTCATTTACAAAATAGTTATCATGAGCCATTTTAGAAACTAAAGGAACAAATCTCTCCTATTTGCAAACAGAACAGATACTGTAGGAACCATCTGGCCTGGGTCTACTCTGTTTGCAAATGCATGAAAATGCGTTTATATGAAGGAAAGGGTCAACCCCTTAGATAAGGGGAACGAGTGTACTGACGATTGCAAACAGAGACGACCAAGATCAGAGGGCTCCCGGAGATGCTCTCTGGTTAGGGTCTGCTCTGTTTGTCATTCGATGTCCTCTCCCAAGTTATACACGTTCATACAACGAGCTGATAAACAAGAGATTGACCATTCCATTATGTATGTGTAGCATACAAATGGTTAAAGCGGATATTTAGTGAATAAACATAAAGCTGAACTCCAATAGTCACTGATAATTCGCTTCAACCTTTTGTACCCCGCTGTGAAAATAGGGCAATTTGGAACAGATACAAAGTTGACTACTTCCGATTCGATCAAGTTTTAAAAAAGTGTCAAACAGCTTGAACCTTGATTAGCCACCGAACTACTCAGCGTTCAAACTGGGCCCATTCTGTAAAGTCGTAAATACCGGGATTAAAGCTTTACTCCATAAATACACCCGTTTACGCATTTGCAAACAGAGCATATCCAGACCAGACGACTGCTACAGGAGGCGTCTAATCACCATTTGCCGTATTTGCTTATGATATAAGTTATAATTATGTATTTCTAAAGTTTCTATCTGAGCCAAAATGTCCTGTGTTCATATGGCATTATAGAAAACTAATTAATATCAATGACGTCATAATTGCTTTCATTAATATTCATGTAGTAAAGGATTAAGGTTAATGTCCATATTACATATTAGCTCTTTACCTGATGAAGATCTCTTCAAAGGATAACCATGGTTATTAACACATTCCCATATGTAATCGCATTTTTACGTATCTGCAAACAGGGTAGACCCAGATCAGACGGCTCCTATAGGAGCCGTCTGATCAGGGTCTGCTCTGTTTGTTCGTGGTGTAATAATTATAGATCTGGTTCTACAGCCTCTGCCTGAGCAAAAATGGCATGTGTTCATATGCCATTATAAAATAATCTAATTAATATTAATGATGTCATTATTTCCGACATGAATATGCAACAGGGAATGAGTTAATTCAATGAACGTTTAGAAAAACAAATACACACGAACACTGGGCGTGTTGGCCATGACAGAATCTATAGCATCAGATCTAAATTATTCCATGAGCAAATATAGCAAACCCTGATGAGGGCCGATTGATTTGGGTCTAGTATGTTTGCCAAGACGTGAAAAGGCGTCTTTATCAAGCACGGAGTTAAACATTCACTCTATACGCCTTTGCAAACAGAGTAGATCCAGATCAACGGCCGGTGTAGGAGTAGTCTGACCAGGGTCTCCTCTGTTTGCGTATGAAATAATATTGATTATGATTCTGCAGTTAAGGCTTCAGGTACCCTCTCATGTGGGCTACACTATTTGCAGAAACAAAATGCGAAATAGCGTTTGCATAAGGCCAAGTGTGTAGACATGTTTTATTTTTTTAAGCAATGATAAATCTCAATCAAGCAAACATTTCAAAAATACAAACAAACAAATATTGTTATTTGGCTTTTTTGTTTGAGCAATCTAGCAGAACCGTTTAACAACAAATAAACAAGCTCTTCGGAAATATCTGAACACGCTTCAAAACGTAGTCTTTGTCATATCAATAAAACAATTTGTAAAAAGTGTTTGCTGTCATTTTACTGAAATAAATCGTTGCCACAACTGCTCCGGGATGAGACAATGCTTACTAACAATTCCTTTGACCAGAGTTATTCAACTGAATTATATAAAGTGTCACATTTTATTAGATTTGGTGCCCCTGAGATGTATGACATTCTTCACAGCTTTCACGGTTCGCCACGATTTAGTTGTCTTGAGCTTCTTTTTAGCCTCTTGGATCGACGTAAAGTATTTAAATGACGACACCTCACGTTTGGTAATGTCATCGTACTTGTAAACAATAATCTTATCTTTCCCGACTACGAGTCCATTTTTGACAGCTTTGTCTAGATCCTTGCCAGACATGAAATTGACAATCCATCTACACCTGACGTCGTCCCTAGACACACGGATGTTGAGCGGGTCATACTGAATGGACTTTATGCGAAGCCCGAGTTGGGTTTCGAGGAGGTATTTAACATCTGCGTGCGAAAAACACTCATTGTCGCGAAAACTCAATAAACCAGCGTTTGGCATGGGGATTGGGTTGTCTTTCCGCATATAAATACTCGGTTTGATTCGATTTAACTCATCGTCAACGTCCGGCCTGTCGTCATCTGCCTCGTCCTTGTTTGAAACACACTCGTCTTGGCCGTCTTCGTTGCTGTATCTGAAACACATTGAGTAGAATGGTTTATTTGAGAAGTAATTGTTACTTCTTTGTTCAGTGGAATTCTGATTCCATGTTGGTCATATGTACGACAATCAAACTTTTTGCAGATATTAATGTACAATGTAGAACAGATTACATGTTTAAACCACGATGTTTGTTCTAGATATACTCTGCAAAGCACTGATGTTGGGTTTAAAGCGGTGACCGTACATACTATTCCTGTGCAAGTATGTACATGTGCAGTAAAACCCCTCCAAATCGGAATTGTAGTAGAGAATAATGTACATGTACATATCTTTAGGCAGGTATATGCTTAAGGGTGAAAGTCATGTAAAACGTTCCTATAGGAGCTTTATGCATGACTTTAATCATACATTAAGCTGCCAGCTGTCTCCAATACCGATAGTTATACTAAATCGAACGTTCGGTTTAGTGAGGTTTTACTGTAACCCGTTTCGCAAGGAAATAATGTCACTTTGACATTACAAGACGCACATCCTATCAATGTGCGTCAACCCCCGTCCACACCCCTGTTTGAACCCTATGAAAGTGTGTCCACCCCCGTCCACATCCCTGTTTGAACCCTATCAAAGTGTGTCCGTCCCCGTCCACACCCCTGTTTGAACCCTATAAATGTGTGTCCGTCCCAGTCCACATCCCTGTTTGAACCATATCAATGTGTGTCCGTCCCCGTCCACACCCTGTCTGAACCCTATCAATGTCTGTCCGTCCCAGTCCACATCCCTGTTTGAACCCTATCAATGTGTGTCCGTCCCCGTCCACACTCCTGTTTGAACCCTATGAATGTGTGTCCGTCCCCGCCCACATCCCTGTTTGAACCCTATTAATGTGTGTCCGTCCCAGTCCATATCCCTGTTTGAACCCTATCAATGTGTGTCCGTCCCCGTCCATACCCCTGTCTGAACCCTATCAATGTGTGTCCGCCCCAGTCCATATCCCTGTTTGAACCCTATCAACGCGTGTCCATCCCCATGCACATTATTGTGTGATGAATCTTTTACCATATATGATTTATACAAAAACCCTCACGCCTTCATGAATATCCATGAACTGTGTTTTTGTACTGGCCGTTGAACAAGGAAGTATGTCTTGTCAGTTCAGACACTGTATAATCATGGGTTGTTTTCCAATACGGAAACACAGTAGACATGGATCAGACAGTCCATACCTGATCTTGGTCAATTCTGTTTACAAAAGCATTCATTCTTTATTCGATATTGGTTCTGTTCAGTGTTTCTTCTGTTAGATTTTGAAATACTATAGATGCGATTATACACTTTCTGCCACGGTCAAAACATCTTATATTTTGTTTACTTTTAAAAGTTCAGCTACATGTACTAAAAACCCAGAATGAGATTGCACCACAATGAAGTAAAACAAATTGTGCTTAAATATTGAACTTGTTATGTTATGCATGTGTGTATTATACGTGGCCAACAAAATGTTCTGTTAAACCCTTCTCTCCATATAACGTTTTTCCACACATTTGCAAACAGAGTTCACCCAGATCAGATGGCTCCTAAAGGAGCCGTTCGATCAGGGTTGACTCTTTTTGCTAATGGAATTTGAAAGATCTGTTTCTTTATTTTAAAAATGGCTATAGCATTTCACCTTCCATATTTCATTATAACTATACTGTCCACGAGTATTCAGTAGGTATCGAAATTTGGAGTAAACACAGAACAGGGAAAGCGTTAAAACTCACAAATATCTTCAGACATGTTTGATTGTTCCAATCCTCTACTGTTGTATTACAAACTGCTGACACCGCGATGTGTCTATACTCAAGACATATCGAATAAGTTTATACATTTAAGGAATATATCATAACATCTGTACGACAAAAGGTCTTGGATATTGGGTGGTCGGGTCTTTCTAGTGATGAGATATGTTGTAAATAAAGTCTACAGAAGTACGAATGCAAATCAATACATGTTTCTGTCAGATAAAACAGATGGATTTTCCGGTGAAAGGCACGATCGAAATCTCCGTATACAAGTCGGTATCATCGGATCTAAACTTAAGAAAACAAATTCATTCAAACAGGAGTGATGCATATCTAGACTTGTTCTTTTGTGACGAATGTCTCTAATCAGAATTATGCTCGGTCCAGCTTTCTTCCGGACCGCCACTCTGTCAGCAGATGGGTTTTAAAACATTAAATTCTCTATAGGCTAACAGATAAATAGAGCACGCTCAACATACTCTGACTGGCAATTGCAATGAGTTTAGATCTAGTCAGATATAATGTCACTCTGCGTCTCATACGTGTCCGAGGTTATAACGTACAGTAAAACCTCTTTATAACGGCCACTAAATTGTGTTAATTAGTTGGTATTTAAGGCAGGTGGCTGCTTAAAGCAATGTGAAAGTAAAACAGAACGCTCATATAGGAGACCTGTTTTACTTTCACCTTGCTTTAAGTAGCCACCTGTCTTTAACACACATTTGTTTACGCAATTTAGTGGCCGTCATAGGGAGGTTTTACTGTACTTACGAACACCGCTCCTTACTTTTACCCTAATAGATCTAAATATGTATGTATAAGTTGGTCAATTCCTGAATATCCATCAACATATTTTTGTTATAATATACATCTTCTAGATCTTCTAAGGTAATATTTGACTGAGGTAAACACTATAGGATCAGATCTATATAACTGCATAAGAAAGAAGACCCTTATCTGACAGATCATATAGGTGATGGGTGATATAGAATTACCATGTTTGCAAAAGCGTTAAAATATGTTACTATGAAAGGTGTGGTTAACGCTTTCAGTGCGGGCCACGAGTCACTAATGTCCTTGCAAACAGTGTATACCAATATGAGGGGCCTCGTAGAGGAGCCCTCTCAACAAGGTCTGCAATGTTTGTCATTTTACACTTTTCATTAGAATAATCCCTAAATATTCACCCTAACTTGACCCGTCTGAATGTTGGAATAGTCTGTTTGAAACATTCAGCATTGTAACGGTTAAGATCCGGACGTTTCACACAATCATAGCAGTTGTTTGTATTCACCCGAGATAGTTCTACATAATACAGTATATCTAAATATAGACATCAGTCAGTGTTAGCATATAAGACGTTGTATGCTAAATATATAGTCAAAAGTCAGTGTTAGTATATAACGCTTTGTATGCTAAATATAGTCAAAAGTCAGTACTAATGTACATGTACATGTATATAACACGCTGTACGCTAAATATAGTCAAAAGTCAGTGCTAGTATATAACACGTTGTATACGCTAAGTTTTGAAAGTTTACCAGTCTATCATTGTTTAAAAATAGAGTCCAGTTAACCCGTTCTCTGTTCAATATTCATTTATTGCTTTTGGACATCATGAATATGTATTAGCTGAGTTTTAGAATTTGTACAGAGACATCTTTGGTATTGTTAGAAACTGTAGAGTCAGATCTATTATAATTTCACAAGCAAACAAAACAGACAAAGATCAGACAGCTCCTACAAGACTTGTCTGATCGTGATCTACTCTGTTTGCAAAGGCGAGAAAAATGTTTATATGAAGGAAATGTTTAATATATTGGAGTATGATTTGCGAGAGATCGTTGATCTTGGAGACCTCTGTTTTAATCTACACTGTTTGCTAATGACAGCAATGCGTTTGTCGTATTCAGAGGGTTAGTTACTGTAAGCTACATGTAAGATGCAGAATGAGTCACGATTTATGCTTGATTTAAGATTAATTTAAGTTTTATAACCTCGGGGTCAGAATCCAATCTGTTTGTCACTGATGCATTATAATCCAATGAACATTAAGTAAGAAAACATTACGGAATATCAGAATTTAAGCACACATTACGGTGGCATAATGTTGATACATTCAGTCTGGTGAGGCTTAACCTTTAGACTGTCAGAGCCTACGGCATGGAATACAGAAAATATTGAAATGTTGCATGCCGTTCTGTATTTTTATACGAGGCAGGATACATGGATGGGTGCTATATGTGCACGAATCAATGATTGATATGAATGATAGGATAGGTGGGAACGATGGGTGAATTGATGAAGTGATATATTGATGGATATATCGGATGGTTGGATGATTCGGTGAATGGATTGTTGGATAGATAGATGGATGGTTGAGTGGATGAATGAATATATGGATGGATGGATGGATGGATAAAGGACGAATGGATTGCTGGTTGGATCGATGGATCGATCTACCACTTAACGGTAGATCACGAGCTATATTAAAACGCATTGACTTTTGCGGGCCAACTTTGTTTGATCGCGTCTCATGAATGGTGTTTTTTATATAGCACAGTTCATATGAATAATTAGGTTAGATGTTGTTCCCAGGTCCAACATTGTTTCCAGCAAATTAAGACAAAATACGTGCTTTGATGTGTTTGCATTGAGTTGTGGAAAAAAACACCCCCAAAAAACTCCCCTTCATCTTTACCCAGAAAGAATGTCTTACATCGCTTTTTTTGTTGTCATCCTTTGCCCCGCTGTAAAACAAATGGTCGGCTCAAATAAGGATCTGTTCAATTTTGACTATGTCGACTACGATTAAGAAACTATTAATAGAGTGTCAAACAGCTTGGATCCTGATGATCTCATCTGGATCCAAGGTATTTGCAAATCCGACCAAAGTTGCGAATGCCTCTATAAAGGTTAACCAGTGTTTGATGCTGCTCGACTGTTTAAAAAACATTCTTTAGTTATTGCTCTTTTCATCTCCGAACTTTATCTACAGTTAAATATCTAGAAACTTTCCGCGAGAAACTTTACTTTAATGATTCGCAAACATGGTAGACTCATACCAGCAACTGTGTGGAACATATCCACATCTGATCAGGATCTACACTAAATTACAATAAGTATCTCTCATGCGATCACATCATTTATTAAATAGTAGTCTGTAAAACAGATATTTCTTAATGCAGGCCCAAATGGATGTATAGTGACATGTCCGCTGCATTAAGAACCTGTTTGATGAATTCAGAATTATACGTCTTTTGAGGGTTGTTATAGCAAGACTTTTACTGCATAAGCATTCGCATATGAAGCAAATATTTTTAAACTTTACAGTTCTAGTGATATCAGCGATACGAGGTGGTTTGTCTGAGCATATACATAAGAATTACTATGCTAGTAGTTTGGAAGTTCAGCTGTATTTTGGTGAGTTAGAAAAGTTGTTAAATGCGAGCCTTGTCATGCAACTCCAAGAAAAATGGAGAAAATGAAGAAAAAGAAAGATTGCTAAAGCGGTTTCGTCCCCTGAATGAAAATACATGCAAGTACGAATTACGTGACGTCATATTGCATGCAGTGACGTCATCGACTTTTACAACATAAACAAACTTGATTTAATCCTTTTATATGGACAGATAGTTGAGACAAAGGTGAGAAAATGGATTAATTTCATGATTATGTTTAAAGTATGCCTTTTTCGTCCTTCTGTTTTCCTCCTATTGGCTGAACCAAACTTGCATTCCAGTCGAGACAGTACACATGCACTATACCTCACAAAATACAGCGTCGACGTGGAAAATATTATGCTAGTAGGAAGTGACTATATTTTGTGACGTTGCATGATAAATGTAGACCTACTTACAGTAGTATTGCTGAGATTTTACTGTATATAACTTTTATTTGTGGAAACTGGGATTTAACACTTTCATTCGTATAAACGCATTTACACGCAAAGTAGACCCAGATCAGACAGCTCCTATAAGAGCCGTCTGATCAGAGCATGCTCTGTTTGCTAATGGAATTTCTTTAGTCTCTATAATGGCTACATTGTTCCACCTTCCGTATTTTGTTATCACTATTTTATCCATGAGTATTCCGTATATTTTGACATTTGAACTAAATATAAAACAGGCAAAGGGTTAAGCATTACTTTAATGATATGGATATGTTTACAGCTTTGGGTTTTCATTAATTTACACGAAGTATTGAACATAATAATTTAAAATCCTTACTCCATTGTTACGCATTTCTACGCCACTGAAAACAGAGTACACCCAGATCATACGGTTCCTGTAGATTCTTTCTGAACAGGGTCTGTTCTGTTTGCTTATGATATGATCACATTCAAGAAAATATTCCAAAAGGGAATTAGTATGATGCATAGATACTTGAATAGGTTTATCTAATATTCACGGGCCCTTGTCAAAGAGTATCATGTCAAAAGACCCGACACATTTGTGTTACATGCATTCAGCCATAAAATCTCGAAATATTAGATCAGAGCTAATCAAGTACATGTATTTATAATATGATATAGATCTGACAAAGATTCGTGTGTTTATGAACTATTATAAAAATAATATAATAATCTAATTCATATGCATGATGTCATTATTTGTTATATGAATATTCATGGAGTAAATGGTTAAGTACATTTGACCTTTATTGACCTTATTGACCTGGACCTGTGTATATTAGACCTTCGAAATCAGTGTAGGCCCACGTCAAAGAGCTCCTAAGGGAGTCATTTGGTCAGGTTCTGCACTGTTTGTTATTAATATCGTTTTCGATAGGGGTAACTTTTGATTCAATCTTTGTTTAATTAATATTGACAGATTAGCTAGTTTTAATAATTCAACAGCATAAGAGTTTAACATACTTCTCCAAATATATACACAGACATTCTTTCCACAGAAGTATATACCAATTATATGTAAATGTATCTTGCGTAATTTATTGTAACACGTCTATGATTCAGGAAGCTGTGGCAATTTACATGTAGTTATCGCTATAACGAAAATAAACGCATGCGCATTAATCCTTCTCTTGCCCAGTGCGATCTGACCTGCAGCCAGGATCCAGATACATGTAATATACCGAGTCACTAGGTGTCTTGTTAGGATCAGAGCTGTTTGAATGTCGGTCAGTAGTATGTGAAAATACCCAAACCAGTTGAAAGAAACAATTGCTAAACATTAAGATTGAGCAGAATTCTTTTACAGCATGATGAGGGCACGTGTAACTCCAATACCGACTATGCATATTCTCAAACGTAATAATCCAGACTATTTTAAGCCTTATTCCACTATCCGCGATTTAACTTACAATCACAAACAGCTTGGATCCTGCTCAAACGCCGAGTAACTCGGCATCTCATCACGACCCAGGCTTTTTGAAACTCGGTCAAATTCTCTTAAACTCTTGTTGAATCGTCAAAGTTGCGCCAGATCTATATTTCGAGCAGACATTATTTTTGTTCACGGCGAGTAAAGGAAATACAAATGTACCAGGAAACCAGCTGCCACCATATTGGGAAGTGCCGGGAATCAAAACAAATGTAATTGGGGATGTTCTTGAGCTGTTGTATCTAAGAATTCAAGCACTGCTAAGATAAATAATCAATTCGACCCAATGAAATAGACCAGTTATCGTTCAAAAAGAAAAACAACCGAGAGGCAGATAAACATCAGACAGAATGGATGTAAAAGTCATTTACACAATAAAAAACGAAATGAGATGTATAACACGAAACCGTGGATAAGGTGGGCGATGAAAAATGCACGCGTGTGTGCTCAAACTGATGCACAATAGTCTTGTTAATACATCCACTAAAAATAAGTATAATCATGGATGGTAGCCTAATGCAGGACAAAAGTAATACAACAAGTTACCGCAGGAGCTTTCTGTACTATATTTGCCCTGCATTAACCAGCTACCTGTTTTTACAGACTCCTGTGTTAATAGATTGTATGACCGCATTAGTGAGGCAGTACTGTACTAAGAGACTATGACTCACAATACTCCATGCAGTAAAATCCCTCTAAACTAGATTATAACCTTGGTTATATTGGTCTTGGAGACAGGTGGCAGCTCAATGCAGGATGAGAGTCATACAGAAAGCTCTTATATGAGCTTTCTGCATGACTTTCACCCTGCATTAAGCAGCCACCTGTCTAAAAATATCTGAATATTTCACCACTAGAATTCCGGTTTAGAGGGGATGTACAGTGTACAGTGTACAGTGCACCATTAGCCTCAGCGCCTGTGTTGTTCAGTATCCATGCTTATAAAACGTTTTAGTTGAATCTGAATTCGTTCTCAATGTTTTGATTGGTCAGATTTGAGCCTTTGACAAACTCAGACTCAACTAAAAAAGCTTTATAAGCATGGACCCTGATATGATACCCTTCTTTTTCGATCAAGCTTTTGCGAAACTATTGACAAAGTGTCATGACACAAGCTTTTGAGAAACATTTTACCTAGTGTTAGACAGCTTGGATCCTGATAAGTCGACGATCTAATCGATGTCTCATCAGGATCCAAGCTGTTTGCAAATGCGACTCATACATGTATCTCAGTTAGCGGGATAAAGTTACACATGTATATACAGACACCGAATCTCCCCTCTTCGCCATATTGTAAACCGGAATACTTCAACTTGACACAATTTTAATAGCCATAAGTACATGTACATGTAGTAGCAAACAGTATCGAACCTTATCGACATGCACTCATTGGCCGTGTGATCCGAGTCTGCATGATTTGCCTGCGTTTGCCTGTCAGAATATTTAGGTACCTTGGGTAATTATCTTAAATACCAGATGTGTTCTACATATACTACTATATCACCGGATAAGATATCGCACTGAGGACGCGGCATATAATCAGGGTCTACACAACATGGGGTTGCACGTAAAGAACCTTCTAAAAAGATCGATTGAAAATAATTGCCTGAATTGAAGCGACTGAAACTAATTGTACTTAAAGGCATGCATTGCACACAGAAGCAAAACAAAGCGGAAAGCTTTCAACACACCACTCGTTCTGCGTTAAGCTACTGTCTGCCTTAACACTTTACCTGCTGAATACTCACCACCATATGAATATTAATCTGGTTTAACTCTTTCACTGCCAAACTCTGTCGTCTGCTAACTTTGTCGTCTGCTACAAATTTTCATTATTTTGATTTTCTACATTTTTGTTTCAAAAACATAGTAACAAGTAACAAACAGTTTGGATTCTGATGAGACGCCGAGTTACTCGGCGTCTCATCTGGATCCAAACTGTTTGCATAGGTAATCACAGATCCGGCATTGGAAGCGAAAGGGTAAATGATTACATGTATTAATCATATGGATTTCTATTACGATATGTGGACACATGGACTCTTTGATGGAAACTAAAGATGTAATTAGATTTATTAGTTCATAAGCAAACAAAGCAAATCCTGATCACATCGGAGCGTGTCTATTCTGGGTCTACTCTGCTTGCAAAGATATCATAGTGTAAAACTAATTTAACCCTTATCATGCTTAGCCGCGACCTGACTCGCACTTTCAAACAGATTGGATCCAGATGAGGATCCAAGCTGTTTTGACACTCGGCCAACAGATTCTCAAATTCTTGTACGAAATCAGAAATAAGTAAAAAATGAAACAAATCAAAGTTTTGGCAGACATATTGTTTCAGAATGATTAATGAAATTGTCATAGACAAAAATATTCAAATTCTGTTAGCCTTGTCCTGTGTATATATCTAGTATTTCTACAAATGAAAATGTAGCTTACCTTTTTCTCACAAAAAGTCGGCAAATAACGTTAAATGCACGTTTTGTATTAACCTATTATTAATTTATCATTAAGAAGTTTTAGGCATTGTCAAATACATTGTGAAACACGCTTCCCAAAGTTGGAATTATTCCAGTGTTAATATGATTTCACGTTACCACATTAAGCCACGATCTCAAAGGCTACGACTAAAATCCAGTTACGGTAGCTTGCGAGTAAATAAAGCGATAAATGTATACATTTAAATTATAATATTCTTCTTTAATTGTTAGGCTCGCTGAACTGGCTTGTGCTTAAGTCTGTTCATTTTACAGTTGCGCTGATCCGAATTACAAATAAACGACAATTTCCACTATTCAACCAATTGCGTTATTCAGCCCTTTGAGTACAGAATATTCACATTGTAGTTGCCCAAAATTGTCAAACAATCGGTATAACTCAGCAGAAAAAAAACAAATTGCGAGAGGAATTTTAAATGACAAACAGGGCAGACCCTGTTCTGGGGATTCCTATTGAATCCCTCTTATCTTGATTTACACTGTTTGCAAATGTAAGTAGACTCATTTCCTGACTTTAAAAAGTTGAATTACGGTTTATTATTATAAAGGTTATTCTTTAGCCTGTTATAGGCGAATTTTTACAAATTTGAGAACAGTTTAGATCCAGATTAGAATCAAACTTATCGGTGCTTCATTAGGATCCAGACTGTATGACATTCTGATTGCATTTTGTAGAGACATTGCTTATTTCTGATATTTAAACAAGAGGTGTTCGAAATTTTGCACAAACAAGCTTAAGGCTAACGTTTATTTTGACCATGGTACATACGACCGTGTATCGAATAAAGCATACAAAGAGGATAATTAAAATGGCTGTCCTTGTTAACCCCCCTTACCTGAAAGAAACATTTCACCCACTCAAACTCCTGTGTATTCCACTTCCAAACATTCCCCGTTTTGCAATATTGAAAGAATTAACAAACAGTTTGGACCCTGATCCGACTTAGCGTAATATCTACGTTTTGTCTGATTTGAATCAAAACTGTTTAAAACGAATGTATGGACTTAAGCACGTTAAGGGCTATTTAAATTTTAGCCTTGATGTTCCGCGTAGAGTTGAAATTTTATCCGAGCAAAACGATTTCATAACAATAATTAACCTTGGACCCGCTCTAAACGATATTATATGTTCATGTTTGGATCTGGTGCTTTTGACTTCTTCCGATTCGATTAAGCGTTTGAATGAAAAACTATTGACCGATTGTCAAAAAAGCTTGGATCCAGATTTCACGCCGAGTAACTCGGTGTCTCATCAGGATCCAAACCGTGTGTAGTGTGAGTGAGGTCATGGACAGTGGGAAAGGGTTAGGTTAGTGGGTTGGGGTATTAAAGAAGGTAATTACGGGCTTGACAGGTATCTAGATAGCAGATCACGCTTGTATGATCAGATATCTGTTATATGTTTTTTGCCAAAGATATTTGCAACTGCGAATATATTTTCGACCAGTGTTTGTTTTATCACTTTATTCCAAAACTAAACAAATAAACACTTCGCTTGCTATTCAGGTCAATATACCTACATGTAAATAGTGAATACCCAGACGGGACAGTTCCTGCAGGAGCTGTCTCATCAGGGTCTGCACTGTTTACAAGTTGATTGTGCAACCAGTGCAATCCACAGCAGTGATTGCACAGCGAACTATTTGTACACAGTGAAGATATATGTAATTATACCACAAGGCATGGGTAAAGAAGGAGAAATATATTCTAAAATTCAGCAAGAGAAGGGTTAATGCCTTTGCAAACACGGTAGACCCTAATCAGACGGCTCATCCATGAGCCGTCTGATTAGGGTCTGCTTTGTTTGCTTAAAGACTCTTAAAGGTCTGATTCTACAGTTTATATCAGGCCCAACACACTTGTTCAAATGCCATTATATTAACCTAATTAATATTCATGCTGCATACATGTATGTGAATATTCGTGGAGTAAATGGTTACTTCATTGACGTTCGAGATTCTGAATTCGCGACCCGGTCCCGAGGTTATAAAACTTTTTGCTTGAGTTTGAGATCATTCTCAAGCATCTGATTGGTCAGATTATGAGCTTGCTCAGAACCTGACCAATCAGATACTCGAGAATGATCTAAGACTCAGACTTGGAAGTTTTATAACCTTGGACGCTGACTCGCCTGCAGCTTGGACAACTTACAGCCTACAGCTTGATTGACAACCTATCAATAGTTTCTAAAAACTTGTATAATGGCACTTGGCCAATTGATTCTATCAAATTTAACCCTTGACCTCATATAAACGTGTTTTCTCGCATTTGCAAACAGAGTAGACCCAGAGCAGACGGCTCCTAGAGGAGCCGTCTGATCAGGGTCTACTCTGTTTGCTAGTGGAATTTGAAAGATCTGTTTCTTTTCTTTACCAAACTGGCTATAATATTCAACCTTCCATGTGTTATTATAACTATTTTCTCCATGAATATTCAGTAGGTATTGAAATTTTTACTACATATAGTACGGGGAAAAGGTTAACCGATTCGTAAGTAGTCCAATTTGCAGCATATTCAATTTTTTGCTGACACTATCTATTCAAAACGGATGTACGGGTTAAGATTGTAATCTCCTAAGGAAATACATGAACTGATTATTATATCATATTATTGTTTTAGCAAAGGCAGACATTACATAATCATATCTATATCCATGTACATGTAATTCCATTAATAAACGGAACAGACCCTCGTCAAACGGCTCCTACATTAACCCTTTCGGCGCCAAATTCCCAATTGTCGTATGCAATCCATGTTTGTTAAATCATTCAGTAAAATAAGGAAATGAGATAAATAAATGCAAATTTCAAAGGAATAAAGCACATACATGTATATCGAAATAGAGATTGAGATAAATAGTGAAGTCCCTGATCAGACGCCGCCTTGAAAATGCGGCGTCTGATCTGGGACTGCACTTTTTGTCGTGGTGCATTTATGCGACTGCGGCGGTGAAAGGGTTAATCGTCTAATTTGTATCTACTATGTTGTAAAAAGGAGTAAAACTGCAATAGGAGTCATCTGATCAGTGTCTGCTCTGTTTGCTTATGATATACTATGGATCTGGTTGTTTAGTTTATGTCATAATATAAACTGTTTTTGTTCAAAGTACCATTATAAAGATTCAGTTAATTAATATTCATAATATCATTCTTCTTGAATGAATATGCATGAAGTAAAGGGCTAAACAGTCTCCATGTCATAGTGCATTTACCAATCACACCATTCTATTATGCCTTTCATCTGTATTAACGATTTCCCGGATATAGAAGGTTTCTATGATTCTTTTCTGTATCACTTACGTGCGTCACTAAGGCACCCGTTTGCTACCGCTGTTATTTTCTCCCTCGATTAAATCTTTCGTCGCTGAAAGTCGCCGGAAGGCGACCCATATGGATTATGGCAATGGGCGAATATGTAATTAGTTTTGCAGCAGTTTAGATCCCGATCAGGACGCAAAAATGTTTTACACGTCGCTTCTGTTTTGAGAAGAAATTGAAGGAATTTCTATACTGAGACTTAAAGAAGACGATAATGTTTGCAGATGAACGGGTTTGGCGGCAATGTTTGCTTTATCAATTAATGTCAGGTTTTCATTAGTCTATACTGTAAACACCCCTCTAAACCGGAGTAATTCAGATACGTTTAGGCAGTGTTCAACGGCATTCTCTATCCAGCATGAAATGGTTTATTTTGGGAGAGGGTTTTGAAAAAAACACCCAGCACAGACCCATTTTAGAGGGCTCCCCCAGGTGATGGAGCCCTCTGATATGGTCCAGTGCTGTTTCAAAGGAGCCTTCTGGTGTATGGCATAAATGTGTGCCAATTAAAGTACGCTCATTTCCCGTTGGTGTTTTATTTCAACAGCGATAAGGACTGTTACATGTAACTGCTCTTTGCCGGAAGATAGCTCTTTAGTATATAGTCTTAACCCTTCTGTGGCTGAATTTTAAAATACAATTCTCCTTCTTTACCCATGTACTGTTGTATAATTATACATGTCTTCACTCTCTAAAACTATTACTCTGTGCAATCTTAGCTGTGACGTGCACTGGTTGCACAATCAACTTGTACATAGTGCATACCCTGATGAGACAGCTCCTGCAGGAGCTGTCTCATCAGGATATCCCCTTTTTACAGGTAGGTATATTGACGTAAATAGCAAGAGAACGGTTAACATGGTTTGGCTTTTTCGGTGCCATTGACTTTTCAACCACCTTTGCAAACATTGTTGATCCAGATGGAGCGTCCAACTGTTTTGCGTTTCCTCAATATTCAAATTGATTTATACTGTGTTTATGCATTTGAAACAAGGAGCGAAGAATATTCAGCAATAGAATATGCATCAGATGGGAAATTTCGCATACATTACATGCCATCGAAAGAGTTATACACACTTGAGATGTTGCGGAGTAAATATCACTTTGTTGAAAGTAAACTGTAGGCAATAAATGCAGACATGTATCGAAATATCAGGTTCTACGCTATTTCCTATCATGTCAGTCCACTGCAAATGTTTCAAAGATGATTCTGACTCATTCACCATTACAGGGGTATTACGAGGGGCGATTGCGTGTCTGAACACTTACTGTAATAAGGGTAGATAGACGAGCGGCAATTAGGGTCTGTTAGTAGACACGATATACACTTAACCTCGTTAATCCGAACATACTTGAAAACAAGTAACTGAATCGGTATCGGCCTTTTAGAAAGTAGTTATCTTAATTCCAGATGAACGTCGCACAGAAAGCGCATTCACTCTTCATTTTACAGCTACATGTGTAAATGTTTCGTTTTTCTTTCTTATTTTCTAATTGGTTTGATTAGCAATGTTTTACTGTTTTATTATTGGTATTTGCATTTAACTCAGTACTTCATGAACACCAGTTTTTATTCCTTTAACTCATTCCCTCATATTGACGACTTTTGACGACTCTGTAAAAGTCACTTTGTGAAACCATTGTGATACATATGTGAATAGAACATTTGCTCCTATAGGAGCAACTGCTCTATTTATCACAATGGTTTCATACTACAAAATTCTTTAGTTTTCCTTTTCTCTTGTTAATGCTCCTTTTCGGTAGATTTATTCAAAGAGGTTGTATCTAAAAATAGCCTATGAGGTAATGGGTTAAAACAGTGTAGACTCTGGCCAGGCAACTGAACTTTTCTATTTAATCATCGGTTACGGATTCTCTACCATTTGCCATGACAAGGGATTTCATCATTTTTATCATTTTAACACAAGACTAAATTAAAGTGTTAAATACAGTGTTAATGTTCAGTATCATATTTTCGTTCGACCTTTTTGCATATTATTTCAACCTAATTTCGTCCGTCCGTCCGTCCATCCATATATCCATCCAACCATCCATTCATACAAAAATTCGTCCGTCCATCCATCCATCCCTCCACCCACCCATCCATCCATTCATACAACAATCCGTCCGTCCGTCCGTCAAACTAACCACCATCCTGTAGGAACCGTCTGATCAGCATCTGCTCTGTTTGCTTATGAAATAATATAGCTCTAATCTTGCAGTACCTGCAATGACAAAGAATTCTTATGTTCTGTTGTCATTATACAGTAAAACTTCGATTATTCGAACACTAAAATACGTATTATTATCGATCTTTAAGACAGGTGGCAGCTTAATGCATGATGAAAGTCATGCAGAAAGCTTTCTGCATGACTTTCACCATGCATTAAGCAGCCACCTGCCTAAAAGGGTCTAAATTCTTCTATAACGAAAAATCGGATAATCGAGGTTTTACTGTAGTTATTCTCATATGAATATTCACGCAGTAGATGTATACAACAAATGACGTCATTTCTATGCCAGATTGAACCGCTTCGATACAATCGTGACTTTAACATCTCTTCAACATCGTAGGAAATACCAGCAGGCGAATTGTTTTATCTTATTTTCTCAAGGATCCATAAATGCAGGTGGCATTTGATAAACACGTTCTTTGTACAGCTTCTGTTTGTCTGGCTTTCCGTTTTATGTTTTCTCCCAATTGTTGTTTTGCTAACGGTGTTGTCTGAAACTGGGCGCTGATAGACTTATGAAATGCACTTAGCGCCAAAAAACGTAAAACCACCTTTGGTTTTAGTGGACTAATTGGATGTTTGACTTATTAGCGGACGAACAAATAATAAATAAGCGATAAAACCATTCAGTGGCCAGCAGTGAATAGTTCACTGTACGTGTCAGCCAGAGACACCGAAACAGTACACGGAAATAACTGTACAGCTATTGAAACGATATAATGCATTTAGAACCTGTCTATTGCGACCATATGCTGGATATAAATAGGATTCTATCAGAAAAGCAGATGGTTGCTTAACCCATTCCCCCATATTGACGCATTTTGGCGCCTCTGCACACCTTCTGAAACCATTGTGATAAATCGAGTATTTGCTCCCAAGGAAACCATTGTGATAAATAGAGCATTTGCTCCTAAGGAGTTTTGAACAATGGTTTCAAAACTACACAATTCTAGAAGTTTAATTTTCTGTAGTAAATGCTCCTTTTCGGTAGATTAATTAAAAAAGGTTGGATCTAAAAATAGCGTATGAGGGAATGGGTTACATTGTAATGCAGGACGGAAAGGAGATTTCTGCATAACGTTCGTCCTGCATGAGCAATTCGTTGTGACACCCGTTCTAGACACCCGTTCTAGACACCCGTTCTAGACACCCGTTCTAGACACCCGTTCTAGACACCCGTTCTAGACACCCGGTTCATTCGTTGTGACACCCGTTCTAGACACCCGGTTCCAAAGTTCACCAATTTTGGTTTCAATGTAACTCTTTACTCCTAGAATATTCATATAAGAAATAACGTTTGTTGGAATATCAATTAGCTTAATATTTATAATTATGGAATATGAACAAAAACAGTGTCGGCCCTGGTTACATGTAAAAACTGTAGATTTATATCTGTTGAATTATTTAAGCAAACAGAGCAGACCCTTAAGTACTGCTGCAATTCGCTCTCTTACTACTATTAGTTATAGGTATAATCATGTAAACAGAATGCAAGTTGTACTTCATTCAAGTAAAAAATGTGCTAATTATTTCAATCCTTACTCAGCTGTGGAGAAAAGTAAAATTTGGACCTGTTGCAACTATCGGTACTTCCGATTTGGATAGGTTTTTAGATACTACAGTAAAACCTCTCTATAACGGCCACTTAATTATGGTACAATGCAATTAGTTGGTATTTATGGCAGGTGGCTGCTTAAAGCAAGGTGAAAGTCAAACAGAACGCTCCTAAAGGAGCATTCTGTTTTACTTTCACATTGCTTTAATCAGCCACATGTCTTTAACACAAACTACTTGGTGTACTTTAGTGGTCGTTATAGAGAGGTTTTACTGTATTGGCCGAGTGTCCGACAGGTCGGGTCTTAATGAGAAGTCGAATACAAATGTGTGTCAGGTCGCGAAAAGTGAGATACATGTAAGAGTTAACCAATTAGTGCCCATTGTGGTGTAACCCTTTCCATGTTCTATATTTATTCCAAGTTTCAATACCTACTGAATAGTCATGGACAAAATGGTTAAAATGAAATAAGGAAGGTGGAACAGTGTAACCATATAAGAAACTAAGGAAACAGATATATCAAATTCCGCTAGCAAATAAAGCAGACCCTGATCAGACGCCTCCTATAGGAGCCGTCTGATCTGGGTCTACTCTGTTTGTAGATGCGTGAAAACGTGTTTATATGAAGGAAATGGTTAAAAGAATATGAGCAAACAGTGTAGACTCAGGCCATACAGGAGCCCTCCGATCAAGGTATACACTGTATGCAGAAACTATCAATATAAACGGCTTATGTTCCCCTCTACCTTAAAAATGGATGCGTCCAAATAAAGATATGGATGAATTTTCCTTAATAAGATGGGAATAAAGTGGTTACTATACATTTACATGTACGTAGTTAATGCAATACTCTTTTTATCTTTTTATCAGGTTGGGCGGATACAAAACACGATTAATTCCGATTTACATTTTCTTTCTTAAGGTCAATTCATCGGAGAAATTCTACATTTTTAATGAATTTAATCCCAACAAGGAGAAATCCTTAGCAGTAGAACCTCCTTAACCCCATCCCTGTTGTATATTCATGTAAGAAAAAATGACGTAATGAATATTAATAAGATTATTTTTTTTTTTATATACAAGACATTTTGGCTCAGGCGGAATCTGTAGAATCAGATTTATATTACATGTACACCATAAGCAAACAGAGCAGACCCTGATCAGACGGGTCCTATATGTGTTGTCTGATCTGAGTCTACTCTGTTTGCAGAGATGCGAAAATACGCTTACATAAGGCAATGTAACATATACAGTAGAACCCCCCTCTAATGCGATAATTTAATGAATAAACAAAGCTGTCTTTACAAGCAGGTGGCTGCTTTATGCAGGACGAACGTAATGCAGAAAGCTCCAATCGGAGCTTTCTGCATAACTTTCGTCATGCATTAAGCTGCCACCTGCCTCTACCACCCAGAAGTATGCCCCCTTTTGGTGGTCGCATTAGTTAGGGTTTACTGTATATCTTTAAAGCATGTGGCTACTTATTACAGAACGGAATTAATTCGTTTTAGATTGAATACACCCATGTCTGTAACATCAGGCGATTACTTAATGAAAAATAAAATAAAGCGAATTAGTAATACAGTGAATGCTTTTGCATCATTCAGCTTAGTTTTCTGTATTTAGTAATCACCTTTTCTAAAGAAAGGTACATATACATGTATCTTGTCTGCTGATTCATATCGTCAATTGGTCTAAATTGATTCGCTGGTTTTAACTCATACATACAGCTGTCGCCTGTGTCATTCTTAACCCATTACCTCATAGGCTATTTTTAGATCCAACCACTTTGAATAAATCTACCGAAAATGAGCATTAACTTGAGAAAAGGAAAATTTTAGAATTTTGTAGTTTGAAACCATTGTTATAAATAGAGCATTATAGGAGCAAATGCTTTATTTATCACAATGGTTTCACAAAGTGACTTTTACAGAGTCGTCAAAGTCGTCAATACATGTATGAGGGAAAGGGTTAAATAAACATAATGGTAAACAAACGAACCACTTAAAAATACTGTCATTAACATAAATGAATTAATTGTCTGTTAATAAACAAGTGTTTTATATACTGGAGGATTGTACCAAGTTTCCACTGTGAGCTGTTTGAGATTCAATATTTAAGAGCTAATGTTTGTGTACGTTTGTTTCTATGACTTCACTTAACTTCGCCTATTACTTCGCCCCTACCCTCACCCTAAAAATCTTATCAGCACTTTATCTCACAGAGAACCCTTTTGACACATTTGCAAATAGAACAACCAAACTCAGTACTGTTTGTTTGATGATATTCTACAGTTTCTGCCATGATCGTAACATACTGACAGTGTGTTAAATACTACCATGATTTCAAAATATCATCCAAAATAGTGCATGTCATAGTTACCTATCATTTTAATCCTATAAAGTAAATTCCCTCTAAACCGGGCGTTCACTTTAGTATAAATATCGGTCCTGAAGACAGGTGGCAGCTTAATGAAGGGTGAAAGTCACGCAGAAAGCTCCTAGAGGAGCTTTCTGCACGACATTTACCCTGCATTATGCAACCACCTGCTTAAACGTATCTTAATTATTCTCTACCAGAATTCCGGTTTGGAGTGAATTTACTGTATTGGGTTAAAATGATAGGTAAATATGACATGCAATGTGGACACATTATTCACGACGTGTATGCCCATTAGTTATCATAGATCCTTTGTCTAAAGACCGACTGTTTATAAATACACGCCATCGAATCGGAAATATGAAGATGGGTCTAATAGCAGGATGAAACTAAACGGCTTTTGTCTTGAAGAATTCGGTCAGAATAAATATACAGTAAAACCCCTCTAATGCGACCACCAACAATGGGCATAACTCTGGGTGGCAGAAGCAGATGTTAGTTTAATGCAGGCTGCTATAGGAACTTTCTGCATAACTTACGTCATATATTAAGCAATAACCTGTAGAGAAGGCAGACATGTTTATTCATTAAGTTGTCGCATTAGAGGGATTCCACTGAAGTTGTACTACTGTATAACCTGGCTACAGCGACTATGCATGTAACACAGGGCTATTATCGAGTGTAAGGCAGGTGGAAGCTTTACCAAGAGGTACCCACATACTAAAATCGTTTCTCCACAAAACCTTGTGCTATGACCACTCTCTCCTATTCTAAAGAGTGGTCACAACATAGGTTTTGGTGGACAAGTTATTCTCGATTTATTTTTGATTTAAGCATCTTTTATGGAGCACTGTTGAACCGTATATGTCACGGATCGAATATGTAACACGTGTGTGATATATTCGACCGTAAAATTCACACTTGTCAAATGTGTCATATTCGTCTGCCCAGAATGCCAGTAAAAAACATAAACGTATATGTCACATACATTGTGATATAAAACCATTACCATCATTACCATCACCACAATCATCATCACCATCACCCTCATAATTATATTTGTCACCATTATTATCATCATTCACCAATTGCAACATCATTCACCTTCATCATTACTACCACCACCAACATCACCATTATCACCAAAAATATCCTCATTACGACCATCATCATCAACAACATCATCATCGTCACATTCAACCCATCACCATTTTATTTAGCGTTCGTGTTGTTTCTGTATAACTGAAGGTGACTTTCAGATCATTTGGAAAGGGGTATCTAATTGTGAGAACAAACGAAAGTTTAATAACTGTAATAAACAAGAAACTGATACAACTCTGAACAGTGATTTCAACGAATTAAACAGCATTGTCATACACGTAATAACGATGTCATGCATGTAATTTTTTAAGCATATTTGTACAGGTTCATGTGACTACATTTATTTGCCATTTTAATATCACTGCCGCAAATATGTGATGTCGATTACATATCAGTTAATGACACTCGTATGCAAATAAACCGGAAACTGATATAACTCTCAACAGTGATTTCAAAGAATTAAACGACATTGGCTTACATGTTATTTCAATATAATAACGTTGTCATAATTGTTTCAAACATATTTTGAACAGTTTCATTTGATTACATTAATTTGTCATTTTGATATCAATGCCGCGAATACGTAATGTTGATAACATCATACCAGTTAATGCCACTCATACGCAAACGAAGCCAGGTATTTACCCATCTTTGGTATTTTATTATCTGTTTAGTGGCCAATGCGACGCCACTGTTTCTACTTGCCTTCATAAGCAGAAAACGAACAATGACGGGATTTCGATTATTCAGTTGAATATCTGGTCTTATATAGATATTTCGCCTATGAATACCCACTAACCGAAATTATTCTCTGAAGGGTTCTCCGAACTTGGCAATTACAAACTGCATAATTGGGTTTTAATTAATGCAAGTTTTGAAGATGATGATGATGATGGTCGTGATGATGAGGAAATAAACACTTTGTGGCATAAATAAGATTTCAATGTGATGTGGTTGTTTAAATTAAATACGTGGTTTTTTTCCCAGAACATAAAAACTTACAAATGTGATGGATTCATTGCCATTTTCGATTTTTGTGTCTACTTTGTAGGTGTATCATACTCGTTTTGGTGTGCATATGAAATCTTAAGCCACACGAATATATCATATTTTATATACCATATTCGTTTGATGCGCGTGTCATTTTCGACCGCATATATATTCAGTCGAATATTTCACTCGTGTTACATATTCGATCCGTGACATATACGGTTCAACAGAGCACTATTTGCCTTTATCCTGCATTAAGCACCGACATGTTTTAATGTCACCCTGTGTTTATTCATCCTGTGGTCGCTATAGGCAGGAATGAATTACTGTACCCCAATAGGACACTCCAGATAATGATGCGTACCCAAATACTAAAATCGTCATTTCTCCAACAATATTAGTGCCGCTTATAAAATGTCAGCTTATACATACTTATTATGTCATTATTTCTTACAAGAATATTTACCCGGGATATGGATCATCTGGCTAAAACATGTTCAAAGGGTACATCAACATATTCGATCGTAAATATTTGCAGATAGTTTCATATACAAATGTAAATCTAAATCAAAACTTACTCGTTGACTTCTGGTGTGGTATCATTATTTTCGAATTCCGGGGTGTGATTGTTCGGGACTTTACACGTAGTGCTGATTGTCCGAGGGGATGATCTGGTCATGAACGCAGACGGACCACTCTGGGTCCTCTGTGGAGACGCTGAGTCCAATTCAAGATTGCTGCTTCGAAATCCCAGCCCCACTAAGCTATTATAGACAAGTTGGTTTACATGGCACTTTGGTACGGAGCTAGCCGAATATGGGCGTCGCATATGCTGTTCTTTGGATGGCGCATTGTGATGCTCACATGAACTACTAAATCTGATGTGTTTTTCATCCTTTTTGTTCGCGGCGTCAGAACCTCCAATGGCCTCCCAACGAAAGCCGTGCGTGGCTTGATCAAATGATAAAATGCTTGTATATCCGCGAGGAAGTGTATGGTATTTGAATAGCTGGGCCGAGTCCCTGCCCAGTGCCCTGATGACTTGTCGATCCTTGACATCATCCGTTGACATGGGCATGCAGCCGCTCAAGTTGTATATGCCGACAAGAGAATACGGAGCAAGATCGCGGCTCCATGTCTGTTGGAGCTGTATTGCTTTTTGCTCCACTGCATTCTTGTAAAGGATGAGCGCTTGGCTGGATGTCGGCATTATAATAACTTTAGGTGGTGGTAGGACTGGTATGCACTAACCATCGACCAGTAATACCGTGTGATTTTCGCTATATTTCCAACGTCTGTGTCGGTTTTTTTCTTCATGTCAAAATGTTGTTGTTAACGTCATGACGTCACAATTCATATAGTACTGTCATAACGTGACGACGTCACGTTCAAACAATTCCACGATGTGGCGGCATGACATCATCGCTGTGCATTACCTATACTGAAACACACGTTTTGTTGTAACGTACGCTAACATGACTCTTACTATTTGTTTTTCTAGTCTATCTATCTATCTATCTATCTATCTATCTGTCTGTCTGTTTGTCATATAGACGGTAAATGTCAGGATATATAATTATATAAATGTTTTTCTTCATAATGTTCTAGGTAGCTAATTATAACCTATTGCTGATATGGTTTTACTAATTTAATCCACCGCTTGTTTTAGATTAATGAGGTTCATGAATGTGTGTTCTATACTAAGATTTCTAGTGTCATAACTCACTTTTGCACCCGTTGTTGTAAGATAAATTTCTCGTTTAATTGCCCATTTATCACTCCAGCTTCTCCTGTAATTTATATTTCTTTCCTGTCAAATGCCACTCGGCTATGTCTGCGGATATATTTCAAATTTGAGATAATTAGATACTGTGTATACTCATTTTTTTCTTGCTGTAGAATATCATAACGATGCTTTAGCCTCGTCGTGTTTTGCGCGCGTTTAATTAAATTCGGTTTCTTACAAAACGGTGAATTAAATTGCAAAACTGTTGTAACTGTTACAATAAATGTTAACTAGAGTAGCTTTCCGCCTTACTTTTCACCAGCATTAAGCTGCAACCTGCCTTACATATCCATAATTAGACATGTTTTAATGACCACCTAATACAGGTTATTCTGTATTTTGTTTCATATATAGCTCCGCGAAAAAGGCTTGACCGCAGGTTCAACTAGCATCATTCTTATTTACGACCCTCTTCCATATGTAGCATTTGTCATAGGAAACAGAAATAATGAATTATGGTTTACTCTTTATATACTAATTAGTTAACCCTTCGCTTGCTGAATTTTAAAATACATTTCTCCTTCTTTACCCATGCCCTGTTGTATAATTACATATATCTTCACTGTGTACAAGTATTTCGCTGAGCAATCACTGCTGTGGAGTGCACTGGTTGCACAATCAACTTGTAAATAGTGCAGACCTTGATGAGACAGCTCCTGCAGGAGCTGTCTCATCTGGGTCTTTACTATTTACAGGCAGGTATATTGACGTGAATAGCAAGCGAAGGGTTAAACTTGCTCATACGTTCCTGCATATTAGTAAGAACTAAAACGATTAGCAAAACGTTTTACTGAACACAAAAGAAGATTTTACGACAAACAGCGCATACCCTGATCAACGGGTTCCCCCCGGAAGACCTCTGATATGGATCTACGTTATTTGCAGAAGTCTTCCGTACTCGGCTCCCGCACTGCAAGGAATAGCAAAGTTGCTTCTCGAGTGTATGCTTTACCTTTAGTCTGTTGAGCAAATTATTTTTACAAATTTTTCACCAACTACATTTTCAAAATTCAAGCTATAATCAATTTGAAGAAAATATTCCAAATAAGGTGGTTAATATAATACATACATACTTGAATTGCTCTGATCTTAACGTTCGACTACTAAGGGCCTTTTTTTTTTTAAAGATTATCATGTCAAAATACACGTCACATTTTTGTTATATGCATTCAGTCATAAAATCAAAGAGAATAATGATAATCTTTGAAAAAGGCCCTTAGTGCTCGAAATATTAGATCAGAGCAATTCAAGTATTTATGTATAATAAATTTGTCTACCAATATGCAATCAGGGTGTCAAACAGTTTGGATCCTGATGAAAGACCGAGTTACTCGGCGTCTCACCTGGGTCCAAACTGTTTGCATAGATATTCACCCATCCGCCCATAGCAGGCTAAAGGTTTAACAGACTAAAAACTTACGAATATTTGTATATAAATGCATTTTTAAACACTCATAGCGGAAAGGTTTACAAACTATACACAATCCATTTCGGGTCTGTTCCAGGAATCAAACATTCAGATTATCAGCTATCCAAACTACTTTAACATTTCACTGCAACTTGTCCACGAATTGATGGCCTAACTATAGTGTGACATCTGATGTATTGTTAAACCACCAGAGACTGATCACTCAGACAAACATCTCGATTACCTTTGACCTGCCGAGTAATTACAACTGGCTCCCCCTTTCTGAATATTCATTAACCCATTACCTTATGTAAGCGTATTTTGACGCATCTGAAAACAGAGTAGACCAAGATTCGACGGTTCCTATATGAGCCGTCTGATCAGGGTCTGATCTGTTTGCTTATGGCGTAATATATATCTGAGTCTACAGCTTCTTCCTGAGTCAAAATGTCAAGTGTTCATAAGCAATTATAAAAGATAATCTTATTAATATTGACGACGTCATTATTTTCTATATGAATATGCATCAGGGAAAGGGTTTATCAAAGTTTATCACTGAAGAAAACGATTTGTAAGACAACCAGTGCAGACCCTGATCAAATGACACCCCTTAGTACCTTTTGTTTTAGGCATACACTGTTTACACAGGTCTTGTAAGCTCGGTTCCGGCACTTTACTTATTAAGCGGTTAGCCTGTAGACGGAATGACAAACAGTTGTTTGTTCCGTAAATTAAGCTCCGCTCTATCAATTACTAAATTCTCTTTAGGAAATCAGATTGCCAATAGTGGCAAACATACACACAAATTCGCCTTTAACAGACGATTCAGATTCGTATTAGAAATGTTCTAACCCTTATTCTGCGTACACCTCTGATCTTGATACTCGGCATCTGATCTTGATACTCGGCATCTGATCTTGATACTCAGCATCTGATCTTGATACTCGGCATCTGATCTTGATACTCGGCATCTGATCTTGATACTCGGCATCTGATCTTGATACTCGGCATCTGATCTTGATACTCAGCATCTGATCTTGATACTCGGCATCTGATCTTGATACTCAGCATCTGATCTTGATACTCGACATCTGATCTTGATACTCGGCATCTGATATTGATACTCGGCATCTGATCTCGATACAAGCGGTTTGCACAATCAAGTTAGAATCAGGTTAGTCGTGTAGAAGAAGAGATAAATATATTTAATTTAAGTAAAGTACAGTAAAACCCCTCTAATGCGACCACCAAAAGGGGGCACATTTCTGGGTGATAGAGGCAGGTGGTAGCTTAATGCAGGACGAAAGTTATGCAGAAAGCTCCTATGGGAGCTTTCTGCATAACTTTCACCTTGCATTAAACAACCACCTGCTTATTAAGACAGCTATGGTTGTTTTTTCAGTGGTCGCATTAGAGGGGTTCTACTGTATCTCTGCAATACAGTAGGACCTGGCCTGAACGGTCATTCATTTACTGAACATATGAGTCTTAAAAAGCAGGTGGTAGCTTAACACAGGGCAAGCGTAATGCAGATCTGCATTACGTCTGACCTACATTAAGCTAACATCTGCCTTACATACCAATAGTTCGACCTCTTTGTGATGACCACTTGACTCTTCCCCTTATGTAAGCACATTTTTACGCATCTACAAACAAAGTAGACCCAGATGAGACGGCTCCTATAAGAACCGTCTGATCAGGGTCTGCTCTGTTTGCTTATGGTGTAATATAGATCTGATTCTACAGCTTCTTCCTGAGCAAAAATTTCCTGTATCCATGTGCCATTATATAAAAAAAATAATCTAATTAATATTCTTAACCTTTCTAGAAACTGTAAATTCAATCTATTTACTTACATAAGCAGACAGGGTATACTCTGAACAGGAAGCTCCTACATGAGCCGTCTGATCCGGGTCTATTCTGTTTGCAACGGCGATAAAACATGTTTACATGAGGCAAGGGGTTAAGCAAACAGCAAACAGAGCAGACCCTGATCGAACGGCTCAAATAGGAGCCGCCTTATATTGGTCTACTCTTATTGCAAAGATGTCCAAGGTGTCTCGTTAACCCTTTCCCTGATAAGCTATTTTTAGATTCGACCGCTTTTAATAAAACTACCGAAAAGGAGCATTAACTAGAGAAAAGGAAAATTTTAAGAATTTTGTAGTTTGAAACCATTGTGATAAATAGAGCATTTGCTCCTAGAGGAGCAAATGCTCTATTTATCACAATGGTTTCACAAAGAAACTTTTACAGAGTCCTCAAAAGTCGTCAATATGAGGGAATGGGTTAAAGTAAATGGTCAAACCCGAATTAAAACTGGAACTGAGACAACTCTTACACGTGCATCAGAACTGAGACAACTCTTACACGTGCATCAGAACTGAGACAACTCTTACACGTGCATCAGAACTGAGACAACTCTTACACGTGCATCAGAACTGAGACAACACTTACACGTGCATCAGACAACTTTTAGAAATTGCCGAACGCATCATTCTCAAAATACCGTGCATTTTTTCTGTTCCCATGCATGGTAGTTATTGATGCATTAAGAACGAAATGCCATACTTTCTTTACGCATCATACAGGATGAACACCGAGTCTCGTCGTTCTGAAGATATGCTTGTTCGTATTACGTGAGACTGGAATATATATCCTGACAAAGTCAATGCCACAGACAAGATTTAATTTACAATGGCAATTATTTCAACATTTTAAATCCACCACCAGCCAGCGCATCACGAAGAAATATATCTTAATACCGTGAAGCGTCGAAGTTCAGTTGATGGCATTAACATTCAGGATTAAAGTAACGCTTATCCCTTTCCCTCATATAAACGTGTTTTCACGCATTTGCAAACAGAGAAGACCCAGATCAGATGGCTCCGAGAGGAGCCATCTGATCAGGGTCTGCTCTGTTTGCTAATAGAATTTGATAAATCTGTCTCTTTGTTTTCTAAAATGTCTACAATGTTCCACCTTACATGTTTCTTTATAACTATTTTGTTAATGCATATTCAGTAGGTACTGAAATTTGTAATAAACATAGAACAAGGAAAGGGTTATACACGTATATACATATACATGTACTAAGGAGCTCTTTACCTAAAGGAAGTGCCTTTCCACGCCTTAGCGAACATAGCAGAAACAGTTCAGATGGCTTCTGTGGGAGCTGTCTCAACCGGGTCTACTTTATGTTTATGGCATGACATAGATATGATAATACAGTCGAACTTCGATATCTCGAACTTGGATAACTCGATATTCAGAATAACTCGAACAAAACGTTCAGTCCTTTCAAAACTTACAATACAGAATTGCTCTAAAATGTATCGCCACAGATATCTAGAAACACACATGACAGCTTAATACAGGTATAAAGTAATGCTGAAAGCTCCTGTATTGAGAAATTGTTCAGATTAGAAATCGGATTACTCGAACCTCTGTTATCTCGAACTAATTTGAATGGTCACTTGAAGTTCGTGTTATCGAAGTTCATCTGTACAAGTTTTTGTCATGGCCAGACATTCCTGTATTCGTATGCCATTTTTGACAATTCATCTGATTAACATTCCTAATGACATTATCTTTTACTTGAATAATTACCAAGTAAACGGTAAAATGTCTCAAATTGTCTTTAATTTGACGAGGTCCTACAATGCACTGCACCATTGGATGTCAGCATGCAGTAAATTACCCATGATGACATGTCCAGTGGCGACAGTTTTCATATGTACATGTATACAACAGAACCTGTCCTAAGCGGCCATTAAATTGTTGAATGCAGACGTTCTTAAATGCTTGTGATTGCTAAATGCAGGTCAAAAGTAATGCATAAAAGTCATATAGTAGATTTCTGCATTACTTTTGGTATGTATTAAGCTACCGCCATTCTTTACAGACATAGTTAGACCTCCTGTTGATGACTGATTAAGCGTGATAAGATGAGCAACGGCTATAAGACAGAATGTGCACTGAGCATTCGTCCAGTTGTCCTTTTCTAAGTCACATAATTATGTTTAACCCATTTGTGACCACGATCCCATATATGGGACACAGGCAAACAGTGTAGACTCTGATCAGACGCCGCATCATGCATCGTCTGGTCAGAGTATACACTGTTTGCTGATAGGTATTTCAATATAAAACAAAACGAAATTGAAAATTTAGGCCAGGCACCCCATAGATAACAAAATATGGACTAATCCAATATATAAACATGGAAGAATCTACTGGGCTCAAATCGGTTAAATTCTGTTCTGCTGTGATTTGTTCTTCTGAGTATTTCAAACTTTTGATAATATACAGTAAAACCTCTCTATAACGGCCACTAAATTGTGTTAATTAGTTGCTATTTAGGACAGGTGGCTGCTTAAAGCAAGGTGACATTAAAACAGACTCTCCTATAGGAGCGTTCTGTTTTACTTTTACCTTGCTTTAAGCAGCCACCTGCCTTTGACACAAAGTACTTGATGTAATTCAGTGGCCGTTATAGAGAGGATTTACTGTATCGACTGAGAAACCATAACTTTGATCCTAATACAAAGCCATTTCTCGTGTTACCTCATCTTTGTCCAGACTTTCTCGATACATGTACCACCAGGTCTCGCATAGCTTGGGAATGGGTATTCCTCATCATATCAAGCTTTTGAGGAATTACTGATCGAGTATCAAATAGGTTTGACCCTGATGAGACACCGTGTTACTGGAGCCTACCTGCCAGGTCTCAATTAACCAGCTACCTGTCAGGTCTCAATTAACCAGCTATTTCTGGAATACCATCCACTAATGAGACGACGAATCAGGAATCAAGCTCTGACACTCCTATTCTTGCTATGTCTGTCTATTTTAACGTTGTCACACCAGTGAAAAGTTTCACAAACCTGTGGGGATGAGGCACTTGGTGTCCTTAATTACAGCAGATTACGACTTAAGCGAAAGTTGAATTATAGAACACAGAAGTATTTAATAGCAGGACAAAAGTAATACAAAAAAAACCCAAATAAGAACAACAATAGGAACATTCTGCTTTATTTTGATCTGTATTGTGCTAACATCTGTCTTCAAAACCTAGATTTAGACCTTTTTAATGGTCGCTTAAGATGCAAAAATATAACACAGCTTTAGGAATTAACGTATTTAGTAAGTATTTAGTGTTGAAGGCAGGTGGCAGCTTAAAGCAATGTGAAAGTACAATAGGAGCGGTCGTTTTACTTTCACCTTGCTTTAAGCAGTCACATGTCCTAAATATCAACTAATTACACGTAACACAATCTGGTGGCCGTTATAGAGAGGTTTAACATAATTAATTGATATCTATAAAAACTAAAGTGGTTACCACTACTACGTGCGGTACACGCAATCGCAAACAGTTTTGATTCTTATAAGACGCCCAATAATACAGCGTCACATTAGGATCAAACTGCCCGACACTGAGGGGAATAGTTTAGAGAAAACTGTCATTTTAATCCTTTTAATGCTGTAACAGGACATAGGCAGGACAGTGTAGACCGAAATCAGAGGATCCTAAATGAGGACTCTGATCAGAGTCTGATTGGTCATAACCAAATGAGTACTCTCGTTAAATAAAGTCTTTATTATTATTATTAGTTTGTATTGTTTGCTGACGTCATCGATGTCAATGGTAAGTATTTTGTTTTATTCACAAATGGAAGATTCCATAATAAGATCTGGACGCGTTTTCCTTAACCCTTTCCCTGTTCTATGTTTGTTACAAATTTGGATACCTACTGAATACACTTGGCATCTAAAAGAACCAGAGAAACCCAGTCGATAATAAGAGTAGGGTATCACGCGCGGGTTTCTCTGCATCCTCTCCCCTCTCTCTCCGGGGCGTCCAATTAGCCCATAGTGAGCAGAAACGGATGTTAATCAACACAAACAAACAATCAGAAACCTACTGGATATTCAAGGGAAAATAGTTATAATGAAATATGGATGTCAAACATTGTAGCCATAATAGAAAATTACGAAGCAGATATATCAAGTTTTACATGAGCGAACAGAGCAGACCCTGGTCAGACGGCTCTCTGATCTGGGTCTACTGTGTTTGCAAATGCGTAGAATGGCGTATTTATTATCAAAGGGTTAATCAATATGGGAATAAATGTTCTAATTATTACATATTTCGCTTTGGAGACATCAGTATCAAATTATGTAAACAAGGTATAAGTGATGATCCATCATCATTTGGAATTCCTTCCATGCTTTTGTCATATACTCTAAATACCACAAGTATAGGTACACACATGTCATCCTCTCCATCGGTTTTTGACATGGACTAATTCACAGAGGTTCGGATAAGATGCATGCGTTCAAACATGTTCAAGAATAGCTCCTTTATTTCTCCAGCAAACCCTATACCGAGTCCACTCATTAGAATCGCCTCGAAGAGACAAATCTAAATAGTGGTCGCAGTATAGGCTTTGGTGGAGAAATGACATTTTATTATATGGTATCCACCTCTATCTGAAACTCTTTTAAATTCAGGTGTGCACCATTATGGCAACTTTAAAGTAGACTGACTTAGTAGCAAATAATTGAGGCAATGAAGCTACAGTTTGATCCGAGTCAGCATTGTTTGCCTTGGGTTGTCTGTACGAATACTTAGGGATATTATGGTAGGTTGTATTTCGAATAGGAAACATACACACGTGTGTTTGTAATGTTGTCCATGCTCATATAGTTTGCATTACAAGTAGGGAACGATAATTTGATTTTCGTGTTTCGAAGACTGAGTGCAATACAAATTGAATATATCTTCAATACATCAAACTTATAGTTAAATTGAAAATGCATTTCGATGATTAATTACTCTTGACATTTGATACGAGATGCAAAGTTCAATGCGCGATGCCATCTATCTTACAGCTAAACTCCCGTTTTCTTGCATATGGGACAAAGGCAAATTGGGTTGATCAAGATAAGATGTCTCCTGACCGAGTCTGCACAGCTATTTTACGCGTACCTTTTATTGTCAACTAATTCTATCGGTATTGGTTCTTCTGCAGCGACTCGAGATATGACAAATTGATGCATTGATGGGGTTATACTTAACAACACAGTGAAACCCCTCTCAACCGGAATTCCGATAAAGAACAATTTACGTCGTTTTACTAATAGGCACTGCTGGTGGCTGCTAAATCGATGGTGAAAGTCATGCAGAAATCTCAAAAACTCAAATGCCCTTTATTCACGACCTTCAACCTGTAATATTTCTGAAAAAACGATATTGGTACTATATTGGCGTCCAGCTTTGGAGGGTTTTACTGTGTATAGTAAAACCTCTCTTCTCTATAACGGCCACACCATTATATCAAGTATTTTGTGTTAAAGGCAGGTGGCCACATGCTCTAAATACCAACTAATTAACACAATTTAATGGCCGTTATAGAGAGGTTTTACTGTTTAATATTGTACTTTACACCTAATACAGACACTGATTTTACACCTAATACAGACACTGATGGATCCTTTGCAATAAGAGTTGACCAGAGTAGACTTTATTATCTGACGTAACGTGTATATCATGATCAGGTATGACTTTCACACGACGTGGTGGCCGGTCTGTGTCCTCACTCGTAACAGAATCCCTACACATCGTTTTAACCTCTATCGTGGTGACAATATATGTCTGCCAAAGCTCTGGGTCCATGCTTATAAAGCTTTTAATTGAGTCTGATTTTCGTTCTCAAGCTTTTGATTGGTCAGATTTGAGTTCTCAAGCTTTTGATTGGTCAGATTTGAGCCTTTGGCTCAAATCTGACCAATCAAAATCTTGAGAACGAACTCGGACTCAACTAAACGTTTTATAAGCATGGACCCTGATCTGTTGCAGTTTTTTTTACTTACTTCTGATTCGTACTGGCGTTTGAGAAACTGTTGACCGAGTGTCAAACAGTTTGGACTCTAATGAGATGCCGAGTTACTCGGCGTTTCAGCTGGATCCAAGCTTTTTGCAAATGCGAGCTGGCAAAAAGACGTTATCAAGCTATTCGCGACTTGATTCGCATTTGCAAACTCGGCATCTCATCGGGATCCAAACTGTTCGTTCGGTATTTGGTCAATCATTTCTCAAAAAAACTGATATAACCGGAAATAGTCAGAAATGCATCAGATCCAAATTTGAGCAGATGACTTTTCGTTTACAGCGGCGGTTTAATGTAATAATATCAGTTATTTCGCTGTCGGCATGATCTGCATTCAAGTTGTTTTTTTCTGTTACAAACAAATGATTTAAATTTTCTGGTTATGTCACTCAGTCAGTTCAATACATTTGCCATTTAATGTGTGTGCCAAGCCCAGGTATACCGGTACGATTAGAACCACTTTAATGTGGAAACATGACTTCACATTGTCTTGTTAATACAAGTTTCCAGTTACATACATAATATGATTGTTTTATTCTAGAAACATACATCAAATTCAAGTAGAATTTTTGTTCTGTATTAACCAAGGCAATATATTAGTTTTACCACAATCTAACACCCTTGTAAACAGTGTAGACCCTCATCAGTATGACCTATGCCTGTTATACTTGCATATGAAACAATAATGATTTGATTTTTGAACATTTTCTTGGTGAGTTTAGGAACATGTGATCTTAAAAGACAACGAGCATCAGATTCTTTTTCTCACATAACCAAACAGTGTAGATCTAGATATATTTTCACCCTTTTAATGACATGTTAACATCGGTGTTTCCCCAGTTTGACGTCATATAATTAGTATGACGTATGACGTCATATATATTCTAAAGTGATCTTACACGTGTTTCTAATAAGAGAATCTTAACCCGTTGTTCTAACCCGGAGATAAGGGAAGTTATGTGAGAAAAAGCTTTAACATCACTCATGCCATCGAGTGGTGTTAAGCCTAATCCCCAGTCACAGTGAAAAGATCAGTTGGCTGATGAAGTCCATAGAACATGGATGAAAGCTCCTAAGGTTAGCTTTATATTTGTGTGAGAAATTGAAAAGTATAAACTTTCTATAAAACTGCATGTAGTGTAGTTGGTACGGAAACAGAAAAAAGCAGTCTTGATTTCGTTTCCATCCGTTTTGCCTTTGTGTTATCATTACAATATTCATGCAAATATTTACAAATGAAATATGTTTAAACCAAAGCACATATCGGGCACATATACATAGCTTAGAACCGTTTCCAACCTACCAGCAGCAACAGCAGTGACTGGTTTGGGTCAATGATGTTTGTATTATCTTCAGAATTAATATCCACGATATAATTATTTCTTCCATGAGTATTTATGGAGTAAAGGATTAAGGGATATTGCATACGATAACACCCGGCCAGGACCGTGCAATATCAATAGTATCGCCTAGTTGACCCTTATTATATGTTTATTAAACGAAACGTGATACTATTCCGTGACCAACATACTGATTGCATAAATCATCCTAACTGATACTGGAAATATATATAGACATAACCATAATTACGAGCAGTAGATGACCAACATGACCCTTTAGTCCATACGTCTTTTTAAACCTTTGCAAACAAAACAGATTAAGATCAGACAATAGGGGCAGCCTGAACAGGGTATGCTCTCATTGTTTATGGAATAATATAGCGTGTTTCTGTCGTGACCAAAGGCACTGTGTTCTTTAGTCGTTATAGATTAATCATGGATTTAATATTCATGATATAACGCTTCTTACATTACACTTCATTGAGTAAATAGTCAATCGATCACGTAAGCATGCACATTTTGATTAACCTGTAGCCTGCTGAGCAAATTAATTTTACAGAATGTTTCACCTCCTACATTTTCAAAATTCAAGTTATAATCAATTTATCTACCAAATTGCAATCAGGGTATCAAACAGTTTGGATCCTGATGAGACGCCGAGTTACTCGGCGTCTCATCTGGATCCAAACTGTTTGCATTGGTATTCACTCATCCGCCCATAGCAGGCTAAAGATTAAACAATTCATAATAATACATTTTCGCATCGCCAAACATATATTGCTGGACTTCCAGCCTTTCTTTTGTCCTGCGTTGAGTTATGTCTTTCATAAAGACACATATTTCTATTGAGTGACATATTTGGAGAGGCTTACTGTGCACCCACTCCTTGTCTAGCTTTCTTCCCAGACATACAAAATCGTTGTCAAAAACTATATCTATCAAATGTTCTACTAAACCATTACCCTGTTTTACGTTTATTCCAAAGTTCAATACCTAGTGAATATTCATGGGGAAATACTTACAACAAAATATGGAAGGTGGAAATTTGAAGCCATTTTAGGTCTACTATGTTTGTAAATGCGTGGAACCTTGTTTTTATGAAGGAAATGGTTGATACGTCAACCTCTGAAGTCGCCAGCAAGCGAACATTTGATTACATGTTCAAACAATTTGCATCCAGATGAGACGCCAAGTGGCATAGCGTCTCATCAGAATCCAAACGGGTTGACATACCATTTACGGTTTAGAGAAGAAATTGAAGGAAATCCCATTCTGACCTTTCCCTCATATTGACGACTTTTGACGACTCTGTAAAAGTCACTTTGTGATACCATTGTGATAAATAGAGCATCGAAATGCTCTATTTATTACAATGGTTTCAAACTACAAAATTCTAAAACTTTCCTTTTTTCTAGTTAATGCTCCTTTTCGGTAGATTAATTCAAAGAGGTTTATCTAAAAATAGCCTATGGGGTAATGTGTTAAAGCAGACGACATTGTTTGCAAACGAATATTATCAGGCACTAAAAGAGTTGTGCTAAAACAGCCTCTACTAAGCACATATATACAATGTAGTTATCTGCAAAACCTTGTCGTCTATATCATTTCCGTCATTGTGTCTTAGATATACACCCAGTATCAAATCGTTATGAGATTCTCATGTTCTCAGCTTCTTATTATGATGATTCAAATCACCTGAAAATGTTTACATGAGTTTTCGTCTATGGCAACCACAGCGTTAATACATAACCTACTGATAAAATTAAGCCTAACCACATCGAGCTACAGGTAAAAGTGCGTACCCAAATACTTAATTCGTCATTTCTCCACCAAACCCTGTACTGTAACCACTCTTTAGAATCGTCTCTTCCAAACCCTATACTGTAACTACAAGCTCAGAATCTGACCAATCAGATGATTGAGAATGATCTCAGAATCAAGCAAAAAGTTTATAACCTCGGTGCCTGATATGTGACTAAACATTGATGATTAGGCTGTGAGAAAAAGATATCTCATTTGTTTGCCCTGTAGACTGATGCATCGGCTTTTGCCAATTTCACTTGGCAAGATTTGATCATTTATTAGATTCGTCCTCGGAGGTCAAGTTTCCGATACTGATCAATATATAAAAATAGTTTCCGAAGGCGTAAACCGACCAATCTGCTATTATACATAGTCTGGAAAAGGTGGAGCTTTTTGATGTTTTAGGAAAATGTACAGTAAACCCTCTCGTATCCGAACTTTTAGTAAATGAAATAAAATAATTTCAGACCGAAAGCTGCTTGATGCAAAAAAGCTTTCTACATATTATGTAGTAAAGTTTTAACCTCAAATACTTTTTTCAGACCCAATCTCCTTGAATAAATCTACTTAAAATGCAGCATTTACTAGAAAAAAAGAAAAGTTTAGAATTGTGTAGTTTTTAAATCATTGTGATAGATAGAGTATTTGTTCCTTTTGAACAAATGCTCTATTTATCACAGTGGTTTCAGAATGTGACGTTGATAGAGGCGTCAAAAGGCGCCAATACGAGGAAATGGGTTAAGAACAACACTGGCATTTTAAAACATGTTCGGATTAGCGAAGATTTTAGTTCGGGTTGCGAGGACCTGCGTTCGTATTAGCAAAGTTGTTAGTACTTTATTTAAGGAGATTTGATATTAGCTAAAGTACTATTTGTACAATAGTACGGCTTATATATTTATGACGTTTCTACAGGCTGCTCAATCCTTACATTTATGGATTCAATAATAATAATAATAATAATAATAATTATTATTAATAACATTGATAATAATAATAATAATAATAATAATAATGATTGCTACAACTCTATTCTGTTGTTGTTTCTAATTACTTCCGATTCGCCCAACAAATCCAGTTTGGATCCTGATGAGACACCGAGTTATAAGATAATTATTCATCTGGACTTCACCTCTTTCCAGATGACATCCAGATTTTAAACATTTTGCAAATGACATCCAGAGCTTAAGCTCATCTCAGATGTCAACCAGGTATTAAGCTCTTTGCAGATGTCAATCAGGTATTAAGCTATTTTCCAATGACAACCAAGTCTAAAGCTCTTTGCAGATGATAATCATGCATGTCTTAAGCTCTTTGCAGATGAAAACCAGGTCTTAAGTTCTTTGCAGATGATAATCAAGACTCTCTGAACAAGCGAATGGTTACATATAAAACAATTCTGCCTGTCAGCACTTCACGCTTTGATCGCAATTGCATGTTGAAATTATGTCAAAATGTGTCACAACGTGCAATAAGGATTCTGCGCGACACGGAAATCACTTCCCACGGTCAGACCTGGTGGTGTATCTGCCTCATCTGCCCGCAGCTGTGAAATAACTTGAGAACAATTGTGTTTGCATTTGAACGAGTGTGAATCGTTATTCATCATTAACTCTTTTCCCGTTATTTCACGACTTAGCTCATGTTTAGCAAATAACTTGGGTCCAGATCAGTAAACTCGGCGTCTCATCTGCTCGTCATGATCCAAAGTGTTTGACACTCAGTCAAACGTTTAAAAAAAGTCGAACCGAAAGAAATACACGGGTATTTGAGGAGATATTTATTTTTATAGGTAGATAAGGGTTCAAAATGTTATTGCTGTGGAATTTGAGTCATCAATGCATGCATGCAGGTAGAAGCGAGTGGATTCCCTGTCATTGAATCCAAAGACATCATTTATTTTGAAAAATAAATATTCATGACAGAGGTCCATATAAGATTCGTGATTTAAAACATATTAAGGAATAACTCCTTTATTTATCCACCAAATTCTGTGCCATGACCACTCTTTGGAATCGTCTGGGAGAGAATTCTAGAGAGTGGTCACAACATACGGTTTGGCGGAGAAATGAATATACATGTAATAGTATTCTAGTGCGTACATTTATCTGTTGCTTTGCATGACTTGAAAAGGTTATCCCTTTGACCGTGCACATGTATGACATACTCCATGGCATCGATCATAAACAGTATTTAACTCATTATTTTACATTGCTTTAGAAAATAAACCAGACCGGGTCCGCCTGATCTGGGTATACACTGTTTGCAAAGGAATCAAACAGTATTCCATGGTGTAAATGGGCACAGAAACAACCCTCCATAATGGACATTCAATTTTGTATAAATATCGGTATTGGAGACGGGACTGACGGCAGCTTAATTTAGGATGAAAGTCATACAGAAAGCTCTTCTAGAATGGATACTATTTAAATCACGATTCGTGAATGTTTTCTACCACCGGGCAGTTCTAGAAGAGTGGTGATTAAGTCCTAGACGATAAACCCATCCCAGCGTAGGGTTCAATCCATGCTACGAGGAAATAGTGGTGGTGTTCTTAGTGCATATGTCAGAGTTTCAATTTATAGTGTACAATTACGTGTTTACTGAACAGGAATTCTGATTTCAGAAGTTAATGTTGCAAAAGAAATATATGTTTGCCAATTACTTTTCCCGCCAATGTTGCTTCTGTGATTTCGCCGTTTAGATCCAGACAAGACGCCGAGAAACAAAACGTCTCATCAAGATCCAAACTGTTTGTAACTATGGTATTGCTTTTGGAAGAAACATGATGAAATTCAAAACAAATGGAAACAGAAATAGACATGAAGTTTTTCAGACGACAATATTTGGCGAACGTAATGTAGAAGATTTATTAGTTTGCATGTCACCCAACTTAGACATAACCCTTCAACATGTAATGAATATCAGAAGACACGTCATTAGGTGCGGTATAAATCATGGAATAAATTATTAAACTAAAAGTTATAGCTATAGATAGTCTGAGAACGACCTTAGTCGGACCGATTACAATATTCTTTTAAGAGCCCCCTTCCCTCCCATTGTTTATTACTTGAACATTTACATCTATCTGTACGTTCATTCATCCCCATCTCGGACTGGATATTTAGATTTTCATGCGATGAAGCCTTCCTACTGGCCTCTGATAGGTCGGTGGTTCAACACAAGTGCCCTCCACTTGTAATTAGCTAGGCGCCACGATAAAATATTGTTAAATCGACGTAAACTCCCGATACAAACAAACAAATACTTCGTTTCTACTTGAAATTAATATGTTCAGACCAGGCAAAGTTTATTTCAGTAGATTCGTCAATTTCTGTTATACATGGAACATAGGCACACAGTAAATACCCAGGTCAGCAGGTTCTCTCTGATCGGATTATTCACCGTGAGTAGGTCTGATGGTGCACTCTGATGTAAGTATACACGGTTTGGAGTCATTTGTCCAAGGCATGCACGTGTTTAGTTTCCAAATGAGCCCACTGACCAGGGTATATACCGTTGGGATGTCCGAGAAGTTTTGTTAACTGGTCATGGACGTCTTTGTCTACTGAAGAGCCCTTTAGTCAGGGCATACACCATTTGGCCACCAGATGGATATCTTGGAGCAGAGTATTAACGGTTCACTATACCAATTGATATCAAATCTAACTAGTGTTATCACAAGCAGCCTTGGAATACAAAATAAATGGGCTCTTCAGGTCAGATCAAGTCAAGTAATATTTCTTTATAAAGTCGGGTATACAAACATCTGGAACAGAGTGCACAGTTTTAACACAAGCTCAGGGTCCAATATTATAAAACTGCTGAGTCTGAGATCATTATCAAGTATCTGAATGGTCAGATTTTGAGCAAGCTCAGAATCTGACCAATCAGATGCTTGAGAATGATCTCAGACTCAAGCAAAAATGCTTTATAGCCTCGGAGCCTGAAGAGCTTTTAAAGCGGACTTAATTTGAGTTTTGGACGAGCTCATTTTGAATCCTCTCAAGTTTCAATAGTGTTTGTAAAGGTACACTGTTTGTAAAGGACATTGGTGTCTCGTGTCCCACTCTGAAAATGTTACATTTATTTAATACGGGTGTTAAGTTCCGCAGACAGTTTCATCAACGCGCCTACACTGTTTGTCAAATTTGATATCAAAATAATTTAGATAATGGTAACAGAAATATACATAATTGTGGTGTACAGAAAAGCCCCTTTAAACCAGACGTTCAAATACTCGTAAGTATAAATATCGACATTGAGACAGACGGTAGCTTAATGCAGATAAGCTTTCTGCAAAATTTTCACCCTGCATTAAGCAGTCATCTACTAAATGCAACTTAAAATATTCTTTACTAGAATTCAGGATTAGAGGGGTTTTACTGTAAATCCTGAATGGATAGCGCGATCAGGACCCTGATGTTCTGTGATAATATATAACCCATCTCATCTTATACATGTATATCAATGTAGGCGATGAAGTATTGACCTTCACATGGATCCATTTCTGCAGTCATTTTCAACATGTTCTAAACGACGCGGCTTCAATTGTTTTATAAGCCATTTATAAAAAAAATCCAATTAACCCTTTTTCTCTTATAAACACCTTTTCATGCATTTGCAAACACAGTTGACCCGGATCAGACGGCTCTGCTCTGTTTACTAATTGAATCTGATAGATCTGTTTCTTTTCTTTTTAAAATGACCACAATGTTCCACCTCCCATATTTTATTTTAACTATTTTATTTAGGCATACAGTAGGTATTTAATTTTGAATTAACCATAGAAGAAGGATATTATTAAACTGTAGCCATTTGTATGATACGAGAGACCTGGCCGGTATTTGCCAACAGCTTAGACTCAGACAAGACCCCGACTGTTTAGGTGATTTATCGGGTTTCAAGCTACATTACGCTGGTGCAATAGTGTGTCAACATTGTCAAAACCTTAGAAGTAAATAAAACAACCATCTTTTAACACTTTCCGTCATACAATCTACGCTTGAACTGGGTAGATCACATTGGGACGGCTCCTAAAGGAGACGTCTGACCAGGGTCTGATTTGCCTGTTTAAGAAATTATTACATCTAAACTTTCAGTTTCTACCAATATAAATCAGTCATTTGTATGCCATTATAAAAATCAGATGATAAATATTCATGATGCAATTATTTCTTACATGAGTATACAATAGGGAATTGGTTAAGCATATACAATGCTTTCTGTTGGTGGCTAAGTTTTAGTATCCTAAGAAAATAGTGTCGATCGTAATGATACACTTTGTTTAACAATCAGAGTAGCAACACACATGCTCTCCCAAAGTGACAGTAAATTTAATCAAACTTCGGCCGAATCTGTTAAAAGTGAAAGGTATATTTATATGGTAATTGTCATAGAAACTTTGGATCGCCTATCATTTTATAGAATGCTCTATTATATTTGTAAATCTATATTGAACAATTTTGTATTCGATTTGCTTTAAACAAAACATAACAAATTGTCATCAGTTGGCCAGGAAAACCACTTCCACTTCGCAACATCATACAGACGATGCATTGCTGATGAAGAGACTGGCTGCTTTCATGGGGAATTCTATTTATGAGAAGTTTGAATTTGTTCTGAAGCAACTGCTTGTACATACGTCTATGAAACCGATCTTTCATAGCCACCACCTGGTAGTTAATATAAGAGTTTTAGGTTGAAAAATTGTTGCAAATTTTTGGAACCTGTCGTGTTTATAAACAATTTCCCCCACCTATCATTTCGCTGGGAACATGCATTTGCTTTAATATTTATATTTGGAATATGTCATAGTCATGCAGGATTTGAGTCATGGTTTGTTAGGTTGGAATCCTGTCATGGTTATACAGGACTTGAGCCATGTTTAATTACGTTGGGAGCATGTTTTCTACCATACATTAGACAAAAAGGGAACGCTGATGTTACGAAAGGCACCTTAACCCTTCTCTTGCTGAATTTTAAAATACATTTCTCCTTCTTTACCCATGTCCTGTTGTATAATTACATATATCTTTACTATGTACAAGTATTTCACTGTGCAATCACTGCTGTGGAATGCACTAGTTGCACAATCAACTTGTAAATAGTGCATATCCTGATGAGACAGCTCCTGCAGGAGCTGTCTCATCCAGGTCTTTACTATTTACAGGTAGGTATATTGACGTGAATAACAAGCGAAGGGTTAAGCCGTGTATCGAACTGTCAAAATGCTGGAGTCCGTGTTACTAAATATCTTGGGACACAAATTGTGTTCGTAAGTATTCGTATTGGATATACCATCAATGTATTTTATATACCTGAATCTGTTGTAGTAAAACTTGTTCAGTGGCATATTTACCATCGGCACACATACCTTAACATGCAATTGTGTCTTCTACCCCCCGCGAAGCCTGACGTAATAGTTTTAATGCAACATGTATGTCGAACAAGTGTCATCAGATATGGATTGTATGAATGCCAGAACTGTCAAACTGTGTAGGACAATAATTATTAATATGAGCTCAAGCATAACATTTGCTACAGCAATGTTCCTTCTTATATGAAATGAAATTCTACTACAAGCTGTCATAAAACACAGAATTGAAATTGTGCTGCAAGCTGTCATAAAACACAGAGGGAGTTTTAATTCACAGAACATCGGGGAAAAAGTTCATTTGAAAATGATCTGGGAGTTCTGATCCTGGCCATTGAGATGTATGAACGAGCTAATGGTTAAGCTCAGTACAGTGCTAAACCTGTTTACATGCACACATGTTCCTACAGTACAACATATGTCTCAACGTTGAATTTTCAAGTGGACTAATTCAAAATTCGAACAGGAAATAAAAACAAAACACATTATTATCCTCCAAATTTGACCTGATACTCGATTCATTTTCGGCGTGTTTATCGGAACTGTTCGTAAAACTCTTAGACAAAAACATAGCAAACCAAAAGCCGGTAATAATCATGTTCCACGAGGATTGTATTCTTACAGCGCATTCTTATACCTTCGGGAATTTATCCGAAGATTACCGACGATAATAAACGGAATATGCATGAGTCTCAGGTCAAATTGGAAGGATAATACATACAGGTTAAGATTATCGTAAATAATTATTCAGGTTCGATGTGCCAGCCATTAAAAGTATTCTTATTTACTCAATTGTGGAATACCTAGCTCAGTTGAGCCCTTCTGTTGAGCCTATACGTGAACGTGAGACCCGGTGTGTACTAGCCGACATCATACCACCTAAGTTGAACAAAGCTATTTCAAATGTAATGTATGTGGTCTCATTCATGCCCATTACGGAACGTAAACCAGTGTATTCCCGTGGTATCATAATATCAACATCGCGAGTTTTAAATCTTGTGTTATCAATATGCTGAATCTATCTTCTACTTGCCTCGACCCATGAACAGCAAGGGTCAATATAGTGATGGAATTCCGTACATTGAAACGTTCTGTTACCGCTGAAATATAATAAAGAATCCATGGATGTATTATGATGATAATTTTTTAAACATTTGCTCCATATACACGCACCATGCGCCTTTACAAACACAGAAGCCAATATGAGACTATTCCAGTATCTTATCAGGGTTTGTTCTCTTTTCTTAGTTATATAATATTTGATTCTACTGTTTTATCAGGAGACACTATTGCTTTCGTCATAGTATGCCAGTGTAAATATGAAGCTAATCAATACTATTGCATACGGTATTTCTTACTTGAAGAGTCATGCTTCAATTGGTTAAAGTCGTTCCATATGAAAACGTTATTTGAAATATCAGCTTGCAAATCATTTATGCAATATATAGGGAACAGTGTCCAATTCACTTTCAGTTTTAGTGAATACAAACTAATAGGTTCCTATTTTCTTTGTATTTGAATAGAATATATACATTAGATAATGTTACTATCACACATATTATATACCTGTCAGTTTCGATCATGCAATACAAACTCACATATAAAGTTTCCGTATTGCACGTACGTGCAATACAAGATCCGTATTTTCGAAAAGTGGGACTACTGTCGCTCGGCAATAGCGGTAAATTTCCGCGAGACACCGGAGACGCGTCGATTTTTAGTAACGCAATGTATCTGAATAAAAGGAGTTATAATATTGATGTTCTTTGTGGTTTTTAATTAAGACAGGTATATAATAAATGGAATATTTATACAGATTAGTCCAACAATAAGTGTAGGGTTTGTGGCATGGCCTCGTTTACGTAATTTATTGCTACAACAATTTATCATTTTGTCTTCACTTCTATGGTATTTGCATTACCAAAAATAGTATGTATGCTTTTATCAATCAATTTACTGTTTACAAATGTTAAACATAATATGTTGGTGGTGTTTATAAAATAGAATATTGCATGTTGCATTGCATTACAAGAATGTTTTAACGTTGCAGCCATGACCTACGTAACAAAAGCTAAGACAAATGTTATAGTTTGCGCGCGCGCACACACACAGCATATCCTGCATACATGCAGGATACACTGTGTTTGTATCTAGGTAAAAAGTATTCCAAGCTCACACGACGCACATTAGTTGAAATAGGGTTTGACCTTTAATAATTTGTAAAAAAAAATTATTGCATGAAGACAACTTTGATTGAAATAATTATGCTTTCGTGTGCTAAAAGTGGAAAAAGACACAGCAAATAGAAAAAATACTGGTGATAGCAGTTAACAGCCTTTGATTATGTGACATCAATTTGTCCTATTAACACAGTGGTACGTCGCCCGTTTTCCGATGTTGAGAGTGTATGTTTGAACCTTAGCGGAGGCTTATCCATTATAGGATTGGATGTAATAACTATATAATCCATAAATATGCGAAATAATATAGATCTGACTGTACAGTTTATGACACGATAAAATGCCCTGTTTATAATGCCATTAAAGGCGTTGACATTTATTTTAAAATTGATGCTTTATTTATTTCTAGGGTGACTTTGAGAGAAGTGTGAGGTTAGGACGTCCGTAAACCGGTTTAAACCCCCAGTGGTGTTTTTGCTACTGACCGTGCCAAGGCGGTACTCTCTTTGTCACCCTTCCTTTTGTTTGCCTTACGTCTTTGTGCTTGTGATTTGTTCATGTGTGGAACGTTTGTCCCTGGTTCTCGTGTGTCTTTTGGTGTTTTCTGTGTTCATTTCGTATATGTGTGTGTGTGTGTGTGTGTGTGTGTGTGCGTTTGGTTGTGTGGTTGTGTGTGTGTGTGTGTGTCATGCTGTTTATCGGTGTTTTGGTGGTGGTTGCGTCTTGCATGTGGCTTTGCCTGCTTGACTTTACTACTTTTCCATTTACAAAATGATTCGGAGATGAAAGGGATATAAAGAAAACTTATCATTTTATAATATGATTATACTATATGAAGATTTGAGAGGACACATTTGTTTTATGGTGAACAAAAGAGAATATTGGAAACCACAGAAACACCACAGCTGGATAATTGGCAATGTGATTGTCACGTGTTACCTTCAGCACTCTATCGGCGAAATCAGCATGCCTTCTGCAAATAGTTTGGATCCAGATGAGACGCGGAGTAACTCGTTTCTGGCAAGGTATGTAAGACAAAAAAGAGTGTTTTGTCTTCCATTAGACGACAACATTTACAGCATACAATTAAGCGAAGTTCTCCAGTTTTAAAGACATGCTATGAAAAAGTTAGAGAAACTGCAGTCATGGTCTGTTTATGTTGTTAAAACAGTAGCTGACTTCGGTCAGATTTAGTTAGAACAGGGTGTGTGCAACACATGTTTAATCCATTTGTGGCTTCTTAGCAAACTGAAGTTCGGTTATCAATTTAGCGGCTCAATTATACATGTTGTTGCGTTCAAAACAAAATGACATTTCAGTAATACCAGCTCCAGCTGAACCTTCCTAATAACATTGATATTTGATAACCCATTAATGTATTTTAAAGTGCAGCTTGATTGCGAGTCCTGGAGCCAGAGCCTAGGTAGAGTGACTATTGCCAGAGAAGGCCTCTATTTTAAGAGTAGGTGAGACCCGTCTGTTAACAAGACATGTCATATACCAAAATGTTTGTTAATGTCTGTAGTATCCGACTCTGCCGGCATAAATTTGGAAAAGTGGTGGCGTTCCGAGAAATCCAAGATGGCGTCCAAGATGGCCGCCGTTTTTGGAAGCACCAGCTTAAGTTAGATATATCAAAATGGCAGAAACATCTTCAAAGTTTCTGAAAATGTTTTGCATAAATATTGTAAAAGACACATTGGCCTTTTTAAAAATACATCTCTTTGTATTATCATAGTTCATTGTCAAGGTCATTTTAAGGTTAATTGGGTAAAAATACAAGTTTTCGCAATATTTAACCTTGAAATTGAATTGTTTACATAAAACTAATAGACAATAACTATTCAAAATATACATTTAAATGCAGTGTTATGATTGGCTTAAATGATAAAAGAGAAATAAAACACATTCCTCTTACAACCTTGGAAATATTTGGCAATAAGTATTATACATACCCCACCCACCAGTTTTATAATGGGATTTTATAAAATAGATTTGGAGGAAGTTCAAAATCTAATTCCGTCATATGGCCTTTCTATTTATCAAAAGAAGGTAGATTTTATCAGATATAATTGGAATAATTTTATTCTGAGTCTATATTTTAATTGTAAGGTCCGTAACTCTGCTTGAAAATAGGTTACTGCAACGATTAGACAAATGTATTGAAGTAATTTCTCACAGTGTGCGGCTTGTATCAAACTATTTCTATTTGAATAAACATTAAATATAAATCTACATGTACAATCCTGGTAAAATATCAACATTGATATTAACCCTACACAAATAGAGTTAAAACCACACAGCCTTGCCAGCATAAATTCTGAAAAGTGGTGGTGTTCCGAGAAATCTAAGATGTCGGCCAAGATGGCCACCAGTTTTTAGCATATATGTAAGTTAAATATATCAAAATTGCAGAAACGGTTTCATAGATATTGAAAATCTTTTGCATAATAATTATAGAAGATAAAATGGTCTTTTGAAAAATAACTTATTTGGTATTATCATAGGTCATCGTCAAGGTAATTGTATAGGGTTCGTAACTCTGCTTGAAAATAGGTTACTGCTACAATTAGACACATGTTTTGAAGTAATTTCTCATAGGATGCAGCTTACATCAAAATATGAATACATATTAAGTATAAACCTACATGTACACTCCTGGTAAAATATGAACATTAACCCTTTCGCTGTTCTATATTTATTCCACACTTCAATACCTCCTGAATATTCAAGGACAAAGTAGTTGTAATGAAATACGAAAGTTGGAACATTGTAGCTATTTTAGAAAGAAAAGAAACCGATCTATCAAATTCCACTAGCAAACAGAGAAAACCCTGATCAGATGGCTCCTATAGGAGCCATCTGATCTAGGTCTACTCTGTTTGCAAATGCGTGAAAACACGTTTATATGAGGGAAAGGGTTAATATAAACCCCACAAAAATAGAGTTGAAACCACACAATCCCTGTCCAAAGAGATGACAGATGAGTGAGTATATCAGCATGTTTGGTCATGATCTGAAAAGCCTTTTTCTTGCCGATACCAAACTATGAGGAGCATGTGTCACATCCAGTAAGGCAGTAAACTTGGAGTAAAATGCAACTCTCTTCGGACGATAACTGTATGTATAAAACTGACTGGAATGTATGTTGCCATATCTGTGTACAAGCTTTTCGGTCAGTCTTAAAGAACAAACTGCAATGCCCAGTTCTCTGAAATGAGGAGCAACCAGGATCAAAATACCTATGTCAGGACTTACTACAACAACATCGCTTAAACCCACTTCTTTCGTATAGGTAATATGCAACAAAATCATAGTGACTGCTTCATCTTGGTTAGAATCATCATAGAATTCAATTGCACTAGAGGAGACTTTGAGGACTATTTCACCCATCCCATCAGAAAGGTAAACAACCTTGCCATCTTTCAGAAGGTCATGGCAGTTCTCTGTGAAGTACCTGGTATATAGTTTCGTTACCTCTGCTTTGTTTCTGCTGTTTGTTAGTAGCTTCTTCCAGTCTGCAATTGCTATGTTGTATTGCATTACTGTTTTACAACAGGTGTACTGACAGAACGTTCTCTCCACGGTTTTGCTCAGCGGTGGGCTTTAAACTGTTTGAAACATTTCTGCCAAACATAATATGCAGCCTAGTCTCATCAATGAGCTGTAAGACAGCATGCTATTTTTGTGATGATTGCCGTCTTATCTTATGGATGTCGGGATATAGTTCAAACTGAAAGTAGCTCGATATCACCATTAAGAGTACACAAATGTGAACTACATGCAGCCATGACACACCACTACTTTGGAAGAGAATACAGTTCCAAAATATTGAAGCCATGTCATAGTATGACATCTTTGCCTAAGGAGCAGGCTGCAGCAAATGAATTATCGCTATACCATAAAAAGCAAAATAGTCTGGATGCTGAACACTCTGAACTCTACATAGGGACCCATTGATGTTTTCAAATGTTTCATGGAAATCAGATTTCTTGGTCGACATCATAACACAATCATCTGTGAACAAGCTTAATGTAATTTGTGAGTTCTTAAAATATAGTACTAGCTTAATGGGGATCTTCTTGAGTGAATTAATTGCCAACAATTGTTTCCACTCCGTTTATCTGAAACACCTTGGATTTGGCCTTGACCTTGGATTGGGAAGAACTCATGGTTTTGACCTTTGGCCATGGCAATGGATCAAAGTCATAGAACATCTGATTTCCCTTCTGATGGCACCTCAACAGACTGAGCTTTATGTCAGCAGAAGCCGCAACCCCAGTAGCAAAGGTTACAGGTTTTGAATGAGGATTGTTGATAGAAAACGTTTCAAGCACCTGGTAAGGCATGAACTGGGAATACACAGTGCGATTGGAGGAAAACAGGAATGGGAGGAGTCTGGTCTTTGTGTACACACTGAGATCCCATATATACAAAGATACAAAGTACATATTTAATGGTAATGACACTTCATTTAAGTAGTAATGCCAGAATATGTACAACAGAGAAATCCCTCTACCCTCAGCTTTAAACATTTCAACCAAAGGCTGTATACTGGATTTCAGCCCTGTAATTTCTATTGAATGATCATCAAGGTGATCAACTGAGGTCAGGCCAAAAGCCTTTAAATGGAGAAATAGTCTGTTGAAGGGGTTTAGACGAATTTTATGATAACCAGTCTTCAATTAACGGAGCACATAGCAGTTTCGTTTGCACTAATGTTTTCAGCTGTTGTGTCTTGCCTAGATTTGCAAGTATCTAATAATGGATTAATTTGTTTGGATCAATTTCAATCTGTTTTAATGTTCAAAAGTTTGAGAACAAAAACAACATGTATCTGCATTAAAATCTAACTGCCTCCGCTTCGGTGGTTTTCTTGCAGATGCTGACGTCTTAGCGAAAGGTATGGGATATATTACACTGGGAATATTTTACTAACTCATCGGTAATGGCAACACTTTCAATATAAACTCTTCATATCAGTTTTTATGTTATAAAAATTCTCATCTGTAACATATTATACGGTAATGATAATTCATTTTACAAAATTTCTGGACAAGAATAATGTGACATGCATGTTGGAATAGGAAAGTATTGACACTGACAGCAATAGTCAGTCAAAGGTCGAACAGTTTTATTGTAAACAAAATTTTCTTCATTTCAGAAATCAATAGTTTTACTCAATCAATAAGAACAATATTTTAACATTGGGTATAAAATGTTACCAATATTCATTTTATCTCATATTCTTGATTTATTTAGTATGATAAAAAATCATTAAAGCAACATTTACTTGCCAAAAAAAGCAATTATAAAAGTCAATTCTATTCACAGCAAAAATTTGCCGAACCTGCTTTTGACCATTTATAAAATTGTAATATGGTAATATATTGTCACAAAATGTATGATTTTAATGGTATTTCAAACCCTTTTCTCTAAAACTAAATAATATAAACAGACGCACAGTATTTACACATACAGTTAATATGCATTAAGTATATATGCGATGCGTTTTCTTTTAATTCATTGGTGGCACAAGAAAAATACCTATTGCCGATTTTACAAAATCAAAACAAACTGTTATGCTTATGTCACAGTGTGTAGGTTTATCATCACTTGTACGGCCTTGGTGTACAAGCGCGCTTTTATGGTGACGTGGTAGAGTGTATGAACCTGGCGACCCGGGTTCGATCCCGGGTCTGAGCGGGTATGTTTCTTTATAAGAACACCCGGTTACCTTTGGCGCCCAACGGGGGACTGTGACTGTATGAGCTCCGAGTTCGATTCCCAGTTGTTCTCATACCCATAGAAATTCGGGACGAATTTCAATTTGCTGGGGAGTATGTCACAGTGTGTAGGTTTATCATCACTTGTACGGCCTTGCGGGCTTTTATGGCTACATGGTAGAGTGTATGACTGCGAACCTGGTGACCCGGGTTCGATCCAGGGTCTGAACGGGTATGTTTCTTTATAAGAACACCCAATTACACTTATTTCATTTTCAATATGTATGGCAGCCATAACCATGTGCATAAATGTGTATTTTGAATAGTTACAGTGGATATGCATATTATAAATTATAATAATTTAAGGTGAAATGCTGTTTCAACTTGCATTTGACCTTGAAATTACATTGACGATGACCTATGATAATACCAAATAAGTTATTCTTTTAAAAGACCATTGTCTGTTCTATAATAATTATGCAAAATATTTTCAATATCTATGAAACTGTTTCTGCAATTTTGATATATTTAACTTACATAGATGCTAAAAAACGGTGGCCATCTTGGCCGACATCTTAGATTTCTCGGAACACCACCACTTTTCAGAATTTTTGCTGGCAAGGCTGTGTGGTTTCAACTCTATTTGTGAAGGGTTTATATCAATGTTGATATTTTACCAGGATTGTACATGTAGATTTATATTTAATGTTCAATCGAATAGAAATAGTTTGATACAAGCCGCACAATGTGAGAAATTATTTGTCTAATCGTTGCAGTAACCTATTTTCAAGCAGAGTTACGGACCTTACTATTAAAATATAGACTCAGAATGCAATTATTCCAATTATATCTGATTAAATCTACGTTCTTGCAATAAATAAATAGGCCATGTGACGTTATTATACTTTGAACGCCCTCTAAATCTAATTCAAAAATTCCCATTATATAACTGGTGGGTGGGGTAAGTATAATACTTATTGCCAAATATTTCCAAGGTTGTAACATGAATGTGTTTTATTTCTTTTTTATCATGTAAGCCAATCATAACACTTCAGTTAAATGTATATTTGGAATAGTTATTGTCTATAAGTTTTATGTTAACAATTTAATTTCAAGGTTAAATATTGCGAAAACTTGTATTTTTACCCTATTGACCTTAAAATGACCTTGACGATGAACTATGATAATATCAAATGGGGTATTTCTAAAAAGGCCAATGTGTCTTTTACAATATTTATGCAAAACATTTTCAGAAACTTTGAAGATGTTTCTGCCATTTTGATATATTTAACTTAAGCTGATGCTACCAAAAACGGCGGCCATCTTGGACGCCATCTTGGATTTCTCGCAACGCCACCACTTTTCCAAATTTATGCCGGCAGAGTCGGATACTACAGACATTAACAAACATTTTGGTATATGACATGTCTTGTTAACAGACGGATCTCACCTCACTTTTTTTACCCTAGATTGTCATAGAGCCTTAAACCATAATTATGACACCGAAGACGACACACTTATTGTTGTGCAAACGAAAGAGGCTGGAAACACGGAACAGACACAGTAAACGGTTTGGTTTATGAAACAAAACGAACACAATTGGAACACGTACATGTAGATCTGTTGAATGGTTTCGTTTATAATGCAAAATACGGAGTTAGAAAAACGTACATGTACGTACAACTTGTCTGTTGTGCAAAAAATGGAGTATTGTACTCTCAAATGCATTGCTGTTACTATTCAAAGGAACATTATTAGACTATAATCCAACTTACTACCGTCATTAAATTACTTGCAACATCAGTAATTTGATTTTCTAAATCCTTTTTTCAAATAATCAATTTTGACGTATATAAGTTGGTATACAATACCGTATGTAATAATTCTGAAATAATAGTAATGGTCACTTCTTGCGTGATTCCGTATTGACTGTATAGTAAAACAAAAGGGATGAGCACCATTGTATATTGTCAAACATTGCCAAGATATATAAATGACGTCAGACACAAGTGACGTCATATACTATCTGTCTCGAGTAGTGTGCCTTAGCTTCACTACACAATGTGTGGCTTATTATATATATCCAAACTCTCCTTGTGAGCTTGTAAACAGAGACTCAAAGCTTGTCGATTGACTACAGATTATAGAAGGCGAAATCTCACCGGCATACGCAAACAACAGCCCTAAACGTTTTACATAGCGCAATTACAAAGTATTACAATATGTGTTGATGCATATTGAATTTGATTTAGATAGACCAACGTTATTAGTATAAGCACATATGCAGTTCTAAAAATAATTACACGTGTATGTATAAATATTTTAGTTTTCAAACTCCTTATTTGCTAGTAAAAGTCATTAGAGCGTTTTTATAATTATAAGCAAAACTGGCGCATGCATATAGCCACGGTGGTAGACGGTGATACATTTTTTACTGTCTCCATTCAAAAGTCCTCGAGATAAATTTTAGTCCATTCCAGAATACGCCGACATCCAATTTCAACAAACACTGTGGAGACGTCTGATGACCTCTCCAATAAAGACGACTCCAACATCGTACTAAAGGAAATACAAATCGATGTCAAATACTGTACGTACAGTAGATCACTGTACGTACAGTAGAACATTACATAATTAGACATCGTTTTGATGACAACTTAAGAAATTGTCTTAAGTTGGCATCAAAACGAGGTCTAATTATGGGCTTGTAATGCAGGTGACAGGTCAAAAGTAGTGCTGAAAGCTCCATTTGGAGTTATCTGCACTACGTTAGCCATGCATTAAGCAACCACGTGCTTTTTAAGGCTCCTATATTCAATAAATGAATAGCCGCTTAAGACAGGTTCTTCTGTACATCAATATGTCATACGAAATCTTGTCTATTTCTTACTTTCGACATACAGCTTCCTTTCTCTTAACATACATAGCTTAAGTTGTATCTAAAGATAGCCTATGAGGAAATGGGTTAAGTCTTAGTCTGGACATTTATGGCAGTTGGTACATTGTTGCTGTAAAACTATTCATAAGCATTACAGATACGCAGACAATGAATTTTCCCTATTAACCTAGCACTTTAATTGTTAGATCGTTGCTTTACCATGCTGCTCGCATGTAACGAAGCATATCTGAATGAACTATTGAAACTTTCAGAAGCATCCAATATACATCTCACTCGCAATAAACAATTGTGTAATAATTACACTTGCAACATATAAGAGACACAACGTTAGTGGGGAAAGTTTAATATATAAGTTATATGTATTATGCTTTACGGAAAGAAAACGGTGTTTGCATGCACTATTTAGAGCCCATTGACATCGAGGGTAATCTAACTGAATGTATGTCTTCTAATACACAGGAACCTATTAAGTGGCGCTTGATGTAATTCAAAAAAAAAGATATGGTAATTATTCTCCGGCTTTCACAACAATGCGTCCCACTGTTGTAAGTTTAAGGGATGTTTTACTCGTTGAGGTATATAACATGATATAAGAACATTAACCAATGGCATGATCTGATATACGAGACTTTACAGAGGATAAATGAAATATTGTTAACCAATATTGCGTGTCGCCTTGTGTCATGACAGGTTCTTTGTCAACGGAATTATGTTTGTTCAGAGTCAGTGTCTGACAGTCTATGAACCAAAAATACAATCTTAATTATACCAGAAGAATATGTCTGAATGGAATGATAGGAATATATCATTTGGAATAATGCATATCTGCACGAACCATATCCATAGTTACTCTTCAGTGTAATAGTTCGTTAGGTTCGAGTTGGTAAACAAGAAGAACGGTAAATACAACCTTCAAGGTCAGACCATTGGCCTTTTAACAGAGGCTTGCATAAGATGCATTAAGTCAACGACTTTAAAAGAACAGCATAGTTCGTTCTCCATCAACCAACATTATAGGGTTTGATGGATAAATGGCAAATTTAATACATGAATATGCACCTTCATCTATAGCTCTGCCTAAACGTCCAATATGCATGAGATTTGTAAATGTTGCTGCGTTCGCGTTGAAAGTTTGAAGCGCGTTACTAACTTAGTTCTGCATATTCCGGCTTATGGTTTCTAAAAATGATGTACTGATGGTGCATTAGTGCAGCTGTCCAATGCGTTGACGTCGCCAAGATTACTTAAAACATACAAGCAACAAATCAAACACTTGAGAAAAACTAACAGCCATAGCAAAGCACTTAATTAAATAAAGACAAAAGGACACTGCATAGCAGATGCAAATCACTACATTAAATAAAAACAAAAAGGCACTGCCAAAGAAGCGTATGAAAGTATACATTCAAAGCATGGAATACAGCGTAAACAGAGCTCCCACGCCTGCACGTTAGCAGCTCACGGCTTTTCGTGGAAAACTGATGGCCGACATGAGCCGACCTAAAGCTGACATCACGTCACACATCAGACATGCTACACAAGCTGCATTTAAAGCAATTACTACGCATGTCTGAATAGAAACCTATTAACTGAATTGGGGAATTGCTGCATTTGTCAATTATATTAGAGATGCTGTGACAGGAACCTTCCATGTTTATAGTTTTATTAATTACAAAGTTCCGCGTGTAGGATGTGCGGTCAGACCAATGCATTGCGCATTACTAGCGGTCATTAATAACGTATTAACATGTAGTACAAACGTTCTGACGGTTTCCTCTCGCTTTCAGAATCGAATAACATCGAGATAGCAATTTCAAAGTTTTCATTTATTCGATCGGATTTCTTGCAATATATTTCATCATAGCATACAGACAAACTATATTCTGAAAATGAAATATTTCTGTCATTTTTAAACATGTTGCCAGTAGATATTATTACCTTAAAACAGTATTTGCAGTATTCTTCGCCTCCAAAATTTGGTATATCTACCAATATTGTTGCTGTGAGAGAAGACATCGGTGAATAGCGCTTAAAATCTAGAATTAGATACAGTAGTTGCCTGGGAAAAAAAGTAATGATTGGTTTCTTTTGGATAAAGATCAAACCTGTGAACGGCTTCACAGTACGGTGATCGCACATCGTTATAAAGGCATTAGTCTGCCGTAATATATGTTTTGAGTCAATATGTTTCTACACATACACTTTTATTTCATTTTCACCACTAGTCCTATTTTTATATCGGTGATTTCAAATCAAATAACAACAGAAACAATTATTCTTGAGAAACAACTCTATTACAATCTAATGAAAGTTTAACCTTATCGTGAGTGCCTGTGGACACAGATGAGTATGTGTTACACGAGACCCTGGCAAAAACGTACAATAACCATACAGTAAAACCCCTCAAATGCGACCACCAAAAATGGGAATAATTCTGGGTGGCAGAGGCAGGTGGTAACTTAATGCAGGACGAAAGATTCGTCCTGCATTTAGCAACCACCTGCTTATAAAGGCAGTAATGTTTTTTCAAGAAGTGGTCGGATTGAGGGTTTTTACTGTAATTATTTTATTGAGATCCTAGAAGCGATGCTTGTCTAAAAAGAGGCTACGTTTGTTTCTTTCATGGGATGTTTGTCCGAAAATAAATATTAATTACGATAATTAGCCAAAGTATTCGGATAGATAAATTCAGGCATACCATGTATACCCAGATCAAACAGCGAAATAGCCATTAGACCAAGGACTACACTACATACTACTATATTCAAATTTGGCAAAATGGTGCCAGTTTAAAATCATTCAGTTATTAGCTGATGGAGTGGAGATAGTGGATGTTCAGTTACTAAGGTTATCTGGGGTAAGGAAAGAAACAGTATGTGTAATGCGATTGCATGCCGTACTCGTGTTTTGTTGCAGCTATATATATATACAGTACCTTACTCCTAAATCTACTCAATAATTAACCGTCTAAGCAATGTCTGCTCTGTTTGCTTGTGAAATTGTATCGATATACCTGTACAGTTTATGACACGACATTTACTGAACTTTGGCATTTAATTAATATTCAAGATTTAATTAATTCTTACATAAATATTCGGAGAGTAAAGGGATTTAAAGGAAAACTTAACTGTTTATAATATGATTATAGTATATGAAGATTTTCATTCTCTTTCGCATCTAATTAATTGTCATGCCTCGTAAATTACATGTATTACAACGGAGAGGACAGCTTGGTTTCGGTGAACAAAAGAGAATACAGTGAAAGCCCGCTAATGCGACCACTTAATAAACAGCCACTAATGTCGTCTAAAGCAGGTGGTTGCTTAATGCAGGGCGAAAGTTATGCAGAAAGCTCCTAGAGGAGCTTTCTGCATAACTTTCGTCCTGCATTAAGCTACCACCTGCCTCTGCCACCAAGAATTATGCCCCTTTTTGGTGGTCGCATTAGCGGGGTTTTACTGTATTGGAAACCACAGAAACACCACAGTTTTATTATTGGTAGTGTAATTAGCACGTCGTGTAACCGTCAGCACTTTGACCATGAATTCATGATGACCTGTGCAAAAAGTTTGGATCTCGATGAGACGTGGAGTAACTCGTTTCTGGCAAGAATACTGTTTTTTGACTTGAATCAGACAACAACATTTACAGCTTATAATTTAGTGATGTTCTTCAGTTTAACATGAAAGAAGAGAATATATAGAAAATATGGTCTGTTTATACTGTTACAAATGCAGCTGACCTCGGATAGGTTTAGCTAGAACTGTGATTATGCAACGTTTGTTTCATCTTTTTATAGTTTATTTGCAAACTTAAGTTCTCTTTCTTATGTAGCGGTTCATTGATACATTTTTGTGTGTTCAAAACAAAGATGACCTTTCAGTAATAACAGTGCCAGCAGCACCTTCCTAATAACATTCATATTTGATAATCCATTAAATCTCTTTTAAAGCGCAGCTTGATTGCGAGTCCTAGGGCCTTAAACCATAATTATGACACTGAGGACGACATAATTAATTTTTTGTTGCGCAAAGAAAGAGGCTGGAAACACGGAACAGACAGGGTTGTTTATGAAAAAGCATGGAATACGGAAGAGGCATGTTGAAAGGTTTCGTTTATAATGCAAAAAGTGTGTGTGTGTGTGGGGGGGGGGGGCGCGTTGGGTTAGAAGAGCCTACTTATAAATTGTCTGTAATGCACAAAACAAGGAAATGGGGTATTGTATTCACATATACATTGCTGTTACTGTTTCAAAGAAATTTATTGAACTACAATCCGACAAATTTACAACTTACTGCCGTCATAAAATCAGTTGCAACTGCAGTGAGTTCATTTTCAAATCCCTTCTTTCAAATGATCAATTTTGATGGATATAAGTTGGTATACAATACTGCATGCAACTGTAAAATAATGATGGTGTCGTCTTGCGTGATTCCGTATGGACTGTATAGTAAAACGGAAGGGGCGAGCACCATTGTGCACTGTGAAACACTGACCAGAGATACAATCGACGTCATAAATACCCTACAGTGCTCCCTCCCTACAACGGCCCTCTCAATGACGATTCCTTCCTTACAACAACGCATGTCACTGTTTCCGAAACAACAAGACCCCAGAAACAACCTTTTTCCATCGTATTTTCTTGATGCCTTCATCAAACCCTATGTTGTGACCACTCTTTAGAATCGTCACTTTGTGACGATTCTAAAGAGTGGTCACAACATAGGGTTGAGGCATAACGGTTTTAGTTCTCGAAATACACCATATCTGGGGATCTGCAAACAAACTAATTATGTTTGATTTTCCCTCCCTATAACAACTCCCACTGAACAACACATACAATATTCGTATCCCAAAGGGTGTCGTTGCAGAGAGGGAGCACTGTATTTGTCTCGAGTAGTGCACCTTAGATTTACTACCTTATGTCAACACGATATGATTTCCCCTCAGTGATTGAAAATAAAATGATTAATTACACTAGTTAAAATCTAAAAACCAAAGATTATTCCAGCAATAAATGACACACTGCAGTGGCATCTTTAACGACCAGTTCTTGCCACTCAATACAACGTATCAAGGCATAACGTTTCTGTCAGCAGTCAAAAACACGCTTTTTCCACTCACCATACCGAACTCGAGGTATACAATGGTCACGATCCCTCCAAAACTAGTTTATTTCTTCCAAGCTTGCACGTAATAAAACTCTTTATGCGTGTTGACAATTTAGTATATATACACTGGCGCTAACGTGCATTATAAAGCGTAGGGGTACGATTCTGACCAGACCCATCTGGTAAAAAATCATATGTTAATTAATTATTAGTGCGACTGTACTCGTATTTGTCGAAGAAGACTGAATAACATGTCTGTAACAATAAAGACTCCACCATCGAACTAAAGGAAACACAAATCCAGTTCAAATCACTGTTCGTAGAGTAGAACCTGTCTTTAGCTGTCATAAACTCGATGTCTAATTATGGGCCTGCAAGGCAGGTGATAGGGTTTAAGTAATTCTGAAAGCCCCGTTTGGAGCTTTCAGCATTACGTTAGCCATGCAATAAGCAACCACCTGCTTCTTAAGTCTCCTACGTTCAATAAATGAATAGCCGCTTAGAAACCCTGGCTGTTGTCTTTTTCCGACACATAGCTTCCTTCCTCTTAACAATCATAACTGGAGCAAATTTTTCAAAATGTTCATGTCGATTTTTTTACTCAACACAACTGAAAAGTGACGTGTCAGATATGACACTTGTACGATATTCTATTAAAAAATTCACAAACAACTGTCCTTGGTGCCAGACATGCTTTAGGCATGCAACTCTGTCAATCAAAATTACAAATCTAATTGGCACTTTTTGTTTAAAGAAAAAGAGTACCCCACTAAATGAAACAGCTCAACCCTTATCCCGCTAGAAACGGCCTGGTTGCATTTTCAAATAGATGTGATCATGTCTAAACAGAATCCTGGTCATTTGGCTCTCCGTCAATAGTGTTTTGACTTTCTGCCTCGTGATTTAATTACTACGCATCTCAACTCTTACCAGTGTTCGATTGCACGATAAAACACTGGTATGAATTTATTATTTATTGACTAAATGTCCGGCTTATGGTTTCTAAAAATGATGTATTGATGGAGGATTAGAGCAGCTATCCTTTGGGTTTCCAATGCGTTTACGTCGCCACGCTGACTTGAAACTTAAAGAAGACAAATTATGAAGAGGTAAGTGACTAAGTGACTCAGTGAAATATGTTTGGCATCACCGCGATTTTAAACGAAGACACACAATTATGCACTGCAAAAGAAGTGTATGACAATATACATTCAAAGCATGGAGTACTGTGTGTAAGGAGTTACCAAGCCTGTACGTAAGCAACACACGACTTCTCGTGGACAATTAGTGACCGACATGAGCCGTCCTCAAGATGACATCTTGCCACACATCAGATATGTTACACAAGCTGCATTCATTCTTTTCACAAACATCCAATTACTACGCATGACAGAATAGGAACCGATTAATTAAATTGAGGAATTGCTGCATTTGTAAATTATGTTAGACATTATGTGACAGGAACCTTCCATGTCTATAGTTTGCATGCTTATTAATTACAAAGGGGCTAGTTTCTCATTTAGGATATGGGGTCTTTCCAAAATTTGCAATACAGAATTGTTCTAAAATGTATCACTACAAATATCTAGAAACAATATCACAGCTTAATGCTGAAAGTTCATACAGGAGAGTTCAGCATTACTTTAGAAATGCACTGAGCTGTGAACTTGACAAAGTGGTCAGAATATAAATCACTTGACTCGAACATCTGTTATCTCGAACTGATTTGTATGGTCCCTTGAAGTTCGTGATATCGAAGTTCAACTATATATGAACATTAATTTGCTTAATTTATATAATAACATATGGGTAAGGAAGTGTAGGTTCTGGGGAAAAAATAAAATAGTTCTGTTGCATATAATGTGTATATACGTGTAGACTGTGTACAGCTTTCCGTTACTACAATTTAATTCTGATTTTGTTGTGTGTCCATTACACATTAAGCAAGTTACATTTTGATTTTATTACCATGGATAAGCCTCGATTCTTTCAATCGTTTTGAATCAGTATTTATGTTTAATGTACTAGTTTCTACAATACACTCATGCAAAATCATAAAACATAGTGTTGGTTAACGTAGTACAAACGTAGTGCATTCATGCGTTTCCGTTGTTTATCCGCAGTGCACACGCCCTGACGCGTGTCGTTCCGTATTAAACCGTTTTATTTCCTTATAAAACCGTATCATTTGCCTAGGTCACACATTCACGGATCACTTCGCTGGCTCCACTACTGATTACATCTCACGGACGAAATGCCAATTTCCGTAGTCCGGTACGGATGCACGCAGCGGTGTGACCATGTGTTTTGAATAAGATAATGCGGGATTGGGCCACAGAAATGACACGGTTTAATACGGAAATGACACCTGTCAGGGCCTGTGCACTGTAATAAGTACGGATTAATACGGGTTTAGTACTTTCCAATACGGTTTAGTGAGGGTGTACTACGGTTGTTTGATCCGTAGTCAAATTTTGAACATGTTCAACAATGTCATGGATATACAAGTACTACTATGTATGACTACGGCTAAAATACGGACAGCTACGGACCAGTACAGATTGCCACGAATGATGACGGATCGTATCCTTAGCTAATTCGGCGTCAAATCCGTGAATGTGTTACCGTCAAAGTCCGTTGTCACACAATTGTGTACATCCGTATCGCTCAACGGAAATTGGCTTTTCCTGGGTCATCCGTGAGCTTTATTTCGTAGTGGAATCGGTGAGGTGATCCTTAAATATATGTCCTAATCATTTCAAAGCTGTGTTGTGCAGTAGACTACTATGGCCGATATATGAGCGGTTACGAACCTAAAACGACAATCTTCATATTAATTACAAATACATCGGTGAATAACATCGAGTAATTTCAAAATTTTCATTTATTCGATCGGTTTGCGATATATGTATTTCCAGAATACAAACAAACCATTTATATATTTTTGTCATTTTTGCTGAGTCCGCTTGCGGTGAGATCGACAATGTAGCCACAATGCATGCGCATGTGTGGTGTATGTTAGTTCGTCCGTGCGTGGGTCCGCGTGTCCTTGTGTACGTCTGTGCATTCGTCCGGTCTTGTCCGGGCTCTAACTCAGAACTTAATTGATGGATTGTAAAATGAATAGGCATACAATGTCTCTCTAGAAGGTACGGCGTGTCAGGTGCAAAAGCCAGGTCAGTAGCTGAAAGATCAAGTTCATAGGTGGAGGTTAAACGTGTTTTCTCCGGGCTTTAACTCCATGAATGGATTGTGACACGACTAGGTATTATTAGTTACATAGTCATGTAGTGACCGGGTACGGGATGATACCTGCTTAGTAAATGTTATACCCGACAAGGCGAAGCTTCGATTAAGCTCTATCTAATTTATACATAATACAATGTTTATTATCCCCCGCCGGACCTATGTAACGAACTTACCCCACCGATGACAGTCTATATTCTATCAGTGCTCAGTTGATTCTATTTCTCAATCTCGTCCGCGTCTAGAAGGTACGGCGTGTCGCGCGAAAAAAGCCAGATCTGTAACTGATAGGTAAATCTCATACATAGAGGTTAAAGGTAAAACATGTATTGTTTGCTTGCCCGGGCTCTAACTCAGAACTCCGTGGATAAATTGTCAACCGACTTGGCATAAATGGTTCACTAGAATGTACGGCGTGTCGCGCACAACAAACAGAGAAGTAGCTGAAAATTCAAGGTCATACTTAGAGGTCAAAGGTCAAAAACATGTATTGTTTTGCTTGTCCGGGATCTAACTCAGAACTCCGTGGATGGATTATGAAATGACCAGGCATACATATTTTTCTAGAAGGTACGGCATACACATGTACTATTGTTGATTCTAACGCAATCTGTCAATTTCCTGAAATCTGATTGGCTCATGTGACCAAATTTGCGGCATATAAAAAGTGTTTTATATGTCGCAAATTCAACCAATCGAAAACGACCGAATAACACCATGTGCATGTAAATATATCAATGCGCGTTGTTTAGAAGCAATGATAAATCCGTTTGCATACTTTGACATATAAATCTAGATCTAGTCCAGTTTGGCCCGTTATTTAAAGTTTTTTTCCATTGTTTACTTTGTCACGACTTGAACGGTCTCTTATATGCACATGTGTCATGTGGAGAATTATTGAGATACTCTAAGCGTTGGGATTAGCCCTTATTTATTATATCGTTCAAACATAACGTTATACCGTGACGTCATTGTTACAGACGACGTTTTCCCGTATGGCGCCAAAGACTAAGACGACGTTACTTTACCAAAATGGGTATTGAGTGTACATGTATTGAGCATGTTGAATAGCTACCGCACAATTATTCATGACTAATGAAATGTATATATATAAACCAGGGTGAAAACACAGTTACTTTAAGAAATCTGAGAGAAACTGGTGCACTATTTCTTGCCTCATCACTCATTTAATCATCCGCGCGCAAAGGATATTACTTGAGTTAAAATCGGCTTAACAATTTGTCGTTTTTCGTGTTAAGATTGCGTTAGAATAGGGTTAATCCTACTGTAATTTGAAATTTGCGACGGTATATGAGTTTTTTAACGGTCTTAAATTATTTTAATGACTCCGCCTTCGGCGTCGCCATTAAAATAATTTGCGACCGTTAAAAACCTCATATACCGTCGCAAATTTCAAATTACAGTAGGGTTAACCCTATAATAACCAGCGGAATCGACATGTTGCCCGTGGGCGTTCCAGTTTAAATTTAACTATCACTTTAAAACAGTATTTGTAGTATACTTCGCAACAAACATTTGATAAATAAACGTATGCTGTTGCCGTGAGAGAAAAAAATTCGGCGAATAGCATTTAGCATATATATACATTAATTGGCTGGGAAATAAACTTACTGATTGTTTTATTTTGGTTCAGGGTCAAATTGTAAACAGATTGACAGTACGTTGCCCGCAAGTCGTTAGGATGTGATTAGTCTGTCTACATAGATGTTTTTGAGTCGATATGTTTCTAAACATACACTTTTATTTCCTTTTCGCCACTAGTCATACTTTGATATCGGTGATTTCAAATCAAGAAACAGCAATAATCTTTTATGTACGTGAGAAATCTACATTCTATTTGGAAAATAAGAGAAATACGTATCTATGGAGACGACCTTCGAAGTGTTTGGGGAAAACAACTATTTTACAATTTAAGGTAGTTCGCACTGTTGCTCGGCACAAATCGAAGTTTATCCAATTAACATCATATTTGGTCCAAGTATTCAGAAAGTTACCGCCTACACGACTGCGACGTTCATTTTAAATTTGACGTCGGTTGCTTAGCAATATATGACGTCAAAAGCGCCCTCTGGTGTAATCTAAGCAATTCACATGTGCTTGCGTATTTCTTTATTTATTTACAAATGCCGTTGCGTATTTCAATGATTCGAAAACTGTTTTGAAGAAGAAGAAAAGTTCTTCAATATGATATGCGATATATGTTTTACAAGCGTAACACTTTTGTTCCGTCAAGAGTTGAATGTTGGAAAACCTATTTTACCGCTTTCTGGTATTGGATTATTTTCGCCATTTTCGTGGAATTCCAAAAAAACTAGACGGTGAAAGTTTACAAAAAAAGTATATGTCATACTCCGTTCACTTCTTAATAGAAACAAGTAAAAAAACCAATACCTATTCGAGTTCATTTTTTCGCTATGAGTGATTCTGCTAGGTCAACTCATCGTCATATTCGACGTCAACGCGACGTTGATGCGATGTGATCGTCAGTAAAATAATTAATTGCCCTTTTTGTCGCTTGACTTTTACAGATAACAATGCAAAAATTATTATTCTGAATATTTATTGATTTTAGTCTCATCGAAGACATGCATTGAAATTTACTTTCATACAATTTGAATTAAAAATACAATTTATGAATTAATATATAGTGCAGAAACTAAGTTTTTGGTAAACCTTTAACAGTATATAAACGCCTTTAACGCATTAGAGTTCCATTGCAAATCATATACAACTGATTCTCTGTTTTATTAATGTATCAACACTCTCTTTACTTGCCAAAGATACCGAGTAGCAAACATCATATTACCTACATTCAGCCTACGAATTACTCGCAAACCGTTTCACTGGTATGCTGTTTGTCTTGACCGACGTAAAGGTGTATGCTGTAATGGGTTAAACCGTTTCATAAACTTACATTTGCACTTAATATGCATTTAACAAGCAACAACGTTTTGAGAACATTTACTAATATTGTAATTTGCATATACTTTGAAAATGCATAAACGATGTATCTAGCGTTAGCGTCAGAAAACAAACAAATGTTTAAACTACAATTAATTGATTCTGTACTGCTATTTACGTACATCTACTAATTGATTATCTTTCCATGATCGACAAATCTTGTCATAATGTTTGTTGCATGATAGACAACTGCCGGACACTATGCAAGGGATCATAAATATAACTTAATGTAGAAAGCTGTCTACATAGTGTGAACATGATAACGCAGCTACGTCACTGTTTATCTCATTTCATAGAAGAGGGATACGGACTTGCATAACTTCTGATAATTTTTGACACGCTCTTTCAACAATGCGTTAAGTGCGCCTGTCCCATATCTATCATAGTCGCAAAATGAAAAAAATCAAAAATCTTTAGAATACGTAAAATATAGACTCTAGCAACATCTACACTCCATCAGACGCACTTCAAATTGTTTCTTGTCGATAAAACGATAGTTTCTATTTTTGCACTGCCCCCACCCCCTTCCACCCACTATCCATTTCTGCTATTCTAGTGCCACGGCGGGTTATATTATACTCGTATATCTATCTGTGTCTCTTCGAAAGTCGCAGATATAGAGTTGTATGGTATGGATCAGACCCGTCTCATTTTGTTTTGCATTTTGCGTCCCCCCCGCTCTACAATGACGATATTGCTTTTAATAACATCAAACACTCAATCACACTGTAATCGTGTTTTGTTGCATTTATATATACAATACCTTAATCATTAATCTGCTCAATAATTAAAAAAGGATCCTGCTCTTCTAAATATTATCTTAACAAAAAGATGTATAGAAAATTGTTTAAATGGCTTTATGACTACGGTGCATATCAAGGATTAAAGGGCTAACAATATTGATGTATATAGCAAACCTCCATATAAACAGGACGATCAATTTAGCATAAATTTAGTATAAATTTGGAGACAGGTGTTAGCTTAATGTAGAGTGACAGTCATACCGAAAGCTCCTCTGGCGTTCAAAGTGAGCGCCTTGATAAGCATGTGCATCGTTTCTCATACAAATCGTTTTTAGACATTAGGTTCATTTTTCTGAGCATTTACAAGCAAACCCTTGTTTCAAATATGGTCAGGACACTCGCCAAATAAGCATAGCAAATAGTCTGGAGTCAGACCAAAGGTTTCCCGACGGAGTCATCTGATCATGGTTAAGAATCAATGGAGAATAATAACATCATGAATAATTATTACCTGAATGTTGATACAGTGCTCCCCCTCTACAACGACACCCTTTGGGATACGAATAGTGTATGTGTTGTTCAGAGGGAGTTGTTATAGGGAGGGAAAATCAAACATAATTAGCTTGTTTGCAGATCCCCAGATAAGGTGTATTTCGAGAACTAAAACCGTTATGCCTCAATCAAACCCTATGTTGTGACCACTCGTTAGAATCGTCACAAAGTGACGATTCTAAAGAGTGGTCACAACATAGGGTTTTATGGAGGCATAAAGAAAATACGATGGAAAAAGGTTGTCTCTGGAGCCCGGTTATTTCGGAAACAGTGACATGCGTTGTTGTAAGGAGGAAATCGTTATTGAGAGGGCCGTTGTAGAGAGGGAGCACTGTAATATTAAAATTTCAAGAAAACCCTTTGCTTTGATCACAATCTGAACTGTCGAATCAGATCCTAGAGCCGTCTGCTTTGTTAATGCAGGGTAAAAATCATACAGAAAGCTCCTATAGGAGCTTTCTGTATGACTTCCACCCTGCATTAAGCTACTATGTTAACAAAGGCGTGGACAAGCGTTCATATGACGATAGGGGTGTAAATGGTGAAACCGAAGTGCATGGTTGTTTCCATACATTGTCGTTACAATATACTGTAATACAGTCGGTTAAACTGTGTTTTATATGTTTCTTGTATCTGTGTTTTGCACCTTTTAACATTATTGCAGTCACATCGCGACCTTCAGTTAAATAAATATAGGTAGAGGAAGACCCTAGATATTTTCATTCACGAACGTGCACGGCACAAAATGCATTGTTCCGCGCACCGAAGGTCACACGAGTAAAACCACCGATCTACCTCAAATCAAATGGAAGGCTTCTTCACATGAAATGTTTTATGTAACTGAAAATGAAATTTAAATGTCAAACGTACTGGAACCTAGTCATATCATTCTTTAAATAAATGCATTTTCAGGTCAACTTTCTATACATTGAATCAAGAAATTCCATAAAGGGTACGTGATAACATATATATATACAAAAAAATCTATTTTTTGGTTTGGTTGACTTTGCCGTTAAAACGTTTGTTAGTTTGCATGTATTAGATGTAGAGTATTCTCGTCCATTTTATAATTTTGAAACAATACCCAGTTTTACATAAAAAATAGAACTAGCTTAATAGATATATATTTCTCTTTCATTCTCATAGTTGAAAATAATCTGCAATCGTATTCCAAAATATAGTTCATTTAAAACGCCTATAACAATAAATCAGTTTCCACGGCAACGGATTCCAATAATATCTCAAAATATAATCATTCGGATTCCAATAATATCTCAAAATATAATCATTCATGGTATATCTTATGTCAAAAGTAATGTCAGGGGGTATATCATCTAACCGAGAACGCTATTTAGATAAAGCATTAAGTAGAATTGACATAACGTTATAATATGTCTGGCAACGACCAGAAATTGACCACTTGCAATTTTGTTAAGAAATGTCTGTATCACATTATTAATCACGTCTTGTCACGAAAGATGAACAGACAATAACTTGTAACATTCAGACTGTACCATGGTTATGTCCGTGTGCCAAGATGAATGCACTTGTAGTGTTACACGGGTCTGCAAAACTTCAACTACATATTATTCATATTAATTATTACATGTACAACGCGATGCATAACTTTACTTTTAACCTTCGACACATTTATTTTGCAGTTCGGGTTTCACCTGTTCCACTAAGCGATATTTTACTCTCTGTTTTTTTGTTTTTCTTTTAAAAAAAATACAACATAATGTCTATACATATTACTATCGATGGTCCCGTAATTCACCGCCATCATAATTATATACGCTAAATAATTTCTGCTTGTTTTGCTCTGCGATATTTTCCAGTGCCGTGCGTGAACAAACAAGACGAAACAATGATGTGACTTCATATACAAATCCTCATGTACAGCTCTTTGAGAGTTATTTGAGTGTGATAATTATTTCACATAACAATGTTTGTTTGTCTGTTTTTATCAGGTTCTACGTCGTTTTAACAGTATTACAGTCATATCATGACGTGCGGCTAATTGCAGGTGGAGGAAGACTCCAGAGGCTCTTATGTGCATGAAACTAATTGCATTGTTTCGTGCACAGAACAACCGGATAGAACCGACCTACCGCAAGCCAGTTGGGAGACTTCCTCACATGAAAAAGTCAAATGCCAAGACCGGGCATGAAAATGTAATGGGACTTTAACATATTCTCATAGAAACTCATAACGATAGATATATTCTGAAGTGTGCATGCTGTAGTTGTTACTAATACTAAATGTTTGTGAATATTTAACACTTATCCACGGTGAGACGACGAGTCTGACATTAGACACTGCCATACTATACAGTCCTCATCTTTCTTGAACATAAGGAGAGAGTCCATACAAGTAAACTCATCTTTTAATAGAGACAAACACACGGTCTTGGTCATGTTCAATTATTCCTATGAATATTGTCACTCGGAACTTATATCGAAATACCCATGTAGTACGAACTACGTTTGCATTATGGTTTTGCTTTGAACTCTGTAATACGAGAGACTATATGCATGTCAACAGTTTGCTCGATATCTCAAAGTTTGGAATGGCCAATTTAAAGCAGAATATGTTCCAGCCAAATCCGATACCTCCTTCGATTTAGCTCTATATAATTTATACATAATACAATTTCTATTGTCCCCCGCCGGACCACGTCCTTCGGACGTGGTCTGGTGTGTCAGTGCTATACGCTGGGCATCTAAAAGAACCAGAGAAACTCTGTCGATAAAAAGAGTAAGGCATTGCGCTCGGGTTTCTCCGTATCCTCTCTCCTCTCTTTTGGGCGTCCAATTAGCACATAGTGAGCAGATACGACGGACGTTAATCAACATAAACAAACAATGTATATTTCTTATCATAAAACATATTACGAAGTACATGATATGTCACACCGACTTTGTTCTACATGTTTCTCTTCTTAATAACATTTAGATTGATATGCATATTGCAGTTGATCTAATTTGATCCAGTTTTTGACCGAATTGAAAAAAACAGTTTGTATCCAGATGAAACACCAATTAACTCGGATTCTCATCAGGATCCATGTTTGTATACTAAATTAATAGTCTCCAAACATGTGATCGAATATGAGTATTCAAAATTGCACCAGATCTTTCGCTGCCAAATTTTGTTGTCTGCAAGCTTTGTCGTCTGCTGCATTTTTTACACGTCTTCTTCCTTTTATCTCAAAATACAAAGTCACGGTAACAAACAGTTTGGATCCCGATGAGACGGCAAGTACTTGGGGTCTCATCTGGATTCAAATTGTTTGCATTGGTAATCACTGATGTGACAATGGCAGCGAAAGAGTTAACAACGGGACAAGTCCTAGTCATATATACGCTCTCGCAATATATTAGCCACTAGGTTTTATGAGATCTCCCATGCGTGTGTGATCTGACCAAAACGAATCTCTTGGACAGTATCTATAGTGTCGACCATGTATCTCCGGTTCATTATAATGAAAATAATGTGTCTTATCAGGATCTACACAGTCATTCAGAATAAATAGTTTTGTAAATATTATTTGCACACTTAATTCAGTTTCTTATCGCCTTGTGGTATATCCAACCATTATCCCACCATCCTCGACATGACTCGCATTTACAAACAGCTTTGACCCAGGGGAACCCCCGAGTAACTCGGTGTCTCGTCAGGATCCTGGTTGCCTGGCATCTGGTCAAAAGGTTCTCAAACGCTTGGTCAAATCGGAAATTGTCAATACTGAAGCAAACATTGTAACATAACATGACATAGCATAACACAGCATAACATGGCAGTTGCTTCAACATATTAGACATGTGACATCATGTATGATTACGTGGAAATATGTTGTTTTACTATTTCTTTTAATTAGTTGTACCTCTCGGTTCGTCAGAAGGTTTCGAGGAAAAATATCGAGAACAGATAGATCTGGTTTCATCATTGATCATATTGATAGCATATATATCTCCTCTGGAGCAACATATTTTCAGAAAAACATGGGCGTATAACTATTTGTAGTTTCAAGAATGTATAGTCAGAATATAAAGTTTCTGTGGCTGTTTCGGTTCACAGTGAGTAAAGAATTAACAATGCTAAACGTTTATATAGATAGTTTAAAGTTCTTCGATAACTCGAACTTCAAGGGGTCATACAAATTAGTTCGAGATAACAGAGGTTTGAGTCACCCGATTTATAGTCTGACCAATATCTCAAGTTCACAGCTTAATGCAGGTCTAAAGCAATGCTGAAAGCTCCTGCAGGAACTTTCAGCGTTACTTTAGACCTACATTAAGCTGTGTTTCTACCATCTGTAGCGATACATTTCAGAGCAATTCTGTTTTGTAAGTTTTGGAAGGCCTGGACTTTTTGTTCGAGTTATCCCGAAGTTCAAGTTATCCGATTTCGAGATATCGAAATTCAACTGTATATATTTGATATAACTGAACACCTGCACGTAAAACTACATTACTGGCCATGTGTTGTACGTTCATCAAATTCTTCCTGGTCTGTTTTCGTAACTGATGTTGGATCCTTAAGCAATTGTGGCAATTAAATAAATACTCTGCAATCTGGACAATGTCTTGCAACGCAACACATAGGGTTGTCCGTCAGAAGATACGACGTTTGATTACTTGCAGAAGAATCCCTTTATATGGACTATTTGATAAATAAATAATTTTACTCTTAAAAATTTATTCAATAAGTACGCCATATTATACGCATTTGCAAACAGAGTAGACCCAGATCATGTAGAAAATGAAGCATATTTGCCTGTGCACTAGATCCAATTGTAACGCTTCTGCTCTGCTCGAACATTCCCGTGTTCTTTTGCCATTATAGAAAATTATCTAATTACTTTTCATAGTGCCATTATTGCTTAGATGAATGGTGTAAAGGATTAAACGAGATTATCGTTTAATGCAGAATGAAAGTAATGAAGAAAAGTCAATGAGCCTTTTACATAAGTTTTATCCTGAATCGGGGTTCGGTCTGCCTTTGAGGCCAATTATAATATACATATTTGCGATTAAATGTATTCGTATTACCCTTACCCGCTGTGAAAATACCATGTCTACTTAAGTTTGGATATTGAGCATATGAACTATTTCCGATTAATTTCCAGCGTTTGAGAAATTACTGAATAAATGACATGATACAATATGTTGAGATACATCAGGCGTATATCGAACGAACATGACTATGTTGTGGGTATAACCTATATTGTATGAATGTTATTATATATCGTATGTATATCATGGGTATATCTTAACATAATACCAGTATATAATACATACGCATTCGATGTGAATCGATACAATACGCTATTATTCACGAGCGTTACATTATACAAAATTAGAATACCTAGTCAATGGTATTGAGCTAACAACCATAACGCATGTACGCCAAAGGGAATGCTAAATCACCTTTTAAAATGTTACACGAATGTAAGGTTATATTTGATACGCTTGACACCAGTTTCATTACTTGATCACACCTTTCGAAACAGATAAAGGGAGAAATTAAAGCGTCTTCCATTGGTTAGTGGTCATTCGTTGCCACTGCCAACAATTGACAAACAACTGGCATGTGCAATTCTTATTAACGTTTAAAATAAACTAATGCGAAACTTCTTGTAAAAACTGGCATTTGCGACAAAGTTCAGTTATCATCTAAAGAAAGAAAGCATGCGTTTTAAGATACCCGTGTATTACGTAAGCATAAAAAGAACAGTTCTGCAATCGTTTTGAATGTATCATACGTGAATTGTAAGTAAACAAACACCAAAAACACATACCGTTTGTTTTATCGAGTGTATATCAGATATGTATTAATCGATGGTCATTTGCCAATAACTACAGTAAAATATCGCTGGGGCGACTACATACATTATCAATACAGGAGTCTGTAAAGGCTGTTGGTTGTTTAATGCAGGTTAAAGTTATACAGAAAGCTTCCTGCATAAAAGCTCTCCTGTATTAAGCAACCATGTGTTTCGAAATCCAGCAATATGCTTATTTTGAGTGGTCGTGTAAACGAGGTTTTGCTCCATTAAATAAATTGCGTTTGTACTGTCTACGCATTTCATCGTCGCAAATGGCTAGTACGGTAGGCAAATTCAAACGTCCAGATATTGTGTAATAGCCTCTCGTTTTGTTACTGCACCGGATTAAACGCCTATAGAAAATTAATACAAAATGCGACTACCTATAGTGGGAAAGGAACTAAACCAGTCGATTCCGTGTTCGTGTTCCGTTTTTGTCTTTACCTTCACTAAGTCATATAACCATTTACCTCATAGCTACGCCGTTATATGCCTTTGAGTTGAACCTGATGCCGTCTTATCAGGATCAGGTCTATGTGCTTATGAAATAATATAGATATGGCTCCACAGTTTCTACTCATATCAAAGGACCATGTGTATGCCATTGAAAACAAATACGCTAATAAATATTCGTGATGTCATCTATTTTTCACTTGAATATTCGTGAGTAAAGAATTAACCAGACAGTAACTCTTTGACATATCCAAGTTTTGTAATTTACTCTAATTATTTTCCTTCCATGTATGCCGAGAAAACAGCGCAAAGGTTAATTCTACGAATAATATATAAAATGTCAGCAGTCGTTTAATAGCTTGTCGGTGTTCGTGTTGTCACTGCGGTGATTCAGCTACTAATTAGGCAAACTAGTAGACACGTACCATCAAGAGACGGCGACATTATTCTAAAGCCGATTAGAACGTCTTAAGATTGTCAGATTGTATACTGGCGGTATAAGTGTTCTTTAGAGACAACTAAATCAAATAAAATATCTATATATAAAGGCAGGAATTTAAATGACGCGTCTTGAATAAGATGCAAAAAGTCTCGAATGTTACTCTTTTTTTTTGGGGGGGGGGGGGGGGGGGGGCGACATCGTTCGACATACTTTCATACAGATCAGATCCAGACGAGATTGGTTCCATATGAACCCTAAGGGTCTGCCCTGTTTGCCCCTGAAATAAAGCTTGATTCTACATGGACCATGACTCCTGTGCTCATATTCTATTATTGATTGTCAGCTACCTGGTATGAACAATGGATATCATTTTTAGGAATATTTACTACCATCTTAAAGAGGAAGTCCTAAAAGTCATAAAACTTAATATTTGTTATGTTCAATCGTTATTATGAAGATTGTCAATTTGAACTTCTTTTCAGCATATAAACAAATGGTTTTGGTATATTTTAGGCACTTTTGAAACGTGTCAAATGTAGGGACATTCCCTTTAAGAAAATAATCATTAAATGACGGTTCACAGTATGCATTCGCATGTTCATAACAAATCATGTGACTTCTTTTGTCTGAGGATTAGTTTGCTCGTGCACCAACATGAATGGATACTTCAATAGGTAACATTTTGTAGGCGTCTATATGGAACACAACTGACACGTGGCGCTTCAGATATGCCACACATACAATGTTCTATCAAATTATCAAGAAAAGCACTTTACTAGATTCAACATATACCTCTAACGTGGATGTCATCTCTATACCAGCAGTGTATTTTTTCAGTATTATGGATATCAACATCAGTAATATAAATCGACATGCGGAGTTTACCCGCACTGCATGTTTCTCTGCTTGACATTATATACGGACACAATTTATTTATTAGCTGAATCCTCTGACATTATGCCATTATCGTTATGTTGTAAAAAATTCCTGACGCCATCGACGCTTTATATTTGCATGGGATTTTAACCCTTACGTCCGATTCGTTCAACGTTTGGGAAATTGTATTGACCAAGTAACATACAGCTTGGATCCTGATAAGAACTTTTGTCTGTGTTAACGAATTATCGTTACGGAATATTAAAGCACCAATTTAATGTATCTTATCGAACAAGACTACAGCGTATTATCAATGTTAAAGTACGTTGAATGATTATATTATACGTAAGTTTGTTAATTTTCAACGTGTTCATGACACTAGGGTATACACTCTGATCTGAAATACGATGTTAGACGCATTGGAATAGAACTACAGGTTAGTTTAGCACATTGAATGTCGACTGGGTTATGATTTATTAACGACTTAGTCCATTCAGTGTAAACGGGTATACTTTGCAAGACAATTATGAAAGACAAACAGTGCGGTCTGACCAGAGTGTTACTCTAGGAACCGCTTGATAGGGGTATATCCTGTGTGCAAAATCCAGTTCAGTGCATCCGCTCATTCAAAGAGTGATTACTACATTGCGTGCCACATTATGCGACGACAGGCTTCCGTGTCAGTGAAATTACTTTCTTATATAAAGTTACTTTGGTCAATATCCGTATCTGATTGCTATCAAACCGAACTGTATGATATCATTTATTTCGATAGAAAAGGTCTTGATGAAATGAAACAAAACGCACCATCACCTTTCGTGCCTTTCTATCCCTTTTACCCTATGAATACACATGTACACAATTATGACATCGTTCAAATTAATAAATTAGATGCATGTTTTATACTGGCATATTAACAAAGGAATGTTTAACCATGGCATAAACTGAATGAACTGTCAAAAGCATAAAGAGCAGACTCTTATAACACAGTTCCTACAGGAGCCGTCTGATCTGGACCCACTCGGTGTGTAATGGTGATAACGTGCGCATATTACGTCTGATCAGTGTCAATGCTGTAAACAGAAAGTCGCTCTGCAGGGGTATCCCTAACATTTGTTTCCGAATGCGTTGTTACAATAGTCTAACAATACATTAAACACTGAATAGGAAACAAAGAAAAGCAGATATAGATACATGTAAACACTCTAGCATTCAAAGCACGGGTACATCTACGTTTAAGCAAATCCATAAGAGGCACTGTTTCAGACAAACGCATTTCTATAACCCGAGAGACAAGAAAGTCATTATTCCGTATGGTATCTAGCATGGCTTACATGGAACTCCGATACAGCTAACATATTGCACGACGATACCAGTCTGAGTGAAATTGGAATAGCATATCTCCCCCAGGTACAAAAGATAAATTGGTTTACCCTATTTTACAATCTATATGTACGTCTGAATTGCCAACCTCACATTTTAATATTCACAGCCAAAGAAAAGGATATAGATACATGTACACTTGATGTCCTGTCTGCTCAATATCTCTTAATCTTGTTTAAGGTTCATTGCTAAACTTTTTTTAATTTAATGAAATGTTTTACGTCCCAAAAAAGAATCGACTTAAACCGTCTCATGCCTAAGGCCATTGTCACATTGATAAGTTCATATCTTCCAGTCAGAAAATTTATATTCGCCTCATAACTCTACAATCGCTGGAAGGAATTTTCTTAGACATTAGCAATGTGTTTCCCTCAAGATGGTGGACATAGCCCATGAAACAACACACTTGGTTCAACGTCACACTAATAATGATATATGAAACCCTTTAATCCATAACTATGCCTTTCTACACATTTACAAACAGAATAGATCCAGATCAGACAGCTCGTGTAGGAGTCGTATGATCTGGGTGTGCTCCGTTTGCTTATGTTTGGTATATATATCATTCTACAGTTCCTTCCATTGCCAAAATGTCTGTGCCCATAAGCTATTATAAACAAGAGGGCCATCATGGCCCCGTATCGCTCACCTGGTTTAATATGTTTTCCATATCAAAGCCCTGACCATATTAATTTCAGAGAAGATATAACTCTATGTAAACTGAAAACCCAAAGGACGGGGTCACTTTTACTAGATAATACTACAAAACAAATATCACAGATCTAAACCTATGGGTCCCAGACAAGAGGCTTTCTAAGCTTTTACTATGTAAAACGTTAGACTCCCTGGACAGAGCCAGTTTGATCCTAGAGGCAAATTTCAAGCAATCTTAGTACAGGTCCATCAGGTAATGTTTAGTAACATACCAAAGTTGGTAGCTCTTGGCCTTACGGAATTTGACAACACAAATTTGTGACCCCCGGGGCAGAGCCAATTTTGACCCTTGGGGCTTAATTTGAACAATCTTGGTAAAGGTTTACAGGATCATGCTACATACCAAACATCACTGCTCTAAGACTTTCAGTTTCGGACAAGACAATTGTTAACGGTTTTACTACATAATCCTATGTAAAACATGTGACCCCTAGGGTATGGCTGTGTTCGACCCCAGGGATATGATATAAACAATCTTAGTAAAGGTACACCAGATGATGCTACATACCAAATATTACAACTCTAAGCCTTTTGGTTTTGGACAAGAAGATTTTTAAAGTTTTTACTATACGTAAAATGTGAAACTTGTGAACCCCAGGGTGGGGACAATTTTGGCCACATTGCCAAAATTTGAACAATCTTGGTAAAAATATACCAGATGATGCTTCATACCAAATATCATAGCTCCAAGCCTTTCGGTTTGAGACTAGAAGATTTGTAACATTTTTACTAAATAATCCTATGTAAAACATGTGACCCCCCAGGGCATGTCCGTCTTTGACCCCAGGGGCATAATTTGAACAATATTAGTATAGGTTCACCAAATGTTGCTACATACCACATATCACAGCTCTAAGCTTTTCTGTTTTGGACAAGACGATGTTTTAAACTTTTTACTATATAATCCAATGCAAAACTTCTGACCCCGGGGTTTGGCCAATTTTGCCCCCGGGAATAATATTTGAACAATCTTTGTAGAGATCCACTAGAAGATTCTACAAAAACATGTACCAGATTTGATAGTCATAGACCTTACAGATTTTGACATGAAGATGTTTAAAGTTTTATTTCTCTTTTGACAGCGGTTGCATTGAATCAAATTCTTTGAACAATAATTTTAACTAACTTAGTAGAGGTATATTAGGTGATGCTTTATACTAAATATCTAAGCTCTAGGGTATGTGGTTTCAGAGTAGAACATTTTTAAAGGGGTTTCCATATAATGTGAAATTGATAAACTCAAGGCCTGGGCCAGTTTTGACCTGGGGTTCATATTTCTAACAAAGTAGGTAGAGGACCATTAGATGATGCTACATACCAAATATCAAAGCTCAAGGGTTTGTGGTTTCAGAGAAGAATTTATTTAAAGATTAAAAAAACAACAACTGATAAGCCCCGGTGGGGCCTTTTTTTGGCCCGGGGTCATAATCTGAACACACTTGGTAGAGGTCTACTAGGTGATGCTTCAAACCAAATATCTAAGAACTAGTGTATGTGGTTTCAGAGAAGAATGTTTTAAAAGGTTTTCCAATATAAGTCTATGTAAAAGTGATAAGCCCCGTGGCAGGGCCATTTTTGGCCCGGGTCATAATTTGAACAACCTTGGTAGAAGACCATTAGAATGTAAGAAAGAAATTATAACAGTATCAACACATCATTTGTTTATTTTCAACATTTAATACCGACTCATATAACTGCGGATAAATACACCAAGAGAAAGTAGTACCGGCAAAGCATGGCCTTACTTATAAAAACAATACGGCAAATCACAGCTGACGAAATTAAATGAGTAAAAACAATGTGAAATTCTGTACATGTACATGAATGCTCATGGAGTAAATGATCAGGTCCTGAAGTTTATAAAAAACATGTTTACAACTTGATTTCTGCTAATTACCTTCCCCAGATAATGTGTATAAACGTTATCGCGGCATCATGTATTAAAGGCAAAACGCACAATTCATGACCGTATACAGTCAATTCTCGATACAATACTACGTCTCATCCGACACTACGTCTGTTTGTACTGAACATATCATGGTAATGACCATAAAGTGATAGAGTAGAGCCTGTCTAAACTGGACGTTTATATTAGCTCCAATACCGGTATGTAAGACAGGTGGCAGCTTAATTCAGGGTAAACGTAATGCAGCAAGCTCCCATAGGAACTTCTACATCACTTTCATCCTGCATTTAGCATCAACCTGCCTTGGAAGATCTAAATTATCTACTAAACGTTCGGTTTAGAAAGAGTGTTACTGTACATGTCTCCGATATTCGTGCCAGTATAATGAATATTCTGTTATATTGAATGCTGTTATAACGAGTGTACACTGTATATATAAGTCTCGCTTAATTTCGTTTCAGGAGAACATATTCTATATTACACAACCACGGAACACTAACGTCTATGGCATGCCAGACGCTGCAAAATCCAATACCTGTATATATGTGATAAAAATTGAATATATGTGTTCTAGAAAGTTTTATATGTTTTGTATTTCAGTGTATATGTGGCAAAGAATGTATATGTAAAACCTCTCTATAACGACCACTAAATTGGGTTAAGTATTTGGTATTTAGGGCAGGTAGTCGCTTAAAGCAAGGTGAAAGTAAAACAACGCTCATATAGGAGCGTTCTGTTTTGCTCTCACCTTACTTCAAGCAGCCACCAGCCTTTAACACAAAATAGTTGATGTAATTTAGTGGCCGTTGTAGGGAGGTTTTACATGTATATATATAGTAAAAAAGATATGTTTATCATAAATGTTGAATATATATTTTTCACAGATGCACTTCTGTAGTGGTATAACATGTTATGGTACATATTAACGTATATGTATTCTATATCGTTTATTGATAAAGTCAGTATTTGTGTTGTAAACAGTCATATATATGTGGTATAGCTAGTTCATTTATGTTCGATCTTGACAAATATATATGTTCTACAATTGCATCTTGGGGTATGTTTACACCATTTGTAACGACAGGTTTTATTGGACAACTCGAGCTTTGAAAGATGGCAGTCTCCAGGGAAAACGTAGTCTGAATTGACTAAAACAACTGAACTAACATTTCTGTTTTACAAATTGTAAACAATAAATGTTCGTGATGCGACTTGACAACAAGCATTCTGCGGGGGCCGCCAGCATAGGTCGATCAAACACTTCGTTATAAATGTTGTAAACATATCCCAATACGTATTTATAGAACACACATAAACATCAAGATCGAACATGACTGCACTTGCTTTACCACATACACAGATATAAAGTCGTTTACAAAACTAACACTAGCTTTAACAGTAAAGATAAATGGTATTACATACAAATACATCAACATGTTCCATTAATGTATTTATACCATATACATGTGGAATGCTGTGATATAAACATTATATATACACACACGACATTATGTAATACACATGTAAAATTGCAATATATATACCTATTTAACCATAATAATTTATATACATATTGAATTTTATAATATAGATATAACTTTATAGGACACCTATATGTAGTATTATCAGAAATATTTACAGTTATTGAAATGTGCAATGTCTGACATGCAACAAACGCCAGTGTATGGCTATGCATCTCTGTTTAAATCAAATTGTTTACATTAGGGCCATACACCAAGGGGCGTATTTCAAACGCTAACTGTGGCATATTTCGTCTGCTTCAAATGTCACGTTTCGAAAATACCCAAACACTATCAAAGTGTTTGGATAGTGCTGTAGCAACGTGTAGCAATGTGACCAAAGTTGTTTACAAAGATGCCCAAGGGGACAGAGTAGTTAGCGCACATGCATAAGAATCCGAAGTCGTCAAAAGGCGTATATATAATGTTACAACCTGTTCAATTGAACTTAATTCCCTGATTGCGTGAACAAATTTGAATATCATAACTCTAACTTCCTTTTTATTTTGATCATATCGCTCTGAACTTTATTTCATTTACGCAATGCATAACGCATCGCATTAGATTATTAGCACATGTTTGTAAATACGTATGTAGCGTTAACCGTTCGCTTGCTGAATTTCAAAATACATTTCCCCTTCTTTACCCATTCCGTGCTGTATAATTACATATATCTTCACTGTGTACAAGTATTTCGCTGTGCAATCACTGCTGTGGGGTGTACCGGTTGCACAATCAATTTGTAAATAGTGCAGACCCTGATGAGACAGCTCCTGCAGGAGCTGTCTCATCTGGGTCTTCACTATTTACAGGTACGTATATTGACGTGAATAGCAAGCGAAGGGTTAAGCCAGCTAAGGTTTAGATTGCAATTGTGACTACTTCCGACTCGATCAGGATTCTGAGAAACTAGTCATCGAGTATCAAAACCGTTTAGATCCTGATGAGAGGCCGAGTAACTCGACGTATCATCTGGATCCATATTTTTACATGCTAGTTAAGTGGCGGTTAGCGGGATAGGGGTCAAGTCGTGTTTAACTATATGCAGGTTACGTAGGACGAATGCGCTAGGAAAACATTCTACCTTTGCCTCCTGACTTGATTTTACGGACGTAAATAATTCACGCCATATATATAGGGTCGCGCATTAGTATTCATTACAAATTTTCTTTTTATGAAACGAGCTTACTATAATAATATCACACGAGCATTAGCGAGTTTCATATTAATTTTTAGTATAGTAATTTTGACTAAATTGCACTAGTGTATATCCACGGTTTAAGGTTTTGTTTCGAAACTCCAAAACCGCAGGCTATGTGATAAATGGTTTTGCGTCGTCTTCGCTTAAGTGTGCAAGTTCTCCTTATTATACGACTAATTAAAATGAACTAATGGCTGTCGTATTGGACTCCAAATATGGTTTAATACCAATATTAGATTCCACAACGAAGTAAACGATGGTATATTTATGTCTATGTTTACGTAAGACCGTTCCTTGTTATTTTAGATGAGCTTATTGCGTTATTCACACCAGACAACATACATTAGAAAGTGTTCTTCTAACTTCACATGCCATAAACAAACATTAATGTATGAGACAAATTCAAGTATTTTGGGCAGACTGCTGGCTGAAAAAATATATCAAGTTACCACTTCACCATTATGAGGCTTTAATTGTAATACAGCTAACCAACTACGGGCGTTGTATTTTACTTCTTCCCTCATGCACAGTCATGTAATAAATAATGAATGGACGAATAGTGATACGATGGATGTATACAACGGTATCATAACCAAGGGAATGTTTGAATTGGATCTATATTAATTATAAGCGAACTGAACAGACGCTGATATGGGTCTACTATGTCTACAAAGGTATCAGACGGTGCCTTTATTAGGTAAAATGCTACAGTCTGAACACATACATCACTTTTAATTGGTAACGTAATACAGAGCAGTCTACCAGCCCTTAATGTACGGGAAACACATATATTACTGTGTAGAACCACATCAATGTGCTTCCCTGTGATCCTTTGATCAGGGTCTGGATTGTTCATCATAATAATCATGTTCGTCACTGATAAAGTTTGATACAACTTTTTGTTTAACCCATTCCCTCATATTGACACCTTTTGACGCCTCTGTAAAATCACTTTCTGGAAACCATTGTGATAAACAGAGCATTTGCTCCTATAGAAACAAATGCTCTATTTATCACAATGGTTTCAAACTACAAAATTCTGAAAGTTTCCTTTTCTCTAGTTAATGCTCCTTTCCGGTAGATGTTGGATAAAAAAATAGCCTATGGGGGAATGGTTTAAGGGAGGAGTCAGTTGTAATCATTCGGCATATTAAGGACTCAGCACCGTATATATCACACCGTTCTGTAACCTTGGTATCATACACTATTGATACATTTGACAGATACAATTTAAGAATGTATTGAAATGATTACCAGTTCGCATAATCTTTTATAACAGACATAGTGTTCGTTCCCGTTAGATATGTAAAGCATATGCCCCCTCGATTTTCAGACTGCGCTCGTGCACTGCGTATATATAAATTGTATGTGTAAATCTTCCCTTGAAGACCAAAACCCGACATTTGACAAATGAGCTACGGCTAATGCAAATAGTAGACTGTATTTATACATACAGTTGGTATAATACTTGACTTTGTATTTGTTGGAGGATTTTACGTTTGTGCAATGTCGCCATTTTTATACGCCCGTTTGAAAAAAAACGGGACGTAAATTATGGAATGGCGCTGTCTGTCCGTCTGTCTGTAACATCTCTAACTCAATTTCGGCTGGGTGGACTGTTCTCACAACCACAATGTTTATCTGGACATGCTACAGAAGTATGTCGAGTCCCGGTACGTATATCCAAGGTCAAGGTCGCATAATTAGACTTCGAATGTGCGTTTAGCGTTTGCGTTTAGCAAATATGTTAAATGTCAGTCTGTCTATAAAATCCCTAACTCAAGTTCTACTTGATGGATCCTTCTCAAATTTAACCACAATGTTTATCTGGACATACTACAGTAGCATGTGTGTGTCCCGGTATGTGTATCCAAGTTTATAGTCGCACAATTGGACTTAGAATTTGCGTTTAGCATTTGCGTTAAGCAAATGTGTTAACCTTAATTGATGTTGAGTGTCCACTTATTTACATAACCATTTGAGATAAAGCTTTGCAACTTGGAACACTTGTTCACCAGCTTTAGCTTCATCTGTATGGAAGAGTACATAATTATGGCCCTTTTTGACTTTGAATGTTTGGTTAAGGTTTTTGTTAAAGTCCACCTATTCACATAACCCTTTGAGATAAAGCTTTGAAACTTCCAACACGTGTTCACCACCACATGTTCACCTGTAGGAAAGAGTACATAACTCTGTCAATTATTTTGACATAATTAAAACCCTTTTTAACTTAGAATTTTATGTTACTTTTTTTTAAAGTCCCCCTTTTAAATAACCCATTGAGATAAAGCTTTGAAACTTAAAACACTTGTTCACCATCACAAACGTCATCTGTCGGGAAGAGTAGATAACTCTTTCAAGCATTTTGACAGAATTACGTACCTTTTTTAAATTAGAAGTTTTAGTTAATATTTTTGTTAAAGTCCGATTATTTACATAACCATTTGAGATAAAACCTTGAAACTTGGAACATCGCACACTTGGTCTTAGAATTTGCGTTTGTGTTGAACGGGCGTATAGTGTGCCCACTGGCACTCTTTCTATTATCTGCTACGAGCTAGGGACATATATAGTTTGAAATGTATGTATGGAAAACGCATTGTATCGTCGGACAATATGACAGGAGCCGATATAGTGAAGTTTTATTGTATATAATTTGGAAGCGCTTTACTCAATCTGACCTACAAAGAATAGTAATCACCAGACCAGACCAGGCAAACATAACATAATGTTTCCAGGTGACTTCATCAGCGATTAGTCTCTTACAATGCCAAGCACGATCTGCCTGTCACCCGCAAACAGTTAGCATTCAATTGAAACTCCGAATAAGTGGGCATCTCATTAGAATTCAATCTTTTTGATATTCTGTCAATAGTTTGGCACAGCTTAACCCGTAATTCTGGAAAATGGGTCACTGATTCACTTTACGAACACTGTATACCTATATGAGAGGGTTCCTGGAAAACACTCTCATTAGGATTTGGTTGTCATGTTACACTTTTCTTTGAAAGAATCTCTAAATATTCACGGTAAGTCTGACCTGTTTTAATTTCGAAACAGTTCATTTGAAATGTCAGCGTTGAAATGATTAAACGATTCGGACGTACGGGAATGCAATAAATGGGGGTTAATGCCGAGTAACTTGACATCTCTTCAGGAACTAAGTAGCTTGATATTCGGTAGATAATTTCACATTAACCTTGCTCGAATCGGAAGTAGTCAACTGTTTGCCAGATCTAAATTCCATTATGTATTTTACGGCGAGGTAAAGGTTAAGGCAAGTTGACGCTCAGCTCGTGTTTAACGTTAAACATCAAATACACAGTTGATGAGTTTGTGTGTGATTTAAAACTGAAAACATTGTGGTCTATTTAAATAGAGATAAAACAATAACCGTAACACAGACTTCCAAAGAGTATATGCATTCATAACATTGCAATCAACGCTAACGAAGCTAATGTTTCGCAATGACGTTTAAGCGTACATGTATTTTACTTAAGTCTTTCTCTAATTAACACCTAATTGTGGTATAGTCTAAAACCCTTATCCCGGCAACCCCAGCCAGACCAACAGTTGCAATGAACTTGGTACCTCATTAGAATCCAAACTGGTTCCATGCTTATACAACTTTTTAGTTGAGTCTGAATTCGTTCTCAAGTTTTTGATTGGTCAGATTTGAGCCTTAGACTCAAATCTGGTCAATCAAAAGCTTGAGAACAAACTCAGACACTCGGCAAATACATCCGTAAACACCTGTTTGAATCGGAAGAAGTCAGCATTGCACCAGATCAAAAGTTGAACAGACATTGTTTATTTATTTGTTTGCAACGGATTTAGGAATATAATTCAATTTCTCTAGATTTCATTTTAATTGTATCTAATATGCTTTTAAACAAAATATCAACACTTCGCTGAACGTCTAATAATATTAGATGTCAGGTGTCGTGGGAATGTTTCACGTGTTAATTTACACTCGAATGCATCGTGTCAAATATTATTAGAAACCACTCGAATGGGAAATTAAATGCCAAACCGAGCCGACTGTGAGATAATATTGCATCCTTAACCCTTGTCCCGATAAGAAATACCCGAATGGAATTTACAAACACCTTGGATCCAGATGAGACGCCGGGTACTTTCGCGTGTCATCAGAATCCAAGCTGTTTGACACCATGTCAGCAGTGTCTTAACTGGAAGTAATTACAATTGCACCATATCCAAATTTGAGCAGGCATTATACTTTATTACAGTCGGGTAAGCGTTTTGTGTAAACGGTGGCAATGCTAGTGCCGCTATATTGCTGAATTACAAGGCAACGTAATGTCCACGCAGCTATGCATAGAAACTTGATAACGAAGGATATAGTCTTAGGTTTTGCACAGTGATTATAAGATAAAAACGCAAAGTGATAACTCTCTAAAAGGACAACTAGAGCGATATCTAATTATACAATTATACATGTACGTGGTATATTATATAGGCGTGGGGATACCAACATGCGTTATACAAGTATTTGAGTCCGGATTACCCATTTTACCTCCTTGAAAGCATTCAGAATGGAACAATCCATCCGTGTTTTAACAATATTAAATTAAATTTTGCGAGCGGACATTAACCCTTTCCCTGATGAATATTCATGTAGGAAATTATGACGTCATGAATACAAATCAGATTATTTTTTATAATGTTATATAAACACATGACACTTTGGCTCAGGCAGAAGCTGTAGAATTAGATATATATATATATTATTAACGGTTCATAACGGCTTATATATATATTACACCATATGCAAACAGAGCAGACTCTGATCAGACGGCTCTTATATGAGCCGTCTGATCTGGGTCTACTCCGTTTGCAAAATGCGTTTACATAAGGGAAATGGTTAATATACAAATGTAAAGTGTATAATCTGATCATGATCCCGCTGATCTGGATCTACACTGTTTTCCAATGAAAATGCTATATGTTTACCCATTCAACTGTTTAAATTGCACCATATGCGGATTGACATATCAATCATTGTATAAAGAACGGATCATGCGAAGCTGTTTCATCGAAACTTCAGGCAGATTCAGGTAGATTCGGAGTTTTTGGTTGATCGGTTCCCCTGTTTTAAGTTACTGACTTCTTTATTGTAGGTTATATTGATATATTGCATGCTGACCTTGAACCCTTTACTCCATATATACTCATGTATACACCGTTGTAAACAGAGTAGGAGCCGTCTGATCTTGGTCTGCTCTGTTTCCATAGGGAATACTATAAATCTGATTCTACAGTTTTTGCTTTGAAAAACGTATCATGTGTTAACATTCATGATGTCATAATTTCTTTCACGGAGTAAAGAGTTCAAATCTCGTACTAATAAGAAGGTTCATCTATGCTTTGTTGGTTCTGGATATACACTGTTTACAAGGTCAAGTGCATTCGTTTGCAACATTTAAAGGGAGTAAGGTGTATGGTAAGGTATGATTCAGAATACTCGTTCATGACAATCCATTTGTTCATTCGTAGAAATCAGTGTGTAGCAGATACTGTTTTACTCTGTTTCACGAGTACATTTAACTATTAGCGAGAATCTTAGGCTTGACAAGTTGTCTATCTACATACTATGCATCTTCGTCTGTCAAGGTGTCCGGCGAATGAGTCCCTTGATAACAGATATGTCTGACAAACAGGCATGCTTATCATCGTACAAAATCAATGGTATGTCTTAGAAATGTTACCGAGAAGACAGAAATCCTAGATTGTGGATATTACTATGAGTAAAGTAGCGGATTAAATCTGAAACTTTCTTGACATATTCAATACCGTCGTCGACAGTAGAGTAAACCCACGTTACTTCGAACACTACACATAAGTATCGGTTTTTAACACGGGTACCAGCTCAATGTAGAGTTACAGTCATGTACGACTGCCAATTTGCATTCAGTAGTCATCAGTCTAACAAGAACTATTACTGTATATGAGACACTCTAATTACTCTTTATATATATGGACACTTAATCGTCTCTTTCCACAAGTTTGTACTGCAAAATAATTTCCACCGTTAAGATATATTTAAATGGATACAGTCGTAAATAGTGCATACCCTGACCAAACTACTCACTAAGACCTTGGTCTACACTATTCCCTACGCGTGACTGCTTCCGTGTGAATTCTGGAACTATTTCTTTGACTAAGACCCGCGCTGTACGTGTTACTCCGGTAGCAGAAACTAGTGGAATATTGAAAAACATCATTGGTGATAAAATGCAACAAAACAGCCTTCAATGGATGGCTATGTGAACAGGCAAACAGGGGAATGTTCCTATGGCAACCCGACTAACTTTTTAACTGAAAACAGAATCCTTTTGACGCATTGACAAATGTAATACAGAATGGTAGCTTAATACAGGGCGGAACTTAAACAGCAAGTTTCCATTGGGGCTTTCTGTATTACATTTACCCTGCATCAAGCCACCACATACCTTTACAGGCTCATGTGTATATCGATATCAAATAACCTCTGAACATCTGATCAGGGTTTACTCCGTTTGCTTACGTGGTACAAATTATGTAATATGTGTTATGGGAGTAGACCTCGTTATATTATTGTTTTATATATCAATCGCATCCATTAATATTCAAACTGGCATCAGCGTATACCATGTAAACTGTTATCTGGTGTCAGAGACTGGTGTGAATAGTCATCAGGTCATGGGTTAAGGTTCACCTACAAACCGGAGTTATCCAATGGAGATGATATGTACGATTCTTTTTACATACTAAATGTACAACTTCTGACATCTTTAACACACATTTTCAATGACCACTATAATCGTTAACAGGTCACATATCATTCAAGAAAGTGCACATGGTCCTTGAAAATGTGCATTCTCTGAACATAAAATGCAGCTTTATTGCAATTTCCAGATGAGTTAGTAATCAAAAAGTTTGATTAACTTTCTAAAACTCGAATTAAATCGATATATTTAGATTGTAAGCAGTACTAGGCATCTAATATAAACTGTTCCTATCTTGGAAGAAACTATGTGACATTTACAACGTCAATGATGATAGTAGAAGTAGTTGTCTAAGAGTAGCTGTTTAGTTATTTTACAATTTACTCAATATATATACGCATTGGCAAACAAAAGGTACACTGTGCAGTTACTGGCTTAGCTATCTGATCAGGGTCTGTTCTGATTGCTTAGGGAAGTGATATAGACCTGATTCTAGATGTTCTGCCAATATCGAGTGTATGAGTTCATGTGCTACTATAACACGCATCTAATGGTGTAGTGTTGAGCAATCTGGACTTTCAGACACAAAAGGCATTAACCCTAAACCTCTTTGATTTCATTCTTCAAATACTTTTCAGTGCCTATACATTGAAGGAGCCTATATGTCTATCTTACACTTTAAAATGCTTGAAATACTGCTAATTTATGTCGGTACCGGTGATTGCTCTCTTCCAATCTCTGATTGTAATCCTTATCTTTCACTAAAAGGATGATGTATGCAATATCTTGAAAGTGCTTCTTACGTCCGCTTCGTTCAAACCATTTTGAAACTACTGATTGTACATCAGACAGCTCATAATTATCCTGATAAGACACCCGCGTCACACGGCGGGTAATCTGGATTCGGTATTTGCCACTGCCGATCAGATCGGGCTAGGCAGAGTAAGTGTTCATATGAATGCATTGCATCGATTACATTTACATTAAATTCGGATACCCACTATCCTCCTTTACAGGTTTGAATAACTGAGTAATTCAAAGTGTTACCATTTTGATTGAATCAGGCTGACATATTTGCTACGAATGAGCCGTTAGATCTGCATTGTTTGCCAGAGTCTGTCTGTTTGAATACTTACTGCTATTAGGATATAACATTCTAGATATTGAATGTACAATATGCACCTTTTCACACTTCGTTCGTATTGCAGGATGTATCACAATTATCTCGTATATTAATTTCTGAAAGAGATCCTGCGAAAGCAAACGTAGCAATGCAAAACGAGAAAATTATAAACTCGATTTTATTGAGTCTGCTCATGAGCATTTATGAAAATTGCAACACTACTTCCGCCCCCTAACATCGAATTTTAAAGCGGTATTCATTTTTTTAAAAAACTTATACCATCGAAACTACTGATCCCGAAGTATCAGAAAATATAACAAAACTGAGAATGAAGTGCGGATCGAATTTTCACGGTCGCCACACATGCACTTAACACCTGCTGTTGTGAAGTACATAAGTTCTGAAAGTAGGAGATCCTTCGAAAACAAACGTAGCGATGCAAAAGGAGAAATTTCAGATTTGATTTGTATTGAGTATGTTCATGAGCAGTTATGAAAAGTGCAACACTACTCACACCCTCTAAGACCGGCTTAAGCGGTATTCAATGTTCAAAACTAATACATGTAATATCGAAGCTAATGACTCCGAAGGACCAGAAACTATAACAACATTGAGGATGGTGTACTGGACGACGTTTTACGGCCACCACACAAATACTAAACACCTGCTATTAGTACATAAGTTCTGAAAGTATGAGATCCTTCGAAAGCAATAGCAAATCTTGTTATATACTCACGGACAACAACTCATATATTTCATTCGATGGGACTATCACAATATCTGTAATGACACACATGTCCACCGATTCTACGGTGTCTTTCACGGATTCTTTTCTGTTGTTATCGGTTTCTACCTTTACATAGCTCCGAATTCTTGATATAGAGGGTCTTTGACGAATTGTAACCACAGTAGAACCAAACAAAACGGGATTGTTTGCCTATGAGTTTATACATGGATCGCATAAAATCATTATATGCATATACCATCCTAACGGATCAACTACTCTTAATATCTGAAGTACTCGGACAAACATGACAACAATACACAAGCTACGGTTAACTCCTTCTTATGCGACCACCAGAACATGAGCAGGTCGTAGCTTAATACTAAATGAAAGTTATGCGGGAAGCTTTCTGCATTACTTTATACTTTCTCTTTTTACAGTTTCTCTTTTTATACTGCTGCTGTAATTTTTGAAGGAACTCCTACTTTCAGAACTTTAATATTTCATAAAGCCACACTCTTCGTTTCAACAAATACACACAAATCATAAAATGGTCACTTTTGAGGAGTTTTACTGGAACTGGACAACAATAGTGATATTAAACGCTAACCCCGATGTAAAGCAATACTGTTTGCATAAATGTTGATCTAATTACATTATGACTGCTTCCGATTCGATTAAACTGTTGGTCGATATCAAACAGCCTAGATCTTGATGAGAAACCGAGTTACCGGGCTTCCCACTAGGATCCAATGTGTTTGCAAATCCGAGTTTCTCTGTGGGATAATGCTTAAAATATATCCATATATCAATAACGTATAAAAGTACAAAAATGAGTCATGCAGGAAACACCACATACAGAACAATCAGTCGCCCGAACAACAACACACGGAAACAGCAAATGTACATAACTATAAAACAACAGGAGACGCACAAAGACAAAACAAACATATAATAGGGGGAAGATGGAAGTACCGCATTGGAACGGTCAGTGACAAAAGTCACTGGGGGGGGGGTTAAACCGGTTTATGGGTGCCCAACCTCACACTTATTCCATCCCCACCCTAAAAGACAAACAGTGTATATAAACGTATCCCCTCTCCGACTAATCTACAACAACCGCGACGGCAAATACAGTGGTAAAGTGCATGTATAACGAAAACATTTAAGTGAACAAACTGTATCCACCTATCGCTAGTGTACTCAATGATTGAGCTGCAAACAGAGTAACTGTAGAAAAGTAATAAAGGGTACGACAAAAACGAAATAGTACAGATATCCGACGTTCTCCTTCCATTTCTGGACTTAAGAGGTCGCTTTCATAGAGTACTGTACTAAACCATTCTTGTCGGCGTACATGCAAAGAGGCCAGCGTGATTGCCAACTGTAAAAGGGTTCACAACCAAACATGCAGTATGTTGTAGTACTACAGGATCATATCCCTTTTTAATGAATTTTTTAACATATTTGATGAACAAAGTGAGAAAATGGGTATGTTCAATAATTTTACGAAGTTTGTAAATCACATCACCATAAAACTCAGGATGTAAAATACCGTGCCGCAGAAGCGCCTTGATATTACATTGGTACTTGCCAATAAGCGAGAGATTTCGATAGTAAAAATTAGAGAAAGTTTTTCTTAGTTTATGGTATCTATATCCTTGCTTAAACAGTTTTTCAGTTAAAATGATATTTCGACTGTTAAAATCGTCAATAGATGAACAAGCTCTAGCAAAACGAATAGGTTGAGATATATAAACCCCGTAAGATGGAGCACGGGGAACATCCCCGTCAAGATGAGGAAAATTAACAATATTAAAATCAAAATCATCTCTTTTGTCATATATTTTAGAAGAAATCATTCCATTATCAATTTTAAGGTCTAGATCAAGAAACGCTGCATAATTGTCGGACGGGTAGGTTTTTTCAATTTGAGTTCTTTAGGATAAATTGTAGGAACCAGAGCATCAAAGAAAGGGTTATCTAAGTTAAAACTATCATCCAAATATCGACAAGTTTCATTGAAGGCTTTTATAACATCTTCTTGTGATTGAAAACTGAAAAGGGTATACGTATATTTTATATCCTATATATTGTAAAATATAAGGATATTGTGGCCAATGCTTTTAGCGTGGCACATATTTAACTCTTTGCACGCAAGCGGCGAAACTGTGATTAATTATGCAAACAGTTATAATGCGGCGTCTCACCAGGATCCAAACTTTTTGTCAATTTGACCATATATTTTGCAAAGAAATAAGAGAAATCTTATTTTTAGAATTGAAGCAGACGAAAATTATTGCAGACGAAAAAATACTTCGCGTGCAAAGAGTTAAACTACACTGTAATACAGCTGTAAATCTTAAACCTTACCCCACTGTGAAACAACACTATCTGCTCAAAGTCGGAACTGGTACAATATTGAATACTTAAAATTCTACCAAATTGCTGAGAACTATTGACCAAGCATAAAATAGACCCTGCACTGATGATACGCCGAGTTATTCGTCGTCTTAACTGGATCTAATGCGTTTGTTAATGTTGTTCAGTTAGCGAAGGGCTACTGGAATAGACACTTTCCAAATTGCCTGCTATAATATCACGTCAGACAACTATTTGAAGGCTTTTATCACACTTTGGATGACATTTTAAAATGTGTAACTGTGGTAGAGAATGTAAAATGTAAAAACTACAACTTTCACTTTCAAAGTTTACTTTAACTTAATTATCCTAAATATTCGGACACCAAATCTCACTTCTCAACCGCTTTGTAAAGCTAAATAATTCAATTCAGCATCGTTCGATAACTTTATTCAGACTGACATGTTAAGACAAGATGGATACCTTGGTCAAACGGTCTTTAATCATTTTCATCCTACTGACGCCTTTATGAGCCTCTGTAAAAGTGGGTTTTTAACAAATACTCTATTTCTCACAACGGTTTCAAAACTACACAATTCCAAAAGTTTCCCTTTCATTTGTAAATGCCCCATATTAAGTATATGTATTCAACGGGACTCAGTCTAAAAATAGAATATGAGGTAATGAGTAAAGGCGCCTTTGAACTGAGTCTGCATTAGTTGCCTATGTTTGTCTGCAAAAATACTTAGGATAATTAGTATACGTACAGTAAAACCCCTCTAATGCGACCAGCAAAAAGGGGCATAATTCACAGGGGCAAAGGCAGGTAATAGCTTAATGCAGGGCGAAAGTTATGCAGAAAGTTCCTATAGCTTTCTGCATAAATTTCGTCCTGCATTAAGCACCCACCTGCTTATAAAAACAGCCATTTTTATTCATTAAGTAGTCGCATTTGAGGGGTTTTACTGGTTTCGTTGTTTTTGCGCAGACGAACTGATATACAATGTTGAGCTGCTTGCTGTTGTCGCTTTTGTCTGAGCTAAGTGTGTCGTGTCGGCTCTGATAATAATTCGCAAAACACTAATGATTATCATTTGATCGTGGCACTAACCCTTTTGGCTCCACAATCTGCGTCTACAAACACTGTTGTCTGCTTTAGGTTATAAAGTGGACGTTCCTTCAATATTATCTATTAAAAGTATGTGGTGTTTTACACGGTTTATATTAGGACCAGATTACCCATCCAAATTGTTTGCAAATGTAATCATATATTTGCACTTACAACTACCATGTTAGTCGCTTTCCGGCGATAAAAGGTGTAAAATTAGTATATTTACCCAGACGCATGCAGTAAAATATTTTATACAGTGATTGACAGTACTATTTGTCGGTCCGTATGCATTGTTGATTTCTTTGTTTTAACCCGACGCATATCTTCGCAAGTGTTTCACTAAATCTGCTGGTAATAAATATAATAACCAATGCAGACGCGACAGGCTTCTCGACGAAGAAGTCAGTTGGCTTTTAAACAGGCAATAAAGGATTCTGAATCTTTGCTGAATGATGCACCTTAAATATTATAATACATGTAATATGTTAATCGTTACCATGCTATGCGTGACCCGACTGGCATTTACACTCAGCTTGGGTCCAGATGTGATGCCGAGTAACACGACCTCTCACCAGGATCCTAGCCGATTGGCACTCTGTCAACAGATTCTGAAACGTTTGTACGAATCAGAAATAAGTAAAAACTGACAATTATCAGAATTATGGCAGACATATTTGTTCAGCATGATAAAGGTTAAATATGTGTATAACATAGACGCCGATAATGTTTAGTGTAATTCATATCAGTAAAAACGGAATCCAAATTAGTAATGCCAATAAATAAAACACAAACATATCAACCTATACTAAGTCATTATTTTGTTTGTTTTTGTGTTTTGTTTATTCTTTTTTAAATATTGTTTGAAAATGTTCAATCACCATTGCAGTGACCATCGGCTATTAAAACAGGATATCGAGCACAGTTACACTGCATGTTTAATGGATTTAAATGGATTTAATTATTTACTTTACTTTGCCTGTCTCTTCATTTGTGAGTTTAGTTGTCTGAGTGTCTTTTTTGTGTCTGTCCTAAACTTTAACATTGGTCATATAATTGTAACGTTTGTTAGTGGGTACTTCATAGATGGTATGTGCTCTCATTCATGAAGCTTGAGCTAAACCAATGCCATTGTCAATATTAATATCAATGTCAAGATCAAATTTCAAATGTCTAAACAATATTTAAACTGGATCATTCTTGGAACTATAAGGGATATACACTGCATACCTGGTATACAACTATTGTGAGTGGTCCAATGGGAATGTCTAAGTCATACTACTAGGTCGAATATAAACTCATGTAGTGCCTGTTCGGGGATCGTATAGAAGATATCTTATATTGAAACCGAAACACTTTAAACACATTCTCCTTTTATTGTTTATCGACTCAAGCATTTGATAGTTTACATAGACATATTCTTAAGCTGTCGATTATTATGTTTTTTCTTATGAACCAAACGCTTCAATGTACAATCACCTACATCGGCAACGTATTATATATGTTCGCCTGTGTAGCTAAATCATCAGATAAAGTGACTATGACTATTCTCGACCTTGATTTATTTCTTAAAAGTTGTTTTTATTATTACATAACAACAAAAATACGAGTTAGCTGAAGGTAATATGAAAAGTAAATTACAATACCCCACAACGGATAAATTCCATACATAATTAGTTTATACTGTTTGACTTTTATTGCAGCCAATATGCAGATTTATCGACCTGACGTCCTAACCTCACACTTCTCTCAAAGTCACCCTAGCTTTACAAATAGTGTAAATAAAGGTATTCCCGCCGGACTTGCCCATAACATAGAATACGTTAAACACATGAAAATATGTAAAACATAGCATAACTGAGAAAATTCGTCAAATATGTACTCGATGCTTTTGCTGAAGTCAGAGCACCTGCAGGGAAGCCGTTAAGGGCACGACATTGTAAAAGTAATGCATGAGTCTGGTAAGTTCATCTTGTATCTGAGTTTAAGAGTATGCCATCATAGGGTACTACTCTCGGCCTGTCATCGCGCAAGCAAAGAGGGAAGCGTAGCAACCGACTGTAAAAGGGTCGATAACCAAACATGCAGTACGTTGCAATATAATGGAATCATAACATTTCATCTTAAAGGTTTTAATGCATTTTATAAACAAATCATGAAAATGGATATGACCCTGATTTTTTTCTAAGTTTATATATAACATCCCTATACAATTCAGGTTGAGAAATACCTAGTTGCAGTAACATCCGTAGATTGCAATTATATTTACTAATGAGTGGTAAATTTCGATAATAAAATTTAGAAAACCTGTTCCGAAGTTTGTGATATATGTAACCGTGCTTAAGAAGTTTATCAGTTATAACTAAATTACGACTGTAACAATCTTCTACAAAGAACTGGCTCGGGCAAACCGAATAAGTTGAGAAATATAAACCCCATAAGATGTAGAACGGGGCACATCTCCATCCAGAAAAGGATAATTAACAATTCTAAAATTAAAATCTTCCCTTTATCGTATACTTTGGATGAAGACAGTTATTTTGGTAAATCGAAGAAATCATAGTTTCAATATAAGGATTATCCGAATTCAAAATATCGTCTAAATACCTTGACGTTGTATTAAAAGCATTAACAATATCGACCTGTGTACCAGGTTTTAAGCTAAGCATAAAATCCCTCTCATAGAAATACAAAAACAAATCTGCAACAAGCAGGGCATAATTTGTACTCATGTGTATACCAACAACTTGACGATATATGGTATCTCCATAACGTACAAATATATTATCTAAAAGAAAGGTAAGATATCTATAAACATCAAGGCAAGTCCACATTGTGTAATGTTTAACTTCTGAATTCGAAAAACATTACAAGCAATGAACATTTCATTTTCTCTGGCAAACGTTTTTATCTATTCATTTAATCCTGTTTATCCTTTATAAGATTGTGAGGTAGAGTAGTATAGAGTGTAGAGAAATCATAAGAGCTCAATGAAGAAATGTTATACCGTTCATTTGAAAGTTTAGTTAAAATATCATTAGAAATTTTCATGAACCAAACAAACATTAATTCCAGAATTGTCATATATTTTATCACGTTGATAATAGTAAGACAAATATTTAGGTAGTTTAGAAGTAGTACAACAACTAGAGTTAGAAATAAAACGCGCATTATAAGGGTTTTATGTAGCTTCGGGATCCACTACATGGTAGAATTTTATGTTGTTTAATTTAAGGCCAGATTTAACATTTACAAGTACTGCATATTCTAAGATGATCCGAGACTATATCTTTTTCAGGGGTTTGAATTGTGTAATATATTTGTGAACTCTTAACTCTTTCTTTAAAACATCCGCATAATACAATCTTCAAATATTGATTACATTATTTGATGCCTTTTCAGCAGGAACAAGAACATAATTTGAATGAACATTCGAAATAGTTTTCTTCAAATAACGAACTGTAACCCTACTGTAACACCCTGCTTATGCGACCCTCGTTCATCCGAGCTCTTTCGACCCTCACTCATCCGAACAAAGCTATTTCGACCCTCGTTAATCCGAACCACGCACATTTGTACACACATAGCTAATTCGAAACTTGCTCATGTGAACTTATCGGCATTTCATCTGGATCCAAGTCAGGTAAGCGTTAGGTGCAATAGAAGTGTGGTACATTAGTTTAATACTACTATATAATTGCAGTATGGTTATATTAATGAATTAAGATTCGTAGACTATTGAATTATGCGCTTAATTTGTCACTTTCTGAAGTTCAATGCTGAAATATGCCTATTTCTACAAAATGTGCTACTCTTGTTGCAGATTTGTTGTATTGCTATGGGGAGGATTTTATGCTCAGCTTAAAACCTGATACACAAGGTGGTATTATTAATGCTTTTAATGAAACCTCTTTGTATTTAGACGATAGTTTGCATTTGGATAATCCTTATTGTGAAACTATGGTTTCTTCTATTTACCCAAATTAACTTACTTCAAATAAGGCGATTCGATCCGACTCTAATGCTTCCGTTTTAGATTTGAATCTTTCCATCATAAATGATAAAGTTTCGATTATTCGCTTTGCCCGAGCCTGTTCTTTGCTAGGCGATTTTGATTGTCGTATTAAACTTCTAAAGCAAGGTTACAGATATCATAAAATTCGGATAGTTTATTTTCTAAATTATATTGTCGAAATTTAACTCTCATTAGTAGATAAAATTCAAATATATGGACGTTACTGCAACAAGGTATTCTCATCCACAATTCTATAGTGATGTTACCTACACTTCTTTGGGAAAATCTGCGTCATATCCATTGTCATGATTTGGTTATTAAACGCATCAAAACATTTCGGAAGAAAGGTTATGACCGTATTATATTGCAACGCACTGCATATTTGGTTATTGACCCGTTTACAGTAGGTAGCTACGTTTCCCTCTTTGCTTGCACGATGACAGGCCTAGAGTAGTTCTCTATGACGGTATAGTCTTAAACCCAGAAACAGAATGAGCTTACCATACTCGTGTATTGCATTTTATCTGCCGTGCCCTTCTGCAGTTGCTCTGACTTCAGCAAAGGCATTGAGTACACATTTGACGGACTTTCACAGTTGTTGTCTTGCTAGTTATACTTATTGTCTTGTGTTTACCGTCTTGTATGTTGTGGGGAAGTCTGGCGAGGACACATTTATTTACTTTATTTGTAAAGCTAGAGTGACTTTGAGATATGAGACTCGTAAGTGTGAGGTTAGGACGTCCGTCAACCGGTTTACACCCCCCGTGGTGGTTTTGCCACTGAACTTTCCAAGACGATACTCTCTTTGTCACCCTTACTTTTATGTTTGCTGGGTGTCTTTATGCCCTTGTGTTTGTGCTTTTGTTCGTGTGTGATGTTTTCGTCTCATGTGCACGCGCATTTGTGCGTGTGTGTGGTTGTGTAGATGTGTTGTTTGCTTCCTGTTTGTGTTTTGGTGTTGGATGCGTTTTGGGTGTTTGTCCTTTCCTGTTTGACTTTACTACATTTTCATTTATGCTATCTTTCGGATGAGCCAGCATAATGTGTGTGTAACGATGCGGGTTGTTTTATACATGAGATGCTGACAATGTACATGCAATTATTGATCTCAATTTAAAGTATTTACGAGTCCAGTTTTCTCATAACGTTATCTATCATTGGAATACATTTAGAGTATTTTTACTGAGTATATAGTTTTTTTCTATTCTATTCGTTGTGCAGTAGAACCACTATTCCTATGCGTCTATTCTTGTTTTGAACATAGAGACGTTAAAACAGGTGATGCTTACTGCAGGAGAGACATGAACCAGAAGTAATATATAGGAACTGTCTACATTAATTTCGACATGCATTAGTCTACAACCTGCCTCCCTGATTTTGATGAACGCTTAAGACACTGTAGATCGGAAAAGAATACGACACAATGTTGTTCAATATCAATACACACAATTATCAAATAATGCCCCCAAGACACAACAACTGTGTTGAGCGTCTCAATAACTTCTATAATACGGTGAATATGATTTATTGACGGAAGCGTCGGGGAGGTGATATAATTGACTTGCCATGAGCTGTCCCTCATCCAATCTACAGACAGGGTAATCGATATAGCTATGTCATGTCTTATAAACAGGTTGTTGGGATCGTATATTGATGAACATATCACGTGTTAGTAGTGCCAATCCTTGTCCTTCTGATAGTGACCGTACATGTATTGCATCCAGATTAACGCTGAGTAACATCCGGAAATCTGTTTAACATTAGGTCATTAGTTTTCCCAATTGTTTGAACGAATCGGCTATGAGTAAGCTGCAACATATCAGCTTTTAAGCTGATTTTATGTTTAACGGCAGACAATTGTTAACTAATTTATATCCATATCATTTAAGGAAACCCCATCCAAATCTTATTTTGGAACTATGTCATCTTTTATGCTGAAGGATAACAGTAAACAGACAAATTTGTAGTTTATGCTTTTTAATATGGATGGGTTCAAAAAACAGTGTATACCCTGATCAGAGGGACCCTTTAGGAGCCCTCTGATCTGGGTCTACACTGTTTGTCTCTGTCTTTATAAAGGGCACTGGTCATAAATGGGTTAATATTATTGGCACTGAAACGACTATTGCTCATTTCAGATACGGGTTTTAGTATACGGACTTCCCTTCCCCTAAAACGACCACTCTGTTTATGAACATAAATGCATTCCAAAGCTTGTTGAAAGTGTATTCAAATTTGTGTATGCACATTTTTTGACACGCAACAAGCGCATGTAAATCGATATACACATTGCTGATAGTTGAATACAATTGTCTCATTTAGTCTAAACGTATGATTATAACATTAAGTCTTCGATTTGAAAGCGAAAGCTTGATTTATCTAACAAACATAGAAATATATATATAAAAGAGAAAAACAGATAAGAGTCCAAGTGCTGAATTCGTAAGACCACACTCTGACCATAATTCATGCCCATAGCCTTCTAAATTCTAACATTTTAGTATTGTAAAAGGCAAACTCTTTATTTTATTTAAACTATGCTTTACTTTTGTGAAAGCCTAGCAAATTTGTTCATGCAATATAGACGACCATGCATCATTTTGCTTTATGTATCCACGAACATATCCAATTAAAGAGAGTGCATTGCAAACTGAAAACGTTGCTTTATTGTTACTCAAATCATACGTAGCTGGATTGCACTGCGGGATACACATTGGATAATTACTAAATAGTCTACTACTTAAAACACAAACATTGCATTTAATCATGTTTGCAGCTCATTACCCTAAGTACTCAGTTCCCATATACATGGGTTTACAACGCTAGCTATCTAAATGAAATAAATAGTAAGGTCAATCAGGAACAGTCACATACAAGCCGCAAACATTACCAACATACCGATAGAAAATACAACACACAACCACACGTATAACCGCACACACATACACACATACGCGCGCAAACAAAGACAACACGCACACGCAAGAGGGAAACACATCTTAAACCCCAACAAATGCACAAGTACAAATACACATTGGACCGGTCAGTTGCAAAATCACGTCTTGGGATATAAACAAGTTAACAGACGTCCTAACTTTACACTTGTCTCAAAGTCACCATAGTGATATAAAATGTGCAAATAAAAGTATCCCCACCCGACTCCTCCAATAAAACGGTCAACACAAGACAACATGTAAAATATAGCATTAACATATGTACTCCGTCAAATATGTACTCAATGACCTTGCTGAAGTCAAAGCAATTGCGGGGAAGCCGTTAAGGGCAATGTAGATAAAAGGCAATACTGGAGTCTCACAAAGTCATCTTGTTCCCGAGTTTAACCCTTCTCTTGCTGAATTTTAAAATCCATTTCTCCTTCTTTACCCATGCCCTGTTGTATAATTACATATATCTTCACTACATGTACAAGTATTCCGCTGTGCAATCACTGCTGTTGAGTGCACTGGTTGCACAATCAACTTGTAAATATAACAGATCCTGATGAGACAGCTCCTGCAGGAGCTGTCTCATCTGGGTCGTCACTATTTACAGGTAGGTATATTGACGTGAATAGCAAGCGAAGGGTTAAGAGCGTGTCATCATAAAGTACTACACTCGGCCTGTCATCAAACAAGTAAAGAGGGAAGAAGCATGGTTACAGACTGTAAAGGGGGTCAATAAAAACATGTAGTCCATTGCAATATGTTGGGGTCATAACCTTTCTTCCTAAATGATTTAATGTATTTGATATAAACTAATCATGAAAATAGATTTGAAGTTGACATCGTTTTGATAACCTTGAATTAGCCAAACATACTAGCAAATGCTATATACCCTAAACAAATTGTTGATCAATATCCATTCTGTTGAATGAAAAAACAAGAAAACTTTAATGTTTCATGATAGGTCATTGGATGGCAAATACGAAGTTAATGCATGTTTGTTTGTTTTTGCATGTTTTTTTCAAATCGACTTATATTGATTCACCCGTTCCGGCGGATATGGTAAACTACAAGTTTGATGCAGCTATCAGTGATTGTACCGACACTGGCTATGGTGGTTGTTTCATGTTTAATATAGCATTTGTTCTACTAGCCCTAAGCTCTAAAATTATGCAACTTCAGTTTGAAGTTATTAAAATAATGGAAAGCTTTCTGTGACATACAAAAGTACTCCATGTGCACATATTAATGCATATCTATAAAGCTATTCCACTGTTCGAATGGAAGTGTTGCCGCTGATATTATACACTGTAAACCCAATTGTGATCGCATCAGCTTACCACATTGGCACATACCATTTGAACAATTTCCCTGATGAATATACATGTAAGTTATTTTTATAATTGCATATATACACAGTATACTATGGTATTGGTAGAAACTGTTAAAACAGATTTGTTATAATGTCATACACAAATAGAGCAGCTCTGATCAGGCGGCTCCTTCAGGTGTCGTCTGATCTAGGGGTACCTGTTTGCAAAGGCATTAAATCATTTATATATAAGGAGAAGGGTTAACCCAATAGCGGATTTGTATCGACGATATTTGCAGCGTTCTCTTTTGTACCTTGCAACATTGGTTCTATTGAGTTATGCGTTGGGTATTGTACGGTCTTATATGCCCGTCGCGGGCATGACCGTACAGCATCACACTTGTCGCCAATTAATCTTACTGATAGGCAAATCCTTACAACTCTACACCATTTAGATAATATTCTCTATAAAATGACGGAGGTTTTAATTGCTGCTGACATAATACAGATAAGGGAAAAAACCATATCCCCATTGTAAGAAAAATATATCTCTCTCTTTTCACAATAAACTGTTATACACCAGGCCACTGATACTGTTCCAAGTGAGTGTTAAGATAATTCTATATCAAAAAACTTTCATACCGAATTCATTAGTATACATGTATGTATCATCATATTTTCACATTCTATACTCTCATATTTTAGCAGACATCATGTAGCCCTCATATTAAACCTGTTATTACATGTCCAGATTAAACTGAGACTCCGTGCATATTCCGTATATATTCGTATGTATTGGTATGTATGGTAATCGAATTCATCCGAGTATATCCGGAAACGCTAACGTAAATTGATGAGTCTCAGTTTAAAATGGTCAAGTAATACCACAATGCATGTTCTGTTTTCAATTGTAATTGTTTTGAAAAATTAATTACCATGTGCCGTCTACATAATCGAACTCTTAGCCGTTTTATCATTGTTCCCAATTAGAAGGTCAGGCGGAACTGACGGGGCCGGTACTAGATTGTGTTGTACAAGAATTTAGACATAAACATATATAATTTGCCGTATATTGGCGACAGCAGTAATTATCAGTAGGTCTATACTTGCTGGAAACACTAATTCATTATTATACAACCTGCAAGCTGGACCCAGGAGGCTTGTACATAAGGCAATGCACTACTAGTGCTACACAATCCGATACAATCAAATTGAGCGACATGGGGTTGATTGGTGTTCATGTTGATTTAATATTTGACAAGAGTTCTATTACAGGTAGATGATTGATACATCTTGTCACGCAGGTTTGAATTTAAATCGTTTTATGACCATATTATAAGTATGTTATTGCATTTTATGTAGATGTAGACCAGTCACTGTTTCGTATATGAAACGTACATTACCTTGCTTGGCATTCATATTTGACACTAATGTCCTATTATCTAATTTGACACGACGACAAATGTGTTTGCGAAAGCCAATAACCGTTTTAACCTTATTCTGATTTCCGTGACCTGACTTGCATTTGTAACAGTCTGGGTCCAGTTGAGATACCGAATAACACGCCGCCTTATTATGATACAAGCTGTTTAACATTAGTCTGGTTCGATACTTTCTCAAAGGTCTGTCGGAAGTAATCAGAACATCTACAGACCCAAACGTTCGCAGTCATTAGTATATTTACAGCGGGGTAAATGGTAAGCGGGTATCTCTCGTGAAGCTTAACATATCATCGTCGGCTGCTTAACGTCATTACTATGTCCAAAATGGGTATACATGTCATATTCCAGTCATGTAACTGTCATGTCGTAAAACATTATGTAAGGTCGATCATAATTATTATAAACTCTAAATGACATTTCGGAGATTGGTTTATTCTGATATGTGCTGGCACGGGGTAATCTGGTGTCATGAACATCGTCTAGGTATTGACTACTGCGTCTCTAAGAACAATACCTTCACGAACTGTGTTTGTATTGTGTCACAGTTCTTTGACACTAACGCCATCGTTGCAGTTATCCTAGTTGTGTAAGCATTGAATCATTATTGTCTGAATCGTATTATGTCATTTATTTCGTTATTATGTATGTGTTATGTCACACCTTTTTGGTACTAGTTGGATCAAACTTATTCACTGTTTGAACACTTAGCAATTGTTGTTAGTAACTGTTGTTTGTAGCTATTGACATATTTCAAATCACTTACGAACATATTTTGGTCATATAGGGAAGAAATGCTTTCGGTGGTGAGCGGCAAGGAAAAGTGTGTGTAAATGCATATGTGCTAAATTCAATTTACTACCTGCTGCTGTGAACGTTCGTGTGGCATCTCCTGCCTGACTTCTGTTCAATGGTTTTGCTAACAATTTGTTAACCTGTCAGAATCTGAAACGGGTTGGGTCATGCAATTAATCATTAGAGCAAACGTTTGAGAAATTACTGACTATTGACCTAAGGGTTTAAATCTGGTATTGTGCATGATAGTAGAAATTTTATTTGATATGGATAGGTCATATTATACATACAAGTTACGGACTGCAATTCAGTATCTTGTTTTTGAAGGCTCGTGTGACCAATTTTACCACGGGTCCTAGATGACGTAAATTACTCTTCACATAGTAAAAAAATATTAAATATTTAAATGCGATATTAATTTCATTTGACAGAAATCAGAGCTACAGATAAATGTGCCTACTCAAAAACTAAACTAGTCATTTCTCCACCGAAGCCTATGTTTTGACCACTCTTTCATACTGTCTCTTCGAGGGTTTGGTGGAGAAGTAAATTAGTTATTCTTGAAACCTTTTTAATTCACGCATCTTATCAGGGCCTCTGGAAATCACCGTACGTCTTAACATCCAACGAACCTAACTGAAAGTTGCGAACGTCGTATTACGATGATCTCTCTAGAAAGATCGTTCGTAAAATGTACATTGAGCATGTAATTTATACTTTTTTAACAGTAGTGCTTGATACATATATTCATAAAGTTAAAAGCAAATATTGTCACAGCATTAAGAAACACAACTTTCGAACGTGACTGCATAGAAGCAATAAGCACGCGTGTTTACTGCTATTTGTATTGAAGAGATTAGAACCATAACTAAAACAGAATCGTGATTGGCTGCCTCCTAGTACAAAAGGACTCATCTTTGAACGTCATAACAATCAGACCATAATGTCGGAACATAAAAGCCAATCAAGTTGCCCGTAGCAAGACTGGCTTTTTATATTATAATTGCATTCAGCAACAAGCAAATTTAAGATGTGACATAATACATGTACCTTACACAAACTCAAAACACGCTTAGCTGAATATAAAAATGTATCAGCTGTTCCATAAGCCTTGTATTATCTATTTAGAGCCTTGCAATAGTTAATTTAACAAACAATATGTTCAATTGATTTGTTATTTAAGAGAGTCGCACTACATGTGCAAGATTTAAAGGAAATGAAATGTGTTCAGCAGACGACAATGCTTTCACTGAAAAGGTAAAAGCAGAAAGTAGTATGGCTACCTATTAGGGGAAGCGCAAATATTTCAGGACTGTCGCCCTCTCGTGTGACGTATTAGAAGTTACGATAGCTGCACACTGACAATTTGAGCACATGTGGTTTACATGTAGGTTTTGGACATAGCATGTACACTGACAATATGAACACAAACGATTTGCAAATTGTTTGCTGGCATAAATCTAAACTTTGACCACAGTTTGTTTCCATAGGATTTACGCTGATAGTTTAAACACGGTTCATTTACATGTAGGTTGATTGGATAGCGTTTACACTGACAACTTGAGCACACTTGTTTACCTAATGTATGGCAATCACTACTAAAAGGTCAGCCGAAAGTATCGCACATTAGAGTGTGCAGGAATTAAGGCTAACGTCGTGCGACAGAAACAGTTGCGATATATGTATTTTATAATTTACGATGATTTCTGCTTTACATTTGGTAAAAAGGGCCCATATTCTTAGCAAATAATTACAGAATATCAGTAAACTGTTGAACTCTTTACATCATGGCTATACCTGCAAGGAATAATGCTACGATGGATATTTATCTATATAACGGCATTGGGATTTAAGATAGTTAGTGGTGATAGAAACTGTATACAGTAAAACCTCTCTATAACGGCCACTAAATTGTGTTAATTAATTGGTATTAAGGGCAGGTGACTGCTTAAAGCAAGGTGAAAGTAAAACAGAATCCTCCTATAGGAGCGTTCTGTTTTATTTTCCCCTTGCCTCAAACATATTTGATGTAATTGTGTGGCCGTTATAGAGAGGTATTACTGTAATCAGGTTCATAAATAAACACAGCAAACCAATATATCAAGATAAGACCGCTCGTGATTTTATTTGCAAAGGCGCGAAAAACAACTATATCAAAGATAGGGTTCTGAATTTAAGATACATGTATATTAGAAGACTATATTAGTAAACAATCACACAAAGCACATACTGATCAGACGGCTACAAACGGAACCGTCTGATGTGTGCCATCTGTGTTTGTAAAGGTGAGAAAATGTGGCTGTATTAGGACCTGCATTGGTGCACTGACTAACTGTGCTGTAACGTAATACGTTTGCGGTACATTGTATAATTATGTTATGAGAGTTCGACTTAGAGGTTGAATATTCAAATAAGTACCACTCTCGTTTTAAGACAGGTGGTAGCTTATTGCAAGCTTATTCCAAGTCACGAAGCATACTGCTCTGAAAGTTGTTTGTTTGACCCCCCTCTGCACTAGGTAGTCGCCTGACAAAAACGGCATGAATTATTTCTTCTTGACTACAATCCATTTATGGAGGGTTTACCGTATGTCAATATGGGTTGAATACAATAAAATGTTCACCTGCCAGTACAAAGTATCCATCGGGAACGACAATAAACCGTATTCAGTGATAATGTATCGGTGCTGTATCGCCAATTGTGTATTGATATGAGGGTCATTATATTTGGTAGCGTTGGCTGATTTACACCAGTAACGAAATACAATGCATTTTGATTTTGACATTTCAAATTAATTCAAATAGTTTGTATACACTGACTCACAAATTAGTGAGGCAAAGTAACCTGCATAAATAAAAACATTCTGAGTTTGTATTAGACTATACAGTAACACCTCTCTATAACGGCCACTGAATTATATCAAGTATTTTGTGTTAAAGTCAGGTGGCTGCTTAAACCAAGGTGAAAGTAAAACAGAACGCTCCAATGGGAGCGTTCTGTTTTACTTCCATCTTGCTTTAAGCAGCCACCTGCCCTAATATACCAATTAACACAATTTAGTGGCCGTTATTGAGAGGTTCTACTGTATATATCTGGCTATGTTTCATCGTTGCATCTAATTATGCATTTGCAAACAACTGAGCTGAGACGACGTGTAATACAGCGTCTCATCGGGATCTAAGCCGCTTACCAATCGCTCAATAGTTTCCCAAACTCTTATTAAAATCAGCAATAGTCAAAGCTATCTATCGGTGTCTTGGTGGTGGTTGCGTTTTTTATGTGGCTTTGCCTGCTTGACTTTACTACTTTTTCATTTGCAACAGTTCGAAATTGAAGCAGTCGTAGTTTTTACAGTGGGCAAGGGGTTAAAGAAAGTGATGTTAGGGTATGCGTCAATTTTTTTATCATGAATACATTTCCATCTGTCTATTCTATTTTCAAGCAGGACACCTAAGTATTTGAAAATCATTCGAATGCGATACTCGAGTGTACTGGTATTAATGGTTACGTCAATAACGGTGGACACCGATACAATTGTTTTTGTCGTTTCACATCTATTATCACGTGAAATGTGTTTCCTTTAGTCAAGGGGAGCGTATATGAACATTTATCGTAGTTATTCATTGTTGTATAACAGCTAGTTCATATTGCAAAGTTGTTTGTTTCCCCTAATTTAATCCAGAATTAATTAAGAGCACCAGATTGATATTCTATTTCATGTCTGTACGACGCTTTTACCACACCTATTGTTTGGGCATATAATTAACTTCAATCCTGATCTCACTAACTGCGACTTAACGTGTACAAATTTTAATTAATCTATATATCCGGACGAGGTCTTACACGAAATTGTGCTGTTGTTGCGGACGTCCGTGTGACATATCTTGGCTGACTTCTGGTGACTTCTGGTGTAATTTGTGAATAGTGTCAGTACATTACTTATGTAGTTATTAGTTATTCGACACAGATATGTTGGCAGCTGTGTCTGTTATTACAGGGTGTTCCCAAAAACCGGAACACTGGATCAAATGTGTATTTCAACCAGAGTAACCGGATACTTTAAAGTATGAATATACGGTTTTGTAGATAGATACTTTGTGCATATTTCTGCAAATTCTTTTCAAAATATGCATAGGTTTTAAAGATACGAGTATTTTAACGAATGCACCTAAATGTGTTAACAAAATATTCGTACATTGCATAGTCCATGCCTATATCATGAATAAACGGAGTTTTGGATGCTTTCGTTTAAATGCTGATATCTCAACACCAATGAATATGTTTAGACAAAATGTAGGCAATATATGGCAAACTGTTGTTTCTACTTTTAGTTTAAGTTATCAATATTGAAAACAATGGGATAACATGCATACTTTTATCCCGGGTTCAATTTGTTTTTTGGACACCCTGTAGTCCTTTAACGTAACCTTTTCATGTTTCAACTTCAAAGATTATCGCAAAGAATGATAAAACTTACAGTGTGCCGTTATCGTCCTGTACGATTGTGCATGGACATTGAATGAGAGTGGTTTAAATGTATGACTGAAGGATTGACTCAAGCAGTTTGGTACCTAAATAAAGATGACTATGTGTAGTCACTGTGTCGTTTACACTTTACCTTTAGAACCAAGTATAAGGACACTCAACATCAGTTATCCATGGGTGTGTAAAGTGTTATACGTCAATAAATCGAAATGATATTAAGATAGTAACAAGTAGTGTAGAACCTGATCGATATGCTTCTGCAACTGTCGTTACATGTATGATACATGCAGGAAACACCACATACGAATAACACAGTCACCCGAAGAGCACCATGACAAAATGAGAAACAAATTTACATGCCTATCAAATGACAAAACCACGCACATAGACATAAGCAACGAACCATAGGGAGAAGGTGGAAGTACCATCTTTGAACGGTCGGTGACAAGTGTCAATGGGGGTTTAAACATATATATGGGGACCCGACCTCACCCATATTCCATCCCCATCCTACAAGACAGTGTAAACAAACGTATTACCTCTCCTACATATCTACATCAACCACGTTGTTCATTGAACAATTAGGGTAGTATGTTCACATGTGAGGCTACGCTAACATGTATCAAGCACATTAAGCTGTGAACCTTTCACTCCGTTATTTGCTGCTATGAACATCTGAAATCACCTAATTTATCATATCGTTCCCGGCTAATGTATGTCACCAGCCTAATACCACGTGGAGACATTTGTAATTGTTACATTTGCACTCGCTATATGGACTAATTAGGCACAATTACCAGACGCGTTTCCATCTGTATACAATGTGCAATGTTAAGCCAATGTGATAGCAACAACGATGTTTTTTTAAAATTGTTTTAGTACTGCATTTGCAACAAGAGTTAACTAATGCCTGCACAATGGTCCTAATGCGATATGTTTTGCTTAATAAAGCGCGCGAGGAATTGCAATATTACAGTTTTACTTTCTGATTAAAACAGCTGCATGTTCTAGTTTGTACTTTAGAATCGAGTTAATGGAGTGAAATGTCTTTGCTAGAAAGATAAATGCAATCAGGCAATAATTGGAAAATGTAAATGATGGTTCTGAAAGAAAATTGAAATCAATATAGTATCAGAAAATAATACACATTCCGATAATTTCCAATGAGGTAGAAACAGTCTGGAATTCCATAGCCAACATGCATGTCATCGAAAAGGCATACGCTGACACACATATATCTGTAAAACCTCTTTAAACCGGACGTTCAATATACATGTAGTATAAAGTTTGCTCTTACAGACAGATGGCAGTTTAATGCAGGGTGTACGTTACTTTCACCTGTCTTAAGGTATCTAAATTCTTCTCAACTACAAATCCGGTTTGGAGGGGTTTTAATATACTTAATCTTGCTATTATATTAGTTTAAGTTTAAAATTATGAAAATAGTGACACAATATTCAGTTTCATCAACTGGTGGAGTGTGTGTGTGTGTTGTTTTATTGTGGGGGTGTAGATAAATACGTAATTCAATTGTGTAGTCGCGCCTGTGTTTACAATGCTCACAACACTGCAGATGCCCTTTAGTCTATGTCTCACTGACCTCCATTACCTAAAGGTCAACAGCAACCGGTTAACTCTTTCAATGCTGACTTTCCTTTTTAAAAGGACCCTTTCAAAATTCAAAGAGTTCATAGCTATTCAGGGATAATGATAAATAATAAATACATGCAGTGCATATCCTGATGTGACGGTCTTGTAGGAACCCTCGCATTAGGGTTGGAACGGTTTGTAAAGGACATTAAAGGACCTGTCCCGCACTGAAAGGGTCAATGCTGATGCTTTACCGGGTTAATCCAATTTATTTGAAAATGCAAAAAATATAGCGAATAGAGGAATAAAGATCATACCTTTGGTTTAAACCGGTTAAGTGCATATAATCAATGCGATAACTAAATGTTTTGAATGTTCAATATTTAAAGTAGAATGATCCATCATGTTTACACTGTAAATTCCATTAAATATGAATGATTATATTTAGGTTAGTGTTATATTTAGATTAGTGTTTGTTAGTCAGCATTTACAAAATGCCAAGCGCTTTATGTAATTTACATATTCGTCGCCACATCGTTAGCACGAAGCTGAAGTTTCATAATATGATATTGCGACAACCGCGTGGTACACCTGAGAAACGCTACAGTTTCCAGAGAATAGCAATAAAGGTCAAGAAACGTATCACATGAAGAGTCCTGGTGTATTGGAATTGCTACATGTTCTTCTTGACGCATATCCATTTCTGCCCTAACACGACTTCACGGCGACTCAAGTTTTAAATATCAACACACAACAACCGCCTCAGAATTCCACTACTAAAACGTTTGGTGATAATTCCCGTGGTTTTTGTTTGATTCCAAATGAATATATATCATTTTCATTGATGCACCCGTCTATATATCGTTTAAAGTATTCAATTGATGTTAACCCTTTCCTCCATAAATACGCCTTTCCACGCCTTTGCAAACAGAGAGACCCAGATTAGACGGTATGTGCCAAAATAACAAATAGTTTTATTAAATATCCATGGTGCAATTATCTCATAAATGAATATTCAGTGGAGTTTACGGTTAATTAGATGCATTCGCAATGTTCGTCCCCGCCTGCAAAACCTGACAGCAACTTTATCGCCTCCGATTCAACCGGAAACGTTTGTCTGCAAGTAAGCACAAGACTCCTAAATTACCCTTAACAACAAATTCACTAGTTCGTTAGTAAATCACGCCCTTGGGAGTGTCCAAAATGATTGAAAATGATGGCAAAATGGTTATTGACGAATAAATTGAATTTGTATTTTCACAATGTGTGTACTGACCAACATGTTGATTCAGAAGTTGTTTTGTGCTAATGATTACAAAATACCGTAAAATCACAGATTAGGTGATAAAAATGTGTCATTGGTTGTCCGCTCCTCCTTTAAAATCATTTTCAAAGGCTTGGATCCTCATTTGTTGAAAAAGTTTTCCGGATGTTCGAGATGTCACAGTTATTTGATTTCTCTAACATATGCTGGGTCCAAACGACGGCCGGGCCTCTGTTACATAACGGTTATTTTTTAAATTAACATTTTATTTCACCAAGTGCAACTTACAATACATCTTATATAAACATACATTATAATTTACGTACCCACCATAAAGGTATCTTTATATCTATAGTTTTCCTTTGTTCCATATAACATTTACTTTCTTGTTGTGGTTCAGACACTTGGTAAGCATAATAGGAGAAAGAATAAAGAGTATGAAATATAAGAGAAGAGATGAGGTGTCCGTTTTGTTTAACATTTATACATGTGTATTGTTTGCGAAGTGTTGTCATTGTAAGTCATGGAATTCCAACTTTTGATGATCTAGGGCAATTTGCTTTTCTAGTTCGATTTCTTTGTTTAAGTATCTTTTAAAGCTTTATGATTGTTTAGTTTATTTGTCATGAAGCACTTTGTAGTTATTCCCAGATATATTGTTTTAATGTTACGTTATTGTAAGATCATGGTCGTTTGTAAACTTAGCTAGCTGATTCCAAAATTGTTGTGTATAAGAGCAATCCCAACCCAAACGTTTAACACGTTCTATACTAATATTGCAAGCATCGTATAAATTTGAGGTTACTAGTTTACATTTCAACAGGAAAACATTTGTACTAATAATACGCATTAGGTATTGCTATTGAAATGCCTAAGTATTTGATGTATCGTGCATTTAGATTTTAATGCGAATATCTCTTTCCAATTTAGCTGATAATCTTCAAAACTGTTTTCCCATTTGTTTGCTGGTTTTACGTCAGTTTTTGGGTTCTTCGCATAAATGATTCACAGGGGGCATCTAGTTTTAAGAAATTGATAGATAAAACTTTTGTATTGATCAATTATGTTCTCATTTGGTAGTTTCGATCTCCAGGGGTTAGGAATACTCGATAGTAATTGGTTATATTCTAAGAGTTTTTTTCTTGGGAAGGCTTCAAAACTGTAAAATATGCCTTAACCGAAACCATATAGTTGTTGTAAATATTCTATACCTCTTGTATACAACTTTTAATAAAATTAGGTTGTAATCCCAGTTTAATAAATATATTATTCCATAAAATTTCTCATCTACTTTTTCTTTTGTTTCATATTTGTATATAGTAAATATGGAACAATAGTCAAACAGGGAGAGCCACATACGAAATGACACCACACCAAACACCATCAAACAAGAAACGGTAAAGCCACAAGACAAAACATAACAGGACGCATATCAAGACGAAACACATTAAACATTAAGCATATTAAACAACAAAATTGACCGTAGGCTGAAAGCAGGAGTGCCGCCTTGGAACGGCCAGCAACCAAAATAAGCTACTGGGGGACTTAAACCTGGTTTACAGGTACCCAACCTCGTCCTTATCCCACTTTCACCAAAGTCAAAATGTAAATACAATTCCCCCTCCAGACAACTCCACAACATGCATAACGATGTCTGCCAAAATGAAAATGATTTGAAAATAAACGTTAGAGGTAAACAAGCGACGTCATCATTTAAATGACGTCATGATTTAAAAGTACGGGAAAACTATATGCAACACTTCTACACCGACATTTAATAAAAGATAAATCGCAAGTAGATACAATTACTAGTGGATATTAAGCATGCACAACTGTTTTGTTTGAAAAGAATAAACTTGACATCGTAGACATGTACTCGATGACTATTCAGGTCAGAGCAGCTGTGGAGACGTCATTTGGGGTACGACAGAACTGGCAAAATACAAATATCTAATTTCCTCCCTCCGTAAACGGGTTTAAGAGGGAATCTTCATAGAGTATTAAGCCTATTCCGTCGTCGCACAAGCAAAGAGGAAAGCACAATGACCAACTGTAAAGTAAACCAACTTCTGAACATAACCTGTAATAAATCACATTATTTAATAATATTCTAAACATCTTGAGCTGATAAATTGAGCTGATAAAAATAATTTTCTTCCATAAATATCTGTTTTGAATATATAAATATCTGTTTTGAATATATTTGTTTGATCAGACTTGGTGTGTCAATAATTCTCTTGATCCAACCCGCGTTAAGAGAGACTAAAAATGTGCCCGTGTCAATCATTGTACGGCCTCCGTGTTTGTAATTTTATATCAAGGTTTATCGTTTTAATTTGTCCCAATGGATTTCAAACAATTTTATCCAGCCCACAGTTTTTCCTGGGGGTTAGATAAGGTTGTCAGAGGATATATAGGTATAGGCAGCGCAAATGCTTTTATTACATTGATTTTTTCCTAATAAGCTTAGTTTTCTATGTTGCCATCTTTTCAAACAGTTTGGGAATTATTTTTGGTTCTCGATATATATTTAATATCTCGCTTAATCCGTTGCTGATAGTTTTTCTTAATGTATGTACTGTGTCAGAGTTTCAGTCAAAATGCTTATGCGTTATATAAGCCATATTTGAGTACTTTATTGACCCTGCCTTAAGTACCTTACATTTATTTGAAATAAGTGTTAAACCTGATATGATAGCAATATTATCAAGCGTGGAAATTAATGATTCAAAGGATTGTCTTGATCCATCAGTTATAAGGTTCCGTCATCTGCAAATAGTATATGTTTGATTTCAGTGCTGTATACTGCAATGCCTTTAATATATCTTATAAAGGATTTGCCAAAATTAAATGCTTAACCCTGTCGGTGCCAAATTTCTAATTGTCGTCTGCAATCCAGTTGTTGTTAAGTCAGTTGGTACAATAAGGAAATTATATAAATAAATGCAAGTTTTAAAGGAATAAAGCACATATATAGAACGACAAACTGAGACAAAAAGTGAATTCCCTGATCAGAAGCCGCCTTTTCAAGGCGGCGTCTGATCTAGGACGTTTTCAAGGCGGCCTCTGATCTGGGACTGCACTATTTGTCGTCGTGCATTTATGCGAACATCGAACATATAACCGTGGTCCATACTATCGAATGCTTTGTCGAAATCTGCCAAAATAATGTTAAAGGAATCTTTTCTTCTTCTACATTTTCTAAGGTCTCACACAAAACCCTGATATTTTCTTCTATATATATTCTTTCAATAAATTCTGTTTGTTCACCGCTAATAACAGAGTCCAAAACGTTCCTTAATATGTTCGCTATAACCTTTGATATGATCTTGTAATCAGTTTTTAATAAACTTATTGGTCTCTACAATTCTCAACAAATTTTCTTTTCCAGATTTTGGTAATAATGTTATAATGTCTCCCCTAGGGAGACATTTTGTATTTGTGCAAGGCGTCCATCTGTCCGTCCGTGCGTCCGTCTGTCAATCCGTCTGTCTGTTCGTCCATTTGCCCGTCTGTCTGATTTTAATTTGTCCGCGCGGTTTCTCAAAAAGTATTTGTTTGATTTTCATGAAACTTCACAGAATTGATCAGAAACATGTCTAGGTGTGCATATCTTATTTCTGTTCCGGTTTGATAATGGGTTTGAGTTACGGGACTTTGAAATATTTACATGGAACATTTAGTGGTGGTGGTTGGGTTGGGATGGGTATAGACATCAGGTTTTGAATGGAAATTAATTCTGGTTAAATATTGAGTTTTGTCAGTTTATTGTTTTCAAACGAAAATAACTTGAGTCGGTTAAAAACTTACTGATGTATTTCCAAAATAGTTTAGCTTAAAATTCTAAGCTTATAAATATCTGATACAGGGCTTTTTTCCATGTGTCATTGTTTTTAAAGCTTGTAACATTCATATTCAGTTATCGGACCTGCGCACGGGTCGTTTTCGTGTTCGGATGTTATTTTAATGTTTCTGTTGATGAAGCTTTGATTTGAATTCAAACAGTCTCTTTTCTTATATAATTGTTTATAATATCTTTTTAATTCATTCAGTAGTTCGTTTTGGTTTGTTGTAAGTGTTCCGGTAACATACAGTTTTTCCCCGCAGCTTTCTTCTCTAGATTTGAGAAATATTATGAATTTCTATCTGCTATTGTGCGTTATTATTTTTCCTTTAAGTTTTTGTTCTAATATTTCATTAAGTTCTATTTATTAACATTCATGTGCTGTGTTATTCATTCTATTACATGTTCTGTCGTTTTAGTTCGTAATTTGTTTTCCAGATTCTCTTTATCTTTTATAAGTTTATACTCTTATTTCGGTTATTTTACGGTTATTTTTAGATATTACCAAACCAACCGGTTCTGAGAGCATCCGCTAAATAACTGCAATCGACTTACATGGTAAATCACCACTTACTAAATAAATAAGTGGTAGGTTAACAGCTGATTTAATAAAATAAACTACCCAGATAATTCGAAACATACTGCAAGGACATTCGACAAATATGATGTCAATCACTAAAGCAGCTTACGCATTCCGAATAGAAAAAAAATGGGCACCCTAATTAGAGGGATCATTGACCCACCAGATATCTTCTATACTGTTTGCAATCGCTATACACGGACTCAAAGCGTTCGCCCTTTCAATAGATGCGGCTTCTAATGCAATTTCAAACAAAGAAACCTTATTTCAAACGGCTCTCTGATCATGGTCTGCTGTGTTTGCTTATCAGAAAATATATTCTGCCGTGATAGAAAACAGCCATTTGCCTAAAGAGTCATAATTTCTTCATTACTAAACTGTCGAAGTATCGAGATTTTACAGAGTATCTTTTTGATGAAATGACTTATGCATGAACTCTAATCGTGTTACATGCAACGTGTCTGGAATTTAAAAGCAGCTTAAATCGAGATGCAGAATACAAATCACTATTCAAACTGTATGACAACATGTCTATAGTTCTAAAAACATTGAATGAGTCTGAAGTACGTACACTGCAACAGTTAGTAAACTGCAACAGTACGTAAACTGCAAAGTAAGTACACTGCAACAGAACAGAGCAAATAAGTATTCCAGTCGGTTAATGCATACACATTTGATAATGCTGTCATTTAATTTGCTTGCTGATAAATGCTATTTATCAACCATCGTAGACACATACATAATCCACATAAAAGTTATATAATACGATTGTAACGTTTGCATGCGTCGTTTGTGGGGACCAGTGGCGAATTATAAACGAAAATACACTTTTGCAGTCACTGTGATAGTCTGTACATGCAACGCGTTTCAAAAATGCCATTCAATGCCAATTTGCTGAGAAGAAGTATAATATCCCTAGAAAACCGATCGAATAAACACCGAACACAACAAAACGTTCATACGTTTGATATCGAGTATTCGATGTTATTGGTGGATACGTTTTAGTTCCGTAACTATTCAACATAGGCCGATAGTATTTTGTTATACAACAAAAAGGAATGCGTATAGACGAAAACGTTGGGGTTTTGGTTCGGATCGAAAGGGCAATTTTGACATATGTTCAAATTTACAATCTGTATAATAATGAGTGTACATACTAAACGCTGAATTTTATGGATTGTTGAATATATGCATTTATTTTAGAGACTATCACTTTAATGGTAACTTTAATGGTAATGCCATTTTACTCCATAAATACGACTCTCTTCGCCTTTACAAACTGCGTACATCCTACAGTAGCTAGCTGTCTGATAGGGTTATGCTATGTTTGATTATGGATAAATATAAGTCTAACTCTACAGTTTCTGCATTGGCGAAACATTCATGTACTTATATACCATTTTGGAAATTAAGCAAAATGATATTCATGTCATTATTTCTTTCATATATATTCATGGAGTAAAGGGTTACCACGTTTTTTAGGTAGACGTGTTGCAAATGGCAACCCTCGTCCCTATCATAGAAGATACATAGAATACCACTGACCATTATGGTGGAGTGTCGTTTTGTAGCATGCGCGACATATCTCGGGGGTCGGTTAGCATGGCACTGAAATATCCTACGTGATATATTTTGTTTTAGACACACACTCTCACCAAGGAAACTAATTTGCAGATTCGTGATTAAAACAAAAATGCAGCACTTCTTTACAATGGACCACATGCCGATATTGCCTAACACGTGTGCGTAATTGTTAAATGATGCAATTACACTGTCTGAACATAGGTCTTTCCCCGCTGAGGCAACGCAATCCTTTCATAGCTGTCAAAAATAATGTCTGCTCAAAATTGGATCCGGTGAAACATTTACTACGTCCGATTAGAAAACGATTTTGAGAAACTGTTCAAACAGTATCAGACAGTCTGACGCTTGATGAGGCGCCGAGTTCTCTGCTTCTCAATTGGTTCAAGAGCTTCACATACATATCATTTTACACAAGTCGCGATTTTAGTGTGTTTCTGCGTTTATTAAAATATATATAAATGCACGTTGGGACCGTTTAGTGATATTAACTGATGCATTATAATCAGGATGATGTGTGTGCAAATGTCAAGTCAATGATATACTATATCCAGAACAAGAAGTTGTCTTATCTTGTTCAGCACACTATATAAATCCAGAACCGTACGGTCGATTAAGTTCTATTTATCGGACTAGGGGCATTTCTTAGGCATACATTTAGACATTAAATTCTGAGGGAATGTGATCCCCGAAAGCACAAATTGCAACACAAAACGAGAAACTCACAACTTTCAGTCAGACAAAGGCGATTACGATTGAAAATAGACAGCTACCATAGTATGATTGTTTTAAACGAGCAGCATATTTAACGTATGTTGTGACGGATGCCTAGCAATTGCCATCGGAATTAAACGGTTTTCATATTACCAACAGTCGTTGTTTCTACACCTGTTTGGTTAGAACACTGTTTTTCAGAAACGTAGATAATCCTATGGATACAAACAATTAAGTCCATTTGATTTATCCAAGTTGGAATAAGCTTTAAACAGCGATTTAAAAGTCATATTTCGGACTACAGTTTATTGCAACTGGCCAATGTATAAATCAGTACCATATCCATGTCACATAATTTTAAGAAAACACCCCGTTTAAGACTCACGGAATTCTGCCCTAGACGTTTCTCTTGATGTCAGACGATCAAAGCAAGACATCAAAATAATACGCTGGAAAAAATCGACTCCTTTAAATTGCACCTGTTTACTTGCACCTGTCGTAAACATCAAACAATAGACGACAACTCCGATTGTGTTGAGTAATCTGGTAATTATCTACAGCTTTCGATCATGGATAACTTATTCTCAGTGTTGCTGTATTTTCTGGTCTTTCGGGATAATTAGTTTTGATGTTATATTATATCATGAATGAAATTTTCTACCAAACTTATTTCCTTTTATTCCACCCTAGCATTTAAAAAACAGATATTATTGCTAGTTGTCCATTACGTATTACTTTAGAAATATGTCATCTTGAGATTATCAATTCATGTGGCCTACATAGTTAAGTCTACTGTGAGGAAATGTGGCTGACTTGCTGAGTGCAGTTTACTTTATGATAAGAAGCTGAATGCCTGGTACAATCCATGGAAGAAAATTTTTGCGCTTGCCTGATGCAATTGCTCCTGTTGAAACCAACTTCCTTTGTGGAGAAATGTGTGGTTTGTTTTCTGTTTCTCTTCATTCACAATTGCAGTTGTGTTCCATGTTCACAACCGTGCAGTACATTCATTTAACAATAGTTAGTTTCCTCTAAATACAGAAACGCACATATCTTCTTTTATGATTATTATTATTATTTCACACTAGCTATCGAAGGACATGCTTACCGAAAAGGAATATAATTTGATTTTAATCACCTATTGTTTTATACACACGTACTCTAAGTATTTAATTCGTGCTATATGCCCCCGGTATGCCCATCCGAATAAATTGCTGACAGGATAAGCCAGAGAAAAGCTGTGTGGTATTAAATAAAACGTGTTTTACACAACACAGATTTTGAGGCTTATCGTTAGTGATAATTCGTTGATACAATGGACAGAAAAAATGCTGGTAATTGATTAATACAAAGGTATACACATGCCATTATTCGTGATTGTTGTATCGACTGACACCTTAACCCTTCCTCGGCTTAATGGAATCCTTAATTGATACTAGTTTGTGTTTTTTCAAATCACAGTGAAGTTGTGGACAGTTTGTTTTAAACCTTCTCTTGCTGAATTTTAAAATACATTTCTCCTTCTTTACCCAGGTCCTGTTGTATAATTACATATATCTGCACTGTGTACAAGTATATCGCTGTGCAATCACTGCTGTGGAGTGCATTGGTTGCACAATCAACGTGTAAATAGTGCAGACCCTGATGAGACAGCTACTGCAGGAGCTGTCTCATCTGGGTCTTCACTATTTACAGGTAGATATATTGACGTGAATGGTTAAAAGCCCGGAAAATCAGAGTTAAAGATATCGTGTTTGGTACAGGGTAAAACGTGATATCATATTTGCCTGTTTGAGTAGTAGCGAGTGTCTAAAATGTGTACTTACAGTACGTTAAGTTGCACTGAATAAGATGGACATAGGTATCTGCAGAAAACATCTTACTTTGTACGGACATATAGATCAAACTTTAGGATGCTAACCAACCCTTCATCGATCGCTGTTGAAACCCTTATTGCCTGCTGAACAATTTTGTCGCATGCAAAACCAAACCTTTGCCTTCTGATTGCTAAACCTGTTTTATTTCTATTCAGAAGCGTAAACATAATATTGGATTCTGTTGAGAAGTGTAATTCACCAGTTATCTTTCAGATCCAAACTGAGATTGTAATGGCAGGCATAAAACTGACTGCTGATATTAATAAAACAAAGTAGTAAATTCAAACATGCTAAGCCACACAGAGGACACAATCACCAAGAAAACATCGACAGATACACATCCAAACACACAACTACACATCCAAACACACACACACACACACACACACACACACACACACACACACACACACACACACACACACACACACACACACACACACACACACACACACACACACACACACACACACACACACACACACACACACACACACACACACACACACACACACACACACACACACACACACACACACACACACACACACACACACACACACACACACACGGGAGTACTACAGACAAATAATCAAACCATGAACAAAAGCACAATTACAGAATACAAACAAAAGTAAGGGTAACAAAGTGAGCTCCGCCTTGGAACGGACAGTGGCAAAATCACCACTGGGGGATGAAACCGGTTAATGGACGTCATAACCTCTCGTTTACCTCAAAGTCACCTTAGCTTAACAAATGGTGTAAATAAAGGTATCCCCGCCAGACTTTCCCACAGCATAGAAGACAGTAAACCCTTATATAATTGTGAAAACAATAACGTCTGCACAGCTTCAGGAACAGATGCAATGTTGACTACTTCTAAATTTATCATCTTAAGAGACCCGTGTTAACCGACTGTCAAAACTATCAGATCCAGATGAGAGACGCTGTACTACGCCGCGTCTCATCTAAATCTAACATCTTTGCAAATACGATTCAGATGGCAAACAGCGGAATCAGGTTTAATCCAATGATTTTGGGCGGAAGCTAACTGCAAATGAATGCTTTATTACCTAATTACGGTCTAGATAGCGGATTTATGGTGTTGCTCTATGCTATTTTAGTGAGACATATAATTGTTCCGACAGCCAATCTATTGACTTATGGGATGTGTTCTTAATCTATGTTTATATGAAAAAAAACAACCTCCGACTTGCGAAGACGGTTAGCTGAATTTTGCTATACATAAATGAGAAATAGTTCATTTATGATTATTAGTTTGACACGCATACACATTCAACACTTCTGTCATAGCATGATCAGTACGTTTCATTTTGAAAAATATTACCAAGATTATCAGTCAATAATGCATCTGTTCCTGTGACCCCTCTTTCTACAAATCGAACGATTGAAATTGTCATAATTTCTGACATTTGACGATTGCAACTTGCAGCTGCTGACATCGCCGTATAATTAATATTATACTGATTTAGAATTAATGTCTGCACAGTAGAATGAACGATGATGTTGGCAATCTAGTTAATGCGAGTAGTGAAATCACGACATGTTAGTTGTATATTTTACTAGATAAAATGGGTCCCTTCATGCTATATACTACTTCCAACTGTGGCGATGTTCCACACAACGCTGTTATGTATGCATTTCGTTTAGGGGCGATGCGAAATTCAAGCAAGTATCTGTGAGCGCAGTGTATAAATCGGACGTTTATAAGATTTTGAAAGAAATTGTATCATTTTCAATTGGAGGAAGCGGGTGATAACTCATTCACAAAATCACGAAACATCAAATAAAAAACAATAAATGCATGCCAATTGTCTCTCCGCGTCCCAAATCTGCAATTCTGAAGATTACATGCATTCTTATTCACTTTAACATGCTCGGTCCTCACCCGTTTGTTTTCTATATTTATAGTATTATTACATTGTATGCAGGTAATGGGTTATCGGCCTACAGAGAAGCAGAACCTTGATTTTCATTCGAGAAAAAGCCTGCTAACGTTGTTTTTTCTAGCGAAATTGCTTTTTAGATGGTTTGCTGTTATAATAATTCAATGGGGTGTATGCAGTTAGGAAATAAATAAAGGAAGGGACGTGTATTACAAAGATCCGTTCTAGTTTGCCAGGCACATTCAATAACTACCGCACATTCCATTTCCCCGTTAGATCAGTGACCTGGTTTTATAACACTTAGACGCTAATTAGGTCATGCAGTATAGCACATGCTGTGCATATTTTGTTCATAAGACGGAAGTTACGTGATACATGTACATGTCGATGACTGAAAACAACAGTATCGATTCACCATTAAGACACACACTTCTGTATCCCCGTCGTTATCAATTCATTACCTCGTGAACATTTATAATGATAATAATGCACAATGTTATTCATTATATAGCACTTGACAATGGCCAATAAACACGGGAATTGTTTTGGCCATTCCAGAAACTACAATCAAATCTTTATTATTCCATAAAATGTTGTCTCTGAGTTAAAAGGGGTGCCTCATATTATCGAACTTTTAACGTTGGAGTTTAACCCTTAAAATGCTGTATTTCAAATGGACTATTTCATATTTTAACCAGGTCAAGCTTACGACGGATATTTAGGGATATTTTCTAAAAGTGTATTATGACACACAATCAGTGCAAATCCTGATGAGAGGATTCCTCTAGGAACCCTCTTATCTAAATCTACACTTTTAGATAGGAAACTAGTGTCTCGTTTCCCGCGATGTAAGGCTTAAGAAATGAACAGCGGTGTCTAACTTGTGATCAGATATTGCCGCTGCGCATATCACCATGAATGACAGCTGATATAGCCATACTCAGTTATTGATGTCCATTAGTCCATGTAGCGCCTACAATTTCGATTTCCATTTGATTTTATCCACGTATGAATAATACGCAATAGTTGCCATCATCCCGCTATTCTCCATCCGGCTCGTACTAGCCAGCAACTTAACTCCAGCTATGACACAGTGTACCTGGGTGTCTTGTTAAAACCCGCGTTGTTTTACAATCATTCAATAGGCCAAAAACTTAAAACCGCACCATAAATAATAAAACATGAGTTGACATTACGTTTCAAAGAAGGATAAAGAGTAATATAGACGGTACACTTTTACCCGCGCCCCTTCGCAGTTATTTCTCCTGATTATATTAAATGCTTGTTAAATATAAATGAGTTTTAATTTAGTTTATCATGAGTGCATATAAACACCAAATGTTTCACATAAGCATTCTCGAAATACTCATTATACAATGATTACTCAGATCATGATCACCCCGTGCTAGTTATTGTGATCGAACGGCAATCAAGGGCCACCGTCCGTTGGAATGTCTGATCTCCTTACAAATGGCTACAGTGAATAACATTACTGTCGCATATTGAATACGCTGGTTGCTTTAACACTTACATTGCGGAACACGAGTCGCTAATGCCCTTTTCAAACAGTGTATACCAAGATGAGATGGTTCCTATAGGAGCCCTCTCATCAGGGTCTGCACTGTTTGTCATGTTACATTTTTCTCTAGAAAAATTCCTAAATATTCACCATAAGCTTGCCCTGTTTGAATTGTGGAATAGTCGGTTTAACAATACTGTGTTGTATGGGTTAACTGTTATCATGCTTTATACAGACTGCCCAAAGTTGGATCGATGCTGGTTGGTCTAGTGCTTAGCCCTTTCCTTCATATAAACGTGTTTTCACGCATTTGCAAGCAGAGTAGATTCAGATTAGACGGCTCCTATAAGAGCTGTCTGGTCAGGGTCTGCTCTAGTTTAAACATATTTTATTTCCATATTAGAGGATTTTGGAATAAACAGAGAACAGGTGCTGATGAACAGCCGAGTTACTCAAAGTCTCAATTGGATCTAAACCGTGATATCGCGGTTACCTTAGACGTGTTGTGATTATTTTGCGCCGCATCTATCTCAGTAACGCATTTTATACGCCAGAAGGTAACTTCGGTCGTATTATGGTACGGCGCTGGTCCGTCACTCCGTCTGTCTGTCCGTCTGTCTGTTGTCCGCTCAATAACTTAACAACTGTTGAGTGTGCTGTCTTCATACTTAGTGGAAAGATTGGTCATGGCCAGTAAATGACCCCGATTGATTTACCAGTCGGTCATAGGTCAAGGTCACAGTGTTCCTCAATAAAAACATGTCCGCTTAATAGCTTTTTAATTATTGAGTGTGCTGTCTTCATAAATAGTAGGAAGGTTGGTCATGGCCAGTAGATGGCCTCTATTGATTTTGAGGTCATTCTGTTAAAAGTCAAGGTCACAGTGACATTCGACTCAAAATATTGTCCGCTCAATAGCTTTATGATTATTGGATGTGCTGTATTCATACTTAGTAGGGTGGTTAGTCATGGTCTGTAGATGACTCATTGATTTTGAGGTCATTCGGTAAAAGGTCAACGTCACAGTGACCATCAACAAAAAAACATTGTTTGCTTAGTAACTTGATAACATGAGCCCCCTCCCATATAACAGTGTGCATGTTACGACAGCACATACTTCGGACGTATAATGCTCCGACATATGATACTCTTGTTTCAACATACTGTCTTGTTTTATGAAGTGTAGTCATTTCAATTTATCTCTTGATTTTATTATTCCTGTTTATTATTATTTATATTAAGATATAGCGGATACATGAACATGAATGAGTTAGGGTTTTATAAAAGCATCATGGATATGGCCATGATATGACCTGTAGTATCAATTCTTTATCATGCCATAAGAAGAATGGAGCAGACCCTGATAGAATGGCTACTACCGAGATGGTTTGTCCCGGGTCTGATATGCTTGCATATGTCTGAAAATGTGCAAACTCTAGTATGTGAAGGGTTAAATGTAAGAAGGTGAAAAAGTATTTCTGAACGCAGTTTTAATATATCAGCCTTGCGGTACATAAAATATCGCTTGCATCAGCATATTTTATTGACGCAATACATTTCAACCTGTCTTAAGCGACTATTCATTTATTGAACAAATGAGTCTGTTACATGTACAAACGGTTGCTTAATGCAGATAAAAACAATGCCCAAAATCCTATATAAGCTGTAGGCATAACCTTTGACCTGAATTAAGCGTCTACCTACCATACAGACCAACGAGTAGACCGCGTTTTGATGAACGCTTAGCCCTTTCCCTGTTCAGTAATCATGCAAGAAATAATGGTATCGTGAATATTTATTAGCTGAATAAAAGAAAACCAAGTCAGAGTGTCAAGCAGCTTGTGTGCTTATTTACTGCGCGTACTGTCTGCAAATGTGAGATATGCCGTGAATACAGTTGATTAAGCGCTAAGCATTACAGTAGCAGTATGACATGATTTAAATCCCAAAACGTCATTACATCGTTCAGTTCTTAGCAATAGATTTTCGGAAGCTGCATATTCAATTCATATTACAATTTAATTTGCATCCACGTATAATACACAGTATTACACAGGGTTATGTTTCTTTGCAGAACGTTTATAACATTCTAACTCACAATGTACTGGGTCCATGCTTACGAGTAAAGCTTTTAGTTGAGTCTGAGTTCGTTCTCAAGTTTTTGATTGGTCAGATTTGAGCATTTGGCTCAAGTCTGACCAATCAAAAGCTTGCGAACTCAAATTTGACCAATCAAAAGCTTGAGAACGAACTCAGACTCAACTAAAAAGCTTTATAGGCATGGACCCTGGTTTGAAAATATTTTCAGTGGATGTAAATGTGTTATACTGATTTTTCAGTAATTTAAAGGCTCTTACACACGTGTTTATGTTTGTGATATCCATCAACCCATTACCTAATAACAAATATTAATCAGATTTACCATTTGTATGCAGGGTCCGAGTGCACTATCATTTGCAAACGGTGTTTATGATCACCAGAAGGCTCATATATGGACCCTGTGAGCAGGGACAGTTTGAATCTTCTCGTATTTTAACCTGACCATACTCTATGGACTCTACCAATAAACAATGTTGGTATATTTACTCTGAAAATTCAGCGTTTAACGGGTTAATATTCGTAACGACAGGAGGTATCTGCTAAATGAAGTAATAACCATGCAGTTACGTGTGGCATCTTCTGTCCGACTTAATTTTCTATTTCTATTAAGATAATGAAAAAGATGAGAGGCTTGGTGAGTTAAATCAAATGGTAAAACTGGATAGTTTAATGTACGAGGTTGTCATAAAAGTTTTCTCGACCTATCAGTGCTAAAAGTCCAAGTTATACATTTTGTATTATGCAAAAATCACACCTAGTGCTGCAGAATACAGTAAATATGAATTGCCAATATGGCATGCATTCATGAATCGAGCTCATTCATTACATATAAATGTACATAAAATCGTATGTAAATATAGCCTCAAAAGTGTTGCGGGAAGCGTTAATAATTGGAATAAAGAGCTGATAGCGACACTTACTACAATAGGTCCCTCGAGCAATAAATAGGATCTTTAACCTTACTTTCGCCCACCTGGCCTTAGGAATAGCACTGTTAAGGATGATCGCGTTAGCAAGAAGCTTACTGTAGCTCAATTTTAATTCTTAAAACAAACGTTTTGCCTTGATTAAATTGTATTAGATTTGGTGACTTATTTCTGGACATTATTAGTAATGGACACTTAAAGTTTATTTCTTCCTCGAATTACAAAGTTTATTGCATTGGGCGTAAAACGCTAAAGGCATAGTTAACTGACTTGAGTATGTGCATAATTATACACAACAGGAGTGTTATGTTAACTGGTCTATTGCATGATATAAAGATATATGTCTGTTTACTGTTACCAGAAACACACATGTCGACATCTTGATTGAACAAAGCCCTTCCAACTGAGGCAGACACGAATAAGTAATTTACAATCCATATATATCGTAGCAGCATCAAATCATCAAAACGTGTTTTATAACATGCCAGGTATAATACATCATGCAGCACATAGAACATAAAACATATATGTATTTAAGCAAACAGAGCAGATCCTGATCAGACGTCTCCTACATGAGCCCTCTGTATCCATATATTATAAAACGTTTTAGTTGAGTCTGAGTTCGTTTTCAAGTTTATGATTGGTCAGATTTGAGCCTTTGGCTCAAACCTCACCAATCAAAAGCTTGAGAACAAAATTCAGACCCATCTATAAATCTTTATAAGCATGGACCTTGATCTTTATCTACCTTGTTTGCAAATGTCACAGAAACGCGTATTTATCGAGAAACTGGTTAAATACAGTTTACTGCATTCTGCGTATCACTTCCCATTACGCATTGTATACCAGATGCCAAGCCGTGATTTCTTATGCAAACGGAATTGATACAGATCCATCATGTGACATCTTATCAGGTTAATGCGGAACATTCACACAGGAGCTTTTTGCTTACCTACTCTCTTGTATTTAATTACCGCCTGTGTATAGACTCATGTTTTGTAGTCGCTTTAACCATTTCCTCCATGAATATTCATGTTAGAAATAATGACCTCATGAATATTAATCAGATTAATTTGTTATAATAGAATATGGACACATGCATTGTTTGCCATGACATATGTATTTTGTAAAATCATATCTTTATTATATCTAAAGCAAACAGAGCAGACCCTGATCAGAGGGCTGCTCTGTTTGCAAAGGCATAGAACGGCGTATTTATGGCGTAAAAGATTAAAGGAGAGTTACAGTATGAACACGAAACGGATGCGTTAGCATGAATGTCTGAAACCAGGTTGATGTCGTATTTTATGTTTTCAAATTTCTACAGTGATGTTTGTATTTCAAACAAAAAGTTGCATAATGTACCACTGTTTTTGTCCTGGACCTACACGAACAGTAGAATCTGTCTTAAGCGACCATCAGAAAAGAAAAAAAATAGTTGTAGGTCTGTTAGGCAGGTGGTGGTTTAATGCAGGTCAAACGTAACACAGAAAGCTCCTATATTGCCATGCATAAAGCAACCAACTGCTTTTTAAGACTCCAATGGTAAAGAAATGAAAGGCGGTTAAACCCTTCCCTCATATAAACGCCTTTTCATACATATGCAAACAGAGTATACCCAGATCAGACGGCTCGTGGCTCTTTGTTTATGAAATTACAACACATCGGACGCTGCATTTGCTAGCCAGACTAAATAATCCTGTGTACGTTTTTCACATATGCAGTTGTAAAATCCATGATGTCATTATTTCTTATATGAATATTTAACGGGGAAGGGTTAAGCCATGTTCTCCTGTATACCCCATTTGCCAGCAGTTTTGATCCTGATGATGCATAACTATCTCCAAGTTGGTTAATGGTTAGCAAAAGTCATGTTAACATTTTTTATTCCCAATGTCTACAGTAAACCCCCTCTAAACCGGAATTCTATTAGAGAAGAATTTAGATACCAATACTTTTAGGCAGAAGGTTTCTTATGGCATGGTGAAAGGGGAGATTTATGATGCATGACTTTCACCCAGCATTAAGCTACCACCTATATCCAAGACTGATATTTATACAATATATAACGCCCGGTTTGCAGGGCTATACTTTACTTAGAAATGTATTAATCCAAACAGTGTGGCCATGTGTATAGACACTATACTACCCTCTACGTAATGGGACACGTCATGTCCGCTCTCATTACGTATGCAACTGGACATTATGGCACCATTTCTATTATTTAATACCAGAGTGACATGGTAGCAAATAGTGTAGATTTTGACCTAACTGCTTTTTCAGGAGCAGTTCCATCTGCATCTAAACGTTTTGCCCACGTTTGTAATAACTCTAAATTACTGTGATCAATCTAAGTATTGGGACACCCAGTTCACTCTCACCATATGTTTATAAAGTTGTATGTGTCAATTTGTTAGCGTTTTGATTAGTTTGAAAAAGACTTACACACAGAGGAGTAATAGTGTAGACCTTCATCAAACTGCTCTTTCGGTGACAGTTTGACCTAGCTCTGTGCTATTTGCCTCCTTTGTAGAGCAAACATGGAACAGTTGGTGTATCACATATGCAGCTATACATTCAACCATTCCAGTTAATTAGGTGCGTTTCAATCCTAGATAATCGCTATGAACAATTAGTTTTACCTAAATCACCCGATTTATCATTTTATCCAGCTAATGTATACATTCACATTTTATCCACGTGGAAACATTTGTAAGTATTACATTAATAATCGTTATATGGAGCAATTAGGCACATTTACCACAAGTTATTCCCTCTGGTTACATTACGAAATACTAAGCCATTGCAAAAGCAATAAAGATGCAAGTTTAAAATGGTTTAATACGGCAATTCCTACAATAACTAACCAATTGCTGCACAGTGGTCCCATTGCAATATGTTTGCTTAATGAAGTGCGTGAGAAAATTGTTATTATAATTCGACCTTCCTGATTTTAAATAACTTCTAGTTCTATCTTGTGTTTTAGAATTGAGTAAATGGTACAAATGTCTTGCTTGAAATGGTGAATGTAATCAGGCAATAATTAGAAAATGTAAAATAGTGGTTTGAAAGAAACTAGGGATTTGTTTAATATAGGAAAAATATAATTCCAAGAATTTCCAATTATGTGGATGCATGCAAGCGATCCTTAGAAAACACAAGCGTGATCAAAACCACATACGTCAGGCTGGCGAATATGGTACACTTAAACAGTACCATATTTACCCTATGTATACTGACAGCAACAGTTAGCCAATGTATACTGACAGGAACATTTACCATAAGTATACTGACAACCGCAATTACGCTTAGTATACTGACAAACACAATTACGCTAAGTATACTGACAGACACAGTTATTCTACGTATACGGACAGACACAGTTACCCTTAGTATACTGAAATGAATAGTTACCATATAAATACTAACGTGCATATTTACCTTATGTATAATGACAGGCACAGTTACCCTATGTATACTGACAGTCACACTTATCCTATTTATACTGACATCCACAGTTACCCTACGTATACTGACAGGCATACTTAAGTTTACTGACAGGCATAGTAACCCTTAGTATACCGATAGACACAGTAACCCTAAATATACTGACAGCCACAGTTACCCTAAGTATACTGACAGCCATAGTTACTCTAAATATCCTGACAGTCATATTTACCCTTAGTATACTGATAGGTACAGTTACCCTATGTATACTCACAGCCAAAATTACTCTAAGCCACAGTAACCCTAATTATACTGAAAACATAGTTACCCTAAGTATATTTACAGGTATAGTTGCCCTAAGTGTAGTGACATGCACAGTTACCCTAAGTATAATGACAGGCACATATACCCTAAGTATACTGACATGCATAGTTACCCTAAGTATAGTGACATGCACAGTTACTCTAAGTATACTACCGGGCATAGTTACGCTAAGTATACTGACAGACACAGATACCTCAAGTATAGTGTCAGATATATTTACCCAAAGTATAACGACAGCCAAAGTTACACTTAGTATACTGGCATACATAATTACCCTTAGTATACTGAAAGGCATAGTCACACTTAGTATACTGACAGCCACAGTTACCCAAAGTATACTGACAGGCATAAGTACTCTAAGTATACTGACAGACACAGTTACCCCACGTATACTGACATGTACAGTTACCCTATGTATACTGACAGGCATATTTACCGTAAGTATACTGACAGGCATAGTTACGCTAAGCATACTGACATATATTGTTACCCTAAGTATATTGACAGCCACAGTTACCCTAAGCATACTGACATGCATAGTTACCCTAAGTATATTGACAGATATACATGTAGTTACTCTAAGTATATTCTCAGTCATAATTGTCCTAAGTATACTGAAAGGCCCATTGCGTTAAGTATACAAATAGATCGAACAGCTCATGAATAAGCTATAAGGGTCTACGATAGTTTCTACTATGTCAGTCCAAGTTCTCCTTCAGTAACAAAGCCGTGTGATGGCCTCATATGATGGCATTATCTGCCCTCACATGTCAGTATGCAGCGACATCAGTACAGGAGGACAGTTGTCTTCACGTGTATAACTTTATCAAAATATAATCAAGTTCCTAGAGACACAGGTAGTCATTTAAGGTATGCAGGTTTCAAGCAAAATTTGGCCAACCACATTTCGGAATATACCTTAAACTTTGGTAAATTATACGAACATGTTTCTATCAGAGACAATGTCTTAACTGATAAGGAATGTCGCATTTTCCATGACAATACTGGTGCAAAAAGTATTAATGCATTAAATAACATTGGGTCAAACTATAGAGTCTATGGTATCCCACCTCAAAACACAGATATTACAGTTGTAAATTTCTTAGGATCTATGTTTTCAGTGGGAATATCTTATAGTGCTATCCATATGACTAAGAGTTCTCTTTCGTCATTAATTGCGGTGAAAGGGAGCGATTATTCTGTTAAAAAATGTCCTGTTATCACCAGATTTATGTTTGGGTCATTTAACCGCAGACAAACCTGCCTCATTCCACCCATAATTACTTGAAGGCATATTCTCCCACACATATCCTAGCTCTTATATTGTTAAGATTGATGCTGGCAATGCCAGGGGCTTTCTTATCGGAACAGAGAGCCCAATTGACATAAGGAACATACACACATTGATAGGTGTTGTTGAAATTTCCATTGATAGATTGGTGAAACAGAATAGACCATTTAAAGCCCTTTGTGTAGCTAATGCGATACACGTGTCTTAAGCCAACACAAACTATTTTAGAGGTAATGTCCATAATTTATTCCTTAGTTATCATTAGCCTGATTGGGCAGTATATCGAGAAATTATCAAGCTAGCTCAAGTCAGTGTTCACTAAGATTTTCACAGGCATTGACACACATAAACGCATACAGCTACAGGGTGCAGTTACACTTAGTCTAAAGGTGCAACATTCAGAATATGCTCAACTGTGCAGACTACGAGCTTATGACTCCGGTTGGACTCTTTCAACGTCTATATTAAACGAATGGTCAGTGCATCATTTGCTGAGAATGTGTTGTCAATGGCTAATAAGGATTATTTCCTTGTAGTATACATGCATTTGGTGGCCGCCCAAATAACACTACACATAGAGTAATATCAAGTGTTGTCTTTGTTGTGATTTATGCCTGCTGCTCGTAAACACTCTTCAAAATCTCAATTGAATCCATCAAATGGATTTGTGCTGGGATTATAAGAGACATAACTGTAAGTTGAAGTTTGATCGAGATTCTCCCAAGCACAAATACATGATGATGGGCTCATTTGCCTACACATGATCCCCATCCCGAATTTAACATTTACTCATTAGTAAATGTAAAAGGTGTGTTTCTATTACACAAAAGTCGTGTATGTTATGCGCTACTTTAGTTTAGGCATAATATTAGTTTAGAAACTCATGTTCCTTATGTTCACTCGCATCAGATTTAAATAATGACCTGTGAGGCCAGATAAGCATATCTCAAATGAGTCAATCATTATTTATTTGTGCTTTGCAGATTCTCTATCAAACTTGAACAATTAAACCTGTCAAACTGCTGGCAAGTTAAACCATTTGGATTTCTTCATGTAGTTAGAATAGTCGCATTACAAAAGAAAAACAATACTTATATATTTGCTTTGTATGTGTATATATATTTTCCCTCACGATTTCGTGTAAAATCATGAACTAAATATAACAAAGGATACTTGATTTCATTCAATACGAAGTTAGTCATAACTGCTACACACTGGACTGTTTAATACTTTGGCTGTCCGACTAGTAACGAATGTCGTAAGAGGCTAATCATAACTGCTGCGCACTGGAATGTTTGAAACGTTTGGCTATCTGAGTAGTAACGAATGTCGTAATAGGTTGTAAGAGGTTAGCCTCAATTGCTGCCCAGCGTGTTGTGTGGTTGTTTCAGCTCACAGAGTAGTAGAGAACGTCGTAAATAAGCGCTAAGATCGTGTCGTACAATCTATAACATAAAATGATCCTTTATAAATTATACTATATACCATTTCCACTTTAATAATATTACAAGTGATGATCTTTTTTTGCATTTCGTTTTACGAGAGACGATATCCATGCACACATGTATATACAGTAAAACCTCTCTATAACGACCACTAAATTACACCAAGTGTTTTGTATTAAAGGCAGGTGGCTGCTTACAGCAAGGTGAAAGTAATACAGAACGCTCCTATATGAGCGTTCTGTTTTACTTCCACCTTGCTTTAAGCAGCCCAAAATACCAACTCATTTACATTATTAATCCAAACCTGAAGGCAATCGTATCATTGCTAGGTGCAGACGGTGGTGTTAACTCGCTAACAAACTAACAAATAAAGCAAGCCAAAACCGATACATGTATTTCCCTAGTCCTTCGGTGATATTAGCCTAGCATTTTAACCCACATATTCTTAAATAATGATCATATTCTATCCCTAAGTTGTATTAAAGTGTTGTTATATATGGGAAATGGTTAATCGGCTTACGGAGAATCTAAACGGAACTTGTGTTTTGCATTTATTTCATTTCCAGATGGAACCTGCTTATGTCGTTTTACTCTAGCATAATTGCTTTTGAGATGGTTGCTGTTATAATAATTCAATGCCGTATAGGTGTAAGAAAAAACAAAACGGAGAGGCGTGTATTACATAGAACCGGTCTAGATTGCCAGACTTTTTGTTTATCACATTAACGTGCATTCTACTTCCCTGTTACGAGATCAGTGAATAGGGTTTTATAACAACTCAAAGTTAATAGGTCGCATAATATAGCACAGACAATGCCTGTTTTGTTCCTGGGAAGGAAGTAATGTGATATATATTAATAGCTGAAAAGACAGTATTGATTCATCCTAGGGGCACTACCTTTTTTATCATCGTCTTTATATTCAAACATTTAACTCAGGAATACTTATACAAAACGTCATAGTATGTCAATCAATAAACTATATTCAGACCATTTTTATCCGATAATCTAATAGAACAGACTGTGATCAGACGGCTGCTACAGGAGTCGTCTGATATCAGTCTACTCTGTTAGCAAAAGAGGTAAAACGACGCTACATCATTCCATTTTCGAGCTGTCAACGTTGAATGCATGTTACAACAGACGAACAATGTACCGTTATTATCATAAGCGTAAGGTGATCGTAAGTAAACAGTGCTGACTCAGGTCAAACTACGCATTAAGGAGCATTTTCATCAGGAACGTTGCTAATTGCTACCATATCAGTCTAATTTAAAGTTATCAAAATGCTGACAAACTGGATTGTTTATCTTTACCATCTGGTGGAGAGGGGGTATTATTTGCTGAGAGGTGGTATTAGTGGTGGAGATGGGGTATTACTGGCGGAGAGGGGGTATTACTAGTCGAGAGGTGGATATTACTGGTGGACAGGCTGATATTACTGACTGACAGGGGATATTGCTGGTGGATAGGGGGATATTACTGACGGAGAGGGGGTATTACTGGTGAAGAGGGGATATTACTGGTTGAAAGGGGATATTATTGGTGGAGAGGGGGGTATTACAGGCGGAGAGGGATATTACAGGCGGAGAGGGGACATTATGTGTGTGAAACATTAGGGTAATTAGGCAACCTGCCGAAGATTCGTGGGATAGACCGGTGTCACTAATGTGTTTATATCCTATCCGGTGTGCAGCATTATGTAATTGGCTTATAAAATGATTATACTCGCAAACCATAAATGACAACTTTGAATGTGCAAAGCAATATGCAGTTTTATATGATCGTTATCCATAAATGAAGCATTTGTTATGGAATTCTGTTTCGCCCATGCAAAACGTATACATTTACAGTTATAGTGTGCTTATATAGTCCTTGTTCGATGCATTTCCCTAATTACTCCAATTTTTCGGACCGACACAGAAAGGAAAATAGTGTAAATCCGAATCAAACTGCTCCTTAAGGGACGTTTTGATCAGGGTCTATAAGTGTGTTACTATATAAACAATGCCCTTCATTGCTGTTGAATTGGATTTTCTAGACATAAGTCTAACACCGACGTTTCGCCGCCGTGCATATCACCATCAATGGCAACTGATTTAGCCATATCCATGAGCATTAAATTAAAATTGATGAGCATTAAATCATGTGGCGTCATCAATTCCGATTTCCATTAATCTTATCCGCGTAGGTTTAATACGCAATATTTAGCTTTATCCTGTCATTCGCTAACTGACTCGTGTTTGTTAAAAGCTTGTCCCCGGTTGAGATACCTTAGGCTAGTAAATTGGCGTCCAGCTAGTATCAAAGCTGTTTACGACTCATTCATTAGTTTCTTAGAAAGACTACCGCATCGTAAATAGTAAAATTGATACCAACTCCAAATCTGAGTTGGTATTAATTTTCAGAGCGGGGTAAGAGTTAATGAGTTGGTCGAAGGTTCACATCACATCGCTGGGCGTGCGTGCCTTTACTCCATAAATACGCATAAATTTGCAAACACAGTTGACCGAGATCCGAGCCGTCTAATCAGGGTCTCCTCTGTTTGCTTATGAAATAATATAGATATGACAGTTTCTACCAAACGATCCTGTGTACATATGCCTTTGTAAAAACTCAGCTAATAAATATTCATGATGTCACTAGTTTTTATATGAATATTCATGGAAGTTGGCCAATAACATGATAGGGAGCAAATATTAGTTTTCAACCCAGCTTAAGAAAGCTCAAGTAACACCAATTTTCAAAAAGGATGACTCTTTCATTGAAAAAAAAAACCAAAAACATTTTACCCACCTTCCCCAAAATTAATGAACCTCTTTTTAGAGACCAACTGACAAAACATTTTTAAAAACACTATATTTCACAACTATTTATCTGCGTTTAGAGCCTCTTTTGTGGTCAGACTGCCTTGCTCCGCATCAGGACTGGAGTGATGCCTTGGGCAAAAACATGCACATGGGAGCTGTTCTGATGGAGCTGTCAGATGGATTTCACAGTATCCCCCATGATTGCTATTTGCAAAACTCCAGGCTTATGGTGTTTCGGTCCAGGCCTGTAATTTGTTACATAGCTTTCATTTAGAACGCCAGCAGATACTGTTGTTATTCCTGGCAGAATATTATCAAAGGGGTACCCCAGGGATTCACTATGGGGCCTCTTCATTAATGGTATCCTTTTTTTGCACAGTTCTACACTTTAGAACTGTGCTGACGACAACACCTTATATTTATGTTGTAAAACCGACGAGGCCCTGTAGTTAACTTGAAGCTGGATTGTCACAGTCTGATAGATTGGTTCAAATTTGACAAAATGCACGCACATCCTGATATATTTCAAGTCATAACAGTTGGCAAAAACTCTTTCAGCAAACTAAAAAGGTTCAATATACCAAACAGTACCATTCAGTATGAAGAAACAGATAAACGTCTAGGCATATAAATTACATTTCAATGGACAGATCACTACATTTTGCCAGAGTGTGACAAGACAGCTCAATGTGCTTCGCCGTCTCAGCAAGTTTTTAAACACTGAATATAGACATCTGTTTTTTAAATCCTTAATTAGTTCAAATTTTAAGTATTGTCCAATCATCTGGCATTTTTGTAGTAAAGCCAGTACAGAAAAAATAGTAACCCTCCAGCACAGGGGCCTTAAATTGTTTTTAATGATTTTACTTTTTTATACCCAGGCTTGGTAAATAGAGTGTATCTACCAACACTACAGTTAAGGATGCTTCATACTATAGCTACCTAATCATTCAAATGTATCAATAACATTTCACCTATTCATGTCAGAGAATATTAAGTTAATCTTAAACAATCTTCTTATACTTTCAGGTATGAACATGCAGATCAGGTACCGACAGTTCGGACTACGACATATGGTCGAATGTTCTTCTGCTTCGAGTCAGCATGGGTGTGGAACAGTCTCCCGAATCACTTCAGAACCACATCAGTGTTTAAGGAGTTTAGGAGGCTGATCCGCACCTGGACTGGACTTAGCTGTGGCTGTTCCATATGTCGCAGTTAGCCTGTCTTGTAAAAATATTTATCTGCTTTATAGTTCTTATTTAGTTAGTTTAGTTATATCTTGCTGCTGCCAACCGTTTATATGCCTTTTATGTTTTTGTTATTTTCTATGCTTTCTGTAAATGTGCTTCGTTTTCCCCCGTCTTACCGTGGCACGTCTTATCTCTTTACGAAATGAATGGCAACATGTCAAACAGGGTGTTCGTATTGTTTATTCACTCAAAATGTAACAAACATGACACCACATTGGGATCTAAAAAATGCCAAATATGTTTACTATTTTACTGCCTCTGTGCTGTGCTGTGTTTGCTTATGTATGTATAATGTGATGTATATATTTCCTGTTGTGTTGTAAATATTTTGTTCTCCTCAATACCCTATTTTTGACCTGGTGTTACATGTACAGTGTGCAAACAGTGCAGATCCTTGTGAATCAGGTTTCCATTACTGGAAAACAAACCATGAACAACTTCAATATGCATAACCTGTACTGTGATAAACAGCTGTGCTTTGTATGTATTATGGCTGCTAATATAACACGTATAACTACTAACACAAGATCTCGGAATAGCTGATACGTTTTTAATGTTGTAGCATCAACTATTTGTGTATCGTAAATCACTTAATATATGTCAACCCTTTCTTTTTCAGCCTGTTATACTTGTGTTTGTCGGAAAATAGATGTTACAGCCAATGTGTATTGTTATAATTTTATTAATTTTGTCCGACGTAAAATAAAATGCATTGTATCCTGTATCGTGGAGTAAAGGGTTAGTGACTTTGTATTAGTGCATTTTTGTCTAAATATAAATCAACAGTAACCCTTCGCTTGCTATTCACGTCAATATACCTACCTGTAAATAGTGAAGACCCAGATGAGACAGCTCCTGCAGGAGAGGTCTCATCAGGGTATGCACTATTTACACGTTGATTGTGCAACCAATGCACTCCACAGCAGTGATTGCACAGCGAAATACTTGTACACAGTGAAGATATATGTAATTATACAACAGGGCATGAGTAAAGAAGGAGAAATGTATTTTAAAATTCAGCAAGCGAAGGGTTAACGTATCTGTTCTGACTCTTTCCGCACCAGATACATTTCATCCGCGTCTACTTCATGTTTAAAGTGGCATCCCCTTTTTATTTGTTTACCAAAATATATTTAGTGTCAAATTTGGATTTTGAGGCGACGCCGGGTTGCACAATAAGATCTCTTTTGGGTGGACGCTTTAGGGAGTTCGCACTGCAGTTCAATCTTACAACTTATAAAACCTATTGCACTGCCTTAGATTGTATTATATCATCTACTTCGGACTCTATGTACTGATTATACTCACACCACGGTAACACAGCGCTCGTTCGAACACTCAAATAATCATCAGTATTGGTCTTAAACACATGTATCAGCTTAAGGTGGCGAGATAGTTTAGCCCCAGATATCGAAATATCTTATTTAAAGCTACCTAGAGCCATTTTTCCTGAGCCTAGTTGGTTAGTTATATTAATTTATTTGATTATTTTTCAGAAACATCGATAACCCTATCAAAACCGACATTTGAAATCTAAACCGACATTTGAAATCTATTTAAATGTGCCAGTTTGATTTTTTCAAACAGCGATTACAATGTTATCCTTTGGGCTAAACTTATTGTAATTTGCCAATATGTGAATCATTAGCATGATTAGGGAACTGTGTCACAGATGTTTGATAAAACTCTCCGTTTGGGAGTTATGCAATATTTTAGTTTTAAGACCCCTAAAATTCTGCCCCCGCTACGTTTCGTTTGATCTCAGGTTGAGACAATGCTCTTTGATATGCCGCAAACAGCGGAAAGGAATAGAAAGACCCCAATTGTGTTGCGTAATCTTATAATTATCTATAGCTTTCAATCAAAATTATATCCAATGGAGAGCTTATAATATGTGTGATATTTTCCAATAAGCTTCTACCCCTTTCTTCCACCCGATCAATTAAAAAAATGCTGGTTTAATTGCCGGTTTCCCATAAATCACCCATCAGAAAGCTTATCTAGTCATGTGGCCTACATAGTTTGAGGCTACCGAGAGGGAAATGCGTATAAATAGCCGTCTATATCACGTATGTGCCCTATTTATCAGTTTCCCCCTAGGTGCCCCTGATAAGCCTTCCTCGTAAATGACTGACTGGCTAAGTCAGAGAAAAGCTCGATGGTAATAAAGTAAAAGGGGTTTATACGGCTTTTGTGGAATATCTTATGGCATTTCTTTAACGCAATGGATAAAAGAGACTAATGTCTATTCATTAATGCAAAAATATAAAAAAAATAAATGATTTTTTTTGTGTTTCTAACATACTGTGGCACCTTAACTCATTCTCTCCTGGACTACTTTTAGACCCAACCTCTTTGAATTAATCTACCGAAAAGGAGCATTTACTATAGTATAGAAAAGGAGACATTTAAAAGTGTGTAGTTTTTAAACAATTGTGATAAATAAAGCATTTGCTCCTATATCACCATGGTTTCAATAAATGAGTTTTAAAGAGCCGCAAAAAGGCGCCATCAGGGGCGAATGAGTTAACACTTCGGTGACAAATTGTTTTTAACGGCTATCATGTTTCATGTTTCAAAGTGTCACTTTCTTAAAACATATAACCAGTGTTAGATAGTTTGAATGCCGAGGAGATGCCAAGTGACGTGGAACCTCTTCTGGATCCAAACAGTTTGCAAAGGTTATCGTGGATTCGCCTGTGCCATTGAAAGTGTTGTTGCACTTTGAATGTCATACAAAAATAGCATCCTCCGAACTAGTGAGGATTTGCTAAAACAAACCCAAACGTATTGTTTATCGTTACATGATTGATGATCTAGTCACAAGTTTTGATAGACGTATCAATTTGGTCCATTACCCGTCCATCTTGCGCACTCGTGTTATTTGCCTTTCCCAGTGACTGCTATCTGTCATTTGTGTAACTGATTGAAAATAACATTGATTTTATTACTCCACTGAAAATTACATTGATTTTATTACTCCATATTCTGACTTTGATAAGTCGCTTCAATGATCAAGGACTAAAGGCATATCTTTAGCAAGTGTTTAAACCATTTTTCCGCTATTCCCGATTCTACTCGCATATACAAACAGCTTGATTCCAGATGTGACGTCGGATAATTTGGCGTCAAAACAGGATAACGCCTTTTGATTCTCAGAATCTGAAATAGTAACTATTGTACCAAATTCAAATTTGAGCAAACATATGTTTAAATATGTTTAACGCTAACTAGAATGCATTCACTGTGGAGATGACTGTAACGCAACGGACTCATTTGTAAGAATCTTTTGAATAAGTGCAATATGATTGTTGTGTTTCAATGATTTAAGATGTCATTTTGCTAGGTCGATATCTGTTGTTTTGTTTTTTCGTTCCATTTCTTTCCAGTTTATGCACGCCTTTCAAGCATTATTCAAACTGATAACTGAAGCGGATTTCCCTGGTGACGTGTTGGTCTGTATATGGAATATATTGGTCTTAAATTAGCATCATTTTCTTGAATTACTGTGCGTTGTTATAAACACTGTTGTAAAATTGTGTATACATAGATGTCTAGGAGACAGATGGCAGCTTAATACAGGTTGAAAGTCATGCAGAAATTTCACCCTACATTAAGCAGCCACCTGCCGGAAAATATTGTCTTTCTCTACTAGAATTCCGGTTTAGAGAGGTTTGATTGTACACGTTCAACGTTGCTACCAGAACGTATGTCAGTAGTTACTTAACTAGTTCAACGCTGAATTATCGAATTGCAATAACCCGTCAGGTTTAAGCCTTTCATAGTGCGTGGACCATACACAGTAAAACCTCTCTATAACGACCACTAAATTGTGTTAATTAGTTGGTATTTAGGACAGGTGGTTGCGTAAAGCAAGGTGAAAGTAAAACAGAACGTTCCTATAGGAGCGTTCTGTTTTACTTTCACCTTGCTTTAAGCAGCCACCTGCTTTTAACACAAATATTTGATGTAATTTAGTGGCCGTTATAGAGAGGTTTTACTGTATATGGTCCACGCACTAAGAAAGGCTTAAACCTGACTGGCGATTGTGAATGACAAATAGTGCAGACTCTGATCAGAAATAGCATCTATCAACCCACTGGTATGGGTATACACTGTTTAATACCAGTACATGCGAACCAAATCCAAAGGGTTAATTGCATTTAGATAGTCAATACAGCAACATTGCTAATATTCGCTGTGAAAGGAAAGCATTGTACGCTCTCTGTATCAAACTTGCTTTTCAAAACAGAACACATACTGTATAATATCAGTTTGACCCTTTTTCAATTACGCATTGATTATTTGTATACATGCATAAGTGTTTCGCATATATTACTTGTATACAAACATAAGTGTTTGGTATTATAAATCTAATAATGTAGTTATTTATATTTCTTTCTGATAATTGTTTATCTGACATAAACATAAACACAATACAGTAACAAATCGATATTATGAAGTTTTAGTAATGCGGCTTTAATGCCTTTGTAGGCAGGTGGCTGCTTAATGCCGGACGAAAGTCATGCAGAAAGCTCCAAGAGGAGTTTTCTGCATGCATTTCACCCTGCATTAAGCTGCCACCGTGTTAAAGATCAATAATGGTACGTATTTGAGTGTATGTACTATCGGATTTTTACTGTAGTATACTTTCAGTAATTGCTCCATGTGGGTACACACTTTTGTAAATGTGACTTTTGAGCAAGTAAAACATTGAGGCTAGAAATCATCTATATTCTGTTCTGTAAATCATACAAACGTTTGCCCAAATCAGGCGCAATTGTGACTAAATCCTCTTCGATTAACCCTTCGCTTGCTGAATTTTAGAATACATTTTTCCTTCTTTACCCATGCCCTGTTGTATAATTACATATATCTTCACTGTGTACAATTATTTCGCTGTACAATCACTGCTGTGGAGTGCACTGGTTGCACAATCAACTTGTAAATAGTGCAGACCCAGATGAGACAGCTCCTGTAGGAGCTGTCTCATCTGGGTCTGCACTATTTACAGGTGGGTATATTGACGTGAATAGCAAGCAAAGGGTTAAGTGTTTGAGAAACTGTTGATTGTTCGGATCCTGATAGACGCCCCGTCTACAAGAGCGAGTCAGCCTGCGATTAGTAGGAGAATAGCAAATAGAATGCATAAGCAACGTAAAATATACTTAATAAATGTGAAAGAACACTATCGGTTCAGAACTGGGTCTAGTGCGATTTTGACTATTTCAGATTCTAATTAGATAGATAGATAGATAGATTTATTTCGGTAAAAAGTGTACATAACATGGCAAAACATAACTATGACAACATATAAAAAGCCATGTAATGCGCACTAGAAACCAAGGATTACACAAAAAAGGAAAATAATTTCCTTATTTCCATTGTGGTCCTTGATTCTAGTGGCAAGACACAGAGAGTCACGGAATCATTATAATTAACTATCACAGGTATTATCTTAAAATATAAGTATCACAGAAGCATCCCTATTAACACTGTTAATTTCAAAATATGTCGGTTATAGAATGTCGATGACCATGCTTACAGATTAACACCGCAGAGTATCAGAACAATTCATAAGAGTCATATTAAAGAATAAATTGAAACAAACCTATCAAATTAACAAAGATAAAACAGTAATTAATAAAACTAAGCCCTGATATTCAAGAAAATGCAAAAAAATACAGAAGAGCCGTCATTTAAAGAAAAATGTTGTATAAATTATTCTTCATCTATCAAAAACTTTTTAGCATCAACTTTAAATTGACTAAAAGATTTGCTTTGTCTTAAATTCAGTATTCTCGAATAATATGTAGAGAAGAGAAACTACTGGCCGAGAGTTACATTTTTTATATCCAAAGCAAAACTTAGCATATACACACAGTGTAGATCCTGAGGAGATACTCACTGTTTCGCCGCATATATTGTAGATGCAACAGTTTGGTTTCCCGCAGTTAATGTAATAACCCTTTTGGATGTACGAAACGAGTGCATTGTCATTTTCAAACAACGTAGACCTAGAAGAGCCATCCGACCACGGTCAGCACTTTTTGTCATTCATAATCATCTCGCTTGTTTTATCCTTTCATATTGTATGGGCCATATTTGTAATCAATGATGGACTATTTCTCTCGAAGAAATAGCATTGGTACGATTAATCATTTGAACTGTACATTACTGATCATTGAAAACTACGATTGTCATTATACGTATCACACAGACACTATTTGTATGTCTAGGCGTTTTAATTTACAGATGACACATACGAACATCGACCACATTTAGCAGATGTTTATATTGTCATTGCCACAATCCATAAATAGCGTGACTTGTTTAAGAAACACAGATGTATGTAATTTAAAAACGTAATTTGATACATCGAATTGTTTCTCGACGCAAAGTAACAATCGACATTCTGGGAGTGAAGGCTGTCTTGAAGATTGGTTTGTTGTCACGTGCGACTAGTTTCAATGTCGACACCTTATCTTCGAAAGGCGTTTTGTTTCCCGATATTCCGCTATATTGCTGTACATATACCTGTGCCAAACTATAACTTCTGTATGACCAAACCGCGTGCCATGAATTGATAGTCGACTTACAGTATCAGCAAGTCGAATTGTAAATTATCATGCTACGCATGCCTAGTCGCAGGCACCACTCAATGTTTAACCATTTTCGCCATAAATACGCATTTCTATGACTTTGCAGACATAGTAGACCCTGATCAGACGTTTCCTGCAGAATGTCTGATCAAGGTCTGTTCTGATAGGATAATACAGTTTCTGCCATGGCCAAACATTCCCGACCATGTGGCATAACACAATTTATTATAATTAATATTCATAGTGTCATTAATTATTACATGAATATTTATAGAGTGAGGGGTTAAGTCTCAAATTATGTGCAGTAATTACCACCTACCATGCATATCATCATTCGCAATAATGGTGAATTCAATCATCCGTAATCAAAATGAATGCAATCATTAGCACTCATATTGCACTGATATACGCACGTGTGTCAGAAGAAACACCTTGAAACAAGTAGACATTTTCCGTTAATAGTTCCTATAAGACTTAAACGGATCGAAATGTAGTAAATGTATTTAACCCATTACACCATAGCCTATTTTCAGATCCAACTTCTTTCAATGAATCTATCGAAAAGGAGCATTAACTAGAGAAAAGGAAAAGTTTAGAATTTAGTAGCTTGAAACCGTTGTGATAAATAGAGCATTTGCTCCTATAGGACCAACTGCTCTATTTATCACAATGGTTTCAAGACGTGACCATTACAGGGGAATAGGAAGACGTATTTATGGAGGAAAGGGTTAAAGGCCAAAATGTTGAGCAGAGTGAGAGGTACAGAGTAGGCTTGCATATAGAGAATGCGCTGTAGCTTTATTGTACTATTACATTTGCAGCGGGCTAAGTTCAATCATGGTATTATAAATACATTAGACGACGAAGCCTTAATACGTCTTGTAAGAAATAATTGTGGATGTTAAGCAGTCAATATCCTTTAACATTTAGCCTGCTATGGACTGATGAGTGATTACCTATGCAACCAATTTGGATCCAGATGAGAAGCTGAGTAACTCGGCGTCTCCACAGGATCCAAACTGTTTGACACCCTGATTGCATTTTGGTAGACAACTTGATTATAGTTTGAACTTTGAAATTGTAATAGGTGAAAGAATCTGTAAAAAATATTTGCTCAGCAGGCTAAAGGTTAATAGCATTTATAACAATGTAATATGTGACCGTGGTAGTAACTATGGACTAATATCTACATTATTACACTAGGAGCCGTCTGGTCACAAAGGTGTCAAAGGTGATTATATCAGATAAATGAGTGGTGGCCTATGGATTTGTGTTCCCGAATGATGTTATAGCTAATCTTTATATTACTAGGATTGAACATATATTATTTTGTATTATATATGTGAGTATAAACCGATTTAGAATAGGACTATTCCTTGGAATTACTTCATGTCTTTATGTCTACAATGTGTTTAGGTTACCCAGTGCTGCGCTCGAATCTTTCTATGCTGTCAGTATTAAAACTATACGTAGAACAGATTACGAATACTCCCTACAAGAATCGAATATAAACAGACAGTTATACCGGCTGTGACAAAAACGTCGATCGTTAACATTTTATTGAAATATACTTATTTTTGAAACGCAATTCCAGTGCAACAAGTAACTGTTATTAACACATCTATAGAAGGAAATGTACAGAAAACTAATGAATATCTTCAAAGGAAAACTCACATGATTTAGTTTGTAATTGTGTTTCATTAGTATTTAGAAAAGTGGAGTTTTGTGAATTTTGTTTTCAATAAGATATGACTATTCACAGGCAATTAGTGTTCTATAAATAATACCAGCAAAGAGAAAGTAGGGGTTTGTTTTGCTTATTGGTTTCTCCAGAGTTTTGTTTCTGATGCGATTAAACGCAAATAGGCTCTCGCGAACATCATGAAAGCAATTCGCGTCTGTTAATTGTTTCTAATTATCCCATTAGAATGCAATTTGAAACTATTTTTGTCAAAGGTTCAGTTGCAAGTGCACGTGTCTCTACTTCAAAGGTCTAAATTGTAATACTATCAATACTTGGAACATGATTTACAGCTGTAACTTATTTTCACGATTACATTGTGTTTGATTTACTAGTACATGCCATTGTAATTATTTATGTAGTACAAAACAATTTTAATCAAAGGCAAACCATCGATATTATTCTGCATTCGTTTAGAATTAGAACTACATCTCGAGTTAACTCTTTAACCCAGGTTATTGTAAAACTGTGTTGGTAGGTTGGACATATAATGTACTTGAGATGTACTCTCTTTCATATGATTCTTCCATTTAGAGTACAACATGTATGTAAATATATTAAATATATGTTTTATAGTGAAAGCATTGTTTAAACTACTTCCGATATGTCTGCATTTGGAAATAAAAAATAAAGTGAACCCACACAAGGGTATAACATGTAATGGCATCTTGTAAGGCAGCGGTAAGGTACGAATAAAACTGTGTTGTACCACCATCACCACCATCACCTCCATACTTGTACTACTATATCCCATCAGGAGCCCGTTGATCTGGGTCTACACTGTCTGAAAATGTCTTGCATACTAGGTTCACGCACTTTAAAGGTTAAGCGATGTTGGTATCAGGCACGTATGCCTATGCATGCTTGACTTATTACCTTTTAGTTTCACGAGATGAACACCAGAGGTGTGATAACCGTTTGATTTATCATTATGTTTGTGAAGATAACCTTATTGTAAATGAATGAACGGTCATGATATTGTTTTAAATGCACTGTTCTGTTACACGTGTGTGTTACTAGTCCAACCCTCATCTTACAAACGGCGATCTTAGTCACATTTACAAACCCGTTGGACCCATATTAGATCTGCTGGTCAACAGTTCCTCTAAAGGTTGTGCCAATCCTTTCCAAAAACTTGATCGATTTGGAAACAGTAAAAAACATATACAAGTTTAAGCAGAAACTCTTTTTTACCAGAGCCGGTATACCTGATAATGAGTTTGTTATTGAGGCAATTTGTTAATGAACAGCAATTGTGACTTCAATTTCAATATAAATCTCGGGAACTGATTCTGAGTAAATTGTGTAATTCAATGTTTCAGTCTTCTTGATTTATTTTGGACTTGATAAATGTTACTAGTTATTGAAAGTTATTGATTTAGGAATAAAGTTTATTTAATTGACATTTCTTGGAGACAGTGTAATGAATGAGAATATGCATCTAGCAATGTCAACGTAATTACCTTTCGTAAACTAATGAGGACAAATGGTAAATGCCATTGATGCAATGGCATGCAGAGAGTTAGAAATACATTTGATGAGGTAAAATGCTCTCACCAGATGCCGATTATAAATTCCAACAACTCTAACTTCAGTGAACGATGGAAATGTGCATTCCGAGCAGAATCAATTTATTAACACTTTCCCTAAATTATATTTATATACGAATGCAGGCATACCAATTAGCTGATTTGTTGACATTAAATCCTTTGTGGAATAGCAGTTTTGACCATTAATGAAACCACAAAATCAGATCTCTACCATTTGTAAGGAAAACATGTTAGATATTGACCAGACAGTTCGTACATCAGGTGTACATACCTGTAAATGTGTGAACCGGTTTATGTTTGAGGTTAAGGGTTAACACATAATTTGTGTTATTAAACAAGTCCGTGACATTACACAACAGAGTAGAATCAGAACATGTTTTTCGACTTTGTTTATCCATAATAATAATGATAATAATAATAATAAGCATTATAACACTTCAATCAAATACAAAATACAAAGTTCTAGTTTCACAAGTTCAATAAAATACTGCAACTAAACATTAGTCAGATGGTGCCTTAAACATTTCCTCATATAAACGCCTTTTTCACGCATTTGCAAATATAGTAGACAGAGATCAGACGGTTCCGATAGGAACAATCCAATCTGGGTCTGATCAGTTTGGGATAGTCTATTGGTAATTCTGTTTATTTAGTTTTTTAGCCTTTAGCCTGCTGAGCAAATTATTTTTGTATAATTGTTCACGTACTACAATTTCAAAAGTCAAGTTATAATCAATTTGTCTACCAAAATGCAATCATGGTGTAAAACAGTTTGGATCCTGATGAGACGCCCAGTTACTCGGCGTCTCATCTGGATACAAACTGTTTGCAAATGTAATAACTTATCCGCCCGTAGCAGGCTAAAGGTTAGATGGTTACACTGTTCCACATTCCGCATTTCATTATAACTATTTTTGTCCATGAATATTCAGCCGGTATTAAAATTTGGTGAAAAGGATAAGCACCAACTAATCAGTTTCAGTTTAATATGTTGAAAAGTCTCACCATCAAGGTATAGACATATGTGTCTAATAGACAGATTGTAGCTTAATGGAGGACGAAAAAGTGATACAGAAAGCTTCGATGGGTGCTGGTTGTTATTCGTTTATTATGGTGTCCTCCAATTACAAATATAACAATCGGTGCTGGCAATTATCATATAAAATGAGAAGGCTGCAAATTAGTTACTACTACGGTATCACGTAAGATAGCGTCATATCATACATGCACACGAACGTGAGTTTGTTGCATTACATTCATCTTTTATTACACAAACAACTGCTTTAGAAAGGTTCTTGTGTTACATAGAATGTATAAAACGGAAAGTACGCACTGATATGAATTACAAACATAGTGCATCAATAAGAATGTCTATTACATTAAGACTACATCATTATTCTCAAGGAGGTGATCTAGCTGCAAAGTTGACAAATAAATCACTACCCCATTAGCTACGTAGTAGACAGACAATCATTGTGTTTATGTAATGCTAGTCCATAAGCTACACAGTTCAGTATTACTCCTTAGAATATAAAGATGCGGTTAACTCTCTACTTAATGCCCTCTTTCCATGTTCCAGGAAAAGGACAGTAATGTACTAATTTTGAAATAATACAAAGTACATGTATGTTGAAATTACGTAAACGAGGGTCAAAGGTTATAAAACGTCTGAGTCTGAGTCTGAGATCATTCTCAAGTATCTCATTGGTCCGATTCTGAGCAAGCTCAGAATCTGACCAATAAGATGCTTGAGAATGATCTCAGACTCAAGCAAAAAGCTTTATAACATCAGACCGAGAACAGGGACTATATAGGACCATATTTGATATAGCCGATACAAAGATATAACGTTATATAGCTGTAATTGTGCCATATATCATTGTTTAAAGAAATAACTTTTGTACAGTAAAACCTGCCCTGGCTGGTCATTCATTTATTGATCATAGGAGTCTTGAAAGGAGGATGGTTAATTCGTGGAGCATTCTGTATTACTTTTCATAGGTATTAAGCTACCAGCTGCCTTACATACCTATAATCAGACACTTTCCGTATATATATAATCATCGAGTAGGCTATGTTTGCGTTTCCATACCAGCACACACCCCGTAAATGTCTGGCATGTATTAATCATTTACTCGTAAAACTGTCGCAATTAGTTTGGTACTAAATTAAGCAGTCGCCTACGTTTTCAATCGCGCGTGGTTATTTATTAAATGGTCACTGTAGAGTATCGCAAATGCCGACACATACTAAAGTAATGCAATAATGTAAACACAGGTGGTTGCTTAATACAGTTCAATAGAAATTCCGAAAGCTGCTTCTGCATAAATGCTGCCCTGCATTAAGCTACCATCTGCTACCACCTGCTCTAAATCTCCAAAACTAAACTTCTTTTGAGTGGCCGATATAGCGATATTTCCCTGTATTTCCGCTGGTATCACATCCTGATATTGACAACCTTCTGGCTGTGTAAATGCTTGAAAAGGACACTGATTTTGTTACACAACCCCCACACTTTGATAATAATTTCTGCCATAGCCAAACTGCCGAGCGTTCATTGCATTATAAACATTTAGTTCACTATTATGATTGCTGTCATTATTTATATTTAAATATTCATGAAGTAATGGATTAAACATTCTGAAGGGAGGTGATCCCCCGAGAGCAAAAAATGCAACACAAAAAGAGAAAATTGCAGACTCGGTTTTATTGAGTCTGTTCATGAACAGTAATTGAAAGTGCAACACTGCTCACGCCCCCTAGCACCGGCTTAAGCAGTATTCAATTTTCAGAACAAGAAGTACTGAAATTCATGATCTCGAAGGATCAGAAGGTGTAACAACACTGAGAATGAAGTACGGGGCGACGTTTTACGGCCGCCACACAATCACTTAACACCTGCTGTTGTGAAGATTATAAATTCAGAAAGGGGTTCATCCCCCGAGAGCAAAAATTGCAACACAAAAAGAGAAAATTGCAGACTCGGTTTTATTGAGTCTGTTCATGAACAGTAATTGAAAGTGCAACACTGCTCACGCCCCTAGCACCGGCTTAAGCGGTATTCAATTATCAGAACAAGAAGTACTGAAATTCATGATCTCGAAGGATCAGAAGGTATAACAACACTGAGAATGAAGTACGGGGCGACTTTTACGGCCGCCACACAAGCACTTAACACCTGCTGTTGTGAAGATTATAGATTCTGAAAGGGGGTCATCCCCCGAGAGCAAAAATTGCAACACAAAAAGAGAAAATTGCAGACTCGGTTTATTGAGTCTGTTCATGAAGTCGCTTTAATGTCCAAGGACAAAAAACATCCTTGATACGATATGATCCGTCTCCCGTTAATCCGTTTTAATCGCGACTTTAACATTTAGCCTGAAGAGGAAATTATTTTTACTGAATGTTTCACCTACTACATGTTCAAAATTCAAGCTATATACAATGTATCTACCAACAACCAATCAGTGTGTCAAACAATTCGGATCCTGGATCCAAACTATTTGAACAAGTATTCACTTATAGCAGGCTAAATCTTAACCCTTCGCTTGCTAATCGCGTCAATATACCTACCTGTAAATAGTGAAGACCCAGATGAGACAGCTCCTGCAGGAGCTGTCTCATCACGGTCTGCACTATTTACAAGTTGATTGTGCAACCAGTGCACTCCACAGCAGTGATTTCACAGCGAAATACTTGTACACAGTGACGATATATGTAATTATACAACACGGCATGGGTAAAGAAGGAGAAATGTATTTTAAAATTCAGCAAGCGATGTCGAGTAGCTCGGAGTCTCATCATAGTAAAAGCTGTTTAACACTCGAATAATATTATGATCCAATCAGATGTAGCTCAACGGCACCAGATCTAAATATCACGAATCATTTTGTTAACAACGGGACAAGGGTTAATATGTCTAAAGTTAAATGACAAATAAAATCACGTCCCTATTAGCTACGTGGTAGACAGATAGTCTACAATCTGAAGTTTTTTAGCAAGGGAATTATTTGAGAGAATCTTAACGGTCGGTAAAATACGAGTGTCGTGTTTTAGCAATTCAAATATGGTTCAGTTGTTGCTGTGTTTGTTTTGTTTTTTTGTATATTACGTTTCCCTTCCAATCGTTATTCAAACTAAACGAATGGAGTCATGCAGATAGGTGCTCCTTGGTATTATTTTGGAGCATAGCAGACTGTATTAGGTATATAACATATTATGTTGCTGAAATGATTTAATTTCATTCAGTAACTTAAAATATTACACTCTAACCCCGCTGTAAATAAAAGTTTGCTCAAATGAATATTGACCGCAAGTTTACTACTTCTACTTTGATCATTTAAGGAACAATTGACCCAGTGCCAAACGTGGCGTCTCATCTGGACCCAATATGACTGCAAATGCGAGTCGGAAATACCGAGAAAAGGAAGTGAAAATGGTATTACAAGCTAACAACGTATCTGTGATGTATGCTTACAAATTCGTAATAAAATTCGTCATATGTATACGCCAGCTTCCTATACGAGGTTTAGCACACACTACACACATTACGTAACTATATTTATCACACAATCTCCCTTGTGAGAGTGCCGCAACAGAGTGCCGTAAATCGCAAAAAAAATGCACTAGTGCTAGTTAGCCAATCATAGAATTTAAACGTTAGCCAATCGTAGCTCTCTATGTGCGTCGCCCCTTGTATTACTACGCTTTTTGTAAGCAATGGCCGAAACAGCCGTCAGCTATAGGATGTTTCATTTTCTATTGCATTTTAAGGCTTTTTTGATAAAAATATTCTTACATTCGTGTTCGTTACAAATTGTATTCATGAAAGTCATTTACTATAATGGATAATGAACACTCATGTAAGATCCTCTATTTTGTAACAGTCTGCTGCCGGCAGAATAAGTCATTACCTATGCAAACAATTTGGATCTAGATGAGACGCGAAATAGCATCCAAATTGTTTAACACCCTGACTGCATTTTTGTAGACTCGTTGATTATTGCTTGAATTTTGAAGATGTAGAGGGGGAAAACCTTTGTAGAAATAAATGTCTCAACACGCTAAAGGTCAATATATATAAGCATTCTCAAACTCGTCTTCCTCTATTACTCTGAGAACAATAGTTTCTTTCATCTATGCTAAGATTATCAGCGTGCTAAAATGTTTGCATCATGATGCGCAAAATGAAGTCTCACCTGGGGCCACCTGTCTGCAGAGTCCACCACTGCTTATTACAGCAGTGTTACACCATGCAGAGTCCATCACTGCTTATTACAGCAGTTTTACACCATGCAGAGTCCATCACTGCTTATTACAGCAGTTTTACACCCAACCCTCAATGTATAAATGTTATGAGCAGTGTATCTCGTATAATTGAAAACAAAGACTGCCTTTACACAGAGATTTGCATGTAGTTGGGGTGAACACAAACCTCAATCCAATTCTGAAGATGTTTACATTGTCAGTGACATAGGGCGTCTAAAGCATTGATCTGTTAAATGATGCACGTGCGTGCAATTTGAAACGGTAATTTAATAGTTCAAATTGTTTCTTGACGTCATTTATAAAACCAAAATCGAAAGTAAACACCAGGGTTGAGAAAAGCAGCAATGGACATTCAAAGAGTGAATGCTGTCTCGAAATCAGACTCGCTTGTCAGGTTCCATTAACCTAGGTGTCGGCACGTTATCTGCGAGAGGCTCTGAGCGTGTCGATATTCAGTCATAGTGTACATATAAGTGGTTTTCATATTAACCCATTCCCTCATATTGACGACTTTTGACGACTCTGTAAAAGTCACTTTGCGAAACCATTGTGATACATAGAGCATTTCCTCCTACAGGAGCAAATGCTCTATTTATCACAATGGTTTCAAACTACAAAATTCTAAACATTTTCCTTTTCTTTAGTTAATGCTCCTTTTCGGTAGATTGTTTTTCAGAGAGGTTGTATCTAAAATAGCCTATGAGGTAATGGGTTAAACCGTGTGCAATGAAATGATAGGCGACTTACAGTTACAGCAAGTCAAACTCCCACTTAATCGGCCACGTATGCTTAATCACAGGTACCATACGGTAATTAGGTATTAAATTGCATTCAATAATTAGCACTTATGTTACATGAACTTGTTAGCAATCAAATTGAATGCAATCATTAGCAATCGTATTGCATGCTGTTCTAAGATAAATCACCGATTATCTAATGTATGTCTGACGGAACACCTTCGGAAAGTGTGTATGCTTGTTGGACAGGTTTGAATTAAAGTAATGCAATTCAATATAGTGTAATCTATACTCTCAAATACAGTGCAATATAAATATAAAGCAACGATTTATAATGAAAGACACACTTTGCCTTAAAATATGTCGAATGTTAAGAAATTGACGTGTAAATCAGTGTCCTAATGCGCTTAATAAGAAACTTTTATTTAATAAAACGACTATCATCCATACTCGGATAAGGGGGGTTATCTAAACTCATACTTATTTTAACATTATGTACTAAGTATGACGTTTTTCATTTGCATTATTTACAAATAAATTACAGATAACATTGCAAAATATTCAAACAGGTTTTGGCACAATATACTAACATCTGATTCAGTGAACAGTGATCCGTTTTAGACTTTATATTAAATATGATATCCACAAGCTCCGGTTTTTTTTAAATAAAGACTGACGCAAGTCATTGTGCAACAAATATTCAAAAGCAACAAAACTCCGATTTTGAATATGGCCGTAGCAAGAACGTTTCCGTTCAAAAACACATACGTATTCGTAACGCCCACCTTCCGTGCGCAACGAAGCGACAACCCAACGAAAGTTGTCCATTGCAGAGCAAATTCCGGGGGGGTATAATAAGCTTAAACTACAGTTCAGCCTGGTATTTGGCTTTAAACTGTCGGTAAGTGCGTAAAATATTGCCACCTGGACCGGAAAAATTATAGTATTTTTTTCAAATGCGTTGCAAGTAGAGACTACCACTTTAAACAAGTGCAGTCAATATAAACGAAAAAGGAAAACACAATTTGCGTAAACTTGTTTAGCCTTGTCAAGAGTTATGTATACGGCACTCATATAACGAATTCTCAAACATATTATCAGATGATACACGCGGTTAACAAATTGAATCATAAACTGAATGGAAGAAGTTATTACACAATATTGCATGCACCAGATAAAACATTAATCAAACCATATTGTTATTTTAGTATTCACTGGTAGATGAACTGCATCATCAAAATACGTAAGCACTGAGTTTGAAATACAATGATGCTTTCCCAGCCTCGCAAAGATTAGAATGGATGGCTGGTGCGTTTTGGCAGAAAGACGTAGTTTACAAGAAACTCAATAAAATAATATTTGCTTTATGAATTGTTTTGAACACGGGACACACGTGAACTGCTTCTATTAAATTTGCCGACGTCTGCTCAAGAATCATGGACTCAATGGAGCTAAAACCAGTGTCACTTGACGAGTTGGGAATACACATCGAGTGTCGTATGTCACATCTGCCAGTATATTGTTAAATATAGTTGAAATATAGAGGGAAATATATCGGGCGGAGGGAAATACTGTCGCATCTGACATGATGTCGATAAAAACAGTGTGTCGCTAGGACAGGTTTGACTGTTATTTCAAATGATGCGATATATTGCCGACCTCTATTTGCCCTAACAATCAGATCCACTTTGATATTCAGGAATCGGACACGTGTTTATAGCATACACGATGCAGAATTCATAATAACACTTGACCTCGACAAGTGTGGGTCAAAATCAATGCATTAACGAGCTTACCATCTTGTTTAATTAAATACCAGGAAATACTTCAGAAAACAATAAGCTCAGTCATTTTGAAATTATGTTTTATTTTCGTAATTTTAGTAACAAGACCATATGAAACCACAATTCACATTCATTGAATAAACTTCCCACTTCCGCTGAACATACGTGCTTATGATAACAATTAGGTTTATTTGTTAGTAAGACGTGACACTTTACGAGCACTCATATCATCTGTTCGACATTCCCAGTGATAACGTTTGTTTCTTGCGAACATGTGGTGTTCATCCCAGTTGGCGCGCTTATCACATACTCACAATAGGTTGTTTCTTCTTCCTGGTAATTGACTACACTGCTTGATAGAGGTGCCTTTTGACGCATTTGAAAACAAGATAGACCCAGTTCAGACGGCTCTGGTAGGAGCTTTATGGCCAGGGTATGAGGAAGTGTTCGACCTGTGTCAGTACCAGTTACTTATGGCATTATATATACATGATTATTTCTGCCATGGCCAAGTAGTCTGTGTCCCTATACACACCAATATACACGCAATTTAATTAATTAATACATTAATAAATTATCAGGTGAAGGGTTTAGATGTTTCTCCGTTCCTATAAATGTTCCTGTACAAGGGAAATTTAATTGTTCGTGGTATCAACTAATAATTTCGTGAGAGAAGGCTGGAGTTGCTGAATCGCTGATAATGATATACGCACGGTGTTTATACTGCTAGGACATTTTCCATTTATCTTAAATCATATATAGGTAGGTTTAAGTATCGATAAAAACTATACGTTTATGTTCACCCACTGTGTTTTGCAGTAGGATTTTCTTTTAGTTGTTTGTAAAGTGTTCCTTTTCCCTATCTGGAAACACCGACACTGAACAATGCAGATATTTGACTTGTGTTTGTCTCTATTAAATACCACGAAGGCTGACTTAGCATGTATATCTCGAATGTTAGTTGGTAATTTTAAAGTTGTTTACCTTGAGATAATTCGTCTGTCACAAATCAATAGAATGATTATTTAGACAATAATGTAACCTATGACAACCATGTATCGTTGTCAATACTACAATACTAATACAATATATATTGAATAAAGAAGTTAAATTGTTGGATGAGCACTTATGTTATAATTGTCAAAGGCATTTATGTAGAACCAATCCATACATGTGCTTTCTAAAATAGTAAAACCTCACTAATGTGAACTCTAAAATTCATGATCGAATTGTTAGACAAGCGGCAGCTTCATGCAGCATACGTTTCATACACAAAGGCCTTCTGAGAACTTTCAGTATGACTTTCACCCTATAATATCCAACTTCTGCTAAGACAAAATACGATTATTCGTATATACTGTATATCTAAATATGTTTTTGTTCTTTACCATAATCAATAAATAAACAAACACGTTTACTGTTTGTCAAACTACTTCCTGGTGTCAAATGAGATTCTTCGACAAGTGGGCATTCACGGACAAGCGAACATTCTGTTTTATTTTGTTTTATTTGAACATCAGTGAATTATACGATTACCATTAGTGTGTGAATTGCGACATAAATATTGGATGTGAATCTGTTTTCTTAAGATGTACCATGGAAGTTTGGACTCAACCAGGTATTCAGATTTTACTCTGTAGTTTCAGTCGCATTATCTAACTAACCCTTTGTTAGGTCTGTTGCTGGTGTGTTGTCTGCTGTGTCTGGCTTGTAACATGTAAAATATGGGAATAGCACGTTATTACTATGCACGTTCCCATTAACGTTTATGGAATACATGCAACTGACATTGTAATGTTCAACCAGACGCGTCACAAGTACATGCAATCTCGTTTTTTTATTGTGATGCATTTATATGCTTATTACAAGACATTATTGGCCTACATGTTGTCGTAAACAAATATTATGCACATATAAAGTCACTAAAAGCATTGTGCAAGTTATTAAACGTATTACGTCCATAATTACATGTTAGTACTCTACAAAATCGGCATTAATGTAGTTATAATGCATACATCGTAGTTATATACCTTATGCGTATGTTATCGTTCCATATAGATTAATGATAATGAAATTACACCTTAACAAATAACAAAATGTGTGGTCTGACGAAGAAGGAACCAACTGAATCAAAACGAATAAAAATGAGACATGTACAAATATTATTATATTTAACACACGTGCGTGCAACAGCCATACACAGCTAATTAACACTTTGAATACCGGACACGAGTTGAGTGTAATGCGCAAACAATGTACCTGTAAATCTAAACCAGAGGACTCGTAGAGGTAAACTTCATATCAATGTATTCACTGCTATTTAAATTCCTCTTGCAACTTATAGACTTTCATACTGAAGGAGCACTATCATTATACAAATAATACTCTTTGACAAATCAGCATTCAGGCGATGAACCTGACCTGGTCGTGTATTAATAGTTATAATAATAGCTGTCAATGTTGTATAGCAGACTCCATCTAAAGCCATCACCAAACTCATGTCTTATTCTGAATAATAAAAATAGGTCACACATTATGTAGGACGATGCATGTTACTTTTGTCGTGCATGAAACAACCATCTGTTTTTCCTACAACTATGTTTATTAAATTAGAGAGGATCTAGTTTAGAGAGGTTCTACTGTGCCCGAGAAGCCAATATTCCCGGATGTTGAGCATAGGTCTTAATGCTGAAACTCAACCAAATACAAATAGATAAAATTTCTCTATTCAATGCTTATTAACACGCGGAAGGCTTTCGTCTAAGACTACGTAATATTTCACAATTCGTGCGTTTATCAGCTGCATCTATTTGCTTACCCTTCACTATTTTAATGATATTCTTAAGTTACTTCAGTGCCGCCAGGTACGACATGTTCGTGATATGTATGGCTTCCTTAGCGCACTCTGTAGAATGTATAATTAGGTGACCGTAGAGCGATTTAATGACAATTTCGATAACGTATGTGGTAGATATTGTGCGTACTCAGGGGTTCTCTGAAAAATGTAATGCATTCAATGTTTCTGAACATCGAATTCGACATTTCGAGATTTCTAGTCAAACTTTCCTACGCATTAACATTAAAGGTCGGATTGCCCGGGTACCGATAACAGTTTACAATGACTTTCGAATCTCAAACAATCACGGGCCCACATTTGGCAAAGTGTAACAAGAATTAACAAGTCAGTTTGCTCATCAAACTCGAAAACTCCACACTCCTGGTCCAACGCTCTACCACATGGCAATAAAACGTCCATGCACAGCAAAATCGTGCACTGGTAGGCACAGGCAAAGTACACACAGAAACACGAACAAGTTAGTTCCCTGCGTGTTTAGTCTGCTTTAGGTGTTTATAGCTGGCAGTGTTAATATCATGATTAGTAATATTTTATCACATGACGTACATGATATTTCAGAACTCTATGCTTGTGAAGAAAACAAAAATGTACAGCGGAAATGCAGGCAAATACCACCTACTTTTTCAAACAGTACCTATGAATAATACACAGTTTTATTGTCAATTTAGAATCATGTTTGTGATATATCAAACTCCGAGGTTTGGTTTAGTTCTCAAGTAACTGATTAAATTGACCAATCCGATACTTGTGTATGAAAGATTTTCATAACAGCGGGACTATAATTGTGCACCCCGTGGTACGCATGGTGTCACTTCGTCAATTCAATGTTATTATTGGTTATATGCTAAAATAAAAATGTGTGCAGTACGGTAATACATACAGCCAACAGCAAAACTAATTCTGACGATAGGAACCAGTAATGTTCTACTTTTACTCTGGCCCTGCTGGGAAACTCAAGTCATCGATAGCGAGATGAGGGTAGGTTCGCAGTGGTTTTGTTCTACATAGTATATATTCCGTGTGAACAATAGCAATAAGTGTGCAATAACGGGGATGCAAATGCATGATATGCGGAATGTACGAGCTTTAGAATTGAACTTGCAAATGTACCGTTCCACTGGTATCCGCGACCAGACTAAATTTGAAAAAAGCTTGAATCCAGATGCAACACCGAATAATTAATTGACCTTTCCCTCATGTAAACGCATTTTTACGCACTTGCAAACAGAGTTGACCCATATCAGACGGCTCCTATAGGAGCCATATGATCAGGGTCTGCTCTGTTTGCTAATGGAATTTTAAACATATTTTTATTTACTTTCTAAAATGGCTACAATGTTCCACGTTCCGTATTTCATTATAACTACATGTATTTTGTCCATGAATATTCAGTAGGTATTGGAATTTGGAATAAACATAGAACAGGGAAAGAGTTAAGCGTTGAACCAGGATCTATTCTGTTTGATACTCGCTCGGTACGTTCTAAAAAAGTATGATGGAATCGGATGCAGACAAGCCAAGACGATATCTTTAATCACAGCCGTATAAATTTGTACAGTGCAGTTTCGATGATATGTAATTGTATTTGTTTTGAGTTTTAAAATTTATTGTGACAGGTTCCCTAATACTTAAATTGAATATGTCGACAATTACAGTTTAAAAACGACTTTCTTTATGAGTGGCAATATCAATTGAGCAATACCGCTCAGGCTGATTGACCGTTTCAAGTATATGTTCAGCTGTTCCTCCTACACGTGAAACTGGATAGGTTCTAAAGTAAGATCTGAACGGCTATCCAGTACTAAGCAACCGCCTGCTCTTGCTTTTAAAGACTCACATGTTAATTAAATGTAGAATATCTTTCACCAAAATTCTGCAGTTGGGAGGAGAGAAAATTGAAGACTCGGTTTTTAGTCTGTCCATCAGTAGTTAAAGGTGCAACGCTGTAGCGCACGCCCACTAAAACCTTCTTAGGCGGTATTCAATTTGCATACTAAAACACTACAAATGGTGATCCCGAAGGACCAGAAACTATAAAAACGCTAAGATGAAGAACGGGGGAAGTTTTACGATCGCCACACGAGCACCTAGCACATGCTGCTTTGAAGTACATGATTCTGAAAGTAGTGGATCCTTCAAGAGCAAACATACGAGTAGCAATGCTGCGAAAAGACAATATTGAGCTTACACATGCGCCAGTACTATGGCCTAGCAGAAACCGTTAAATGATATTAGAATTATCAAAACGAGTTCTACATGTTATACCCCTGTACACAGTGTCTCAAATGAATTATTTCCTTGATAGATTGACATGTAATTGGCAAACTGGTTCAATTAGATTGATGGTTATTTGACTTTAATTTCATGTTGTGTTGTTATTGAACATTAATTTGAATGGAATAAAGCAAACGCCAATCAGACATCCCAGAACAACGATGTTAAATTTATGTGCCCAGATTCCCCATAGAAGAAGCAGTTAAAACGTTGTCAAGATTAGGTTATTTGTCTCTTCACTAAACCCTATGTTGTGAGTGAGTTGGGTTTTACGTCCGATCAACAGTTTTTCAGTTATTTGTGTTGTGACTACTCGTTATACACCTTCCTTAGTGACGACTCTAAAGACAGGTCACAACATAGGGTTAGTTGAGAAATTACTGCTTTAATAATTAAATATGCACCTTAAACTGTTTTCAAGGTTAATGCATTTGAGTTTACACCAGACGAGTTTATTTAATTTGGATTCAATAAATCTTTAACCCTTAGTCTCGTATAAAAATGGGGTTTGCTTAACATACGATCTGTAACAGTTTTCACTTCCGATTCGTTCAAGCTTTTGATAAAATATTGACAGAGTGTCAAACAGCTTGGATCCTGATGAGAAGTCAGCTGTTTGCAAATGTGATATAGGTTGCGCCGCTTAGCAGGCAAAGTGTTAATATTTGTCAAGTCTCTGCAGGATGTAGCTTAATGACGTGTGCTACGTCATTGCATGATGAACAACGACACGACCTGTGGTACATAAATAAGACAATTTGCGTTTAAAACATTAAATGGGCAAATACAAGTTTTAAAACAAGACAAATTGCAGAGGCTGCGTTTTGAAAACGATTCATGTATTCTCGTATTGAAAGCCAATTATGCTTAATAGACACATATGAAGCATTCGGTTACAATAGGCAACGTCCTCACAGAACAATGCTGATTGGAATTAGTTTCGAAGTGTACAATTTATTGATGACTTGAATCTTATAAATATCTTAAAATGTACATTGCATCATGCAGTGCATACGTATTTTACACAAAAATATACCCATACACTTCAATACGCTCGTAGAAATTCACTTATCTTAATGTCATTGCACATGCAACTACAATACCGTCTGTCAAATGGTTTGAGACATCTGTTTGAATTTCAATTATGTACACTTCGTTCTAATATGAAATGCCATTTTGCGACGAACATGTTGTCAACTATAAGCATATCATATTTATTCTTTCGTTCATGGTGTGTTCGGTAGTCACTACCTGCTACAGATATGTAATTTATACCTTTGAACAATGTATTTTCAAATTGAATATTTCAAAACTCATACAAGCATAGCATGCATATTCATTCTATGTAACATAACGAGCAGTATACATGTATATCCTGATGAGAGGACTCTATGAACCCATTCAACTGGATTTACACTGTTGGCAAAGGAAATAATTGTTCCCGCATTGAAAAGGTTAAAGCAGCTGCGAAAGAAATCAATTACACTGAAACACTTTTGCTGTCCCAATAGGTGCCAGAAATAGAAAAAAGTCGTGTGGTGATAGATTTTGTTCGCCATTTGGACTATAAACCGAGATAGCTTTTATCCGCTATAAATAAAGCGTAGAATATGAGATAGCTTAAATAATAGTATTTTCCACTATGTACAAATATTCAAAACATTCTCGTCCCGCTTTTAGCATACGTCAAAACTTCCCTAATCCGAACAACACATGTCAATATCGGTATTCAAGACGGTAACAGTTTGTATCAAGTTATCGTTTTCTCCTTCACTTAAATTTCGACCACAAAAGTATTTATTGGACAGCAGATCATGTCTCGACCTTTTATCGATTACAAACAGGGATCTTTATAAGCAGGTTATTATTTAATATAATGCAAACGGTAATGCACGAAACTTTTGTAGATTTCTGTATTACTTTTGACCTGCGTTGAACCACCACAGAAATTACAAACCAATGCGTTGATATGTTTGATGGTCGCTAAAGAGTAAGTTCAATTGTATCTAATCTCACTTTGTTCCGACTGCACGTGTAATTATTGGCTTTGTCGAATGTTCAAGTTGTTCAACCCTGGAGGCTAAACCATTTTCTCGGCTAAGTATTGGTCGCATATGCATTTTAATTAATTGATAAATACCTAATTTTATCCTAATAAGGTTATGAATGCATCAGTGTCACCAAGCATCTCGATATTTAATGTTGTGTTTGTTTGAACTAGTGCATCATATTTCCCAAGTGTGATAAATGATCACCTACGGAAACATAATGGCATAATGTAAGGTAATTCTAATACCATGCTATTGGTTGACTCTTGCAGCGAAAATGAATATCACTCGTTGCTTTCATGTTCTTCCTGAAATGAAGGAGCAAATGTTTCATGAATTATTAGCACTGTAGGTGACTAGATTGAAATAAAGCCGATACATTAATAACATCTAGCTATATGGAAACAATGTTCATACTTATGTTCCTTCAAAACGTAGACAATAGCATCAAAATAGATGACATTGTTGTATATTAAGTAGAAGAAATTATTCCTGTGAAATACTTGCGACACCATTATATATACATATAATTGTTAAAATGTTTTCATGTATATGGTTTCACTGTACATAGCTATCATTATGGACTTAGAGACAAAGGCTAGACCAACGGTAAATTGTGCCATGCCCATTCAGCGCTTTTGAACGCACATATCTTGTGTGAAAAGAGCGCTATATAAATGCGGTATAATAATAATAATAACCATGTTATTGTCCTGTTTTATTGACCTGTCAAAATGTGAATATTCCTACGTCACTGAAATGATATATTTAGCTTGGGTAAACATGTGTTTCAAACGCTTTTCACGAGATTCACAATAAATGTACAAGTACACGAATAATCCAAGCAGGACAGTTTTATTAGCGGAAACAATCGATATCAACCGAAGCTATTTATGGCGTGTTCACAAAGCGTATAATTATTTAAATTTTGACAGGTTAATAAAACAGGACAATACATTGTTTTGTTCGACTTGCAATGACCAGCTCCAGACAGACTTTCAAGGTCAAGCAATCCGTTCCAGTTCTACGTTCGTATGAGGTGTTCTACTTTTACACTGTAGTCGATTTTGGGTGTTTATGGGTACCCAGTTAGATCAGGATCTACAATATGTGCTTCTGATAATATGTGTTTCCATATCAGTATAGTTAAAATGTATATCATTGGAACCATATTGACATTTTCAATTTTACAACTTAATGGAAACGACAAATGTGGTGTCTGAATACTTAAGTAAGGTACGAAATGAATAGAAATTTCAATAACAAACTTTAACGGCGTCTCCAATTCCTAGGCTGTACTTCTTGTTCTGAAAATTGAATACCGCTTAAGCCGGTGCTAGGGGGCGTGAGCAGTGTTGCACTTTCAATTACTGCTCATGAACAGACTCAATAAAACCGAGTCTGCAATTTTCTCTTTTTTGTGTTGCAATTTTTGCTTTCGGGGGATCACCTCCCTTCAGAATTTTTAATCCATTACTTCATGAATATTTAAATATAAATAATGACAGCAATCATAATAGTGAACTAAATGTTTATAATGCAATGAACGCTCGGCAGTTTGGCTATGGGAGAAACTGTAGAATTAAATATAAATTGTTTACTATGCTTACAAGACATCTGATCGTGATCTATTCTGTTTGCAAAGGCGTTTAAATGCGTTTCAATAGAATTAAACATTAAATACATCAATTCATGTCCACAGCACAAATGGCTAATATCGTTATATTTGATGTATTCCAATAAGGCTTTGACAATAGCTTTTAATGAAGTGGTGGAAGGGTTTGACGATTGCGTTAATTGTTATTGGCAGACTAACCAGCAGTTCGCCGTTTTGAAATGATGTCAGTTTGTTTCATTCTTGACACAAACTCCGTTGCAACAACAGTACATGACTCAGACGATCCCATTGGAAATTCCTTGACTTTAATACGTTCACGTGTATCTGCGCATCTCGCATCAAACATTAAAGTTACTGGCTATAATATAGTTACGTTTAAATATTCATTTTACATGCAATCCCTAGTGAACGTCATATAGGTTAACGAAACATTATTTACAGACTTGTACAGCCAGTTGCTCCATGACATGCACTATATGATATGAACTTGTTTGGTTTAAGACTTAAGTATTATATTCATGCATGTAAATCATATAATATGTGTAATATTTGTATGCAATGTAGCAGTATCCATTTGACATAATATAATTATACATCTGTGGTAAACTTGCTTTAGATACATGATAGCCTGAATCATTGTATAATGTAACACACAATTGACTGTTCTATGACAGTTAATATCACACTCGCACAACATTTCAACAAAGCAGCCATTCTTTGCCTGTATTTCCAATCTCCGGATGAAAGTGCACAGATTGTTGTTCCACGAGGCTGTCGATATCACTCGTCAAGTCAGTGAAATTCATTTTGTTGTTTCCATAAAAAATACAATTGACATTAATTGCAACTAAATTGCGTTATGGGATATGGTTCGAACCTCAATTACATGTCATTCTTGTCCATTTAATTTGGACAATCGATCATGGACACGAACAATTAATAGGGCGTATGACGTAACTGTCAGCCACGTGCTAATCAGTATTGCATGTATTTGTGGCTAATTTGTACCAATTTATAGATTTAGTTTCTGTCAATCATCACATTTAGTGTAAGTATGTAAACAGAATATCACATTTTACTGCAATTCCCCCTTCTTGGAGACTGTTTCAGAAACCAGTGCAAATGTTTCAAGGCCAAGTTCGTAAATGGACTTGGTGTTGTGTGTTGCTATTATCCATTATCCTGACAACACGCTCGATGGTAAATGCATATTTTTGCTTGGTTGCTTTACAGTTAATTTAGATATGTACTGTTCCTGGCTAGCCGTACTTGATGCAATGCTTAGCAAGTATAGTTCGATTTTGACCCGTTAGCTGTGACCTTTAGTACCAGTCCACCCGTAGAGGTAAAACGCGTCACAAATCATGTATTTGTTCCGGAGTTACCTTTGGTTATACAGACAAGTAATAAGCATATACAGTAAAACCTCTCTATAACGGCCACTAAATTGTGTTAATTAGTTGGTATTTAGGACAGGTGCCTGCTTAAAGCAAGGTGAAAGTAAAACAGAACGCTCGAAACGAACTATATATATATCTATAAGGACTATTCATGCACTTGAAGTGAATTGTCAGAATAGTTGTGCTTGGATGAATAGCAAATCTAGTAAATATCGTGCGCGATTATATCTACCTGATGTCATTGGACATTGATAACCTTTACCCCGCACTACACAAATACTGACTGATCAAACCTCGAGATGTTCAATTTTGACTAGATCTTATTTGAGTAAGCTTTCGAGAAAATATTGGCTGAGTGGCAAAAGGTTTGAATCCTGATTAGACGTCGAATTACCGTCAATCTCATCAAGGTCCAAACTGCTTGGAAATTTCAGTCAGATCGTGGATAACGGTATAGTGGTTAATATTAGTCGTAACTGTCTATACCGATCAGTGATATCCTAATTGCATTATTGCGGATTCTGATATTTACATTGAGTGGTAGTTAAACTTGATTTTGCGATTTTACAAATGGTTATACAGTTTTACAAAGTTATAGCAACATTTCAATGAGCATTCAATATGTTATGTTTTACTCGTACTGGGTGCAATTGTGCGCGGACTTTGACTGATTGTTATTAGACAGTGTTATGCATTATATATAGGACGACCCCCTTTAACCGGACGTTAAACGTAGTAAACGTGCTGATCGTGTAGGTACGCGACAGCTTCATGCAAAATGCCTAAAACTAATTTTATTCTGTATTAAGATTCCGGTTTAAGGGGTTTTACTTTATTTCAAGCAAACGCATTAATTTCCAACAAATGCATTGCTATTTAAATAAGTCGATATAGAACTGATACGTTAGATGTTTTCGAATACTTTCTAGGATTTTATAAATCTTTTATGGAAATTGAATGAAGGTTTGCATCGCTCATTGTTAATACTATCGTCTGACTAGATTCTGTTTACATCATTTTAAAACCACCATTACCTTGCGTAAAGTAGGAAATTGTTATATTACGAACGTTTCAACATATTTACTTAACATATGAGCCATATTGTATGGTGTTATGGAACACCTCCAAGAAAGTTCAGAATAAAGATAAATTGATATTTGTTCTAAGCTGAGATATGATCTTACGGGTATCATGTGGATCGGTATTTGTCTCGTTCCATGTTTTCTTAGAAAACTAATTCCATTTATGTTCGCACATTACATTCAAACATATGTTTAGACTTTAATGCCTTAATCCTATGCAGTAAATATATCTTATGAGACTCAAACAAGAACTATACTTCTGGATATCAAAGGCATGTAGTCACGTATTACAGGACTGGAATTATGCAATTGTCTGATTATACGTAGTTCTGCATTAAGCAACAGCTTCATTTTAAAGACGCATATGCTGATTAGTAATGTGGTCGATTTATATACGTTACTGTATGTGTTTGAACGATCGACAATCTATATCATAATATGCGTTCAACTGTTGCCATCAAAGTATACATGAGCGCATTCCAAAGTAAATATAACGTACTAATGCCTTGCACAAAACTAATTGCTGTGTGAAAATACAAATGTTACAAGACAATAGTCATAGATTGATAGAGACCAAATAACATGATTTTTTTTTATTAGACCGAGAACATTTTAATCGTATCAAAAGCAATACATTGTGTATAGACTGTCGCTAACGAAATCGAGATTATCATACAATTGTTAAACTTGTAGAGACAATAACGCAGCAAGGAAAGATAGAACCTGTATACGATATAATGTACTATTATTGAAGCTGAGTATAGAGAACTTTTAAATGTCTACTGTTCAAGCTTATCCAATATGTTCTATTCTGTCTTTAAATGTATATCACAAAATGTAAATACTCGACGTATTAAATAAGATTTGGATACTCGATTTTTATTTTAGTTCGATATACTCGAAAAAGTGCTTCTAGGTGTATTTGAACATGCGCAAACGTACGTCACAGGTTAAGTATCTATAGTGGATGTATTGCACTTTGCAACTTAATGCAAACTGAAATATGTTATGAATTATTGTCGGTATATCACACTGCGTATTGCCTGGGGTATAATTGTTCACACTGCGTATTGCCTGAGGTATAATTGTTCACACTGCGTATTGCCTGGGGTATAATTGTTCACACTGCGTATTGCCTGGGGTATAATTTTCACACTGCGTGTTGCCTGGGGTATAATTGTTCACACTGCGTATTGCCACTTGTATATTCTCGCACGTTGTCGTCTCTTGTGTAATTTCACACTGTGTCCTGTCCCGGTCGTACTCCCAGCTGCACACTGTGTCAGACATATTTTCAAACTATCTTCATCGGGTATACGTTTCAAAATGTGCCCTGTCTAAAAGATTGTCATACCTTGTATTTTGTGGACTATTGAATTGTGTATTATTGCGTTTAGTTGAAGAAAAAACAGCATATCTATGCGAAACCCCATCCGTTATATGCGTATGACATGAAGCGTCTAGAACACACTAGTTCATAATTCTGAGATCATGGAAGAATACTAAAGACAATTTGCTGTCGGTTTGGGGTCTACTAACCCTTGACATCATAAGTATTAATATAGCAAATATGACAGTACAAATGCATTAGCTGCATTGTGATAATGACATATGAAATGTAGACACGACATTCTGTAAAACAATTCTGTATGATTCGGGATTCTGTTACTTCAGGAGTCGTCTGACCTAGGTTTACCCTGCCCGAAATAGCATGTAACTATGTTTATACCAAGTATAGTGTTAAGGTCACGGATCCTGTTAAAAACTACACAATGTGACATTATACTCCCCTACATCATACATCGTGTATAACTGTATTAATACGGGTGTTATACTTGGGCGTTATATATTTTGAGTTCTAACTGAACCGTGTTATATAAAAATTGTTTTAGATGATGATTTTTCTGGGTTACATGGATGTTATAGTTTTGCACAGTTGAAATACGCTCTACTCGGTACTATCTGAGCACGTTATTACCAGTCCAGATGCGTTCTCTGATAAATCTATTTGAGGAACAATCTTCCGTATTCCAAGATACAACAGGAATTGCAGCACAGACAGCAATAGGTAACATTAAGTATGAATAAACGGACATATGTTCAAGTGTCTGTATTGCAACTGATGGATGGGGGCGATATATTCATGAAAGCATCGAAATGTTTGTCAATTCCTGTCTGATTAGTATCAACTTGATATAATGAAGACAATCTGGCACGCGAGCACAGTACATTACTATGTGTAAACATGGAAAAACATCACAAACAATCACGTAAACTGATATAGTTAGCTTCTGTTAAAGTATGTCTGCGATAGGATTATTTCCCTGTGTGCAAGTTTCGAAGGACAAATGGAATCCTTAACAATATATTCGTATATGTATTTCGGAATGCCATAGTCCGGTTGTAATGTATTGGTTTAGGCATGTAGCAAAACCTAGAAATGTGCGTTTGGTTTGATTTAGCTCTCATGCAAAGCTATGATACCCATCATTGCTTATGGCGTTTCGTATCTCTTGAAAGTGCTTTTGATAATGTTGAGATAAAACGGCACTGAACATTCCAATTAAGCGGTACCGGTATGGGTGAAGACTTGTTAATCTGTATTTCATATAAAATCTTTTGAACGAGCCTATCTATCTATTTAGTAATATGAAATATTAAAGTTTGACCTGGTTTAATGATTTATTTTTCATGACTTTACGTACATTGTACATACAAACATGGACATAAGTTCTGTGACAGATAATGCATGTCTTGATAACGTTCATGGGTACGAGTGTATGTTAGTATCAATATGTATGATGCTGTGTCTTGTATCAACATTTACGATGTGTCGTTATTGCATGCTATAACCCTTTATCTGATAGAGACGCCCTTTGAAGCTTTTATAGCTCTACTGAATAGATCAAGATATGATAGCTCCAGTAGGAATCATCTTATACGGGCCTGCTATGGTTACTTATGGAGTTGCATATACCTAATTATACAGTTTCCGTCATGGAGACAACCATGTGCTCACATGCCTGTAGCAATAACACCAATAAACATGTATGTAATTCGTCATTGCATGAATATTCAGCAGGTAAAAGGTTAATTGTTCAGCTAGGTTCCAACATTCGATATACCGTGGCAGAACATTTACGTGATAGTGAGCATTCCAAGCCGATAATATCTGTGTTATAGCTATAGGACGTATCCTTTAGAATGAACGTAAACTTGTGTTGTTTTATTGTGATCGTGGATTTGCACAAATGTGAGCGGCATATTTTAGAAATGATTCGGCATGTTTTGTGTTTCATTTACAATTTCTGAATGATTGAATGAATGATAATGATAGTTTAGCGTATACCATGCCGGATATAGTTTATTGATAAATATAAACATGAATCGTTGGTGGACGTTAATGGTCAATAATGATTTCGGAAATGTTTAATGACGCAAATACGCAAGTAGAAGATTTATTCAATCTTCGGTTTTATATTTCCTTTTTATGAATAAAAACTGATTAAGGTTACCACGCGCAACTAGTTTGAACGTTCTCAGAAATAATCACGGATTTCATTTTGTGAACAGGTAAGTGCTTTGCATTCAAACAGTTCGCATGTTGTTTAGCTCATTAACTCATGTGATACTTATCTTACTACTTCAGATGAATTACTGGATGCTGTGGTTGTTTACAAGTGATTATGTAGAAGCGGAATGATCAATGGGCAATACATGAATGCACGAACACAGTAATAACTCTTATTATTTGAACATTTAGTATAGAATAAGTTAAACCATTTTGGGACAGGTGGCTGCCTATAGCAGGGTGAAAGTCATACAGAAAGCCCCAAGAGGAGCTTTCTGTATGACTTTCACTCTGCATTAAGCTGTCACCTGTCTTAAAGATAAATAATCTAACGTATTTTAGTTTTCGAATAAGCGAGATTTTACAGTATATTACTTTTGAAAACATAGCGTGGGTCTTTGTCTGATACTTAACTACAATAGCAGATGTTACATGTACCTTTCTTACGTAAAGTAGTTCCATACGTACATCAAATACTGATATTATTGAGCTGCCCGCAATCCTTTTGCTGCTAAAGCGAATATCTGAGTACCTGTACAAAATGTAACTCGGTGTCTACTCAGGATCCAAACAGTCTGATGCTGTTAGCTTGTGCTTGAATGAAAATCAAAGAACATTAAAAAGAAGGGAAATTGTGATGATTTTTTTCTGACGGCTTTACGATGCAGCGAAAAGGTTTGTATAAAACTAATAAGAGTAGATCAAAAGTTCATCCAAATTAAGTATTTTATCTCTTCACAACAGTTTGAATCCTGATGAGACCTTGAGTTAATCGGCATATGTAATCATGTATTTGCCGCAATGAGCAGATGTAGGATGTAATATAATCTACAGTAGAACGTGTCTTAAATGGCCATCAATAAGAGGTCTAAATATTGGTCTGTAAGGCAGGTGGTAGCCTAATTTAGGAAAACGGCACTACGGAAAGTTCCTGCATGAAGCAATTGCATGTTATTTAAGACATATCTTCAATAAATAAATTACCACTCACAACAAGTTCTACTGTATACATATCGATATGTCTTACAAATGATAGCTAATTCGATCAAAAATAAAAATGTTAATAGTCACAGTAGCATTTCCATATATTTCATTCACGTGATTGCATTTTAGGATATTATTCACATCTATGCAAGTGTATGTATCAATGCCAATGTAAGCTTGTCTACTTATAACTACTCAGGTACTAGAGCTTTATCTTATTATTTGTAAATATGGTTTCGACTATTTGAGAGTCATTGTTTTACCAAATATTCATCCATACGTTTGACATAATAACATATAGCCAGTCCACAAAGCGTAATGAAAAAACTGCTCCATCGTATGGGGTTTATATATCCCTTATTCCTTTTTTCGCTAGAGCTTGATCTTCTGTTGGTGAGTTTAACAATCGGGATATCATTTCAACTTAAAGGCTGCTTAAATAAGGATATAGATATCATAAACATAATTATTCCCTAAATTTTACCATCGAAATCTCTGTATTATTGGAAGGATCTTAAGGCGCTCCTGTGACACGGTATTTCACATCTGGAATTTTATGGTGATGTGATTCACAAACTTCGTAAAAGTATTGGACATACCATTTTCTTCATTTATTCACCAACTATGTTAAAAAATCTTTAAAAGAGATATGATCCTATAGTACTGCAACACACTGCATATCTGGCTGTCAACCCTCTTACACTTGGAAAGCACGCTGCCCTCTTTTCATGGACGCCGACAGGAAAGGTTTAGTACTCTGTGAAGACTCCCTCTGAAATCTGGAAACGGAAGGAGGATGTCTGATAATTGTACTAGTTCGTTCTTTGTCGTACCCTTTATTACTTTACTACAGTTACTCTGGTTGCAGAGCAATCAGTGAGTACACTAGCAATAGGTGGATCCAGTTTATTTCAATAAAATATGTTTCCGTTCTACATGCAATTACCACTGTGTTTGCCATCACGTTTGTTGTAGATTAGTCGGAGAGGGAGTATGTTTATGTACACTGTTTGTCTTTTAGGGTGGAAATGGAATAAGTGTGAGGTTTGGCGCCCATAAACCGGTTAAACCCCCCTGTGATTAATGTCACGGACCGTTGATACTTCCATATCTCCCTATTGTTTATTTGTTTTGTCTTTGTGCGTCTCTTTGTATTTTGATAGATGTGTACATTTTCTGTGTTTTCTTGTTGTTGTGCTATTCGAGCGGCTATGTGTGTTGTATGTGGTGTTTCCCGCATGACTCATATTTGTACTTTTAACTACTGGAATTGAAAGAGCGCTGGGATATGTTTCTTAACCAGCAGCTATATATAATCAGATATGCTAACAATATCCCATTTATTCAGATTATAATTCACATTTCTATAGCTTTATATGGTTTATGTTTATAAGGTTTTCCTACATTCAAACTCTAAACATAATTATAATGTTTACAGACATGAGACATATTTTTCAATTAAAGAAATGCCAAGCGATTTGGTCTTTTATATTTGATTTTAGTGGTGCGTGTGACGGGACAATTTCGTTTCTGTTTAAGATTACCAATGCTTACATTAGACGTTATACGTTGTATTGGAGTTTTATCCAGCATTGAAAGAAATGCCATTTTATCTCCGCTTCAACTAAAATTTGATAAAATGTATCAAGTGAGTATATCGCTAACAATGAGATACACACGTAAAGATATTTCATTTTTCCTGAAATCTTATACTATTGACGTGTATTGTACCGGTACATTCGCACACTTTGACTTGGGTCCATCTACAGTGGGCAGGTCATTTGCATGAATCCTTGGTAAAAACTGTGTTTAGTAATATCATAAACCACTATTCGTTCACTTATCTTAGAGACATTTATCTAACTTCTCCAATTTGTGGACACTTTCATTGACGTAGTTTAAATTCTTATTTTTGCTCTATCCCGGATGCTCGATGTCAGAAAGAAGAATCAGTCTGGAAATGATTGACCAATGTCGGTACAATTTCAGTCTAGACTGTCTTGGTAGCTTAACCGCTATCTCGCTGTTTCCGACCTGACTCGCATGTGCAAACAGTTTTGATCCAGATTAGTAACGCGATGTGTCATCAGTATCCATGCTGACTGAAACTCGGTCAAAAGTTTCTCAAACCTTTGTACAAGACACCAAAATTGCTCCCCTTCCGCATTTGTGCAGGCTTCGGTTTAAATAACAAACAAACGGGATAAGCGTAAAGAGGCCATTTGTGGCCATATTGAAGTCATACCTTCTGCGCTAACTGTATTATGGATATACTCCCTGTCTTAGGTCAAACCAGATTAGAAACTGTAGCAATTATCACCAAATAGTTTACGTGCATCGGATGGCGTATGCAACTACATTCTGGTGTGACCTACATTTCTATGTGACCTAACATTTCGTGTACATGTACGTCAAGTACGTTTTTTGTCAGTCAATGTATATTTATAATTCAGTGATTCTTTGCGTGTGTGCGTGCGTCAATAATGGTTATATATATTTCAATACTCTGATAAGTAATATTTGACCAAGTTAGTTTTATATTACACATGTTCCAGTTATGAAGTCATTATGGCAAATTGTTAAATTACTAGACGGATACATCGTTGAAGATATTTCAATTCATAAATCACCGATTCAGCTAAATACATTATTCATTGTTATTGAATTAAAACAATTATGGGGCATATTTGGTAGTAACTATACACCCTGCTTTGTTTTTAACACATTTCAATGTTTAACCACTTACTCCATGAATAATTATGTAGGAAATAATGACCCCACACATATTATGCATACACAGATATTTGGCCTTGGCATAAACAGTAGACTCGTGATTATATTATACATTATATCAAAAGCAAACAGAGCAGACCCTCAGACAATAGGAGCCGCCAGATATGTGTGTACTCTGATTGCAAAGGCGTCGAAGGCGTATTTACGACATTAAATGTTGAGTTCATATAGTATGATAAGGACATATTTTGTAAGAGGATTTTGAATAACAAACAGCACAGACCCTAATGAATGATTTCCTCTGATCTGGGCTGGTTCAACACTGTTGGCAAATGACAGCCAACCGGTTTCCGTATTCAAAGGGTTCATCATTTTGTTGTATAAATGCAATAAGTTATTATTATTAATGTCTTGTGAAAAATGGACTTGATTTAACTTCGATTACTTCCGATTCCATCAAGTGATAGGGATAATATTCCCTGAGTATCAAGCAGCGTAGGTCCTGATTAGACACCGAATTACAAGAGGCGATGATTATGAGTGGCAACTAGATAGAGTTTGGCGGAGAAATGTCTAAAACAATTTACTTAAATTTCCTTGATATTCATCTAAGAATTATTCTGTTGTTGATAGACAATCATTTTGATAGTTTCAAACCAAATTATGTTAAAGTCCTTTTCAGACAAATACAAATATTTGTAACCTGACCTTTGATATAATATCCGAGTAAAATAGATTCCGGATGAAGAATGCGCCCTAAATAATACGATTTTGATAATTAACCTCAAGGAACATGGTTGTCGCTAATCAAATAATTCCATATTGAAGGTGATACATGTGGGAAGAGATGATAAACAATTCCATAAATCATGTAGACAAACTTCTGTTTTTAAAGAGTCATTTTTAAAAGATCCTTTTACCTACATATAATGATATATCCCACAACTATGTTCCGAGTTAGAACAATAACACAAAAGCAAAAAACGCACAGATAACATATATTAAGTTAACCATGCTAAGCCCATCTTGACTTGCATTTTCAATCAGTTTAGATCCAGCTTAGATGCCGAGTCACTTGACATCTCATCAGTTTCAAGCCCATTTGTCATTTTTAGAAAATAATTACAATTACAATTTCGACTGATATCTTTCTTGATAGCACGAGAAGGGTTAAATATATTGCAATATACAAGTCCCAGATGTTGGCACAGCGTCGATTAATACTCAAATTTCACATAACGCCGCGAACAATTGGTAATATGTCGATAAATGCCGGCCGGGAAATACTGAGAAATATTGATGGAATACATCAGGTAACTATCACGTTTTATACGGTACAGCCCCTCTAGGGCGATAACTATATTAAACCTATAAGACTGACACGTGATTATAAGACCCTATAATACCTATTTCTGTGATCGCTTTAGAGATGTTTTACAGCAATGATGTAAGTTAATACACTTCGATGTGATTAACATGTTGTAGTTGTAGGTCCATTATATTTGTATATGCTGCATTGTGTCCAACGTTTCGAACCGTTATGCTATTTACTTGTATTTCCCGGAACGGGTAAAGCTAGGGCACCATCGGTAAATGTCGCTCGGGTACTATCATGCATGCCTACCATTACATGTCCTTAGGGAGATATATTTACGTATTATAGCATTGTATATATTGGAAATCTGCGTTTATCATCACCATAAATGTGCTAGACATTAGCTGGGTCTACCATCCAATGGGCCATACATATACAACACATAAGTTTGAATTTTGTTTTATTGAATGATAACATCTTGTAAAATTTTGCATTATGCGATGCAATGCACATTCAAGCGTAATTTCGTATATAAGGTGTTTGAGTAAACATCGCATTTAACCATTTCAGCTCCATCCAAATTTCATCTAATAAGATTGTAATCTCCTTAGGATTTCAAATTATCATTCTCCTTACGTTATTACAAATATAATCAGCGTGGAACAGTTTGGATCCTGAGGATATGTCGAGTTACTTGGTGTCTCCTCCAGATCCAAACTGTTTTCAAATATTATAACGGGCTCGGCTATGTCGGCGAAGTGTTAAAAACATGTGTATTTGACCCTTTCCTCCATAAATACGCCTTTCTACGCCTCTGTGAAAATGCCTATTGAGACAATTATGATAAATAGAGCATTCGCTCCTATAGTAGCAAATGCTATATTTATCACAATGGTTTCAAACTACAAACTTCTATAAGTTTCTCTTTTCTCTAGTTAATGTTCCTTTTTGGTAGATTTATTCAAATTGGTTGGATCTAAAAATAGCATATGATGTAATGGGTTAATTAATTTACATTATTCATTGTCACGGGATACTAGTTGGCATATTACAGCAACTACTAAATACAGTATTCTAAGAATTATTGACTTAAAATACTTACACTGCGATGATTAATTGATTAATTGTTTACAAACACATACCGTAATGTAATCATTGATTTGACCATCGTCATAATAATCACAAGATGGCCAGCATTTATATACTACTTGGATCCATATGAGACGCCGAGTAACTTAGAAGTGTGAACGAATCGCAAGTTTGTAAACTGTTCCGCATATATATATTTCCAGCATGAGACGGATAAACTATGGTTTTGCATTTGTGGCTGAATTTAATACAACTTATAAATATTGTTCTCATTTAACAATTATAGAGTAAACGTTCGTCAATGTGACTGCATGATTTATTAACATATGAGTCTGTAAACACAGGCAGTTGCTTAAACCAGTGCAACGGAATACGACAAATATCATTGTCCTGCATTGTTTCCATCTGCTTTAAACATCTAGAATTATACTTATTTTGGGCGGTCGTATTAGTACGACTTTATTATTTATTCTCATATTGCACACAAAAAGTGAGATAAAACCCTGATCAGTTGCAGGTTTCACTAACATGCGATCTATTGAAGTTGCTTTCTGAATCGTTGGACAGAGTCTGGCACATACAACTTGGATCTAATCAGGTCATGCCTAGTATGACACGGTTTAAAAAATATACAACTCGAATGGCGTTACGTTTTGTTTCTTGTTTTTTCGATGATGTTGATTGTTTGTGTTTGGTTTAAACGGCAGTGCGAATAACTATGGTCATGTAGCGACGATACGTTTTCGATGATGAGTAGGCTCGTGTGCGTATGTGAGCGCACGCACTGTTCTTCTGCGCTTACGTTTTACTTTCGTGTTGCATTCAAGCCTGACAAATGTTCTCCTTTTATTCACTTGATAATAAATACACAGCGAAAAACAAAAACCGTACAGTATCCAGATCATTTTCCTGTTCATTATTCATGTATGAAATAATGACATCATGGATATTTATTGGCTGGATGTTTGTAACAGCATATGTACACAGGGCATGTTGGCATTGGTAGAAATTGCAGAGTCAGATATATCTTACGGCCATAAACAAAAACAGCAGGTCTACTCCGTTTGTAAATCAGTGAAAAGGCGTTTGTATGAAGGAAGATGTTAACAAAAAAAGTGAAAACTCGATTATTCGATTGTTCTGTATAGAAGAATTTAGATCCTTTTAGGCAGGTGGCTGATTAATGCTAGTGGACTTTTCCGTATGACTTTTACCATGCTTTAAGCTGTCACCTGTATTCAAGATCGATAAAAATACGAATTGTAGCTTTCGAATAATCGAGATTTTTCTGTATGATGAAGTAGAGTTTCTACCTTGTTTATCTTTCTCTTAACATTACCTACATCCCATTGGCTAACATTGCTCGCAGTTATTGTTCTATCTAGCATTCCTTGCGTTCCGGTCCAAGCGGGATAGAAGAACTACTGCTGTGAACGAAAATACTTGGTTGCATACGTTTAACTCTTCAACACTTTATTTTCGTAGTGGAATAGCTCAACATTGTTTATTAGTACAGTATGAAAAAGTAAAACATGCCAGAGGAATCGTATAGTTTGAGTCTACACTGTTTGCAAATGGCAGTGTACTCTTGTTTGCATTTAACCATTTCCTTCATATTGACGACTTTTGACGACTCTGTAAAAGACACTTTGACGACTCTGTAAAAGTCACTTTGTGAAACCATTGTGATAAATAGAGCATTTGCTCCTATAGGAGCACATGCTCTATTTATCACAATGGTTTTAAGCTAAAAAAATATAAATTTTTCCTTTTCTCTAGTTAATGCTCCTTTTCGGTAGATTTAATCAAAGAGGTTGTATCTAAAAAATAGCCTATGAGGTAAAGGGTTAAAGGGTAACACACTACAGTAATGTACGTTATTCAACGTCCGATAATTCAATAATCCTAAACGACTGTTTCATGACACATCTGCGTTATAAGGTGAATGCACATACAGGTATTCAAATGTATGGTGATGTTTGGTAATGTCTTTCGATCTCTCGGTATTTATAAAATGCGGAAGGCAAGACGTTATGCAATAAGTTCAGTCCTAAAATAATGCAGACGTCAGACATAGTAATAAAACACTCCATGGTTACCCTAAGTATCGGACAAATAACATTAATATGCATATATTGCAAATGCAAATACAAGGAAGCGTTTGATCAGGATCTACACTATTTGCTACCCTGTTAGTATTAATTTACTGTTTTCACTAAGGTACCAATTTGAATAATTCAGCTTTACATACTGTTGGAGATTGGGCGAGTTTGGTGTCGGATTGCTTTAGTTATTATTTTAAGGTTAAATAAGTCTAGTTTATTCTAGCGACATGTGTTTTCGTTTACACGTTTGATCATATCAGGGATGTCTTACCGGTATAAGTTAGACAACGAAACCGTATATTGAAATCTCTATATTTAATGATAATTCTAGGTACAATGTTTGGGCTTAAAGGCAAGATGTAGCGGAATGCAGAAGGAAAATTATGGAGAACTCTCCCGAAATGAGCTTTCTACATTACGGCCACATTGCACTAATGACTAGTTTGCGTTTCATAACATAAACAATTATTCAGTAAAAGATAATTTTAGAAAGGTCCTGTTGTATTTATATTGTAGCAATGCCGAAACGCCGGTCGAAGTAAAATATCAAGTGTATCTACTATTTAAAAATACGTTTGAAGATGTATGTATTCATCATAATTTGTTTGCCAATTATTCAATTCGGATATCAATTCTTACCGTGTGTTTTCAAACGGGTAGAAACCGCAGTCGTAGAACTGTTGACAAGTATCATTTCGTATGAATAGTATGCCCGTGCAAAAACGAAGTAATAACATAATATATTTTTAGCATATGCATACATGTTTCAGAAACTTTTAAAGTCTCACAATAACAGTGATCTCACGATATACTTAACATCTTGCTAATACGACTGCATAATGTTAATATTTAAAAAAACAGGTGGCAGCTTCATTCAGGGCAAAAGTAATGCAGAAAACTCTTTTCTGCATTACTTTAGTCCGGCATTGAGCTACCGCCTGTTTAAAATTAGACTTCTTCTGGGTTATCGTATTTGCGAGACTTTACTGTATATATTAACCTCTGAAATGCACCGTCTATTCAAGTGCCACTATGTTATTCTTACATTTTCTGTTTGAACTGCAGTATTAATGTATATCATGTTGATATTGCAAATATAGTTTACTGTGTTATAGCTGTTGAACTATGTACAAAACGGAACACCTTTCTGTTTTGTTGTTAGTTCTACCTGAAATAGTTTTAGTACTAAAAGACAAAGTTATTTAGAACAAAATCCCAACTGCATCATCAGTTCCAGATTAACACATTCAAAGTAATTGCCTTTGTGTAGATATGTTGATTGATTCCAGGCACTCCTGACTATTCGATGAAGTGACCTTTGGAATGCGATTCAGTTAATCACAACAAGTGACTAGTGTTTGATTATACAGACCTATCCTATTGTTGTTCTACGTTTTCTGAAGATCGTAGTTTCCCGATGTTCGACCTATACCGCACACACAGCTCTTCCGTAGCACGTGGTTTTCATCTTGTATTAACCCTAATCACATACAGCGTGGTTCCTGATGAGATGCCGAGTTCCTGATGAGATGCAGAGTTACGCGACATCTCATCAGGTTCCAGGCTGTTTGTAAATGCGAGTCTGATAGCACAATCATGGTTAATATAATATCAACCGTTAGCAGTAACGTAATTAGCTGACGCGGTTTGTATGGCACAGTATAAGTATTTAGTATTATAAATAGCTAATCTACAACATCTTAATAAACATAGATAATTAAAAAAGGGATTAGTAATTATAGTAGTAGTTTGAGGCATTGTCATATTTTTATAATCTAATGTTGTCCATACTGTGGAACAAAAAGTAATTTAAATTGTAACATATGTTATGTTTTACCAGCTGAGTACGTTTTGAATTTCTTGGGAAGTTATGAGGTCGATGTACCTGCAATTCTCTAAAAGCAGTACTTACAAACAGTTACCAATAACAACTCTGTGACTTTTCCCTAATTTATATAATGTGCCATTTTGGACTCAGTGCAGTGAGTTTGTTTAAACTTTAGAATATTTAAAGTCTTAAATAAGACGGTTCATTAATAAGATGAAACAATCACTGATTCGCAGATATGTCCTATAATGATATTGGTTTTTTTACAAAGTGAGCGATGTTGCACTATAAGTATATTGTTGTTTGTGCATGTAATATTTTCAGACCGCGTTAGCATGTTGATGGTTGGCTGATGCAACAATGCCAGGCTAGAAACGCTGTTATTACTTGGTATTTTTCTCTTATTTTTCTCATATTAGTAATGTATTCCCTACAAATAATGACTCACGAACAGATATATTTCTAAAGTTTTGCCATACCACTCTTTCATTTAACCATTATCCCATTCAACGCGACTGGTCTCGTATTTTAAAATGGCCTGGTCCAGTTGAGACGCCGATGTACTCTTCATCTCATAATGAACCAAGCTGTTTGACACCCGATTGACATTTTGTATAAAGTTTGTTCGAATCGGAAGTATTCTAAAATTGCACAAGACTTATTTTTTCCCACAGCGGGTTAAGATTTAATATCAATAAGCGCGTGCATTAATACACACCGATAGATACCCACCGTCTCTAAACAGTGGCAGTACCTATGCTCGATATTGAAAATTCCATTGCGATATAATCGCTGGTAAAGCTATTTGGAGAGACCTCCACATGGCGCATGCACGTGAATAGTACGTTCATAAAATCGGGGATAATTCTTAGGTTTATACCCAGTGTATACTACAGTGTTACATTTAATTCACAAGTATGATATAAAATATATTATTTTCAATTATGTTACATAAACTTAGCGAAATAAGCATATGGTAAAACGGCTTCATTGTACAGGACATAAGTGAATATGTGACTAAGACATATATTGTATGTTTGTAGCATTGTAGCACAATGTACGTACCATGACAAAGGTGAAATTCTAAACATACTTTCAGAAGCACCATGATTATACTATCGTTTTGCTAATATATAACTGACCGTAACACAGGTTGGTGTTGAACACTCAATAAGAGGATCATTTTAGTAACTAAATCACGGAATATTCTTACTGACAGGTAAGTGTATAGCTTGGCTCTGCTCTGATTCTGCCATTTTTATTGCAAAAATAGAAATTCGGATGACAGTGGCATCAGTAAAACAATCATTTGCATTGATGAAATGGACATTTTCAGCTTTATGCTTAGTCTATTACGTACATACTTCATCTCTACCATTTGTCATATAAATGCAATTTATGTTTTGTATTCACATTCGTTTTAAAACCATGGATGCAATTATTGGTTTCAAAATTCAATTAAATATTAATTCTAATCCCGCTGAAAAGTTAAGCTTAAAATTTGATCTGTTGCAATTGTGACTACATTCAATTTGATCAAGCTGATGTCAAACAGCTTTTATTTTCATAAGACGCCGAAATATCGCGGACATAACTGGAGATGGCAAAAGCGAGTTAAATAGCGGATAGTTGACTAGGGGTTAGACATAAGATTATATCCGTCACACGCCGATGCAATTCTCATGGTTCGGTATACTTTGTAACAGCCTTCTTAATTTCTTACAGAGGGGCTTCTATATTAATAATTGATTAAATATACTCCCCAACCAATTACGCTTTGTTTTACTGTGTTGGTTGTTTCCATTAATAGTTTACTACTACGTACGATCTTACTGGTATTTTACAACCTTTTTAATCCGAATAAAACATATGACTATGATTCAAATTGTTAGCCAATAGAATCCACGAACACTGTAGAAAAGGTGAACTAAGGTTTAAAAAATACAACAGACAGACATTTGATTTTCTTTCGTTTTATTCATTAGGGAAATGCTAAACACCGTTTAGCTTGTCACTGTTTTCAGTTGGAATTACATTTCTTGAGACACTGTAACTGGTATATGTCCATTGAGAAATGGAATGACACATTTTAAGGTGGAATGACACAGTTTATATGTGAGATGACCTACTGTTCAGACATCTAGCCCGTATATGCCCTTTGGGAAATGGAATCGAAGTGTTGAATTGTTGTACAGTAGCACCTTCTTAACATGTCACCAGAACAGGTCTAATCGTGTGTCTTTAAGACATGTGGTAGCCTAATTCCGGTCAAAAGTAACGCAGAAAGCTTCTATGGCAGGTTTTTGCAATAGTTTTGTCCTACATTAAGCAACCACTTGCTATTAAGACTCATATTTTCATGAGATGGGTGACCGCTTAGGACAGGTTCTACTATAAACCCCTCTCCAATCGTTTAACCTTTACCTGCTAAATATCAATATAAGAAATAAGTAAAATATACCAGTTTATTAGCTGAATTTTATATATTCACGTGTTGTTGTTTTTGTTTGCCTGTTTGTTTTGTGTTTGTTTGGTATTGGTAGAAACTATAATAATATCACAATCTATCAATCAGAGCGAACCCTGATCAGACAACTGTCTGGTGTGCATATGTGTGTGCCTTTGCACGAAGCATACTAAAGTAGGTTTATGAGGATATTAGTTACGTCACTCCTGGTTGATGGGTCGCTTCCTTAAATCGTTGATGAAGGGCGTCTCACCTAGGGCGTCAAACATAATCGTGGATATTAGTAACATACATTCAGAATTTTGTACCATGCAGGGCTGAATATAAGATGCGTAATGATCTATTAGAATTAGAATCGCCTCATAGTAATGGTTTGATATATTCAAATAGTTTTATTTGATAATAGAAGAAGTCTTATCTTCTGGTTTGTATACTGACACAATGCCGAATGTATGGCACAGAAAATATGTGATTTAAAGGATATTATATGTTTCTGTATGTAAATACAGAAAGCAAGTTAACAAGACGGTTAAATTGCATCATTGTCTGTCCAAATGCGTTGCCGAAAGAGTGTGCTTGGCGGAGAATTAAAAAGGAAATCTAACCATGTTTCTTATGCACAATATTGTCCAAGATTAGTATTAATGCCAGCTCTTGAGTTTAGTTACTTAGTATCACACAGTAAAACACAATACTTCGACATTTTAGTAAAGAAGAGTTAATTACTTTTTAGACAGGTGACTGCTTAATGTAGGGTGATAGTCATGCACAAAGCTCTCCTATGAGCGTTCTGCATGACTTTCACACTGCATTAAGAAACAATCTGTCTTAAAGATCAATAGTGATACGTATTTATGTGTTCGAATTGTCGAGCTTTGCTGTATTTATGTATAGTATGATTATCATATAATATACATGAATGGTTATATGTCTAGGCATATATTCTATAATTATTTTGGGTGACGGACTAAGCATAGGCTGGTCTCTAAAATAGACATGGTGAATTTAGCAGTATTTGTATGTTTTGTTCACGTAGTCGGGCAATACAAATAATGGATAAAAGATAAAAGTTTCGATGTTCTGTAGATTATCTGCGATATGTTTTATAATTATTGCTTTAGACTGATTGGATGATACGTACGAACGTAAAGGTAGATAGCATCAACCATCACAGTAACATATCTTTGGCACATCTAGAGTCAGTAGACACCTTACTACAGGTGAATTGTTCCTGAATATACAGACATGAGCATTTAAACATATGTTGTAGTCTGCTATTTAAATAAACAATTGGAATTTAGGCTGTGCATTTGGTTGTATTTAACAGCTTTTACGAGCGTGCTTAAGAGTCGTTTCAACATGACTGTCTTCTGGAAAAATGTTTCTGGTTGTACTTTAGGGCGTGAATGTAGAATTAATACCATCGCTGTCTCGATTTGTGGTCTAACAAAGGAGTATTGAACACACCGTTGTATACACGTAACAGTCAGTATTTTACATTCTATTATCCCTTATCCGTTAACCATGGCCTGACTCGCATTTACAGACAGCTTGGATCCAGATGAGACGCCACGTAAGTCAACGTCCCATCAGTATTCAAACTGTTTGACAAAGTTCAATAATTTCTCAAAAGCATGATTCAATTGGAAATGGTCAACATTCACCTGATCCTAATTTGAGAAGACATTATGTTTTTCGTAGCAAGGAAAGGGTTAACAATTCAACATAAATTGCCTTCAGTTAGTACCACTGAAGGGTATTACATAAATCATAGCCATGTTTATCTATTATGCTTCCTCTATCAGCACGATACAAATGATAAGTAAAGACGAGGGTAAACACTTGAACGATTAGAAGCATCAAGCATATGAAAATATAAATAACTTGACTCAATAACAGCATTATCAATCAGGATTACTTGTGAAAATCGACGTTTTAGTTACTATGCAATGAATATATTTGAATTATTATCATTGGTAGCAATCATGAAGAAGCAATTTATTATATAGAGAAGCTTACATGAGTGTTCATAATTTGTAATGAACACGAATGTAAAATTATTTTGATCACATAAGCCTTAAACATACCTTAGAAACTGCAATAGGTTATTGCTGACGACTGTACGCTTACAAAGAAAGTAGTTATACAACGACGCAAATGGAGCGCTACGATTGGCTAACGCTTAAATCACCTCTACGAGTGACTAACGATTGCTAATTTGTATAAAAATGCACTAGTGCATTTTGAGTTCGATTTACGACACTCTATTACGACACTCCTACAATGCAGAGTATGTAATAGATATATCAGACGCATTACAAATATAAGTGGAACTATTGTGTCTTATACAGTAAAATTCCTCTAATACACCAACCAATAAGAGGTATGGTTTTGGGTGGCAGAAACAGGTGGCAGCTTTATGCAAGACGAAAGGTTTTCTCCATTACTGTCGTCCGGAAATTAACAGACACCCGCTTGTACAGACACCCATGTGTATTCATTATGTGGTCGCAATAGAGCGATCTATTTATACAGTTTCATTGCAAGGCAATCATTCGTCATTCAGGCGATCGACCGTTTTCAATTATTATACCACATGTATATAGCGCTCATTTCACACAGGATATATGCGTTCAAAAGCGCTTCAAGTTACATGTACGAAACAGGATATATCAAATGCATATAGAATAATTAAGATATTACATAATATTATATCTAATATATATAAATAGATAAGAATGATAAAGAATGGAATTTATTTAGAGCATAGGTAAACCAACTTCTCCGTTCCGTACGTTTATCTGCCTGTGTCATAGTATGCTCTATTATAGCGTGTCAACGCATTGAACTCACAAAAAAAGCTTGAATGTAACATTCTATGCACAGTGTCTGTACTCCACACAGTTTCGAACCAGAACAACAAGACGTGGGTACATCTTTTGCATACAACTCTACACATAAAATATTGCCTTACATAGTTTGGATATGTGGGTAACAGAATAGGTCAATTTGAAGTTCATACATATAAACTAAGCAATGCAAATAAACGGGGTAGCAAGTTATGACAATAAGACTCCCAAATGAATATACCAGCGCGGTATAGGGATGACCTGTTTGACCACGGTGCTCCCTCCGGCATTGGAAATAGAGTTGCATAGCACTCCCTCGGCATCGAACACCTAGACAGGGGAATCCCGCTGACACAACACCCGCACGTACAACATGCAATGAGATTCCCTAGAAATCAATAAAACAATATATATCTTTTTTGGTTGTTTAATTTTTATTATTATGTTTTTTTCTACATTTGTAGAGTATTATGTTTGAAAAGGGGATTAAAATGGCCCACAGTCATAAGACAGTGGCATGATCAACAAGCTGTGGTTAATGCAACAATTATGATAACTGATGATTTTTAGCTACACTTTCTAAACTGTCCTAGTACAATATGTTGAAGAACTGCGTTTTCTTTTGAAATATGCCAGTTAGCTTGCGTCTCTAATGCTTGATGGTAGAGCATTCCAGACTTTCGGAGGTGCATGCATGAAACTTCTCTCACCGTATTTTACCGTACGACTTCTTGGTACAACCAACGACGAGGACTACTTGCTGACCTTAACTGTCTGCGGGGCCTGTACACGTCAAACATGTCGACAATGTACTTGGTGGATTCATTGCGCATGGTTTTATACGATGTTGAACTGGAAGGAAGTGAAGTTCCTTCAAAACCGGCGTGATATGATTATATCGAGGAGTCCTGGTTGTCTGTTGTGTTTTGAACTCTTTGAAGTTTCCGCAGTGTGTTGTTTGAAATTGCATGCAGCAATGAGGTACAACGAATAACACCATTAACCCATTCAGTGCCTTGAATACGAGTATATGATAATTTCCAAGACCTTTGAGGTTTTGTTCAAGCATACACCCTCAGTTTTAATCATTTCCCTCGTGCAGAATAACATAATAAACAATACCATCGTTTATACCAATAAGCCTATTTAATAATATTGTCTGAATATAAGAGTGTTTGATAGTGGCATACATTAAATAATCACATCTATGTAGTTCCATAAGCAAAGAGATCAGATCCTGATCAGAGAGGAGTCTTCCGACTCGTGTGTACAAGATGTTAAACAGTGTATAGTCTGTAGAGAGACCGAGTTACTCGTTGTCTCAGTGGGATCCAAACTGACTGAACAATATAATAAGTCACCCTGGAGTTTATGCTAAGGTCATATTCATATAAACAATGCTGTTTTCATTGGAGAACACATGTTAGTGCTAACGTTTTTTAGTACACTAGTGTATACATTTGACTGCATTTGCAAATATTTTGCATCCATATGAGTCGCACCAGGAACCAGGTTGTTTGACATAACCTTGGTATTGACGGAGGTATTGTAAGGTGAACCAGCTACACATTTGAGTAGATATTATCTAAAGTTGTTTTTATTCTGAAAGGCATACACTATCATTGATCAGGTACATTTTATCGACCATAGTTATAAGCATGTTCAGGGAAAAGTTTTATGGTGCAACATACATATTTGTTTGCTCAAACACAGAGCTGGTGTTTTTATTTACTTCGGGTTTGTTCAAATTTTTGAGCAGTTAATGAACGAGCGTCCAACAGGTTGCAACACTGAGTTCTTGGACTTTCATCTACATCCAAGCTGTTTGCAAATGCTAGCCAAGTTTCACTTAACCCTTCGCTTGCTGAATTTTAAAATACATTTCTCCTTCTTTACCCATGCCCTGTTGTATAATTACATATATCTTCACTGTGTACAAGTATTGCGCCGTGCAATCACTGCTGTGGGGTGCACTGGTTGCACAATCATCTTGTAAATAGTGCAGACCCTGATGAGACAGCTCCTGCAGGAGCTGTCTCATCTGGGTCTCCACTATTTACAGGTAGGTATATTGACGCGATTAGCAAGCGAAGGGTTAATATGATAATGGTTAATTTGGCGGAATAAGGGTTAGATAATCAGATAAATACCGTAATGTTACCATTACACTTGCCACGGAGGAAAAAACGATTTGAAATTCAAACTATCACTTATCGCATTATCTGTTGGGTGCCTGCGATCAGTTGGCAGTAGTAGTAGTAATATGTCTGGTACATATTAACAGCTACGCTTCAAATCTTTGAGGTTTAACCCTTCAACACCGCTGTGAACTAGCATGTACAGTAAAGCCCCTCTAAATCGGTCCAGGAGACAGGTGGCAACATGAAGCAAGTTGAAAATCACACGGAAAGCCCCTAGATGAGCTTTCTGTGTGACTTTCACCCTGCAATAAGCTGCTACCTGTCTAAACGTATCTAAGTTCTTCTCTACTAGAATTCCGGTTTAGAGGGGGTTTACCCTATCCTTAAAGCCGAATATGTTTCAATCTTGATTACCTCCAACTCGATAAAGTATTTGAGAAATGATTGACCTAGAGATAAAAAATGTGGAGCTCATCCTTGTCTAAGCTTTTGCAACTGCGCGTGAGGTCGCGGATAACGGGGTAAGCGTTCATGGTATTAACACATGCTTGGAAGGCTGAAAAGACTGTCTAATTGCATCCTTAAATGTTAGACATTCGATTAGATAAATCGAAAACTGTTACTGATTGATAATGTATGACAAGACGCAAGTTAAATATTTACTTGCAGTATAGATAGGAAGGTTTTAACCCTTCGTCGGTTAAGTGCCGCCTGATTGACGTTTGCTCAGAGTAACTAGGCAATTGACCTGGATCAAAACTGGTTCACACTCATTTCAATAGTTTCATTAAGGGTGTACATATTGATAGTAAGTTTCACAAAGGGTTTAGATAATTGAAAGTAACAAGGGTGCTTAGAGTAACTAGGCAACTGATCTTGATCAAAGCTGCATCACACTTATTTCAATAGTTCTACAAAGGGTGTAATAATTGAAAGTAAGTTTTATTAAGGTTTTAAATGATTGAAAGTGTGCATCAAATTAGAGCTAAATTTTAATACGAACTGAAAACGCACTGTGTGCAGTTTAATTGCACCTTAACATTTTAAGTGCAATAAACGCGATTTAATGACCAGGCAAACGGAGTAGTCCAGACCAAACGGCTCTTGTTGGAACCGTTTGATCGTTTTTGCCCTGTTTGCTTATGAAATAATATAGATCTGATTCTACAATTTCTTCCATGGCCGAACTTGCTTGTGTTTATGTGCCATTATTGAAAATACTTGCCAATAATGATGGCATTTTGTTTTACAAAAATATCTACGGAGGAAATGGTTATATATGATTAAAGTTTCATAACTTATTTTCATGAATTTCCTACAAATATATAGATATACATTAGATATAGAACTGCAATAACTAATTATCATGTCCTGCATATGGCACTAGGAAGGCGTTGCAATGCGGAACCGATATGTTAGATAAAGTACAAATTGCAATATGGAATCGATAGATAAGGAATATCACATGCTACCTGTTTGTTATTTTTATCGTGATATCCGAGTCACATCCCTTAAATCGTATTCTTGTAGATGGCCAACGATTACTAATTCAAACATTTTATGGCGGATACGGGTAATATGACTTGTTTTAGTCTTGGTAATATTTTACATCAAACATCTAATAAGATAAACCAAGTTTGATATAAATTCATAATAATCTAGGATACGAGTGTATGTTGCAAGTAGTCATTTTGTACATACAGATATTAAACGAGTCTTGGAAAATGTCATTTCACTCGAGTAGCAGTATCGGTCTATGATCTTTCTTTTCGCTGTAAACGCATTTTCATGAATTTGCATACTGAGTAGACACAGATCAAACGGCTCCTGTGGGAGCCGTCTATTCAGTGAATGTTCTGTTTGTCGATGGAATTATATATATATATATATATATATATATATATGCGATTCTACAGTTTCTTACATGGTAATCACATCTTTTTATGCATGTAAATGATAACATTTCATCTAATTCCTGGCGGCATTAGTTCTTACATCAATATTAAAAAGGTAAAGGGATAAGACGGGCAATAGTTTATCACAAGATGAAAGCCAATCGATTATTTTTTCTTGGTGGATCTTTCTGGATAGCTACCATTTTGCATAAAGAAAAAGTCTGCCTAAAAGGTTGTTATTTCTGCTTCAATAAAGGTTGGATTGACGAGGTCCTATCGTCATTAAAATAATCAAATCACCGGACTGTAAATCTCAGTCTGTGAAACATAGTTTACATCGTTGGTACATGCAGTGCTATCTATGATTCAGATTGCTGAATTCAATAGACTGATTCACCGTTGCGCTAGGCATGGAACAATTCAATTTCTTTTCACGGCGCAATTTAATCTCGTGAACAATAAAGCTTGCAGAAATGATTGCATGCATGTACAACGGAATTATGCTATGTGCAGAAGAAAAGAGAAGAGTGTTAAACAATTTGTTCATGAATATTCTTGTCGAGTTAGGGACTTAATAAATATCAGTAAGGCTGGTATTTTATAAAGGTGTCGCGAACAAGGGAATTTTATCAGCAGACCAAAAACTGCAGATATATACATCATTATGTTATGTAATAATTGAACTGCACAAAACCTAATAAGATGGCTCATGCAGAATCCGTCATATCTGGATCTATTCTGTTGGCAAAAGTATCAAAGGGTTACTCTATGGAGAAAAGTTTAAAACGGTGATAAGAATTAACAGTTTTATTTCGTCTTTCAAATTGTTCAATTCATCGACAAACTTAATGCACATTCTATTGAAAACACTTGAACTAGACATACCACATGTTGTCTGGCTCCCATGCAGTGATCTTTACAGCACGCGTATTATGAAAACACAACTGTAATTTAAAGAGGCGTTTCTCTGAGAGGAATTGTTTAATATGTTGATATGAGCATGGGAGATAATTACCCAAGCAAACAATATAAATCCTGTCATCAGCAGGTTCACTTAGATACAATCTGACAAAAATCTACTCTGTGTTCCTATATCGGAGACACTACGTACATATACATGTACATTTGGCCAACCATTTGCCTGTTGAATGTTCATGTAAGAAAATATTGTGTCATGAATATCTCTTGGCAGCTGAACTAAAAATAATGGCACATGTTAACAGGGTATTTCAAAAAGTACCTAATTATAGTCTACTTTCAGTCCGAATAACCGCTCAGCCAACTGTACATTTACTCCCCCGGGCATTGAGCCATTTGCTTACACTATTGAGCACTGCTAACATATGGCGCGATTACCCAGCTACAGTACCGGTTAGGGACCCTCACAGGTACCCATTTTAAATCCTGGGTGGAGAGGGGGCAATCTCATGTGGATAGGGGCACCGAAAAACGTCTCTGAAATTTCGAGCTTGTCCAGCCGGGATTCAAACCCTGGGCCGTTGGGTTATCCGATAATCGCTCAACCACTAGGCCTAACCACCACCACGAATGTATAGGTATTTGTACAAACCGTAGAGTCAGACTCTGATCAGACGACCTCTTACTCCATTCTCCATCAGGTTATAACATAGTCCCATTTGTCCCACTTAACCTTTAGCCTGCTGAGCAATATATTTTTACAAGTTGTTTACATGTAACTACTACATTTTCAAGATTCAAGCTATAATTAAGGTGTCTACAAAAATGTAATCAGTGTGTCAAACAGTTTGGATCCGGATTAGACGCCGAGTTATTTGGCGTCTCATCTGGATCCAAACTGTCTGCATAGGTATTCATCCATCGGCCTAAAAGTTAAGATTTGAATTAAACTGACATAGTGGCGCATAGTGTATACCTTGATTAAATGGCTCGGTTAGGATCAGCATTAATTCCCTATTTCTGTTCAAATATTTCGAAATGTTAGGGCAATACAGTAAAACCTCTCTATAAAGACCACTAAATTGTGTTAATTAGTTGGTATTTAGGACAGGTGACTGCTTAAAGCAAGGTGAAATTAAAACAGAACGTTCCTATAGGAGCGTTCTGTTTTACTTTCATCTTGCTTTAAGCAGCCACCTGCCTTTAACACAAACTACGTGATGTAATTTAGTGGCCGTTATAGAGAAGTTTTACTGTATATGCAGTGCTATATATGTTTATACATGGACATATTAGTTGGTATGAATACATTGTAACACCATGTATATGTATGCGAGGAGGGAGGCTGAAACATTCATGTGTACAAACTGACTGTAACTGAAAATCAGCATTACAAATATCAATTTGCTTAGAGTAAACATCCATCTAAAAGCTACGCCATAATGAATAAACATGAATACATATAAACGCGGGTGGCTGTTTAATGTAGGGCGAACGTAATGCAGAAAGCCCCTATAACCGTTTTCTGCATAACGCACATCCTGCATTAAGCTATCCCCTGCATTATGACACATAATTATACCCCTATTTGTTGGTCGCCTTAGAAAGTATTAACTGTATTTAAATACAACATTCAGCAGTCTATGCGTACCTTGTGCCCATTATTGTGATTTAAACAAGTAGTGCAAACCTAGACCATGACACTCCTGAAAGAACCCTTTGAACAGGGTCTGTATTGTTTACTCCAGATATTATGCTTCAAAGATCACATTAGTAAACAAATTTCTACAGAAAGTCTCATCATAATGCGGCTTAATTATACCCATTGTCAAAAAAGATTAAGAAGAATTAAAATATGCGTAAAATCCAGTATTTTGACTGCAGTTCTTCGGTCTCTAGTAAAATATTTTAACTTCATTATTAAAGCTTAATATTTGAGAATCTCAATGAGTAGTATGCGAACAAACTAGTTTATAATTCACATTAACGCAAAGTAATAAAATATATATCCACTTAACCCTTTGCCTGCTAACCGCAAGCTAACGCGCATTTTTAAAGAGCTTGGATCCAGATGAGACACCGAGTTAAGCGGGATCCCATTAGGAATCGAGCTATTGGACACTCTCAGTCGGCATATACTCAAACGTTGTAACGGATCGGATATACATTAGCCCTTTCCCTGTTCTATGTTTCTTTCAAGTTTCAATACCTACTAATATTAATGTACAAAATAGTTATAATGAAATATGGAAGTTGGAAAGCTGTAGCCATTTTAGAAAGTAAAACAAAATATTTATCAAATTCCCTTAGCAGACAGAGCAGACCCATATCCTATAGGAGCCGTCTGATCTGGATCTACTCTGTTTCCAAATGCCTGAAAAGGCGTTTATATGAGGGATTATGTTAAGATTGAAGCAGAGCAGAGGTTGAACATATCTCATTTTCTTCACAAGCCAAATATCAAGCTAACATATCAATGGCTGTTTGTAATGGTGAACCAATATTGGTGCAAGTCATGCAATCTGCGAGATGCAAGCTATCAGTTGGCAGGAAGACGTCTGTTTGGTATTTGTTAACAGCCACGCTTCACAACATCGTGCCAGTCAAAATAAACAAACTTACAGGCTATTTTGGCTGCAACGGCTAATATTTGATTACTTTTGCAAACAACGACAGAATCAGTTGCATACATTTATCCATCAGCTTCTCTCCACCATCAAATTTATAATTGAGAGCTGGTGTAACATTAGTTTCCTTCCAGTTTGAAGTGTTTAAACTTATTAACAAAGTAATGAAAAGCATATAGCGAGAATAAGCACAGTGTTTACCCAGATATGACAACTCATCACTGAATTTTCTATTCTGGATAAACACGAAACATTTACGACCTTTCACACTATTTATTTATCCTTTTTTTTTATTAATTTAATGTATTTGTTTGTTTTTGCTTGATTTACCCCATTCTTGCTTGTTTGTTCGTGTGTTCATTCGCGTGTGCGCGCGTGTATGTGCGTGTGTGCGAGCGTGTGAGCGTACGTACATGTATGTGCATATATTCGTCCGTCTTCCATGCGTGTGTGCATGCGTGCGTTCGTCCGTCCGTTAGTTTGTTCGTTCGTTCGTTCAGTTGGTCGACTGTATAATACTTAGTAAACTCGTTTCATAAAAATAATATGTAATGAACACTCATGTAAGATCCTATATTTAGTAATCATTGTGTAATTCATATTACATGAGTATTCATGAGGTAAAGGATTAACACTGCATGTAAGATGTCCATATTTTCCCCAGTTACTCTTAGTGTTCGGTCGCTAAATCTCCACTCTCAGTTGTACAACTGAATATTTCAATGAAGCACCCTTTTGTGACAAGTTTAAGCTAGAGTTGCGTAGTAGCAAATAGTATAGGTACTGACCAAACTGCTTCTTCAGAAGTTGATCGATCTGGTTATCCGCTTACCTAGAGTAGATAGGTTCTGTGCTTTCAAAAGAATTTATGTGCATATAAAGACATTAGTTGACATAAAATTCAATGCAATATTTTCACATATATGTGCCTCGTATTCATTGTATAGAAACTGTTTAACCTTTTACTCCATGAATATTCATTCAAGAAATGGTGACATAATGAATATTATTTTTATAAATTATTATAATAACGCATAGACACAGGGCACTGCAAGTTTTTTGGGAATGGTAGAAACTGCAGAATCACGTCAATATTATATAATAAGCAAAGAGAACAAACCCTGATATCCCACCTGGTTTACCTGTTTTGCCGCGTTTCTCATCGGAGTCCAAACTGTTTGCAAAATGTATAACGGTTTCAGCTTTCGCGTGCTTTTATTTAGACCCTGAAGTTGAAACATTCAAAACAAGTTTTTCATTTACTTTGGCTTTGCTGAAAAAACCCCCAAGAGTATTTCTTTTTAATTACTCTTGATGTTCGTTTGGTATTATTATTAAACCCATCAGAGAATCCGTATTAATACCCGAAAGCAATTATATTGATATTAAGTCACTGGTCGACAAAACACCAAGCTTGTAATGATTTATGTGTATTACTGCTCTTAAACTTTTATGTTTGGCTGTTTCTGATTGCTCGCGGAAGAAATGGCAAATAAGCAAATACAGATTGATTAAAAAGCATACACAAAATAACAAACGTGGCTGATAAATGAAATCATAAGTACAATTAATTTCTTCCTTGCTATGCTGTATCAGTTTTGTTGGGTTTTTTCCCACTCAAGAATATTAACTCTTATTCCGCTATAAGCGTAATGTTAGCTCAAATATATATCCGGTGTACTTTTGACTTCATGCTATTCAAACATGCGTTTTAGACAATTTAGACTATAGAATGCGTAAACGGCTTGGATGCTCACGAGACACCGAGTACACTCGGCTTCTCATCTAGAACTGAACTGTTGGAAAATGCGAGTTTGGAGAAAGGGTTTAAAGTTATGCTATCTAAAACGTATCTTTAGTGCGTCTGGTATATGTATATTTATAGATACCCTTTAAAGAAATATATAGAACAGATTGGTTTATGATGTAAATAATACGAAACACGTGCTGAGAACGTGACGCAATACTAAGAAAAACAAACTGTCAAAGTTGTTATCTTTTGCACGATGCAGCTTATAATGAGACTATACTAGACTATAAAAAATAATGAGACAATACTAGACTGACCTGTTGTGTAACGGCTCAGTGTGTTAGTGCAGCTTAACCCTTTCACCACCGCAGTCGCATAAATGCACCACGGCAAATAGTGCAGTACCAGATCAAGGCAGCGTCTGATCAGGGACTTCACTATTTGTCTCAATATCTAGTTACATGTATATATGTGTGTTTTATTCCTTTGAAAGTTGCATTTATTTATCTCATTTCCTTAATTTACTGAATGATTTAACAAACTTGGATTGCAGACGACAATTAGATATTTGGCGCCGAAAGGGTTAACGTTAATGTTAGTTCGACTGGGTAGATCGGCAAAGGGTGAATTACTGATTTTAACTCTTTCGCGTGATAACATTTGCAAATAATTTGAATTCAGATTCAGAGAGGCCGTGCATAATGCTGTATTGACATCGACATCTACCATGTAATTTATACTGATCATTGTTCTTAAAGTAACATTATAATGAGCAGAATGGCGTTTAATTGGAGTATTATTTCAATCACAAATACAAACATACGTATTATAGTATTAGTTCATATGATACGTGTAATTATAGTGTAAAAATGTAAACGATACTGAGATTAATGCATACATGTACATCTATGCTTAAGCTCCGGCCTTTTATATCGTTTTCTTTTAGATGTATCTGAATCGGTTTTGGACGCAATGGGTCACGTATACCCGATCCTAGTAAATTCAATCCATTCCCTCATAGGCTATTTTAGACCTATCCTCTTTTAATTATTCTACTGAAAAGGAACATTTATTAGAAAAATACGAAAAAACCCAGAATTGTGTAGTTTTTTAAACATTGTAATTCATAGAGCGTTTGTTCCATAGGAGTAAATGCTCTCTCTATATATATGATTTTAAAGAGGTGTCAAAGGGCGTCAGGATTAAATGGTGATGTAGCTTCCTGGTTTAGTACTTGTCATGCGAGGACAGTAAGGAACTGTAGCAGGATTAGTTTAAATGTTCATGGGTTCAAATCCAACATGATATACACGTGTATTACACAGGAAACATTTAGCCATGTGCCACTATACGTGGCTTGATTTGCCTCTGTAAACATATTTCATCCAGATCAGACGAGTTATTCGGCGTCTCATCTGGATCCGACCTCTTTGCCTCGTGAGCTATAGTTTTCAAAATCTTTAAAAAAACAGACCGGAATCAATCAAATGCATACTATTTATTTTTGGAAATATGTAATATCTTGGCACAGCGGGATAAGGGTTTATAGAATGAACAAAGGGTCTGTAGTTTCCAAAACACTGTCTTGGTGTCAATAGGCCTGTCACCCAACCAAACAAGCATCAGTGATTGTTACCTTCCGTCTTGTTACTATGTATTGTCAACAACAACCTCCGCTTTTCGCTGTAAAATAATGTCTGCTCAAATTTGAATGTGCAATTGTGTGCGAATTAGTCGCGGTTGGTGGGATAAGGGTTAATATTAACTGTTTAACTAATACTCCAAAGCTTTAGAGAAACTGATAATGCTATCTTCGTTTCTTCATGGGAGAAAACTTACTTTGAAATTCCGACCAACAGTTATTATCAGCAATTATCTGCATGTCAATATTGAGATGACAGATATATATCGGACTGCAATGTGTGAACATGTGCTTTCAGTGGCACTGTGTCAGTTCACATACCCATTCAGGTTGATTTTTAATATTGTTATACTTCGTTAGATGTGACATAGAGGCAAACAAATCTTATAGCGTAACTTATATATAAATATAAAAGAGCTATTACTAATTTTGACACAGTTCTGAATGGGAAATGTGTGATATTCTAAACATGGCGCATATATTTTAACGCCGCAAACTACGTTGCTATTCGTATAAGAAAATGTATGTGTATGAATAAGCGTCATTATTATATTGTATGAATAATTTGGCCATGGCAGCACTTTGAGAATCAGTATTATATGCATTAATTATCTAGGGAACTAGAGGGACCGTCTCGTATGTGGCCTGACTGTTTGCAAAGGCGTTAAATTGTGTATACAGTAAACACCTCTCTACAACGGCCACTAAATTACATCAAGTATTTTGTGTTAAAGGCAGGTGGCTGCTTAAAGCAATGTGAAAGTAAAACAGAACGCTCCTATAGGATCGTTCTGTTTTACTTTCACCTTGCTTTAAGCAGTCACCTGCTATAAATACCAACTAATTAACATAAGTTAGTGGCCGCTATAGAGAGGTTTTACTGTTTATGTAGTAAAGTGATAATAACGTTCAGCATTCTAACAATAAACAACATATGTATGTATGATGTGGGCATCTTCATTCAGAATATATAATTATCCAATGAAAATAGGCATTTTAAACCCTTGTCCCACTGTCCGCGACTCGACTCGCATTTGCAAACCGTCTGGATCCAGATTATACGCTGGGTAGTTCGGCGTCTAACCATGATCAATCGGTCAATAGATTCCAAAAGCCTGGTCGAATCGGAACCAGATCCAAATTTGAGTAGCCAGTGTTATTTCATAGCTAGGTGAGAATGAAATATGATGCAGACTGTATTAATGGGTAAGATGCAGTACTATATTTTAAAGTGTTTCATTACAAGCACATAACTATTTCTTCTCGCGAATCGGTGAATCAGTACGTCGTAATCGCGATTTACTAAAGCAAACATCTACTCGACGACCGCTGGTTGAGAACTATACAAACACATAATTGCATCTGACCTTTTGTTGCAGTCTATCAATTAAATCTGTTTTGAATTAGTTCGTCTGTAAAACTTGCATTTATAGTAAACACGTGGTGCTTAATAGAGATTATAAGACTTTATATTTATATTAATGAATCGTAAGATCAAATGGCATATTTATGATTACTATCTGTTATGAACAGAATATGGTCTCGCTACCCGATATAATACTAAATAAATGATTTAGCAGTGTATTAATATATTAATATTAACAAAATACAATCAAACTGACCTGAAATATGGATGTATCATTACAAGTGTCATAGTTCTATAGACAGTATAGTTAAGTCATTAGAAAAAACATTGTAATGTGATCTGCGTATCAGAACTGTATGCTATCAATGCATGGCTTTAATAAAAATACAGTATGACCCCTCGAAACGGACCGCTAAAAGAATATAATTATTGTGTTTTTAAATCACGAGGAAATCAATGCAGAACGCCCATACAAGAATGTACCGTAAGTGGTACAAAGGCACAGTAGATGTACGAATGCATGTTTTACGCTCAGCATGAACTGAAGTATACAACCACACAACACACACATATACATGTTTGCAGAAAATAAATGTCCCGCTATAACAATTATAGATGAATACATTCGTGCAATATCAAAGCGTTCATTATTATCAATGTTAAAAATACGTTTTGATATTTCTTTAAACGCCACCATTTGTGTAAGCAACCATCGTGGAATTCAAGATAAACATATACTGTGGACAGGGGCGGAGCTAGCGTTTCGCACTTACACCCTTGCGTAACGTCAATCTCAAAGTTGAAAACATCGCTATGGCCAACATTCAACAAATGAAACGATTGAAGGCTAAAGTGGATAGACGTTGAATTAGTGCAATTTTACTAATTACTACTAATGATTCCATCGAGCTGTTGCGAAACTATTGCACGAGTGCCAAACTTCTTGAATCATGATGAGACACCGAGTTCATTGGCGTCTTAAATCAAACCTGTTTGCAAGTGCAAGTCAGGTCGAATATAGCGGGCTAATAATTAATATGGCCTAACCATTGCCTCCATATGAACGCTGTAGAATGCCTTTGCAAACCGAGTAGATCCAGTTTAATCGGTTATTTTATGGGTAAGCTGAATTTGCTTAAGAAATGATGCAGATCTGTCTCCAATTAATTTATCGAAGCCAAACATTACTTTGTTTACAACATATACATTCAGCTAAAAAGATAGATGATGACATTATTTCCTACATTTAACAGGTAAAGGGTTAAGATGAATCTGATAGGTGTAAGCATCCATCTTGAAATCCAACTTCAGATATGGTACTGGCTATATCAACGTTTATAAATGAGTTCGTTTCGTGCAATATAGATAATGTACAGATTAATTTCATAACTCAACCAGTGGCAAATTGTGTTCTTGAACTGAGCAGGGCTTAATGAATTTATACTGGCGCTAATAGTCCCTACCTAGTGAATGCCAAATATGTATTTACTTACAGCTATGATCGATGGAAGCACGACCTTTTAGATTAATTGGTTCGAAGACGGGACATAATACGGATCAGATACATAATTATAATAGTACCCCTTGTACCGTTTTCCATACGTTGTGAGCAATTATATACCAAGTATATTCTACATGTTTGTACTATTTTCTTAAATCTATTGAATCATTGCCGCCTTCAATACTCACGTTTTCGAAGTCATATTTTGCAACGGCTGTGCAATTGTTTGACCATATTATAATGTATCAACACTAACAATAGATTAGGACATGGACATGGACAATGATTACCCCTTACCTGATATTTACAGATAGAATATACATAATGATTGCTTTGAATATATAGATATGGTCTAGTGCCTAAAAACCGTTTTGAGTATGGATACGAACGTATTCCAAGCTCATGATTGGTCAGATTGTTTAGTAGTTGACATCTGACCAATATGATGCTTGAGTATGATTTCAGGCTATCTATTACGCCATTTTTAGCTCGCCTATTCGAAAAATAGGAGGGCTTATGGAATCAACCCGGCGTCGGCGTTGGCTTTTGCTTTTGGTTAAAGTTTTGGGGTAAGTGTTGAAATGCACTAATACTACATGAAATATTTGCCTTAGGAATCTGATACTTGAATTGGTGATTCCCGGTGTGTTGAACATTGATGTAGCGTAGTTGAAATTTGGAATGGAGGTTTCCTGTGTGTTGAACAGTGATGTAGTATAGTTAAAATGTAAAATAAAATTGAAATTTAGTCAAATTTCACCTGTTTTGGACTTAGCTTTTTGGGCTGAAATCTCAAGGTTAAAGTTTTGGGGTAAGTGTTAAGATGCACTAATACAACATGAAATACTTGCCATAGGTAGCTGGTATTTGGAATAGAGTTTTACCAGTAGGTTTAACATTGATGTAGTTCAGTTAAAATAGAAAAATATTTTGGACTTTATCTTTGTAGACAAGGTCTACAATAGGCGAGCTTTGCTGTCATACTTGAGTATGGAATCATACTCAGACTCAAATGTTTTATAGTCCACAGACACAATAATACATTTTCTATCAAATAGATATCCAACATTCCCATGCTCATAATGCTATAATTAAGGGTTGTCTAATTAATATCTGGAAATTCATTATTTCTTAGATGAATATTCATGAGGTAAAAGGGTAACGGTAAGGTAAGAATGTGACCCTTTCTTGACACTAAATATCTGCCCATATATTTTGCAATGTTAATGTAGCCTCTTGTTCGCAATGCCATTATAAAATTAAAGGTAATTAATTTCCATACAGTCGTTCTCTTTGAACTAAGTAGTCATGATGTAAACGGTTAACCCTTTCGCTGCCAAACTCTGTCGTCTGCTAACTTTGTCGTCTGCTACAAATTTTCATTATTTTGATTTTCTTCATTTTTGTTTCAAAAACATAGTAACAGTAACAATCAGTTTGAATCCTGATGAGACGCCGAGTTACTCGGCGTCTCATTTGGATCCAAACTGTTTGCATAGGTAATCACAGACCCGGCATTGGCAGCGAAAGGGTTAATGCAGATATTTGCTATTTACAATACATTAAGGAATAAAAGATATGTTTGTTCTCGGAAAAGATGTGCATATTAATTATTGCCACATGATATAGTCATTAAATTGTCGTTACAATTTATTTATGTGTTTAGGTCTAGACATGATTTGTCCAGTTGATAATGTATTGAATACAATGTACTCAGGTCGACTACGTGAGCCAATAATACAAGGCACCGCATGTTTAACCTTTTATTCTGTGGATAAGTATGCAAGACATAATGGCAACATGGCTAATGTTTAGCTGTTTTTATACTAGCAAATCATGCAGTTTTAGCCTTGGCTGAAACTGCAGAATCTGATCAGACAGCTCGTACACAATCTGTCTTATATAAGTCTACTTTGTTTGCAAAGATAAATGACGAAGTTATTTCTTACTCCATATATACGCCTAGTGGACCTAGATCAGGACTGCTTCGTTTGCTTTTGAAATAATATTTACCTGATTCTAGTAGCATATGTCATAATAAAATTATATCCAATTAACATTCACGAAGCCATCATTTCTTATATGAATTCAAGCAGTAATGCGTTAGGAAATAATTCATTTTCAGGGTTTCCGGAATACATAATTTCAAAGGCATTGTAGATATTCTAAAAACAATTAACACTGTGCTATTGATAGAAAACTCAACGCATACGAGCCTCAACTCCATGTTACGCCTTACTACGTGAATATTCATGTAATAAATAGTGTGCCTTTATTATTGCGTTATGAACACAGAAATTATGACATAAACTGTAGGATAAGCTCTACAGTAGAACATCGATATCTCGAATTCGGATAACTCGAACTTCTGAATATCTAGAACTTAAACGTTCAGTCATTCCAATATTTACAATACAGAACTGTTCTTAAATGTTTCACTAGAAACAAATGTGACAGCTTAATGAAGATATAAAGCAATGCTGAAAGCTCCTTTATAAACTGCATTACGCTGTGAAATTAAGAAATTGTTCGGATTAGAAATCGGTTGATTCGAACTATTGTTATCTCGAATTAATGTGTATGGTCCCTTGAAGTTCGATATATCGAATGTCAACTGTATTGTTTTCATAAACACACAGAGCCGATCCCTACCAGATGGCCCCTACGTGGGTAGTATAATACTAATATGGGTGTTCGCAGTTTGCAAAGGCGTCAACGGGCGTATAGTTTGGAATATAGGGCTAATATTTATGTAGTTAGTACCGAATCATATCTCCTTAACGCTTCCACTGTTGAATATTCATGTAAGAGCCCATGCCACCATGCATAGTTATTAATCTGTAGTGTGATCACTGAAAATGTCAAACACATTTACATATAAGGACAGAAGCTAGCAAAATGCAGGACATAATGTATATACTGAAGACTTATGGGACTTAATGCAGGACACAATGTATACCGATTACTTGTAGGACTTCCTGCATTGATTCTGTCATGCATTCAGCAATCACTTGTTTTAAAGACATCCATATTAAATCATTAAGTGTTCGATGTGTAGGTGTTCTGTCGCATTGCGATAAAGTTCCATATATGCATACAGGATATTGAAAGAAAGTATATTGTGCCAGAATCATGACACGTGTTGCTATAGTTAAGGAGTCTTTTTTGCCTTATCTCTTTAGGTCATAGGCTACTCCCTAGTTAGGCATCTTGATCATGTCTTAACCTTTATTCCATTATCGGCGATTTGACCTGCATTCGCAAACAACTTGGATCTAGATGTGGTGTCGAGTAACACGGCGCCTCTCTAGCATATTTGACACTCCTTAAATAGATGTTCAAACATTGTGAAATGTCACGTTGTCAATAGTTTCTCTTCAGATTGATCTGAACAGAAATTGTAAAAAACATACATCAGATCCAATTTTGAGCTGACGTGGTATAATGGCTTGTTGACAGACAAACATTGCCGCAGACATATGTTAACATCTGCGAATGCTATGTGTCAGTCATGTAAATGTTAATAAAATGTCAGTTTTCCATTGGCGAGGGAATGATGTTTTATTACATGTGAAAGCTAGATAATTTAGCGCTCCCACCAAATTTAAACAACAAACTTTGATACTATCGTTATGTTCCTTAACGCTTGACTCAATGAATATATGTGCAATATATATAATGACTAAATTGATATGACTTAGATTATTCGCTATAATACGGCGAAACTGTAGAATTATATCTATATTATATAACAGAGATCCAATGTGGCCCTATATCGCTCATCCGGGACTTCGTGACACTAGTCATTACATTTCATAACTGAACACAAAATTGGGCCATTGTGACCTTGTATCGCTCACTTTAAACAAATGCTACAAGGGGACAAGTTTCTAACAAGTATACATTTTGTTAATAAATGAATTATAAAAATATACTGGATTTATGGTTCAGAATATCGTCAAGACAAACATCCTGAGCAAGTATGAGGGGGATTGGATCAAATATGTGGCCTCTAGAGAGTAAAAAAGAACAAACCTTTATTATACCCCCGTAAACTTGTTTGAGGGGGTATACTGGAATCACCCTCTCCGGCGGTTGGTCGGTCAGTTGGTCGGTCGGTCGGTCGGTCTGGCGGTCGGTCGTTCCGTCAGCATTTGAATATGGGTAGTATCGCAAACTCCTCCTTCAGTTTTAAAGTTATTGATAGTATATTTGATATACATAATAATCACGAATGGTAGATGTGCCAAACGCAATTTTCGTGTGCTTATCTGTTGGCATTGCAGAATGATCTCATCTTGAGCTTTGAGTATCTTTTGCCATTTTGGCATGAAGCATGGGACGTTGGTGTCGCGAATTCCTCCTTCGATTTGAAAGTTATTCAGTTCATATTTGATATACATAATGACCATGAATGGTAGATGTGCAAGACACATTTTTCATGTATTTAGACCCGGGCTTTCTGGCATCAGTCCTTGAACTTTGAGTATTTTTGTCATTTTGCCATAAACCATGGGTAGTTGGTGTTGCGAACTCCTGTTTAATTTTAAAGTTATTGGATTGATATTTAGTATACATAATAGCCACGAATGGTAGATGTGCAAGACTTATGTGCTGGGCATTGCAGAATTATCTCTCTTTAAACTTTGAGTATTTTTGTCATTTTGGCATGAAACGTGGTAAGTTGATGTTGCGAACTACTCCTTTAATTTTAAAGTTATTGAATTTATATTTAGTATACATAATAGCAACGAATGGTAGTTGTACAAGACACAATTTTCACGTGCTTAGCGCTGGGCATTGCATAGCAGATATGCAAGATGCAGTTTTCATGAGTATTTTTGTGTTTTGGTCCTGTTATAATGGGTAGTTTGTGTCACTTGTTTGACTTGTGTCAAAATTTGGTTTTGCAATCAAAGCTGCCATGGGGGGTATTCATCACCTTTATTGATAGTCCTAGTTTGACCCCACCCATATGCAAACTTGATTGAGATATCATCAAGACAAACATCCTGAGCAAAGTTTAGAAAGGCTAGTTTAAAACTGAGGCATCGAGAGTGTAAACAAGATTTGACCTACTTTTTGACATTTGACCTAGTTTATGACCAGACCCCCGCCCGGTTTCGAAATTGATCGAGATACCATCAAGACAAATATCCCTAGCTATAGGTCAAAATGATTCCATATCATTACGTATGACATAAAAGTAACACTTAAACTTTTCCAAGATATGTTGAGACTAATACTAGCCAATCCCTGCAAAAACTGAAATAATCACGGGACGATATAGGAATGTTTTACAGATATGAGTACAGTCTATAACGGCCACTAAATTGCGTTAATTAGTTGGTATTTAGGGCAGGTGGTTGCTTAAAGCAAGGTGAAAGTAAAGCAGAACGCTCCTAAAGCGTTCTGTTTTACGTTTACCTTGCTTTAAGCAACCACCTGCCTTTAACACAAAATACTTGATGTAATGCAGTGGCCGTTATAGAGAAGTTTTACTGTACTCCCTTAAACTAGAGAATCCCCTTGCAACTAAGATTTCTTTTGTACTAATTTCATCCCGTATAGGAAACTATCTGGCAATGAATCAAATCATTCATGTAAAAGCAAATATATCTCCCAAGCGACCCAGTAAAACACGTATAAAAAATTATATGGTTCCCTTGTAGGCAACGATTGCCAGTTATCTTCATTTTTATAAAATGCATTTCCACTCCAGAATAGAGCAGCTATCAGATACATTACTTATCTTTAGATCGCCTGCTATATGTATTCATTTATAACGTTTAACCAATTGAATGAGAGGAATGAGTTGGCTGCCCTTTGCTAACAGTGTAGACCTAGGTCAGAGCGTTCCAGGGATAACCTTCTGACCAGTATCGGTACTGTTTGCCAATCGTCTACCAGAGTTCAGCCGTACATACCAATTGGACTGTAGAGTAAAACGCGGATGGGTCATTCCATTGTGACAATTCATCGTTTAAAGGGTTAAGCATGTTATAGATTATCCGTGGGTTAGGTTAAGGTGATTTCAAGTAGCACACAAGCGCTAAGAGGGCGAAACCAAAAACACACTAGACGCTTATAGGGAAACCCCATTAAGAACACAAAACGAACACAGGCGCTAAGATAGAGTAACCAAATTGCACAAACGCGCTAAGAGGGGCGAAACCAAACAACACACCAGCGCTAAAGGGGCTAAACCAAAAGAAAAAAACCCAGACAACATCGGGAACGTGGTGCACAGAAACCAGAATGCACATTTACTATTATTAATGTGTTTACACGAAGGCAAAGGTAATTGTGTCGATCAGACAAGCGCTTACTATTAAGGAAATGCTGAGTAGTTAATATTGATACTGCCTTTTTGTCTACTTCTGGCTCCGAGGTTATAAAGCCTTTTGCTTGCGTCAGAGATCATTCTCAAGCATCTGACCAATCAGATTCTTTAGAATGATCTCATACTCAGACTCAAAAGCTTTATAACCTTGGACCCAGATTCTTTTAGTTACTACAGACAAAGTGTCGGGCAGCTTGGAGCCGATGTACATATGGATCCATGCTGTTTGAAAATGCGGGTCAGGTCGCGGATAGCTTAATAACGTCCAGGGCAGCTGAATATGGGTTACAAAACTCTCTTATAGTTACATTATCGTAGACGTATGAAGAGCAGATGATGCATGTCCACGCCTTATTTTGTTTGCACAATTTAAGCACCGGAAAGTACTGATACAGCTTACTGCAAATGGCTAATATGTAATTAACTTTGAAAACAGGTTGGATCCAGATGAGAAGCTGAAAAAAATAATAATAGCAGGTGCTAGAAGCATGAGTACATGCATTTCATTTGTTTCGATATTGACCAATCTACACTGTATATTCAAAACTTGAAGTCAGTCTCTTACGGCGGCAGTATCAAATGAATATTCCTAACAAGCTTCATATATATTTATGACCAGGAAGTTGGTCCTTATGGACAAACCAGGGAATACAACATGGGTTATATTTACTGAAGCTAACAAATTCATGCATACTAAGGACGGACAAAACCAAAACTACACCCCCTACAGAACCAGCAGTCATGTTTTCTGTAATAATGCCTGCGGGGGACTTTTTGCTAGACATTGCCCCAATATTTTGTTCATGTGAAATAATGTCCGCTCTCAATTAACTCGCAAATCGCTATACATGATGCTTTATATAGAAAATAACAATGTTATGTTGTGTTGCTCAACGACACAATGAACAAGCAGAAACATTTAAATTTAGCGCGTATATGATGTCAGTGAAATTAAAATTAAAAATGCAAACAACTGGTCCTATATGCCCTACCATTCTTGATTTGGGCGGGCGGTGAATCTGAACTGTCGCCACTGTCTCTTAAGCCTTTTCCTAGCCTTGTATGATATCAGTTTTCAATGCAAACTCCGACGTTAGGCACCGTATTTGTTTACAGTCTTTGAGAGCAAACCTCACGTGAGGATGACGTTACAATTCCCTATTTGCATTAAGTGCACGGCTAGAAAATTAGAGATTCCTACTGTAATCACTTCCATTTCTTTTTTCTTTTTTTTTCATAAATTGTCCTTCCATTCATCGTTCATTTTATATTACAATGATTTATCCAAAATAGACAATTTGTAATCAAAAGATGATCATTTTCACAGTTTAAAGGGGGAGAAAATTAAAAGAGAAATAGGGAGAGATTAAGAGCAAGTGAGAAAAAATAGGCGAAAGGTGAGTGGATATAAGAAGGGTAGACACAAGAGAGAAGGATACATACAGCAACACTATATTTATATCATTTTGAGCTTTAGGTATCTAATAGGATAATTTTACAATAATTGACTTCCGTTTAATTAAGCTTTGATACAATCAGAATAAGTTGATATAATCACTTAGTGTACAGTTAAATAGTGCTATACTTTGCTGAAGCATATACTGTTTATCGCTTATTGTATATATAATACTACCAGCCTGCGGTATACACAGTGGTTCTTAAATTATTTGAAATTTGTATTTACTTTTCAATGTGTTCAATATATAGTCCATACGTGCCAAGCAGCGTTGACTTTAAATGTGTCAAAGTTTGCATGCTACGGACTACTTAAGATTGCACTTGCAGAAAAGAGGGATCAAGTTTCGAAAGTGTTGAAATCCAGGTCGTAAACACAATTCAGTCACCACGTCGTAAATAAGTTCCATTCACCGCCGTAAAAACAAACCCATTCACGGCGCCGCAATATTTAATGCGAGAAATAGTGCAGATGAGCGGTTGATTTATAATTGATTAACTGCTGCCTGCTTTAATTTGATCCAACGCAATTTTGACTACTTCTCATTTGACCAAGTTTTAAGAAACCTTCGACCGATGTCACACGGCTTAGATCCTAGTGAGATGCCGTGTTACTCGGCGTCTCATCTGAATCGAAGTTGTTCACAATTGCAAGTCAGATTCCAGATAGCTAGTTAAAGGTTAAGATACATGCTATTCTTACACGCAACACACGCAGCCCACGGGATTGATACCACAACGCATGCATGCGAAATAAAAATAAACACCGAAACAGAAATGAACTAGAATCTCAAGCTAATTCTAGATTTGATGGAAATTAGAATTATAGAAGAAAATATGTTCATGTTTTTCTGAAAATGAAACCAACGTTTGTATTGTGCGATTGTTGAGTATTTAAATCTAAACGTTGGATATATTAAAGTAGAATAAATTCGTATTTTGTATATTCACTACAATCGGTGTCTGTATTGTGTGATTGTGTTTTTATGAAAACATCATTATCGTAACTGATTTTATTAACTTAACTGCCTTGCAAGGGATATACTAGTATTATACAGGCATAAAAACAACAAATAAATATCAAAAATAAACAACAAATAACAATGCTTTTATTAAAATGTGTTCATCGTAAAGTTAAACCACAACACTGCAGTAAGTAAGATATTTTATTTCCAAAAATAATCGAATTCATCAATATCCACAACCTTTGTGTCAACTAGGATAAAACTACATGTACATCAATCCTAAGTACATAAGGGTTTGCCTATAGCGAAAATTGATACAATAATAGATACGGAGGTACATACGAACATGTTATTGCTCGATGTAGGACAAAGGTAATGAAGCAAGCTCCGAGGGGACTTTCTGCATAATATTCGTCCTGCACTAAGCAATCACTAGACCTACAAACACCTAACTACACAAACGTTTGATGATCGCTGTGCGTGATACCTCAAGAAGAATACAACAGTCAGTCAAAAGTAAAAGTTCGGTGAAAATGTCATTAATAGCTTATGTTTCATCTTAACGAATGCTTAATATACAAGGAACATTTATCGATAAATACAGAACTATGTCCCTAACAACTCCTTGTCAAGTCAAAACAGGTTTTGGCACAACTACGAATCAAAGATGGATGGATCGTTGGTGGGTTGTTTGTAATTGTTTGTATTGCATTGTGTAGTTTATATGCATTAGCTACAAAATAGTCCTATTCTGTTAACCCATTGTCCTACATAAGTAAGACAATATCTTATGTATAGTGTTGTATGCCAATCCAGTTGGTTCTGGCGTACCGACACTGATCATATATATAATGTTTCATTACAGTTTCAGTGATATGAGTGGACTGACACAATATAGTCACAGCATTCGTCTATTTCCTATGATTTATGGACATAAAACGTACCGAAAAGGATGATTTTGATTTTATTTTTGTTCTATGATTCTTAAATTAATTCCACTTTTAATATTTTTTATCGATATCTCTATCTTAAATTTCATTTGTTTTAAATATTCTGTAAGCATTATATATACTCAGTTTTGTTTATTAAAATTATTTATGTGAAGCGCTTTTGAACGCACATATCCTGTGTGAAAAGAGCGCTATATAAATGTAGTATAATAATAATAATAATAATAATAATAAAAAGAGTGTTAAGCTCATCTATAACATCTATAAAGAACAGCGGCCTTCTGAATTAACGTAACTCCCATGTGATCACATAAAGGACATTCTACAATAACATGGGATTCATCTTTTCACATTTACGTTCCTCTTCCCTAATGAGTTCATACCTGCCCATTTCAATACGTACGGGTGCAACGCCGCATCTAAATGTGCTAAAGGCAGACCGATGGCTTACTCGCAAAATCATTTAGCAACATATTTCAATGGAGGTTAATTCTTTAAAGTTGCGTTAAGTCCGCATTTTGGTTTTTGTTGTTGTTTGCTTTTTGCTTCTACCAGTTAAGCCGTCACACCTATTTAGCAATGTAGGTCATTCCACCTTACACTGGGTCATTATACTCAGTTTATTTTCTTTTACGAAAGAAGTTTTACATATCTTATTGTTTATATCACAAAATATTTCCAAGCCTAACCCTATGATATTACACGAACCAGGGGATATCAGATCAGCCCATCATGTTGTACGTTTTTAAGTCCAGACCGGTTTAAACAAGAAACTCTACACCAAACATTTGTCGGAAAATGCCAACGAACCTAACAGCCTGACAATCGGAGGCTCACCGCTGCATATAGCGTATATTTTCCGACCCCAAGGAAGAATCGCATTGCTCTATATTAGGTTATAGCCATAACGTTTCGTATTGAACTAATTTACCTGCATGTATATCAAAACAGTAACGTGTTAAAACGTTTTAATCTGACAAACGTTTCAGCAAACATTTCATATTTTAATCAAATCCGTGAAACGTGTCATATTTTCAACCTTTATATCGGTAGGATCTGCACAAATTATTGACAGGTTATTATCTATGTGCAGATACATAGAACTAAAAAAGGGAATAGTTAGATGTAGTACAAGGCATTTGCTTTAATGTTCAATATGTATACATTTATAAAGTAGTGGCCATTGTGTACATTTTGTATCGATATGTTTAGTCAGTTTCAAATCTGCAAAGTACACACAACATGAACATCGATGGTAATATTTTAGATGTTTCTCAAACCCATGATATGAGCTCTAGGTGAAATCCTGGGTCCACGGTTTTAGAACTCTGAGTCTGAGTCTGAGAGCATTCTCAGGTATCTGATTGGTCTGAATCTGAATCAATCTGATGCTTGAGAATGATCTCAGATTCAATCAAAATGTTTTATAACCTCGGGGCCTGGGTGAGAAAGTGTGTGAAGAATAATTTGCTCAGCATACTACAGGTTAATAGTAGGAAAGGTTGTGATTGTTTTCAGTTAAAAGTTCAAGTATTCTGGAATGAATTTCCTAACCTACTACCGTACTTGGTTTGCTATCGTTAATGTCAATATATGTATAAAACTAGAGGTTAGATGCACCGGAAATCAATAGCTGGCGTATGTCGAGTTCATCGTCTTATGGTTAATGCGAATTCAAATTATGAAACTAATCCTAAGAACGTTTTTGTGCTGCCCGACTTGTGTGGAAAACACACAAAGAGAGTCGACAAAATCGACATTGACAGTATTGGCCGACACTAATGAATACTGCAGATTATGTTACAGAACGAATCACTCGATACAGGACGTAGTCAGGTCCGATACAAGACGAATACAGCTCTATGATATTGAGCCTAGTTGTATTGCTTAGAATCAGCTCGTGGTCTACATATAATATGTTCTGACAAGCAAACTTGGCCTGTGTTAAATCGCCAGTCTTTTCACGTCCTTGCAAACAAACCATATTCACACTAGCCATTTCCTATAGGGGCTATTTAATCTTAATCTACTCTTGTTCTACTTGTTACCGTTTGTATTATCTACCTTTTGCTATCGGAATACATTGCCGCATATTACTTGCGTAATGCAAAAAATAAATTACATTCAGAATGGAGGGAGTATTCACGAATATCCATAATCCACTGGCCTACAGAAGTACAACGTATGGCTGCTCAACCTCTGTTCCGTTTCTGTGATTACTAAATTTGGATTCGGTAAAACGTTTCAGAAACTACTGACCGGTTGTCAAACAGCTTCGGTCTTGATGGGAGGACAAGTTACACGGGGTCTTAACTGGAGCATAGCTGTTTGCATAATTAGCAGGGTCAAGTGCAACATTCATGGATGAAAATGCAATACCATTCAAAACAATGTCTCAGTTTCTGTATATGTGTATTCAGTATTGTTTTTATTTATTTTCTCCATTTCTGTTTCAAACTCATAGTCACAGTAACAAACAGTTTGGATCCTGGTACCCGGCGTCTCATCTGGATCCAAACTGCTAGCATATTTAATTACAGATGCGACATTGACAGCAAAGGAGTTAAATGAACATAAAGCTATCCACATTTTTATGAACACAATTAATACAACCACAGCAGAATAAAATAATTTGTTGGTGTTTGAGTAGCCTAGTAAAATGTGGTGCAGTAATATCGCGCTATTACAACCAATCAAAAGAATTCAAACTCTTATTTTAAGGCGGGAAATGGCTTAGTGCAGAATGCAAAAAAAGGAGAAAGCTGCTATAGGAGGTGTGTGCATTGCTCTTGCCCTGCGTGAATCATTCGTCCGCTTTTACTGGCATGTATGTTATTAAAGTATGTGACTGCTTTACCGAGGCTCTCTATACAAGTCTTACCGTAAACCAGAGCAACAAATAAAGGTGCGTACTCACATGCAAAAATCGTCTGTTCTCCACCAAACCATATGTTGTGACCACTCTTTAGAATTGTCTCAAAGAGACGATTATAAGGAATGGTCACAACATAGGGTTCGGTGGACAAATAAAGATGTTATTACCGAATGTGTTTAAATGTATCCATCTTCTCCATACCTTTGTTTACAATAATTTTGGTTTTGAGAAAAGGGCTATGGAATTTCCCGGTGGTAATTGAAACTAATGTGTATAGGTTTAATGGTTAAGTTAGAGTAGTTTATGTTTCATGTGAGATCCCTGAACAATAACTCAATCTTAAAGCACTTACTAGCTATGCATTTCTGGGTTTAATGTTATGTAATGATAATCAAATCGCATAAACTTAATTCTAACATTAGCTTATTAGTTTGCGAGTAATATATCTTTACATACATTATACAGAAAACCTCCTCTTAAACGGTCACTTAACACATTATCCCCTAGTGACGCAATTTTGCGCATCTATAAAAGTCACTTTATGAAACCATTGTGATAAATAGAGCATTCGCTCCTATAGCAGCAAATGCTCTATTTATCACAATGGTTTTAAACTACACAATTCTATATTTTTCCTTTCCTCTAGTTAATGCTCCTTTTCAGTAGATACATTCAAAGAGGTTGGGTCTAAAAATAGCCTAGGAGGTAATGAGTTAATGAATCAAAATGTGTATCTGTAAAAAAGCTGGTTGCTTATTGCAGGACAAAACTTTCGACCAGCATTGAGCTACCGTCTACCTTCAAGATGCACATTTGACCTTTTTTGGTGGTCGCATTAGCAAGGTGTACTGCAAATACAGTAAAACCCCTCTATAACGGCCACTAAATTACATCAAGTATTTTGTTTTAAATGCAGGTGGCTGCTTAAAGCAAAGTGAAAGTAAAACAGAACGCCCCTATAGGAGCGTTCTGTTTTACATTCAACTTGCTTTAAGCAGCCACCTGCCCTATATACCAACTAATAAACACAATTTAGTGAGCGTTATAGAGAGGTTTTATTGTAGATGTCTGATCAAATTCAAACCGTTGATGCTCCTAGGTAACGACCATAACAGTTACAGGTAAAATAAAAATGCAATGTTAAAAGAACTGGTTAGATCGACACAGACTTCGGTTGTTGTACGACGGACGGTATTCCAAGGATGTATTGATGTAATTTTAATTTAAGCGTTCACGATATGACAGCTTAATGTAGATCGAATGCAATGTTGAAAGCAAGCTCATGTAGGAGCTTTCGTCATTACTTGCGATGTGCATCAAGCTGTCGGATGTCTTATAAATATGTACAGTGGTTGATTGTAGAACTATTCAGTATTGCAGATTTTAAAATGGACCGACTTTTCTTTAATCTTGAGTTATATCGAAGTTCTAGTTATCCGGGTTAGATATATCGAGGCCCCACTGTATACATGTGTATGATTATGTTCGCGCATATAAATTAGAAGACGGCGAGGTCCAATTTGATTTCGAGGACATAGGCAATTTCTAATTGAATATGTTTATCCTTATCCCCCTACGCTTGACATGACTGGAAATAATCATTCTCTTGCTATTCACGTCAATATACCTACATGTAAATAGTGAAGGCCCAGATGAGACAGCTCCTACAGGAGCTGTCTCATCAGGGTCTGCACTATTTACAAGTTTATTGTGCAAACAGTGCACTCCACAGCAGTGATTGCACAGCGAAGTACTTGTACACAGTGAAGATATATGTAACTATACAACAGGGCATGGGCAAAGAAGGGTTAATTAAACAGCGTAGGTCCAGATGAGACGACAAGTATCTCAGGATTTCACCAGAATCCAATATGTTTAACACCCAGTTAATAATTCCCCCAGTATCTTTCTTGAAGAATCGAAACTTAGTAAGCCTGCATCAGGTCAAAAGTTGAACAGACATTAATTCTTATCGCGGAATAAAGATTAACATACAAGTTTATTCAGCATAAATCCGAAGCACATGTAGCGTAGAATGCTTCCCATCGTTGGTAAGCAGTGGATGGATTGTTACACCGTGTTGTTTTCCGTAACCTATACACACATACAGTAAAGTGTTTATAATGCGATCACACCATTTATTAACCTAGGAGTGCGTGGAAACATAGAGTTGCTTAACCCTTTCCCTCTTTAGTAGTCATGCAAGAAACTACCCAAGATGAATAATTAACTAAATATATATTCCGTTCTGGTATACAGAGGATATCCTGATCAGGCAGATCCTGGTCTGGTCTACTTTGTCTGCCGAGGCGTTAAAAGTGTTTCTTTTCGGGAAAGGGTTAATGCAGGGTAAGCGCCATACAGATATAATCTGTATAACCTTTCTCCTGCATTAAACTACCACCTGTTTCAAAATCCAGAATTAGACATATTTTAAGTGGTCGTATTAGCTGTAGTAACATACACTAAGTACCTAGATGTGTAATAGACTATAATGATGATTGACTCTCATCCCGCTGTGAGTAAAGATGATGTCGGCTTATATTTGGAGCTGGTACAATTTTGACTACTTCCCTTTCGATCAAGCTTTTGAGAAGTTATTGACCTTGGGTAAAATCGTGTCAAATCGGCTGGATCGAGCATTATGAGAGGTTAAGTTACTCAGTGTCTCATCTGGACCCAGGCTGTTTGCAAGTATGAGTCAGGTCGCGTATAGCGAGATAAGGGTTAAATGGCTGCAACAATCTCGACACATTTGCGCTTAAGCCTTCCCCTGTTCTATATTTATTCCAAATTACAATACCTACTGCATAGTCATGGGTATAATACCAGTAGCTAATATGGAAGGTGGAACATTGTAGCCCTTTTAGCAAGTAAAGAAACATATCTATTAAAGTCCATTTCCAAATAGAACAGACACTGATCAGACGGCTTCTATAGGATATGTGTGAAAGGGAGTGTGTATGAAGGAAAGGGTTAAAAGTGTATTAGACAAAATACTGTAAAACAGATATTTGTGGAGCCAGACATTTCTTGTAAGTGTTGCAGTGCGATTTGATGTTTTGATATAAACTGATAGCATGTAAGCGTGGTCGGTTAATTTGGAAATCTTCCAAGTATTCTAAATATTAGTAGATTGTTTTTATGGAAATGAAGGTATAACTACATAACCCTCAATATTCGCTATATGGTTGATGATATAGATTTAGCAGTCGCTCAGAGGTGTCATACACTTCAGATAAAACACCTTCCCCTGAACTGATTGTCCGTCTGGGTAGTTTACCGATATCTGCTGTAGACATTCCGACATCGTCGAATGACGAAGGCTATTTGGATGTTATGATGAATTGTCTTATTTAACATACAGTATCTATATATAGTGCTTAAGCTGCAGAGTAAAATTATATCTCCTCAAACTATGAAGGCTTCTTTCGATCCGTTAAAAAGCTTTTACAAGCTACTGACCGAGTGTAAAACAACTTGGACCCTAGACACCGAGTTTCTCAGCGTCTCGTCTGGATTCAAGCTGTTTACAAATACGATTTAGGTCCCAATTAGCAAGCAACAAGCTTCTGCTATCCGTTTGTACCGTTTGTGTTCCACAATGTACAAAGTGCAATCTAAAGCTCTACGGACAATGGATGGCCCAGGCTGGACCGGGCTAAATTATGATAGAGCTTATGAACCAGATTGCTGTTATTTATGGATATTTTGGTTTTTAATGTCAATGGGACAGGTATTTTGATCATGGATAATCAACACAGCGGATGAGGAATCACATGTTCTTTTTAAGATGTGCTTGGCATGTTCTTCGGAACGTTTAATCCCATTATTTTAAAATCTAGTGTACCGGATTTATACTCTAAAATCTCGTGAACCAGTTTCAGAATTTATAATCCATATTACTGTCAAATATAATGAGCCAGTCTTAGAAATTATAATCACACTATTTCAAAAGCTTGTGAACTAATCTTAGAATTTATAATCACGCTATTCTAACATCTAGTGAGCCAGTTTTAGATGCCACCTAATAATGATGAACGCAAACTATGTGATTTTAATGTCGATATTCAAAATATGTGGAGGTTGTTCAGATTACACTGTAAGTCTTAAATATTTTGATTAATTTGATATGACATGTACATTCGTATTTTCAGAAGCCATAGTCCACTAAACATGATGTCTTTGTTCCCTTTCATATTGTCCTGTCATTATTATTAGTAGTAGTATTATTAGTATTAGTAGTAGTAGTAGTAGTATACCGCATTTATATAGCGTTATTTCCACACAGGATATTGCGTTCAAAAGCGATACACATGGATAAATTTAATAATAATAATTAGGAACCACATGATTGTCTGCCAAAATCAATGCAAGTATATAAACAAACCATAAAAAATCAATGACCAAAAGGAACCCCATGATCATCTGTCTGATCAATGAAATGAAATCACTAATCGGAAGGAACCGCACGATTGTCTATCCGGTAAATGAAAGATATGCAATATGTATTGTATATACAACAGATATGACACATTCATAAAACAGCTTTAAAGGGAGTGTCCTCAGTAATTCAACCCTTTCAACGCTGAATTTTCAAATGGACTATTCCAATATTCAAACAAGTCAATCGTATAGTGAATATTTAGGGATTCATCTAAAGAAAGTGTAACATGACAAACACTACATACTCTGATGAGAGGACTCTTGTGGGAGCTATTTCATATGTGTCTACACTGTTTGCAAAGGTCAGTAGTGACGCGTGTCCCACACTGTAACGGTGAAAACATGGTCTTGATGCCTAATATTTATCCCACTTAATCGAACCTGTAGGCAGCTTGGATCAGCATGAGATGCTGTTTACCTCTTGCTCAATAGTTTCTTAAAAGGTCCTAAATCACACCTAAATGTGAGCTAATACTAATTTTACAACGGGACATGTTTTGACTATAGCACAGTAGCGTAAATTCGTCATGACGTGTCATAAAAAGAAAATCTAGTTTAGAGAAAAAATATTGTAGTTATATAGTAAAACCCTATAGACCGGACATTAAAATAAGTATCAGTGCATGTCTGTCAGACACGTAGCAGCTTACTGCAGGTTGAAAGTCATACAGAGAGCTCCAAAAGGTACTTTATGCAAGACTGTCACCCGCATTAAGCACACCTGCCTAAAATACCAAAACTATTCTTTATTAGATCTCTGCCTTAACTAGCGTTTCTCGACAGTGAAGGGTTAATGGATATACATATTATTTAATGCCATTTACATAATGCCTAAACTAAGTTCCACTACAAAGAGCGTACCAACCCTATTTAGCATACAAATATACAGTTAAGCCTCTCTAAACGGCCACTAAAATAGTTCTACTTCTGAGTCTGTAACACATATGGTAATTAACTTAATGCATTACGAAAGTTGTCCTGCATTGCCCCCCCCCCCTCCACCAGCTTTGAAAGATACACTTTTTATTCGTAAATTGTAAACGGTTATAAGCGGGTTTAATGTCATAATATTGCATTTCAGTTAATTTGTTCGCTTCCACTTTGTCAGTTTTAGTAACCCATGTCCTTTAACCTTTATCACCGTTGACCATATCGCTCTATGCAAAAGGTTAACCATTTCCTCCATGAATAGTCATGTACGAAATAATGACGACATGAATTAAATTTGTTATAACAGCATATAGACATAATAGGTTTTAACCATGGCAAAAAAGCTAGAATCGTATATATGTAATATCATGAGAAAACAGAGCAGACCCTGAACAGACGGCTCCAATAGGAGCAGTCTGATATGTGTCTACTCAGTTTGAAAATGCGTAGAAAGGCGCATTGATGGAGTAACGGGTTTAATGAACCTCTGCCCACTGGTACTGTTTGTGGGCAATAGCCTAATGATGTGTGAACACGCTAGTTGCTATTTGTAAAATCATCATTTAATGCACAAGTGGCTCTCACAATAATCATACCAGGGATATGCTTACGTTACGCCAGTGAATTGACACTGTGCGCTGGTTATCACGCCATTATATCGATTTTGTGCCGTAGTAAGATGCTGAGCCGCCCACTTACAAATATTCAGTAAGTGGGTGTTTACATTTCTTTCCGTCAGATACGCATGACGTGTTTCTTTGTACCACTGCTTTGACGAATAGTGGAATAGTATCCCCCGGTTCAGAATGCTTAGTCTGCATGTTACTCAGTACTATAACATGTTTGACCAGTCAACACATTGTCTAAAACCGTTATCTTTCCTTCGTTACTTGTCTAAATAAAAGTCTACAAACTGAACAGATATGAACTGACTTTTTCACTTCTGTCTGGCGAATTTGAAATTAAAATAATTAACAGACGCATGTTGGTCATGCAATAAGAAGTGACATGCACCATTTGAAAGCTTCACCATCAGAACTGTTTTTCCCTTCCGACCACACATATTTGGGCGCCTACGTAAGCTGGTTTGTTGGAGAAAAGTGGCATGCAATATAGACTTCCTCCTCAGAAAAAACATGTTTTCAAAACAAGAGAGGAAATCATCTTCGTATATAGCCTCATCGACGGGACTCGATATGCCTTCCAAACAAAATAAAACAACGAAGTGCACTGTTGTGGCTAGCAGTAATATGTATGGAACCACAGCTCCGTTATTTTAACAGCAGCAGCAGTAGTCATCTCCCCTACCCTGACCTACTTAGACACCTGGCTCGTTAGCCTAATGTGACGTCATCCATCAGGTATGCCTCATATCTCATTATTATTTTAATTAAAACCTTTAAGTTTCATAAAAATGTTGAGGAGACAGTGGGACATCTCTGGTGCCGAAACAGTTATGACTCTCCCAAGTTCATTGCACCTGTATCCGATTGTCTCTGCAACGCTCGTAGATTTCCAGGATATCCAGTGCCAAACGAGTTAAAACCAGTTTCGACCTTTAGGGACTTTCCCAAGTTCTAGGCCTTGTCGGCGAATATCTGTGACATGCTCGCAGATTTCCAGGATTCCAGATGCCGGACAACATATGGGACCCTCTCTAGTTAATTTCACCGGTGTGTGGCTGTGTTTGAGGCACTCGTAGTCTTTTAGAATACCCGGTGCCAGCGATAAGATCACTTTAAGCTTCAAGAACCCCTCCCGTATCCATGTAATGGATATGCGACTCAATATGAAGCACTCGCGGACTTTCAGGATACCCGAAACTAACTGGTTCGGCACCGTGGATGCCCCGCCGTCTCTTCAGTGTTTTTTATGGGAAAAAGAATTTAATTAAAACAATTAAAATGTGTGTGTCATACATGATGGATGACGTCACATAATGTTAATGAGCCAGCCGCATAAGTAGGTCAAAGGAGCCGATGACTGCTGCTGCTTATGTGTCTACATATATACTACTTCTAGCAAAGTCAGTACCAAACAGTTTATTTCGTGAAATGTGTATGTGTGCGTGTGTGCGTATGTACGTGTGTGAGTGCGTGCGCGCTCGCGCGTGTATGTGTTCGTTTGTTTTCAATTAGATTCATGCAATTAACATACATGTATCGGGCGAGATCAAAAATATACTGCTCGAATAGAAAGAAACGCTCCATTAAGTTAATTCGGGACATTCTATAGCTATTTAGCTCTAACTGTGACCCTTCTGGATTTCTTTCAAAGAATGAAATACATGTTACATGTATGTTTTGCAAAAAATAAGTCCCAGTATGGACAAACTGTTATAGTTAGAGCTAAATTATTTGTAGACCATGTTTACTAAAGCCGTGACGGTGAATTTCTGTCTGAAGTAAAATTATTGATGAGATCCGCATGTTACATGTAGTGTGCCCAGGATCAGCATTCTTATACAATAATCGTCAATGTTCTATCCCTTTTAGTTTTAATTTAAAATGGTTGGAAAACAGTGAATAATATTTTCTTTGTTTGCTTTCAAAACGTTTTCAAATTGAACATCACTTCTAATTATCCAAAACATGAAGGTCATGGTAGAATGGATAGATGTATACATGCTAACATTGAAACTAGCAGTACCAATGATAAACTCCAATGAAACAAAATTAAAACATTAAAGGTAGCCAAATCGAAAATAATGAATTTCGTTTGATCCATAGAATTGACAAAATGTGTAATTGATACAGAATGGGTCAAACTAAAGTTTGTATATGACAAAGAGTCAGATTCAAATGACCCCAAATATACACAAACATTGGATTACCCTTGAATATTCTACAGGGATACCAAGCGTAGCTCTAAGCAAATATTCCTACTTACGCAGTTGATGTTACTAATACCCTCCGGTTTGTAATTAACTTTAATGCATAAGACATTGTTTGATTGGACGGGCGACAAGACCCGAGGTCATGTTTTGTTTAGCGCGGTGCTTATTCGGGGTCCGAAATGATTTCAAATGTCCACAATACCCATTTATCTCATATGCATTCAGTTGTATACAACTAATTCTTAGGACCTGGTACAGTAAAACCGCTCAAAACCGGACGTTACATTTTGTATAACTATCGGTCTTGGAGACAGGTGGTTGATTAATGCATGGTTAAGGTCATACCGAAACCTCCTCTAGGAGCTTTTTTGTATGACTTGCACCCTGCATTAAGCATCCACCTACTGAAAGTATCTAATTTCTTCTCTATAAGAATTCTGGTTTAAAGGGTTTTCACTGTAAAGACGAACAGCCAAATGAATGCCACGTTACTAGGTTGCCATCGAATAGCTCGTTAGTAACTGATGGAAACTAAAATATGTTCGAGATATTCATTGTTCTTGCTACACAATCCTGATGTAATGGCATTAAAGGAGATGTAATCGCAGTGATCGTTGTTTGTGTCAGTTTGAAAATTGAATCAAAGTTTTTATTTTCAACCAAATGATTTGCATCTGCAAAACCGTGACGCCTTGAATTATAATGTTGACTTTGCGTGCCAGATGGTCTCCTGATAAGATGTTTCTCTCCGTTTCGATGATTAAAAACGGAGATTGAACAAGATGCGTTTTTTTATTACTTCACATGGTGTGTACATCTTTGTAAAATGTCACATGAGACTCGTTTATGAGCTGATATCTAGACCGGAAGTATGTTCTAAAAAGTATGGATTATGTCTGTCCTACAACCTGATGTGTAAAATAACTGTTAACCCCTATTCCATGTAGTTTAATTTAATTCGTCACAAAATGAATACATGGACTAAATGGTTACAAATACTCGTATATACATTAATAATGACTTGATCGATGTGACAGAAACTGTAGAATCAGACTTACGTTACTCAATCGCCGGTCTTAGCAAGAGCCAAATGAATGAGGACAATGTTCTAGCTATACCTCAACACGCAGACAAAAACTGTTAAAGTGTGAATCTCGACCAAGTTTGACTAGTTCCATGTCGATTATGTTTTACAGAAACTACCCACTGCATGGGCATAGCTAGCGATACGGTCTTACGCACGTCCATAACATCAATTTGAAAGGTGAAAACATTAGTATGGCCCAAATTGAACAACATTCGGAGGCTAAATGGGGTAGACCTTGATAAACTTTCTGTTTTGTCATGTAAGCCGTAACCAATTCTCTAATGTTGGCGCACATTTTGAACCCGTTGTGTTAAGTAGCGCATTTACTCCTATAGGAGCAAATGCTTTATTTATCACAATGGTTTCAAAACTATACAATTTTCAATGCGTATATTATATTTGAATTCAGATACGCCCCTGCACTGAGCGTCAAACAGCTTTGAAACTGAACAAAACGACGAATTGATGAGCATCCCATCTTGATCCAAGCACATTTTTGGGAAATGCGAATCATGTCAAGAATACCAGGATAGCTTTTACCTTGCATTTACACGAATTGTACACAACTACATTGTGCACACAATAATTTATAAACGTAATAATAACCTGTATAGCAACAAGGTCCTTAAAATGAAAGTAACAACGCTCTAGCTAACAATCGGTAATATACGTTGAACAAAACAAACCCTAGGTTGTCGGTCTGGTGTTAGTTTAAAGTATGAAGTAGAAACATTGTCTCTATGTAACTAAACTACCGTTAGTAGGATATGAACCAAAGCAGCACGCACACACACCACACACACGCGCGCACGCGCGCGTCACACACGCGACACACATACACGTCACATACATACAACGAGCTTGATTAATATACATATAAATAGATCGATAAATATATAGATACACGTGATAGACAGAGAAACACAGAAACATAGTGAGTGACATGGAGAGAAACTGAAGCAGAGATAGGGACAGGGGAGAGAAATAGAGAGAGCTATAGAGAGACACACACACAGAGACAGTGTCAGAGGGAGACGGGGATAAGGGAGATAGAGAGATAGAGTGACATAGACAGAAATGAGAGAGATAACATTAAACTGGTCTGACATTTAAATGTAGAAATTGTATTTAGTAAGCATCAATAGTTGACCGTATTACAGGTTAGCCTGCAGTGCTACGTTTTTGATTATATTTTATGTTTATGGTAATTCTCAAGTATGCAACCAAATTAATGCTGTGATCTTAGCTTCACACATTTGATTTTTATTTCATCATGGTAGCAAACAGTGTAAATCCTTTTGCAATATCATAAATACTGATTTCGTAATGTAACGTCAACGAAGAACTCATCTAATTCTCCTTTACGAGGAACACCCCTTGTGTAAAACCTCCGACAACATCCAAAGTTTGTACTTTAATCGAATATTGAAGATTTGGCTGCTAATGATAAGCGATTATCCAAGAAAAAGGGTTTCTTTAATTTGATCAGAACTAGTGGCATACTAAATGATGAATTTCTTGAATTTTCTCACAATACCAATTTAAACCCCATTTTAATGTTGAAATGTCAAATTGCAATGGTTCATTTTTTTGGTAGTGTTCATTCCATGAGAAACTTTATAATTTGCGAGCGGAATTTTGATAACAAGTAGTGCATACCTACTAGAGGGTTTCTCCATGAGCTCTATGACCGAAGTCTACACTAATCAAATGATTAACCCAAATTGAAGGTCTCATACGAATCATTTTCTTCCATGTTAAATGTTGATACAACTATTGCTTCATTAATATTCATAAAAGGAAGATTCGACATATTTAGGGTTAAAGGTTCGCCAATGAGAAACGTATGTCGGTGGTTTACCCAGCAAACAAACAAACAAACAGCCGTTTTGTATTAATCGAGGAAGTTTGTAACGTTTGATGCATTCAATAAGCTCTTCTCTTCCAGGTATACACATACGCCGAAGATGTAATGGTTGGGCACAAACATGTAATACTAAATAAGCGGATTGTGCAAATCAAAATACAGTCCATTTGAATTCAAATATAATTTCGTATTCATTATGGGTTTATGGTAATACAAAGATGCTCGTGTATAGTATTTGTTCAATAAATTGATTTATCCGGTTGCGTCTCATCATCAATTTATTTAAATGTCCTTCATAGAAGTTGTGTCGTCATGTGATCGTGGAGGGGGCTCCATTTTCAGTGCATGATTATGCTTTCATCAATGGCGACTGCCAATGCAATCAATTTAAAAAAGCATTGTGGGTGAGCGACTAAAACAGATAGAAAGATTTCCAATCGCTCTTGTTTTGGTGTTATCGTAAAGTAAGAAATACAGCAAGTTGTATTTCTTGATGAGTAAATCCTCGCTAATTTGAACGTTCATATAGTATCGTTTCCATTTGTAAGACGCGCGACAGCTTAAGACAGGGGAGGTATTACAGAAAGTTCCACTGGAAGCTGGAAACTCTGCAACTGTTTGCTGCCAAATATTGTCATTTGCAAAACGTGTCTACAATTTAGTTTGTTTAATTGTGTCCCATTTTCTTTCAAAAAAAAACATTACCTCGTTAAAATGATATGGATCCTGATGAGACACATTCATAGAGATAGATAGATATATAGATAGATTATCTGAGTTCGTTTTGCAGTTGATAATGGAAGTTAAACATAAACAAGTATTAGAGTAACTAAGCGGATCAGGGTAGCGCGTGTCTATTATTTGGTTTTTAAAACCTAAGTTATATAATAGGTATTAGGAGAAAGTAAGATTGGAACAAGCAGAAGATGCTAGAGGAAAATCAACAACAAAACAAAATAACTACAATCAACAAAAACGGCCACCACAGAATCATAATTGACGTGCACGTATACACACACAACACGCATGCAAACCCAGAACTTAAGAACTCCCATAAGCTGAAATTATGCTTGCCCTACACACGTGCATGACTATAAATAAGGCAATAGCTTACACTTTAGTAATACAATATGAACACCATTAACCTTTAGCCTGCTATGTGCGGATGAGTGAATACCTATGCAAACAATTTGGATCCAGATGAGACGACGAGTCACTCGGCGTCTCATCAGGATACAAATTGTTTGTCACCCTGATTGCAGTTTGGAAGACACAATGATTATAGCTTGAATATTTAACATGTAGAAGGTGAAAAACAAATCTGTACAAATAACTTGCTCAGCAGGCTAAAGGTTAAATGCGTTACTGTAAAGTCCATACATTAGGCAGACACGACTGACTACCTGATACTTTATTACACATGTTCCTAGGTCAAGAATGATGCTTTGAACGTATCATATCTGTCAGGAACCTTTTACCTGACAGGGACACATACGGACGCCTTTGCAAACAGAACTAAGTGTTACGCCTAAATTCAACTCGCTTGCCTTCTTAACGTCATTGTTTTCCTCCTCGAACTAATGGGTTGTTTGTTAAGATTTTGCATTTTGCTGTCTATTCATTTTCATACTATTTGGATCCAGATGAGACAGCGGATGATAATGATTAAATCGTTTTGTTAATAGACCAATAGTGTCTCAAATGTTTCAACGATTCAAAAAAGTAATTAAATCATGCTTCAGGTCAGAGGGTTTGCAGAATTTTTTTCAACGGATTAAAGGGCACTTGAATCAAGGTATCGTGCCTTATATGATTGACTTGATGGTTTAAACGTGTCATTTAAATAGGATGGATATAAAAGTGATATATTTATCGTTGATCTGATTCGACATTCCCTTGACCATGGTACCATTGTAAAACGCTATTATTTAATATACATGGTGTCATTATTTCTTACATGACTATTCTTGGCGTAAAGGTACAACAATTTAAATGTGCTTTATCAAATCACCTTGTAATACATTATTTACTAGAACCCCACAATCCTTACACATATACAATGAAATAAATCATACATATCCGCGTTTCAGAAATGTAGTGAGCAGTGGTCTAAACCTCATAATGCTGCATTGCAAAGAATACGAACATATACAGTAAAATCTCGATTATTCGAATTTTCTGTTTAGAAGAATTTAGACCCTTTTATGCAGGTGGCTGCTTAATGCTTAATGCATGGTGAAAGTCATGCAGAAAGCTCCCCTAGGAGCTTTCTGCATGACTTTCACCATGCATTAAGCTGCCACCTGTCTTAAAACTCGATAATGATACGTATTTTAGTGTTCGAATAATCGAGGTTTTACTGTACCAACATAAGATTTAGCTTAACCGTTCCCTTTCTAGACTATTTTAGGCGCAACCTCTTTGAATAAATCTCCAAAATGGAACATGAACTAGAGCAACGGGAAGGTTTAGAAACGTGTATATGTTGACCCTTTGTGATAAATAGAACATTTGTTCCTATGGTGCACATCCTCTATTTACCACAATGGTTTCAAATGGTTTCAAAACAGTAGGAGAGACTCCGTTAATCCTTTTACCCAGAATCATCAGACAAGAATAGACCACCAGTGTGTAACTGTGGAGAATTCACTCATTATGAGCAGCTTTCATTTACTGGGTGATGATTTTGAATGACAAACAGTGCAGACCCTGGTCAGAGGGCATACGTGCGTGTCCCGGGTTGAAAGCGTTCAAAGACACGTACAAGTATTGAGTTTGTCATATTAGCTATATGCGGCTAGGTTAAGACTGGGTTACAGTCGCCGGTGTGTGTTACTCCTTTTCTCCATAAATAAGCGGTTCAACCCAATTGCAAACAAAATACACCCTGACCAAAGGGTTCTTGTAGAAACCCTCTAATCAGGGCCTGCTCTGTTTACTCATTGAATGATATAATTCTGACTCTATAGTATCTGTTAAGGCCACACATTCATGTGCTCGTGTGTTATTATAAAGGAATATATAATTAGTTTGTTCGTTGCAATTGACGACGCATATGAATGCGACCTACTTTTCATTTTCATCTACGAGAGGTAATTATGGATATGTAGTCCATCCCAATATACCACTCTCGTATCGGAGTTATTTAATGCCTTCTAATAATGAATGGAGAGGTGTTGTTTTCAAACGAGCCTTTAACAATAATGTATTCAATTAGCTAGCTCAATGCTATAAGCTATTCATTTGGCAATTCTGTTATGTCGTCTATAGATATACGTTCTTGTTAAATTACCTTGGTCGCTTTGTCTAGACGGACAGTAAATAAAATGTTGCATTTAGTTGGGAAGTACTTACTTTATCGTTACATACTAATGATATTCGCAACACTGTCATATACAACCTTGTTAACTCGATTTTGTAGTAAAGAAGAATTACGAATTTGTTAGACAGATGGTTGCTTAATACTGGGGTTTAGGAATTCATAAAGCTCCTTCGGGCATGGCTTTCACCTTGCATAAAGCTGCCACATGTCCTGCACTTATACCTGTTTTAGAGTTCAAGTTATCGAGAATTTGCTGTACGCTGTATTACCTTCTACCGAACATAATATGAATGTAAACGTGTATCGAATGTACTGGTCGCCGTCAATGACATTTAACCACCAAGTCTTTATTGCATGAATATCTATAATGAAACAATGACTACACATGCCAACATTATCTCTATAATGAGCAACAAATCATGAATAATAAACTTTGATAGCGTGGCAGCAACTGTAGATTCATATCTATCAGAAGCAAACCGAACATACACTCATGAGAGGACTCATACAGGAGCTATCTATACTGGGTCTATACTCTTTGGAAATATACTCATGTTGATGGAAATGGTAAACTTTTATTTATGTTATTGCATTTGTTAAAGGCATACAAAAATATTATTTAACATAGTTTTGGTAAACGTAATGTTTCATACTAATCTGTTTATATTTAATATGTTGAGTTCCATGGTTGCTAATACGGTGGCTCCAATACAAATGGAGTATATACACCAAACAAACACTATGCATGGACTATAAAAACCATACTACTGATCTTGATTAATGTAGCCTGTCATTTGGTGTGACTCTATTGTACTTTCATACCAGCCCTCCTAGGCTAGAATTTATCTAAAACGTTTCGTATCAGTTTAATTACTATACTTTTCCTATGCCTTGAAACAAACCAATGTGTTATGACAAGCTATCTAAATACCAACTTTAACGAGAAGTGTACTACATAGTACTAATGTGTTTTTCCAAATCTTTCTAGACTTAATCTTTAGGCTGCTATGGGCGGATGAGTGAATACCTATGCAAACATTTTTGATCCAGATGAGACGCCGCGTAACTCGGCGTCTTATCAGGATCCAGACTGTTTGACACCCTGGTTGCATTTTGGTAGACAAGTTGATTATAGCGTGAATTTTGAAAATGTAGTAGGTGAAGAATTCTGTAAAAATAATTTGCTCTGCAGGCTAAATGTTAAAGACGTAAGACGTGGATGTCGAGGAGTTTTAACACCTCCACTGTGCAATGCCACACTCCTTTCAGTAATACACGTTAATATACGAAAGCATGACAATATTAGATATTCCTGTAGGAGTTTTCTGCATAACTTGGACCCGCATTAAGCTACTATTTCAGGACTAGTGTATGTTGGATGGTCTCTTTAGAAAGGTTACATTGTAGTATTCAACTGCGGAATTGCACAATAAAGATACGATTGTCATGTTTAACCCTTATTGTACAGGAACTAAGTATACGGTACCGTTGCAAACAGTGTGGACCCAAATCAAAAGGCTAATGAGGGGGCCGGTCCTTTGATAATGATCTGCACTGTTTGTCATGCAACTCTTATTTTTCAGTAGTTAATTTTAACATAACGTTTTCTTTAATTAATATTCAGAAATGGAGGAGTCAGTTTTAATTATTCAGCAGATTATCGGTTAGTGTTTCTAAACACATGATTCTGATTTGCTGGCAATATGGGAATAAGTATTTCATTTAAACTGTATTTATTTGTTTTATAAGCCGTTTGGATATTAATATTTCCTAGGGCAAAAATAATAATTTAGTGTAATTTGAGAGATGATAATACCAGATATAAGGTTGTTTATAATACCCCTGTGATACATAAACAAGACTCTAAACACCATGTTGTTTAACCCTTTATCTGTTACAGACGCCTTTTCATATTGTTTTGCCATTAGAGTTACCCCAGGCTAGACACCTCCTGTACGAGCCATCTAATATGGGTTTACTCGGTTTGCTTATTAAATAATATAGATCTGAATGTACAGTCTTTGGCATGGACAACAGCGCCTTTGTTTATATGTCCAGAGCAAAACTTTATATTTTTCATATTCATAAAGTCATGAATTATTGTATAAATATTCATGAGATAAACTGTAGATGTTTTGCCTTTTAGCACAATGTTATAATCTGCTACACTTAGACCTTGTGCATGTTTTACCAACAGAGCACTCGCTCTTCGTATATTCATCTGACATGACAGTGTTATGTTCAGACCAGAGCATGCCATTAACACTAAATTCTCGATTATTCGAATATTTTATCTACATGTAGAAGGATTTAGACCATTTTAGGCAGGTCGTTGCTTAATGTATGACTTTCACCATGCATTAAGCTTCCACCTGTCTTAAAGATCGATAATGATACGTATTTTAGTGTTCGAATAACAGATATCTTATGATCTTATCTGTGAATAAAACCGAAAGGGCAAAATGCATACTTTGATATATAGGCATATTAGTTTTATCTATCTTATGAATAGGTACAAATATGTCATTTAAATGGCTGCAGGAGAATTTCGCACCGTATTAATACATGTACCATTCAGATAGTGTTTATGTAAACCTTTGTTTCATAAAGAAGGAGTTGGACAAATGTGTGGACAGGGTAGACCCAGATCATTGCCCCATAGACCCAACCTCTTTGAATAAATCTACCAAAAAGGAGCATTTACTAGAGAAAAGAAAAATGTTAGAATTGTGTAGTATTGAAACCATTGTGACAAATAGAGCATTTGCTCCATAGGAGCAAATGCTTTCTTTATCACAATGGTTTCAAGAAGTAGCTATTACAGAAGCGTAGAAAGGCGTATTTATAGAGGAAAGGGTTACTATGACATTTTAGAATTTAAGATAATTCATATTTATACTACGTTGTTTCTTACATAAATATGGATGGAGTAAACGGTAAACAATCTTATATGGACACGTGGAATGCGCTGAACTTAAGATACAACTAACATGTCAAATTCAAAGACGAGTCCAGCCAGATAATGCTACGAGGAAACTGTTATTTACAGATATGTGTGGTTGCGAACAGGCATCGTAAGAAGCTATTCCCTGATGAGCTATTCCTTACAATTTATAATTACATGTAGAAAATCTATTCCATGTTGCATAATCATAAATACTTTATACTAATTGCGTGTTTCTTTGTTCCTGGTTATAAAGAACTACAAGACAAGCATTAATGACAACATCAAAAAGCGCATTTAAAAGATGACGCAGTTGATAATTTGATAAAGAAGTACAATGAACTTCGAAAATTCAAAATAAAAATTGAAAATGTTATCATTATTACACAAAACAGCGATACTGTACAGAAAACTTTTTAGCGAGCGAATATTTATGACAGTACAGTACCCTGCATTAAGCTGCTGCCTTCTCCAAGACCGATATTTACACTGAAGTTAACGTCCAGTTTAGAGCGGTTTCATTGTACTTCAAACAGTAACTCTGACAAATGTGAAACGCTTTAACACGTTCCCTCGTGAATTGTTGTGTAAAGACCTATCATTTCATAAATATTCATTAAATGAAACTTTGTAATGTCGCATTAATCCTTACAATGCTGAGTTTTCAAATTGACTCTTCCAAAATTCAAACAGGTCAAGCATATGGTGAACATTTAGAGGGATTGTTCAAAAGAAAAGTGTAACATGACAAACAGTGCCCTCTTACCTGGGTTTGCAAATGACATAAGTGACTAGTGTCCCGCACAGTAAGGGTTAACTTGGAACGTTTTGGTCATGAAAGGAACGTTATAATGAGTTCTGTATACACTCTATTCGATAAAGAAAAAGCATCTGATTTTACAGTTTCAGCCAGGACTAAAATTGCCTGAATGTATGCACCAGTACCACAATGATCTAACTGATATCCATGGCTTCATTATTACTTACAGGAATATCAATGATGTTATACATACAGGCAAACTTGAGTTATAAGATGCATGCGATTAACCCTTTCCCTGTTCTGTGTTCATTCCAAATTTCAGTACCTACTGAATATTCATAGATAAAATGATTATAATGAAATATGGAAGATGGAAAAGTGTAGCCATTTTAGAAAGTAAAGACACAGATCTTTGAAATTATATTAGCAAACAGAGTAGACCCTGATCAGACGGCTCATCTAGGAGCCGTCTGATCTGGGTCTACTCTGTTTGCAAATGCGTTTATATGAGGGAAAGGGTTAAAGAAGTTTATATAGTATATTGTAACTATTCTACAGTAAATTAAAGCTGCAACTGTTCTACCTTAAACAATAAATATCATTAACTTGTAAAATAATTCGAAAAGGTATATAACAGAATCAGACATGTGACATGGTGTTGATAAAATTCCCCTATGTTCTTAAGTTGTTGAGGCTTTCAGATTTGTAATAAGACGCTGGGGCATTTCATTGATGTACTTCCTTAGAAGAACGCACACATGAGAGTGATACATTAAACTATTATATCCCACACAGTTGTATATCAACCAGAGTATGCTGGGTACATTTCACACACTAAAACTTGTTCTAAGTAGTATTTAGATTATAGTTACACAGTAAAACCTCACTCATACTACCATTCGAAAGAAGTCTAATTTTGGATTTACAGAAAAGGGGGTACCTTAATGCAGAACAATAGTTATGTAGAAAGTTAAGAAATAACTTTATCAATTACGTTCCCCCTGCTTTAAGCAACCACTTGCTTTATAGAATCATGTGCTAATATATTATGTGGTTGCATTATTGAGACTCTGGTGTGTTGCCGTTCTATACAAGTGTTTGATTTGCCTGCAGTTTGGATCATAATACGAATGTTGTTAGGCGTCCCATCTGAATCAAATGGCCTCCCGTAGGCAGCTGCAATATAGTTTGCAAACAACACATGTACATACATATTTCAATTTCAAACTGCAATAGAACATTACTATAGCGACACCTAAATGAATACATGTGGTGTCTTTTCAAAACATGGTCGTTTAAACCATTCCCTCATAGGCTATTTTTAGGTCCTACCTCTTTGAATAATTCTACCGAAAAGGAGCATTTATTAGAGCAAAGGAAATGTTTAGAATTGTGTAGTTTTGAAACCATTATGATAAATAGAGCATTTGTTCCATAGATTCAAATGCTCTTTTCATCACAGTGGTTTCAAATGTGACCTTTACAGACTCGTAGAAAGGCGTATTTATGGAGGAAAGGGTTGACCCTTTTTATGCGAGATCTCAGTATCTCCGAGTACACAGTGTTTTCCACTAAGTGTTTTGCCACATAAACAAGGTCAACTACTCTTATCAAGCTGCAATTAACTCTTCGCTTGCTGAAATTTAAAACACATTTCTCATTCTTTACCCATGCCCTGTTGTATAATTACATATATATTCACTGTGTACAAGTATATCGCTGTGTAATCACTGCTATGGAGTGCACTGGTTGCACAATCAACTTGTAAATAGTGCAGACCCTGATGAGACAGCTCCTGCTGGATCTGTCTCATCTGGGTCTTCACTATTTACAGGTATGTATATTGACGTGAATAGCAAGCGAAGGGTTAACATGTAGCCTGTTGAACAAATGATCTTTACACCCACTACGTGTTTCAAAATTCAATCAAACATCAGTTTGTCTCCCAGCATGAACTCAAGATGTCAAACAGTTTAGATCTTAATGTGACGCAGAGTTCTGGATCTATCCTATTTGCAAAAGCAACCACTCGTCTGTCCTCAACCGGCTAACGGTGAAACAAAGCGCAGTGCCATTGAATATATTCTAGTGAACATGCTGTGTCTCGACGGAAACAGAAAAGGTCGAAGATAGCAGGAAGTTCCGATCTAGACTGAATGCAATTAGTGAAAAAACCCACATTATACGATTTAAGGCTTGTACTTATGTGTCTAGTGTTGGATTAAATATATGGCAGTACCTTTCAACGCTGAATTGTCAAATTATCACAGTATAACCTCTGTTAAGCGGTCATCAAAAATGCGTCTAAATGTGGGTCAGTAAGGCACGTGGTAGCTTAATGCAGGTCAAAAGTAATACCGAAAGTTCATTACTTATGCCCTGCATTAATCAACCACTTGCTTTTTAAGACTCTTATTTTCATTAATTGAATTATCGCTTAAGAGAGGCTCTACTGTATTCAAAAATCAAAATTGTGTCTACACTGTTTTCAAATGACATTAGCGATGTTTGTCCAGCACTGATTGGGTTAATACATCGCCCACCTGTGAATAAGCAATATAACTTGGATCTGGTGCAATTTTGACTACTTCCTACTTGATAAAGCACTCAATGAAATATCTATCGAAAGTCCAGCAGTTTGGACCCTGATGATATTTGCAAATTCGTGGCATGTCGCGGATATCTGGATGCGGGTTAAGCCCTATTGACGTGACTTTCGACCCGAGGACTTCACTTTAAACCTAGATAACGTAGATAAGGGACATATTACCCTTTCCCTCATATAAACTTTCACGCATTTGCAAACAGAGTAGACCCTGTCCTATAGGAGCCGTCTAATCAGGGTCTGCCCGGTTTGCTTTTACAGGATATATATTTGATTGTATAGATTTCTTTAAAGCAGCAAATCCCCTTGAAAAGTTTACATTATCAAATTTCTGCTAATTAATATTTCTTACGTGAATATTGAACGGGGGAAAGAGTTAGCCTAGCATCTACACGTCTCTTAGAGCATCTTGTTATACCATCATAGGTTTATTTGTATTTATCTACAGTAGAATCTGCCGTAAGCGACCTAATAAGACTAATATTGATTGGACACAGGAATATAAAACAGCAAGCTACATGTACCACCTGCCCTACCGACCCTTAATTAGACCTCTATTTAACGATCGCTTTTAAACCATTTCCTCCATAAATACGCCTTTCCATGACTTTGTGAAAGTCACTTTTTGAAACCAGTGTGATAAATAGAGCATTTGCTCCATAGGAGCAAAAGCTCCATTTATCACAATGGTTTCTAAACTACACCATTCTAAAATATTCCTTTTTTTTAACAAATGCTCCTTTTCGGTAGATTTAGAGTTTGGGTCCAAAACTAGCCTATGGAGGAATAGGTTAAGACAGGCTCTACTGTGTACCAAACATACCCATATCCTGTTGTAAACAATCAATATTTACTTACTTTCGATACGTAAAACATTTGGTAAAATACTAACAGAAAGTCATACAGCTGGGATGCGGATGAGATCTATAGTTAGACGTGTTGTCTTATTAGATCCAAGCTGTTTTTAATGACAGGTTACATTACATTAATTTTCATCGTAATTCTATTGCCATTTCCCTTTGCCCATTTTCCGATTATGTTGTATCATGTAAGCTTTCAAATGCCACTCTGATAATAAATTGTAAAATGCTTTTACCTTAGATAATCCCACCATTAACCCCAGTGTGAAATTCGCTAGTTACGATCTAACTCGCATTTGCAAACAGTTTGGATCCAGATGAAAGGTTGCGTAACTCGGGGTATCATTCGGACCCAAGCTTTCATTCAGTCAATAGCTTTTTTCCAAGCCCTGACTGATTCGAAAGAAGTCCAAAATGCACCAGATACATTTTGAGGAAAAGGGTTAACAGTGCACGGGTCAAGTATATGCATATATTGTCTATTGTGGGTGATTGCATTGTTATTACAAGCAAATTGTCACACACTCATAATGCAAATTATTTCGCTGCTAGTGTCGCATCTGTGATTACCTATGAAAACAGATTGGATGCAAATGAGACGCAGAGTTACTCAGGAGCCCCGCTATTTGGGTCTGTGAAACAAAAAATAAGAAACAATAAAAACTGAAAAAAGTGGCAGACGACAAAGTTTGCAGACGACAACATTTTGCAGCGAAAGAGTCCATCCTTACTGTGTTGGAAAAAAATATACATAAAACACTTCTGATATGTTGTAGTTTTTACTTACTTCTGGTTCGTACAAGTGTTAGAGGTGTTGCTGACCGAGTTCACCAAGTTAGGTCGCGCTTAGCATGACAGGGTTAACGCTTAACCCTTCGCTTGCTAGTCACGTCAATATACCTGCCTTTAAATATTGAAGACCCAGTTGAGACAGCTCCTACAGGAGCTGTCTCATCAGGGTCTGCACTATTTACAAGTTGATTGTGCAACCAGTGCACTCCACAGCAATTATTTCACAGCGAAATAAGTGTACACAGTGACGATATATGTAATTATACAACAGGGCATGTGTAAAGAAGGAGAAATGTATTTTGAAATTCAGCAAGAGAAGGGTTAATACATGTATGCTGCATACTTACACCTGACTCCTCATTTCTGCATATTAATTAAAATAAATGTTGTATCCTTAACCCTTTCGCTGCGAAACCCTGTCGTCTGCTAACTTTGTCGTCTGCCACAAATTTTCATATTTTTGATTTTCTTAATTTTTATTTCAAAAACATAGTAACAGTAACAAACAGTTTGGATCCTGATGAGCGTCTCATCTGGATCCAAACTGTTTGTATAGGTAATCACAGATCCGGCATTGGCAGCGAAAGGGTTAATACAATGATTTATATGGCAAACGATGGAGAATCTGGTGAAAGGGCTGTATCAGAAGGCCTTTGGTTTTGGGTCTACATTGGTTGCACAAATATGCTCGATTCCCGCACATCATGGGTTAAATGCTGTTATATTTTACACTGTTGGAAAGAAAATAAAGTCTACTGAAGTTAGTGCAATATTAATTGCATTTTTCAATTGTCAAACATATTTGGTCCTTTTGAGACACTGGGTCAACCGACGTCTCCTCTGTATCCACGTTGATTGTACGTTGATTGTACGTGCGAGACAGGCCGCAATTAACGTGAGTTAACTCTTTCGCTACCGAGTTTTGTCGTCTGCAAACTTTGTCGTCTGCTACAATTTTCCAATTTTATTGTTTACATTAACAAACAGTTTGGATCCTGATGGGACACCGAGTTACTCGGCCTCTCATCTGGATCCAAACTGTTTGTATCGGTAATCACAAATGCGACATTGGCAGCGAAAGAGTTAAGTGTACATGTACTAGGATTCAGTTGCATGTAACGACATTCACCTTGATATAGCTAAGGCTGGAAAAGTCTGAGTGTCCAGTGGACATCACTTGAGATTTTCCCAGAAGCTTTTATTTATGTGAAATCACTGCTTGCAATGTCTCATTACAACGTGAGTGTGGCTGTATCATGAATACTGGTTAGCTCACCAGGCGCCAAATGCATTCCGTTTGTACACAATCTTCTTAAAGTTACAGAGTCGCGTTCCTGTTAGTTTCTTCTCTAAAACGTGCATACTACATAGTGCGTCAAAATGTTTGAATCTTGATGTGGATACGAGATGCATACCGTCCCATCTGCGTCGAAACTGCTTACAAAGGCAATCACAGATTCGCCAATGTGCTGGAAGCCTCAGCAGCGGGTTTCCGGTTTGCGGTCAAAGAGTAAATTATAATCAAAAGACACGGTATCGGTTGTATACACATCGACAGCAAATAACACAAATATGTTACATTGTTTACCTTTATAAACACCCGAAGCGCCAGTTTGTAAAGTTAAATCTAGGTTTATGATATTTTAACCCTTCTTTTGCTGAATTTAAAATACATTTCTCCTTCTTTACCCATGCCCTGTTGTAGAATTACATATATCTTCACTGTGTACAAGTAGTTCGCTGTGCAATCACTGCTGCGGAGTGCACTGGTTGCACAACCAACTTGTAAATAGTGCAGACCCTGATGAGACAGCTCCTGCAGGAGCTGTCTCATCTGGGTCTTCACTATTTACAGGTATGTATATTGACGTGAATAGCAAGCGAAGGGTTAATGCATTGCCAATTTGTTTTACATCTGCAAGATCAGTTTGTACCTACTATTAACAATTTAGCCCATCACAGATATATACCACTAGAACACATGGTGTATACAGGGGTTCAGATAAGGTGTGTAAAGTTGAACATTTTCAACAATAGCTCCTTTATTTCTATATCAAACTCTATATCCTGACTACTCTAGAATCGTCTCTTCAAGACGATTCTAAAGGGTGGTCACAGAATATGAGTTGATGGCGAAATGACAAGTTTAGTGTTTGGGTACGCAACTTTATCTGTAGCTCTATGTATACATGTAGTTTGCTTTAAGCACATACAAACCCATATCCCGCTTAACCCGACCTAGAGCTGAGTCCATGCTTATAAAGCTTTTTAGTTGAGTCTGAGTTCGTTCTCAAGCTTTTGATTGGTCAGATTTGAGAACAAACTCAGACTCAACTAGAAGTTTTATAATCATGGGCCCTCGTTTGCAAAGTTTAACAACCTTCCTGTTAATTACGGTTTCATGTTTTGTACATGTAGTTGCAGAAAGCTAATTACAAAATGCACTTTCTTAGTATGATACAACTTATTATAATAAACGCTTGCGAACTATATTTCACATTAACCATTATAACAACGAGCGAACGCAAATTTGCAAACAGCTTGGATTCGGACGAGATGCCGGGTAATTCTACGTCTGATCATGATCCAATGCGTTTAATACTCTTACAATAGGTTCTCAAAGGCACAAATGAGTTGGAAACAGTCAAACTTACTCCAGATCCACATATTAGAAGATATTTAGTTTTGCAACGGCGTAACGGTTAACAATACCAAATTAGCATGCATCATGTATTTATAGCACCAATAAACTGCGCTTTTATGTTGGGAAAACGTTTAGAAAAGAAAAACTTCTTCGTAGCAGGTAATGGCTTTCTTAATCCTTTCCTTCATATGCAGCTTTTTCACACATTTGCAAACAGGGTAGACCGAGATTCTATAGGGGCATGATCATGATCTGCTCTGTTTGCGTATTGAATTTGAAAATAAATGTTTCTCTACTTTCTAAAATAGCTACAATGCTCCACCTTCCATATTTTATTATAACTATTTTGTCCATGAATATTCAGTAGGTACTGACATGTGGAATAAACCTAGAACAGGGAAATGTTTAATGCAGATGATGCATCATGTTTTGGCTACAGCAGTGTTAGTTATACATGTATGCCAAACACTTCCTCAAACACAATATACATGTACGACTAGCACAACGTTTTGCCCCAGATGAACCACACGTTTTACAATTTACGTAATACAGTAAACCCCGCTAATGCGACCACTTAATAAACAGACACTGACGCCGTTTAAAGCAGGTGGTTGCTTAATGTAGTTTGTATTGCTTTATTTGAGAACTAGCATGAATAGTTTCATAGTGTAATAATAGTTGGTCTCGTGTTTTTCTCACGACACTTCTTGTATCGAAGTTTGTATAACGAATTCGTAATACGTGTAAATAACACACAGCGCAATTGACGTAAGCAAATCAGTCCGGTTGACAGCTGCCATTGAAATTTTGAATAAGAAAAGCAAACTTTGTTTTCTTTTTTATGCGTGCATTGTGTGATTAATAGAATATTACAGTCGTTTTCATTTCCTATTGAGTTTTACCAAAATAGTTGATTAACATAAATAATTATGATACTAAACAAGCCTTGTGTCATATTATTTTAGTCAACTTGTAAAAACCTATAGTAAACGAACACGTCTGTAATATAATCTAATTATTTCTCATTGCTCATTTTTTATCCAATATTGAGCAAAACCAGACGCCGGTTCAAGCGTTCATTTGTTATTTGATCGACACCGCCAAAATCGTAGGAAAGCGACTCACCTGAATAGCCACAATGGGCGAATATGGAATTACCTTTACAAACATTTTGAATCCATATTGAGCGACGAGTGACTCTAGGCATACTGAACGCCGAGTGACTCTCATCATATTGAACGTCGAATGACTCTCGGTATATTGAACGTCGAGTGACTCTCGGTATATGAAACATCGAGTGACTCGGCATATTGAACGCCGAGTGACTCGGCACATTGAACGTCGAGTGACCCTCTGCATATCATCTGGATGGAAATTTTTCAACCCACCAGTTACGTTTTAGAAACAGTTTTTTTTTTCACTCTGAAACTTAAAGCAGACGACAATGTTTGCAGATGAAACATACGTGGCACCAGTCTTCATGTGCTTATGCCGTACGAACCAGAATGAATGTTATATATGTGATATGCAAAATCGGAGTTCCGGATAAGAGACGTAAATCTAAACATTTTCAAAACTAGCTACTATTTCTCCACCAAAGCCTATAGTGTGACCACTCTTTAGAATCGTCTCTTCGGGGCGATTCTAAAGAGTGGTCACGGTATAGGGTTTAGTGGATAAATGACGATTTTAGTATTTGGGTACGCATCTTTATTTGTAGATCTGTAAAACGTTTTAACCTTAACCATTATCTTAACCCTTCGCTTGCTGAATTTTAAAATACATTTCTCCTTCTTTACGCATGCCCTGTTGTATAATTACATAAATTATATCTTCACTGTGTACAAGTATTTCGCTGTACAATCACTGCTGTGGAGTGCATTGGTTGCACAATCAACTGGTAAATAGGGCAGACCCTCATGAGACAGCTCCTGTGGGTCATCTGGGTCTTCACTATATACAGGTAGGTATATTGACGTGAATAGCTAGCGAAGGGTTAACCTTAACCATTATCTTGATGCTAATAATGTCTGCTTAAACTCTGACCTGCTGATTAGACCTTTCCCTAAACCTTCTATAGACGTGTTTTCACGCATTTGCAAACAGAGTAGATCCAGATCAGACTGTCCCTGTATCAGGAATATTCAGTAGGTATCAAAATTCAGATTAAACATAGAACAGGGAAAAGCTTACGTTTCAGTGATATTCGATTCGATCCAACTGTTGAAAAACTAACGCTGAAAGTCAAACCGAATTACTCTGCAATTCATCTGGACTCAGATACGAGTCAGGTCGGTCTAAACTGGTGGAAATGTTAAATTGAAAATATCATCATCAATGTCAAACTATCACTTGCGAATATACCTATTGATAGCAAATTTATACTATAAAACATAAATAAAGTCAAATTATTAATGTCTAAACAGACTACAGACAATGCATCAATGGAATATATGATTGCATGTCACGTGACGACTGCTGGATTATTTGGGCTGGTGCTATTCTGTGTCGGCCCGTCCTTAGTTATTATGGGACATGAACTAAATCTGCTGTTAAATCTATTGTGAATTAAGTGTGTCTCGGCGGAAATTTGATATATAATTCCTTTTGTTCCAAAATAACAGGAAGTTCCGTGCTAGACGGAATATAATTTGAAAAACATTTTTTACATAATAGGGTTTGCTTTTATCAGCAAAATATGTTATTGTTATAAACAAAAAGAAGCCCTGATAAGACGCGTAAATCAATACATTTTCAAGAATAACTTCTTCATATCCACAACAAACCCTATTATGTATTAGTTAGTGTCTATTAAGTGTGGATTTAATGATTTTAAATGCCGAAGCGCAGCGAGCGTTAGCGAGCGAGCAAGGCATTTAAAGTCATTAAATTCGCACTTAATAGACACTAACTGATATAGTGTTTAACCTAGTTTTTGGACAGGATTAAAAGTGGGCGGAGTGAAGCTGGACTTGGTCGCATGCGTTGCTAGGGGCAACAGCCGAGACCGTGTGTTGAACAAATGTGTCAGTCGTTCAGAAAGGATGGCAGAAATGAAGCCGACGCTCGACCTTCTTGGGGACCTAGATACGATAACGTAGCTCTATTCCTAAATAGACGCTAGTCATTATCAGTCTTACAGCTACGATATCGCATCTACTTGGGGACCATGACGTTAAATTTTACGGACGATGCATTTCAAGATAGCTAACACAATTGTTAAATGTGCAGACACAAAAGTTGTCAAAACCCGAATTAGGTAAGATATTTCATTGAGTCGATGTTTCAAGCGCTGTGCTCTAAAAACAGAAAGCAAATGCAACAAAATGCTTTAAAAATAAAATTCAGTTTTAAATGCAGACAGACTACACATGCTATTTAACCCTTTACGCAATAGGTACTTATTTTAACGCCTTTAATTATTCTTCCACTCTAGAAATTAGTTTCACTTTATACCGTCATGGGTAGGCATCGTAAGAAATATTTCCCATATCCTAGCTGACGGTTGCTTAAAGCAGGCTGAAATTAAAGCAGAATACTCCTAAAGTCTGCTTTAATACTGAAACAAACTATGGAGGAAAGGGTTAGATCTAACTGACAGCTGGTGATTTTATCATATTTTATAATTTCAGGGCCTGGACAAGAGACCAGTTACATAAAAGATAGGAATTACCATATATAATTTTTAACAGTAAACCGTTGTACAATAGCCATTCAACGGCAAAACAATGAAATCTCTATAGACAGGTGGCTGCTTAATACAGACAAAGGTAGTTCAGAACGCCTCGAGGGAGCATTCTACATTACATCTGTCCTGCATTTAGCATTCACTTGTCTAATAACTAAATAGATCTAGGGTCTTCTTTTTTGGTGTTTTTTAATGATTTTGGTTTTTTCTTTTTTATTTCGAATCTCAGTACATGTAGATCTACCAATAAAATGTTTGAGTTGCATCAATTTACCTCATTTCTTAGTCTCAGCTTGGTATTCTACACAGAACATGTATACACATGTGTATTTGACGCTCGCGCTGTTACTTGGTGGGACGAGCTAAGCACTGTACGTCACAGGATGTACTCGCGCATGCGCTGGGGACAGCCGACTTAGTCGCTAAGTCAGCGATTAGTGCCTGACTATAAGAAATTAATCGTGGAGAAATTCAAAATTTCCAGCATTGTGATTGGCCCAAAAAGTAGGTTAAACACTATATGCCGTGACTACTCATTATGATCTTCTCTTAGAGATGATTCTCAAGATCGGTCACAAAATAGGGTTTGGTGCAGATATGACAGTTTAATTATTTGAATACAGTAAAACATCTCTATAACGATCACTAAGTTACATCAATAATTTTGTATAAAAGGCAGATGGCTGTTTAAAGCTAGGTGAAAGTACAACAGAACGCTCCTATAGGAGCGTTCTGTTTTACTTTCACATTGCTTTAAGCAGCCATCTGCCCTAAATACCAACTAATTAACACAATAAAGTGGCCGTTATAGAGGTGTTGTACTGTACGCACGTTTAGCTACTGCTCTGGGCATGGATATATATGAGTTAACCTCTTACTCCATGAATATTCATGTAAGAAGTAATAACATCATGCATAGTAATTGGCTGTATGTTTAAAATAAAATATGAACACGCGAATGAAGACAGAAAGTGTAGAATAAGATCAATATTATGTCGTAAGCAAACAGAGGGGATCCTGATTAGACTGCTCCTATCTGAGTCTACCATGTTTGCAAAGGTGTAGAAAAGCGTATTTATGGAGTATAAAGGGTTAATTCGTCTGTCATCCATGATTAGTCTAAAAGTTTAGCTATTAAAACTTCCACTGGAACGAACTACTCATTCAAAAGATACAGACCGTGTGTGAGTTTGCTTCAAACCCTTACCCCGATGTTAAAAAGGTAATGTTTATTTATGTTTGGATGTTGTTAACCCTTCGCTTGCTATTCACGTCAATATACCTACCTGTAAATAGTGAAGACCCAGATGAGACAGCTCCTGCAGGTGCTGTCTCATCAGGGTCTGCACTATTTACAAGTTGATTGTGTAACCAGTGCACTCCACAGCAGTGATTGCACAGCGAAATACTTGTACACAGTGAAGACATATGTAATTATACAATAGGGCATGGATAAAGAAAGAGAAATGTATTTTAAAATTCAGCAAGAGAAGGGTTAAAGTTTAACTGCATCCGATTCGAAACAAGCTCTCCAGAAACTACAGATCGAGTATCAAACGGTTTGGAACGTGATCAGATGTCGAGTTACTCGGCATCTCGGCTGGATCCAAGTAGTTTGTAAAAGCGAATCTGGTGGCGGATATGAGGTTAAAGGTTAATTATCAACTGTATAATGTAGAACCTGTCATAGGAGGTCATACCTTTATTGAACACATGAGTCTTAAAAGACAGGTATTTGCTTAATGCAAGGCACAACTATTACAGTAATCTCCTATATTAGTTTGACCTGTATTAAGCTACCACCTGTCCTACAAACCCATAATTAGATTACCCCTTGATGGCCGCTTATGACATGTTCCTCTTTAGCTACAGTAAACCCCCTCTAATATGACCACCAAAAAAGGGCCTAATTCACAGTGGCAAATGCAGGTGGTAGCTTAATGCAGGACGAAAGTTATGCAGAAATATAGGAGCTTTCCCCATAACTTTCGCCCTGCATTAGGCAACCACCTGCTTATGAAGACAGCCATGTTTGTTCACTAAGTGGTCGCATTAGAGGGGTTTTACTGTACATGTTTTAAACAGATTAGACAAATGAGGAGCATCTGATGTTCACACTTGTTTGCTAATTTTGTATCCTCTTTACTCAAACTATGCATAAATTGACAAGTCTGCGTGCACGTTCTACGGGTAATAGTAGTTAGTATGCGGCAAATCTCCTCTAAACCGGCAATTTAAAAGAAAGAATTTAGGTCCTATTAGGCACGTGGTTGCTTTTTTTAATGATTGAATGAAGTTCACACTTCATTTAACTGCCACATATTTTAAAGACTGGCATTACTACTGATCTGAACGTCCGGATTAGAGGGGCTTTAGTGTACTGTAGAACCTCTCTCAAGCCATAGTTTAATTAACAAAAAGGAGTGTTGCTTCATGCTATGCGATATTAACCCTTCTCTTGCTGAATTTTAAAATACATTTCTCCTTCTTTACCCATGCCCTGTTGTATAATTACATATATCTTCACTGTATACAAGTATTTCGCTGTGCAATCACTGCTGTGGAGTGCACTGGTTGCACAATCAACTTGTAAATAGTGCAGACCCTGATGAGACAGCTCATGCAGGATCTGTCTCATCTGGGTCTTCACTATTTACAGGTAGGTATATTGACGTGAATAGCAAGCGAAGGGTTAAATCAGAAAGCGCCTGGAGGAGCTTTACGCATTGCATTCATCCTGCATTAAGATACCACGTGTCACAAATCCCCCTGAATTAAATCTGGAGTGATTGGCTATTGTAGAGGTGTGTTACTGCATACAGTAAAGCCCCTCTACAACGACCACTAAATTATGTTAATTAGTTGGTATATAGGACAGGTGGCTGCTGAAAGCAAGGTGAAAGTAAAACAGAACGCTCCTATAGGAGCGTCCCGTTGTACTTCCACCTTGCTTTAAGCAGCCACCTGTCTTTAACACAGGCTACTTGATGCAATTTATTGGCCGTTATAAAGAGGTTTTACTGCAGTCACATCGCACGTTTGTTTTAGAGGAGGCCCGAACGTCCTTGTAATCACAAAAAAACAGTTATTGGACAACACAACCTAATTACAGTGATATGCAATTTGATTTAAACTTTATTAGTGCTCATTTGCTACATGTAGGAGATAATGGCCAGGACGTTGTCGTTAGAAAACATGTCTATGCGTGACAGCCAGCCTATTACGTGAACTAAACAGAAGATATCAGACATATTGCACTAAGCGTATTTTTTTTCTGTTTGGATTACGTTTGTCGTTTGAGACGAGTATGGCAAATTATTATGTTGACACACCTGATATGCGTGATTTAACGCTTACCCCACCACCTCCGGAGCCAAGCTGTTTGACACCTGATCATTGATCAATAGTTTAAGAAAAGCTTCCTGGAAATGGAAGTAAACAAACTTGCATCATTAAACAACAGGATAATGCTTCCAGTGATCAACCTTGATGATAGATGTATGCATCAGATACTTTTATTTGAGGAAACTCTATTTTTGCACAGCCATGTAGTGTTAACAAAGTCTACTCACTTACTGGAAGCGATTGTCTTCACATTGTCTATATCATCGTAAAACATTGATTTGCACGTTATGATATGCATATAGATGCAATACGGGTTGATTTATGGTCAGGGTGCATTTAAAAGGACCAATCATAGTACGTTAGACGTGTGTCTGTATTGTAATTTCTACACTTATGCTATCTAAAATGCCATAATTTTAACCATTACATAACCGTAAACAACACACATAGTGAAAGGAGACCGTTGAGAATTGAGTGTTATGTCTTGTTCTATTGTTATCTTACTCCGGTGTATATATAATTTAACCCTTACAGTGCTGGACAGGAGTCACTAATTTCCTTTGCAAACAGTGAAGACCCAGATGTGAGGGTTCCTATAGGTTTTGTAATATTACACTTGTATCACTGTTAGTCATATTACACTTTTCTTTAGATGAAAATGCAGCATTGTAAGGGTAAATATCTGCTCAAATAATATCTGGTGCGACTTTCCGGTTTCTTCTTCCGATTCGTTCAAAAGTTCTCGAAATTGTTGACCGGGTGAATGAACGAATGAATGAAATACTTTATTTTATTTAAAGAGGGTTACCCGGTTAATCAACAGACTATTCTACCCCATGACCCTCTAACACAATCATTTCATACAAAATATTTAACAAACAGAAATGATTCAAGTTGCGAGCCAAGTCGCTATTAGTGGGACAACGGTTAAGATACTAGTTGGATACGGATTAATTAGTTTGATAAGGGTTAACCCTTTCACCGCCAATGTTGCAAAATGCAATACAACACATAGTCCAGTCCCAGTCCCAGTCCCAGATCAGACGCCGCTTTCAAGGCGGCGTCTGATCAGTTTTTGTCTCAAACTCTATTTCTATATGTGTGCTTAATTCCTTTGAAATTTGCATTTATTTATCTCATTTCCTTTTTTTAAAAGATTAAATAAAATTGGTTTGCAGACGACAATTAACAATTTGGCACTGAAAGGGTTAATGTAGTGTAATAAGGGTTAGTGTAGTTTTATGAGGGTTAATGTAGTTTGATAAGGGTTAATCTAATTGAATAATGGATAATGTAGTTGAATAATGGTTAAGGTAGTTAAATAAGGGTTAAGCTAGTTGTATAAGGATTAAGGTAGTTAATAATGGTTAATGTAGTTGGATAATGGTTAAGTTAGTTGGGTAAGGGCTAATGTAGTTGGACCAGGGTTAATTTATTTGGATAAAGGTTACGGTAGCAAGATAAGGGCTAAATTTGTTGAATATTTGTTACGTTATTTGGATAGGCGTTGAGAAGGATATGTACAGGGCCAACAGTATTTATAATATAACTCTCTGTATTTAGCCCTTTGACCTAATCGATGTCCCTGTTGGAATTAATGACATCATGAATATCTAAAAATAATAATGATATATGAAAACAGGTAGAAACGACATCATTCAAACGACATCTCAAATGAAGTGCAGTTCTTGGTATTTTAAAACAGATGTTAGCTTAATGCTTGGCAACAGTTGTGTATAAAGCTCTTACAGGAGCGTTCTGCTTTACGTTTGCCCTGAATTAAGCAACCACTTGATTTGCAGAATCCTGTATTCGCGGTGGCATTAGCGATACTTTAATGTATAACACATCATGTGTATATGTCATAAATCACTGTCAACAATGCGTGCAATATAAAATGATAGTCTTGATAGAAGTCTTTCCGGGAATACGTTCACAATTCGATTCCCTATGTCCAATTTTCAGGAAAACTATAGGTAATGCCGTTGTGGATATGTGTCAGTTTGTTTTCCATTTGTTAACTCCTTTGATTTCTGAACAATTTTCTTTGGTAGACAACAAGCCATAGTTAGTCCCTAAAATGACTTTCAGTTAGTGATAAATTTATTCTGCCTAAACCTTAGGCAGAATAGTAACTTTTGTCAACGAAACAACACAGCCAATAGTTAATGCAAAGACTAACTGCAACGAAAGTAAAGTATTTTATCACTTTAACATGGGCGTGCAATCATGTATGCACATTTATGTTTCAAATGAGGTTTACAAAGTGCTCATAAAACGAAGGAAGGAAATATTCCAGAGACACGTGTATTAATAGTGTTGTGACCTAATTTCATAGACCGGGTTAATCTATTCGTGCTCTGGTAGAGTACATGATTTACGTTTTAGTTCAGACACGATATTGTATTCCATTAATATTCATGAAATAAATGATGAATGTACGAGTTTTACAGAGGTCAAAATCAGATGCGTCAATGTATTTTCAGGAACGTTACGTCTTTATTTCTCAACCAAACCCTATGTTGTGACCACTCTTTAGGATCGTCTTGATGAGACGATTTTGGTATATGAGTACGAAGTGTTATCTGTTGCTATGATTTTAATAAGCTTAGTATTTGTAAAAACACAGTTTGTCCCTTCTACAGAACTGTTGAATATCAAAAGTAAGCGGAACAATCCCCCATCAGACGGCTGCCACCGGAGCCGTCTGATATGTGTTTGGTACTATGTTTTCAAATGCATTAAACGGAGACGATATTGAGTACAAGAATACAAAACAACTACAGTACCAGGTTTATGTTTGATTCAAATATTCCAAATAAAGCCCCAATTACTAATATATTATATACTTGTCTTCTAGATACCTCGGTTTGGTATTATTCAAACTTAAGTAATAAATGGAAAAGCCAGCTCGGATTCTATTCCTTCGAGTACAACTTTCAGTATCAGGATAAAACTAATATGAAATTATTCGATTCTCATACTAACGTTAGTTATTACAAACGTCACAACTTGTATATCGAAGTCATATTTTCACTGTCTAGTATACTATGGGAGACTAGTTAACATGCTACGGGGCGGATATTTGATTGCCTTTGCAGAGCAGATTCGATCCAGATGAGACACTGGGTAAATGAGCGTTTCACCATGATCCAAAGTGCTTTACTCCAGGATTGATTGAAACATTGTGTAAAATGGTTTGGCCATCAGACTAAAGATTAAATATGATTTTATCTCGATTCCTATTATAAGGCATAACTTCAATACGTTGATTATTTAAATAAAACGTGTCACAGTTAGTATGAACATCCACATTATATCAACCTTATGAAAACAATGACAATGTCTGCTCAAATTATGATGCTGTGCAGTTTTGAATACTTTCGATTCGATCAAACCTTTGGCAATTTAGATAGCGTGTCAAACAGTTCTAATACTGATGTGACGCCACATCTGGACCCAAGGTGTTTACAAACGCGAATGAAATTGCGAATTGTGGGATTTGAGTTACAATCCATATTCTCCTAAACCTTAAGTAGAAATTGATCAAACTTCACAATGATGCTAAGTTTATCTTGTAAGTTATAAATGCGTTAAATCTGCTGCCTATATACAAGGACTAACTTGAAACATATGTTGCCTGATGAAAAACTACAAATTTAACATTTTATAGATGCTTTAATTACAGTAAAACTTCGTTATCTCGAATTCGGATAACTCTAACTTCGGGATAACTCGACTAAACGTTCGGTCCTTCCAAATTTTACAATACAGAATTCTTCTACAATGCATCACCTTGCATATCTAGAAACACATGTCACGGCTTAATGCATGCCTAAAGTAATGCTGAAAGCTCCTACAGGAGTGTTGAGCATTACTCTAGCCCTGCAATAAGCTGTGAACTTGGGAATTGGTCCATGTTAGAAATCGGATGACTCGAATGTTTGTTATCTCGAAGTAATTTGTATGGTTCCTTGAAGTTCGAGATATCGCAGTTCCACTGTATCAACTGAAGATCACATGGCCTATTGGCTCAGTTGAAAGATGCAGAACTGCCATTGCCATATGTATTTCTAATTAAATTTTTGATCAAATAGTGTGGAATAGGTAAACCTCAATTTATAATGTTTGCTTTAAGTCTGTTGCGGGCAGATGAGTGATTACCTATGCAGATACTTTGAATCCTTATGAGATATTTCACTTGTGTGACGCTCCGATTGCATTTTGGTAGGCAACCTGATTATAGCTTTTTTAAATATGGTGGGCGCAAAGTTGTGTAAATATAATGTGCTCAGCTGACTACAGTATAACTTGTCTTAAGCGGCCATTCATTTGTTGAACAATATCAATGCAAAAAGCTCCTAGTGTGATATTTCTGCATTATCCACGGCCTGCATTAAGCTACCACCGGCCTTAGATACCTATAATTAGGCTTCTTTCTGATTGGTTTTTATGACATGTTCTACTGCAGTTATTTAAGTACTGTTAACACTTTACCTGATATAGGCGCCTTTTGATGCATTTGCAAACAGAATATACGGAGATCAGATGGATCTAGTAGCGTATGGTCTGTTTGCATATGATGCATGTACCATACACAATATAGTTCTGATTCCACTGTTTCAGCATTTGTGAAAAAAACATCACTTTATTATTAAACATCTACATTATTTTTTACACAAATATCTACCGTGTAAACGATTAACCTGCTTTATTTCCGTTTGTGTTATAAGTGCACGGCATTCGGTTTAATTGCAGTAACACATTACTTCCAAGTTATTGTGCTTTTCAATTATCTTTGACACTCGATTTGAATCAATGTTTTATTTTCAGTTCTTAATGGGTTAAATCACTTGTATTTTTGTCTTAATATTATGCCCGAGTACACTTGTATCTCCTAATAAGTGAACAAATTCAGTTTAGTCCTTGAAATATTGTTTACCCACAGTAAACAGTTTCGTTTCAAGAAACATATATGATTTACGAATGCCGTTGAGTGGAACGTTCGGTTTTTACAAGCAGGCCGTTATAGCCAGCTATGAACTACGTTATAGTAAAAGCCCGATAATTCGAAACTTTTGTTTAGACGAATTTAGACCTTTTATGTAGGAGCTTTTCATATGACTTTCAAACTTTGCATTAAGCTACCGCCTGTCTTAAAGATGCTGTGTTTTTAAGCGTTCAAATAATCGATTTTTACTGTATAGTAGAACCTGTCTTAAGCGACCATAAAACGAGGTGTTTTGTTAAGGAGCTGTAGGGCACGTGATAGCTTAATTCATGTCAAAAGTAATACGGAAAACTCCTACGGGAGCTGTCTGCACCGCCTTTATCTTGTACTAAACAACCACCTGCTATTTACGATACATGTGTCCAATTAATATAAGGTCGCTTAAGACAGGTTGTACTGTCTTTATATTCATATTAGAACACATTCAATTCCCACTGGTACCGCTACATGAGATATTAACATACACGACCATTTTGTCATACAACGCATATTTGCAAAGAAATAACTGGTCGAATTAGATCTTTACTCCATATATACGCCTTTATGCACATTTGCAAACAGAGTAAACCCAGAGCATAGGTCTCCTAGAATGGTCTGTCTGATCCGGGTCAGCTCGTTTTGCTAACAATGTTATATAGATATGATTCTACAGTTGCTACATGTACCATAGTCATATAGTCATATGGCCATGTGTCATTATACAGATTAATTTAATTAATACCCATGATGCCATTATATTTTACATGAATATTCATGGAGTAAAGTGTTAGCATGAATCAAATATATTTTCGGTGTTTTCGGCTGAATGGTAGAAGAATAGTTAGCACAAGAGTTCTCAAACGACGATGACGTAGATTGAGGCAGATTCGTGTTCAATATTACCAGAAACAAACCTCATTTCAAATCGAGTGTCAAAAGTGAGTAAAGGCAGAGTAGTATCTTTCAGACGGATTGCAGCTTTATGCAGGGTGACGGGCAACAAAACGTTCTATCTTTTTGCTTGAATTTCACCCTGAAATTAGCAACTACTTATCTAAAACTATGTTAAAAATTCTGAAGGGAGGTGATCCCCCGAGAGCAAAATTTGCAACACAAAAAGAGAAAATTGCAGACCTGGTTTTATTGAATCTGTTCATGAACAGTAGTTGAACACGCCCCCTAGCACCGGCTTAAGCGGTATTCAATTTTCAGAACAAGAAGTACTGAAACTCATGATCTCGAAGGATCAGAAGGTATAACAACACTGATAATGAAGTACGGGGCGACGTTTTACTGCCGCCACACAAGCACTCAACACCTGCTGTTGTGAAGATTATAAATTATGAAGGGAGGTGATCCCCCGAGAGCAAAAATTGCAACACAAAAAGAGAAAGTTGCAGACCCGGTTGTATTGAGTCTGTTCATGAACAGTAATTGAAAGTGCAACACTGCTCACGCCACCTAGCACCGGCTTAAGCGGTATTCAATTTTCAGTACTAGAAGTACAGCCTTGTTTACCAAAATCTAGTTTAGTGAAGTTCTAATGCTCGCTAATGTCACTGAAACGTTAACCTAAAATTATACAGTACTTTCTTTGCAGTATAATGTCAAGCGCAATTTCATAACCATGTATTAGATGGAGAAAATGAGTAATATATGAAACATAAACCGTTAATAGAGAACATTTAAATCCAACCCATATGAAATTAGATTTAAATTGCAACTTGGTATTTATTTGCTAGGGGATAAATAACAAACGAGGCACTCTTGTCAGGACAGAAACTGTGCTGTCTCTCAAGATAGTTGAATATAATCTGAATAAATTGAATATCATTTGAACAAAAAGGAAAAGGCGATATGCACAAAACGGCATTGCATACGTGTTCTCTGCTTCCATGAAGCTATAATGTTTAAACCAATTTGATAGAAAATTTATGACAGGTCTAATATTTTGCGTAATTTTACGATGCCGTCTACTTCCCGTCGTTGATGTTACATGTTATGATTGTGAAGACAGTTCTTTGAATGCGATACATGCACGTACATGTACGTTCATTTACAAACAGCGTGGACCCACTTCAGAGGGCTCCTAGAGGAATAATCTGATCAGGGTCTGCATTGTTTATCATTCAGAATACCTTAGCAAATTTAAACAGCTCATATTGAAGGACTCTGTATAGGTAAACACTGATAGGCTATTCCACTGCGGTAGCTAAAGCAGGACAGCTGTACTGTCATAAGCTCCCGTACATGTATAACGTGTGTCCTACATTAAGCTTTTACAGGCTCCTCTTTGAATGAATGATGTTGTATAAGCGAAACTCCCTTATGTAAGCGCATTTTGAGGCATCTGCAAATAGGGTAGACCCAGATCAGACGGCTCCTATAGGAGCCGTCTGATCAGGGTCTGCTCTGTTTGTTTATGGTGCAATAAAGATCTGATTCTACAGTTTCTTCCTACGCCAAAATGCCATGTGTTCATAGGCCATTATAAAAAGATAATTTTATTAATATTCATAACGTTATTATTTCATATATGAATTTTCATCAGGAAAAGGGTTAAACATCACGTTTCAATTTGTTAATGATAATTATATATATTCAACGTTAACAAAGTGTGCACTTTATTGCAATTTGATCCAGAGATTTATTTTTACTACAGTTTAATCGCCGAATTATATCAGCCAAAACGAAAACGCGTATTTACAAATTTATTTGATGGTCCACGGTAGCATCCAAGTTATGTTCAGTAGTTGATTTTGTGGAATTACAACGTTTTGCACTAGATAGTGTAGAAGTGAAATCATTTGTCTGTTGGCAATTTGAATATAAAGATTTAAATCAAATGTATAATCACAGAAATAGTAACATGAATAATACCACAGATGAAAGTTATGGCGATGTATGATCCACAGTTACATGTCCCAAATGCATTTTAATGTAAGTTGTGCTATTCTCCTGGGGGTGACATGTGAATAGGGTCTGATCTGATTGCTTGTAAAATAATACAGTTCTGTCGTGGCCAAGTTCTCATCCTATTACATTATCATATTAGTAGTTTGAACTAACGTTATTCCATTTTCAAGTGATTGACGAAGTTCAACCAATCCATTATTGTTACATCTAAATAACTAGGCGGAATGAGCATTGTTATGTACAGCAAATCAAAACCCAAAAAAGAAACAAAACCGTTCAACTTTGGTTTTATCAGCAACTGAGATAGACGCACGACTGTCTGTTTTTTGTTATTGATCGTGGCACCTGTGTCAAAAGTATCAAGCATGTCGGGAAGCGTTCCAGACCAAGACAAGAAGTAATTTAAATGAAAGATGACAATAACTGGTGCCGTTAATGGCGTCGGCTCAGCAAATGTGTTGCAAGTAGTTGACATTAGAATAAAACACTCATGTGATTACATGTATTCTCTCTGTCGCGTTTTACACTGGTTTTGAATTATAAAGGAGTGCATCACCAATATCATTTTCCCCGTCTCTTTCTCATTTAACTATTTCGTTGGTAACTTTTGACGTCTGCAAACTCTTGTGTCTGCTACCATATTCATCGTTCATTCTCCGCCAGTTTTGTTTAAACATTTGACTCTCGTTCGACTTTTGTATAAAACCATTCCATTTGAATTTCGTATGACAATATTAAACGACTCAACGTATGGTGTGTAATGTGAGCTATTTTGTTAACACATATGTTAGATGTGTTATGAAAGAACTATAACTCAAGCATAGTTCAAATGTTTCCGTTCATTAATATTTCGTACAGGTTAAAGCAATGCTGCTTTGGAAATCCTGCATTAAACAGTCACCTGTCTAAAATCCATCTGTGTTAAACCTCGTTTTAAAGAGGATTACTGTAATAGACATCCATTACCATTTTATTTTTTTCTATTTAAAATACAGTAAAACCCCTCTTAAGCGATTACCAAAAACAAAGTAATATTGGTCGTAAAGACATTTGGGTTAATGCGTTAAAGATGGTCCCATGTAGAAGAGTTCGTTTTTACCTATATTTAGGTAAATGTGTACATGTGTACAATTATGTTGGAATTATTTTATGTTTAACATTAGCAGGTGACTGCGTGCTTTTCCCCTTTATAGTGTTCATACGTATGTGGCATATACTGTCTATCTCGATATCGCGACATTCAGTATTATTCTTTATTTAAGTCACGCAGGCTGACTGTTTTAGTAATTATTAAATGCATTAATAAGTATTTCTAGTTACCATTGAATGAAAAATATGGATAAAGGACATGTTTCATTTAATCAACATGAATAATTATAAATATCATCATTCGAATTATTCAGCAATGTGAACTAAAGAAGACATGCATTATATATTTACAAACCCACATAATTTAGACACTCCAGTATTTTTCATATAAAATGTATTACAGCACAATACTGGTATTTTGGCATCCAGTTATCTCACCCACCGACTTGTAAAGCTACATAATTCAACTAGTCGCCCCTTTGATAATCGCAACTTAGCAAATATTGTAGACCCTTATCAAAGGGTTTTTGAAGGAGTCGTTTGATCCGGATCTGCACGATTTGTCTATGATTGTCTTTTCCAACATGTGTCATAAAGATGGTAATGTTAATGATGATACTGTGACAACCAATAGCTTTTGAACCAATATAACCGAAACAATGAAATTCAATCACCAATACCGTGCATTACAAGGTTTGGGACACTTTAACCCTTTACTCCATGGCTACTCACATAAGAAATAGGGTCCACGCTATTTGACACATGATCAATATTTTCTCAAAACCGAATAGGAAGGAGTGAAAATGGCACCAGGTCTAAATCTAATACAGTAAAACTCCTCTAAACCAGAATTCTAGTAGAGAAAAATTTAGATACGTTTAGGCAGGTACCGGCTTAATGCAGGGTGAAAGTCATGCAGAAAGCTCCTAGAGGATCTTTCTGCATGACTTTCACCCTTCATTAAGCTGCCACCTGTCTCCTAGACCGATATTTATACTACATTTAACGTCCGGTTTAGAGGGTTCTACTGTATTGTTAATTATTTAATAATAAGAAGCTCCGTTACTCGGGTCCTTTCTTGGTCTGGTATCAGATGAACGGGTCATAGTACCTCGAACAATGTCAGTTGCAGCTATTAAGTCATTTGATATTTTCAGTGACAATTTATAGTTCTTAACCATTATCCTGCCGGAAAATATTATGTCTGCTAATATTCTTAAATACGTTTTACATACTTTCAATCCGTTTAAACTTTTGGAACTATTGACTAATTGTCTAATAGATTGGCTCCTTGTGTAACACCGAGTTACCAGGCTTCTCATTTAGATCCAAACTGTTTGCAAATACCTGCCATATAGCGTATAACGGGACAAGGGTTAAGAGCCAGACGGCTTGTAATCACCAATTATCTAATAGAATGTCAGAGACTCATATATTTCACGGAACATGACAGTAGCCTCTACCTCAGACTGTCTTTTGGATGGTCAGACGTTTAGTACAAGGGCATTTAATTACAATGTGCTTCCTGAATTTAACCTTAAAGCATTTAAACCTTTTTTCAAACGCAGATATTGCTGCTGGCATCAACACTTTATCATTTGCCTCATAAATAGTGATGTAAAACTGGGTGAATGCATAGACTATAATAAGGATAAATCTACATAAATACACTAACTGTAGAATCAGCTATATGTCATTCAATACGCAAACACTCATAGATTGTTCTTTTACTGTTATTACCCACAATACCCTAAGTATTCAGACACACAGTGCCCTTTCTCCTTTCATTTGGAAATGTCAACTTAGCAGTGTTTGATCACTTAAACTAGACTGACTGACACAGTAACACATAACGTAGGTCCTTATCAAATTGCCCGGAATAAACAGTTTGATATGGGCCTGTACTGTTTGCCCTAGTTTGTATTTCGCAAAAAGTACAGCAAACGGAATACAATGAAACCTCTCTAAACCGTATAAATATCGGTCTTGAATACAGGTGGCAGCTTAATGCAGGTTGAACGCTCCTCTACGAACTTTCTGCATGACTTTCACCCTACATTAATCAGTATCCTGCCTAAAAATATCTGAATTATTGTCTCCTATAATTCCGTTTTACATGGATTTTACTGTATATGCTTAAAATGTTTCGTTGTTGCTTTTGTTTTGGGGATACATGTAGCTAGCTGGTTTAGGGTGATGGTTAGAACAAGAACGGGGAATAAGTCGGGCCGAGTGGAAGTGATGGGGACATGTGCAACGCCGTAATTACAAACAGATGCTTTATACAGTAAAACCTATCTAAACCGGGCGTTAAATTTAGTATAAATATCGGCATTGGAGACAGGTGGCAGCTTAATGCAGGGTGAAGGTCATGCAGAAAGCTCCTCCTAGAGGGACTTTCTGCATGACTTTCACCCTGCATTAAGCCGTCACCTGCCTAAACGTACCTAAATTCTTTTCTACTAGAACTCCGGTTTAGAGGAGTTTTACTGTATATATTTAACGCGGTCAAAAACATTTTGCATGTGCACTTAAGGTAATTAGGGTAATTACTTATGCTGTTTCGAGTAGTTTAGGTTGACGCTGCGCTGATTTTCGAGTATGAATATACACATTAGATGCATAATGAATTGGAGATGCATGCAATCACCCTATCATGGAGATGTATAAGCGCCAGACAAATGCCTGCCAGAATATGCAATGAGTGATTACATATTCGCGAACTAGTTATACATGTATGTAGAAATAGACAGATGCATAGAATCACTTTGAATGTTATACTTTGTAAACAACAACATCCTCATAAGAAATATACAATCGCCTTGTACATCAAATCATGTATTATTAATAGTATGTACAGTAAAACCTCTCTATAACGGCCACTAAATTGTATTAATTAGTTGGTATTTAGGGCAGGTGTCATCTTAAAGCAAGGTGAAAGCAAAACAGAAGGCTCCCATAGGAGCGTTCTGTTTTACTTTCACCTGCTTTAAGCAGCCACCTGCCTTTAACACAAAATATTAAGAGATTATGTAGTGCAGCCGAGTAATGGTTAACAGCGATCTTGCGTTGCTTCAAATAAAAGTAAGGCTGAACAAGTGTATAAGAAGGAACACCATCTACTGAGGAACCACATAAATCTTTAATGCATGACTATGTCTGTAAGACAAACTTATGAATATTCATTGAATGATTTTTTGTAACGGCACAACCTTTAACAATGACGCAATCTTTAATATCAGATCTATATAATTCAATAAGGAAACGGAAGAAACACACTGAACAGACTATCTGTGTACTATGTGTACCATGTGTGCAATGGCGTCAAACGACGTCTCTATCAAGGGTAAAACGTTTACATCTCAGATTTTCTTTACAGCGCTTGATGTCTGTTATATTTCACCGGATTGTTTGGCTGCAAAAGTTTGGATTCATGCATATCATCACATTTGTACTGTTTTTGCGTCCACTGCGAAATGAATGATATTAAATAATTCAAAACCCAATATTCCCAAGTGTTAGAAAAGAAGATTTGAGAACTTGTTTAAACAGTTGACTGCTTGATGCGGGGTGAGTGTCGGACAAAGATCCTGCTGCGACTTTCACCGTGTATTAAGCTCCCACATGTCTTAAAGTTCGACAATGATACATGTACATGATCAACATGTTTTATTTTCCTATTTTATTAAAATGCTGTTTTCTCTGATGTATTTTGTATGTATATCATAGCAAGTAATAGATTAAAATGCGTATTTAATTACTAACATCGTCATTTCTCCACCACATCCTATTTTTGTAAATGTTTTACTTTACGCATCTTATATGGGCCTCTGATATATCTACATTTGTAGGTCCATGCTTATAAAGCTTTTTAGTTGACTCTGAGTTTGTTCTCTCGCTTTTGATTGGTCAGATTTGAGCCAAAGGCTAAACTCTGACCAATCAAAAACTTGAAAACGAACTCAGACTCAACTAAAAAGTTTTATAAGCATGGAACCTGACGTTGTACTACATTGTATGTACAAATCTCTAATAAAGGGTATTCTCTGGTATGTTCATGTACATATTGCAGTGTTGGATTAACCAGGTTTTGCTGTATTGGAATGTCCTATAACCCAGATCAATAAACCATTTCCCTGTTCTATGTGTATTCCAAATTTCAATACCTATTGAATATTCATGGACAAAATAGTTATAATTTAACATGGAAGGTGGAACATTCAAGAAAGTAAAGAAACATATTTATCAAATTCCACCAGCAAACAGAGCAGACCCTGATCAGACGACTCCTCTAGGAGCCGTCTTATCTGGATCTACTCTGTTTGCAAATGCGTGAAAACACATTTATATTAGGCAAAGGGTTAAACGCGACCTGAAGATTGAATATTTTATACGTATATCACAATCTCATTATAAAATAGCTAATTATCCCAGGCAGGTTTGTTTTGTAAACTGTTTGATTTATTAGAAACGTTTTTCAACGGGTGAAAATGTACACTGCCATCGCAATTCAATCATTTGATATTATTTCTAATCATTGTTCACCTGATGTAACTTCCTGTGGGCGGGAAACTATACTATGGCGATTAAATTGATAACAGGAAACTGTTTAAGGGGAATTCCACGCTGTAAACAAAGTCTGTTCAAATTAAATTCAATCCAAGTTTGTCTACATCCGATCCAATTAAGATTTTGTTTTTGAACAAAAAACTTCTTTCCTAGTATAAAAACACTTAGATGTTGACGAGACGCCGCGTTACTCAGCATTTCCTCTGGATCCGTGCTGTTTGCATGTATGCGAGTCAGTTCGTTGATATCAATAGCCAGAGAACTACTAAATAGAATAACGTTAAACACTGCCTACGGCGTTTTACATTTTTGCAGGAAAAATAAAATCTGCAAAGTTCTTGTTCTCAAAAGCAATCAAACACAGCGAAATCATTCTACAACTAGCGCTATTGGAATAACCGTGTCTGTAAATGTAGGTGTGTGCCTAACGCAGAAAGAACATAATGCAACGCTTACTATAATGTATACATGCATTAATCATTCTACTGCTACCTGGCTCGTATTTAAAAACAAAAAAAATTGGGCCCAGATCAAACGCTGAGCAACTCGGCTGCTCGTCAGGACCCAAGCTGTTAGACAATCGGTAAATAGTTTCTCAAAAAAGGTGATTCGAATCGGAAGTAGTCAATATCATTTAGCGATAATATTGTATGTCTACCATACGTAAACTGTGTAATATATATTTGTATTACTGTGTCGCATCCCTTCCACGTATGTTTTGGTTATAGTTTAACCCTTTACTCCATGAATATTCATGCAACAAAAATGACGTCATGAATATTAGTTAGATTAATTTGATGTAATAGCACGTGAACACATATATGTTTGCAATGACAGAAACTGTAGAATAATGTCTGTACTATATCATAAGCAAATAGAGAAGATCCTGATCAGACGGCTCCTATAGGAGCCGTCTTATCTGGGTCTTTTCTGTTTGCAAATGCGTAGAAATGCGTATTTATGGAATAAAGGGTTAACATTGTAACATTAATACAATATTAAAGTGTCATATCTTACAGCTTATTCAAAACCGAATTAATATTCAGGATGTACAGCAGATTCTCGCTAAGGCACTCATGATTTGTTAGTATTGGAGACTGTAAAAGAAGCTATCACATTTGAGTTGTCGTATTAGAGAAACTGTGCTGTATTGAATCATTTGCCTGCTCTATGTTTATTTTAAATTTCTATATATAAATTAATGAATATTCCTTGACAAAATAGTTATAATGAAATATTGAAGATGGAACAATGTAGACATTTCAGAAAGTAAAGAAACAGATCTATAAACGTCCATAAGCAAACAGAGCAGATCCTGAGCAGACGACTCCTCTAGGAGGCGTCTGATCTGGGGCTTCTTTGTTTGCAAATGCCTGAAAACGCGCTTATATGAAGGAAAGGGTTACAATGTTGCAATAGCACGCATGTTCTACAATATAAACTGCGATCAGATATATTCCATGAAATTAAGATTGGTCTTGACTTTATTAGTTTACATTCAACAGTTCGCAAACGGCCAGGCTCTGTTGCATTTCCAGTGACGTTAGCAAAATAAATAAATGAATGTTAAAAGAAATAAATCAGCAAACAGCATTCGTTTTTATATGTGTATGTCCAGACATGCTGACGACACATACTTCTGTGAAATGTACTTATTTATTCCATGATCTACAAATAGGAACGTGATTTATTGGAATATTATGCTGATAAATGTGTTTTGTTTAAGCTTTCAAACCCTGTCAAGCTTACCGTGAATATTCAAGGATTGTTGTAAAGACAAAGTACACTATGGCACCAATGCAAAGCCTATTGAGAGGGCTCTTATAGGAACCCTATAATCTGGATCTACAGTGTTTGCATAGGACATAGTGACCCGTTTCCAGCTCTGACCGGATTAATTACAATAAGAACTGTCTCATGCGACCATGTCGGGTCTAATAGGCAGGTAGTAGTTTAATGCGAGAGGAAGGTTATACAGAAATATATCCCAGTGCGTTTCGGTCCGCGTTAGGTGTAAGACACTCATGTTTATTAATCACTTATTCCATAAATATTAATGTAAGAAGTAATGACACCATGCATATTAATTACACTATATTTTTTATAATGGCACATGAACACAGGGCATTTTGGCCGTTATAGAATCAGATATATATCACGTTATAAGCACACAGAGCATGCTCAGTTATAGGAGCCGCGTGACATGGGTCTTCTCTGGTTGCAAATGCGTAGAAAGGCGTAATTATGGAGACTCCGAGTAAATGGTAAATTAAGTGGTCGCATTAGAGAGGTAGCATCGTATATTATTTGCACATCTTACCAACCAATATTATATATTAGTGAGCAATAACATAAAAATCTACAAATTCTTGGGAACAGAATGTTTAGTACTGACCCGTAATTACTAATATACCCGTATTTTATCTCATGAACAGCAATGACTATTAAAGTGAGATATCCGAACACTTAAATAGTACCATTTTCGGTTTCAAGCCTGGTTGAAGCTTCATACAGGGTAACTGTCATGCAGGAAGCCCTTCTCGGGGATTTCTGTATAACTTTAACCCTGAGTGACCTTTTGATTTCAGTAGCTTGATGAATTTATGATTTCAGTAGCTATAGATGTGTTTATGTTTTCAGATGCTGGATGTATTTATGATTTCAGTCGCTGGATGTACTAATGAGTTCAGTGACTGGAATAAGATTTTCTTGCAGTAGCTGTGTGTATGTATGTTTGAGTATCTGGTTGTAGTTTTGATTTAAGTAGGTGTAAATACTAATGAGTTCAGTGGATAGGTGTACTTATGCTTTATTTCAATAGCTATGTGTATTCATAGCTTAAATAGCTAGGTGACCTTATGATTTCAGAAGCTTTGTGACCTACTGATTTCAGTAACTTGGTGGAACAAATGAATTCAGTTGCTGGGTGACCTTTTGAATTCAGTAGCTGTGTAATTTTATGATTCAATACATTTACAGAGGATCTTACATGAGTGTTCATTACACATTAGATTTATGAAACTAGTTTACTATATTAATATGACACGAGCTTTAGCTCGTGTCATATTCATAATAGTAAACGAATTTCATGAAAACAATGTGTAATTAACACGAATGTAAGATTCTTTTTATCATATAATGCCATAGAAAATGAAACAGGCTATAGCTGATGGCTGTTTCGGCCATTCCTTACAAACAGCGTTTTGGCTAACGATTGCTAATTTGCATAAAAAAATGCACTAGTGCTTTTCTATGTTTTTCGGCACTCAGTTACGGCACTCCCACAAGGCAGATTTCGTGATAATTGTATTTATGATTTCAGTAGTTGGATATATTCATTATTTCAGTAGCTGAATAATTATATTTATGATATCAGTAGCTGGTGTATTGTTGATTTCAATAGCTGGATGTATCTATAAATTTAGTAGCTGGCTGTGTTTTAGATGTCAGTAGCTAGGCGTATTTATGAATTTTGTAGCTGGACGTGTTTATACGTACAGTGTCTATGTGTATGTTCTTTCTTGTTTTGGAGGGGGAGGGTGAACTTATTGAATTTAAATTTGGTATACGTAATAACCACAAATTGTATACATGCAATACGCAATTTCCATGTGTTTACCCATCGGCATTGCAGAATTATCTCCCTTGAACTCTGAGTATTCTTTCTCTTATTTGCATGAAACACTGGGAGTTGGTGTCGCAAACCCCTCCTTCAGTTTGAACGTTATTCACTTTATATTTAGTATACATAATAACCATGAATAGTAGACGTGCAACACGCGGTTTTCTTGTGTTTCGCGTAGGCATTGTAAAAGTATCTCCCCTTGAACTTTGAGCATGTTTTGTCGTTTTGCCATGAAATATGGGGAGTTGGTGTCGCGAACGCCTACTTCAATTTGAAAGTTATTGAATTGATACTTGCAATACATAAACACCACGAATAGCAGATGTGGACGACGCACTTTTCATACGTTTGTTGCAAGCATTGCATAATTGTCCCACCTTTAACTTTGAGTATGTTTGTATTGCGGTCCTGTTACATGGGTAGTTGGTGTAACAAACTTGAATTTGCGATCAAAGCTGTCGTGCGGGGTTTTTCATCACGTTTAGTAATAGTTCTAGTTATTTTAGCAGCTGTGTGTATATATCATTTCAGTAATTGGGTGTATTTATCATTTCAGTAATAGTATGTATAAATAAGTTCAAATAGTTTGTTGTACCAAAGTAACTGGATGCATTTATGATTTCCAGTATCTGGGTAAACAGCTAGCTGTATTAATGAATTCAGTAACAGCTGCTGCTTGTTCCAATAAGTTCAAAAATTTGGTTCATTTATGATAACATACGTTATGTGTGCGCTGCAGGAAATGTATCTTCTTTCGTGGGAAATATTTTTAAAAGGATGGAACAATTTCATGCTAGCGTTGTCAGAGCGTAATCATGTTGACGTAATTTTACGTTGATCGCCCCGTATTTATGACTCCAGACGCTTTATTAATTCATGGTATCAGAAACATAGTGTCTTTATTATTTCAGGTCAATTCACTGAGCATAGAGGAGCAGATGAGGAAAGTAAAGGAACACCGTGAACTATGTATCCAGCGCATGATTCAGCTGAAGCCCCATGAAGGTAATTGAATTCGGCAGCGTTAAGTAGGCTGTTAGTGTGTAGCTCGTCGTTCGTTATTCGAATAATGAACTACGGGATATTTCATGCGAATAAAAAACATTTGAACATTTTAATAGGAAATACAAAATGTCAGAAACTGCCAAATACTGCACAGAATATTATTTTCGGCATACATGTATCATCTATGTAAAGTTATGTTATGTTAATATTTCTTACCCAGTACTGATTTCAATTAGTCGTGTTGGTCTAATTCGAACAACGACAAACTATGCGGCTCGACTTCCTAATAACGGAATGGTGAAACATAGCTGTGAACGAGGTGTAATGATAATCTAGACCCTATAGACACAACCATCGATATGGTATTGAAACTTTTCAAATGCGTCAAAACGCGTTTTAGTTCTATGAAGGAAATGTTTAAAGGGGCATGCGTTCGCGTAAGAATAGAACGAACTAGCATCACATTCTTAGCATAATGTCCCAGCCAAACCGTATGTTGTGACACATCTGTAGAAACATTACCCTGTATTAAGCTTTCTGCTATGTTAAGCCATTAGTATCTAGTGACCCTTAAAATGGACACAAACAGACAGTGTAGATCCAGATCAAAGGGCTATTCGTGAGCTCAATGTTCAGCGTCTGCACTGTTTGATGAACACATCAAAGTCAATGGTTTATTCCAGCAAATATTTCGTTTGCTATGTCCGCTCAACATAAACAATTGAGTGGTCACACAGTAAGATCAGGGTCCATGCTTATAAAACGTTTAGCTGATTCTGAGTTCGTTCTCAAATATTTGATTGGTCAGATTTGAGCCTTTGAATGATAGGAATAATTTGGTAAAGACAAATACGTATTTGAGTGTTTATATTTGTGAGGTGTAACCGCGTTACTGTAATACAGTAGAACACATCGAATGCGACCACTTAATGAATAAACATGGGTTTCGTTATAAGCAGGCGATTGCTTAATGCAGGACAAAAGTAATACAGACATCTCCTCTAGGAACTTTCCGCATTACTTTTGTCCTGAATTAAGCTACCACTCGCCTCTACCATCCCGAATTATACCTCTTTGAAGTGGTCGCATTAGAAGGGTTTTAATATATAATAAATCCTTACTGTTTATTCATAGCAGCTGTAAATACGATGTGTACTGACAGTCTCGTTGTAACCCATTAGCATCGTCACAGGGAGGCATGTCTGATGCGGTCCAGTAAGTTACGCCTTTGTCGGAGAAATATATAAAATTCATTTAATTCTATTTAAAGTAGAATTTTCTAAATACGCTTCCTATCTATCTAGAGTTCTACTTATATTTTAAGGGCTTTACTGTAACATGACTTGGGATGACGTGATGTGCTGGGACAATACTCCTGCCGGGACCATAGCTAAACAACATTGTCCCGATTATATCAATGGTCTAAATAAAGCAGGTGAGTTTGAACTGAGAACTCTTGCTAGGTACTTCAATAATACGCACATTGCGAGCAAGTCCGATAGAAATCGGGACCATTTGTTAAGAATATATGTCACATAAACTATCAGACAATCAGATTGAATCATCATTAATAAATATGTGCAGAATATGCCAATCATAGAACCCATAGGAGGTACTTGGATATCAAGTATACTAAACAAGTTTGGTGAACATTACTCTTCAGAAGATAGTGTGCGGAAACCAATTGGCTAATCAGATTGCAGCAGTCTTATTGAAAATGCCCGTAATTTTCCGAACATTGGCAGAAATTGCCGAACACAGAACCAATGCGAGGTACCTGGAGTATCAAGTAAACTGAGTAAGTTTGGTCAGAATTGGACCGTTGGTTGAGGAGATATTTCGTGGACAGCAATCTGTTAATCAGGTTCGAGCAGACTGAGTGAAAATGTCCGTAATTTTATGAACAAATGCCAATCGGTTAATCAGCTTGCAGCAGCCTAAGTGAAAATGCCCGCAATTTTCTGAACAGATGCGCTGAAATGGTCGAACACAGAACCCATGCGAGATATTTGGACATCAAATACGCTCAGCAAGTTTGGTGAAATCTGAACCATATTTCCAGGAAATATTGCACAGGAACCAATCGGATGATCAGATTGCAGCAGCCTAAGTAAACATGCCCATAACCTTCCTACAAATATGCGGAAATTCCCGAACACACAAACCATGCGAGGTACTCGGATATCAAGTACACTGAGCAAGTATGGTGAACATTGGACAACTTCTTAAGGAGACATTGCACGGAAACCAATTGGCTAATCAGATTACAGCAGCCTTATTAAAAATGCCCGTACTTTTCTGACAAATGCGCGGGAGTTGCCGAACATAAAACCCATACGAAGTACTTCAACATCAAGTATAATGAGTAAGTTTGGTGAAATTTGGACCATTCTTTGAGGAGATAATGCGCAAAAACAAAACACGGGCAGACAGACGGACGTACGGACATACATACATACATATAGACAGACAGGCAGGCAGACAGACGGACAAGCTGATTGCTATAAGGCACCCGCATCTCGTTTCGGACCCTAAACTAGCGGTCTCGTTTTGTTCTATACCGTTTAAGTAACCACACATGCTTCAATACATTGGTAAACGCCACATGCATATCAAAACACATTCAACTAACGGACGCTTCGCAATATGTCTCAACTTATGCTATAAGAGCATATTTGTTAAGCGGAATTTCTTATCCTGCAATATAAATTTCGTCAAACTGCAACGTAAATATGTGTCATCTTAAGTATTGAGCGACTGTTAGTCAAACAGCAATATACACATGTTTCAGCTGAAACGGCAATACAATGTATACATAATTTTATGTTTCAGCTTATGCTACAAGAGAATGTTTGTCGAACGGCACATGGAAAGCAAATCTCGACAATAACAATACAGATGGTTGGACCAATTATTCCGAATGTACGAAAGGAGGAGAGTCTACAGTGGATGTCCTGGTAATGCTAATCCTTTCATTTTTATTTCACTAATAAACAGTTCACTAATATGAACCATTGTCCCAGAAATTCTTAAGCATTAACAAACTGTAACCATATTGACTGATTTCCTTGTAACCATGTGCTCTGCAAACAGTGTTGATACAGATCAGTGGGGTCCTAAGGAAGCCACCTGTGTTATTTATCATCTATAGTATGCACGTTTTTATATGAATTAAATACAATGTTAAACAATGGTGTGCCATTCCTCTATGACATTTCAGAATTCAAAATCTTGGGTTAATTCTAAATCAAACATTCTCCTTTTGTAAGACCTTACATATCATCAGTATGTATGTTGTTCTAACTTTTTGTTTGTATACAATTTCAGCATCATATCTCTAGAATTCAGCTGATGTCAGAGATTGGTTATGGAATATCCCTTGTGGCTCTCGTTCTAGCTGTGCTTATCATGGTGTTATCTAAGTATGTATATCTTATTACAGTAATTAATATATCGCAAATCCGAACACTCAAATAAGCATCATTATACGTCCTTTAGACAGGTGACAACAGCATGCATGAGCAGCGTATTGCAGAAAGTATTCTAGGAACTTTCTCTGCGACCTTTTACATGTACCTTGCATTAATCAGTAACCTGCTTATCAATATATTCGGTTTTTCTTTATTAATCAATTTGAATTAGCAAGGCTCCTCGAACTGGCCAAGTTTAGATTAGCTAGGTTAGAATCATCGGGGTTTAACGTATACAGTGAAAACACTATCAAAATCTACACATTGGTGTCGTTAAACCCTTCATTGCATAAATAAAACGTACTGTCATTTGCTAATATTGTATAACCAGATAAAGTACGGCAAAACCCTCTCTAATGCGACCACGTAAAACAGGTAAAATTCTGTGTGCTAGATGCAGGTGGTAGCTTAATGCAGGACAAAAGTAATGCAGACAGCTGCATTACTTTTGTCCTGCATTAAGCAACCACTTGCTTATAAAGACACCCATGTTTATTCATTAAGTGGTTGCATTAGAGGTGTTCTACTGTATACTGATTTGTTTCTAACTTTTAGTTTGCTAGTGCAAATATACTATGTTATCAGAACCAACTTTCAGTGTAAATGGTTACTCGGCGTCTCATCGGTAACCAAATTATTTTAACAATCCGTCGATAGGTTCTGAAATAGTCAAAACTGCATTCGATCCAAATTTTACGGAGGCAGTATATATCTCACAACATGATAAATGTCTATTACAAATGCCGTTGGTGCGGGCATACTGGCATTAGGAGATAATTTTGTCTCTTACCAGCTGCAGTGTCGTCATACGGTATTTATCCAACGTCTCTTCATGAGATTCATGCGTAATAAACAATTTGAAAAAAGGTAGACCGTGCAGACTCGGGACTTTAGAGTAATATTTGTTTTAAAAAACAAATATCCAAAAGCATTAAAATGGGCTGTATTTGAGTCTGAATCTCAAATTTAGAATATATATTTTAATAGATATACGCCATGGATATTCGGAATTTACAGAAACCGTAAGCATACATGGTTTAGTCATGCATTGCTCTGCTGAGCAGAATGCCATGGATATACATGTAATATGTATTCTTATTTAGATTACCAAACGTTTACTCATGTACATAGGACACATTTATTATTCGTTGCAACATAATACACTAAATAATGACACCATGGACATCAATTGGATGCCTGTTTAAAATGGCATATGAACACAGGGAATCTTGGCACAAACTATATAATTAAAGTTATATCCTGCATGGAATCGTAGTATCGGTTGGGTGGAGACTAAGCTGAACCATAATCGAACCATCATCCTGCAATCTGCGACCAGACATACACTGGTAAACAACATGGAGTCTAATGAGACGCCGAGGACTCAGCGTCTTTTCAGGATCCACACAGACTGACACTTGGTGGGTATTTACCAAACATTTAACTCTTTTGCTGCCAATGTCGCATCTGTGATTACCTATGCAAACAGTTTGGACCCAGATGAGAGACCCATTAACTCGGCGTCTCATCGGGATCCAATCTGTTTGTTACTGTTACTATTTTATGAAACAAAAATGAAGAAAACAAACCCGGAAGATTGTGGCAGTTGGCAAAATCCTTAGACGACAAAAACTTGCAGCGAAGGAGTTAATCGAATCGGTAGTTTTCAAACTTGCACTAGATCTAAATTTGAGTAGACATTGGTTTTACACATTCGGATGAGGGCTAATATGTATGGACTACTTTCGTTTCAGGAGGCTTCACTGCAAGAGTAACAGTCTACATATAAACCTGTTCATGGCCTTTATCTTCCGAGCTTCGGTTTCATTCCTGAAGAACAAACTATTTGTTGAGGGTCTTGGCCTTGAAAAGGATGTGACGCGTAAGAATGGAACGATAGAGTTTAGAACAGATATAAACGTAAGTATACAGGTACAGTTGAACTTCGATAACTCGAACTTCAAGGGACCATACAAATTAGTTCGAGATAACAGAAGTCGAGTCATCCGATTTCTAATCCGAACAGGTTCCTTTTTTTTGACTTACCAGTGACCTGGGCAGTGGGCAGATTAAACGTGTACGGTCCGATGCAGCATCGCGTGTCTAGATAAGTGTCGATTTGTCCGATATGATTCCTTTGCCATTGCAGCTGGTGGGATATGTTGTAGGAACAGTATACGGGATGACCTCTTTAGTTCTAATTTGACTGGGCTTTTCGGGTTCCCAAATAGGACATTTTACTTCGTAATTAATATTTGGATATACCCTATTACAACTCCGTTAAAATACGCGTTATCCTTTGTGTACTCCTTCGTACAGTGCCATAGAGCGTCGAATAGTGTTTGACTGGAGGGGTTGCATATTGCGCATACCGGTATACATGTATAACAGTGGTTTATTTGTATTGCTTAGTTTATATGCATGAACTTCTAATTGTCCAATATATGCAAGGCAATATTTTATGTGTAATGTTGTATGCCAAAAAGATGTACCCAACGCTGTTGGTCCTGGGTCAAAGCTGTGTGACGTACTGACACTGTGCATATAATGTTACATTCGAGTTGCTTTGGCGATCTGAGTGCGTTGACACAATATGATAGAGCAGAATATGACACAGGCAGATAAACTTGCGGAAAGGTTGAAGTTGGTTTACCTATACACTAAAAAAATATTATTTTTCATTATTATGCTTATCAATATATATGAGTATTAAATATATTTTATTTTAACTATTCTTTATGCATTGAATATACCCTGTTTTGTACATGAAATTTATTCATGTGAAGCGCTTTTAAACGTACATATCCTGTGTGAAAAGAGCGCTATATAAATGTGGTAAAATAATAATAACAATAATTATAATAATAATAATAATAATATCAGTTAACAACAATGCGTTCAACAGTATCATTCCAATGGATATGAGATGTTTACAAACACGAACGCAATGTATATAGACACATTACCGACTACCTTTAAACCTTTCCTCTATAAATACGCCTTTCTAAAAACGCTTCTTGAAACCATTGCAATAAATAGAGCATTTGCTCCATAGGAGCAAATGCTCTATTTATCATAATGGTTTCAAAACTACACATTTCTGAAATATTTCCTTTTCTCTAGAAAATTCTCCTTTTCTGTAGATTTATTCAATGAGGTTGGGTCTAAAATAGCCTATGAGGGAATGGGTTAAACATTATTTTCGAGATATTCGCCAAGCCCTGTGCTGTTACTATTCTTTGTAATCCTCTATTCTAGACGGTTCTGAAGGGTGGTATTAACATGAAGTTTTGTTGAGAAACGACTTATATCAATGTCCTTTTTTTGTAAATATGCCCATTTACATGTAACAGTTGCTATTATACTGAATTATATATTTTATCGAACTTTCAATGGTAAGTTTATGACCTATCAAGCAAAATTCCTGTCTAGACATGCTAAGCTAAAGTGATTGTTAAAATATCGTGTAATGGGTCGCGCTATGAAGATGGAATTATATTTCAACAACGTTTCTGATTTTGATGCGAAAGGAAAACAGAGTTAACAAGCTCAATGCCACCTATGCTTATTTATGTATTGATGTAGTAGTTGTATAATGAATTTACATTTACTTCACGAAAGACAATACTTGCGTCAGACAGACTTTCCTACAATCCTTTGTGTTTGATTAAGTAATGCCACAGTGATGTCTGAATCAATGTAAAACATCCTAGATACTTCTACTCATGTTTAGCTCGTCTGTTTCGAAGAAACGCCGAACTATTATGATTACTGGGTCGTAGATTTCGTCGTCGGTATGAAGAGGTATCAACATGGAACTTCATAGGTGTTTAGATCTCATTGAGGAGAAGTCTCCTGCATAGGAACCATAATCCTTGATGTTAGACATTTGGAGTTATGGCCCTCTATTGTTTCAAAATGTTTTAATTTAGCTGGCCAAGCACCATATCAGAGAAGTGTTGGCGCCGCGCGCGGATCTTGTTTATCTTGGTCCGTACCCTTAACTCTATGATTATCCATGTAAAAAATGTCAGTTTTTGCTTTAACTTGAACAAGCCAAATTTTATCATAACATATACTGTATAAATGAATGTGATATATCTGATCTGGGTCTACTCTGTTAGCAAATGAGTTATAACTCGAGTATATAGTGCAAAGGGGAGCAGTTGGTTTGATGGCTGCTTGGTTGCAGTGCTAGCTCCGTTTGGTTCAAATGTGTCAGAATGCGTCACTATGAAGTAAGGGTTATCGGTGCGTAGCAGTCATTTTTAGTCAGCTCCCACTTATTTTCGTCCTGGGTTAAGCTGTAACTTGCTTCTACAGACACTCCATCAGCAGCCATTGACATAAGTTATTTTGTTATTTGCCATTTCAGCAAGTTCATATCTATGATGTCATTTTTATATGCATATTCATGAGATAAAGTGTAATCTTTAGCGCTACGATACGAGAATCCGCGTTAACCAATTAAACAACTTGGAACAATGTGAAACGTCAAATATTATCCAAATTGCTTGATGTAAACTATTTATGTAAAGGGATTGACGTTAACGTCAATTTGGAAGTCTGGAGCGAATGATGATATTTAATTAACATCAGACTTTGCCTGGCGATGAAATGGATATTTTTTTAATATACGTAGTACTCTTAACACGTTCCTTCATATAAATGCATTTGTTAACAATATAAAACCAGATCTGACGGTCTGTGTCTGTGTCCTTATTAACGTATAATAGATCTGAATGAGCAGTCTATGTCAATACCAAATCCTGTGCAAATGTGCTATAATTTTAATTCAGCTAATACATATTCATGATGTCATTATTTTACATGAATATTGAGCATGGAAAGGGTTAAGATATTAGGTTGGGCATTATAGGACTATTAGGATATTTCTATCGTATGCATATTATGTCGTGCATGGGTTGAACGATGCTGTTAGATTCTGAATTTCCTTAAGTATTACTGGGCGGGACACGGGTCACTAATGTCCTTTGCAAACAGTGTAGACCCAGATGACAGGATTCAATCAGGATCTGCACTGTTTGTCATGTTATCCTCTTCTTTACAAACGTTCATAAATATTTACCATAGACTTGACCGGTTTGAAATTTTGATTTTCAATTGGAAATACAGCGTTGTAAGCGATATGGCTAGGTCACACATTCACGGATTAGCTACGTATACGACCAGGCATCATTCGTGGTAATCTGTATTGGTCCCTAGCTTTCTGTATCTTAGCCGTAGTCATACGTAGAAGTACTTGTATATCCGCAGCGTTCTGTATTTTAGCCGTAGTCATACGTAATAGTACTTGTATATCCGCAGCTTTCTGTATTTTAGCCGTAGTCATACGTAATAGTACTTGTATATCTGTGACAAGTTTTGAACATGTTCTAAAGTTGACCATGGAATAAACAAACTTAGCACAACTCAGTGCTATTGCGTATTAGACCTTTCTTATTCGTACTAACTCTTACTTATACCGTAGCAAACCGTTGTTCATCCGCATTGCACACGCCCTGGCACGTGTCGTTCCGTACTAAACCCTGTTATTTCCGTATCCAACCGTGTCATTTTCGTATTTATGCCTAGGCCACACATTCACGGGTCACCTCGCTGGTTCCACTACGGATTAAATCTCACGGATGACCCCGGAAATGCCAATTTCCGTAGTCTGATACGGATGCACACAACGGTGTGACTACCAGTTTTGACATACTATGGTAAGATGATGTAGGAATGGGCCACGCGTGATACGAATTGTTACGATACGACACGGTTTAATACGGAAATGACACGGTTTAAAACGATAACGGCACTGTAATAAATACGGATTAATACGGTTTTAGTACGAACTAAGGCG